>OY987331.1:57571044-58947316 GCA_963920685.1 Polydrusus tereticollis
AGACGGATTTATCTAAATTAGATGCTAAAGTGCGAAAGCATAATCTTTTATTTTATGTAACAAATAGCAGGCAACTTGGCAGTTAATCAACTCACTAATAACTAGGAGAAAATTTAGCATATTATGTCCAAACACAAATAAATTTTCTGTTTTCCCTTAGAAACAGTATCGTGTAACGTTGTTACTTTCAGGTTCTTCTGGTTATGTTTTATTTTGTGTCGTAGAACCGCAAGTCCGTAGATCTGCCTCCGTGCGCAGAACCGCTTTGAATTTTAAGGTTATGTTCTCTCAAATATGGTTTGTTCTCTGTGACCTTCTCTTCTTTTCTTTCTTTCTTTTTGTTATTGGCTCTGCCCTGAGGGGCAATTCTGACAGCACATTAGTAGTGACCGTGACCTTGTCGGGCTCTAGACCCCGTCTCGACCACTGATTTCTTCTTCTTTTTTTTTCTTCTGATGGTTTCAGGTTATGGGATATGATAGGTTATGGGAATGGAACTATGGAACAGCTGATCGTGGGATCGTGGATATATTTTGAGTGCTGTGGAGAACCTATTATATCAATAGAGAGATATCGGTATATTCAATAACACGTACTAGCGTAAATTACTCCAGGCGCTATTTGAATAACGTAGTGCGGTATTATGTTTTATTTTAGAGATATCGGAACCAGCGATACCGTCACGCGTATTCGGTAAGAAACGTTATGAACCTAAAATTTAGATTTTCAATATTTTATGAAAAATATGCATGAAATTTTGGGTCTATACCTTTTATTAGAGTTTAATTGCAAATATAAGGTTAGTTCAGGTTCGTTTTTTGTTAACTTAATTCTTTAAGAAGCACTAAATCATCGTCTGCTGTAAATCTTGAGGTGTACTGTTAGGGTTCTTTTATAGACACACTTGACTATATTTTTATTATAACTTTATTCAAATGTACATAACTTATTCAGACAAATCTTTAAGTCCATCAAACATGACTACTGATTGGCGAGTCAGGTATATCCTTAGATCCCTAGTCTAGGCAACCGGACATTTCCTAGAGGACAAAATGTATTACTAATTTACACCTTTATTCTGTACCCTTAGATTAAAAGCTAAAGTTTCAAATGATTCGTGCTTTTATTATTATTAAATAGGTAAGTAGGTAGGTATATTACAAAACAAACATGTACCTATATAATAATATATTTATGTTCTGCAATTACATTTATATCATAAAAAAAGGTTTTCAAGAAGCCTAAAAAATCAAAGCACATAAGAAAATAAACACTGAAATTCAAATATCTAACCTCAAACTTTGCTTTTACACGATATGCGCATGCCAATTTATTACGTTATTTCTAATACGGCCCAGAGTAATCCTCTCGCAAATAACTCCGCGCGGTATCGTTATTAACGTTGCGGCGCTATCAAATCGAATCGCGCATAGGTTAAACGTCAAAATAGGGTTTCCGCTAATTGCGGATGACGCTATTGGAACTACCGATATCTCTCTAATAATTTGATAAAAGCTTGGGTAAAAAATAAAATTGGGGATAGTTACTACATGCACAACAATGGGAAAAAACTAAGTTATACTCCCAAATGGTGAGAGATTTGACTTAGGAAACTGGAACAGAATATAGGACTAGGAAAATGGATTTGCTTCCTGAAATAAGGAAATTTTTAAATTAATTTTATTTACGTTTAAAAACTGAATAATAATTTTAATGTTTTGATTGTTTAAATTAGATAGAATTGTTTTAATATTTAGGGGGGGAGATATTCCGGTTTTTCTGAATTCTTCATAAATATCATGACCCGGGATTATGGTGGGTTGTTGGATTTGACGGAAGACTGTCATCGGTGTCATTCGGTCAAACGAAATTCTGACGTCTGGTCGAACTTTTAGCAAAAAGTAACATAACCAATATGATTTTTTTTTAAACGATTTCACTCAAAAACTATAAGTTCTATCAAAGTGAACTAAGGGTACCGTTTTTACGCAGAATACTTTGAAATTTCATAATTATTAAGGAAATAATAAAAAAACGACTGGTTAAAAAAATGGGATTATTTTAACCCTTAACCACCCCGGTATGTCACGCCTATGACTAGATTTTTAAAATTCTCAATTCAGAAACTGATTTATCATTAAAATTTATAACCATACCTAATTTCAAAATTTAATTATGAACGAGTTCGAAAATATAAAAAAAAAACGATTTCAGAGTTTCCGACTTGAGGAGGGGGTAGCTCCCTTAACAAGCATTTCTGCACTTATGCCCATATGAAAAAAAATCTATTATTTTTAGCCGAAGGATATGGTGGTAAAGTATTGCCCCTTAGTTGCAGGACATCCTGTATACAACACGTGTTGCGCGCAAACCAAAATTTGGGAGGAGCGTCATTGTCGCTCATAGTCGCCTACCTTGCTAGCCCGCCAACCTGCACACAGCCTAGACTAGGCAAATAATGTGTCAGACCAAAGAAATAATATTATGTAATGTCATACTGTACTTCCAGTCACTATTTATTACATTATTATAACTTATACAACAGACGTTATTGGATACCGTGTATAGCTCGACACACTTATCTGTAGCTACCGAAATAATACGGACAAAAAACGTTCAGTGATTTACGATGTTGCCACATACCGTTACTAAATTATAATTTAATATTTATTACCAATGAAACCCTGGAATTAAATATATTCATTGAAAATAAATAATAATACATTAAGGAAACTAAGAGCATTCTAATATAATTTAACATTATTTAAAATCTCTTCTTATCCTATTAATCTTAATATTGAAATGGCCTGGGTATATGGCAATCTAGTGCACTATTAAAGGGCTATTATTAATTTAATTTCTTGATACGGCCAATATTATCTAACATCCTAAGAGGGTTTAATCGTCGGATGTCAACAGGAGCAGTCTTTTTTGACGGTTCTAAAGCTTTTGACAAAGTCTGGCACGACGAACTAGTACTAAAATTAATAAGGGCAGGCATGCCTGATTACCTTATCAGGCTAATTATATCATATCTTGAGGACAGGACCTTTACAGTATCGTCTAAAAATACAATTTCAACAACTAGAAAAATCAAAGCAGGGATCCCACAAGGGTCAACCCTAGCGGCGATTCTTTATAATATTTACGCAGCAGACATTCCTCACAGCAATTAGAATTAGACACAGCTATATCTATTTGCGGACGATACTGCAATATAACTACCACCTCAGGAGTGTCCTGGAGAGTGGTCGAATGTTTGCAACAGCATGTACTTGTGCTGCAAGAATGGCTTAAAGCCTGGAGACTAGGGCTTAATGAGGAGAAAACGCAGGCAATATTATTCTCGAAGGCAAGGCTAAGACTACCTGAAACAAAGGTTAGAATTAATAATAAACCAATTATATGGTCAACGATATTGTACTTCTTGCCGATAATATGGATGATTTGAAGACCATGCTACAGGAGTTAAACAGTGCCGCCAGAAACTACGGCCTTCAAATGAACGTAGCAAAAACAAAAATAATGTCTAACTCCAATGATGTTGCAGATGTTGACCTTGAGAACAACAGTACAATTAAAGCCGTAGACGAATACGTGTACCTTGGACAAAGAATATCGTTCGATAAGGACAGTCAGAGAGCGGAGATATCCAGAAGAATTCAGCTTGGATGGACAGCATATGGAAAACTTAGTGATATCTTTAATTCCAAATTTCCACAATACCTTAAAACACAGGTGTTTGACCAATGTGTCCTACCGACCTTAACGTACGCCGCAGAAACATGGAGCCTTAATGAGGGTACCATGGAGTGTTTAAGGATTGCCCAAAGAAAAATGGAGAGGAAAATGCTAGGAATTCGACTACAAGACCGAAAGACAAATGAATGGATCAGACAAAAGACAAAAGTTGTAGACATCGCAGAACGGGTGGCAAGACTAAAATGGAAATGGGCTGGCCATGTACTGAGAACAGGTGATAATAGATGGACCAAAAAAACAACTGAGTGGAGGCCAAGAACAACTAAAAGGAACCCAGGACGGCCAAGAACGAGATGGAAAGATGACATCCAGAAACTGGCGGGTACACAATGGATGAGCCAGACGATCGACAGAGGCGAATGGCGACGAATTGGAGAGGCTTATGTTCAGAGATGGACCGAAAAAGGCTGATGATGATGATGATGATGATGATGGTCAAACAAAGCCTAAAGTATCTTGGCCTTGTCTTCGATAAGAAACTGACCTGGAACGAAAACGTTGACAAAAGAGTCGCAAAGGCACAGAGACAATTGGGTGCAGTGTAATTGTAAATTTGTAAGAACAGCAATATCACAAACAAAACTAAAATTACAATATACAGGACAATTATCAGACCAGTACTAACATACGAAATACCATCATGGTGTACGGCAAATAGACAAGACTCAAAAAACTACAAATCTTACGAAACAGGACAATTAGAATCGCACTAAACGTACAAAGACACGTACCAGTTAGAATACTACATGACGAAATAAAAATTGAAATGATTGAGTAATACATGACAAAGACAATTACGAACTACCACAGACGGACAGACCCATCAACAAATAATCTAATAACAAATTCGCACATAAGATCACAACAACAGTACACATACAAAATGCCGAAAGACTAACTCCCTTGAAAAAAGAAAACAGTAATGAAAAAAAGCAAACAAAAAAGCTTGAAAAAAGTAGTTCGAAAAGAAAAGTCTACAGCAAATAGAAGTAATAGCCAAGAAAGGCTAGCTTAAGAAGCCAACAGTACAGAATAGAATATAGTGCACTATTAAAGGGCTATCATTAATTTAATTCCTTGATACGACCGATATTTGCGTGCCAGTGGAGTAGTGATACAACGGGCGCAAGTTATTCAGTTTTCATAAATACGTCGGCGCCTCGTCGCGCTGTTTGTAGCATAAATACAAAACAATTAATATCTTTGCCAAAATATCGAAGTAGTTTTTTTAGTATTTTTTTGTTTGTGCTTGACACTAATATTACTAATATATAAGTCAATTAGAAACTTCCTAATTGATTATTAGGTACTTGTTAAGGTCCAATATACACCGAATACTAAATTCAAACACACTTTATACATTTTACGTCATGGAGTCCCAGTTACCAATTAATATAAAACTTTTACATCCGCCATTCGATTAATCTACGTTCTAGAACAGTTTCGAAGTTTGTGAGGAATTTATGATTTGGCTTTTCAGTCGGTTTTAGATCATTTTCAAAGTCCCACCGATAGCCGAAGATCGGGCAACTCTTCGACTCCGAAGCGTGTCAGATGTTTGGAAATCGAATTAATTAACATTGTTTTATAGGTTGGGGACGAGAAAAAGACGGAGTAATTATCGTTGAAACTATCCGAGTTTATTGGTAGTTTTAAGAAGTCCCTAACGTTATGCAGTAATTTAATAGTATACAACCTACATAAATAACAAGATTCATTCGTTTTAAATGTAATTAAATCTCACTTTATTATTAGACCGGAGTTCCTTATCGCTAATGTTAACGTCGATACAACTCAACCCACCGGACGTTCGTGTAAGGGTCATTACGTCCCTTGCGGCCTATAACTTCGATAACCCTTGAGAACACACGAGTTTGGATTGACCTAGGTCGGCAAACGTATGTAGAGTATGCGGCTAATGGTTATTTGGTACCTATGGAGGGTTTTCGCGACCGGTCCAACACGTCATCTTGGTAGCTAAGATGTGAAACAAACTTAATTGATAATATACATGATTAAAAAAATATTATATAAAATACTAATTAATTAGGGCAGAGCCAATAACAAAAAGAAAGAAGAAATATTACGAATTCAATGTTATGACAGCATAATGTCATCATCTAAATATGATTGTTCCAAAACAGCTGCATAACCTAACCTTAAAAAAGAGTGTAGGTGTATATACAGGGTTATTCACGTTATTCGACACGACATATTATTATAACTAAATTATTTGTCTTGCATAAAAAAAAATTACTTTTCGCAGAGGACGGGGGTCTGTTAAGGGTACATTTTAAAATTATTTTCATAACGTACAGGTTGTCCCAAAAACACGAAGCGCATCACAGTTCTATTTTTTTTTTAATGATGCCCTGTATATTATTTTATTTTCGGTTTCTACGATCAAAATAAAAATGAGTTTCATCGGGGTTTATTGTAGTTAAACCCGGTTTTTGAAATAGTTTCGTATTTTGTTCAAATGTAGTAACAATTTTAATGGTCTTTTTTCAAACCAAATTCACGCTGGAGTCTACTAACTGATTAAGTTTTATGTTGCACTTATGAAAAATTCACTAACTTATACAAGGTTTCCAAAAAGTACGAGAAAATAATTACAAATTTGAAATGATAATAACTTGTTTAATTTATTTTAAGAGGGAGGTCACGTCTAGGTGTGTTATTTGGGAGTAGAGTATTCTTGAGAATTTTCGTGTAATTTAAAAGTAACACCTTGTATTTTGTCAGCAATATATGTAAAATTGTTGTTAATTGTAAATAATTGTATATCAATCAATCAACAATATTTATTTGTTCAATAATAAGATGCTTACATTTACTATAAACATAACAAAGCCCAACAAAAAAAATTTTTTGACTTGGTGCCGAAGAAAATACAACTATTTTAGTTATTTTGAATGCGGTGATTCCAAAAGCACTTAGCTTTTCTTCGTACCAGCTCTAGTTTTGAGATAAAGCCTACTCATATTAAATTGTTATATTAATATATTTGACAATTATAATGGTCATACATTTTATCAAAAACTTCACTAATTCCAAGACTAATGCCTTTTTAATTATACCTATTTATTCATAAATTATTGAAAATACCTAATTTTATATTGGCAAAAGGCCATAAAATTATTACAGATAAGAAAAAATTTTTCCTGCAATTTTTTTGTACCTGCAGATTTCTTATTTTCGTATTTGCAATTAGCACGAAATATACAATCATCATCATCATCATCATCATCATCATAAATCAGCCTTGTCTCGTCCACTGCTGGACATAGGCCTTTCTCAACCTAATCCATCCTGCTCGGTCTTGGGCATCTTGGATCCAATTTGTAGATATCCTCTTGATATCATCTGTCCATCGAGTGGGCGGTCTACCCCTGCTTCTATGTGCAGCATCTCTAGGTCGCCACTCCAATATCTTCTTAGTCCATCTATTCTATCATCTGTCATTCTTGCGACGTGGCACGCCCAGTTCCACTTTAGGTGTGTTATTCTTTCAACAGCATCCACAACTTTCGTTCTCCTACGGATCTCCTCGTTGTGGATTCGGTCTCGCAATGTCACCCTCAACATAGCTCTTTCCATGGCTCGTTGGGTAGCTCTTATTTTGTTGATCGTTTTTTGTGTCAATGTTAATGTTTCTGAGCCGTATGTCAGTACTGGGAGGATGCACTGGTCGAAAACCTTACGATTGAGGCACACTGGAATGTCCGATTTGAGTACATGTTTCAAACGGCCGAAGGCAGTCCATGTTAGTCCTATTCTTCGGCAAAGCACGCAAGTTTGGTTATCTATTCCGATTCGAATTTCATGTCCTAGGTATTTGTACGATGTTACGTGTTGGATTTATTTTTCTTCTATTTTAAGGTTACAGTTAGGGACCAGGTTTGTCATAAATTGGATTTTAGCGATGTTGATTTTTAATCCAACTTTTTGGAAAGCTGATGACAGTTTCGTGAGCATTTCATTTGCTTCATCTAGTCGGTCTGAAATTAATACGATATCGTCAGCGAAACGCAAATGGTTCAATTTTTCTCCATTTACGTTTATTCCCTTGTTGTCTAGTTCTATCTTTTTAAACATGTACTCAAGCAAAGCTGTAAAAAGTTTGTAAGAGATCGTATCCCCTTGTCGAACGCATTTTTCGATTTTAAACTGGGTTGTTTCATCTGCAGTCTTACTTTTGCTGTTGCGTGTTTATATATATGTCGTAGTTGCGAAATATAGCGGTGATCTATACGACAGTTGGCAGGAGCTTTAAACAATGCGTGGTGGTCTACGGAATCAAACGCCTTCTCATAGTCAACAAACGTTAGCACCAAGGGTTTGGTATATTCTACACTTTTTTCAATTAATGCCTTTATAACCTAAAGGTGGTCATTTGTTCCGTATCCAGCCCGAAAGCCCGCTTGTTCTCTGGGCTGATATGATTCTAATTTATTAGTAAGACGTGCAGTAATGATTTTGGTAAACAGTTTATATAGATGTGTGAGCAAACTAATCGGTCTGTAGTTTTGCAAGTCTGTGATGCTACCCTTCTTATGCATAATAATGATGATGGCATTGTTCCACATCTCTGGGGTTGTTGCTTCGTCTAGACATTTGGTAAAGAGTTTGGTTATGCATTTTAGTAACTTTCCTCCTCCCAGCTTTGCAGCCTCTGCGACAACACCATCCTCGCCCGGTGCTTTGTTGTTTTTCATTTCTGAGAGTAACCTTGAGACCTCTTCTTCGCTTATCGGTTGCATTTCTTCTGATCCCTGATTCAATATATGGGGTATATTTTCCGGTGTTTCTCTTTGGTCTTTGTTACTATAAAGATTTGTATAGAAGTCTTCAACAATCTTTAATATTTCTTTTCTGTTATTTGTTACTTGTCCTCTTTCATTTTCTAATTTGGTTATTTCGGTCTTTCCTGTGTTTAACTCATTTTATAGTACCTTCATGCTTTTATTCCCTTCTATGACCTTAGTGACCCATTTATTATTGAATTGTCTAGTATCAGCCCTCACAGCCTTCTTTATATCCCTATTTAATTGTTTTATCTCGTCCTTGTTTTGTGGATATTTCTCTAGTAATTTCCTTCTCTGTTTCATTAATTGTTTGGTATTTAAAGTCAGTTTTTCTTCCCTTTCTGAAGGCTTCAAGCAGTGTTTACTTTGGGCTATGCCTCCACAATAATTCTGTTTAGATCTTCGATGTTCATCGAATCAGGGTTTTTCAGATTTTTATCTATTGTTTTTCAATATTCCTCAGCGTCATCTACATTGATCCATTTCCTGTTGTTATTTTTATTTCTAAGTTTTTTGCGTTCGGCTCTTAGGTTTAATTCCACCGTCGCTATCACCATTCTGTAGTCACTCCCCACTGACAAGCTATTTAGTACCTTTACATCCGTGACTATGCGTTTTTTGTCTGTAATAATAAAATCGATTTCATTTTTAGTCCTACCATCTGGGCTGGTCCATGTCCACTTTCGATAGTCCGCCTTTTTAAAGAATGTGTTCATGGCGGCCAGTTGATGGTGGATCAGAAACTGTAGCAGGAGATTTCCTCGTTCGTTCCTTTCCCCAACTCCATGGCATCCCAGTGGTGTTTCCGTTCCATTTTGTTTCTTACCAAGTTTGGCATTGAAGTCGCCGACCAACATGGTAAAGTACGTTGGAGGACTTGAGATTGCCTGAGTAAGGTCCTCGTAGAAGTCTTGAATATCTTTGTCTGAACTTTGGGATGTGGGTGCATAGGCTTGGATTATCTTGATATTGTATCGTTTATTTAATTTTAATATCACATAGCAGACTCTGGAGCTCACGCTGCTGATCTCAAGTATATTTTGTACATGTCGCCTATTTATCAGTCCGATCAGTTTATTAAGTCCGACTCCTCCTACCGAGCTGTTTTCCTCACACTTGTGGTAATACATATTTCCTGACTTCAATAGGATTTGTTGTTCTCCTCTTTTCCGGGTCTCGCTTATGCCGATTACATCCCAGTATATTTGTTTAAGTTCCTCTTCCAGTTCCAGCACTTTCTCGTCGGATGAAAGGGTTCTCGTATTATATGTCGCAATATGCAGTTTTTGTCTTACTTGGTAGCCTAATCTTACCCGGGGATTCTTTGCACCCTCCAATCGCTGCCTTTTCCGACCGCTACCTTGGTCGGGGGCTCGTGATCTGCCGGGGACTGAGGGCCATCTGTGATTTCTACTTTCCATCTTGGTTTGGTTTGAGAGTTTTAGCCTTTTCCTATCACGCTGGCCAATGCGGGTTGATAGGGGATATACAGGAAATTAATTTCCTTAATTTTCGTTGGTACGGTTATCCTGCCGATATTCGGTCGCCAGATTCTCGTCTACTATCTAGCATGGTGCGCCGGGTGGTTTGGCACCGACCACCACTCGTGCAGGTGAGGTTGACATTTGGACTGGCTTTATCCGTTGCCTTTGTCCCTTGCACCTCACCGAAATATACAATAGAAGGCAATAAAAGTGAATGCAATTGTATACCGTAAGCCTCATAAATCAATTCGATAACTTGGCTTGTGTCCTAGGGTATAAGTACCTATATAATCCCCATAATATGGGGATTATATTTTGCGGAATATTGCCTGCATGAATTTAGTTGAAACTTGAGCCTCATTGCAAGAGTGTGTTTTTTGAAAAATCGTATTTAAACATGGCTTCTACAAGTAGGCGTAGTTGCGTAAACCATCCGGATGTTTTCTGCTACATATTATGTGGCGAGTACATTTTAAAAGAAAGTAGAAGAGTGATTTGTGACTTTGTGAAAAACGCTTATTTGGCCTATTTTGGTGTTCACTTAGGAGACCAAAATAAACCCTGGGCTCCGCATGTTGTATGCAAAACCTGTGTCGAACACCTGCGACAATGGACAAAGAAAGTGTTTAAAGTTTGGTGTTCCGATGGTATAGAGGGAACAAAAAAGCCACTTTGACGATTGTTATTTTTGGCTTGTGAAGATAAAGGGCATTATTCGTAACAATCGGCATAAGTGGAACTATCCTCACCTGGAGTCAGCAAGAAGACCTGTTCAGCATTCTGAAGAAATACCAATTCCAACATATAGCAGCTTGCCTACGTTACCAGAGAATACAGTGGACACGTCATCTGACGAGCTGCAGAGTGAACGATTTGAAAAAGAGGACAGCGATCTTGCAGGAGATTTAACAGGTCCCGAACACTTTACTCAGGAGGAGCTAAGTGACCTTGTCAGATATTTAAACCTAAAAGAGTCTGTCGAGTTACTTGCCTCCAGACTAATTGAAAATAATCTTCTTTATCCAGGTACCAAAATTACGTACTACCGTAATAGAGAAAAGGATCTTTTGCTATTTTCTCTCAGGAGGATAATATGGTTTTTTGTAATGATATTAAAGGTCTGTTAGAGAAAATGGGTATAACAGAGTACACACCAGATCATTGGCGTCTCTTTATCGACAATTCCAAACGAAGTTTAAAGTGTGTCCTTTTACATAACGGTAACATATATTGAAGTATTCCAATTGGGCATTCTACAAAATTAAATGAAGAATATAAAACAATATCGTTAGTAATTGAAAATGAAAAAGTAGTCCATACTTGCAGTGGAGTTTACGTAATGTAAATAAAACGACAATGTCTTCCTCCACAAAATTTGTGGAGGAAGACATTGTCGTTTTATTTACAATATCGTTAGTGCTTAAAAAAATTAAATATGACGAACATCAGTGGATAATCTGTGTTGACTTAAAAATGGTGAACTTTCTCCTGGGACAGCAAGGTGGTTATACATAATATCCTTGTTGCCTATGTCTTTGGGACAGCAGGGCTAAGGATCAACACTGGATTAGAAAAGAGTGGCCTTGTAGAGATGCTTTAATACAAGGAGAAGCTAAAGTAATTAACGTTGGTTGAACGGTAAAAAAATCATATTTCCTCCCTTGCATATTAAACTAGAACTAATGAAACAGTTTGTAAAGTCCTTAGACCAGAATGGTGCGTGTTTTGAATACTTGTCCAGTAAATTTCCTGCACTCAGCAAGGAGAAATTGAGAGTCGGAATATTTGATGAACCTCAGATCAGAGAGCTGATTAAAGATTCACATTTTACAGAATCGATGACCGAAACTGAATTTAATACATGGTGCTTTTTTGGTAAAGTTGTGCAAAATTTTCTCGAAAACAAGAAATCGGAAAATGACCGAGAGATAGTGGAAGATATGCTCAACAACTTTAACCAACACGGGTGTAATATGAGCATTAAGATTCATTATCTCCACAGCCAATTGGAACGATTCCCAGAAAATCTTGGCGACCTTAGTGAAGAACAGGGGGAACGATTCCACCAGGATATAAAAACTATGGAAGAGAGATATCAGGGTAGATGGGACATTCACATGATGGCCGATTACTGCTAGAGTCTTCAACGAGACTGTTCTTTTTAATCTCATGCGAGAAAATCTTATAAAAGGAAGTTTTTGGGTGACGCAGATTAACTCATTTTTATTTATTAGCTTAGGCTCTAAATTAATAATTTAAATTAATATTGTTAATGTTATTGACAGATGATTTTTGTATTTTGTAGTGTACAATAAACATTTTTTTTTCCATTCCTGAGTTGTTTTTTTGTTTGGTGGTAGCAGTAATACATATATAATTATGCGACATAAAATACCCTTAATCTCGAAAATATAGCTTATGGCCCCAGTTTTTGAAAATGATCTAAGCAAATCTGAGGTTATTTTTAGGCTTAGCAGACCCAAATTACCTAAAAACAGTAAAAAAATTGCCGGCACCAAATTATGTTTTGACCAGTGATAATTTAAAAAAACCCAATAGCGGCTGTTAAACAATGGAGAAATTCTTTGTAGATAACTATTTGAAATTTGTAATTATATTTAGACAATGACATTTTTGATAAAATTACACATGCTTAAAATTGTAACAAACATTTAAAATTTAATACTGAATTATTCCTTTATCAGGATCATCAAAGAATTCATTAATGTTGTAGAAGGCCTTACTGACTATTTTAGTTTATTCTTTGGCAGGTTTCTAATTTTGTCTGAGAAGCAATTAAAAATTTTTATGATACAGTATTTTACATTTTTTTGAAGGTATAGTTGTATTTTTCTGGTACTAAATTACTTTTATGGCGAGTATAATAATCATGTTTTACGTCACAATCGAGGAGAAGATTCCTATTATCACATACAAATATCACGGGGTCCAAAATGTACATTCCTATTACCGTCAGAAATTATTTTCTACAAAAACAGATCTACGACTTTTCTGCTGTTTCACCTTAAATATATTTCGGATGCACCTTTTTTGCATGACAATAATTCTGTGTATTTCCGATGAACTACCCCAAAATATCACTCCATATTTAAGCTTTCCCATAGCTAATTGCTCACGTTTTCATAAAAAATGCAAATATTCACAATACAGACTGATTTTAACCAATTTAATAATAATCAAGTCACCTATTGCATTTTGACAAGTCATATAAATATAATTTATATAAGACCCACACGAAAAGAGCTTATTACATAACCCATTTTAGCCTGTTTGCGTTATGTAATATACTATATTATCGTACTGAGTGATGTAATGAACTTATTACATTATTCATTTTTAATCAAACTATGATTTTTTTTTGTTCCGTCAGTCACTGTCATTTTTTGTGCAATGCCCCTTTCATAATATGAAAATCATTGATTACATAAAAAAACCAAAATTCTGGGTCTTATATAAAATGTTGTATATCACACGTACGATAAGGCTCAACAGCACTCGTGTGGTTACTACGACTCGGTCTACGACCTCGTCGTAGCAATATTCCCCACTCGTTACTGTAATGAAGCTCATACCGTACTAGTAATATAAATAACTATTATGTTTGTCAGTTATTTCTAAAAGTGTTTCGTAAATAGTCATTTCGTTATAATAGTGGTAGTTTCTGTTTTTTCATTTTTTCTGTATTTCAAAATTATAATTTATCCAAAAGAAGAACGAATTGAATTGATTTTTATTCCTGGAGAATATCTGCAAAACTGCTTACCGGCTTTATAAGTTTACGCTCAAAAATTTCCTAACAGCAATCATCCAATTAAAGTCGTTTTCGAAAGATTATTGACTCATTTTAGACAAACTGGGAGTGTTCACTATAAAAACCCCACTAAAAGGAAATCTGTGACAGAAAGCGAAGAAACTGAATTTGCTGTAATTGGGTCTGTAAGCGAAAATCATCAAATAGGTCAAAACCAAATTGCGCAAAATATCAACATTAGCCAATCAAGCGTCTCAAGGATTCTTCAGAAACATTGGTAACCATCCAAAAACATCCTAATGTCTTTGTTACCATCCCTATAAAATTCAGCGTCACCAAGAACTTTCTAAAAACGATTTTGAAAAACGAGTGGAATTTGTGACAGAAATTGAAAACGTTTTTAATTATGCTTATTTAGTGACAAGTGCACGTTCACAACAATGGATCCCCTAATCGACATAATTTTCATTACTATTCTGATTCCAATCCGCATCAATTTAGAATAGTTGATAATCAACACAGATGGTCAGTGAATATTCGGGGCGGAATAATGAGTCGATATTTAATCGGCCCTTACTTTTTCGAAAACCATTTAAATGGAGTAATGTCTGAGAAAGCAAACAACGAGAAGCAACAATATGGCATTTGGCGAAATCATTGGAGTGGAAGGTAACCCGGCCAACTGTCATAAGTTTAAGCCGGCCGTGTTTCAGCCGTTAGTCCGGTAGCCGATGAGTTATCGTTATCGAGTTTAGTTGTCGTTTTTGTCGAAAGAAATGTATTGTTTAACTGTTGCTTTTTGTAAGTGCTGTGCTATTGTAAAACTATGTCTGGTAATACCTGTGCATTCCGAGGATGTCACTCAAAAGAAAGTCAAGGAATAAGCATGTTTGCATTTCCAAAGGATCCTGAACAGTAAGTATATTTGTACCGCTTTAGGATTGTTTATTATAAATGTAAGGAAAGGCAACAAAACTGCTGTTCAATATTTAAAAAGAATTAAAGGGGTACATAAGAAAATACTGTTGTTCTACTTCTATATTAGTAAGAACCTATTTACTTACGCTCTTACTTTATTTTTTATTTTTATTTTTTATTACTTACTTTATCCGTAAAACTCTAATTAAACACACTATATTGTTAGAAGCCAAGCTGTGCATAAGAGCAGCTACATAATATTATAATGTCTCAGTGAATGTTCTCATAAAAAAGGTACTTCTTACTAGGTACCCACATTTTTTATTTCACTGTAAAGCATTTACTTTATCGCCTTAGTACTTCTTTTAGTGTAATATCCCGGCCAACTGTCAAAATTCCAAGGCGAAGGACACCCCAGCAATGTTGTCAAATGTTGCTGAAGGTTTAAAAAGAGAATACGTTTGTGTTTAGAGTCGGATGGTCGCCATTTTGAACACTTGTTGGTTGGTTTGTTGTATGTCCATCATTCCTTTCTTTCGTTACCTTCACATTACTTTAACTAGTAAGTAGTGCATTTACTGTAAACCTTCTCTTTTTTACAATCAATCCTGACCTGTTAAAATGCCATAGGTGACTTGATTACCAATAAGCTATGGGAAAGCTGAATGCTTTACGATAGACAATTAAATTTTACATCTACTGCTGATATAAAATGCAGTGTGTTACATTTAAATTAAACAAGTTATTATAATTTCAAACTTGTAACCATTTTGTCGAACCTTTTGGGCACCTTGTGTAAATTAGTAAATTTTTCATAAGTACAACATTAAATCTAATCAGTTAGTAGACTTCAGCAGACTAAATTTGGTTCGAAGAAAGAAAATACATTAAAAATTTTACTACATTTTCACAAAATACGAAATATTTTACAAACCGTAGGGTTTAACTACAATAAACTCCTATGAAACTCATCTTTATTTTAATCGTAGAAACCGAAAATAAAATAATATACAGGACATTCCATTTAAAAAATACTACTTTTATGCGTTTCGTGTTTTTAGGACATGTACCAGGTGACTTCGTATAAACTAGCACCGCCCGTAACTTTTTTATTTTTATGGTACGGGAAAAATAAAAAAACTTACATACAGGGGAAATTTTTTCCTTTCCAAATTTGCATTATAGTTTTCAGTAACTTTGCAAATATACGGGGGACGACAAAAAGTTTTTTTTTTTTTTTAATAGAACGCCCTGTATATTTTCGGCTAAAATGAAAGATCTTTTTTTTTTATTTCAAATATACCATACAAGTTGACATTTGGTTTAGCCATTTTTGCGTTATTTAAGTTTACATTTGCATTGAATTTACATTATCTTGATATACGCTACCATGATTACTGAGTACAACAACTTTTTGAACAGTGGGCCATGAAAACAATAGTAACAAATGTTTCTGAATTGACATTGTCATTGAAATAATAACTGTCAGTGCAACTTACTCGGTTCGTATATCAAGATAATGTAAATTCAATGCAAACGTAAACATAAATAACGCAAAAATGGCTTAACCAAATGTCAACTTGTATGGTATATTTGAAATCAGAAAAAAAGATCTTTCATTTTAGCTGAAAATATACAGGGCATTCCATTAAAAAAAATACTTTTTGTCGTCCCCCGTATATATGCAAAGTTACCGAAAACTACAATGCAGATTTGGAAAGGAAACAATTTCCCCTGCATGTCACTTTTTTTATTTTTTCCGTACAATAAAAAATAAAAAAGTTACGGGGGGTGCTAGTTTACACGAAGTCACCCGGTACGCCATGAAAATAATTTTAAAATGTACCCTTAACATCCACCCCGAAATAGTAGTTTTCCTATTCAGTGCGCAAAGTTATGTTTTCCCGCACGCGAAAGCAGTTAGACGAACGACGCGAAGCGGAGTTCGGATAAGCTTTAAGTGCGGGAAAGCTACTTTGCGCACGTGTTAGGAACAATATTTTTTCTACGAGTGAAATAACTATATATTTTTTTAATAATTGAATTGATTCGGCTTTTACTTGGTGGAAATCCATTGTTAATTTAAATAGATGGTAAAATAAAAAATATAATTTTACACTTTCCACAGATTTTTATTTTGACTCGACATATAGTACTCTTTTGAAGAAGCAACTGTGTTGCGAAACATATGTCGAGTCAAAATAAAAATCTGTGGAAAGTGTAAAATTATATTTTTTATTTTACCATCTATTTAAATTATTTTTTTAATTTTAAATTTTTATTGACATCAAAAACAACTATTTTTTTAATTTTAAATTTTTATTGACATCAAAAACAACTTATAACTACTTATACCTAAATTGCCTATTTATTATTATTAATTACATTAATATGGAATGTGCAGTTGGTCGCTTTTTCTACATTTATTGCAGATCTAGCAACTAGAGGTGAAAATGTTGTAGTAGATGTCATTTCCTGGTTCATCAGTACTGTCGTGTTGCAAAAGGAATAAATGGATCCATTCTTTGAAGTACTTGGAACTGCTTCACATTTTTTAGGGCTGCAGCTTAAAATTTTGTTGCTTAGCCCTTTTTTATAAGTTGTGGACTCATCGATGTATCCCTCAGCTACCGCAGTAGATTTCCAACCTTCCAAACGTTTTATGTCAGTGATTCCTTCTCCAGAATTGGCCAGTAACGTTGCTGATGACCTTCTAAAACTGTGCCCTGTATAGAGTTCCGGATTTGGCAGTTTCAAAAAGGCAGCTATTTCAGAAGGCATCTTTCCGAAACTATTTACTCCAACACATTGTGAAACGCATTTATCTTTTTTGTAGACTAAGAAAAAACGGTTGTTTGACGTTATCGGGCGTAAGCTTTTGTATTTTCTGTACAGTTGCAGGTAGGCTCCGTTATGAATTTCTTCCGATATTATAAAGTTTCTTGCTGTATGATTTTTTGAATTCCTAATTTTGACAATTATGAGGTTTTCTTTATCTTCAATATCGGCAGTGGTTAAATTTGCTAGCTCTTCCCTTCGGCATGCGCCGGCAAGTCCAAAAATAGTGGCAACTTTAATTAAAAGGTAAATTTCATCTGGTGCCGAATTAATTAAACTGAATATTTCTTCCTTCGTAAATATTTTTGCTTTTTTTGGTTTAAACCCAATATTCTGCTTTTTCAGAAATGCAGTGAGCTTATAAAATTCACCAATATCGATGTCTCTTTTTATTTTTATTACATTTTTGAGCATTGAATATTTTGACCACATTGTGTTAGGTTTAAATTCTTTGCTTAACTTAAGAAAGTAGGCTAAAAGTACCTCTTCCTCTAACGTTTTTATCCCCCTTTGTTCGCACCATTTGGAAAACAACTCGTACTGTTTCTCGTATTTTTCTCGCGATTTGGCAGGCAGCAATTGCAAACTAGCCATGTTGGCGGCTTCTAGGACATCTTCTGGAAGTTCTTCTTCAGTGATATCCATTTTTAAAACAGTTTTTTTTATTTTAAATAGGTGAAAATGCTAGTGAAAATTTTGAAGAAGACCTCTAAACTGACATGAAAGCGTTGTATGATAATGTATTTTGGTTGCTAAGGGAACAAACCGCATTTGACACAAAAATACTTGATTTTTTTTAACTTGAACAAAATTAGAGAAAATATAATAATGCAGATTTCAAAAAAATTTTGAGCCGCACGGCACAATACTTCGGTATAGTTTATAAGGCAACACATAAACCACCTGTCAACTTTGTCTTGTTACAATATTTTTGTATAAATATCTAAAAAAATTATAAAATATAAGAAAAAAACGCGTCTATAATATGGTAATTTTGCTTTAAAATAAGTGTGCGGAAAAAAAAATTGAAAGTGCTATTTTGCGTATGCAAAAGTGTGCGCAAAGTAGCTTCTTTGCGGTCACTCGTAGAAAAACTTTTTTTTATTCAAAACAAATAATTTAGCTATAGTTGACGCAAAACAAAAACCGATGTACGTCATACCCTTCGAGTGATGTCAGTTATCGACAGTGTTGCCAGCTTGTAACCAAAATATCCGGGTGAGGGAATTACACAGTTTTTTTTTTCATAAAAACAAGAAAAATATACAAAAATTTTCCATACTTTATATATTTGTTTGCTGCATAATACCTTTTACCATCAACTTTACTAGATCTAACATTTCTTTTATTTTTATTTTGCCAAGATCGACCAATGGTACCATTCTAAAAATATTATGTTTTACACAAGAAAACGAATCGGTACAAGAATGCTTCTTTTACTTTCAAAAATACCAGTCGCTTGTAAGCTACATCGGAAAGTTCCATAAGCCCTCGCCTCAGTTCATCTTTTTACCATCCGAAGCCTATTTTCTTGAAGAGGTTTCCTAAAGAGTTAAGACAACCATCAAACATTTCTCTGTCTTTTAATTTCTAACTTAAAGTTGTCAAAGTTACATGATGTTCTAAAAAAAGTTACAGCTTATTAATAACCGAAGTAAAATATTATAATTTTTAAATAATACAACTTACTTGTTTCGTACATTCCATAAATAGTACAAGGATCCAATCTTCACACATTTACAACTCCCTTTGAATTAGAACGTTTGTTTTAAGGTGATTCTAATAATTTATTTTCCTTAACTGTTGTTGAAATTGCGCTTACAGTGGAGATATTCAAATTTAGGGCAGCTGCTACACGCTAAAAATTGGTAAAGTAGAATTAAAATATGTAGACCTTAACATACTCTTTAAATTTACTTCTCTGTGCTACTGTCAATGGTAACAATAGACCATTGTTGTTAAGTTCTCCCTGAAAATAGCTTCTTAGAGAAGCTATTAGCTGTTTGCACCGACTATTTAAATGCTTCGGCATCTTTCACAAATAGTAAACAACGTAATAGACAGAGATATATGTGCGCTTTTGTTTCTCTTAAAAGAACAGTTTTCTAATGCTATTTATGAAAGATGTGGAGTTTTTGTTGAAAAATAGACGCGCAGCAACATGGAACTACGAACAATTAAGGTTAGTTTTACATAAAACGTCAAACGCCAACGAACGAGCTGGCGCCACCGCACCGTTTACAGTTACAAATTCAAATTATATTAATTTCTACAAGCTAAAATAAACAAAATAACCGTTTACAGTTACAAATTCAAATTATATTAATTTTTACAAGCTAAAATAAACAAAATATTTGCTATAAATCGGTTCGTATCAAAGAAGAATACTTTGAGTTTGTAGTAAATTCAATATCCCATAAAGTTTTAATACTTTTGCCCAAATTTAGTTTCCTCGTGTATTCTTGCGGATTTAAAATTATCAGCTGATTGATGACGTGCATCGGTTTTTGTTTTGCATCAACTGTAAAATATTTTTATGTTGTGTCGAATTAGGTGAATATAAATATATTATTAACTAAGGTGAGACGATATTATGGCGCAAGCGTCAATTTTAAATCAAAAGGCGCGCAGCTCCGACGTTTCAGGACGCGAAAGGGTGTCTAAACCCGTAGTAAACATATTTGTTCTTTTACGGCCAATATAAAATATAATAGAGGCATTACATATTTAATTGTGTTAACGTATGCTATTCATAATTCACAGGTTGAGTTAAAACCATCGACTTAACACAAGATGGACGTAGCCAGTCATTCATAAAAAGGTCTATCGTCTGCCTCAAACAACAAACAGGAAAGGGGGGGTGAGGGGTATTTACTGCGGCTTCTACTTAGAAGCTGGGCTCAAACTGTGATGAGACAAAAAGCGCAACGCTGCATAGCATGGTCATATTGGGTAAAATTATTCAGTGGCGTAACAGTTTCGTGTTAATTTGTAATAAGTTTGACAAAATATGATCAAAAATTTTAGGTGAAGTATTCATAAATTCAAAATACTTTTAGGGTCTCTAAGTAACATGAAATTGACTTAAGGCTGAACTAACCTGCCAAAATTCTGACAGTAGATGTTAAGATTTCAAAGAAAACTGATGATGATAAGATATTTATCCAATTGTAAAATCTGAATGATTCCTTTATTTTTATTTTTTTTTATCAATAAAACCGCTTCTTAAAATTTTTAAAGAAACAATGGGCCCTAGCTCTCTAGATATAACCAATTTTTTTTTGGTTTTATAAAATAAGAAAAAGTAGTGGGGTATGGGGTTTTTAAATAAATTATGTAAATCAAATTAGAGTAACTTGCTTTATTTACAAAACAAGTGTTACACAAGTTGTATGGAAATTCCTTTCGTATATTTCAAGGGGATATTCTACATATGAAAATAAGTTCCTATGAATAAAAGTCCCTAAATGTCTTATAAGGAAGTTATGGCTGTCTAAAGGTGACCTCCAAAGACTAGTTTCAATCTTATTTCTTTGCAACCGCTTGAAGGACCCGTGTGCCTTTTAGCATATGAAGAAATATTTTTAAACGCTAATTTTTGATATTGAGAGTTAACATTAAATTTAATCAGTCCCTAAAGGACCTACATTTAATAAACTTCTTTTTAAGTAGAATATTCCCTTGAAATATACGAATTTGAATTGAAATTGAATTTCCGGACAACTTGTTTATAATAATAGAATGAAATAGAAGTTACTCGTAATAAAAAACATAGTTTTGAAATATTATATAAAGGTATTTAGTAAATAATTTAGGTTAATTCTATATTTTTAATTTAAAAACTAATTTATTCCTAAACTATATCAATAAAAAACAGACTTGTGGAAGAAATGAAGAAATCTCATACCAAGATTGAGTTTATATCATTTAGCAAATACACAATAATAATAATTTAAGCCTACCACCATAAACACAAGCACTTCCTTTGCCTCCGGTAGTATCTAAATTAGTACCAATATTCACATAACCAGAAAAATTTGTTTCTGTCCACCCTCTCTGACAAACTTGAGGCTTAGTTAAAGTCCTTGCTCTTAACCTTCGTATGGCGGTATTAAGCCCCTTCATTTTTTTCTTTGTTTTAATATTGTGTTTTTCAACACCTTAAAATTCCTTTTAGGTATACTGTCACAATCTTCCAAGGACATATCTCCAAGGTAGTTTCTTCTCCTACAACAATTATTTTCCCTTTGTCAACTCCATGCATGGACACACTGTACATTATAATAATTATGTTTACATAATATAATAAATAGGGTAATCTGTGATGATTAATATTAGTCATTGTTGTTACTAAAACTGTTAAAAAATATTTACCTCTTTCCTGATCTTCCTACAAGATGAAGCTTTCCTTTAAAACCTGATTTCAGCCCCACAAGCTCTTCGTTAAATATACTATTTGAACCTTTTTCTAGTTTTTTTAATATCTGAACTTCTATTCCCGAACCGGTTAAGGTTGTTCCAAGATCCTACTAAACTAGGACTTTGATGTTGAAGCTTTGAAGTAGATGGGGAATCTAGGCTTCGATGTGAACTTTGTGGAATCCACACTTGTTGATGGTTCGAGGTGGGCTAAAATCATTATTAGTTTATACAGTTATATAATGTTTTAGTTTTACTTCAAAATAAAAAAAATACAAAAATAAAACAGAAAGCTTAAATAAACTGAAACGAATGCTGAAACCACCGAACCCTCTTCATGAAAAATATATCTATGACTAGGCTGTTTTACCTAGTTTTGACAAGAATTTAACCTCTAACCTCTTTAAGTTTGATTATAATATACCAAACTACACCATTCCACTAATCTAATCATTTATAAATATTTGTATTGATATTTACTTATGGAGAAGAAGAAATACAACATAAACAATTTAAGTTTATAGATACAAAAACTTTAACTTACGAGTTGTTTTTATTACAAGTCGCTGGTAAGCAACTGAATTCTTCACTTAAATTACTACAAGTTGATACTAGAAGCTCCACTACAGGTTTTAAACTAAAATACATACAAAACTTATGTTACATATCTGAAAATATATCCAGATTAAATTTATATTTTCCTACTTTGTTAGTTTAAAAGTTTAAAGTAAAAACATATTTTGTGTTCCTAGTTACCTATCATCTGCAACGGAAGGCATAAATGGTTTCTTTGGAACTGCTTCTTTCTTAAGTATGCGGGAGCCACCTGCCCTATAAGTAAAATCCTGCTCCTCAAATCCTCACAACATATTATGTCAGCACTCTTCGGAAGAACTTTGTCTTGAAGATTTAAGATTTCAAGCCATATTGCTCGTCTACTAGGGTCAGCGAGAAACCTTAAAGTTACGATACGATTAATAGTACCCCAGAAAACCAACCTAATAATGGGTAAAACAAACGAAAGCCGCAGTTCCCACGCCTATGTTAGTAAACCTAACCCCAAACTTCAAATTACCTGTGGAATCTTAGATTTCGACGTGAATAGTTTATTTTTCTGCACACTTAGCACTGTCTGGGCATTTTGTCTTTAAATAGTATCACAAACTGTCACAAAAACTTAGAAAAATACAAAAAACTGGAAAAAAGCTAATAGCTGTCAACTTCACTTCAAGAGCGAAACCAAATTCGCGGTCATATGGTCATAAAATATCATTCATGATGGTTGAAGGTTTTGCGTAAATACGTAAAGCGTTGTTGCCGGATTTGTGGAAGAAATTTTTTTAAATCGATATACTCTTCTAACAGGGCTAATAATGAACAATGTAACGTTGCTAATTACCAAAGCCTACTCAATACAATACTTTAAAGAATAATTATCGCCATTTGTTTATTATATTTTGCATAGAACATATGACTGTGGCCTGTTGTTGGCGACACGCCAAATGTAAACAAACCCCGTCCATCTTGTGTTAAGTCGATGGTTATAACCGTAAATGAACTCATATTTCTACAGCGACCAATCATATAACATCGAATAGTACTTTTATTGATGCGCAAAAAGATATAAGCCAATAGAGAATTAAAAAAAAAAACAGCTGCCGTGGAAAACCGATATGATACGTCAAACGGTAAATTATCAAGGAAACAAAGCTGTTTTGATTCCGTTTTCAGTATCGTGATATTTTATTTTTTAAAAGTTGGTAATGATATAAAATGTGTATTTTGAAAATTAACTTAGGTATTTGTACTGTTCCCAACATGTTTCAGACATTGAAATGTTCATCACCAGGGGATACTAAAATAAATTATAATATAAATTAAAGATTTAAGAGTAAGAGAAAAGTTCCTATTTCACTTAGATCATCGAAACAAACTCTTACCGATGAAAATCGGAAGAACTACTTAAAACCCGTAGGCTTTCTCTTAATATAAGAAAATATTTCACTTTGAAATCATCTAAAAATTTGTAGTATCCATTTCGTGTAACCAGCAGTTTAGATAATAATGTCGTCCCATAAAGTGGTAGCTAAATTAATTAAACCGGCCATAAAAAAAAGAGTTTGCAGCAGCAGTGTTATAGCAGGTTTTGTGATTCCAATAAATTAAAAAAGTAGTTAATGACTTTATTGTATAATGAGAAAAAGTCCATGGTTGTCAGATTTTCTATTTAAGCAAATCCCTTTCATCAAGTGTAAATACAGCACAGTAATTTTTTATCCTATTCTCAAAAAATAAAGTTTATTTGATGCTCATAAGCTTGACAGTTTGTTATATTGTGTTCACCCTTTGTTGTCGCTCTAAATGGTCATATAACTTACTAATACATATGGATGGCCATATTGTGGAAACCCCTATACAAGGTATTACTATGTAGTTATTTTCATTGATGTCTGCTTCCTGGACCAAGTCGAAAAATAGAAATCTGTTGTGTAACATTTTTAGCTAAAATTATTTGGTAGTCCTGGACAAAGTATATTATTCTACTCGCATATAATGGCTGTTATTCACTTGGATGATTTATGAGACTCGCCTACGGCTCGTGTCATAAATATCATCCGCGTGAATAACAGTTATCATTATATGCTTGTTGAATAATGTACTATTATTTATACAATCCCTCGATGTGGATATTTATCCTAATTTTAATTGTTCGACAAAAAGTAATTTCTTATGAAAACTCTTGCCTGTAATGAAAATGCGATTTGTGATTGGGAAATATAGGTCTTGCATACAGGCAATTCAATATCTTGCCATTAGAAAATGTTGGGTAGGATTATTTTCGTACTCGTGCATAGTTCAAGAATAAGAGAAAGTCATTCCAAGTACGAGACAGGTATTATGGTTGGTTTCCTTATATTCGGAAAACACTGAGGTATGGACACAAATAGATTTAAATAAGACTCACAGAATTAGATAATAATTTCTTTATTGTCAATTTTTCAGAAACAAGCTGTATTAGGTCGGCACCGTTTCTCTAAATAATCCTAAACGAAAACCAGGTTGAATATCGGTTAAAATATTGTAGTTTTAAGGCGACTGGTAAATATACGTAAACATACGAAAAGTTAATGAGAAGGTATAAATATCTAAAATTATACTACCTTATGCCATTTATACAGTGCGCGTCTGAAGTCCCCCCCCCCCCCCCCCTGTTAACTTTTGATTAACAAATGTGAGAATAATGAAATTTTGGTACGTTTAATAATAACTAAAATACTACTTTTTTCGTATAAATGCTGGACTGAGTTTTCAGAGATGGCGGCGGGGCGCCATTTTGAATAAAATTTTTAAATGGCAGATGGGGTCGAGTGATATCTCGTTGGAAAGGTATTTTTTATCTATGCACGATCCCCAAGTTTGAAAAGATTTTATCGACTCATTTCAAAAGGGCGGCCACTTTTGCCAATGTGGATTTAATTTGATTTTTAAGCAACAAAACTGTGAAATGAGTTGAGATCTTGCCGCATTTTGATGAATATTAGCTGCAGTTATGAAACTTACTTCCCCCTCCCTTGTTTCCGAGGGTGGAGAAAACAAAAAAATAGTCGAAACCTTCTTTACCCCCGAAACCACCCTTTCTCGCAGGGAATGTAATACCTAGTTCCCTCAGAAACTTAACGTTTGGGCAGGTATTTTGGAAAACCATATTATTATTATTGAGCCACTTTTTATCCAGAGAAATTTAACTGGACCGGTGTATCTGGATATGATTAAAAACACCGTACAACATTTGATTCTGGAGTGTGTTGAGGAAAATCCTGATGAATTTGGTGATATGCCTATAATATTTTAACAAAATGAAGCTCCGCCACATTATAGTAGAGATGTTAGGAACTACCTTGATCAGCACTATCCCAGGCGCTGGATTGGTTGACGTGGTGCTGTCGAATGGCCTGCTCGCTCACCGGACTTAACTCTTATGGACTTTTTTTTGTGGGGATTTATTAAGTCCAAAGTATTCAAAACCCAGCCGCAGTTATTAGACGATTTGCGTCAGAGAATAATTCAAGTGTGCGCATCAATTAGTCAAGAAATTTTTCATAATGTTCGCGAAGAATTTCACCATATAGGTATGAGCCAAAAAGTGAATGGTGAACATTTTGTAGTGTTTGTAATTTTGGTAGTTTTTCTATTATTATAAAATACTAAAAATATCGCCTAGCCGCCCGTAGGTTCCTTTACTATTGCTTAAAAATCAAATTAACCCACATTAACAAAAATGGCCGCCATTTTGAAATGAATCGATAAAATCTTTTCAAACTTCCTTCATAGATTGAAAATACCTTTACAACGGGGTATCACTCGACTCCATCTGCCATTTAAAAAAAAAATTATTCAAAATGGCGCCCTGCCGCCATCTAAACAACTGAGTCCAGAATTTATACTAAAATGGTAGTATTTTACTTATTATTAAATGCACCAAAATTTCATTATTCTCACATTTGTTAATCAAAAGTTAACAGGGGGGGGGGGACTTAAAACGCGCACTGTATATAGTATCCCATGCAGCTTCATCCTTTTAATTAGACTCCAAAGTCTCGACAGTATGACTCCTCTGTGTAGCATGTCCGAATGTATTTAGTTGTCTCCTCCTCCTACTGGCAATATCTGCAAAGAGTCTGTGTGTGCAGTGTCCTGTTAGGAGACCTACCTTAAATCATTCGCCTATCCTTGTCCTGGTGTCCACCATTGTTGGAACTTTCCTTTCATCCAGTTTACTATGATGAAAGGATCTTCCCCGCCTGGGTGAGCTTCGTGCCCTGTTATCCAAGCTAGTAAGGCAAAAGTTAGGAACACTTGCTTGGATAACAGGGAACGAAGCTCATCCAGGCGGGGAAGATCCTTTCATCATAGTAAACTGGATGAAAGGAAAGTTCCAACAATGGTGGACACCAGGACAAGGATAGGCGAATGATTTAAGGTAGGTCTCCTAACAGGACACTGCACACACAGACTCTTTGCAGATATTGCCAGTAGAAGGAGGAGACAACTAAATACATCCGTTTAATGTATGGATACAGTCCCATGCCAGTTTTGACGTGACTCCAACGGTACTAACTGCTTTATATAACTGACTGTCAGAGTAGGCAGATCACAACCAAGTGTCTTGTTGCTAATCCTTCTCCTATTTATTTCCTCAGCACAATGTAATTAATATAGCTGTGCCTAAAAGACTTCCCGTCGGTATGGAGATTTTTATTTTTGTGTCTACGTAAATGTAAGTTTGTTTTTAAGCCATCCATATACCAAACCATATCGTTCCTTAGTAATGGGCCTTTCCAGAGCTCCCTATGAGAGTCTTTGCTCAAAGTTTACTTCGGAGTTGATTGATCCGAAGCCATGTCCTTAACCACTTCGTTTAGTTTGTTGCTTTCAGTTCCAAGTTCTATTTGATCGTCCTGGATTCTCCTGGTATGAAGGAATGATGTGGGGGAAGGTTAAGTATTGCCTCCATTACTACAGTTGGCGTTGAATTCACGGATTTGGTACTGCAGTAGCAGGCTAGCTTTGTACTCCATTTAGCCTTTGCATGGCATAGATCAGTATGGTTTTGGGACATCATGCGGTTGATCCGTATGTTGGCATGAACCTGACCGCTCCTGTGTATAACCTTAGAGTATCTATGGGGTTCAGTTCAAAGTTCTTTCCGCACACTGATCTTCATCTGTCTGGTACAAGTGTGGCCTTGTGGTTTTTTACTGCATGTAACTAAGTTTTTGGTGACAAATAACCCTCGATTTAGGTTCTGTGGAAAATCACAGGTTAAAGCTTAAGAAGGTGCCATATGTGCAATCAATAACTTTTTGATCATGGTCGGAGACTTTGATGTATTCTTTACCCTGCTATTTACGATATTCGCATGTTTTTCATGCTGAATGTTTTTTGTTTATATTTAGTTATTTTTTGTATAGTTTATAAATCTCTTTGATCTTTTATTTATTCGTCTGCCGTATTATTCTTTAGATAAATTGTTCATTAGAGAGTCTACGCCATCTACGTTATGGTTGAAAAAACATTTTATGTTGTGTTTATATCATAATAATCAATACGAAAATGTAGTGTAGTCGTTATTGAGATATTTGGTATAATTTAAAACTTTCGCACCAGGTAACTATAGCGAAAATCAATTATATGAGGATATAAGTTTATATAATATAAGTTAAATAAATTTGTTCAGGAATCCCCATTAAAGTAAGTAGATACATAACAGAGTCATACCCTCTATAGTTAGTTCGTTCCACTAATGTTCCAAAATGATTATCAGAATTTCATACTAATATAATATGGCAACACCGCCCCTCCAAAATAAATAATGGGGGAAACCGAGGGGGCTGAAACCCATTATCTAACAGTTAAACCATCATAAGCGATCGACATCCAAACTAATTACGAAAATATGTTACATCGACGCGATCAGCTCTCGGAAAATTGTTTCTTATGTTTCGATCGGTCTCTTTTTTGCCTTTTATAATTAAATTACTCATAGAACAAAAAGTTACATTTATCTATACAGGGAAAGCGATTAAGCTTCATTACATTTACCTCCATTTGCATTATTAATCACACGAGTATAACAGCGAGTTAAAGAGCTTCTTCGGTCCAGAAAATAGCCTGCGCATTTATCTGACTTAATCACCTTTAATTTTTTTTTTCATGAAGCTAAAAAGTGACACTACGGGCTCGGAGAAAAGGGAAGAAAATCTATAATTTTTGTTCTCTTATTTGGTTGGTATATTTAGGTCTCTGGCAAATATTCGACGTGTGTGGCGTCTACAATTCCAGGGAACGTCTAATTTTACTTATATTTCAGTCACATTTGTACAGATGCGCCCGATTTAGCCAGTTGATGTTTCGAGTTAGTATAAAGTGATCTGATTAATTAAACCAAAGCTTATTTTAAATTACTAACAGATGGGTCGGGGCCCCCGTGTTTGTAGACAGCAATATATCCATGACAACGTATTTACGCGAATATTCTTTTAGGCGTTGTAAGAATATACAAGGTGAAAAAAAAGTTTGGAAGTAGATGAATATTTTCACTACTAATTTAAGAATTTAATGAAAAGTTTTGGTTATTAAGACGTTTTATCAAGAAAAAAAGAAATCTCTTGGTCACCCTAGGTACAGGCTAGTATCAGCCAGGGCCGCGTTAGGGCATATTGATATCCTAGTCACAAATTCTTTCAAAGAATGCGCGTGCTTCATGTCTTACAGCCCCAGTTTGACGTTTATCATCGTTTAGTTCAGAAAGTGAAATTTTAATTTCCGTCCTTAGCAGTTACATTTTTGAAGTTTCCAGCTTCACTCTTTCTAATTCCCGTTTGTCAGGTGATTCAGTTAATATTTCAGATTTTTTTAGAGTTAATGAATGATCTTTCTAGCATTAGCGCTTGCTTTTAGATCATGTTTCATGACTTGTGCATGGGGAAACCAGCAAAGAAGAACGATAATCGATTTCAGAAGACGATTTATTAAAAGTCGACTTTTTGGAGGCTCACAAGAAGCCGTGGTTGCTTGCTGTTTATATTCAGGAACTTAATTTCAAGATCACCTAAGACCGTGATTTTATGAAAAAACTAACCTGAACTGAACAACACGCGGACAAAAAATACATACAGACATGTCAGTGCGTACCCTTAGCGGCTGCTTATTCTTACAACCCGTTCACACACACCACGGATTTTTCGTAATATTTCCTAATCGTCGAGAAAAAAACGTAGGGTGTGAATAAGTTATTTTGACCCTGTGAACATCGGTTTAACACCGATTTGCAAAAAAATACCGATACGAAAAAAAAACCTTAACCTGTGAACGGGCTATAACCCTCCGTAGCCCTTTGGTATTTTTTCTTGACTTTCAATGGCATTATTTATGATAAATTAATTTTTAAACAAGATATTATCATTTATTAATTTGACTTGCTACCAGCGACTAAAAATACGCTTTAAAGAAAGAACACGAATAAAGAAGATAATAATTTCAATACACTATCGTCATTCGGTCAAACCGGTCCAGCCTGACAGGAGAGTAAATCTTTGTGGATTTAATTAATACGTACGTATACAGTATAAAGCTATCTTATTCTTAAGTGTCTTTTTCTTTTATGCAAATTTTTAGGATTATGAATATTAGACTCATATTTCTTGCGGTTGAATCGTAAATATGCAAAATAAGTCAGAGAAAATCATTAGTAAGTTATCTAAAGAATTCGTTGCTGTAGTGAAGGTATTGCATAAATTATATAAAGAATCCACATAATAAGTAAAGCAATAAAAGAAGGGGGTTTACAATGGGAATGACATTAGGAAGAAATTTAAAATTTAATATTGCGCGTAAGTGCAATGTTTGAGAAATCCCTTTTTCGTTGACTTGGGTTCGATGTCTCCATCACGATAATTTAATTATTAGGCAATCCGAACCAGCTGATATTTGCCCACCGCGGTCATATTGGTATCACAACGTGCTCAATATGGCCGTCGACAGCAAACATCAGAAAATCTAACCTTTAATTTTGTGTGTATATCATTTTGACATGAAAACCGCGATTTTGGTTTTTGTGTATTTCATTAAATAAAGCTGGATTTATAAACTCGAAGCCGGCGTCGGCGCTCGCGCTGGCGTGGGCGCTGGAAGTTAAACAAGTGAATCGCAATAGAGCGATTTATAAACTTCGCCGGCGCTCGCGCTGTCACTGGCTGGGGTTCGACATAAACCATCTTTAGCTGGATTTATAAACTCGAAGCCGGCGTCGGCGCTCGCGCTAGCGTGGGCGCTGGAAGTTAAACAAGTGAATCGTAATAGAGCGATTTATAAACTTCGCCGGCGCTCGCGCTGTCGCTGGCTGGCGTTCGACATAAACCATCGTAGCTGGATTTATAAACTCAAAGCCGGCGTCGGCGCTCGCGCTGGCGTGGGCGCTCGAAGTTAAACAAGTGAATCACAATACAGCGATTTATGAACTTCGCTGGCGCTCGCGCTGTCGCTGGCTGGCGTTCGACAGAAACCATCTTTAGCTGGATTTATAAACTGGAAGCCGGCGTCGGCCCTCGCGCTGACGTGGGCGCTGGAAGTTAAACAAGTGAATCGTAATAGAGCGATTTATAAACTTCGCCGGCATTCGACATAAACCATCTTTATCTTGCCCAGGCTAGGGTAACTTAAATGGTGAAGATCGTTCCCCGTTCGTTTAGTTTTTCAACCAGACGATGATGGCGCTATTGTAGGGATTTTGTTTTATAAGGTTGTTCATATCCTAACGTTGGTAGCGACAAAATATGTATTTAGAATGAGCGTGGCGAACGTTCTGTATCTTTATCTCTCTCTGCATTCAACCGTACCAGCTAAGGTGCGATAAAGATAAAATATGACTTATGCACTGATCCATAATAAAAATATCTTCCGGAGTCGGACCAAATAAGCGACATTGACATTTTAAAATTAAATTTTTAAACGAAGCGGCGCGACGTATAAGTTTATTAAGTTTATTTTGCTAAAATGGTGATTTATTGTTGGGTTCCCGGATGTAAAGTGCAAAGCGGGAAACGTGTGAAAATGCACAGGTTTCCAAGAAGCGACCCGGTAAGTTTTTTGTTGTTTTAGCGAACTAATAAAAAGGGTGTATCGTGAAGAGCCAAAAAGGCACCTTGCGCCTATACTGTATACAAAATATTGTTGCTGTTTAAAAAAAATGTATGCAGGACACCTTTTGATCCTGAATAATCATAAACATTACTTAAAATATACTGATTTTCTTAGAGTTATGACAGTTTACGATCTGAGTATAATGTCCGTGTATTTTTAGACGCATAAACTTTGGGTAAATTGTATTCAAAATCCATTACTCTGTGACAAAGACAAGATTGGCATTCAAAAAACCTATAGAGTTTGTCACACTCATTTTGGATAAGACCAAAAAAATTGGGCATAACAGAAGAGGATCCTATTTAAAGCTGAACGCTGTTCCTTGTTAATTCTTTACAGTACAATCCTGGGTAAAACTTGCCTTGTTATTATATTAATTTATGTAAATATCTAATATTATTATGGTATTGGTATTTCTCTTAAGTCAGCTCCCTTGAGCTTTTACTTCTTTTAAATTTGTTGGTGCTTATTCTTCTACTATACTGGAATTTCTTTGTTGCGATGATCTTCTTGCATTGTTCTGTTTTCTTCATTGATTTGCTTGCTTATTTTCGCTAGTTTGTTCCGTGTTGTTTTTTTTTTTTTTTTTTTTTGTGTTGTATCAGTTTTTTATTTTGGTACTTTTCATGACTTTTTTTTTTTTTTGTTTCTCTATTGTTTTTGTTAATCCTTGTTTTTGTTTTTGTGTTTTTAGGGTGGGAGCCAATCTTTCGGATATTTAAAGTTGTTGTGTAATGTCGATCGTATGTGTGAGTTTTGTATCATTGGATTTGTCGATAAATCTGTCCTTTCAAAGTATTTAGTTATTAATTTTGTATTGTGTTCCGCAATTGTTTCCATTTTTAGGTCTCTGTGTAATACAGCTGTCGGTACGTGTCTTTGTGCGTTAGTCATAATCCTCATTATTTTGTTTTGTAGTATCTGTAGTTTTTGGTATCTTGTTTTGTTTACGGTGCACCATGTTGGTACACCGTATGTCAGTACAGGTCTAATTATGGTCTTGTAAACTGTTGTCTTTGTCTTTAAATTAAGTTTGCTTTTGGCGCAGAGTAGGGGATACACTGCACCCATTTGTCTGTGTGCTTTTTTAAGTCTAGTCTCGACATTGTCGTTCCAGGACAACTTTTTGTCAAAGACGAGACCAAGATAGCTCGCTTTAGGGCTCCACTCTATGGCTTTTTTATTTACTTTGACCCTTGTTTCTGGCAGTCTTAGTCTCGCCTTTGAGAAAAATATGGCCTGTGTCTTCCCCTCATTAAGTCGCATCTTCCATATATCCAGCCAATTCTGCAGAAGCAGGATATGGCGCTGCAAGCGTAAAACTACTCTCCAGGGCACTCCTGAAGTGGCAGTAATCGCGGTGTCATCAGCAAACAGGTATAGTTGTGTAAATTGATTGTGCGGGATATCCGCTGTGTATATGTTGTATAGGATTGCAGCGAGTGGTGACCCTTGCGGGACCCCAGCTCGTGCAACCCTGGTTTGTGATAGTGTATTGTCTGTTGACACCGCGAATTTTCTGTCCTCAAGGTACGATATAACAACTCTGATTAGAGCGTCTTGCATGCCTAATCTAATTAATTTTAAGACAAGTCCGTCGTGCCAGACCTTATCAAACGCCTTAGAGACGTCGAAAAAGACTGCCCCTGTTGACTGGTGGTGGTTAAACCCTCTGAGTATATTGGTCGCCAGTCTTGTCGTTTGGCGCACCGTGCAATGAGCAGCTCTAAAACCGAACTGCTCTGGTGGTAAAACGTCATTGTTAAATACAAAATCGGTTACCCGATTTAGTATTAGTTTTTCAATGACTTTGCCAAGACAAGATAATAGACTTATTGGTCTATAACTGTCCGCCAACGTCAGATCTTTGCCCGTCTTAGGGATTAGCACCACTTTGGCCCGTTTCCAAGTGTCTGGGAAGCAGCCCTTTTCTATAATGGCTTGGGTTATATCTACAATGTCCATTACTGCGTTTTCTGGCAGGTTTTTGATTGCTTTGTTTTTTATGCCGTCGAAACCGGGCGCCTTTTTTGGATTGATGACCCTCAGTATAGAGCGAACTTCCTCAACAGTGACCCTGGGTAAATTTTGGTCCCCCATATTTACTCTTGGCATTTCTTTGAAAATTTGCACAGTTCTGGTGACCTGTGCGTTTCTTGATACGTTCTTTGATGGAAATTCACTGAACTGTTCGTAGAATGTTTCCGCGAACAGTTCGGCTTTGTCTTGTGGGTCAGTTATTGTTTCGTTAGTATTTTTGTTTTTGAGGTACGAGGTGGGCTTTCGCCCACCTTTCGTAAGATTTTTTGTGAACTTGAAGATGGAGTAGTCTTCTGTTCGAAGACCCTCCATCTTCCTTGTCCAAGTTTCGTTTTGTTTTTCGTCAAGTCTGTGTCTGAGTTCAGTTGTGAGTCTGTTAGCTTCTGTTTTTATTCTCGGATCACCAGTCCTGTATGCCAAACGCAGCATCCTGTTTTTATTTTTAATCTGTTGAGCAAGTTCGCCCTCAATTATTCCTCGTTTCGAAAATCTGGACGTCACTGTCATCGATGACTGTGCCATAGCAGAATTTATGTTGTAGGTAATTGTTTCAACCTCTTTCATTACGTCTTCTTTGGAATCCAACTGACCAGTTCGAGGATGATCAGACATTATCCTTTTGAACATTGGCCAATTGGTTCTTGTTCTTGACAGAAATCCATGATTTCTGTCCGCGATATTCCCGTATTCCACTATGACTGGTCTGTGATCAGAGGTCAGCTCTGACAGCACTATTGGCTGAGATAGCTGACCTGTGTTCTTGATAACAAAGACGTCCAGTATTTCCGGAAGTGAGCCTACTTGATGATGGGTATGCTCCTCCGGCGGCAAGATTTGATAGTTATAGTCCAGTGACTTGTTATATAGGGTGAGACCTCTCGTGTTTTGACCTCTACAACCCCAAATGCGTTGTTTTGCATTTAGGTCTCCCCCTATAATAATAGAATCATCGCAATCGAAAATTTTTGCCAGACAGTCTCCGTCAAAATTGACAGAGGGGCTGCAGTAGACTGAACCCAATTTTATCCAGCCATTTCTGGTTTTTATTTTTATGAATGTGCCCTCTATATGAGCACAGTTTGATGGGCCTGGCACGGCTTGCGCAATGATGTGCTTTTTGACAAGAACCATGGTTCCGCCCTTCCGCCTATTTTCTCTATCGTGTCGATAGATGGTGTAATTGGGACAGGTGAACCTCTCGCCTTTAAACCAAGTTTCCTGTACAAGAAGCACATCAATGCTGTACCTCTCCAAAAAGTCAATTATTTCAGTTTTTTTACCCTTCATGCCGTTTATGTTTATCGTAGCCAAGCTGAAAAAAGCAATTTCCACTTGTACCGCCATTAACGTGAATTAGACATAAGTGTCGTCATCATGTTTTTAACCTGCTCCTGCATTTTTGTCTGGAACTCAGACAGAAGCGACTGCATGGATTTTTGAAGGATGGCCTGCCATGCCTCTGGTCCGTTTTGTTGTGTGTTTACTGTATTTTTATTATTTTGTTTGTTGGAATTTGTTGGCATTAGCTTTTTGTTGTTTTGAGAACCCCATATAAAGTTCCCAGGGGGGGCTTCGATTACTTTCGCCTCCGTGCCGGGGCCACGGTGCGCAAGTTGCGGTCTTTTGCTGCACTGTTTGAAGTTGGCTGGGTGGTTTTCCCCGCAATTTGCGCACTTCAGTGCGTCAGGTGTCGGACATTCGGTCGCTGCGTGCTGTTTTGCACATCTGACACATTTTTGGTTCGCTGCACATTTGTGCTGTGAGTGACCGAATATCTGGCACCTGTGGCATTGTGTGACTTGTGGCTTTTGCCGCTGGGCCTCGACACGGATGCGAATGCCATCGATGGCCTTGAGCTGATAGATGCCCTTATCGCATTGTGGTAAAATTACAAGGACCAGGGGCATGGCGGTACCATCCGCCCTATTCCATCTAATGACTTTCGTAGGGGTGAATCCCAACTCCCTTAGATCTTCCATGACCTTCTCCTCCGTCCACGACTCCAGAACTCCACGTAGAATTACGTGGAGCTCCTTCTCGTCGGCGAAGGGAAAGGAGTGATGCTGAATTTTTTCATCGACAAGAAATTTAATTATCTTTCGATAATGGACAGGTGTTGGGGGGTGGAGTTTCACCCCTACGGGGATGGTAACGGCATTGCCGAAATCAATATTGTTAGCATTGAGATATCTAGAGACCTTGCTGTATTTGTCTTTTTCTCTCAATATAATGGGGGGTACCCTCACTCTACGCTCTTGTTCGTTTGTGTTTGTATTCTCGTTTGTCTGGTTCTTTGTTTGTGTATTTGTCTGTTGTACGTTTGTGTTTTTCGTTTGTGTGTTGTTGTTTGTTGGTTTCTTTGTTGTCTTATGTCTCATCACTTGGATGAAGTCGTCCATTTTGTCTTGATTCGTCGGTAGTTCGGGGAAGTCATTCTTTGTTTGTTTATTTTGCCTTTTGGCTTCAGAATTGGTGAGTGTCTGTGTCGCGTGTCTCTTTCTCTGTTCGTTTATTTGCTTGTATGTCTCGTTTGTTTTTTCGTCTTCCGACGTGTCAGGAAGTGGTGCGTCGTGTATGTCTACCATCGTGATGTCTTCAGTCTCGTCAATTGTTTGTTTTGTATTTGTTTGTCTTTGGTTTGTTTCGTCAACTTTTTGGTTAAGTTTGTCATGTTTGTTGTTGCTTTGTTGGGGTGTTGTGCTAATAGATTGGCTCTCATACCATTCAATAATCCTCAATAGCCTGTTGTTGCTCTCTACCACTTTGCTCATCTCCATATCCTTTTCTGCCGTCATACGTTTGATGGTTTCGTCCAATTTCCTCTCCCATTTCTCATGCTGTTCTTTCAGCGCTTTTGCCCATCTTTCCTCCTGCAGCTGGGCTTTTTGTTCCATCTCTGCTCGAAGGCTGTTCGGCATCGGTGGTTCATCGCATTCACTTTCACTACTAGCGTCCCTGCCATCAGCGGATGACAGGGATAATTCGCGCTTTTGCCGTCCCCCTGGAGGGATCGGCTGTTTTTCCGGAGTCAGAGATGTGCTCATCTCCTCCCGGTATTCGCTCGATATTACTACTACCTCTCTTCTCTTCTAGATTTCAAATTTTTCTATCTAATATTAATAAAGCTTGTCGCCATATCAGAAACGTTGTTACAACTTCCTTTTAATCTCCCAAAATATATTGACTTTAATTCAAAAGGTTCGCGCTTCAAACTTTTCCATCAGAGTTAGAAGCGCGAAAATTTGAATTCAAAGTTGTAAAATTTCAATTTTCATGCGTGGCGCCCACCCCCCGCCCTTCGACCACATTGCTACATTTAGTTGTTCAACCAGACACGAATGGCGCTATAAGGGAACCAATCTAGTATGTTAAGTTGACTTAAGTTGCCTATCTATCCCTACCATAAGCGCATCTCCCTTGTCTATGATCTTGCCAGCACCGGCGTTCGTAGGAAATCCATAGCGCCGCTTCATAAGCAATGGGATTTTAGCATTTCTATCAAGTCATCGTTGGCATCTGCCAAAGTGTCAACAACAAAGCGTCATTTTAATTTTTGTGTTGTTGTCAGCTTGGTATTTCTAGATTATTTGTTTTGTGGTTCTTATATTGATCTTGTTTGTGAATAGAATTGCTTCTAAGTACCTACTTTTAAACATGAGTGAAATGGAGGCTGAGACCCTTGGTAAGTACAAACATACTTTGAAGTTAGTTTTATTTTCTAATTTTATTTCCATCTGATTTTAGGTGAATCTGAAGTTCTCCAAGAAAAGGAAATTGATTTGGGGCTCCTGATAGATACGATCCAAGACTACAAGTTTTTATACAACATGAGCAATAAATATTACAAAGGTGCAAAAAAAAAGAATCTTGCGTGGGAAGAAATTGCAGTGATTCTAACTAAATACAACTGGTTAGTAAAAAATTATACCAAAATAGAAAATGCATAAAAATATATTATTGTTGTTCAGTATGTGCTTTTTTCTGTTATTTAAATTTAATAACACTTAAACTTGATGCTATTATTGGAGTTGTTAACAATAGCAAGTGTTTTGTCTACACAATGTATTGAGGGAAAGCCGTGAAGTTGGTGAAAAGTAATTTGAAAGTGTTAATGATATTTCTTTTAAAATCCTCAGTGTTTAAAACTGACTGAAATGTGGCTTGTGTGTTTATATTGGATGTTAATTAGGTGTTTCGTGATTTTAGGTACCTACAGAAGGTAAGCATTATTGAGAACAGCGATCCTTTTACTCTTGAGGACAGTGAACTGCCACCAGTATTTAATATGGATGATGTTGTGTATTTAGTGCTGAACCACAATTATTACACCAAGAAAGAACTGAAAGCTTTTAAGAGTCTACAATCCTATTAATATATATGTGTTATTAAAGTGGACACAAAGTTAGTTAAGGTGTTCTTTATTGGGGTCTGAATGACATGCTATTTGATTTTCTGGCTTTTTGACTGACTATTTAATAAAGGCCTTGTTCTAGGTAAAACGTTCCCAGCAGTGAAATTTGTAGTCATGTTGGAGCTATACTGGTTGCTGCAGAGTATGCCCGCAAAATTAGGGATGTTACAACTTGTAGAGACATAAAGTCTGCCTGGCCAAGACCATCCCCGGTGAATGTTTCTATTATTCCAGCTAGTAATATGAACTTTGGAAAGGTGACTGTCCAAAAAGTAAAAAAAAATGTAGTATAGAAATAAACGGTTTGTTAAAGAGAGTTGAAGAGCTTGGTTACAGCTCTGCACCAATGAAAATTGTGGAGCCTCTAGCTTGTAAAATATCAGACTCAACTGTGGAAAATTTACCTTTGGTGTTAGACATACAGGGTGTAAAAGGTCTTTACAAAAACCTACCACATATTCTCCAGACCAAAATTAGTCGATTTAAGTAAACTTACCTTATTACAAAGTTGCTTAGTTTGGGCGCTAGACGGCGCTGAAGTGACAATTTTTAAAAATTTTTTTCTGGATTAATTCAAAAACTGCCCATACTATTTTGCCGAAATTCGGTACGTTGGCATAGCTTTATTTGGCAAAAAAACCCATGCCAAAATTCTGATTAATATCAGTCCATGGGAGTAGAACCTGGGTTTTTTACTGATTGCTTGTTTCAGATTTCTATGCCAATGGAACAAGAGGGGTTTGGGCACAAAATTCAGATGAACCAACTCAATTGCTACAAAAAAGGTACTCTTGATATATCAAAAGAGTTCATTTTCTCCTGAGAAAAGTTTTTTAAGAAGAGTTGTGAAATTGACTTCAAATTTCATTCTGAAATAATTATGCCAGAACTGTTGTGAAGATACATGTGTTGGGTTAGAAGACACCCGTAAGAACTAACAATGTATTAACTTTGTATAAGAATATTATTAGCTTATCATTATTTATGTCAAAGCAGATTTACATTTATAAACTTCGCCGGCGCTCGCGCTGTCGCTGGCTGGCGTTCGACATAAACCATCTTTAGCTGGATTTATAAACTCGAAGCCGGCGTCGGCGCTCGCGCTGGCGTGGGCGCTGGAAGTTAAACAAGTGAATCGTAATAGAGCGATTTATAAACTTTGCCGGCGTAAAGACCTCATGACAAATGTAACAGTAACAAAAATTGGACAATACAAACGAAAGGTATTATGAGTGTATTTGCTAGCGAAGCAAGGGCTATTTTGTTGTTCAAATTATAAGGCTTTAATAAATAAGTGTAAACTTTGTTTTTGTTGTTTATAAATTAATTTAATTGTAGTTACTCAATAAACACAGTAGAAGTCATACTATCGAGTTTTAAGCAGTATGTTATAGGCAATAATAGGCATGCATACAACTCAGAACCGACAACGCAGACCAACGCTTGAAAAAGGCAAATGGTTAACTCAGCGCCATCTACTCTCTCATCAACAGCAGATGTAGACTATACTTACGGACAAGGACATTACTTTACAGGATAATTATTCACACCTTAAATAAGTCAACTTTCCGCAAATTTCAATTTGTGAAGAAACGTAATCGGGTTGATTTTCTTCCTGTAAGCTAGCAGGAGTTCCTAAAGTTACAAGCATTGCATTATTATAAATTAAAATTATTGGTGCTAAATGCTTTTACATGTTATGAAATGCTTGCTGCAAACTTTGATTTTTCAATATCATTTTCATTTTAATTTATTTAAATTTAATTTCATGTTAACTGATGTTGATCTTGAAGTCCTAAAAGGATTAAATAATAAATTTTACTGTGAGGATTGTAAGACAATAGTAGAGAACCGAATAAAAAGAGCAATGAATGAATGAACAGCAGTAACGAGGATATTATGGAGTGTATTAGGGGGCTAAGAGAAGAGATTCGGGATCTTCGGTATGATCTAAAGCTTTATGCTGAGCACTACGAGGTTCAAAAGGAAAATAATGCTAAGTTTAGCAAAGAAATACAACAACTAAAAAAGGAAAATGAGGAGAGTAAAAGTAAACTGAGCAGATTAAAAGGTCACTGCGAGTCCAATAAAAACGAAAATAGATTAAAAAATGTTATTATTATGGGCATAAAAAGTAGATTTGAAGAAGCAAAAAACAACTCAAAAGATATATTCAAAAAGCAGAAAAGGTACTTAAATATGTAGATTCTGACATAGATCTAACAAATGTTCAAATAAAATTAATAAACCCAAAGAAAGAAAACACACCAATATTAGTCACGCTTAAAACAGTTAAAGATAAACATAAATTATTAAAGAAAAAAAAAAGAAAAAGGAAGAATATCGACAGTGGAAATGCAAGACCACGTATTTTCCAATTTTTATGAATACCGGATTTTGATGGTTATCCAAAGAAAACGCCTAACGCGTTGTTTTCAACCACAAAGTATAGGCTTAAGGCTGAGACACAATCAAAAACTTAAGGAATAAAGAATAGGATTTAAGATTTAGGCGTTAAGGAATAAGAGTACAAGACAGAATTAAAATCTTAGTACCTAAATTTAACCAATCCGGTTACTTAAAAACGGCGCGATTTTTAAACTCTAAACTATTGTCGTAACCCCACTTTTTGGTTTACAAATACTATTTTTACAACTTTAACAAACTCGCCTATACTTTTAAAAAATATGGAGGGCTTGCCAAAGAAGTCCTTAACTCTTTTGAGTAGTATGTTTGCAATGTCGGCAGCGTTTTATTATTACCTTAAGAAACGGAGATCAATAAGGTGGCGCAACAGGAGATGGTGAGTTCGCCCTATTAATGTCCAAAGAGAATTCTTAGGAGACTTTAATGATAGAACGTAATCGTGAAAGTTTTGGTCATACATGAGTTACATGAAACTCTTACTTTTATTAAAAACCAAAGTGAAAAACTGAAAATACAATTTTGAGGTTATTAAATTGTCAAAAGTCAAACAACAAACATGCTGACTTCTGATTGGTTGATTTCCTATTCCTTATTTCTTAAAACCAACAAATCGGTTTTTTAAATCTTAAATCTTATTCCTTAATTCCAAAAAATTCATTGTGCGTTGTTTACATAGGGCAACATATGTTCGTTCTTAAATCTTAATTCTTATATCATAAATCTTATTTCTTATTCCTTAAGTTTTTGATTGTGTCTCAGACTTTAGTGATCCCAACATTTGTTAATTCAAGGTTAAACTTTGCAATACCACGTATCTTTCAAAAAAATGGCCACTAAGAGCGTTTCACAGTAAGTACCTTTAATTTTATAGCTAATTTCTTATATAATTTTGGCATCCTAATTGATGTAGGAAACTTAATGGTATCTTTCAATATTTCTTTTTTAAGTTTTTGTTATTATGGCAATGCATATAATTGTAAGAACTTGGGAAAATGCTATTTTTTTTTACCTGTTCTGAAACGAGGTGTTGAATTTTCCATTCAAGTATCACCTTTTTTATTGTCTTGAGTTACGTGATATTGCCTTGACGCTTTTGTTGTATTTTAAACTTTGCACTTTTATCATATTAATTATCATAATCTAAATCATAAAATAAATATTAAAAGCGCGAAACATTATACCGGTTTCTGATATGACATATTGCTATGTTTAAATTGTAAATTTGTTTACTTATTTCCTGAAAATCGTTGTAAAGTATTTGAAAAATACAATTTTCTTCTACCTGTGTAGATACGAGGTTTTGCATTTTTCTTAAAAGTTTTGTATTTTCTTCATTATTCCAAAATACGTGGAATTGACTTCACATTTTTTTTACAGTTTTTAACTTCAAAATTAATTCAAAAAAGAAAATAATGATTTCTAGAAGAAAGAGGATTTTGGAAATGTGCAAATCTAGAAATGACCAATTACCTCAACCAATACATCATTACAGCTATGAGCAATCTAGTATAAACACCGGCCAAAGTGATAACAATGAGTCTGAAAACATTTCCCCGAATTATCAAATATCTAAGGTCAATAATGTTCCAAATCATTTCTACCGGCCAGAAAATAGCCCAACTTGTGACGCACAGGAATTGGATTATATCAATCCTTGTAGGCCTGACAATATCCCATCAGCTATAAGTTTAAATCAAAACGCTAGTTACCAACTTAAAAATGGCTCCTCTAAAGACACGGCAGTCATTAATCATCCTCAGTCATGTGGCCCCGATAACTTCCTATAATTTCAAATTTCTAGCCATCCTGAAGATTTCTTTTCAGTTGAAGAATCTTTGACTCCAGAGTTAAGCAAATATGTCTTGCTCTCAGAATCTGTACACCTTTCAGCCAATACAATAACGAATCTGGATGTCGCCGAAAAATTTATCTCTACCAGTTACAGTGTTTTCCCTGCTTCAAGTTCCTCGCAAGAATTCTGTTCTGAAAATCGTTCAGCCCGAATATGAGGAAGAAAATATGGATTTTGCTCAAATTCTGGATCGTGCGGAATTTATAATCGAGTCTGACAACCAGTGCCTTTCAAGTTTATTAGAACACGGCGCGCGGCGTATCCATTGAAGAAAATTTCACAGTGAATAAGACCATTTTAAAGGAAACAAATTCAAATTAAGGGAATGAAATGGAACTTAAGGAAATCGAAGAAGTGACATTGCCTGGTGACATAAATTCTAATTCAAATACACACATGAAAATCAAAGTACATCAGATAATAATAACATGGATGATAAAGAAATAAATGAGTCCAATGCCGACTTTATGTCGGCTACTGACAATAAAAACATTAGAAATAAAAGAATAACTAATTATCGAAAAAGAATGAGGGGAGAAGACCATGCAGGACTTTCAAGGCGGAAAGGTCAAACTAAAACACCGCAAAACATACCTCGGAATGGAAGGACAATGAAGCATGCTTGTACTGCTAAAATTTGTCAAAAATTTAAAAATCGGAATTGCGCGAATTTTCAAGAAAGTTGCAGAAAAAAATATTTAATTATTTTTGGAAAAATCTGGAATGGAAGCAAAGAGAAATTTATATAGCAGGACTCTGCAGTAGAGAACAGGCAAAAAAGATTACAGTTAATGAAAAAGATAGGTCTCGAAGAAAATCCTCGTATATTTACAGATTAAATAATGGTGACAAAAAGTTGCAAGTGTGCAAGAACATGTTTTTAAACACCCTCGGTGTAGGAGAGTGGTACGCTCATAAGTACATTTCAAAATGTAGAGATGAAGAGAAAAGTGAAAAAAGAAGTCGTCAGTCAGGTTAACTGAATCGGAGGACATTAAGTTTCTGAAAACGTTTTTAGAAAAATTACCGAAACTTCCAAGTCACTATTGCAGAAAAAGCACCGAAAAGGAATATTTTGAACAGAGTTTTACCAGCTTTTCTGATTTGTATAAAGTTTACAGTGACGTCTGCAAGAATGAACAGATAAAACCGATGAGTAGAAAAACAATGATCTACTGGGTAAAGAAAATGAATGTCGGGATATTTTCTCCTCGCAAAGATAGATGTGACCTTTGCGTTGAATTTGAAACTGGAAATTTGGAAGAAACAAGATACAAGAACCACATAAAAAATAAGAAAAGAGCACAAGAAGAAAATAAAAATGACAAGGAAAAGGCTCAAAGACAGGAATGTCATGCTCTAGTGATGGATCTTCAAGCTGTAAAGACTTGTGCGGTTGTTAATGCGAGTAGTTTATACTTTAAGACTAAATTAATTTGCCATAATTTTACAGTTTATGACCTTGATACTAGACAGCATGCTATTGGTTTGATGAAACACAAGCAGATCTTCAGGCATCTATCTTTGCTTCAATGATCGTTGATTTTAATAAAAATAAATATTTGAACAAAGATAGCAAGCTCCCTGTCATAATATTTTCTGATGGCTGCACCTATCAAAATAGGAATGCCGTTTTATCAAATGCATTGTTGTCCCTTTCTTATCAACACAAAATTTTTATTTAGCAAAAATTCCTGGTGAAAGGGCATACCCAAATGGAGTGCGATAGCGTCCATGCGACAATTAAAAAAAAATTGATAAACAAAAAATTCACAGATCTTGCACCATACGCAACCATCCTATGTATTGAAAATACCTGACACAACTTTTTAATTCTAATGTATTCCCATGTGATGTGACTGTGACCTAAAACTCTTCCACTATAACAATAAGTACCATGTTTACTTTTATATAATCGCGAGTCTGGAACAACAACTTGTTTTAAATGCTATTTTTGGAGAAAAGCAATTTTTTATCTTTATTTATTTGAAGAAGTTCTTATAAAATTTATTTTAATCGAGTACATCGAATTGTATAGTTTGTGAGTAAATTGTGTCATTGTGCAAATATGGTCTCATCCAAGACAATAATACTGGTTGCCTTATCTTTTCATGAGGTTAGTATTAGAAGTAATATAAATATAAAGTTAGTAAAATATTTTTGGAAATCTACTTTATAAGGAAATATTAATTGTATGTAGAGACTCACCACTGCGGAATTCGACATACCACAAATGGCTAAGCACAACTGCCAACATGCGGAAATAGAATTTGCGGAGAATACCCCAGTGGCTTTGTCATTCTTTGATTGGAATATAGGCATGGGCCTACCAATCATGCAATATAAAATCTTGCGATGGCGATCGCTAAAAATAACATGCCACGGGAAGAGAAGCTACATTATAAAGCATTTTTAGAAAACTCTATGCCCAAATGTTGGCGTTTGGAATCCATTGGTATACTACAGGGTGACTATATATCGAGGTGTTAGAAGATATCAGCTTCTCATAAAATCGGTTTTCAAGTAAAAAGATTTTCTCTCTGGCATAATTTTTTACAGTTTCTGATGTTGACGTTGTATCAAAGAGTAAGTAACAGTAATGTCGGTATGTTGGTAGCTCTTTTACGAAACAATTCTTGTTATGCCCTGCTTACTAAAGGTGTCAAACTATCTATAGCGACTATCGATGTCATCGATAGTTAAAAGAAAACTATCGCTATCGAACTCAACTCTAGACGAAAACTGGAAATTTTCTTAGCAGTTACTGATTATTTGTTGTGCTTTTTTACTGCGTTTATGTTTTATTAATTTTTGGCTTGATGTTTTTTTATAAACCCAAAATTGATTTTTATTTATTTTAATATTTTGTTTTTTAAATTACTAATTTTTGTAATTTCCGATAGTTTGACACCTCTACTGCTCACACTATGGAACTTTCTCATACAGTGTATCCATGGATTGACTCCCGAAGAGGGAAATCTTTTTTATTTGTGGGTTTATGAAAAAAAGTTATTAGTTATAAAAACTCTTGCTAATGCTCAAACGACTAAAAAGCATAATATTTTTTCAAATTTATAAGTACCGGTGGTTCAGAATTTAGAAAAATATGAAAAGCTAAGAACAAGGTACTATTTTTATGTGCACCAAACGAGACGAAAAAAATAAATAGCAAAAGTTCTTGTGGTTGATATGCTACGCCTCAATTTTAAATTTTGACTTAGTGCCTAAAAATAGAGGGACTGGCAAAAAGGTTATTCCTTATAAAATATGATGCTTCAAATTAAGTCCCTGTACATTTAGGCAATGAGTCAAAATTTGGTATTGAGCTATGGCTTTTCAACGACGACAACAACTTTTATTAATTACATTTTATCGTATCTTTACACAGAAGGGTACTTTGTTCTTAGCTTTTTTCATATTTTTGTAAATTCTGAAGACCCAGTAAGTATATTAATTTGAAAAAATTATACTTTTAGGTCGTTTAATCCAGTGGCGGCTCGTGACGGAAGTTTGTGGAGGTTCACAAGCATCAAGCATATCTCCGCCCACCACTACCCCTTCCTTTTATTTTACCCCTCCGTTCCAACCACAAGATATTGTGTAGTTAAGTCACGGCAGATATAACAATCTGCCGTGGTTAAGTGTTAAATTTACGAGTAAAAAGCTTTCCTAATTTTTATGTTCTTTTTGTACGTAGATATGTTAATAAAACAAAATATTATTTTAAATTGAAAACTTACCAATATACAGCATACTTGAGAAGCAGTAACTAGAAAAGTCAACAGCGACAACATAAAAAAACAAAATATTTTTAAAAAACAGAACTGATTAAACACAGTGTCTAAACAAAAAATGCATTCTTCTGTCTTTAAGTTTAGCAAATTTCTCAGTAACTAAGTCATTAAAAGAAGTCATTAGAAGAACATCTTGCAACATTTTTTTCTCTATCGACAACATTGCCAGGGCAGAAAGTCTCTCTTGATTCAATGCAATTCATGCAATAAGCATTCGGGATTAGAGGTCTGCTACAAAATATTTAGTTAGCGAAACGATAATTGGTTAGGGAGCTTATAAAATCATGTTAGAATTGCTTAGACATTGTATTGTAAACTAAATATGTAATTTATATTGAATATTTGTCGATGTGGGGCTGAATCTTAGGGAGGCACGTGCTCAAGTGCTCCTATATAAGAGCCGCCACTGGTTTAATCCCAAGCAAGAGTTTTTATGATTAATAACTATTTTTCATAAACCAACACATAAAAAAGTTTTCCCTATTCGGGAGCCAATCCGTGGACACACTGTATATCAATATCGGTAAATAATAACAAAAGTTTGACTCATTCTGTGTTTTAGTTTAAGGTGCCTTTTTAAGGGGGCCTCTTATTTTTATATTCTTTTTAACACATTTAATAATTATTGTAAAACGAAAACGAAGGAATAAATTCAGCATTCAATAGCATGAAAGAATTACGAAAACATAAGTCACACAGTCTATGTTTATAGTAACGACGTTAAGATAACGACGTATTGAGTTACCAAGAGGCGAATTTCTGGCCTTTTGATTATTAAGTAGATACGTGTGGTCCACATAAAGCGCCACACTATCTAGAAAACTATAACAAATACAAACACAATTTTTATATTTTTTACTTTTATATAAAATTTGTTTAGTTCATTTTACATATTAATTTTTTCTTAACTTCAAAATTTTAAATGGAACCCTATCTTTCGTTGTATTTTTGGAGTCTCCTACAATTCCAGTATACGGCATGAGCTTATAAGCAAAAAACAAACTAATATCGTGATTGTTCAACATTAAAGCACTGTATCTCTAAAACGTTTATTAAATTTTATGAAAAAACGGCTTTGATGTTCCCAACTTAACTTTTTCTGAACTTTCACATGACATAAACAAATTATACTTCCTGTCTAACCGGAAACTACTAAACCAGAAGGCGTAGTTTAGAAGATCACAAAAAGTTAAGTTAGGCAGTTTTTCATATTTCTAAACGTTTTATAGCCTAAAAGTTGAAAAATCGCGAAATAATTTTTTTTTTACTTAAAAACGGTTCATACGATATACAGGAGAGTCCAAAAATACAAAAAACTATAGGGTAAAGTTGGGATCAATACCGGTTATGTGAAACGCCTAGTATAGAAAAAAAAATAATATTTAAAACACTTCTTTCTATTGAGACAAGCTACTTTTGTATATTTTTTGTATATTTGTTATAGTTTTCTAGATTGCATAGTGGGGCAGCATTTTATGTGGACCACGGTGTCCATTTTATTATCAATTTGGTGCAAATCAAGGAAAAGTTTAAATTAAAGTAAATAATAAAATATTTAAATACATATTTAATAAACTCCTTATATTTTATATTATAATATAAAAGATGATTATAATATATATATAATATATATAAAAATATAAAGAAAACATGGCTATCAAGAAACTAAAAACTTGGCTTATGTTTATAAAATATCTTATTATTTTACTTATAAACGATTTTATTTCAATAGTATCTATGGTTATATGAATTTTATAACATAAATGATTGTTTGAGTTCATTTTTGCAAATTTCCTCGGAATGGTTTAAATAAAAAATCTGTACCGGGTGTCCCAAATTCGAGCCTCATCAAGGGGATTTCGGAAACTCTAAGAGATACAGCATGCGTCAAATTGTGGCAAAGTTACAGAATTTTGTGCCCATTAATATCGTAAAAAAATATCTTAACTATCTTTTTTAGTTTTAGAAATATTTGAAAAAAACTTAAATTTTAAGTTTGTGGTTTTTCGAATTGCCCGCCTTATTTTATCCGCTACAGAACATTGTTAAGGCAACTTTTTTTGTTCCATATAGTAGTGTTCTTTGAATTTCGGTACAACGTTTCGTTTTAGTGGAACTATTCTCAACTTTATTTTTTAATATGGATCTGCATTTTTTTTAAAACTCTTTTTAAGCCCTGAATTCAACCATTAACCACACTTAATTATATTTAAACGTTTCGATGTCATATCATTGCATCATCATTATTTATTTTAAATAAATACGGCCCACTTAATCATTTTTACCAAATTTGTAAATGGATTCGGAATTTAATAGCTATAGAATGAATTTACTATATAATAATATATTATATTTAGGTTTTTATATAAAAAATAATAAACTAAACAAAACCAAGGTGGCCCTGACGAAAACTTTATACTTTATTGTTTAGTTTAGTAAACGAACGACATTTTGACAGTCCGATGGATTGGAACCCTCACCGAAGATTAACCGAACTCGCCTCCTATTGGAAGAATAATAAACTTATAATAAAAAAATAAAAAGTCATTTCCATAACACCCTGTATATAAAAATCATTGGCATTGGATACAGCTTTTCATTCTGATTTTAAATAAATTTAGGTTGTAGAAGAAATAAAACTGACCTAACTTATTCAACAAATATATCTAGTTGTCAAACACAGCAAAACAATGGTAACCACCCGCGCAAAGTATCTGGCTTAAAATATTCTGAACTTGATATTACATTCATAATAATATAGTAATATTTTCCTTATGTTTATGTTTATTCATTTAGTAGGCCTGCACTCATAACGCACGTATTGGATTTCGGTTGGATTTCGGTGTCGCGAACGACATTCAATGTAAAATTTCCTTAAAAACGCTCCCAATAGTATTTTCAATACTAAAAATCGAAATACCCAACGACTATTTTAAAATATCATCAGAGGCTCGAAGTAAACCTTTTCCATAAGAGGTGTTTTCTCTTACCTATGATTTTTTCAAAAAGTTTAATCATAACTTTGTTTATGACTCTATAAGACCAGGGTTCAAAAAAGATGATCCAACTGTTGTAGATTTACGTACTCTCTTATACCGCGATGGTGAAATCTTTTACAAAATTATTTTTGATCAGGAATATCAAACTTTACCAAAAAGGCCTAAAGGCAAGCCACAAAGTATTGATACATTTCCAGCTCTGTATACTGATAGGTTAGCCATAAAAGAAAATAAATTTAAACATTTGCAGGAAATGAAGCCGATCATTGATAAAATTTTTTGGTATTTCTATGAAAATATTCCTTTTAAAAAGGAAAAGAACTAGAAAAGTGTAAATATAAGTATAATTTGATTTGGATATTTTTAAATCTCTTACGTTTCTAACCATAGGCATACGATGTCTATGTTTCTAACTCACCAAAGCTAGTACAGTATTTAAAAATTCCACTTTTGACTGCTCTTGTTATGGTAGTTCTTGTTTAATTTTGTATTGTAAGTTTATGTATATATTATTTTAATTATTACATAACAGTGTATTTAGTTTTGCCTGCAATAACACATATCTTATCCAAAGTTCCATTTTTCATGATTCAATACCATGTATCTAACCGAAATAATTATTTCCTGTTTCTATTGATAATTTCAGTTTTGCAAGTTATCCTAAAAGTCAGATTAATCCAAATAAACAAAAATCAACAGTGATTTTTTTAGAATTGGTAGTCTAACAGTTTTTCGTTGATATTGTTAAATTTTACTTTTGGAACTTACGAGGTCTTGCATTTCCACCGTCGATATCTGGCAGTGATTGTAATCTGTTGGAGAGAAAGTCAATATTTAAAAATTAGGATATGTCAAGGACATTAGAGAACTTTTTGTGGCAGCACGTACCCTGCGTAGTCTTGAGTATAAATACGTCTCGGTAAAGGATGAAAGAATTTTTGCAAAAAAGGAAGAAACTGGTCCTCTAATAAGGTTGAGATTATTGGAAGATGTTGAGAATGCCAAACAAGGCATTCTATAAATAATAATATTTCAATATTTGTTCTGTTAATTTTATTTTCAGCTGTTCTCATGGCGGCTCTTAATTCGTTGATCGATGACCATAGTAACAACTATGGCAATGTTGTTATATGTAATAACTTGTTGATTGTTTTAAGAAATCCAACAATAAGCTAAATATGTTACATGTTAACATAAGGAGTCTTAATAAAAATTTTGATAACCTTATTTTCTTTGTAGAGGCATTACTGATTTTGATATAATAATATTATCTGAAACTAATATCATCCTTAACAAGACTACCTTTACTATTATTGTCTACAATACTAAATTCAGGTCTCTTTGTGAACCATGGACGGATTCTTTGAATTGCCTTTACTATTGATGGATATGAGGTCTTTTATAATGAAAGCAAGATTAATAAATGTGATGGTTCACTGATATACTGCAAATCTTCATTGGTTAGAGCAAGCAACATTATACAAATTAATAATTACAAATTTCTTTGGGTTACTTTGGTAAAGAATAGTATTATTGTGGGTATTGTTTCGCACTAGATATCTCCATCACTTAATCCTAATGATTATATCTTGTCGCTGCCAAATTTGTTTGGACAGAATCATTCTTCCAATTCTGAAATTGAACTTTTTTTGGAGACATTAATATTAACTCACTTCACTCTCACTCACCAATTATAAATGAATATTCAAATTGTTTGAATAGTTATGGTTATCTCTCTAAAGTCAATGGGGCCACAAGAATAACTAATTTAAGTAGCACTTGTATTGCGCATTTTTATGGAGAGCAAAAAGTATGTTGATAGTAATCTCGTAATGATGAGCAGCACTATCTCGGATCATAAACCTCTACTTTTCAATGTTGATTTAGGTCTAAATACAGGAGTAACCTTTAAGAGAGAGTCTAGATAAAGAAAACTGACATACTGTTTTGAGTAATCGTGATCCCAACACTGCGTCTGACTCTTTTTTGCATGTTCTGCATGTGCATATTAGAGCTGCAAGTACTGTAATACCTATATCAAACAAGAAAGTACCTCTTAAACCGTGAATTATTCCTGGGCGACTTATTTCAATACGAAATAGAGATCGATTACATAAAATTTGTGTTGCAACCGTGGTGATTATATCGCGCGGGTAAATTATAAAAAATATCGTGACCAATTAAGTAAAATAATTAAACAAACTAAATCAACATATTTTAAACAGAAATTAATTGATGTAAATTATGATCCCAGACAGACTTGGAATATAATTAAACAAGCGACTAACGATATCCAGACTAGAACTAGCATTACTGCCCTGAGGGATAGCAATAACCATGAGTTGAGTGATCAGCAATCTATTGCAAATGAACTTTGTGATTTCTTTAATACTATCGGAGCAAGATTAGCTAATAAAATAAGTAGGCCAACTGATGTGCCGGATTTTTTGTTAAATGAAACACAGTTTTCAGGTTCAATGTTTCTGTATCCTATTATTGATGAAGAAACTGTTGCATCGATAAACTCTTTATAGAGTTGTTCTTCATTTGATGATTATGGCATGTCTAACACTATCATCAAAGCTAACTTTAAATATTTAGTTGCGTCCCTGGTTTATGTTGTTAATCGGATTTTTGAAACGGGAGTTTTTCCTCATATCTTTAAAAAAACTGTGATCATATCGTTGCCTAAGGGAGGAACAAAAATTAACATTAATAACTATAGACCTATTGCCCTTACTAGTCCCGTTTGTAAAATCATAGAAAAATGTATAAAAAGGAGACTGTGTTGCTTTCTGAATACAAATGGGCTAATGTCTGCTTCGCAATATGGATTTAGGGAAGGAATGGGTACCGATATAGCCCTATATGAAATCGCTAATATTGTATTGTATTATATAAATTGTTTTAATAATAACCATAAACCTCTGGCAATTTTCCTAGATTTATCTAAAGCCTTTGATACAGTTGATCATCATATATTACTAAACAAATTGGAATTAATAGGAGTAAGGGGTAAAGTTCTTCAACTTTCTAAGTCATATTTAAGTATTAGAACACAAATAGTTAAACTAAATACAGTTTGTAGCTCTTCTAAAGTGATCCAGTTTGGTATTCCTCAGGGTACAGTGCTTGGCCCGATTCTATTCTCTATTTATATCAACAGTCTGGCGAATGATATACCTAATGTAAAAACTGTTTGCTTTGATGACGACACGGTTCTTCTGAATAAGGGGTTAACATGACACGATGTTTTTGAGAGAGCAAAGAGAGCTGCTACCTATGTAAAAATTTGGATGGATTATGATCAATTAACTCTTAATGTGAACAAAACAAATTCTATGTACTTTGCAATGAACAAGTTTGGGTTGCCTAATAAAAAGAAAATCATAGTACACTCAAATAATTGTGACTTCTCTGGAAAATGTTCATGTAATGATATAGTTAAATCAGTGGAATGTACGAAACATTTAGGTATTTAATTTAAAGAAATAGTCCATCCTCAAAGTGGAGTTGAAATATAGGGAAAGGAAAGAAAGTCAAAAAGTCTTTCTCCACTAATTTAATAAGAGCAATCAGAGGCTCAGTTTTATGAAATTGCGTCTACATGTTTCGAAGGTAGTAACCTTCATCTTCAGGAGACAAAAGATAGTGCTGCACAGTATAGAGAAAATTGTAGGTGGAAGGTGACGTTGAAGGAGCTTTAAAAATTTGTTTGAAAATGTGTCACGTAGTGAATGTAATCAACATACTGACAAGAAATTTTGTTAATAGAGGTAATAAATTCAAAGATAATTGTGAAATTTAGAAGGTTATAAAGAAATACATGTTCTTCTTATTCAGGTTCAAGTAAGGATACATAATGAAGACTTTCGAAGTTCTTATTCATATTATGATTTTGTATTTAAAGAAAGGGAGAAAGAAAGAAAGCATCTGTTATTAATTAAGTAAGGATTCCATTTTGTAAAATTTTTAGCACATGTTAGAAAACTTTTATGTTCGGGGTACTGGAGACTCAAGGTCCGGCTTCCCGTAGTTATATTAATCCCATGGTTTAGGGCAGTTAATAGACGTTTGAACAAAGAATAAACATTAAAACTTGTTAAAAAAATAAAAAATACTGATAATATTAACTGCAGCACTATTTTTTGTCTCCTGAAGATGAAGGTTACTACCTTCGAAACATGTAGACGCACTTTCATAAAACTGAGCCTCTGATTGCTCTTATTAAATTAGTGGAGAAAGACTTTTTGACTCTCTTTCCTTTCCCTATTTAGGTATTTATTTTGATCAGTCATTGAAATGGTCTGCTGACGCAGAATATGTAAAGAATAAGATAAAAAGCTTGTATATAAATTCTACGAATTGCGGAACATTCTAAACAGAGCGGTTATAATTAATGTCTATAAATCCTTAGCTGAATCTTGTCTCAGTTATGGAATAATAGATTATTCCATAACTGAGACAAGATTGGGGGCTCTGCTCATAAGAATATCTTGAGCAATATCACTATTGCCCAAAAATATATATTAAAAATAATTCAGTTTAAATCCAGATGTTTTTCCTCTGAACTTTTATTTCAACAATCTGGTGTCTTCACAATTAATTATCCAGATATATATAAAAAATGTGCTTAAATTTTCGGTTACTACAAATATCTTTTACAATTACATTTGTCATAATATCTTGACGAGAGCAAATGCAAATCGTAACTTAACTGTGCCGATTATACACTTTACTGCTGCACAACGATTTATTTCTTATGTGGCTCCTAAAGTTTTGAAGTTATTACCAGAGCATTTAGAAAAAAAAAATTTCAGCACATAAAAAGGGAGCTTAATATAATATGGATTATGAAAACACTAAAATAATTATAAATGCTGTTACCTTTCTATGAATTGTAAAGGTTCTAAAAATTGTAAAAATGGGTATACCATTAAATAATAAGTTTAGAATGATGGATTTTACCTAAGTATTAGGTATGGACGTGGTGTAATTCAGTGACTGTGTGCACACACAGACTTTAGTCCATAGTGCACACATAGGATTTAAAGTGTTTCTTACTACCTCATGATTGGTACCATGTAGTGTAGTGAATGTGATTTTGTAATACGTAATCGATAAATAAAATATATAAATAAATAAATATGGTGTCTTTCTGGATAAATCATTCAGGTGTGCTAAAAGTTATAGTTTAAGATGGTAGGTACACGATAAAACTTATGAACAGCCCTGGTGATGTGACTTTTACAGCCAACAACTTGACAAGTTGTAGGCATATTGTTTCAGAATTAAACACTCGGACTATTTAGTAAAAAACCAACACTTTTTAATAAAGACAGTTTTAAACAGACACATAAAAACCGTTAGATAAGGGAGGTGCGCTTACGGACCGTTAGAAAGTGGACCAAACGGTCTAACCAACGATTTGATCAATTTGGCGGCTAATCGATTTTTTAGGATTTTAAAGCGCATAGGACTCGACTGTAAACTAAGCATTAAATCCGTGTATATTTGCCATATATTTGCCTTTCACGGCCATATTGAATTGTTCGTTTAATTTTTTACAGTTCTGTGGAACGAATTCAATATGGCTGTGAGGGGGGGGGGGGGGCAAATCGGAATTTGAAACATATGCATTAAAAGATGACAAGTGTACTGAAAAAAAAATAACACAGCAACGACTTACAATGAATATTTCTCTCATATATAAAAAATCTCATAAGAAGTGTGGTCTTTCGCAAGAATTACAGCGATAATTCCACAGTAGAAGCGATAATCCCCCAGTAGGTAGCTATCAATCATAATCAAATTTTTACTACTACTGTGTACTAACAATTAGGGGTGGGCAAAATAATCGATTAATCGATATATAATCGATTAATCGATTAATCGATTTTTCGATTTAAGAAAAATTTTAATCGATTAATCGATTGTTCGATTAATCGATTTTCCGATTAATCGATTTTCCAATTAATCGATTTTTCGATTAATCGATTTTCCGATTAATCGATTTTCCAATTAATCGATTTTTCGATTAATCGATTTTTCGATTAATCGATTTTCCGATTAATCGATTTTCCGATTAATCGATTTTCCGATTTTCTGATTAGTCGATTGTAAAATCGAGTGTAAATAAATTTTTACCCGATAATCGAAAATATAAATTATTATGTTATTGAATGATTTTGAAGTTGCTGGTGAAAAATTAATTAATATACTGCACAATTAATTATTACTCTATACAATAAAACAGTTACGTGTACTGCGCCCGTATTTCTACTAGTATACAGGGTGTTAATTAATGGTATGCAGATATTTCAGGGGGTGATAGTTAGTACTCGTCAAAATAAGAAAAAAATGTAAATATATGCATGGTCTAAAACGCGTTATTTTCGTTATACAGGGTGGCAAAGTTTCAATTTTTTTTCTCGTATCTTGCGTTTTCTCTCTTATATTCTCTGATATAATTGTTTCAAATTTGGAACAACAACCATTTTTTAGAATCTCTACAATAAAGTATCAAAATTGTTGGTCGCAGTATACAGGGTGTTACATTTTCTTGAATCCGCTACAATTTTATCTTTCAGAACTTTTTTTGGGGCTCCCTGTATGAATTCCGGTATGAAATTTGAACTCTCTGTTCCCTTGTTTAGCGTTCTTGTCTCTTGTACTATTCTCGTATCTGTGACCGTTTTCGATTTATTTGCAAAAATAGCCATCGATTGAAATTAAATGTAGGCGAAATAGCGCAATAAAAATGAAAATAATTATTACTTAAAATATATACAAATAAAAACAGCTTTTTACTCTTATTCTAAAGTTGAAAAAAAGTGAAACGTTGCTTAAACATAATATTGTTATATTATAATTTTTCCCATAAAAGGAGATTGTTTTAATTAAATAAAAATTGCCTAATCGACAAGGACCAAATAAATTATTGGACAATAAATTTATTGCCTGTCCGATTTATCGATTAATCTAAATAATCGATATACCGATTACATCGAAATTATCCAAAATGATTAATATAATAAGATCGATTAATCGAAATAATCGATTAATCGAAATAATCGATTAATCGAAATAATCGATTAATCGAAATAATCGATTAATCGAAATAATCGATTAATGGAAAAAATCGATTAATCGAAATAATCGATTAATCGAAATAATCGATTAATCGAAATAATCGATTAATCGAAATAATCGATTAATCGAAATAATCGATTTTCCGATTAATCGATTAAATCGAAATTATCGATTATTTTTCATAATCGATAATCGATTATAACTTTTGATAATCGCCCACCCCTACTAACAATCATACAAATCCATAATTTTTGACTGTTTATAAATATATTATTTATTATGTACTTTTTTTAATTTTAATACTAACTTAATACTTTACATTATATTTATAAATATATTTAAAAAATAATAATAATAATATTATATTTTCTTTACCAACATTGGAGGCGTCTTTTGCATATCCTGGTATATGGGTATTTAAGTGTAACCACGGTTACCGCAAAAACTTTTATTATTGAACTTACTTATGTCAATCTGCGACATTTAAAAAGTGAATTGAATACAAATCAAGATTTCTTTAAAGATATGGAACGTTTTGGTAGTCACTCTATAAAAGAAATATATACAAGCATTACCAACAGCACAATACAATTTTTCGGGAAATATTCCACCGAATACCACTCGTGCATCAAAAATAACCAGATAATTTTATTCTGCTTTCCAGCGTGTTGTAGTATTGTAACTGCATTCGATTATTTTCATTTTTGATTAAATCTCGAAAAAGCCCTCCTTCTTCGAAGTCGAGCTCTTTCGGATTTAATCAAAAATGAAAATAAACTCATTCAGTTACAATATTACATTACAATAGAATTATCGGTAATTTTGATGCACTAGTGGTATTATACCTGATAAGTTCAGGTTAGTTTAGAAATCTTAGGTTTTGTTCAAGACCTACCAGTCATTGCAACCCGTGTTTATCAGCAACTGTCATTACCCTCTTGGATTTTAAGACTGACATAAGTCTAATAGACAAGAATCCACGACGTTTGCTTTCTGTATCATACCTAATTGTTTGGTTTCAGATACTGTTCTTTAAATATTACATTTTTCCTGGTTGTTGACCTTTTTCGACGCTAAACGCAATAAATAAAACAAGACAATGACAAATCATGTAAATACCCCATATGTGCGACATTGCGTGCTGAAACTATGATCACGAAATTAAATGGTACAGCGCCATTGTGGCATATTGCACGCCCGTACGTGATGCATGGCACCGATTACAATTTCAAGTGGTTTCGTGGACATTCCAGGGCAGCTTTTTACTCCGTTGTGGAAGTTTTCCCTTATTTAGAATTATTGTTTTTTTTATAAGGAAAATACAAAACTCGATTAAAATCCTATACATGTTGTTGCTTGTTGTCTAGAAACGTATCTTGCCATTGTCAAATCCAAATTCCGTTAAAATAGGGAATAGCTATTATAAATAATTATGAATATGTCGATACATCAATTACAAGAAAACTTTTAAAAAGACCTGTCTAATAAATTTTGAACATCAGAACTCATATTTGCAAATGTGCGCATTATAGGCAATGTAAGTGAGTCCCTCCTTTATTGTATGGAATGCCAGGGTTATACCAATTTTGTTATTAGCGGAGTAAAAAACGCGGCAAAAGTCGCTTACTTCTCGATATTTTTTTTTTTACGTTAGAACAAACTGAGACATATCTCATTTTATTAGACAGATCATTGTTCATTAGAAATCACAAGATACGACATTTTTTTTTGGTCGCGCCATTTTTTATTTTCAAAAATGTGTAAAAGTTACCTTTTTTAAAAATATTGCTTTTTTATATATCCACTTTAATATCTAGCTATCTAATTGAGCTATCGACGTGATTTTTTTTTGTTTTAAAACTCCAACATGGGCGCTTCTTTTCAAGTATAATATGGTTGGTATTTTTGTTTTAACTATGCTTAAAACACCGATGATCTTGGAAATTCAATAATTACGCGGGCATATTTTCATTAATCGAGAAACTTTTTTATTATTGAGAATTTTATATAATGTGCTGCGAAGAAAATGTAGCCAAAAGACCAAAAAAGTTTTTGGTAGCATAATCGTTATTGTGACTTTTATTGTTTAGGCGCTATGCTTTTTTATAGCGCGCGGAATTTAAAAATTCAGTTACTCGTCCGCCAAGGTGGAGCCGCCGGAGATATTATCGACGCGTCGGTCGCGTCGTAACTCGATATGACCTAAACGAACAAATTAGTCATAGAAAAAAGAATATGGAATTAGTCAAATACTGGACGTAAATGATCACGAGGGCGAATTTAGCTTAAAAATATTTAAGATGGACCAGTTAAAAATTAAAATAGAGTGTTTATTATGTGGTGTAGTTGTAGAGGAAAATGATAAACTTGTTGTGCATAAACCTTGGAAGCAGGGTTTAGAGACTATAATTAAAGCTGCGGAAATAAAAAAAGATGATTTTGGGCAGAAAATTTTGGCAATGAAGGATGATATTTTTAGCGGGAAAATATCATAAAGACTGCAGAAAAGTGTACACTAGCAAACACAATATTGAAATGATTTGTCAAATGAGTAGTAGCTCAGACGGTGACAAAAACATTGCCGGTTCTTCAAAAACTAGAAGTAACGTGGAATCCTTTAAAATACGTGAAATGTGCCTTATTTGCAGTCGAAGAGGGACAAAGAAAAAGCGAAAGTTAACATCTATACAAACAGGTTTGTAGATTATATTAGGAACCTATCTACCTAATTTGGTTTTTTATTTTTAAGTTTTTCGGCACTCAAACTCAAAAAACATCTGATTTAAATTAAAAAGCCCAAAACCACCTCACAGAAAACATTTCTTGGCTCCGAGTTTATGTTCCGAAGATTTATATGTGCCGCGCGTTTCCAAGAAATGGATTTGTCCAATATTTTGTCTTATGAAGCATAATAGTGGTTTTTGATACATACGCTACTCAATCACTCAAGAATGCCGAGAGGTGCAAACGTGGCGACTCAAATCTTATTGATTTTAAAGTGACTGGTACGCGAAAAGTTCCTAATTTTAATGAATTTCTTAAGTCATCCTCGAACAAAGGGTCGCTACTCGTTTATTTAACAGACTATTTTCTTCATAATAGTTCAAATTTATTGAAGAATCATGAAAAACTAGTAATTGCTGAAGGATTCGAAAATCCAAGACAAGCGTATCAAATTACCTGCAATAGAGATCCCGAAAACTTAATATCACTAAACAGCAGCCAAGAGGAGGCAGACACTCGGATCATTCTTCACGTTCTGTCAGAACAATCAAATAGCATCTTCATTCTGGTAACATCAGTAGACACTGATGTGTTACTATTACTTCTACACTACTATAGATAGTATCACTCCTGAACTGGAAAAATGTGCCTTGTTTATGGAACTTGGACACAGCAAAAATAGACGCTTCGTTGCCATACACGATATAGTTAAGAAACTTGGTCCTTTAGTAACCAAAAACCTATTGGCCATTCATTGCTTAAGTGGTTGTGATAATACTAGTGCATTTTATAAAATAGGGAAAAAAACCGCTTTTGATACGCTACAACGAAATATTGAGACTCTTTCAGACCTAGAAAGGCTTCCAATATTATCTGAAGATGGAGCTATAGAACTTACCATCAAATATATTTTGTTGTTGTATAAAAATAAGGATAGAAGAATTAAAAACTTAAATGAATTTAGATTTCTTCTAACAACAACCTCAAACAAGGCTGCCTGCGAACTTTCCGCCGACAGTAGATGCTTTTCGGCTACATCTAAAAAGGTCTGTTGTGCATTTTACCAATTGACAAAGAGGATATTGATATTTTATTTTTTAGGTGTATTTATCAATTAAAAATTTGGTATTTCAGCCATTTACCAGACCCAGTATACGAAAATCCTGCAAAGTTTGGATGACAATTAAAGGATGATATTTGGGTTCCAAAGTTTACTATTAATGACCCAGTACCGGCAGACCTGAGAAAGCTTTTATGCATAAAATGTTCAGACAAAAATTGTAATAGTAGTAAATGTGTTTGCGTAAAACAGGGATTAAAATGTATGAACGAATGTAAATGCAAATTATGCAGTAATACTTTACGTTTTACTGATCATTTATCAGATTCAGAAAATGAAGAAGCCTAATATATGATTCTTGTTATTTTTACTTATTTTTATGTTTCTGAGCATTGCAGATAAATTCCCCTAAACCAGATAATAACCTGCAAAATTTAAGGTGCCGAACGATTACCCACTAACGCCGCTACGCCGTAGTCATAAACTTAAGACATTGCCCTTCAAACTAAAAAAATCATATCATAAAAACTATTGAGAATTGCGAGGGTTTTTTTTTTCTAAAAACTTTTTTGATCTTTTGGCTACATTTCCCTCGCAGGCTGTTATATAAAATTCCCCAAAACAAAAAAGTTTCTCGATTATTGAATATTTGCCTGCGTAATTGCTGAACTTCCATACGTCATCGGTGTTTTTAGCATATTTAAAACAAAAATACCACCAATATTATGCTTGTAAAGAAGCGCTCAAGTATGAGTTTTAAAACAAAAAAAAAATCACGTCGATAGCTCAATTAGATAGCTAGATATTAAAGTGGATATATGAAAAAGCAATATTTTAAAAAAAGGTAACTTTCACAATTTTTTCAAAATAAGAAACGTCGTGACCAAAAAAAAATGTCGTATCTAGTGATTTCTAATGAACAATGACCTATCTAATAAAATGATATATATCTCAGTTTGTTCTAACGTAAAAAAAAAAACGACACAATTTTACCTATTATTTACGCCACTATATACTTTCTGACAGTAAAGGCTTCCTGTCAAATTGTTCTTACAATGTTCCTACCGATAATACAGTGAGAACATAAAGGTTGGAACAAATTAATGAATTTTTTTTTCAACTTTCGGGCCCGTCAATATTCTATGTTTGTTGTACATGTTTTGAAGCTTACTTCATGTGTACAGGTTGTCCCAAAGTAAAAACGTGTATTTTTTTAATTATTTCCTATTAATTTTTTTAACTTGTTTCTAAGGACACCTAGGTGAATTATTGATTACATTTTGGCGTGGGTCCATATAATTTTTCGCCTTCGGTGCTGCCTTCCTTGGATATCTCACCGCATGCCACTGAACGATATTAAACTATTTTCTACATTTAAGTAAGTTAACTGAAAATTACTACTACTTGCACAGCTTAATTCTAATGTTAACCGATTATTTTTCATGAGTGTATTTGGGTACCTACATTTGCTGTCCTCAAGAAATTTTCAAAGACCTAGTTTGACTAAGGTTTCTCGCAGATTTTATGATAAATACACTTTCAAATTACAAAGTCTGTACCTACTTTCCATTTTTAATTATGGCGTACAAAGCAGTATCCCTACCTTCAAACGTTAGGTTCGTCACATTCCGTAGTTCTTAAAAATAAAACAAGATGAGGTTAAATGCTTACTCTACTTTACCTCTAGAAAGGACGTATTAGTTCGCTTGTTGCATTTGATTAGAACACGTGTCATCAGCATTTTAGGTTTAAGAATAAATAACAAACAAAGCGGTTACTAAAGGTGCGTACATTTATTGGACGTCAAGTATGTCACGTTAGTTAAGGAGTTATGCATTTTCTTTCTTTATTACTATAACTTCACAGAAATGTACAAACATGTAAATTGTTGGTTATGTTCCGAAAATAGAAGACATTAAAGTTGATTTAAATATACTTTAGAATTGATTTCGTACAATTATTGGGTTCATAACAGTTAGCTATTGCACTCACACAAGCAGAAAAAGCTGAACACTATCGACATAGGCTAAAGCAAAACCCAGAAAACCAAAGAGTAGGTATTACTTAAAAAACAGATAGAATTATCAATTGGGTAACATCATGTCAAGTTCGTCACATTTGAAATATTTACCGTTTTTCGTAACGAAATTACTAAGTATGTATTAGTAAAAATTGTAAACTGCCTAAAATTTTAATAATATTTCATCCTGAAAATAAATTATATCAACCATCAAACTGTACCCCAAACTGCATTGTCGTGACGAACCTGATGACCACATTTAAACAAAATGCCTAAAAATATAAGAAAAAAATTAATATTTAATAAAAAATAAAATGCAAAATACCTGACATTATGTGATTATAGTGGGGTATATTATCATTACTAAAGAAATCGTATTTTAAATTTCTATTTGGTCACTTTAAATGAGATAGGCCCATTTATTGTGTTTAGGGTAATAATTGAACATCCTAATATAGAATAATATGTAAATAGGGGATGCTTTTTGGCACTCAGTATTTTTAAGATGTAGATAAATAATATAAACTACTTTAAACAAATTAATTTATCAATGGGTACTATTTCATTCTAACGCGAACCTTATCGCCTTATCAGATGGCTTAACAGCACGCTGCTCTTTCAGTTTATATAACAAAGACCTAATATAATGGGGTGTCTCGAAAGATAAACGCGGATATATTTTATTTGGCTTTTGTGACGTTATTTTTCTAGTGTCAAAGCTGACTAATGGACGTAGTAGTGCCTTCCATTCTTTGAAATAACGACAGCGTTTATTAACTTGCTCTGAAATCTATTAGACAACCGTCACGTAATGAGAAACGTGTAGAATGTGTGTGAGGGTATATAAAACGTAAAGGGGTTTTATTGGTTTCGACAGGTTTTTTGTTATTTAGCTTGCGCTTATAGAATAATATTCCTTCCTATATACGTACTATACATGAATGCTTCAAAGAAATAATTGGAGAAGCCCGTTCTTGTATTTCTCAGGTTCTTCTTATAAGTACTTTACCAATTAGCAGTTAAACGGATTTGTGGAAGAAAACCTTTAAATGGTTAAACTACTAATAATAAAACTAAAATAACTCGAACCTATTACTTTTACAACCTATATAGTGGATATAATCAATATGCTTTAAAGATATCCGATGATCATGATCCTTCACCTTGAAATTTAAGCCGCAAAATTAATCAACCGAAAAAAAGTCGCGCACACTTCAAGAGAAAAGTTATATGATGTCCCAGAGGATTATAATATAGAATACCTGATATGACCCATAAAAAAAAATGAAGTTTTTTACCACCCACAGCTTAATAAAATAATAACTTGTTTTTTAACATAATATTTCCGTATGGTTACCATAACTTCCAAGCGATAGAACAAAATTACCAAGCAATTAGGACGCATTGGAAAATGACGCTTTGGGTGAATCAGAAGATGTTTTTTCCTACGACCATATACGAAAAGTTATTTTTCGGTGACAATACACCCCAACGGAAACATCGATTCCGTCTCGAGGCCAAAAAAATCCCATAACGTTAACTTTCGTGTCTAGTGACGAAAGTAAATAATCACAATTTTAGTACCTCCGGCCTCTCATATAATGCCTTGGCGACTTATTTATAACAAAATATAACAATATCCTGTAGAACCCATTTGTATTTAATTAACGCTAAAAGCAGAAAAAAGTTATAATAAATATTGAAAAATTAAGAGACTTCCATATCTAGTCGCCGGGTGTCAGCCATTTGTTTGAAGTTAAACTACATATCATCTATATCCAATATATCGCTAATATCGGGTTCCAGAAATGTCAGCAGTATGCGGCGTTTTGCGGAAGCTTTACGTCTGTGCAGTTCGCGTGTACGTCAGATCCAGCTTTAAGCTTATTTTGTTTTTATAGGTATTGACTATTGATAAAAGAAGCAATTATAGTAAGTGTTGGTATAATATGGAATATAAGAAGATATAAGGCATTCACTTTCTCGAAGAAGCAATACACCGCAAAAAATTATGAAAATTTCAGAACTTATTTTAGGGTTTCAGTACGGAAATTTTGAATTAAAGTTTAGTTTCCGGTATAGTTCCGTAAGTAATAATGGTTGTTCTTCCTTGTATCATTTTCTATACAACATACGACGAGAGTTGCACAAAAATTACTTTTTTTTTAACATGTTAAAAACAATTCAGACAGAAGCTTTAAATGTTTAAAGTAGACTTAAGAAACATGTACCTTTGTCTTACTTTGGCACTTTATAGAAATTAACAAAATGAATATGCTCAAAAGTATGTGATAAAATTATGGAAAGCCTCAATGCAGTTCTTAATAAAACCTATGTAGAACACTAAAACAGTCAGTTATGTTATAAATATATTTATTTATATTATAAAACTACAGCTTAGGTATACTAGTCAGAAAAACACAGGTAATAATAATAAAAGTAATATTTCAAACTCAAACTCAAAACTCAAAAATAATTTATTTACCCAATATACGTATGAGACATAGGATATTCATACATATTTCTTTATACTAGGTATGGGTAAATAAGGCAATACAGCGAATATAAAAAACCGATAGCACAAAGCACAGAAGAACTGTGCCTGTGTGGTAAAGCCCATATGTGGATGTAGTATATGATCTTTAAACAAAAAGAGAGTGTTTTACGTTGAAATATGGAGGCAACAGTAAAATAGCAGCCGTATTAATGAAACACATAATATTGATGAATAATTATTGAATATAAGTACCGGGTGTCCCACTAAAAATGGCTGTCGGCCGTATCTCAGAAAGTGTTAGTCGTATGGCTTGCGGAAAAAAAATATATTAGGGAAAGTGGTCATGAGAAATTGCTGGAAATTATTTTCAAGTTTCTCAGACTGGCGCTAGAGGGCGCAACAGTAACGGTAAATATGAATCACCCGAAAATAACACTTTTGTATTGTGTGTATTTGATTTTCAAAATGCCTCTGTTACTTGAAGAAGCGGTTGACATCATTGCGGTGTATTTTGAATGTTTGAGAAACGCAACAATTACTGAACGGGTTTACGCAGTACGATACCCTCAAATGCGCCGATACGACAGTAGAATGTTTAATCGTTTAGCTAGCCGTTTTCGTACTACAGGAAGTATTTGTCGCCCTGTATATCGCAGACGCCGGCCTCCGCCGAGGTCGAACCGAGGAAAACATTGTAAATGTTTTGACATATGTAAAATTTAATCCACAAATTAGTAGTAGATTAATTGTTAGAGACTTGGGCATTACTCGCTCTACTGTGCATAGGATTTTATTAGAAGAAAGGTAAGTAATTATATCTATATGTTATAACTCTTAAATAGTTTAGAATAATGCCAATATTTCTCTTAATAGTTTTCAAGTCAATGTAATAAGTATTTTGGTTTTCTTTAGGCTACATCCCTACTATATTGTGCTCCACCAGGCTTTGACCCCGCAAGATTATAATAGAAAATTGAATCATTACTATTGGTTGCTCAATATGATATTGGAAGATAGAAATCTCCTCTCCAGAATTTTGTGGGCTGATGAAGCTACTTTCCATAGTAATGGAGGAGTAAACCGCCATAATATGCATTATTGGTCGCGGGATAATCCCCATTGGATGCGGGAGGTGCAGCATCAAGGAAGATGTAGTGTCAATGTCTGGTGCGGCATTTTGGGTGGCGAAATAATTGGACCGTTTGTATTTAATGAGTCGCTTACTGGGCAAAGATGTTTACATTTTTTTTTACGAACTCCCAATTCTTCTCAAAGATGTGCCCTTGGATATTCGCAGAACTATGGGTTTCCAACACGATGGATGTCCTGCATATTTTGCGGCAAGCGTTCGTCAGTTTCTTGACGACACATTTCCTGCAAGGTGGATAGGAAGAGGGAGTATATTTCCGTGGCCTGCCAGGTAATATTATAGGATATATTGTGATACTGTTAATGAAAGTGGTAATTTCTATTTTAGATCACCTGACTTAACATGCCTAGATTTTTATCTATGGGGGAGATTGAAGGATCTTGCTTTCGTTCGTTCAGTTGTAACATTTATCCTTACATTTGTTAAAAAAAATAGGTACTAAAAATATTTTAAAATCTCAAGTGCCTGTTGAAATTTTTACTACCGATTTGCATTTGCAATTTTGTAGTAGAATTTTGAACTGATGCTTGTAAAATCTAATATACTTTACGTTCTATCAATATAAGTGAGACAAGAGTATATTATTAATCGTTAAATTTTGGTGTGTAAAATACATAATATTATGTGAATTTTTTTTACAATTTCTATGCAACTTTACTCCAAGTATAAAATTTGTAATTTAAAACAATTTGTTGTAGAAACTTGAAGAACTGTCAGGTTTTATACCTATCCAAATATAAAAATTTCCCGAAAATTTGCAGTATTTATTACAGTGGCTTAAAATGTGTAACTTAAAACAATTTGTTGCAGAAACTTAAACAATTTTCAAGAATAATACATATCAAAATATAAAAATCTTCAACAATTTATAGTATTTACTACACTATAATAAACCAGCATACGGTATTATTAAGTACAGTGACGGAAATGAAATTTCGTACACTGAGGTTAACATTTTATGCCATTTTTGAATATTTTGGTAAACTGGGCTTTTTACAATTATCTCACCTCTATATATACTTTGCGTTTCTTATTTCCGTAATGATAGAAAAAAGTCTATATATAAAATTATTTATTCGAAGAAAATATTCCTAGATAGTTGAGCAAGTTGGGAAACCAAGAAGAACTATACAAAGCCTCAGAACTAAATGCGAAAATACAAGATCATTGTATAGAAGGGTGGAAGCGGCAGAAGAAAAATTTCAAACGAAAATCAAGGTAATAATATACAATACATACATTACATATATACTTCAAAATTAAATATAAAACAGATTATTCAAATATTAAAAAACAAAACATTGGTTTAATATTTTAAAGGGGCACCATTTTTTTCCACTAATAAGTTTAAACGTCTTGGGCGCATTCATAGTTTTCACCAAATTGGTAAATATTACCCAGGTAAAATTTAACCGACGTCCATCCAGTTGCTATCTACGAAACAAAAAGATTTACACACTGTGAACAGCTCGGGCATGCGCCGAGAGCAACCCGAACAAACGTCAAATTATATTTTGCAATTTTAAAATGCGACAGCAACAAAACTCTTTTGAGCAAATTGTGGGTATCTTTTGAAATAGACATTCTCAAAAAGTTTTGGCGCGCCCAAAAAACTTTTATTTTAAAAACAACCTAACTTTTAACTTTCACCATAAACAATAAACAATACATTTGCGCATGCCGGACAAACTTTATCCGTCTCCCGACTTGGTTAAAAAGTTGTTTCGTTCGGTAAAAGTTATGCACAACCGTGAACGAGTATAAATGTTACCCGGTACAACCGTGAACGAATTTTCCTATCGCCGTGTGCAATCGGTGCGCACCCGACGAACGTCCGACGTCAATCGTGAATGCGCCCCTGGGCATTGATGCCACCAGCATTTGGGCGTGATGAAAATTGTAGGTATTCCAGGTCTCTTAAATTTTATTCCACAAATCATCACTGTTTTGAGGATGGAAATCATTGTTCTTGTTAATTTCTTATACGATATATCCCCAAACGTTTTTGATTGGATTGATATCAGAGCTTCTGGAGGGCCAAGGTAACAATGAAATATTATTTTCCCGTATCCAGTCCGAAAGTCTCCTTGCTGTATGGACGGGGCAGTTGTCATGCTGGTATATAAAATTTGAAATTGAAAATATTTCACCTGTTTTAAGATGTTGGGCATATCTTTCTTCGTACCGTGTATTTGGCGGCCTATACACTCTAATCTGCCCGTTATAATAAGACTGAAAAGTCTTCTCGTCGGTAAATACTACCTTTTCCCAAAAATCCATACCTTGCGGTAAATATTCCAGCGCGAACCCCATTCTTTGCTCTTTATTCATATCGGTCAAAAACGGTTTTTTAGCAGCTACCTTATTTCTCAATTTCGAATTTTCCTTACACGATTTCTCGCCATTCTTACTGTCCCAGGAAAATTAGTTTGGTTGTGTGCTTCTACTTACAGCCGTCTGAAATGGATTGGTTCGCAAAAAATCTATTGGATCAATATCTTGATTTTTGTTTGAAATTTTTCTTCTGCCACTTCCAGTCCTTCTTTCCAATGATCCTCTATTTTCCCATTGAGTTCTGAGGCTTTGTATAGTGCTTCTTGGTTTCCCAAATTGCTCAGCTATTCTTCGTAGAGAAACACCGTCTTCGAATAAAGAAATTAATCTCGCCTTCCCGAGTTGATTCATGTTCACAAAATTTGTTAAAATGAAATAATATAATTTTCAAATCTGATGACACCGATAACAATTTGTCAAAAAGTGAAGTGCATTTCCAGGTGATCTAGGTATACAAAAGCCGACATCACATCAGGAAAAAATAAGTGTACAAAATTTTATTTTCGTCACTGTACTTTAGGTTGCTAGAGAGTGCTGCAAGATGGCGCAGCCTATATTGTACTGCCTACGCAGAACAATATCGCAGCTTTAAGCTGTTTCGATTTTCCAACGTATTCGGCATGCTCACTTTGCCCTGTGCTACAGATAGCAGGAGTGTAGCATCCTACCATTGGAGACAGAGGTTCTGAGATTCATCTGTGCTATCCCTTCCGTTAGTTTCTGTAAGACATTTCCTGCAAATTCTTATGAAATGTTAACAAAGCATTTCCAACAAATAGTTGTGAAATGTTCACCAAGACATTTATACTTTTCCTGTAATAGTATATTGAAACATATCCAACAAAACATTGTGAAATTGTTAACAAGACATTTTAATTTCTCCTTAATTGTGTACATTCTTTATAAACCCTTATAGCATAAAGTGCCAAACTATTATTTCAATATATTTCTTACAATATTTTTAAATTCAACAACTTTTTGGATAACTTTTTTGTACAACTTGTGTCGGATAGTAGGACAATTTGTTTTAAAAAAAGAAACAATATGATATAGAAATTCACAATAAATTTTTGTTGTCCCTATATTTACAACAATTTGTAGTAAATTTATCTACAATTGTAGCAAAAATCACATTTTTTTTTCGTGTACTTGAACGTTATCGTAGGTATATCTACCTATCACAACAGTCAACAGAAAAACACTTACCTAAATAAACATATTATGACTGTGTTGAAAGGGATAATAAAACCCCCATTTGGGCAGCGCCGGATTAAAGGTTTCGTATAGGCCCTAGGCACCAGTGGTGAATTTTAGATTTTGATTCGGGGAGGTTCACTAATGGGTTGGGAAAAAAAATGCGCCGCAGACGAAAATTTTTGGGGTGCCACGCCCTAATTTTACCAAGAAATAACAAAATTTACAAATTAAGTGGGTTCCTAAACATTTCTATGCGTTTGAAGAGCCCAATGGATTCCCATGCCCTGATAAAGTCGGCGAAGTCGCTGTTTTTACAGATAAGGTTAAAAACATCATATTTAATATATGGCCAAAAGTTGTGACTTAAAAAAAATTTACAAAATAATTTAGAAATTTTAGCTTTTTATTGAACAAAACTAACTTTTTGCCATCGAAAATAATTGCTAGTCACAAGTTTCCCAAATGTAAGCTTTTCGCAATGCTGGGGTCAAATGCAGAAGGTGAGAGGTCCTTTTCTAAACTGAACCTTTTCAAAAATTGTATGCGTTTAACTATGGGCCAAGAGAGAGTTTCTTCACTAGGCCTAACTATGTAGTGAAAGTGATTTGACTCGCGAGATGGACTTCGACGACTTACTGCATCAATTCATCGAATCAAAATCACGAAAAAAAAACTTATTGTAAAAATATGTGTAAAAAGGTTGTTAAAACTGTTATAAGGTTTTTTGTATCACATTATAGTTTGTCTCTGTGTCTGTGAACTCTTTTTCTTATTGTAGAATACAGTATTGATCCTTTTTTTGTGTCTATTTTTATTATATTTTATGATCGTAGGCCCTTCGCGTTTCGTAGGCCCTAGGCAAGTGCCTAATGTGCCTTATGGATAATCCGGGCCTGCATTTGGGTTAGAGCAGCAAGGTAAATGCTATGCGGGGATACAAATTATTATTATTATATTATTACAAAATTATTACTAAAAGGCACTGCATTATAAGGTAACTAAACGCAAACTGTAAAATTGATAGAGTAGGGGCTGTGTACACTTTTCGAAATAAGAGAGAGAACCAGTGGGGTTTGTGTATAAAGTGTATAATTTTTATATAATGCAGAGCGCTTTCGGCGTTAGGCCATCATCAGTGCTTTCTAAAAAACGAGAAAAAAACCATTTTGTATTTAAATACACAACCATACTTAAACAGAGTTATATTCCTTTACATAGACGCCTTCTAAATTAAAATTTAAAATTTAAATATCTTCCAATCTTAACTAAATTTTCAAATAACCCGCTCTTTTATTCTCAGCAACGTCAACAGTGGCAATGCAATGTATAATTTTAAGAAAAACTAAAATTTCAATCTGCAAGCACGTTTCCACCTAAAACACAGAAATGAAAGGAAAGAAGAAAAATGATAATTAATAGATAAAGTTTTCAAAAAGTGATTTCCCTATGTTCATCTTTTACAATTTTATACAAAATGAATGTTTTATGTTATAAATATTTTACATTGTGGTGTTCACGTCCCACTTGAAATATTATCAATGAACTGTTCATGTTTCCTGACAAAATGAATAAAAACCATAATATTTCCAAATATTTTTAAGAATAACTTTCAACGACAGACAACATTTAATTAATTTTTACACAACAGATTTTTTGATTTATTCATCTTTTTACAATTACATTTTCTATAAAAATAATTTCTCAATTAAACATCTCTACAAATGGATTTTCCTCGCTTTTTAGGAAGCACTGATGATCAAATCAAATCAAATCAAATCAATTCTTGTATGGAATAAAAACATTTGGAAGACAGATAATTCTGAATCCGTTTCTTGAACTGAGATGTAGGCAGTTTCCTAACTTCTGCAGGTAGCAAATTGAAAGCTTTTAGACCATCAAAATTAATGGCATTTCTTGTTTTAGATAATCTTTGGAAATCAAGCCTTATATCAGTTCTAGAGCGAGTATCATGGTCGTGTACATTTTCATGTCTAACATAACAGTGTTCATGTTCTCTCACATACATTAAGGCCTGCAGCAGATACAGACACGGCAGTGTAAGGATGTTCAGGTCTCTGTAAGCCTCTCGACAATCGTCCCTGTAACTCAGGCCCGCAAGTATACGAAGGGCTCGTCTGTGTAATGCAAAAACTCTGGCTGCGGAAGCCGCATGACCCCATACAATGAGTGCGTAAGACAATAGCAGCGAACTCTAACAAGAACTCTCTACTTCAATGTCTACTTCAATGGACAATAGGGATTGAATAGTGGCATGGTAAGCAACAACGAGAACGCGTTGTGAAACATGATTTGCTAAATTTCGTAGTGCAAAAATATTTTTAGTTAGTTTTTTGGACACAAATTCGGCATGGTGATGCCAAGTCAACTTAGGGTCGAGGTATACCCCCAAGAAACGCACCGATTCCAAATTACTAACCGAAGTAAGGTCTCGCAGAGAAAAAAACATAGTCTTAGTCTTCTCATTATTTAGTGATAACTGGCTTGCCAGCAACCAGTCATCCAAAGTCGATCGCATGTGTTCCAATCCGCATTCAGCGTCCCTTATATGGACACTCTGATTTATTGCTGTAGTATCGTCCGCAATGATGGCCGAAAGCGCTCTGCATTAAATTTAGATGATTATACACTTAATACACCAAATCTACTGGTTCTCTGTTCTCTCTCTAAACTATAAAAGTCTGGTCTAGTAACCAGTTTCTGACGAAAGTTCCGCAAAATATAATAAAGAATGAAAATATCGCTCACAAATCTCACAATACACACGCCAAACACTATGTAAATAAAGAATAAAGAGACGACCGCCTCTGGACAAGATAAACGTCAACTTTAGAGGAATATCAAATAATGTTAGAAACGCACTGCGCAAAAGTACCTAAAGCTTATTATTAGCTTTGTTTTTCTACTGCCGGGAGTTTAATTAGTTAAGCGCTTGACGTATATCATTCCGCCTACCAGTTACTCGAATTATTGTTTATAATTCACGTTCATCATGAGTTCGCATTCTGAAAATTACTTCATTATTATTACCAATACTCCACCAGACATTGCAAAAAAGCTGAGAAAATATCTTCTTAATTATTGTTACCAATAAAATCAGAGAGATATGAGCAAATATAATATGCAAAATCAGATCAATTAATATTCAGGAAGTGTGATGCTAGCGTATTTTGGACAATTATTATTGTCGTTGGCTCTACGTTCGTGCGTCCACCTTATATTCTATATAGGGTTGTGATTTAATAACGGATAAATTCAATACAAATTAAATAGGGGCGTGTTCGGAAAAACGCTCGAACCCGTCGATTTTGTTTTTGGATTGCGCATATTCTGACGTAAAATGTAGGTATATAGGATGTCCCACAAATATGTGGCAGGAAAAATATTTTTCCTTAAATGGAAATCCCTGTATATTATTGCATTTTCAGATTCTCCGGAAAATTCTAGACATGTTTCATGTATAATATCCTAAACCTATTTCCAACTGTTCACGAAATATTTACGCTCAAATATTAAAATAACACTTTATTGCAGCTAAATTACATTTTTTAAAATCGCAAAAATTATTGTAGCAAATGCTGGAAGTGTCCGCCATTAACAGCTCTGCAGTACCCAAGACAATAAATAAATTCCTGCTGTACTTTTTCTACGGTTTCTGGAGAAATATTCCTAATTACGTTACGAATGCTCTCTTTGAGAATATCAAGCGTGCGTGGCTTATCTTTATACACTTTATTTTTAACATAACCCCAAAAAAAGTAGTCCAGTGAAGTAATATCGGGTGTCCTAGGTGGCTACTTTATGGATCCACGTCTGCCTATTCGGTTTGGGAAAACATTATCTAAGAATCTTCTAGCAATCGCAGCATAATGGGGCGGAGCTCCATCCTGTTGAAACCATAATGCTTGGTTTGGCATGTTTGGATTACTTTTATCAGGATGTAGTATGGCTAGTGCTGAAATCACGTCGTTTTCTAAAAAGTCATGATAACGTTCTCCCGCCAAAGTTCCTTCAAAGAAGTATGGTCCTACTACTCTGTTATTAATAATCCCTGCCCATACCTTCACCTTTTTCATAATTCTGAGAATGACTTTCCCTTAACCAGTGTGGATTTTCTGGTGCCCAGTATCTAAAAGTATGCCTATTTACTTCTTCATTCAAGCAAAACCTTGCTTCGTCTGAAAAACATATCTGTTTTACTAGTCTAGGGTCATTATCAGTTCGCTCGGTCATGGTCTGGCAAGACTCGTTTCTGCGGTTTGGATCATCTTCAAATAGCTCTTGAACGAATCGAATTTTATATAGATGCCATTTTATCTTCTTTAAAAATTTTGTTACAGTCGACCTATGAATCGTGTTATCTAAAGCCAGCTAAGTAGGGTAAGGTTGCATAAATCGTACCGTTTCCTAAATCGTACTACCAGCATTTTCTTGAAAAAACACCACCTTTCGCGACATCTAATGGGGGCAGTTTCAACTAAAGCCTGATATGACCAAAATGAAATACTAATGGCGTACGTGCTGGATGTCACTGAGCGGAAAACGCAGATATAAAATTTGTGACTGATTTGGTGTACTCTTTTGAGATTTTTTGTAAGAGTGTATTTCATCGGTGAGTAACATTTATACAGATTATTCTATTTAGTTGCATAGCTTAAGAAAAACGGATTTATCTTGTTAAGCCGAAATTGCACCCAGAATTAAGTTGTTAGGTTAGAATTTTAATTATTTATTCTCCCAGTTGGTCTCCAAAATCGTACCACGTTATGGTGTTCCAAATCGTACTGGTACGATTCAGGCTCCCTATATTTTTCAAACGATTTTCTGGTCCTAGTTTACTAATAATTGTATTATAAATATTTCCTAAATGGGTTTTCTTTTAGAACAACATGCCTAAAGGAGAATACGGAAAATGGCCCCCGCAGGACATGAAAAATGCCTTACAAGAATACAAAAGCGGAAAGATAGGTTTCAATCAATGCTGCCTTAAATGTGAAATTCCTACCAACATTTCGAAGACATGTTTTGGGTCAAGTAAAACGTGGAGAAAAAGATGCAATGCAAGGCAAGAGGTGCGTCAACGGAAGAATAGCGGCAATTCCTGAAGAAGTGGAGAACGAGTTAGTGTATCATATCTTAAGATTTGAAGAACTTCTTTTTGGGCTTAGTATCACAGATGTACGGAAGCTTGCCTATGACATAGTAGCCGCTAATCCACATCTTGAAAATCCATTTAATAAGGAGAAAAAACTCGCAGGAAAGAAATGGTACTATTCTTTTATGTCAAGGCACAAAATCCTTAGTTTACGTCGGCCGGAGAACATATCAATGGCACGTTGTAAAGGATTTAATAAGACCAATGTGTATGGTTTTTTTGATGTATTAGAAAAGATTGCGGATGAAAATTAGTCCCCCTTACCAAAAGCTACTAAGAAGTATGGTGAGCGAGTAAGCAAAGGAGCATAGAAAGTCGCAGTATTAACAGAAAGTCCTTATAAAAATGAGTTAGAAGAGAAATATGCTCTAAAAGCGAAGAAGGAAGAAAAAAAAAGGCAAAGGAAATGGCTACCAGGGATGTTTTTAAAACACTCACACCGAAAGTAAAACCGAAGGCAGCTAAAATAATAATCGAAACTAATCCAGAAGAGTAGTTTCGTTCTTTATGTCGGGAAGTGTTGTAGAAGACATGATCAAGTGCACAAAGTGTGAGCAATGGGCACATGAAATGTGCGCAGACTTGTCACGTCTTAAAGGTGACTACATCTGCGATCTGTGCTGTTTTGGTTAGTTTAGTTTTACTTTTTTTCTTAAAGTTGTCTTTTACTTGCAAACTGCAAATATATAAAATGTAAATAACATAACAATTTTTTTATTTTCTATGTAGACACCAATACAAAATAGTCTAAAACATCACTAAGGTACGATTTTGGGACCCAGTAGTACGATTCAGGAAACCAGTTTCTGAAATCGTACCACTTGCAACCTCTTTATTTAAAAATTGTATTCTTAAAAGTTAATAAAAAATAATTATTTAAAGGTGGCCACTTAGTGCCCAAAACACTACTCCATTGTCTCAAACTTAAAAACACTTATTTTATTAAAGGATTTTTTCAGAAAACAATTGAAACCAAAAAAACGGTACGATTTATGCAACCTTCCCTACTTGAGAGGTTAGGATTTTCGTGTAATGAAACAAAGGTGTCCAATTTTTTGTCATTAGGAACGCCAGGCCTTCCAGGTCCTTAACAGTGCTAGTCTCTCTCCACTTAGCCTCAATTCTACTGATTATAGATCGACTTACAGGTTTTCCGTTCGCATATTTCCTGTTGAAGATTATTCGAACTTCGGCGTGTGTTCTAGTTTTCTCGGCACAGCCAAGCATAGTTAATATTTCAATTCTCTGACTCTTGGTCACAAATTACCAAAATAAATTTAGATACGCAACTGGACTCTTAGAACTGTCAAAAACTAATTGGCGCTGATGTCCTAGTATTTGCGATCCGAAACACGCGAGATAGAAAGAAATCTGTTTGGCAAGTAGGTATGGGTAAAAATTAAGAAAACTGTTTTACCAACTTTTGATGAAATCTGTTTTATCTGTAGATATTGGTGCCGTTTTAAAATTTAAAATATTCCTTGGTTTAAATATTCATTTTTTTCTGCTTTTACTTTTAGTTCAGGGATACACGTTATTTGTAACTCTTGCTTTTAAGTTGGGAGTAAATACCTTGTTGGTAAAGTAACAAATAACGTTTATCTAAGAGCTCAAATAGAAAGCAGCAAAAAATGAATTATTTAAATCAAGCAATACCTACCCGCTAAACATGAAACATTCTTGAAATATTTCATGTTCGCAAAAGTATCGCAAAAATGAAACATTTCATTTATGTATGTCAGAAATGTTTCAGAATCGTTTTCTTTTTTATTTTGATCTGTCATTTCATTGGCTTAGTTATGGCGTTCTTTTGTGTTTTTGTCATGGCAAAAATATTTTTCCGCAACATCAAGTACTTTAAATTAGTATCAAAAATGTTGTGGAAAAAGCATTTATTTATTTTGTGCATATAGTGTACTCTAAATAGAACCGAAAATTTAATTGTATCTACTGCCACTCTACCGTGGTTGTTTTGACATTTTCCTCTGACGGAATAACTTCATTAAACCAGTAAATTAAACCAATAATTTCGGGACCTAGTGGCCTTAAACATATTTTTAGGGGACATAATATCAAAATAACGGACCAAATGCTATCCAAACAATATAACTGCCAGGTAATGGAAATATAGCAGTAAACACCACGGTCCACGGCAGCGGGTCAATAGACATACACACCAATGTAGTGATGCTGAGTCAGAGTGCTTTTTATCCTTATTTTGATTTGATCCAAAATTAAAAAAAAAACAATACCTATATATAATTACCACAATGAGTCAATCAGTGCAGGTCTTTACTACTCCAAACAAAAATAATTGTGATAATGGTGATAATACATTAGTAAGTAGGTACCTAGATATATTATTTTAGTGTGAACAATCTAACCTAAAAATCCAACGTTTTCCAATTTTAATCATCAGTCATTACATTATTTACGAATTTTGTAGCATTTGGAAGTTTTTTTTATTTCTGCAGCGTACTGACGGAATAAATAAGTAAATAATTAAATAATTGTGGGATTTTTTTTTAAGAAAATTTTGATCATTTACTTTTAGGATGAAACTTTGGAAGGAACGGAGAATAACTGAAGATCCTAAAATAAAGAAGTTCAAGTAGACTGTTAACAGTATTGATATAATTATGTGAATAATAACTTAAAAATAAAAACTATTAGGTAGGTACATATAGAGGGTATTTTGTTATGGTTTATAAAGTGGATTTTTAATTACCTTCGGATCAAAGTTCACTTGAGTAAAGTTTTAATATTTTGTTATACTTTCATTGCTATATTGTTAACCTTAAAGGTGTTTTATGTTAGTCCTTTTTATTTATGTTTTTAAATGTTTTTGCAGGAATCCTCATAAGATTTTAATATTATTAAGGCTGAGACACAATCAAAAACTTAAGGAATAAGAAATAAGATTTATGATATAAGAATTAAGATTTAAGAACGAACATATGTTGTCCTATGTAAACAACGCACAATCAAATTTTTGGAATTAAGGAATAAGATTTAAGATTTAAAAAACCGATTTGTTGGTTTTAAGAAATAAGGAATAGGAAATTAACCAATCAGAAGTCAGCATGTTTGTTAGGTTTGACTTTTGACAATTTAATAACCTCAAAATTGTATTTTCAGTTTTTCACTTTGGTTTTTAATAAAAGTAAGAGTTTCATGTAAGTCATGTATGACCAAAACTTTCACGATTACGTTCTATCATTAAAGTCTCCTAAGAATTCTCTTTGGACATTAATAGGGCGAACTCACCATCTCCTGTTGCGCCACCTGCTTATTGATCTCCGTTTCTTAAGGTAATAATAAAACGCCGCCGACATTGCAAACATACTACTCAAAAGAGTTAAGGACTTTTTTGGCAAGCCCTCCATATTTTTTAAAAGTATAGGCGAGTTCACGGCGAGTTTGTTAAAGTTTAAAAAATAGTATTTGTAAACAAAAAAGTGGGGTTAGGGCATTAGTTTAGGGTTTAAAAATCGCGCCGTTTTTAAGTAACCGGATTGGTTAAATTTAGGTACTAAGATTTTAATTCTGTCTTGTACTCTTATTCCTTATTAACGCCTAAATCTTAAATCATATTCCTTATTCCTTAAGTTTTTGATTGTGTCTCAGCCTTTAAGGTTCTAAAATCTAGTTATAGGTATTATTGTTTTCGATAAAGTTTTGATGCGGCTGTATTTTGTATTTAAACTTTATTGTAAATATTCCTATGTTTTGAAAATAAATTTTGTGATTTGTATTTAATTTTGTGAATTATTTAGGGGTTCACTTGCAACGTTTGGTGACATTCTCGAAGACTAAATTTGAAACATTGCATACAAATTAACTTGCAACATTTCGTGAATATTTTTTTTTAATGTTTCAATGTGCTATGTTTGTAACATTGCGAAATGTTTCCTTGGTACATTTCAATGAAACATTTCTGAGGTAGGACATTTCCTGTTACATAAACATTTCTCAAACATTTATCTGCAGTTTAGTGATACGTTTCAAGGTTTAAATGTATGTTTATGAAACATCTCTGGAACTAAAAATTGTTTAGCGGGTACCTATTTAAAAAAAATACAGCTGACTAAAGTAAAGCGAAATAGGTAATAAAACATTATTTTTATGATCAAAAAATTTCGGATCTCTTTTTGGCAAGCGGTGTCGCATGCCATGTTTTTTAAACCAGTTTGGAACATAACATTTTTTAGGTCTTAACGTAGGTGCGTAGTCTTCCATAACGGAACTAAATACGCGAACTTCACAAACCGAAGACACACTAAAACTGAACAAAAAGTCAAAACAACTATTAAAAACACGCTAATAGTACACACAGAGACCGAACGATCACAAACGGCATGAAAATTCAACACAACTTAAAAGAAAATCGAGAATAGAAAATTGACAATACACTTCAAATTTTCGATAACAACGAAATCTGGGAGGATGCTTCTTCTCGATCGCAAATCGCAAATGAACGTGGTGCCCCCTATACGAACTTAACTAAACCAAATTGGACGATGCCACTACCGGCGCCATCTACGAAATGCGATCCAAACCAAATAATAATGTTTGGCGGGAACGCCCAGCTTACGTATCTAAATTTATTTCGGTGATTTGTGCTCTCGGTTAAACGCATTGTAAATATTTTCGATTAACAATACGGTAACACTTTGTCAAAATGTGACACTTTGTCAAATATTCACAAACAGAGGTGTAATTTATTTCGTGGACAGTTGAAGATAGGTTTAGGACATTATACATGACACATGTCTAGAGCTTTCCGGAGAATCCGAAAATGCAATAATATAGACAGGGATTTCCATTTAACGAAAAAATATTTTTCTGCCACATCCTGTATACCTACATTTTATGTCAAAATATGCGCAATCCAAAAACAAAACCAACGGGTTCGAGCGTTTTTCCGAACACGCCCCCATTTCATTTACTGTATTGAATTTATCCGTTATTAAATCACAACCCTGTATAAATTGAAAACTACATTATCCATTAAAGTGACGAAAATATCAATAAATTCCCGATTCGTGCTCTTCTGGAACGAAAATATGATGGTTTTAGCAGCCAAATTTTCTTTCTGCTCAAAATATCAATATTTTCTTGACGAATGTACCTGACGCGACGCCAAATATGTAATAACCCTCGTAATAATTATAAAGAGAATAATTTATGCATATCAAAGAACTCGTTAATGAGAGCATATATAATTATTACTTAAATCAAATTGAAAAACTCGTAAACCTAATAGAAATTAAAAAACGAGACCAAATACACATCGCACAACAAATTGAAACAAATGATAAATTTAACTTTCATGGAAAAATTAAAAATCTTTCTAACACAGAATTTATTCAAAAATAACATAAACTTCTTGAAAGACCTTAAAAAATCTCAAAGCAATAATAACAATTCTGAAAACCAAATAATCAATTTAATTGCTAATAAATGTAAAACTAGAGAACTTATAATTGGCAAGGCTAATCAAGGGAACACTATAACCATTCTAAATAAGACTGAAAGTTAAAGACTTCATTTCAGAAAATACCTAATGTTACAGAACTTAAAAAAGACCCAACAATTTTATTCCAAAACCAAATAATCAAAAAACTAAAAACATCAACCGTGTCCTACCAAACAATCAAACCTTTAAAGTTAAAATTATGAACCCAACAGCACATAATATACTGTATGGACAACTCAAAATTCATGAAACCGACATACCCGTCAAACCAGTAGTATCTTACATCAATGCCCCTACATACAAGTTATGCCAATTTCTTAACGACTACCGTCGAAAAATTTTAAAGTGTTCTTTAAAATATGTCATATAAAGAATACGTTTGAATAAAATTCATAGAACAAACAAATAACTTAAATATGCCCCATAATTCAATTCTAGTTCCATTTGACGTTAAGAGTCTATTTACATCTATACCTACAACTGAATTTAAAAAAATATCATACACAATAACTTAATCACTAGCCAAAACCCAGTCAATATAGATACACGAAATAATTGCGCTCACCAATTTTTGCATTGATCAAAGTTATTTCAGGTTTAACAATACATTTTATATGCAAAATGAGGGATTACCTATTACCTTCGACCACAAGCTATTCAACATAAATAATACATTAATTGAAAATATACATTTTTGGTGTACATATGTCGACGACGTGTTTTGTGTTTGGACAGGCACGGAATCACAACTACAACAATTTCTTGATTTACTTAATAATCAAAATACTAAAATTCAATTCACCATAGAAAAAGAAATAAACAACTCAACAAATTTTCTAGGCCTCACCATAAAAAATTACAATAATCAATTAAGCTATGGAATCTATAGAAAACCTACCACAACAGACACAATTATACCAGCGGACTTCAAACAACCCCAAACAAGCCAAACTAGCAGCCTTCCACAGTATGCTATATAGATTAGTCAACATCCCCCTATCAGATACTGAATATAAAAAAGAACTAGACATAATAAAAACCATAGCCACAAACAACGTCTACGAAATTAAAATCATTAACAAAATACTAAAAAAAAAACTAAAACAGGAAACACAAAAACATCTCTACCATGGACACCCCAATCCAACTGAGTCCCAATACTGTTCGATTAATTTTACCGACAATATAAGCCAAAAAATTTGTAAAAAAGTAAAAAATTTCAACATCACTCCTATACAAGTAAATAAAAACAACTTAAGTAGACACTTGCAATTCGAAAATAGAAACAAAGGACAAACTCTTACGAAGCGGAATGTACCAAATAAATTGTGACAACTGCGATGCAATCTATATTGGACAAACGGGCAGAAATTTTAAAACTAGACTGAAAGAACATAAAACTTCTATTTAAAAAAAAACAAAATAAAACAGGGATAGCCGACCACTGCATAAAAGAAAGCTATTCAATTTCAAATAAAATAAAACCTGTTCATGTCCAGAACAAAAGCTAAAAATTGAACCTTCTAGAATCACTTACAATCAAAAAAGTAATAAAAAACAAAAGTAATGATGTCAATAATCAATTACCTATTTATACCTTACATTAGAGTTTAGATAAATACCTTTGTAACAACAATTCTAACTTAGTCTTTGTACTCCATTGAAAACGACCCGAAAGGGCCGAAACACGCGTGTCAGATAACTGAATAATAAAACTGTGATCCATAACAAGTAATTTTTATTTCTACCCATAATGGATGTACGGTTTCACCAAGAATATAGCCCAACACAAGTAAATTAAATACTTAATAATAATTTTTGTAGGTAGCACTAGCGTTTCAATTATCAGACGCTTGCGTATCATTTATTTGGAACACCCTATATAACGTGGTCATCATTAATTATTTTTTTTTCCATTAGCATAATTACTGAGAAATACTATTCCACATGGCAGAAGACCCACGGGCAGACCACTAAAAGATGGAAGGGCACAAAATAAATACATTTTTTGACTATTTGTTTTGTCTTACCACATGATAAATGTCTCACTCTCAAAATTGGTGTCTTAAGGTCACAAAATATCCTTTATATTTTGTGCTTATAAATAGATTCTTAACACTCTACATTTTATCTGTTAGCTCTTTAGTACTGATAGAACAGTACCTAGAATGGGGTTGAAAATTCCCCCTATATGGCTCGTCTTAAAAATGATTCCATCACGTTCCTTAATGGGGAGAACGTAACTTTAATCAAAAATCTCTATTATACATTAAGGCCAAAGATAAATTCAATAATTTTAAAGCCACTCTATTAAAGAATGATTAATGGCGCGTAGTTTGTGGCAATGTCACATAAAAGATAATTTCTAGAATAAATGGGCCATCGAAGCCAATAAGAGTGTGAACTAAGATTGAGACTATGTGAGTCCTATACAAATTATCTTAACTTAATTGTGTTATATATCATGTATATAGACAAAGGCAAAAGGGTTTAATAATAGACGTTATTAATAAGTTATTTTTGATTTACTATTGTTTAAGTAGGACGTATAAGAACGCAGACGCCTTGCCCTCAGCGATACACATGCTAATAGGAAATGTCGTGAAGAAAGATAGGGAATAGGGGTGGATATTCCCTACACGTTTAGGGGACAGAGTATTTCTTTCATTATAAATGCATTTACGAGTAAACTGTAAGTACACACTCACACTCCGTGCGGTTCTGGCTCATCAAGGTTATCAATCAGTTTAAAAAATGGCGACTGGTGGACCGAGTATATGAACCGCCCATAAAAACTACACTTTTCTCCGCGCACCAGTAAAAAAACGATATAATATATTATGAAAGTAAATGTATCAGAAACAGAAGGAAACACAGTTAGGTACGGATTAGGTGTAGCGAATATCTTTATTCGTTCATTAGTAGAAAACGAGATGGACATGCGCGAACATACACTGTTAGAACAGACGAATCAAATTTAACATTTTTTTAAAGTCGCAAGAGGTTCACTCCCGTTTTTTTGTCAATTTAACTCAAAACGTTTAAGTAAAATAGTAACTGATAAAATTAGTCATTATTTTAACATTAATTTGACATTATTGTACAGTAAAAATAACTACTTTAGGGTCGATTGTATAGGTTTCGTTTAATCTAGTGTTTGAACCTAAGTTTAATCATAGGTTTAAGCTGAAGTTTAAACCAAAACTTGCAACTTGTTCCTTGCATATTTTCTGGTTAACATTATAGAAGTTTGACAATGACAGTCGACAGTCTCACGTATTTTTGTTAATTTTAAAACCTTTGATATTTCTTATATACAGGATCTTGTTTGGGTTTTCATGTTAGGTAAACTCTTTGGCATCTGTTGGGTCTTCGAAAACTAAATAGGTCTTTTCATTTAAGTAATTGGATATTTCTAGTGTTTAAACCCCAAGTCACCTTAAACGAGGTTAAGTCCCTAATAAGCGCGTTGAATGTTAAGAAAGCCCCGGTTTTGATGGTTCAAAGAATATGGCGTTGCGAAATCTACCAGACCGAGCTTTGGGGAACATAGTAAGCTTATCCCAGGCGATAATCAGAGAAGGCCACTTTCCAACTGTCTGGAAACGCGCTAAAGTCATTCTTATTTATAAGAAAGGCGAATACCCTACGATGCCGGCTAGCTATAGGCCGATCAGCCTGCTGTCGAGCCTAGGGAAGATTGCCGAGAAGATAATCTTGAGTAGGCTCAACGACTTTATTTTCACGCGCAATATTCTGCCTGCCGAACAGTTTGGGTTCCGGCCCGAACATTGCACAGTCAGGCAGACCACGCGACTCACTGCAAACATTATTAAGGGCTTTAACATGAGGGCGCATACGGCAGCGGTCTTCTTTGACGTAAGCAAAGCATTCGACAAGTTCTGGCACAATGGCCTGTTGTTAAAATTAATGAGGCTCGGTGCTCCGAACTACTTAATCAAGGTGGTAGCTTCCTTTTTGGAGAATAGAAGTTTTGCAGTCTTATCAGAAAACGCACTGTCTTTGAATAAACACATCAGGGCGGCAGTGCCGCAAGGTTCACCTTCGATGTTGTATAACATTTATACTCATGATATTCCGCGAGATAGATTTACGCAGCTCTATCTTTTCGCTGACGATACAGCAATTACTTCGACTACTAAATCACCGCGAATTGTCGTCAGCCGGATACAGCGTCATATAATCGAGCTGGAAAAATGGCTTTCGGCTTGGAAGATTCGCTTGAATCCCGCCAAGACGAAGGTCATCTTCCCACTGTATCCAGGCCTGAAACAAGGCTACGGGTCAATGGAGTCCAAGTGAACTGGTACCAGGAGGTGACATACCTGGGACTTATTTTCGACCAAAGGCTGAATTGGAGGCAAAATTCAATTAATAGAATAAAACTTGCATTGCGACAGTTGGGCTTTATCTACTCCCGGCTTCACAGGCGGATTAGACTTGCTAATAGGACAAGGTAGGTATTGGTCAGGCCGGTTCTAACTTATGGTGCACCTACGGTGGTGCAACATAAGCAAAACGGAGCTTAATAAGTTCCAGGTGATTCAGAACAAGGCGCTGAAAATCATCGCGAACGCGCCCAGATACATTAAGAATGTAGTGTTACATAATGACTTTAAGATGTTGATAGTTAACAAATTTTTATTGGAAATTATTAGAAATTATTACGAACGTACGGAAGTATCGACAAACCAACTTATTACCGACTCACATACAAGATCAAGATATATCGGGACATACAAGTTACCTAAAGACTGGCTCCCTGTTGGTCCAAATCCCATCCCGCAATAGTAGAGAAGCACTTAAATTGACATGCACACATATTTTATACTTAACAAAAAGGCGCCAAAATTTTTGCAGCAAAACTTCCAAATTAAATCCGTAAGAATCACAAACATCCAAGCAAAGAGCTTATTACAAATTTCTACAAACCATAGAGCTAATTAGTAATCACGAACGAATAATCAACAGATGTCAAAGGAGTTTCTCCTGACGTAAAGAAACAGTGAAGAACCTAGGATCTAGTGTTTAAAGAAACGTTTTAAAAAAAATTTTCAGTTCATTTGTTATACGTTATTGATGGTGCTTCTTATAAGGTCCTTAGAACAACCAATTTTTCAGACCGAGAAATAGAACTTTTGATAAGGCTTGTTAAGCAATATCAGCAAGTAATTGAATCAAAAAAAGAAAAAAAAAGTGATGTTACTACCTGGAGGGAAGATAAAGGGGCCTGGAATAAGCTTTCGGAGGATTTTAATAAAGACCCTATATTAAATGGAAAGAGGACTGCAAAGGCCCTTAAAAGCTCATTCTTCTTCACAAAGTTGGCTACATAGCGTATTATTTATTTAAATTAAATTGGCAAAATAATTATTTATTAAATTTTGCCGTATTAGATTGCCATTTCCCTGGGGTAGATCTTGAACATGATGTTCTATATTATCCTCATTTTGAACACAATTATCTTCAAATGGTTCTGGATTATCCGTAGCTAGTGCTATGTTATGAAGCACGGCAGTAGCTACGATAATTGCTAAAGTTGTATCTAACAGAACTCTCATCTCTAATCTTAAAATCTGAAATCGTCGTTTCCAAATGCCATATTGTCTTTCGACAATATTACGTGTTCTTATTAAATTTGTGATTCGTTATACAAATTCTCAGCCTGTGTACCTGGATTTGCAAGTGGTATCATCACATGCTCGTCTAGAGTATACCCTGAATCACCCAAGATGTAACTACTGCCAAACATGCCTTGATTTATTTCAGCTTTTAATCTACTATTATTATATATTAAACGGTCATTTGTAGGGCCTGGCTATTGAGTCACTATATTCCTTATTCGGAATCTTGAATCTAATAAGGTTAGAACAATTATTGAAAAAAAACCTTTGCCTTTCCTGTTACGATAATTTACAGCATCTGGACCACCTTAAAGAAAAATAAATGGGTTTCATACATTAGATAAAATAGATTTACCTGGAGATTGTATTCGAATGTGTGTGCAGTCAATTGCACCTATGACATTTGGAAAGTTTGCAACTCTCTGAAAGTCATTTTTAGTTTCTTCTAGTTCTGCTTTGGTAAGAGGCATTTTTATATACAGGGCTGCTCAGAAGTCCAGAAGAAAATTAATATAGCCTTAACCTGTAACTTTTGGGGAAAATGCTCGGACACGTCAATTTAGTTTTATATATGCTCACATTTTGACGTTATTCGTTTGTTATTCTATAGACATTTGTCAAAGATATGACGACATCGATTTTTTTTTTTAATGGAAACATACAGCTTGTGATACATCATTTAAAAGCTAATATCTCGTACAGTATGCTCATAAATTTTGACGCGATTCTGTCAAGTTATTTCAAAATGGCGACTGTTAAAAGTTTTAAAAAAATCCCTATTTAAATAAGCGGAAATGATAAATCATTGATGTTTTTTTATCTTATAAGGTAAGAAATCTTCATTGTTTTACGTTCTGACATTTTGTGACATTGTGACTTAACAATGATTATGGTTTATTTGTTATTTATTTGGTCAAAAAAAATAAAAATGTAACGAAGCAAAACAAAACACAACAAAAAGGTGGTTTAACGTGGCAAATGCTGGAAATGTCCTCCACCCTCTACTTGGCATGCTCCCAGACGATGGTAAAATCCATCGACGGAATTTCGAATGGCTTCAGCCGGTATGTTATGTGTCTCCAATCTAATTCTGTTTTTCAAATCTTCAATATTATTTGGCCTATTTTGGTAAACTTTTCCTTTTAAATATTCACAAAGAAAATAGTCTAGAGGCGTTAAGTCTGGGGACCTCGGTGGCCATTTAATTGTACCACGTCGTCCAATCCAGCGACCTGGAAATATCTGATCTAAATATTTTCTCACATTGACACCAAAATGCGGGGGAGCACCATCTTGCTGAAACCAAATTGTTTCATTAGGTATATCTGGATCTACTTCGTTGGGAAAAGTTACAGATAGAGCAGGCTTCAACTAGAAGGTTAAGAAATCCAGGTACCGTTCAGCTGTGAGGTTTCCTTCCAAAAGGAATGGCCCTAAAATTCAATTCAGTTATTAATGATACCTGCCCATACACTTACTTTCTGGGGCCGCTGAGTATGCGCCTCAAATATCCATCGTGGATTTTCTTCACTTCAAAAACGATAATTATGTCTGTTAACCACCCCGTTTAAATAGAATGTAGCTTCATCCGAAAATAATGTGTTCTGTGGAAACCTATTATTCTCGTCACACCGTCTCATCATTTCTTCGCAAAATTGCAAACGCCTAACATAGTCATCTTCTAAAAGCTCTTGGACAAGACATACTTTTTAAGGGTGGTATTTTTCTGCTTTCAAAAATCTTCCAATAGTACCTATAGATGTATCATGATTTTGAGCCAATGAAACTGTTGAAACATGCGGGTTATCCTGCAGAGATAATGCAATATCCAAATTTCCATCGTCGCCTAAAACACGTGGCCGTCCATTCCTAGGCAAGTCTTTTACTGTGCCATGTTCATCAAATTTGTAGAATATTTTACTAACAGTGCCCTGTGAAATTTGGTTTTCCGGATATTTAGGATTAAATAAAGTGCACACTTCACTTCTTATTTTATCGCCACATCCTAACAATATCAAGACTTCGATACGCTGCCTTTCCGACAAAACCATTTTTGTTTAGAAAATTGTAAAATAATACTTCGAAAATACCTAAATTGATTTTACAAGTTTACAATGTCACAAAATATCAGAAGGTGAAACAATGAGGATTTCTTACCTTAAAAGGTAAAAAAAAACATCAATGATTTATTATTTCCGCTTATTTAAAAAGGGATTTTCTTTTAAATTTAACAGTTGCCATTTTGAAATAACTTGACAGAATCGCGTCAAAATGTATGAGCATACTGTACGAGATATTAGCTTTCACATGATGTATCACAAGCTGTATGTTTCCATTTAAAAAAAAAGATCGATGTCGTCATATATTTGACAAATGTCTATAAAATAACAGGTCAAAATGTGAGCATATATAAAATTAAATTGACGTGTCCGAGCATTTTGCCCAAAAATTACAGCTTAAGGCTATATTAGTTTTATTCCGGACTTCTGGGCAGCCCTGTATATGGGTAATAAATGAGCTACCCCAGTGGCGTAGCCAGCATTTTGGGGCGGGAGGGGCGAACTATTGTAAGGGCGCAGACCGCGGAGCTAAAGCGCCGCAGGCAAAAAATTTTTGGGACAACGCCCAAATTTTGTAGGAATTCACCTTCTTAATGCTCCCTAGGAAACAGGGGTCTGGCCCCAAATGAAGTTAAAATCCGCTATATAAAAAGTAATAAATTAAATATGATGGAACGCTCTCAAAACCGGTTTTATTAAGTTTATTCCGATCGCTCTTCTTTACTAAAAATAAAATAAGACCGATATTGTTTTTTAAGAATTATTTTTTAAGTAGTAAAGGGGCGCCAGGCCAAGAGGGGCGGGGGGGCCATCGCTCCCCTGCGCCCCTGTGGCTACGCCACTGAGCTACCCATATTAATACATCAGCAACAACGCGTGATGCTGTTCCAGGATATATGCCTCCAAAATTTCCCACCGCCCTCAGCATACTTTCTATAGCATAGAATCGCAGTATTACCAATTGTATAATAATTTATGCTTCATTCCACAATTATTTGTTGATTTCTCGACCGCAATAGAATTTAAATGACAACCCTCAGTCGTAATCCCAACCATAAATAACTTGCCTGACAAATATCTATTGTGTAGGCACCGTACCTTTTGAAAGGGTACAGGTCCTGATTACCTACTAATTTCAATAGTTTAGGTTAGCTATTTTCAACAAAACAACAAATATGAAATTAAAGGTAAGTACTTATCTTTGTTTTAATCATGTAATTAAATAGCTGTTAATATTTATACAAAAATACTAATCTACAATATTATAATAATACAATATTTAACTTAACCTACTTTATATTTAGCTCTGTTTCACTATCACTATCGTCACTATATTAGTTTAGGCATAGATGATATTATAATATTGTAGATTAGTATTTTTGTATAAATATTAATACAAATTTAATTACATGATTAAAATAAAGATACTTACCTATTATTTTATATTTGTTGTTTTGTTGAAAATAGCTAACCTAAACTATTGAAATTAGTAGGTAATCAGGACCTTTACCCTTTCAAAAGGCACTTATTTATGGCTGTTTTTAAATTTTATTGCGGTCGGGAAATCAACAAATTATTGTGGAATGGAGCATACACTTAGAGTGGTGTTCCTAATTTTCTTTATATTTTTAATTTTATAAATACTTATTTTTAATATATTATTTTCTGACAACTTCAAAAAACAAAAAAAAAACTAATAATTACTGTCCTGGTCGCTATGGCTTTTCGCGATAGCTAGATGACGGGAAGGAGCCACGCTCGGTTCAGTTCGGGCCGTCTTGTGTGTCTTGGTTTCCTCGGAACCGCCCTCCTCTGACGTTGATAGCTGCTGATTTCGATGTTAAGAAAACAGAGGCGGAGTAAGGGACAAAGTAGGAACATACCGCCCCCCTTGATAGCCAAAAGGCTTCAACAGAAGTTTAGTCACAGCTTGGAAAAACACAAATCTTCGTAGAAGGTCTTTTAAGGACCCCTAATTCAGTTCTTATAGTAACTGCTCTCACAATACCATCAACTCCTGGATAAATAGTTTCTACCACACCCATTTTCCATTTAAGAGGAGATAAGCCATCTTCTTTAATTAAAACGACAACACCAGGTTTTAGAAGTTCTGGATAGTTTTGCTTCCATTTGGAACGCTGTTGAAGTTCAGAGATATACTCTTTTGACCACCGCTTCCAAAAGCTTTGGATCATCTTCTGCAATCTTTGCATCTTTGACAAGCGATTTTCATTAGTTTCAGTGTAGTCATGATCGGGTATTGTTGTCAATGACTCTCCGACAAGAAAGTGTGCAGGTGTGACAGGTCTTGGATCGTTGGGATCGTTGGATGATGGGAATAAAGGACGGGAATTAAGACATGCTTCGACTTGGCCATCAAATTTGCCCAGACAAGGAACCAACAGGCAGAAAATTCAAAACGTTGGATCCGAAGACATACAGAAATAACCCATAGTGAAATGAGAAAAGCCCTGAATCAAATGAAAAATAGAAAATCACCAGCAGAAGACCATATCACCGCCGAAATGCTAAAAATGGGAGGAGCAACACTTGAACAAGCCCTCTGTGTACTCATGAACAAATGCATTAACGAGGAGAAAATACCTCAACACTGACAGAATGCTGAAGTAATACTAATCTTGAAAAAAGGTGACAATACCGACATCGCAAAGTACCGACCAATAAGCCTCCTTTCACATCTTTACAAGCTCCTAACGAAAATACTCACAAACCGCCTAACAAATAAGCTAGACTTCTACCAGCCAGTTAAGCAGACAGGTTTCAGAAGAAATTTTAGTACCATGGATCATCTTCAAACAATCTATAGCCTAATAGAAAAATGTACCAAATATAACGTACCTCTACATCTGGCATTGGTCGATTACGAGAAGGCTTTTGACTCAGTCGAAACCTGGGCTATTCTAAATTCTATGGATGATGCAAGAAGAGAGACAAGATACTCTAACCTCATAAAACAAATCTATGAGAACGCTACACTAAAAGTTTCCATTGACAAAGATACAACAACAGATAAGATCAAAATAGAGAAAGAAGTTAGACAGGGTGATACCATATCCCCTAAGCTGTTTACATTGGCAATGGAAAAGGCTTTTAAAAACCTACCCTGCGAAAACATAGGTATCAACATAGACGGAACCCGTTTGAACCATCTCCGTTATGCGGATCATCTTGTTGTTATTAGTAGTGACATTGATGAACTAAAGACTATGCTGAAAGAACTGAAAGAGATATCAATGCAAATTGGACTTAAGATGAATCAAAACAACACCAAAGTAATGACCGGGGAAGATACGGACATAACTGTGGATGGTCAGAAAATCGAACACGTGGAGGAATACATCTACCTAGGCCACACCATCAAACTGGGAAAACGAAGCCAAGATTCAGAAATAACTCGAAGAACAAGACTTACTTGGGCAGCATTCGATAGACTTGGCTACATTCTAAAATCTCAAAAGGAAAGTGTATGAGGCCTGTATTCTGCCGGTCGTAACATATGGACTGAAAACTATATCTCTAACAAAACGCAATGCAGAAAAGCTCAAAACAACTCAGAGAGCCACGGAACGTGCTATGCTGGGAATCAGTCTGAGGGATCGCACAAGGAATGACGAGATTCGATGAAGAACAGGTGTTACGGGCATCTTGAAAAGAGCAGCGGAACTTAAATGGCGATGTCGCCAGGCAGGACTCGTCCAGATGGACAAACGAAATAATGCAGTGGCAACCGAGAACCACAAAGAGAAATGCAGGAAGACCACCAAAGCGATGGCGAGATGACATTCAAAGAATAGCAGAAAGAAATTGGATACAAACGGCCCTGGACAGGAATACATGGAAGATACTGGAAGAGGCCTACATTCAGGAGTGGATGGACACAGGCTAAGGAGGAAGAAGAAGATACGTTATTAATGATACGAGCGAAAATTAACGCGAATGAAGAAAATCAGAAAAATAAATCACGAGGGGGAGTTCTACGAATATTTTTTTCACATTTTTTGGTGGGGTGACACTATTCACTACTATTTATGTTTTTTTGGCCTCTTGACGCGAAATCCAAACCTCTGCGGAGTCCTGGTTGAGAAACACTGCTCTACAGCATTAAGCATATGCCATATCTCGTTCTTGATTCGCATATCGGTAATTATTCTTAATCAATTAAAGCCTGTAAAGTGCAGGTTATTTTTACCGGGTGCATATCAAACTAATGGAAATATTTTCCCTAAAGGTAAATACGGTATAACGTATGTTACATAAAATACGTTTTTCTCCTCCCTATATTGCAAACAACGCATTTTGACACTGTTTTAAAGGACGCAAGTAACAATTACCGAAAAGGTATCGATTGCCCTTGACGACGGGTTGTAAGTCAACTTACCACCCTTGTGTGGTAATAATTTATGCCATATAAAAACAATGATTTATAAAAATTGAGAAATATTAAGTAATATGAATATTAATAGTACAATTATTACATTTATGGACATTATTTAGAAAATTTGGATAAATGTTTTCTCGTTTTTTCTCAATTTGTATGAAATGTTCTGACTCCATAATTTCTCCATCTCTAACCAAGTTTTCTGTTACTCTTGAAGTACTGCAGGATACTTCTAGCTTCGTTATATTGTATAAAGTTTTATTTGCAACTTCCTTTTTATTGTTGACGCTCTCCGCTACATAACTTTCTGCAATAGTTGCAGATTTCCATCCGCCATGTCGTTTGAGGGCTAAGACATCAACTCCAGTATTCGCTAATAAAGTGGCCGACGTTCTTCTAAGGGAGTGTCCAGTATACTCCTTAAAGTTCTGAAAGTTCAGAAATTTAGCAATTTTACTTGGAATTGAAGGGATCAAGTTTTTCCCGACAGGCTGGTTTAAGCACTTTCCATTTTTATATCGCATGAAGAAGCGAGGATTAAAATTCGTCATGTGGGATCTTATATCAATGTAATTTCGAACTATTTTGATATAACAAACCTTCTCATCGTCACTTTTAGTCACTATAAATTTACGTGCCATTCCATTTTTGGAATCAGGAATAGTAACAAATATGACATCATGCCTTAATTAAACATTGTCCATTTTCAATGCACAGAGTTCAGTAGAACGGCACGCTCCAGCAATTTCCATTATCATTACAACCTTCATCATTAAATAAATATCATCGGGGGCTTCAAACAGGAAATTATTTACATCTTCCCTGTCAAACACATTAGATTTTTTGGGTTTATATCCGTCATTTTTTCTTTTTAAAAATGCTCGAAGTTTAAGATACTTGGAAATATCTATGTTTTCCTCTATGAAAAGGGTGGACTTCAGCATGGAATATTTACACCATAAGCTTGATGAAGACTTTAATACAGCAGATTTTTCGTGAAAGTACGCCAAAAGCACGGTTTCTGAAACTGCAGTAGCAGTCTTTGTTTGGCACCATTTCTTGAGGTATTGATACGTTGCTTCATACCTCTTGCTCGATTTTTCTGGCAGCAGCGACAGACAAGCGATATTTGCTGGTTCTTCTATATCCATTTGGCTGTTATGCAAATCAATAATTTCAATTTCTCTTAATTTTTGATAATAAACTGTCAGCTTGCCGTTATTGATAAAATAACAATGCTTATGATGCTATAGAAACCGGTCAAAGTTGTCCATAATTTCATGCGAAAAGTATCGAATTAAATTAATAAAAATCTAAGAATAAATTTTGCGGGGAGGAGAAAAAATGTCATATACTTCATGGGATGTAAGTATATTTACATCCCTTGTAGTATAAATAACTATTATATTTAGGTGTGTCTGTGATTTAATTGCACTGGTTGAAACTAAATGGTCGTCATCTTCCTGTTTATCGTTTCATCTAATAATTATTATTATGATAATTTTATAGTATTAGGTAGTCATTTTACGCTACGCAAATACATTTTTTAACTTGTCTAAGAACAATTTCTTTTTCGTTTCCTTCTTGCTTAATGAAGGTATATATATAGGTATGTTTATAAATATACTTTCTTTTTTTTTTCCTTTTATCTTTCTATTAATTTTTGGCCTTCCCTTATCTATATTTTTTATCTTTTCTTTTTATATTTATACTAATCAGTTAGGCATTCTATAAATTAGTGGTCCTTAATATTTTAATCTTTGCCTCTATTATGTACCGATATAGGGTATAGTGAATTCTGATATCATTTAGGGGAAGAAGGTGGTTGAGATTACTTCTACTTAGGTATTTATTTAAATTATTAATTAATGTATTTTAATAAATCGTTAGTCTGAAGCAACTTAGAGTATGGTATTCCAAGTCTCCCATTCCACCACACATACAATTTTCGTGAGTTTGTAAACCTATTTTCTTTCCGTCCCCAATGGTTTCGGATAGAGAGAGTGGCAGCTTCTTAGTCTAGATATTGTTCTTATTAGACTCCTATTTGTTATCATGTAGGACCATGGTTTTTGTTGTTTAAAACTAATTAGAGTTTAGGTACTTATTCTGTTTCTGCTCTAATCATTTTATTCCTTTTTTTTTGCACCTAATCCTGGTTACCTGTTGTGTGGTTATTATGCCTTTATGGGTGCATCTATTGGAATGATACACCTATTTATATCTATACGTACCTACCTTAGGTGTTTGCTTCTCAGTGAAACTAGTCAAAGAGTAAAGTGTCAGTGATTTTTCAATTAAATATGGAGAATTTTCAACAATTGACTAAACGCCCTAGAGTCGGTCCATGTACAGTAAACGAAAAATAATTAATTCTTAACTGTTACGATTCTATTAAAACGTTGGGAAAACAACTATATATAAACTTTTAAAAGAAGGCAAAAGTGTTGGCGTCAAACCTCTTCCAGAAACTTCTCCAGGACGACCAAAACTTGAGCTGGATGACTTTTAATGCAGAGAATAAGCAAAAAGTTCATAGTTTCTTAAAAAAAAAGGAATTTTCACGCTGGACAAAATTTTGTCCTCAATCCGAGAAGACCAAAACTACCCATTTATGTGTAGAAATACGCTTTGGAAATTATTTAAAAAAAATGAGTTTGTGGTGGAAAAAAACATAATAGACAATCGATTTTAATAGACAGAAGCGATATCGTCTATTGGAGAAGAAACTACTTAAGAAGCAACCGAAAAGCCAGAGAAGAAAACAAAAAAATATTTTACCTAGACGAAACATGGCTAAATTGCACACTGTGACTAAATTTTGGCAGGATGAAAATGTTAAAAGTTCAAAGCAAGCCTTTTTGGAAGGATTGTCCACAGGATTAAGACCGCCATATTGGAAATTCTGAACACTTCGTTAAAGGTGGTCTACTAAAGTTCCAATCTAAAAATACAGGAGATTATCACGAAGATATGAATGCCGATGTCTTTGAAGAATGGTTCGAGCAAATGTTGGATCCTATACCAAAAGATTTAATAATTGTATTGGATAATGCAAGTTATCACTCTAGACTGACGGAAAAATTGCCGACAAGTGCGTGGCGTAAAAGTGAAATAACAGAATGGCTAAGTTTAAGACAAATAGAATTTTCATAAGATTCCTTAAAAAAAGAACTATCGGTACTAGCCAATTTACACAAAAATGCATTCAAAAAGTATGTAGTCGATGAAATAGCAAAGGTCGAGGAATATCGGTGCTCAGACTCTCTCCTTACCACTGCGAATTAAAGCCGATTAAAGTTATATGGGCTCAAATAAAGACAGAAGTCGCCAGAAAAAAACACGACTTATAAAATGGTGGATTTAAAAAGACTCTTTAATGAAGCTATGAGTAAAATCAGTGCCGAAAAGTGGAAAAGGTGTATTGATCATGTGATAGAAGAAGAAGCAAAAATGTGGCAGGTAGATATAATAATCGAAGAAATGGTTGAACCGCTTATTATAAACGATATTAATAAAAGTTTATCTTCCGAATCGGACTATGATTAAGCCATAACGACAAAGCATTATTCGACTTTTAAAAATTCTTTATTTGTAAGATTCTATATTAAATCTTGTTTTTGTAATTATATTATGTAAAATAGTACCACCCATTGTTATTTATTAGTGAATACGATTTTTTAAATGTTTTCATATGTTATAAATACCTACGAATATAATATTATTATATTATATGATATTATATGATATTATCATAGGTTTAATTTTAGGAGAATATGCATGTTTAAGACTTTTAATTTAAAAACTTCCCTAATACACATTCCTGGCAAAGGGATTTTCCCAATAACAATGGTAAATCCTCAAATATGACAATAGCTTGCGATACATTCAGGATGGACCTACCTAAAGAATGTTCATTATGTGGATCCTTTAATGTAAACACAATATATTTTAAGGGATGGTGTTTAAATTGTTTTTAATCCCCTGGTATGCGTTTTGCATATTTAATGATCATTTATTACTTCGCGCCATATAAAGATGGACTGTAGTTTGTCTGCAACCTCGTTTCCTGAGATTCTTATGTTGGCTTTTATCCATACAAAAAAAGTTGTTTTGTTGCCATTTATTTAAATATTGTATAATATTTCTTTATTTCTTTAGTTATACAGTTGGCATGCTGAATATTTATACTATTTGAAATTCCTCCCAGGGAACTTTTGATAACCGAAAAAATCACAAAATAGTTATACATTTTCTATGTACTCTAAAACTCTAGTTTAGAACATATTTTATCCACCTCAAGGATAGCCCATAGTTCAGCCATATATATTGAGGAGCTGAAAGGTAATCTATAGTTCTTAGATGTCTTTGTATTCTCATGGTATACGGCATACGGCGCATCCGGTTCTGTTATCCAGCAGAGTACCGTCAGTATAAATATGTTCAAAATTTGACCACTTAGTACTTAGATTTTCCAGAAATTGTTTCTTTAAGGCGCTAGGATTATCTGAATTAATTTCAGGTATGTTCGTTTTGGGAATACCGTTTATGTATGCGTAATCAAGCTGGAAATTTGGTGATAAGTTAGATGAGTAGATCGTCTGAGTTATCCTTGTGTAGCTTTCTACCAGCAACGGAAATTTTTTTAAATTCGATAACGTTTTTAGGTGTGTAGATTTTAGGTAGAATTCAAAAAATGAATAAAATATAGGGGTCTCATTTAGGACAATATAACTTTATGCGATATTATACTGTATATGATAAGATAAGGGACTTGTGGACGCCTGTAAAAAGTGATTCAAATACCCTACATGCTAATATTTTTTAATTTCATCTAACATGAAAAATAAAAAATTTAGGGGATTGGGCATTATGGTGTATCACCCCGTACACTCTGTCTGTCTGGACTATTAATCGTTTTAAATTCTTTAGGAAATCGTCACAATTACATTCGAAAAATGCAAAATACTTTTTAATCTGTGCAAAATCATCTCTCCAACTTTTACCTTTAAAACCTTTATTATCCAAGGATTAAAGTTTAAGAAGCGTCTGAAGTTGAGCTTAATTCAACAATGAGCAATTTACCAACTTTGATTACTTTCTGAATCGTCCAGGCTGTATTTACCTTGTAGCGTTCGTCTTTTGTTTTACTTTCGGGGCGGATGGGAATTTAATTAGAAAAGGGCTAGCTACAGGGTGAAATTAAAATAAAACGGACTTTTGATTTATTATGCTTGCGTGGTTAATTTAAACTTTATAACTTATATAACGATATTTTAAATTTACCCAAAATACGAACGGTTTTAGATTAATTCGAAGTTGAAAATTGCTGGAAAAATAAACTTTCCTATTAACTTAATTTCTCAAATTAATGTAGCTTTTATAAAAAACCAATATGTTTGGATCTTTATTTAGATTAAAAACGTATTTTTTTATTATTTTCTACATGTTCTTCGTGAAAGTACAGCTACGAAAGAAATTTAAGTAATGTGGTCCAAAACACAACATTGTTGCCGTAATACCCTGTTTAAATTTTCATAAAATGTTAATTTGAATGGAATTCAAATATATTACATAAAACAATTAGACGTATGCATATCCCTATATAGTGTATACAGTATACACCCGGTAACGTATATCCCGTTTATTTTCCCCCTTATACTGGAAATTATAATCATTAAAACATCATCAAAAAGTTAATATTTCAGAAATATTAATTAATCATTTATTTTGGTAAACTTGGCAACACAATAGAGCGCAGATTCCTCGGCCACAAATTGTCACCTGTGCCTTGATACTGCTTTTGTCTCTTTCTATCATATATATTATTGAATTTGTGGGAAGGTGCTTGTCATCATGACATCTTCAGAAATTTTAAAGGCATTGGCGGAGTTTAGAATTATGTTATTTAATTTAATCATTAATAATTAAATTTAAACATATATAACTGTTTGTAAAATGAGTCCATATATAAAAATCCATAGTCAAGCTAGGGAAGTATTTGCCAATGTTGATAGATTTTGGGTAAATGACCTTTGCATCAAAGGAGCGGCCCCATTAATTATTTCAGTTGATGATGAGAGCATCGACAGTGATGATACGGACAGCAGTAGTAGTAGTGATTCAGACTAGAAAATCAGAAATAGCTTAAATGTGTTTTTTTTCGTCATGAAAATGTATAAATAAGTTGAAAAGACCATTATAAACCTCGCAAATTAAATCCTTCGGCGCTTTCCACTCCGCTTGAAATAAAAGCGCTCGGTTTTAAAATACACTAATTTTCAAAAATCTTCCACCAGGTTGAAATTACATCTAGAAGTAAACAAAATTTTCATTCTAAAAATATATCCTTACTATTAGGTATTTAATTGTTTCTTGCAGCATTTTAGAGTATGTTGACACTTACCTAATGAAAGGTTATTAGGGCAAAAAGGAAAAATACCTAAAAATTCCATTGCCAAGTAACTTTATTTGTGAAAAAAATTAGATTAATCACACATCGCTATTTTTAGTACCTTACCCATAAACCAAAAATTGAAAGAGCCGTGAGAGGTGAGAGGTTTATTTAAGATCGCAGAAACTGAGAAATTTTTTCCTAGAGTAAAAATATATAATTTAGCAGACTCTTCTAGGACTGATGAAGAGTTGGCAAGTGATATCATGCAACTTAATGATCTAAATATACATACAAACTCAACACTTAAAATTATTCATAAGATAAAGTACAATAAATCAGCCAATATAATCGCTGAAGTATCCCCCGATATATTTAAAAAAATTGTAGATAAAGGCTACCTGATTGTAGGGTTTAAAAAATGCATTACCAAGGAAACGGTAAACGTTTGTCGCTGCTTCCAATATTCTGGATATGGTCACCAAGCAAAGAACTGTCAGCAGTCTACTCCAGCATGTCCCTTAGGTAGTGACAATCATAAAATGGCAGAATGTCCAAAAACTAGGCTACAGTGTGTAAATTGTGAAAATCATATCACCCGTTAACAAAACAAGTTTTGACACTAATCATTCGTCAAAATCGGTAATATGTGCGGTTTACAAAATACAAGTGTCTAGATTAAAGCAGAATATACAATACGACATAACAAAATAGCAATTTGATTATGTGTCAATTGAACCTAACACCTTTAAAGCAGTGCATCAAAACATACAATCAGTAAAGAATAAGGTTGAGGAATTAGAAACATTTTTAAGTGAGGTCAAGTTTGACCTCGTGTATCTTACAGAGAGTTGGTGCTCGGCTGCGGATGTATCCTGCTTAAATGTAGATATAATTACAATATCGCAAGTTTTTATAATAGGAGTGTAAATAAACACGGCGGTGTTCTTATTCTTTTAAAAAAGTCATTACCATACCATGACATAATATCGGAAGTTTCAAAATTCTGTTTTGAACTCAGTGGCGGATCCTCAGGGTAGGCCTCTGAGGCCGCGCCTCACCCTCAATCTCCCAAACTCCTCTCAAAAAATACAAATATGTTTGTTTTAAATTTATAAATTTTCAAATATAAATTCCATATGAAAAATAATTTTCATACTGCTTTACCGAGCGCCGCGCTATAAGCGACTATTTTATTCTGTAAACTTTCGTCGACGGCCGAGAGGCTAAATAATTTCAGCTTCACTGCTCCGAGTGTTCGTACCTATTTTGGCAAGCCTCATACGAAAATCTCAACGTCTTTTGTTCGGTCTGTCTCTCTCTTACCCGGGGGTCATTTCGCGTTTGTTTCTCTCATTGAGGCTATATTTATTCTGCGAATTCTGTGATTACCCGGCGCTCGGCGCCCGACTTATATCGTAGCAGGTGTGTGAACTGTGTGTCTTGGTTTAATTTAGGAAAATTACAAATTGTCATATTTTATTGGTTTATTTTATGTTAATCACGGTACAAGGAGAACGTTAATATTCTTGTGAGTTGTGACTGTGCAGGATAGTCAGGATACAGGTGCGATGCAGGTAATGGAGAAGTATTGGCAGTGTTTGTTTAGTCAATTTATAATTTCGTGTTCGGCAAATTAAGGTTATATTTTCAAGATCCGGTAAGTTTTAAGATTTCTTTATTATGTTATTAATTATTAAACGCTAAATTTTATTGTTTTAAAAAAATATAAAGCCTGTTCATGATATTATTCTCCCAGTCATTGAAACGCTATTTTTAAGGAGAAACGAAACGGAAAAAAGACAGATATTATGTAGTCGTCCGACACCAAAAATTTCGACAATATTTAACGATAAGAGACAGGGTAAGCAATATTCAAGAACTTTTCAGGTAACTTGATATAAAACCTATATACTTAGTAGAAGTAAATGTTGTTGTTGGTCACGTTGTATTTATCTTGGCAGTTTTGTGAAGTTTGACGGGTATTGGTAGAGTTTTAATTGATTTTTTTCCTACATACCGTATAACAAAGTGTGGATTTTTTTATTGTGCTGTTCAAATGCAAATTTGTTTTATAGTACATGGTAATTTGCCTTTAATGAAATGAAGCAAGCCAAATTCCTAATAAGTTGAAATTCGGTAAAAAACTGTTATTGTTGGAAGGTCGAATAAACGCACAGACCCGGACTTAAGCATTTTGCAGTGCAATGAAGCCAAACAAGAAGATCAGTTTGAAATGCAAGAAATGTGAGAGACCTATCACCAAAACGCACGAAAAGATTCAATGCGCTGGGGAATGTCAGGGTTATTACCACAAGGCTTGTAGTGGTCTAACAGATCAAAAGTTTAAGAATTATGAAAGGAAATCTGGAGAAAAGTGGATTTGTGGTGGCTGCTTAGATGATGAGAGCGAATATGAATCTGAAAGCGACTCCGAAGAGGTAGTACTGCAAATGGTAAGCCAACGGCAAAGAAAATCTGGCAACTTTAGACCCGAGGATATTTTCGATAATCCTAATCCCAACAATAAACAATTATTGGATGCCATGAAGAGTATGTTTTTTGAGATTCAGAAGTCTGTAACATTTAATGGGTCAATGATTGAAGATTTAAGGGATAACCTTAATAAGTTAACCGAAGAAAATAAAAAGTTAAGAAGGGAGCAAGCGGTTTTAAAAAACAGATTTGTCAGCCTTGGAACAGGAAGTCATTCAAATGAAACATCCAGTAAGCAAGGAAGAGAATGAGGAAAGAACCAAAAGAATTGTGATTGTTGGGTTAAATGGTGATGAGAACGTCAAAAAAGAAGTAAAAAAGTCTTAAATCACCTAAAAGTTGAACTTTCAGAAGATAGGTTTGAAACTAGAGTCCTGCCCAGTCAAATGGCGAAAAAACCTGTATTAGTAACTTTTGCAGACAAAAATATTAGAGATCAAGTATTACAGGGGAGAAAATTCGGTACTCTTGATACCACGGCATGTGGAATAACTTCGGGTAATCCATCAAAAATATTTCTGAATGAGGACCTGCCTAAGAATACACGTGAAATTTTCAAAAGGGCAAGAGAGTTAAAGAAACATGGCTATAAATATGTGTGGAGCAAGGATGGTAGTATATTTGCGAGAAAGGATGATAACAGCCCCATTCATAGAATTCAAGCCTTTAGTAAAGTTACTAGTCTTATCAGTTCTGGGTAAATATTATTTTGAATGTACTTTGTTTTTTGGTTTTTATTCATTAAAGAGTATATTTGTTAATTCTCTCAATGGCGAATAAAATTACTATTGCGCATATTAATATAAGATCGTTAATGCCCAAATTTAATATATTTAAAATGCATGTTATTAATAGTCAACTTGATATTGTGGGTATCTCAGAGACATGGTTAACAAATAATATCTTGGACGAAATGATTCAAATTAAAGGCTATAAGTTTATTAGAAGGGACCGGCAGCAAAATCGAGGGGGAGGAGTAATTTTGTATATAAAAAATAATATTCAGTTCTATGAAATAAATAGTTTGAGCGTTGACACAGCAGAGCAAGTGTGGGTAAAGTTTAAATATAATAACGTAAGAAATGTGGTGGGGGTTTTATACAGAACCCCTCCCATTTCAGAAATATTAAATTTTTGTACAGAGTTTGAGCAGAATATTTGTAGTTTATTACCTGAATGTGATAACTTCGTATGCACAGGCGACTTTAATATTAATGTAATGAATCTAAACTGCAACTATGTCGATCGTTTTTTGTCAGTACTATCTGCATATGATTTGAAACAGTTAATTGATGAGCCCACTAGACATGGATTAGGTGACTCTACCCTCCTGGACCTCATAGTATGTTCTGATATAAATTATATAGCTTCCTCGTGTGTCGATTATACCTTGGATGTATCTGATCATTTACTTGTTAAATGTAACTTGAAATTGAGAGTCGATAAACCGCAACCATTTTATCATACTTATAGGGACTACAGTAATTTTAATAAAGAGGTTTTTAATGCTGAACTTAGGGAGATTCCTTTCTATAGAATCTTTCAGTTGCATGATATTAATGACAAGGTTCAATTATTTAATAATTTTATAATAGACATCTTCAATGTGCCAACGAACTGTTCGTATAACTAAAAGAAAAAAACCATGGATTACCCAAAATTTGAAGTTTATTATGACACTTAGGAATCGGGCTCTGTCAAAAAACAAAAAGAACAAATCTAATGGCAACTGGGAGTCTTATAGGCAATTGCGAAACTTTGTCACTGCGTCTGTGAACAGGGAAAGAAAAGCATTTCTAGAGGAAAGGATTCGTCGTAATGCTTCTAGGGAAAACTGGAGATTACTTAAAGAACTCGCGATTTATGGTAGGGAGAAATCGGTGGTCCCTGATACTCTGGGGACAGTTGACGAGATTAATGATTATTTCGTCAACATTCCTCAAATTGATCCGGACCCCGATACATTAAATTTTTACTTAAATGGCCAACGTGATAATATAACCGGCTTTGACTTTAGAATGGCGACTATTGAGGAAATAGGGGAAGCAATATTTTCAATTAAATCAAAGGCTTTGGGTAATGATGGCATTGGTGTAAAAATGTTGCTGTATTGTTATCCGGTTGTCTTGCCGGTTGTGACGCACCTAGTAAACTACTGCATCGAAACTTCCACATTTCCAGATGCTTGGAAAAAGTCTTATATAATTCCGCTGCCTAAAGTTACGACACCCATTGATTTAAAGGATCTGCGCCCGGTTAGTATTTTGCCAGCATTGTCTAAGGTTATAGAAAAAATACTTAATAATCAGAATAAAAGTTACATAGGTCAATGCAGTATTCTGCCCGATGTGCAAACTGGATTTAGGCAGAACTATAGTTGTAATACCGCCTTATTAAAGGTAACCGATGATGTTTTTGAGGCAACTGATCATGGTAAACTAACAGTACTGGTCCTCCTAGATTACTCGAAGGCGTTTGATAAAATAAATCATACACTTCTTTTAGCTATTTTGAGGTATCTTGGTTTTCGCAAAAATACTTGCAACTTTTTAAATAAATATTTAAGTAATAGAAGTCAGCAAACAATGGCACATGGTACGCTGTCCAAATCAAAAAATGTATTGCATGTTGTCCCGCAGGGATCAATTTTGGGACCTATACTTTTTGCTCTGTATACATCGCAGTTGATAACTTATGTAAAACATTGCAAATCTCATTTTTATGCGGATGACATGCAACTTTACTTTTCTGTTAGGCCTGATGACATTGCAAAATCTAATAATATAATAAATACTGATTTAAGTGCTGTCCTCAGAGCCTCAGAGTCTCATTGCCTTAGTATAAATCCTATAAAATCACAAGTTTTACTTTTCGTTAGCTCACAAATGCGTAATTTACATAGGAAAAAAATATCAATTAAAATAAACGATGTAGATTTAGAACTGGTTGACAAAGCAAGAAATCTGGGTGTTATTATCGATACAAACCTGAGGTTCTCCGAGCATGTTAACCTTTGTATCAAAAGAGCCTTTGCTAATTTAAAACTGATTTATGGTCATAAGAACATTTTAAATGAAAGTGTGAAAAGACTTCTATGTGACTCGATTGTTTTGTCACACTTTAATTTCGCGGACGCGGTCTATGGGCCATGTCTGGTGGGTGCAGATGTGTACCGTATCCAGCTTATCCAGAACTGTTGCGTCCGTCTGATTGGAGGTATAAGAGGACGAGAGCGTGGTGTTTCTGCTAAGTTACGAGACATTGAATGGCTGAGAATGGATGAAAGGCGAGCTTTGCATGAACTTGTTCTTTATAACAAAATTATTTTAAATCGACGCCCTCAGTATTTATATCAAAAAATTAAATTCCGCGATGATGAACATAATCTGGATATTCGAAATAAATCTACAATTACTACACCTCTGCATTGCACAAAATATTTTGAAAGATCCTTCAGTTTTAATGTGGCCAAGCTTTATAATAAGGTTCCTGCCAGCATGAAATTTGCTACTGGCATCAAATTTAAGCTGTCAGTAAAAAAAAATAATACAAAATTTTGTATAACAGTTTTTATTTAATTTACTCTAAATTATACGCAAATCAGGTTGATTATATTTTTTGATTATGTTTTCAGTTATATTTTAAATATAGTTTCATGTTTTTAATAAGGTTAAGTACTTAGTACTTATTACTTACATATTACCTACCATAGTATATATTATAACGTTACTTTGAATTTATAGAGTTTAATTTTTTATTATTTGGTTAATTAGTTATGTAGTATTGTGACTATTAATTACCTACTATATATATATTATATCATAGTGGTTAAGTGAGGAAGCTTTGCTTCAACTTCGCCGTTTGTAATCTTACCATTACAATAAAGTCATTTATTATTATTATTATTATTATAAGTGGCTGTGCGGAAGTATTTATAAGGAAAGCTTATATTATTGGCCTTGTATTTTATTAGGAAGCGTAAAAAACAATTGGAGTTCAGGGGTGGGTATTCTGATTTAAAAAAATTTTCACGGGCGGTAAAGTCACACGAAAGTTCCAAAGAACATAATATTAAGAATTCTGTGGCGCTTACGAGAGTAGAGCAAAAAAGAAACACAATAGTGGATGCACTGAGAGAAATTGACCCTGACCTTGCAAATTGAATATTTTTCTCGTGAAACCTAGTATTTCAAAGTAATTATATTGCTGGTTGAATTCCTAACTATTCATTTTAAGCCAATAACCTTGAAATCGCGAAAAATTTTCGCCTGCGGCGCTATTTTGTAGCCTCACCCCCTTATGCACCCACGAGCCGCCACTGGTTGAACTGATTTTTGAGTGTTGCCTATATAAAATAGAATATCAATAATATAAATACTTGTTTTTTGTGTGTTTATCGATCACCGTTATCGCCAGTTCTTGATTTTCTAATTCAGTTTGAACAATGTTTATCATATTTATGTAATTTGTTTCCTTTCTGTAGGTTAGTTGTCGCTGGCGACTTCAATATTAATTACCTGAATAATTCTAATGAGAGAACTGCTGATTGACCTTTTGAATTCGTTTAATCTCGAATCGATGTTTAATGAACCAACTAGAATATCATCGGCAATCGATTACATTTGCACAAATTTTAATTCTATTTTAATCAAACATTTAGTTTCCGAGAACGGACTGTCAGATCACTCCTTTCAGAGCTTTGAGCTTCCCCTAGAGGATATAACCAAGGACTCCCCGTATATATGTCGTTCTTCTCCACTTGAAAACAAAAATAATTTTATTAATTGTCTAAAAACAGAAGACTGGAATGCTGTCTATAACACAGGAAAGAATATTGATGACAAGTACTCTAGTTTCATTTCTATATTAGATTATTATTTTAATGTAGCTTTTAAGCTTGTTTCAAAAAATAAAACAAACTATTTTAACAATAAGAATTGGTTGACTAAGGGTTTAAAAACATCATCCAAGAATCTTAAAGACTTGCATCGTCAGGTGAGACTGGGTTTAGTAACTACCGAGTATTACAAAAAATATAAATCCATTTATAGACGTCTACTAAGACTTGCGAAAAAAAAATATTACGATAACAAGGTCCTTTATTCTAAAGATAAATCCAAAACAGTTTGGAGCTTAATTAATTCAACCATTAAAAATCAAACAAACCAGCCGGTTTCCTCGATTATTTCAAATAATATAGAATTCACAAATCCAATTGACATCGCGAACCAATTTAATTCATATTTTACTGATATATACCTAAACAACTTCACAATAAACTTAATAAATCTGACATATCACCTACTTCTACCACGCCAGATAATTTAAATAAATCCATTTATTTATTCAAAGTGTCTCATAACGAAATTATTTATGCTATAAATAACCTTAAAAATTCAAATTCCAGTGGACCAGATGATATTCCTACTTCTTTAATACAACTTTGTGCTCGGGAGTTGTGTAAGCCATTGTCTTACCTTATAAACATTTGCTTTTCAGAAAGTTCCTTTCCAAATGTCCTTAAAATCTAAAAGGTGTTATGCTTGTTTAAGGAGGGAAATCGTTGCGAAATGGGCAACTATCGGCCCATTTCGCTCCTCTCTGTATTCTCAAAAATTTTTGAAAAAATTATATTCAAACGTATTGTATCTTTCTTGGAGTCAAACCATGTAATATCTGAATCCCAACATGGCTTCCGCAGTGGCAAATCTACAATTTCGGCTCTTTCTTCACAGTTTATAAGCACGTGAATGAGGGAAATAAAGTGGTCGCTCTGTTTGTGGATCTAACAAGGGCCTTTGACTGTGTGGATCATGACCGGTTGCTGGAAAAAATTTAGGCTTACGGTATTCGTGGTAATTGCAATTCTCTGCTTAAATCTTATTTAAACAATCGAAAACAATACGTCTTGTTTGGAGGTCACCAGTCTGCACAGTTACGGGTTGAGGTTGGTGTCCCTCAAGGCAGTGTGATTGGGCCTTAGTTATATCTGCTTTACACAAATGACATCTCTAACTTTTTGACAACTTACCATCGTGAATTTGCCGACGATATTACTTTACTTTCTTGCAACGCCAATGAATCATCGGTAGTAAATAATATTGGACAAAATCTGGATATTCTCCAAACTTACTTTTCTTCAAACAAACTTACCCTCAATCAAAAAAAGGCATTTTCTTTGCAGTTTCATCCATATGGTGCACATTACGTAAAAAGTAATTTATTAAAATTAAACGGTGAATCAATTGCGGAAGTTACTTCATTTAAACTCTTAGGCATCCATATAGATATGTCTCTGAATTTTAAGGAACATATTAATTACCTCTGTAAAAGATATGCTAGCAATTGTTACGCTCTACATTGTCTCAAAAATTTCGAATCCATCATTCGATATCGCGTTGTTCTCTGGGGGAGTTCATCTGCTGCCCATAGGGTATTTTTGATGCAAAAAAGAGCACTCAGGTGTATGTTTGGTCTTGAATTTAAGCAATCATGCAAACAAGTTTTTGTAAGCGAATCTATACTGACATTGCCGAGTCTCTATATTCTTGAAATCGTAAAGTTCGTTAAGTCAAATTATAATAAGTTTACATCATTAAATGCTTTCCATAACTACAATACGAGATTTGGCAATGACCTTCAGTATGATCAACATAGATTGGAATTATACAGACAAATCCTTTTTACATGGGCGCTGTGATTTTTAACAAAATTCTTGTTACCATTAGAAATGCAAGTGCGAATCTTGTGATCAATAATTAAAACCATATTACTAAAAAATGCATTTTATTCAATTGGAGAATTTCTAAACAATGAAAATTTTTAGCTAGATTGTAATAATTGTATTTGTATTTTCTACCTTAGGAATAAGTTAATGACCTGTCCTATATCCGTTTTTTATGATCCTTGGATTAATAAAATTCATTTCATTTCATTTCATACTCAGTAGCAAGGCATAAACATGCATGCCTCGTATGAGGTTATTTAAGCATTCTTCAGGAATGTTATTCCATTCCTCAGAAGCGGCTACAATGAGCTAATGAGCATTCATAGGTGGGTTCAAACGATGACGAATCGATCTAGACAAGTTGTTCCAGACATGTTCGATGGGATTCATGTCCGGAGAAAGAGGTGGCCACTCCAATCTGTCAATTTCACCCTCCCGAAGAAACTGTTGAACGGCTCGGCTTCGATGTGGACGAGCGTTATCGTCCATAAAGATGAAATTGGGACCTGCTTAGTCTCGAATTGGTTACACAATAGGCCGAAGGATGAGATCCATATAAATTTGGCCGGTAATAGTGCCAAGAACATGAACCAAAGGGGTTCTTTTTCCATACATGATTCCACCCCAAAACATAACACTCCCGCCTTCAAATGGTACCACTTCTCTGGCAAAAGCAGTTGTGCTCCTCGTTCTCTCCTGACTCGACATCGACGATCGTTACTAACCAATACAATCCTTGTCTCATCTGAGAACATACCATTTGACCATTGAGGCAAAAGCCAGTTTTGGTGATCACGAGCCCATTCTAACCGCGACCATCAATGTCTAGGTAACAACCTTGGAACTAGTAGAAGTCTTCTAGACAGCAAACCCGAGGCAATGACGCTTCCTTTGATGGTGGCATTAGAAACGACTTGGTGGTATGTATGCTGGAATTGCCTTCGAAGACTGCTGACTGTTACAAATCTATTTCACCGAGTCACTTGAGCTACATCTAGGTCTTGTCTTTCGTCTGTAACTCTTGGACGCACACTTCGAGGTCTACTTTCAACAGAACCCGTCTCAATGCGCCTTTGAACGGTCCTAGTAACCGTACGGTGGTTACAGCCTAATCTGTCGGCTATTTGTCGATGTGATAGGCCTTCTTCATGAAGGAAGATTATTTGCAAACGAATTTCATTACTTAGCGGATTTCCAGGCATCGCTAAGTCGATTCTTCAACACTGTTTATCTTAAACGACACGTACAAGACTGCATGTTTTGCTTTACGATTGGGATAAGGATTAATGTGCTCCGTTTTTTGGGATGTTTTTTAATTTTTTGTAACACAAACATTACCAATAAATACTACACTGCTAAAATTCAATACAAATAAATATTTTTTGTTTTACAGTGTGGTGCACGACTTCTGAAAATGAGTGTAGAAGGTGTATACCATGCGAGCAAAAATTATTATCATCAAACTGTGTTTTGTATATAAGGTCCTACTGCTTGCAGTGCTTAATACCTGTTGGGTGTCAGTAAATACCAGCATTATCAATCAATCAGTTATTTCGTCATCTTTAACAGTCGTTTCAAGTATTTCCTAAATAATTCACCCAATGGGTTTTATGGAACAGCACAAAAATTTCATAGTTGAAGAGTATTTTCGAAACAGGGTTAGAGTAAATGGTGAGTGGCAATACAATCAGCGTTTGTGCTTGGACGAGTTTCGCGAAAATTTTCCTAACGTCGCTTTTACTGCTGAGGAGATTTATCATTGCCTGAGAAGAACAGTGGCTCTGTTAAGGGAAACAAGTTCTATACAACATAAAAAAGGAACTGGAAGACCACCTGTAAGAACAGAAGAACTTGTTGCAAACTTTCGTAAAATAATGCAAAATACGCCACCAAAATGTGTAAGACGCCTGTCTCAAGCAAATTTTGAAAGACTCACACGGATAAAAAAAGAACTCTTATTTCAAGAACATAGATTTTCTTGTCGGTATTGACTTAGTTTAAATGTTACGTTTTTTGCTTAAATAAATATTTTTCAACCAATACAATGACAACATTCAGTTTAAGTATGTGATGATTTTAAATAAAAACTTATATTAAGAAAAAGTATTATAAAACAAATTATTGCAACATTTTCTAAGAGAGCTAGCAAGTTTTTAATATAACTTATTCTTTGCAGTCAAATTAAGTATTTCCGTTGTCAAAGTAAAATGACCTTAGAGGGGATGTATTGGTAAGACCACTTACTTTAAGACATATATTGGAATAAAGAGCAAGAAGCTGATTCCGCCCTTTACAAACTGCGTTTATGCAATTTTTTGTTATATGTTGTAACCCGTGAAAAAATAAAGTAATTATTCATAAGAATGAACTTAATAATTTATTTTTAAGGAATAAGCAAATAATATTTATAATTTTAATTAAGTGTTAACTAAAAATAAGTCAGTGGAAAGGATGGATTACAACACATCCATTAAATGATCATGATTTGCACTTTTTTATGATAACTGTTATATTGTGAGTTTATTATTTAAAATTTTTTACTGTTCTGCATCTGCTTTACTTTACATATTTCAACATTTTTTAAAATGAGTTGTTATACAGGGTGTTAGTGAATAAGTGCGACAAACTTCAGGGGGGGGGGGATTCTAGATGAAAAAATAATGATAGTTTGCTATATAACTTTTGACCGCAAATGCTTTGATTTCCGAGATACAGGGTGTTAAAGTTTTTATTAAAAAGTGACGATTTATTTACTGCTCTGAAACCCATTGAGATATGCAAATGAAATTTGGTAGGTTTTAAGAGGTACTTATTGCGCATTTTCTGACATGCAATTAAGAATTTTATGTTTATCATTGACGCGCATAAGGGTTAATAATCTCAATTTTTTTAAAGAAAAAATGATACGCCACTGAGATATATCAAACTAAAAACAATTTTTGAATTTCTCATTCAATTTGTGACAAAAAATCTCTCTTGTCTTTTTTTCGTATTGGGCGCCGTTTTTATGCTAAAAAATAAAACATCTTAACGCCTATTTTTCATTTCTTTAATACATTATTAAAAATTATCTAATACAATAACAATAAACCAGAACAATAACAGAAAATAACACTAATAAATAAAGAGGCTCAAAGCTACAACAAATGTTGAAAATGACCTCCCTCAGACGTGGTACAAGATTCAACTCTTCCCCTCATTGATTGTCGTATTCGCGCAAATATTCCTGGTGTATTTCTTATTGTCTCACAGCCGGCTATAATTTGATTCCTCAGGTCTTCAACATATTCGACGGGAGTGGAATAAACTAACGACTTAAGAAAACCCCAAGTGCAAAAATCTAGAGAATTTAAATCCGGCGATCGAGCAGGCCAATTTTCCGTACCTCCCCTACCTATCCAACGATTTGAATATACTGTATCTAAGTGATTACGTACATTAATGCTAAAATGAGCTGGTGCGCCATCATGCATGAACCAAAAGTGTTGTCTCTGCTGTAGAGGGATTTCTTCTAAAAGAGCAGGTAGCTCTTCCTGTAAAATTAAGGTAAGAGTCGCCTGTTAGTCATTGTGGAAGGAAATATGGACCGACTAAATGATCATCAATTACCCCAAGCCATACATTTACTGAAAACTGATACTGAAAATGAGCTTCACAGATTCCATGTGGATTTTCCTCAGCCCATAAGTGATTGTTATGGAAATTTCGTATACACTGTCGTCCAAAATTAGCCTCGTCAGTAAACAAAACGCCATTTAAAAAATTAGGAATTTGAGCGATTTGATAAATAATCCAATGGCAAAAAACTAGGCGCGGAAAAAAGTCTCTAGGTAGTAGAGCTTGCACACGTTGAATGTGAAACGGATACAATTGCTGTTCTTTAAGAATTTTAAATACAGTGAAGTTGCTTACATTCAATATGTTGGCAATATTTTGAGTACTTGTTTCAGGTGACTCCGCAATTAACTCGAGAACTGCTTCCTCTAGTTGCGCAGTTCGTACTTCTCGAGGGCGTCCGCAGTCAGCCGTTTGTTTCTTAAATGTACCATTTTCGCGCAAACGTTGGTGCAGACGAGCAAATATTGTGTGATGGGGTACTCTACGTCCTGGATACAACTCAGCATACAATCGTCGAGCTTGCCGACCATTTCCATTACTTCGACCATAGACAAAATGCATGTCTGACAATCCCGCATTTGTATAATTTTTCATTCTTTTCGATAAAAGAAAAATTAATTACTTATTAACATTAATGCTATACCAAACTAAAAGCTTAAAAATGAAGAAACTCTAATAATTTGACATTTCGTTAAAATATTCGTATTTAACAGAATGTTGACAGTAGCCTACTAGATGATGTATTAAAGAAATGAAAAATACGCGTTAAGATGTTTTATTTTTTTGCATAAAAACGGCGCCCAATACGAAAAAAAGGCAAGAGAGATTTTTTGTCACAAATTGAATGAGAAATTCAAAAATTGTTTTTAGTTTGATATATCTCAGTGGCGTATCATTTTTTTCTTTAAAAAAATTGAGATTATTACCCTTATGCGCGCCAATGATAAACATAAAATTCTTAATTGCATGTCAGAAAATGCGCAATAACTACCTCTTAAAACCTACCAAATTTCATTTGCATATCTCGATGGGTTTCAGTGTAATAAATAAATCGTCACTTTTTAATAAAAACTTTAACACCATGTATCTCGAAAAACAAAGCATTTGCGGACAAAAGTTATATAGCAAACTATCATTATTTTTTCATGTAGAATCACCCCCTAAAGTTTGTCGCACTTATTCACTAACACCCTGTATAATAAGCAAGGAATAACTCGTCCGCGGGGCTTCCAAACTTTCCATCCCGTTGTTAAGTAAGCTTGTAAGAATATAGTTTTTTCGAATTGCGAACTAAGTACAGCAGTAAAGCATTATTTAAACAAGAAATTGTTATTCGAAGCAAAAATTTTCTTTAAGTAACTTTTTCTATTACTTAGACTAAAATTTTCGAACTTTGAAACAATACATGAATTTTCTTATTTAAAATGATATATTTTCTAAATCTAAAACCATTTTAAAGTTAACTAGAGCAAGAAAAATACTTGAATTAAGAATAAATTTAGTATATTTACATCAAAACAACCACTATAGGGTAAACCAGGGATGGATGGCGATAAAAATTTGAAATGTTTATAAATCTCCAACTTATATTTTTACTTAACTTTGAAAGAAAATACATATATTCTTATGAACATAAACTAGCTATACTATGTGGCAAAATCCAATTTTTCTTTTAATATAATGAAAAATTCTAACTTTAGAAAATTTGTATCACCATCTTACCCTACCAGACATTGGTTAGATAGTGATAGGAGTACTGTAGGGGTCAGATGGTGATAGAGTTATTAAGTAAATTCATCCTTTCTTAGCCATAAGGTAACCACAGGGCTAACAAATATTCAAGAAGTGGGTGCACTCCTCATGTAACCACCATTTGCATATAATACATTATATCCAGTATACAGATTTCTTGGTTAATAGGTAGGGCTCCTCACTACCGACACAAACCTCGTAATCTTCGTCGCTGACCTAAAAATATATATGAAGATTACTCATATTCTGATAAATTTTAAACATCTTTAAAATATTACCTCTTCTTTATCTTCCAATTGCATGATATCTTCAGTATCTTCTTTCGAACTCTCGGATATTTTCTTTTTGCGTCTTAGGTTTTTGCGAGGCTGCGAATTCTCCAATTGCTGGGAAGTCTCCTTTGTTTTCATATTCTATTCTTTCTTTAATTTTAAGGTCTGGATAGTATCGTCGGTGTTTAAGATTGTTGCTAGGTTTCTTGATCTTTTTATTGTCTTTCTTAATTTTGTTATGTCTGGAGTGGGAGAGATTTGATCAAGAATTTTTCCTGGTGTTATTTGCTAGTTGCCTTCTTTGTGAATTTTTTGGCAGAATGATGGTGGTTCTTGAAGAAGAATAGAAATATCCCGTTTGGAACCACCTGGTACCGGAGACTCGCTTCTTTGTGTTGGTATTGAATCAGGTAGTTCCTGTGGATCAGCATCAAGCTTCGTATCATCTAGTTGTGGAAATATTTGACCCGTATCAATTGCATCATAAACTTGTATTTGACAATCAGTATTGACATCATGTATTGATAGATTTGGCCGACCGATTTCGGCATAGTCTGGAATGACATGTGAGTTATATGGAATAATTCCACAACTACGGAATCCGGCAACACCATTTGGTTGTGTCGCAGCTTTTCCCCAAGCTTCACTTAAGAGAGAGCCAAAATATAGTCTGTTTAGTTTCCTAGTAGGATTCATTCTTATATACACATTGCAGGCATTAGAATAATGCGACTTCGGTGATTTAAAAAAAGCACGATCCAGAGGTTGGAGCCAATGAATAGTGTGACTTGTTAGACATAAAAGTATAATGTCATTCGATTGAGCAAACTTAAGAGTTTCTACCAAGCTGCAATGAGAGCTATGTCCATCCAGAATTAAAAGAACTTTTCCTTGAGCTTTTCTTGGTACAAAATGGTTTTAAAATAACTCGTTGTTCACATACGCGGATTTTTGTGACATAAATATGGTGGATTCATTTGGCATGCCATTGCATTTTTACCCTTGAACACACTTGCGGGTGGGAGAAAAAGCCCTTCGCCATTGCAACAAGCAATAACTGACACGGTCTCGCCTTCTTCTTACCACAGCCTGAGATCCTTTCGTAACTACAACAAATCCAGGTTTATTATTGAGCTGCATACCCGTTTCATTGACATTATAGCAATTCCCAGGTCTATCTAATAAGTCGTGCTCTACCAGTAAATCTTGCAAAAGGTTAGAATATCTTGCAACGGTTTCCCTGTTCATATTAAGTGACCAAGATTATGAGACACCCTCAGATTTCCGTATTGTGAGGGTTTCGACGAACAAAAAGATGCAGCCAGTCTAATCCTGCCATGCTAGTGTGCTCATTGAAATTGTGCTTAATATGTTGTTGCTCTGCTAGTCTATATGCCATTATCCTTATTTCGTTTCTCGTGAGGCTAAATCCAGGTCGCTGAAGTTTTTGTATATGTGTTACTATTTTTTTTTTCATTTTCATCTCCCAAGAGAGAGGACGGACCAAGGCTCTTTTTGATTAACCACTTACTAAAGATTCTCCCCTTTAATGTCGACCAAGGAACGCCATATATTTTTGAGGCTTGATAAACAGACACTTGTTTCGTTTGGACTGCCCGAGCAGCATTTTTTAAATCATTTACCTCTAAAGTGATTATTTTTAGGCTGATATATAGTGAGCATCTTTATCTGTAAACGAAAGTCCCATTAAAATGTAAAAAACAATTCACCATCTTTCTCAACAAAACGTATCACCATCACTCCATTTAGAATGTAGAGATGGTGAAAGGTTTTACGAGAAAACAAAACATTACAGGTAATAATATTTAAGGTTAGAATATACATTAAGCTATAAACAATACGATATAAACCACTAATGCATATAAACGAGCTTACTTGATCTATACCGCATCTTATATGTAAGATATAAAAAAAATCACCTATCATAAAAGTTACTTTATTAATTACTTACCTAAAATCACAGATACACCACCGACAGTGACACACGCGGAAGTAGGCTAACTAAATTAAAGGCCAACAGCATATCTGGCGCCGTATCTTGGACGGTATAGGAATTATGACAGTTTACCGTCTCACCCAGTATCACCAACTATCCCCGGTTTACCCTTTTATTTCAAGATATTCGTACTTATTGATCATTTTCATATGACGTCACATGGTCGGCGGCCATTTTGTTTGGAGGGCAAACAAAGTAAATAAGCACAAGCGTTTGGGTTATAAATTCAAGTTTTCTTTGCAGTTTGCTTTGAAATTGAAGATCTGTGTTCGTTGTGTTAATAATTAAAGTGCCCTGAATAAAATGCTGTCCTTTTGTTCAGTGGTTGAGGGGAAATAGGGGCAATATACGATCCTTTGGAATTCCTGCAGTTCTTCAAAATGCTACAGAGTTCCCTTAATCGACTCTCATAAGGACGACGTGAAATGTGGATTAGAGCTTTAAAGCAACAACCAACTAAAGTATGGAAGAATTTGCTCCAGACATTTTATAAGTGGTAATATTTGATTTTATGTATAACGACCTAATAAAATGATCTCATGTAAACATTTCTACGAGCTCCAGCAGAATTAGCAAACAAAGACAACCCTGACTGGATCCCTAATTAAAATATGGGACACTTTCTTCCAAAGAAAGCAACTTAGGCCCAAGATAACAGAAATGAGAGCGTGCAGAAATGCAAACGAGCACAGTATTAGATAGTTGTATTATTGTAAATATAGTAGTGTATAGTAGTAGGAATAATTGTATTATGAAGATAGTGTTGATTTAGGTTGAAGTTTTTTTTTATTTATGCTTGTAAATAGAACAGCAAATTGAAGCACCTGACGAAGATACTCCGGGAAGTAGTAGAGAAGAAGAAAATGTTGAAATTAATGAAAACTGTTGCCACACAGAATGATTTAAGTATGAATGATTTATGCAAACTTTTCGAAGACTGTACTAATAGTATTGTTAGAATGCATTATAGTTTGGAGAAGTGGTTAAAAGAATGTAAAATAAATAAAAACTCCATCTACTTATTGTGATTTTTTTATTTATTCATGAATATATCTCTCTCTAAGACAGTATAGGATATACCAATGAGGTAGTACAAGGAAAGAGTAAAACATTTTCTGGCATCAAAAGCTGCTACTCGTCTAACAAATATTTTTTTGCCGTATGATAAACTTGATTTTATATAACATTTTAATTTGTTAAATTATTATTGTGGGTTTAGGACCCAATGAAATAGTAACAGATTTATCCAAAACCCAATGAAATGGTAACAGAGTTATCCAAAACCCAAACTTAAAACTTACCTAATCTTACCTTGCCAACTTACAACATAAGCATTGGAATTTACTTCCTTCATAAAATTTGAATGCTTGCAAGCCTTTGTACGCCTTTAGATGCTGGCCAGTATAAAAACTATGTGGTAATATAAGGTAGTTTACCAAGTCCATCCTTGCTACGTCTAGCAGACATTGAATTTCCAAAATCAATATCTCCGAACAGATAAGGATCAATATCACCAATAATTTCAAGTTCTGCATCGTATCTACACTTAACATCGCCACTGAAAATCTTTAAATATTCACTTCTTTCCATGTTTTGAAATTTTTAATTGGACACTACGGAATGTAAACAAAAGATCCAAGCACACACTAGGAAGTTCAAATAAGTATTACGATAGGAATACAGTTGAGACACGAAAAATTATTTAGGTACAGGTAGCACAGGTATAGATACATCGTAGAAATGATCACAAATGAATTCTAAAATTACTTTGCAGCTTATTAAATTAAACCGAAAGAGTAATAAGCCATGAAACGGCCATGAACCTTTGTTTGCCTTCCAGTCAAAATGGCCGACCTGTCAAAGCCACGTGTTTGAAAATAGTCAATACGAACTAAAAAATAGGTTAATTTAATTATGTTAAATACTTATTTTAGGCAATTAGTATTTTAAAATGGCATTTGCGTCCTATTTGACTAAAAAACACGATTCTTAAACCAGTATAGTTAAAATTTAGTAGAAATTAATACGGCCTTGGTATGAGTGTATATGTTAAATACATCCACTTCTTATTTGGAGCTAAAATATCTTTGCGTATATACAAATCAAATTTTTACCTAATTTAAGTACTTTTGTCTTCGTGCAAGTATTCCTTTTTGCCATGCAGGAATTACTGTCGTGGTTTACCCAAAATTTGTTGATTAGTTCAGGTTAGGTTCTTTCTGATTTTTTTTTTTTCATTTTTTTCTAATGAAGCCTCATCGGTTGTGTGAATTTTTCGCATACACTCATGGGGAGTACTGAAAGTCCACATTGCACCTTCAAAAAATTGGTGTCTGGTTGATTGTTTCCCGAAGATGAATTGTTAATCCTATTTTTTTTCATGGCGGAATTACAGCACAGCTGTATAGCGACAGTATTTTGAATCCATTTGTGGAGCAATTACTTGAAGATTAACTAAGTTTTGGTTATTTTCAACAGAACGGTGCAACCGCCCGTACATCCGGCGAAACTATTAACTACTAACGCAATTTTTTCGACTACAGATTGATCAGTTTTCGAATAGACATTGAAATCCCACCCAAATCATCTTGTATGACGGTTATGGATTACTTAATTTCTTCCTCATTTGAAGAACAATATTTTTAAAACACCAGTTGAAATTTAGAACAGCTATAAGAAGATTCACACTTTTGAAAATATGAAGAGACGCGTGAATATATGATTCGAGCATGGCGGCGGCCAATGCTAATTTTGGAAACAGAAAAAATAAATTTGTATTTGTTGACTTCCTTTAATATTATCAGTTTGGTATATCATGTCATAATATGAATTTTACACAATGTTAACCTAGATTTGGTTAGATATGTCGTCCCCTTTTGTGACCTAAACCAAGTCCTATGTGAGCCATTTTTTCTATTCTCATGTTTTTACAAATTTAATAACTTGAAACGAAGAACCGCAAGTTATATCTTGAGCCGAGGAAAAGAGATTTTAAAAAAACACAAATTCAAGAAAAACAGCTTTAATCTTAAGAAGCCCTTTTCGTATAATAATAAATTTACTTGGGATGAAAGAAGCTAACAGACTGTCTAAAACAACAGAAGTGCCTGAATAAACAGTCTTAGACCTATTTATAATATTCCTTATCGCTAGTTTGTAGGAATGGCAAAAACTGGTATAATCAGCATTTATACGGAATATATACGATGTAACTCGCACGCCTATGCCGCTACAGTTAAAAGTGACTTTTTTTACGCTTCTTAACCCCCTGTCTCCTCAGCCGTCGTAACCACAGGCGGACTATACCTAAATCTAAACAGCAAGTAGCGATTATGCCAGTTAGCAAATTTGAGATGTTTTGAAACTGGATTTTATTTCTCAAAAATCGCTAATTTTGCGTTAACAAATTCTCGAAAGGGTAAAATTAACATATTTTTTTATAATTTCATTGTCGATATATTCTCCTTTTTCCTTTGCGTCAAAAGTTTTTTTTTACGAATAATTTAGATAGAAACGAAAAAAAAATCGACAATGAAATTTGTTTGGGCCGTTTTGTTTATATAATCGCGTTTGCTTTTATCAAAACATGCATCAAATAATTTCAAAGGAATTTTCATTTATCAGCCTCTCTGTGCGGCATAATCTGCATGATAGAGAGCAAACAAATATAACGTAAAATAATAACCGAAATATGTATTTTCAAAGTTTATATTTAAATAATGAAGTAATAAATATTTTATTTCTAAATAAAGCGTTATTGTACGTATTGTAAGCATCATAAATCTACAGGGTTATTCACGTTACTCGGCACGGAATATTACTCCCTATTGTAGGTACATTTTAATAGTTATTTACAGTGGCGTAGCCACAGGGGGGCGAAGGGGGGCGGTCGCCCCCCCCGCCCCCCTTGGCCTGGCGCCCCTCTACTACTTAAAAAATAATTCTTAAAAAACAAGATCGGTCTTATATTATTTTTAGTAAAGAAGAGTGATAGTAATAAACCTAATAAGAACAGTTTTGAGAGCGTCTCATCACAATAAATTTATTTTTTTTATATATAGCGGATTTTAACTTCATTTGGGACCAGACCCCTGTTCCCTAGGGAGCATAAAGGTGAATTCCGACGAAATTTGGGCGTGGTCTCAAAAATTTTTTGCCTGCGGCGCTTTCGCTCCGCGACTTGCGCCCCTCCGATAGTTCGCCCCCTCCGCCCCAAAATGCTGGCTACGCCACTGGTTATTTATGTATCAAGGGAATTATAACGGTCTTAATTACCGAGGGCAAAGTTTACGTCTCGAGGGCCTTTGGCCCGAGGGACAGCAATTGCCCGAGGTAATTGAGACCCTTATAATTCCAGTCATACATAGATAATTTTATTTGTGACCGATTTTAGTACCATTTTGTTCATTTTTAAAGTGGAATAAATGTTTCAATAGATGACAATCAAATTGACATTAGATGTCAATCGTTTGATTTTATGTCAAATTTTTCTTAATATCCCAAGGGAGTTATGACCCTTATAATTCCCGCGTAACTAAGACGTTATAAGCTAATAATATACCGGTCAGAAATAAAATTATTTTCATAAAGTACAGGGTGTACCAAAACCACAAAACATATGAAAGTTGTGGTTTTTGTAATGGATATTATTTTAATTTCAGTTTCTACCACCAAAATAAAAGTGAGATTCACTAAGGTTTATATTTCTCAAGTTTTATGGTCCACTTGTAAAAACATAATATGCAAAGTATCCAAAAAGTAATACTAAATAATTACAAGTTTAGAATGTTAATAACTTGTTTAATTTAAATACAACATCACCCTGTATTTTATCTCAACAGAAGACGTAAAATTTAATTATCTTTCTTATAGCTAATTGTTGATCCCAAATACCACATCTGGATTTAAGAAAGGGCTAAAGGTAGCTATAGAACCAGATATAAATTCTTATGATATTGCTTGTTAGTTTGAGGAACTGTTAATAAACTCTTTAAAAATATTCATAAAACCCAGAGGGTTCACTCTCATCCTACCCCATAATGAATTTTAAATTAAACTAATAGGGCTACTGAGGCTTAGCTCAACTCAGTACCTGAAAGAAAATTTATACTCTCTGATCACTACAACTAATTGTTATATTTTCTTTTTTCTTTAAATTAAGGCAGTTTTCTTAAATTTAACAATTCTCTCTTCCCAGTTCTTAAAAATATAACTGATTTCCAAAATTTTCGACAAAGTCCATTAGACCTTTTACTCGACGAGATTTAATCCCACTCATATTTTCTTATTCCCCTAACTCAGTTGTTAACGACCAATGCTGTCGAACAGATATGCATTATACTAACATTCATACTTGAAATTAAGGTTTTCCTTCAATTAAATAGACATTTCACTTTTTCCAGAGCTCTAGTAAGGTTCCTTACCATCTCGATTTTCTCTTTTGCTAACACCAACACTAACCTAATTTTTTGATATATTATGTCTTCTGAAGATGAATGCTTCTACGCTCGAAACATATAGACCTATTTAAATAATTTTAGATGATCAACATTTAACTTAATTAAACTTGAGATCTTCTAGATATTTCTTCCCCCATTAAGGGTTATTATACGTTTAGTTTTGTCTCTTACAGTTTTTTAAAAATATTCAGTATCAGATAGCTAACTGGCTTTACCATTTACTTGTTACAAATTGCTTTAAAGCCTTTAAAGTTTTATGTCTCGCCATTATAAAACCAATATAAAACCAGCACAACACTAAACGGAATTTAAAATGTTACTTGGAGCATTTTTATGGGAAATGCAAATTGTCATAAATTCAATATTTATTAGGTTAGTTCAGGTTATTGCATTTTAATGGGTCGTGTTCGTCAGTTGTTTATAAAAGTAATTTTTTACAAGTTGTGATATTTTTATTGTATTATTCAAATGAATAGTTTCTCCAAAAGAAGAACGGATCGATATGATTTTTATTCTTGGAGAATGTCTTTAAAGATTTCCTAACAGAAATCATTCAAATAGTCGTTTTTGAAAGACTGTTGGCTCAATTTAAACAAACGGTGAGTGTTCAGTGTTAAAAAAAATCTTTGAAAGATACCCCGTGGCAGAAAACGAAGAAACTGGATTTGTGGTGATTGCCTCTGTAATCGAAAATCCAAGTGTCAATATTAGCCAAGCAAGTCTCTTAAGGATTCTTCAAAAACATGGTTACCCTCCGAATAAAATCCAGCTTGACCAAGAACTTGTTGAAAATCATTTTGAGACACAAGTGGAATTTTATGTGGTTTTGAACAAAGGGGCAGACAATGACAAATGTTCTATTTAGTGACCAATTCACATTTCACAACACCGGATCCGTTGATAGATATCATTCTTAAAATAACAAGTGAATACTACTTGACAAATGGGAATATGATATATTAATATGTATATATGTGAGAAACCTTGTTCTCTAGCCACTTGCTAAGACCTTACACATTAAGGTTTAACCAAGTTATCCTAAAACAGCTGTTCTCTGGGCTATATGCCCCAACACGTGCTGACTGTTAGTTCTAACAAGTACAAACTCAGATTGCAGAAAGTACCGGAGAGAAAGGAATAAATCTCTGTTTCCAATGATAGGATAGCTACACTGCTGCCACCTGTAGACCGGTTTCGAACTCTTTGGTTGTCGTCAGTACAGGGCAACCATGGCAAGTGCGCTTGCCGACCATCGGAAAATCCCACTTGTTAAGTATTGATAAGAAGTAACTTTTAAGGCCTAAAGAAGCGGAAAAAATTGTTGTAATTAAAAAACATAGAAATATAGGATGGGCATAAATACAACACCGTTTAATTTTATTCAGTAACTTATAAGACCATAATATCGTAATATCCAGACTAGGCTCTAATATGATGCCGCAATGCAAATATTTGAAACTTATAAACATGTTTCCAATTTCTTCACAAACTAGGGCACCCAAGCGACGATATAAATCTACCACAGAATTACAAACCTAGAGTTTCCGTTCTTTAAGAAAAGCAGGCGCAAGGTAGAAGTCCGTATTTCTTGTATTATTTCCTATTAATTTTGTTAACTTATTTTTAACGATTCTAAAGCGAATTCTTGAGAACATTTTGCCTTGGTTTAAAAAAATTTTCGCCTCCTGTGTCGCCTCAATATCTTACCGCACGTCATTAATATGATTATTTCTACCCTAGGTCGACGCAAAGAAATATCGACATTTTTAACAGTTATATACTTATAGTTATGCTTTTCCTGGACTCTTTTTAAATGTATTTTTACCGATAATGTAATATTTTACAATCGTTTATAATAATTTGCATGCATTTTAATTAACTAAGAACAGAAACATTCTTAAAAAACGACGAAATAATTTCGAGAGCTCAAATGAGATTTCGCTAAGGAATATAAAGGATCGCTTACGTATATGGTTGTAATATTATATTATATTATATTGCTGTATGAGTTCTTCTAGTGTTAAAAGTTCTTGGAAGCTTAGCTGACATGTACTACTCGTATAAGTAGATACAATGTACAGGGTGTCCAGTTTTCGATGGTTTTACGAGGTATCTCCGTTATTAGTAAAGATAGAAGGATACGGTTTTCGCAGCATTGTGCTACTTTTTTATGAAGCAAAAGATGCCGCAATCAGAATTTTTCTAGTCCTCCTTGTTTTTGATATACGGGATGTTTTTCAAATTTTTACATTTTGAGACACCTTCCATATTTAAGTTACCCTGTAGCTTATCAAAGAGAAAATTAATGTTCTTTTTGTAGTTTTTTACGTAGAATTCAGTTACGTACTCAGATTTTTTCTACCTTTCAATGGTTTCCGAGGAAAAAGACAACCTTGCTTTTTTTTAAATAGGCCACCCTATATATTTTTTAATAATATAATTTAGTTTATAACAAGCTTCTCAGAAATATATAATACCTTGTTTTTATTTTTAATATTAGGCACGAAATTTACGTTTTAGTAAAAAATACACATTTTTGTTAGTAGGCCATGACGGGTATTTAAAAGAAGAAAAGAACACAGTCATTTATGTCATATTAAAAACTATTTTAGTTTCTGGCATAGTATTCATGTTCTCTAAGTTGTCTTAAAATATCTTATTAATAGTAAGAAATCAGTTTGTATTAATTATGGCAGAAAATGTAAACTTTGAAAATAATGAAAAATACGATTTGCTCGTTTGTTATGTCCATTGTAATGAAAATCCAGATGAAGCACTAGAAGTGTATTTCAATAGATAAATATACGCATTTTTCTAGTATCTCTATGAAGATTTATTAAATTTCTTAAATTACTTGAAGATATCCCGAAAGACGACAGCCGAATAAAAGAACTTTTCGAAGGATGAAGAAATCAAGTTTAATTGAACAAGTTTAATTTTCTAAACTTCGGCCTAAAATCTACAACAAGGAAAACCGCGAAACTGATGAAATAAATGTTCTAGCTTCAATTGAAACAAATCCAGCTACTTAGTTCTTGCAGAACGGTTGAAGGTTTGGTCGGAGTACCTAGTTAAATCAAGAGTTCAAACAATCCTAAGAAACACAATTTTAAACCATATAAAATCCACGTAGTACAAAATGATGCACAGCGCCGTATAGAGTTCTGTAATTGGTATTTACAAAATATCAACAGGGAAAATAATTTTGAAAGAACCATTATATTGTCTGATGGGGCTTATCTTACCAGTGCTGGTATATTAAGTCGGCACAATACGAGGTTTTGGTCTCAGAAAAATCAGGTTTGGCTTTAACGTTTCATGTTTTTACACTAGGAAGCAAAATAATTTATAATATATTTGAAGGCAGCCTTAATGCAAATAAATATTTGAATATTCTGGAAAAAGTTCTGCCGGAAATAATAAAAGACGTGCCCTTAGCGGGTCTCAATAACTTGCATCTGCAACAAGATGGACACAATGCACTAATTATCAGGGCCTACTTAAACAATAATTTCCCAGGCCACTGGATTGGAACTAACTGACCTGTAAGATGACCACCAAAGCCACCGGACTTGTCGGTTTTGGATTTCTTCTTGTGGGGATATCTTGAAAATCCAATTTATTCTATTCAATACCAAACAATTGCAGATTTAAAAAATGCCACTGAAAGAGCATTTAGAGAGTTATAAACGCGGCCTTTTATTATTTTAAATTCATTAAGGCGAATAAGAACTATGTGTGAAACATGTTTAAGGCATAATGGAGAACAATTTGAGCAATATTTATGAGAAAATTCTATAAATTTTCAGCTTTTGTTTCTAATATTTTACGTAGTAAAACACAACTTGATTTATTCATTGTTATTATTTTTACTGAAATATAACTGCTAATTAGATTAAGGAGCCCAAAATATATTTCTTCTGCAGTAATTATCATACCAGTAATAGTTTTTTTAAATAACCGTCAAGGCCTACTGACAAAAATGTATATTTTTAATATAACGTAAATTTCGTGCTTAACATTAAAAATAAAAACAAGGTATAATATATTTCTGAGAAGCTTGTTATAAACTAAATTATATTATTACAAAATATATAGGGTGACCTGTTAAAAAAAAGCAAGGTTGTCTTTTTTCTCGGAAACTATTGAACGGTAGAAAAAATCTTAGTACGTCACTGAATTCTACGTAAAAAACTACAAAAAGAATATTAATTTTCTCTTTGATAAGCTACAGGGTAACCTAAATATGGAAGGTGTCCCAAAATGTAAAAATTTGAAGAACATCCCGTTATATCAAAAACAAGGAGGACTAGAAAATTTCTGATTGCGGCATCTTTTGTTTCATAAAAAAGTAGCACAGTGCTGCGAAAACCGTATCCTTCTATCTTTACTAATAACGGAGATACCTCGTAAAACCATCGAAAACTGGACACCCTGTACATTGTATCTACTTATACGAGTAGTCTATGTCAGCTAAATTGTAAAATGTAAAATTTTCAAAAACATCCCGTATTTCAAAAACAAGAAGGACTAGAAAAATTTGGATTGGGGCATCTATTGTTTCACCAAAAATTAGCACAGTGCTGCGAAAATCGTATCCTTCTATCATTACTAATAACGGAGATACCCCGTAAAACCATGGAAAGCTGGACACCCTGTATATTACCTATTTTTAAAACAAGAAAGGAACATATCACGGACTATATTTACTACGGAACATTATTCAAATACACGGGAATAAAATGCACAAAACATATTTTCTTCAAGTGCAAAAATAACTATAAATACCGGATGACTGACTGAGTCGAGGTAAAAAGTTGGGAAACGACTGTACATCGAGCGAGCACTTTTTGCTATTTTACTACCGCCGGGGGTAAAGTTCGGAGATGCCAACATAGAGAAACGTCTCGTAAACTGAAAAAAAGACGACTTCGTGTAAGTGAGCAGTAAATCCTGAAGGATCCCGCCAGATTTAGAGCAGTGTCGTAAACAGATCGTGTTTCAAATCCGATTTTCCCTAAATCTCTTTTGTGATTCTCTTGTAGGTAGACTACACAGGAGGATTTTTCAAATTGCTATTTATTTTACAGCAAATATTTGTTTAAATTATACATTACAATGAGTATAATTATTATTATTTATTTAGTTATGTTCCAATGACCTCTTAACCTATTGGAATCTTAAATTTTATAAGATCCTTACAACCTTGTAACATTGGAGCTATCACCAATAATTGTTCCAGCTGCTGTTGGTCATTATCATTAATATTTAACTCAAAGTCCTCTATATAATTTCTTCCTGTTAAGTAAGAAATCTTGTGGTTTTATGGTTTATGTAAAGTTCAACCTTGAGCAAGGAATAAAGGGATGAAAAATGGCATTACTTTCAATATAAATCTCTGATATGGCCGAAATTCGAGCCGAGATGAATCGTGCCAAATGGCCTCTATGATTACTTTAATAAGAGGAACGCACATTTTTCTTCAGGTCCACAAAAGAGATATAAATTTGGTAAAAAATTGATCTATAATTCATAAAAGGACCGGCGAACTTAGATAAAGAAATGGAGTTTGCGGAGAAAGATTTAATGCTTATGATTTGGGCAAGATAAAAGTTGGAATAACGTTTTAGTCATTAGGGGACAAACACACATAAAAATATTGTGTGATAAAGTAGAGATTAGTATAGTAATAAAATTATTTATCTGGATTTTAAGAAAATTCCATTTTCTCAAAAACATACAGTGAGAACATCTAACGTGGAATAAATTTGTCAGCCAAAGTCACTTTGTCACGTGAACTATTATTTTTTATTGTGCATTTTATGAACTAAAATACCCGTATACAGGGTTAGCCGAAAAATACTTATTATGGCACACTTTTTTTTTAAATGGACACCCCGTATTTTTTTGTCATGTTTTTAAAGAACGCCTAAAGTTTTATATTGGTGCCGAGTTAACTTTTCTATCTTCAGTCGTTATTTACACAGAGTAAGTAAAAGCTTTGCTAAAATTCAAGAATATCTAATTCTATTTGGGAATCATAAAGTCTTCATTATGGGTTTCAATTAGGTTGCATATGCAATCATTTTAAAAGCGAATTTTTTATTTTCTTCCTGTTGGTAACAACACAACATTACTGTTTTGAAATTTCGTGGCACACCTACTTTTTGTTTTAAGAAATATTTCGGTTGTGGTAAACTTAAATTATCTGTTTTATACCTATGGATGGCACTATCTTTAGAAGTGAGGCATATTTTATAAAAAATTTCAAATACAAAAAATTAAATAAATTATTTAAACTAAAATGCTGTTTTACTCGTTGCATAATACAGAATATACGTAGGTATGTCTTTACAAGGATTACGCTCACGCTGCTTTACATACATCCACAAACAACATAACCTAGAAAATATGCGACTGTGGTTTACGTATATTTATTTATTTTAAGTACAAAACACTATAATATTAGACTATTAAAATAATATTGAGACAAAAGTTAAATAGTGCTTATTTAGTTACAATTATAAATACTGTGATATTTTCCTCAATTTTATTTCTCTAGAGAAACAGACTTGGGAAGAGATGAGTGATTATTGTAAATATTTATGTTACTATTGAATGTTCGGTGGCGTTAATCCTGGAATATTCTGGGTAGACACAATATTTTGTGTGAGACTTTGCTCATTTATAATTAATCTAGTAGTTCCACTTGACGTTACAGATGCTGTGTATTTTGGGATGTTCTTTATAAGCAAGGTGAAGATACATCGTGTGAAGATTGTGTGGACAAAATACTTTCATCGAAGTTTCAATGTAACCTTTGGCCACCATGCTCCTTAATAGTGTTCAAGTCACCCCACTATTTGCTTGAAAGTGTGTAACACTGGACCGTCTAGAACAATGGCCTGTAAATAACTTGGGATTTGGTAATTTTAAGTAAGAAGCAATAACAAAAGGAGCTTTGCCAATTGTCTTAAAACCAATATTAGTGTTAAGGCAGTGTCCATTTCTATAAGTTGCGACTTGTCACGTGATTTGGTCTGAGACTAAAATACTGTGTTACCATTTGTACCCAGTCACTATTTGTAATTATAAACTGCCTGGTTATGTAATTTTTAGTTTTGGGCACATGTACAATGATTATAATATCGTCTCTAAATGCAATATCATCTACTAACATATTTGTAATTTCTTCTCTGCCGCAGGCACCATCATAGCCCATTATAAGAATAACTTAAAATTAATATTGAAGATCAACTATACCTATTGTGTTTTTTAAAAATTCCGTATTTCAGATATTTAACACCCCGAATCGGTCCTAAATTAGGGTCACCCTAATTTACATACAATAGAAAGATGAGTTTGGTGAATTAAAGTAATGTGACAGTGACGTTACTACAGGTAGTTTATTAGAATAATAGGTATAATAATAATCATACTTGATTATAATTATAGAGATATGCAGATTATTAAACTTATATAGACGTAGGAATAATATGAAAATAGATAATAGATAATAAGTACTAATATTTATAAAAAAAATCTGCTTTGTACAATACAACAATTTAATTTTTAAATTTTAGTCATCATGTTCCGCGTAGTCCGATGAACTATCGTCGTTGGGGTCCAGAGAAATAATAAGGGATCTACAGTGTTTTCTCGCATGTTATCAGCTTCCCACATTTTTTCTTCTATTTCAATCACATGCTCGACGCACTTACTCCAATTTTCACAATCCACTGTCTTTATTCCCTCTTGCAAGAGGTTTCCAACGTCTCTCATTTTAAACGTGGTGTTATGCCTTGCTATAAACCCTTTTACTTGCGCCCACACCAATTCTATGGGATTTAATTTACAGTGATATGGCGGAAGGTGAAGTACCGTTATATTTCGTTTTTAAGCGATTTCGTCGACAACAAATTTCGTACAAAGAGGTGTATTCAACTTTACAATCTCTAGTAGCTCCTTTTTTAGCATATCTTTATGAAATGGCTTTTTATTTACAGTAAGCCAACGAATGGTGTAATTTTTTTTCCAAGAAGACGTTGGTATTTTTTCGGATTTTTTTGAGTGGTAGCTGGCATTATCCATGACTATAACAGACCCAGAAGGAGTAAGATCCAGCATTTGCTGGAAGTATTCTTTAAAGACATGAGCGTTTATGTCTTCATGATAGTCTCCAGTCCGTTTTTATTTAAATGCTAGTATGCCGCCATCGACAAATCCATTTTTGCTACCAATGTGAGTAATTATTAATCATTTACATATTCCAGTGGACCATCCTTCCATGAAAGCTTGCCTCGCGCTTTTTATATGTTTATCCTGCCATATTTTACCAACGGTATATCCTTCATTTAACCAAGTTTCGTCCATATAATAGATATTCCTGTTTTCCCTTCGAAACTGTCTAACTGTCCTCAAATATCGTCGTCGCCAAAAGATGATTTCGTCTTTCTCTAATTAAAAGTGATTTTCTGTTTAAAATTTTTTCATAACAAAAATTCATTTCCTTCAAAGTGTTCCATAGTTTCTTCTTACCCATGGGTGGAATGAAGTCATCCGTTTTCATTTCAGACATTATTTTGTCCAAGGTAGGTATTTCTTTTTTTAGGTAGAACGAGTGTATGATTCTTCTGATGGGAGTCTTTTCATCCCCATTTATTACAGTCTCTTTTATTCCTGTACTTCTCTTTGGTGACCTAATAGGGCCGCGTCTATACTCGTGCACACGTGTCGGTATGTTATTGACTGTCCGATTCCAGTCATATTCGAACACATTTCAATTATTTTTACAACTCCGAATGTTGAACTTTGGTGGCGAAGAGCGTTGAACACATTGAGAATAATAATTTTCAAATTTTTAGAAAGCTTAGTTTTACTAATCCGTTTCGCAGCAATAAATTCAGAAACACTAGCTATTTTTAAAAACGAAGTTTTCCAACAACTGCCGGAAAATAACTGAACATTTCAAAATTTTTGAAACAATGAGGCACAGGTAGGTAAACTACTTGTGCCTCTACCTACCGGTCTCGGTACCCCTGACAATAATCATATAGGTACAATAATATAAATTGGACTACACCTATGAAATACGGCGAAGACCACTGGGTTTTATAGATTTATTACTCTCTCGCATTAGGCAATAGACTATAGAAAGCTAGAAGCTGTCAAAGTTCAAAAATGTAATTTTTCAAAAGTCGATGTCACGGAGACTATTACGTTTAAACTTATATTGCAGTTATTAAAAAATAATTGTTATTTTATGTAGAATCCAAAAGTATTGAAAGATGTAGGATGTTCTATTTAAGAAACGAAAGTTGGTATCAAATCCAGCCAAACGACTTGTATACATAAAAATATAATAAAATAAAAATGTCTTTACAATCAATTAATTTTTCTTTTTAACCTTTTTTCATAACTCTTACAGGGCCGCAATTTTACAATTAAATAGATGTAGATATCCACTGACTCTCTTTAAACTTCATATACTCACAATACCTCGCAAAGAGTAATGACCAATGAAAATCTCGAATTAATATATAATCGAATAGTACTTCATTGTTCAGTTTGAATCCACAAGTAATTTAAATAGTTTAATTGATTTAACTTAAACGTTTAACGGTATTTAGTTCGCAAATTGCGAATTATTTCGATTAAATACATTATTATTTGGATATTGTTACCTAAGTAATTTTTGAACAACAATATAGACCGGCCTGTGATGGGAATATGAAGACCGCATTCTGCCAATGGATATATGAGTTTGGGCGGTATCAAATATCAATATTTTTGATGTTGCCAGATAATCTAATGGACCAGTCATTTTTGACACTATAAGTGCTTACTTATTAAGAAAAGAAGTATTTCAGGAGCATTTAAAGTTTTGTAATGTTAATTTTTAGGAATGACATACCAGGTGCGAAAGAACTCATTGTACAGAAACTGTGTCTCACCCGATTGGCGATATTCCTGTTGACTATAGGCCTGTTACAACCATTAGACTCTGACAGTTTTAAACTGTCAAATACAATCGCACAGTTGTAGGACTTAATAAGGCATCATGGGGTCTAAATGCAATATTCATCTGGTAAACTCTATTTCTGATTAAAAACTAGTCCCGGACTGCTGGTTGCAACACGCCTTATATTAATAAACAAATTACACATTTCTCAATGAATTTCCGCAAAGTTCACAAATTTGACAGACATGACGCCATTTTGAATTTTTTTAAATGGCAACCCTATGTAGCTGCTTATTTATTTAATTTTAACCGTTCCGGAAATACGAGGGTTTCTGCATTGCCTTTACCCATCGATCTAGTTAAGCATCTCACCCTTTTAATAAATAAGCTTTTTAAGCTGAAAACCCCATTTTTTTTTAATGGATGAGGGATGCCACTTAAAAAAATTCGTCATATCTGTAAAATTTGTGAACCTATATATTTTTTGACATTAAATTTCGGAAAATCATTGAGAAATGTATAATTTGTTTTTTATTATAGTCGGCAGGAAAATCGCCAATCGGATGGGCAGTCACACTTTAACCCTTTAAGCGTATCTCCCTTGTCTATGCCTTTAAGGGCGGGTATTATAAAAGAGGCAAAAGTTAACTTTGATTCTAACTGTAAGGTTAACTTTCCTAGGAAAATTGATAGTTGTTTTAAACGCAACTATGGTTCAGCCTTTAATACTTATTTTGTTATTACTGTGTATCCCTAGGCTGAGTAGCTGGCTCTTGTGTAGATCTGTCGATTTAATAAAACACTGTATTTAATTCCAACAGCATTTTATTCGTAAGGTAGCACTAACGTTTTATTTACAATATTCACTTAATAACTTCCCACTATCTGAGAATACACTACATCAAATTACTAGTTACACTTCAAATTGCATTCACACATACGTTTCCATAATACTTAATACTTTCACATTGTATTAACTTGTTGAACTTTGTTTTTGTTAACTTTACCTACATAGTACAAGAAATGTGGACAATTTCCACTCGGTGACGTGCTTTACTTTTTGAAAGCAGTCGTGCGACATGCACCGCCGAACTTTCGGGGAACAGTCCCCTTGATAAACTTATATTGTATGCGTTTAGCCAAACTCTGCTTGGCGACCGTCTGGAGGCTGCGTTGCCTCATCCCTTCTCGCGTCTGTCTCCCTTCCTCACGCAGCTTGGTAGGTGATTATTTTTGGTGAAGCGCCTGATGACATATGACAACAATGCCGCGCTGTTACTATGTGGGTTTTATGATGAATCTTGGATATTTACGTATACGTGAGGAAAAGAGATGAACTAATAAAAAACGCAGACAGCACAGCGTTTGTTATTGCATCGTGCGACAGCTACATAAGCGTTATATATACACTATATACATCAATTAGACTTCCAAGAATGCCATCAGTGGCGTACTTTGCTTTAACACTCAGCGTGTTCTCAACAATAGTTTTATAAAGTTATCATTAGCCTTCAAATGTAAAAAGTAAAGAATAATTTTTAACAACCTAACCTATAATTATTTATAATCTGCCACTGACATTATGGTTGTAATGTCAGTATAATCTGTTATCAATATCGTTTCTCTCCTTAATTTTTGTACTTTGATCAGTTGTTTGGGCATTCACAATTTCGGTGCACTGCACCGGTCAAATGTTTGAAGTGTGTAGCCAACCACTTCTCGTTCCAATGCACCAAACCAAGAGAAGAGAAGGCAAAGTGTTCAAATTGCGAGAGTGATCATCCCGCGAATTACAAGGGTTGCACACGACACCCGAACAATTTTAGAAAGAATGTTATTAATTATAATAAAAACAATAATAACATCACACCGAAAAGCAACTTTAGCTGGGGACAACAAGACATTAGTAAACTGGCTGCTAGTGATGGTAATGCGAAGGCAACCACAAATATTCCGTCGCAAGAAAAACCAATACCCGGCGCTATGGAAGCAGCTCAGCAAAGCACAATACAGAGCTTCCTGGCGCAGTTCACTAAGATAATGGAGACTCAACTGAAAACTATCGTGGGTGCTTTTCAGAAAACCGTTGGTTAAATGACGGCGCAACCGAAGACGGCATACATTAAGCTCGCTACATTAAATGTCAATTCAATCAAGCAACAGAGACTCGAACTTATCGAGTTTGTCGAGAGAAATGAGATAGATGTGTTTCTTATCCAGGAGAGATGGTTAAAGGGAGAGAGGTTTTCTTTCCCAAATTACACAATATTTAGGAACGATCGCCTAGGTAGACGCGGGGGCGGATTCTGGTTAAGAAGCACATTTCAGCTCAAGTTGTGCCAGGTCCTGACAACTGTTCCCATAGTGAAGGGACCTTCATTTCTATTAGATTCAAAAACAATCAACGCGTACACCTGGGATCTGTTTACTGTAGTCCGTCGGTAAATTTCACAGGCAACTGCTTACAAAAAATTTTTGGAAATCACAATAGAACGATTATAGGGGGCGACCTCAACGCCAAGCATATGGCTTGGGGATGTAGGAATACAAATCCGCGCTCCCTATATGAATTCTCTGAGGTGCTGAACTACCTTATTCTACCGCCGGAGGAGCCCACGCATTGCTTTACGTGGGGCCTTTCGGATATCTTGGACATTTTTGTTATCAAGAATGCTGTTCAAATGTCTCAGCCATCGGTCATCTGTGATCTGACCTCAGAACATGTACCGGTCGTTATAGAAGTGGGCAATCCACTCGAAAAAGGCAGAGGTTTTGTTACCCGCATCTCAAAGAACTGGCCAAGGTATAATAACATAATGAAAAATGTGGAGGTGTTACAACCTCTACATAGTCCACTAGACATTGACAATGCAGTAAGTAAGATCACAGATGGCATTAACGCAGCGTTGGCCCAAACTTCTGTTACAAAAGTGTCCGGGTATTCAAAATACGGGACTTTATCTGATGAAATTAAAAATCACATAAGTATTAAAAATCGGTTAAAGAATAGGGCGTATCGTACGGGAGATCCTCGCATCAAGGGGGAGGCTAATCGGAAAGCCCAGGTAGTCAGGGATTTGTTGACTGAACGACAATCGAACATGTGGGATGACAGGGTCCAAAGTCTTTCTATGGCGGATAACTCCATCTATAGAATGACCAGGACCTTGACCAGAGGCGCACGAGCACCTATGTCCCACCTGAAAAATTAGAAGACCGGTATGGTTTTAATCGATGCCAAAGATAAAGCTAAATTGGTCAATGACGCGTTACGAGATGAGAGGGTATCAAGGACGATACATATTTATAAAACAATCAATCACCCGTTTCAGGCCTTTCCCCAAGTCACCTTAAGGTTAAGTCCCTAATTAGCGTTTTGAATATTAAAAAGCCCAGGGTTTTGACGGTTTTAAAAATGCGGCGTTGCGAAATCTACCTGACAAAGCTTTGGGGAACATAGCAAGCATATCTCAGGCTTAAATCAAAGAAGGCCACTTCCCGGCTGCATGGAGACACGCAAAGGTTATTCTGATTTATAAGAAAGGTGAGGACTCTACGGCGCCGGCTAGCTATAGGCCGATTAGTCTGCTGTTAAGCCTAGGGAAAATCGCTGAAAAGCTAATTTTAAGTAGAATCAATGTCTTTGTACTTACACGAAACGTTCTGCCTGCCGAGCAGTTTGGGTTCTGGCCCGAACATTGCACAGTCAGGCAGACGACGCGACTTCAATAAAAGGGCGCACACGGGAGCGGTTTTCTTTGACGTGAGCAAAGCATTCGACAAGGTCTGGCACAATGGTCTCTTGTTAAAATTGATAAGGCTCGGAACTTCGAATCAAGGTGGTAGCTTCTTTTCTGGAGAATAGAAGTTTTGCGGTCTCCTCAGAGAACACACTTTCTTGGAATAAACGCATCAGGGCGGGAGTGCCGCAAGGCTCACCTCTCTCTCCGATGTTGTATAATATTCATACTTATGATATTCCGCGAGATAGATTTGCGCAGCTCTAACTTTTCGCTGACGAGCAATTACTTCGACTTCTAAATCACCGCGCAGAATTTAATGATAAAACAAATTAAAAAAAATCTTTTAATTAAAATTCTTAATTCTTTCGTATAAAATGTCAGTCGGATGCAGCGTCACGTAATCGAGCTGGAAAAATGGCTTGCGGCTTGGAAGATTCGCCTAAATCCCGCCAAGACGAAAGTAATCTTTTTTTCAAAAAGCACCGTGCGCAGTCCAGAAACAAGGCTTCGGGTTAATGGACTTAAAGTGAACTGGTGGCAGGAGGTGAAATACCTGGGACTTATATTTGACCAAAGGCTGAACTGGAGGCTCAATTCAATTAATAGAGTAAAGCTTGCATTGCGTCAGTTAGGCTCTATCTACCCTTTGCTTTACAGGCGCAGTAGACTTTCAAATAGGACTAAGGTCAGCCTCTACAAGGTATTGGTCTGGCCGGTTCTCACTTATGGTGCACCTTCGTGGTGCAACATAAGCAAGACGGAGCTTAATAAGTTCCAGGTAATTGAAAACAAGGCGTAAAAAACCATCGCGGACGTACCTAGATATACGCCCAACAGAATACTTCAACGTGACTTTCAAATGCAGACGATAAACGAGTTTTTCTTGAAAATTATTAAAGGCTATTACCGACGCACAGACGTATTGACAAACCCACTAATCACAGACTCACATACGAGATCTAGACAAGACACGACATATAAACTACCAAAAGACTGGCTCCCTGTTGGTCCAAATCCAAATCCATAGTAGAGAAGCACTATACAGGGTGTTTCATTAAGGTCGAAGAGCGGCCATATCTCGGAAACTATTGGGCATAGAAATTCAGGAAAAAAAAATTAATGACTAAAGTAGCCATGGGAAAATCCTGGAAATAATTTTTAAGTTCCGCATTTTGCCGCAAGGGGGCGCAATTGAAAAGTAAATTTTTAAATTTTAGATATCTGCGAAAATTGCACGTTAAGGTATATTTTTGATAACACCATTAAAAAGCTTGGACAATTTTGCATAATTTTGGTCCCATGCTTATTGGCGTACCGACTTTAGTAAGAGTGGGGGAAGCTGTTGAATGTGTAATCATTTAAATCCCTGTAACTTATCAACGACTTATCCGATTTTAGCAAACTAAAACTTGTTTGGAAGAGAAATGTAAGTACTTTTAACTATCGTCTTGAGTGGTCCATGATACTTCTCAATAAAAATACAAGAGGGCGCAATTTGCAATAATAACACATTTCTTAACTTTATTCATTTATTTCAAATCATACGGTATAATTATGATACCATAATCGAAAAGTAGATGAAATTTGCTACAAAAAATGTCAAAACCGCAGTTCGATATCTCCATCCGTTTCAGAGTTATTGCCAATAGAATAATTTTTAAAACTTTAAATGAAGAAGCGGTTGTTTTCACATGACAAAAAATATTTTTAAACTTTATGGTTAGGTAGGTTTGTTTCTCATTATTCCAATGGCCCAGAAACCACTCTAGAATTAATGGCAATCATGGAAAACGTGTCATTTAGGCGTAACTCTAACAATATGATGTATTTTAAAAAATAAATCTAGATAGCTGTGAAATAAAATCTGAAAGTTTCCATGGAGATAAGACAAATAATGCAAATAGTTGTCAACTAGTTTCATTTTGAAAGGTGTTGACAAAAGTATATCCGTAATTCATCTTAAACTTCTTGATAGAAAATTGTGATACGTACCTTTCAAAAATGGCTTATACCAATGCCGAAGCTTACGATATGCTGGCTGTATATTTTGAATGTTTTCAAAATGCGCATATAGCGGAACGCGAATATACTCTCAGATATCCTGAACGAAGGCACTATGGCAGAGCAGTATTTCAGCGACTGGCAATATGCGTAAGGCAAACGGGAAGTGTACGACGCATTTCAGTTGCTTTTAGAAGACGTCCAGTAAGAAATGAAGTCAACATTACAAACGTTCTTGCGTACGTAGAGGCCGATCCGCATTTAAGCATAAGAGCAATTTCTTTAGACCTAGGTATAAGTTGTACTGCAGTGTTCCGAATTCTAAGGGATTTTAAGCTGCATCCCTATCATATAGTTTTACATCAGGCGCTATCAGAAAGTGATTATGACAGACGGCTCGACTATTGCTATTGGCTAAGAGAGATTTGTAACGAGAATCCTCAATTCCTCTCCCACGTGTTATGGACTGATGAAGCCACTTTCAGTAGCTGTGGCAAAGTTAATTTACACAATATGCACTATTGGTCACAGACAAATCCTCACTGGATGCGCGAAGTGGATCACCAAAACAGATGGAGTGTTAACGTGTGGTGCGGAGTATTAGGACACAGAATTATCGGACCGTTTATTTTTAATGATTATCTAAATGGTGAATCTTATTTAAACTTTTTACAAAATGACTTGCCTATCCTTTTAGAAGATGTTCCTATTGGCCTAAGAACATCCATGTGGTATCAACATGATGGATGCCCGGCACACTTTTCGCATATGGTCCGTGATTTTTTAGATATTGGATACCCAAATCGCTGGATTGGAAGGGGTAGTTTGTTTGCTTGGCCACCTAGATCCCCGGATTTAACTGTGTTAGATTTTTACTTGTGGGGGCGAATAAAAGACATTGTATATAAAACGCGACCAACCACACGAGACAACATGATTGAGCGAATTGAAAATGCACTAAATTCGATTTCACGAGCTGAAATTGAAACAGCTGTCTCTAGTTCTAGAAAAAGAATTAATCGTTGTATTTTGCACAACGGAGGTAATTTTGAACATTTGTTCAATTGTTTTCCTAAGAAGCTTTCCATGAATATTGTTTCCTTCAATAGTTTCCGATAATTATTTCAATACTGTTTTATGGCCCGTTGGCCTTGAAACACGCTCCAAATTTTGTATTTTACATGATTTGGACTAGTCCTAAGCCTAGATAAAGTGTGAAGGAAGGCACGGAGTTTGACATTGGAATAATGAGAAACAAACCTACCTAACCATAAAGTTTAAAAATATTTTTTGTCATGGAATGCTTGATCACAAAACTATGAAAACAACCGCTTCTTCATTTAAAGTTTTAAAAATTATTCTATTGGCAATAACTCTGAAACGGATAAAGATATCGAACTGCGGTTTTGACATTTTTTGTAGCAAATTTCATCTACTTTTCGATTATGGTATCATAATTATACCGTATGATTTGAAATAAATGAATAAAGTTAAGAAATGTGTTATTATTGCAAATTGCGCTCTCTTGTATTTTTATTGAGAAGTATCATGGACCACTCAAGACGATAGTTAAAAGTACTTACATTTCTCTTCCAAACAAGTTTTAGTTTGCTAAAATCGGATAAGTCGTTGACAAGTTACAGGGATTTAAATGATTACACATTCAACAGCTTCCCCCACTCTTACTAAAGTCGGTACGCCAATAAGTATAGGACCAAAATTATGCAAAATTGTCCAAGCTTTTTAATGGTGTTATCAAAAATATACCTTAACGTGCAATTTTCGGAGATATCTAAAATTTAAAAATTTACTTTTCAATTGCGCCCCCTTGCGGCAAAATGCGGAACTTAAAAATTATTTCCAGGATTTTCTCATGGCCACTTTAGTCATTAATTTTTTTTTCCTGAATTTCTATGCCCAATAGTTTCCGAGATATGGCCGCTCTTCGACCTTAATGAAACACCCTGTATGATATATAATAGACAGAGGCGCCAATACCTTGCAGACAAAAACTTTTAAAAGAAAACCCACGATGCAAAATTAATTAAGGCAAAAGCCGATGTCAAAATCTCTATAAACGACAGTACCTAAACAATGAGTAACAAATGTCAAAGGATAAAATCCTGACGTAAAAACACCTTCAAGAACCCGAGTAGCCAATCGGATGAGCCACTTAAAAAAATGTCCCCGTAGAGTCTTTAGACTGGTGCTTTTGCGTGATCTTTTAAATAAATAATGGCATAGTGATATGAAAAACATTTTGTTGCAAAATATCGGTTCTCCAGCTTCTCACTTAATTCATCGTTTCGTCTCTTTCCAGCTTCTTTTATTTTTGGGACACAGCAAGGACACCCACCCCCCCCCTCCCCTCCCTTAACGCAATAAAATTACGAAATTTGTTGTAGGCAAACGCATAAATTAGGTCGAGTTGAATGAATTCCTGATAAAATTTAGACGTGGTTCTTCCAAAAAAGCGCATCCGACCCCCCTCGGAAGAAATCAAAACCTCTTGAATGATTGGACCCCCAAAAACAAAATCCTATCTACGCCACTGCAGTCAAACAATTCCGAGACCGTTTCGGACCTCTTAAGGCCACCGAAATATGTTTTTCAACTATGTTCTTAAAACAAAAGAAAAGTCAATTAATAATTAGAGACCTAGAGAACTTTTTATTTAGCAGGCTCTTAACTAACTTCTATACACTGGCAACTAAACTTTTTCATTCGAAGTCGAAATTATATTACGAGTTTAACTTCTCGTTATTTGCTCAACAGAATGTGCTGGGGTTCGCTTTTATTTAATTTTTCTCTTTACTTACCGAAGTTATGTGTTGGAAGGTAAACACTTTTCTAAAAGAAATATTATTACTCTTTCGACGTTTTTTTTTCTTCCACGACATATTCTACATTCTGTTCTATTCGTCTGTTTGTTTGATTCCCAAATCTTCATAGTCACCACAAAAACTTTTATGTGCTTGTATATTGTTTAGAAGCATCACAGAATGATGTTTTACTACAATAGATTTTAAAATCCGATTATATTTAACACACCAGTGCATTTTACAATTTACAACCTCTCCTAATTTATTCGTTTTGTGGTAGGTTAAGAATTTTAAATCGTAAATTATAAGCAGCATTTATACCGCTCTGCAAAATTCTAACAAGCCTCAGCTTTAATTATTATTTTTGATTAATATTCCCGGTTTAAGTATAAATTATAATCTCCCATACATCATGAAGATTTAAGCGTACACCTCGTTAAGGAAATTTCTTTTAAACCGGCTTGTTTGTATTCCAAAAAGGAATCGGTTGTGATTTTGGTGTAAAGCTTCCTAGAATAAAACGATTTTCATAAACCGCCAACGCGATTAGTCACACGACCATCATCAGGGCTAGCCGATAGTATAAGTAACGTACATTTTTATTTTAAAAAGTCCTTTAAGGTGCTAGGCAAGCGATGGAACAATTCGCAATATTTTTAAATAGTTATAGGTTATATTTATTAAGGGACACTACTTCAGGAACGTCATTATGAAGAGAAGACATTCCAGGTAAAAGAATTCTTGAGTAACGTCGTTAGAAGGGTACTTAACTTATAAGCTAAATTCAAGGAAAATGGTGAATGATGTTGTATAATAGCCTCATCTATTGTACAGGTTTATTAGATAAGATTCAGGTCATCCGAAACCACAAAACAGCTTTCATTATCTACCACATCTCCGACGTTGTCCACTGGTTCTCCTCGTCGTATATGTTAAGAGGTTAGGCCACCCTGAGGATAATGAAGATGCATGCAAGGCACGGATTTAGGAAATACAAATTGATGGCTAACCTATACGTATCTCTCAAACGAAAAGTGTCTGCAGTATGCTGCGCTCCATATGAGGTGCAAACAATTTTTGTGGCATACTTTTTCCAAAGCCAGTTTGATGAATAAAAAACTCGATAACAAAGCATCGACCGGGCTTCAAAGGGACCGGCATCATAATCGGGGTTGTCAGATCTTTTTTTTTAAATTATTTAAGTTTTTATTATTAAAAGTGTTCTTTTATATCGGTATTTAATTAATAGTCAGTAACTCTCTTTTAAAAAATAGTTTTTAAGTGCACTTTGAACCACTTTGTCAAAGAAAGAAGGAGCAAGCCATTCATGAATATGATAATAATTTTTTTAGTACTTCAGCAATATTATTTATACAAAAATAATTTAAATCAAACTAAAAAGGAACTTTACTGTTATTAAACAAAAAAAGTAAACAAATAACAATCCCTTATGTTCCTCCTACAATTACGAAAACTTTGTAGAACTGGCAACACCCTGGCGATAGACCGTCGACGCCCACACGCAATTTAAAGCACATTTAAAGTGCGAACTATATTTCCGGATGGGAAAATTAATAGAGCAGCATATAAATACAAATTTATATGCTATAGACAAGAACAGCAAATAGTTAAGGGTTCTCCCAATTGGGTGATTCCTTATCAGCTTTAAAATCACTTGATGTTTGAGGTATGCGATATTTGGAATCGGACAGCGGCGTGACACTGTAATTTACATATTTCATTTTCTGCTATAACCGTGTGGTTTCAGACAAGCAAGTTTTTACTTGCTACCTATATTTTAATATATCAGTATGGCTTTTTGGCGACAATTTGCAACATAAGGTCAAGGTGAATTATCACAGGAATATGAGTCGGTGCCAGAGTCGGCCACCGATAGCGAAATAAGTCCGGAATTAAGAAACAAAGATTTACATGCTCAATGTCAATGCATTATATTAAATATGTACGCGTGTTTAAAAAAAGAAAATCCGGGAAAACCTGAAAATGCGCTTTGTGCAAGAATGTACTTCTAATGAATTAACACAACTTGGGTTTTATAAGAATTTATAACGTAATTAGTTCGGGGACTGTAACCGGTCATTCCATAAAGTGTAAACCAATAAATCAAAAATTCAAAACGGCTGACAATACTACAAGGGATTTAATTTTGCGAACTAATTACAACTTTTACGAGAATAATATAGTGCCAACTTTAGAACTGGTTCGTGATAAATTGCGAGGTTACCCTGAATATAAGTACCAATCTTTAGAAACATTGCGTGGTGTTTTATTAAAATGTGAATTAATTAAACATAAAAAATTAGATAATCTAATAGTTATAATGGAATCCCCGCGTATCATTGAACTACGACAGGATTATTTGCGCAAAATAAAGGAGTAACATGAATCCGATAAAAGTATAATTTATTCAGACGAAACGAAAAACGCGCTATTATGCCGGAAGTAAAGATGGCTTTGTACCTAATGTGTTGCTCTTGTTAGCAAAAAATATCACTCAATAATCAATCTCCAACTTTAAGCGCAGTTGTCCTTGATAATATTCGGCAGGTAATAACGAAATGAGTAGATATGTATGGAAAAATTGCGTAGCTCATGTTATAAAAACAGAAAATAGATATTCTGTTTCACCGCCTATAGCGCCAGTAGTAATCCAACCTGGAAACGATTCTACTTTTGAAAGTTCTGACAATTCCAGTCATTAATTTGTTTATGAATTTTAAATTAATTATGTTCGCTCAACGTGTATCTTAAAAACTTATAATATTACAGAACGTTTACTGTGATTTTGCTGATACGATCCGCAATTTGTTGTTAAAATAACTGTATATTCCAACTAACATAGTACCTGCCCCAATCCTTTTTTGGCAAGGAAAACTTATACCTCCTCGAGGTCCTGGCTGGATAAAGACATTTTTTTTTTAATTGTTTTCGGCAAAATGAACATATTTTTTTTACCGAAAGACCATTTTAGAAATATCAAATTCATGTGTTCCTTGCAGGCAAAGTCACGGGTACAAACTTCTTATCGATATTAACTATATTTTTAAATTGTTTTTGGCAAAATTAGCATTTCTCTTTACAGAAAGACCATTTTATAAATATTCACTGCAGGCGAAGTCACGGGTACAAACCTTTTATGATAGGTAAAACCACAAGAGCTTTTTTTTTATCGGATAAACTTTTATTTTTTAAACTCAAACTAGATCACTTTTTAGCAATTTAAACTCGAACAAACGGTAATAGATAAAAACGCTCCAGCCTCGCTGTCGCGTTTTTATCATTTCGTTTGTTCTCGTTAAATTTCTAAGCAATCTAGTTTTCGTAAAAAATAAAAGTTTATCCGATCTTAAAAAAAAGATCGTGTGATTTTTAGCTAGAGAAATTCACGAATTTTGGCATGAATAGATACTAAAAAAAAATAATACTTCACTAAAAAAATGTTTGACAGCATCAAATTAATTTGTAACAATATGGCAGGTTACCGAGCAATGAAAAAGAAAAGCTACTCGATTTTGAGCTGGATAACGATTTCCATACAAATAGATATAGCTCCACTTAACTTGCTGTGAAACCAGTTAGGAAGAACGTTAGGTTATTTATAGAAAGTAATAACCAAGAAAGTCACGAAAGCTGTCTCCAGTTTATCAAGTACATATTGTGACGAACCTGTAGCAAGCAGGTAAATAACTTGATATATTTTATGTTAATAGCTCGTAAATCGATAATAACAAGATATTTTTTGTCGTGTCAAAGAATCAATTACTTTCTCCCAGGGGTTAGTTTCAAGAAATTCTTTCAGTTGCAAATTACAAGGAAGGAAAATTAGAGGGTATACAAAGTCCTTATCATCAGAAACCCTTGCAGCTGTGTCCTCTTCTGTAAAAAGTTGGATAATAAAACCACTCTTTCAAATGTGCAAATCTAATTCGTTAGTTTATGCAAGTTTTCCTCTTATGCCTATTTTGCAACAAAAAAATTGTTGAACAACGTAAAAAAATTTATTTAAATGTAAATAAATAAATCTATTGATGGGCATTTGTTTTTTGCCCTGACCTTACAAACAGACCTTTTTAAAACCTGACAATATTTTATTTAAACCCATGTTGCGAACATGTGTGGCGTACTGTTTCATACTGCATTTGGGCAACCTCTTTATCCTTGTGGCTGACATTTTTTTTTTTGACAATTTTAAGAAATGTGATTAATCAGTTTTATATATTCATTACTATACATGCACGTAGTACATAATATACATAAAACATAATTTTACGCTCTGGAGAAACACATATGCAGTGCCTTTAACTACTAATTATTACTACTTCATTTGAATACCCCGCGTAATGTTGTTTGCAAACTATTCGAAACGTCGATATTTTATTAGTACCTTGAAAAACAAAGGGCAGATATAATCTAAAAGCGCTAAACACAAATCGCAATCAGTGTTGTCAAAAGTGCATGCACATCACATGTCTCTAAAAGGTCTGTACAAAATCTGAGCACATATTCCTGAGGCCAAAATAAGGCGATTTAAAGCAACTTACCTTAGTCCGAAATTGCACCGTTTCCGACATACAGGGTGGTAAAGTTAAGAAATAAAAATAGAATTTTTTAAAATTAATGAACATTTTTTAACGTATTACTTTAAAACTTGATACCCGGGGGTTTTTTGGGATGCAAAACCCGAATACGGACATCTTTTCACTGTGGCCATAAGAGGGCGCTTTGCAATGCACTTCTTATGGTTTAGAATAGCCATAGTGTAGTTTTTTTCCTTTTTCTGTTAAGAAACTATTTTTTTTAACATTTTCAAACAAAAAAGGTACTCTTGTGAAAATTCGCTAAAGTAAGCTGTTTTTGAGATATTTCGGTTTTTAGTGTTCGATGCAGCACCGGAATATTTAAATTATTCTGAATAAAAAATGTTTGCTGTTATCTTTGAGGATATGTGGTCAGTGAATTAGCAGTGAAAAATGTATTTTTTTAGTTACTTTTTTGGAGTGTCACATCTAAAAATCCTCGGATTTTTTACCTGTTTGATGAACACCTTTAATTTTTTTTTTTGCAACAGACTATTTAAATGTAAACATTTTTCGTATTTTAAGTCGCTATTAGTCTATGTTGTTTACAGTAAGTGTTTCAGTAAGAATTTGCCAATGCGAGAATAAATAAGGTGTTTGAAACGTGTTAGTTAATTTTTAAATTGACTGTAAGGATGGCTGAAGAATACAGTTCCGCAGAAATGACGGATGTGCTATTGGTTTTTCGGTATTGTGAAGGAAATGGCCGCGAAAGGGGTAGGGTATACAGGGAAAGATATCCAAATCGGCATATACCAAACCAACAAACATTTGCTGCTATTGAGAGACGCCTTCGCGAAATCGGTAGCTTAACTCCTTTAACTGCCAATTATGGACGGCAACGTGCAATAAGGACTCCTGAGGTTGAGGAACAAATTTTGGAAAGAATTGCTGAAGATCCAAAATTAAGCACCAGACGCTTAGGTTTAGAGGTAAGAGTATCCAAGGATGTAGTTCATAGAACATTAAAAGAACAGCAGCTTCATCCATACCATATCCAAAAGGTACAAGACCTTTTGGCTCCGGATCTCGACCAACGATTGGACTTCTGTCGATTCGTTACCGAACAAAGACAACAGGATGTGAATTTTGCTAGACACATTTTATTTACTGACGAATCATGTTTTACAAGAAGTGGTGTAACCAACTTACATAACGAACATGTGTATGCTGATGAAAACCCGCATGCCACGAAAGTAACTCATTATCAACATGAGTTTAGAATTAATGTGTGGGCAGAAGGGCAATTTCATTATTGGTCCTGTCATTTTACCGCCACGATTAAATGGTGAGGATTATTTAGAATATTTACAAAATACGCTACCAGATTTATTAGAAGATTTGCCATTACAACTTCGACGAGATATGTGGTTTATGCATGACGGTGCTCCACCACATTTTAGTTTAAATGTCCGCAATTATTTGCATCGACAGTATTCAAACAAATGGATCGGTAGAGGAAATGACGCTCCTGTAAAGAGGCCGCCACGCTCACCGAATATGACTCCGTTGGATTATTTTTTTATGGGGTTCTTTAAAACCGATGGTATACTCCAGACCGATTAATAATGAAGAGAAATTGTGGGGAAGAATTCAAAATGCAGTCAACATATTAAAGAACGATGCGGAATTGATGCAAGGAGTAAATTAAAACTTTTTACGTCGAACTAATCTTTGTACTTATGTTAACGGAGGTCATTTTGAACAATTACTAAAAGTTATTGCTAATTAAATTTACTTTTAAAATAAAATTGTTTCTCATTTAATTAAAAAAAAATCCATACTCAAATTCTTCCTGCAAAACTTGATGTAACTAACCCAAGTGAAACATTTTTTCCTGCCGAAAATTTACTTATAGCGGAATTTTTTATTCAAAATAATTTAAATATTCCGGTGCGGCATCGAACACTAGAAACCGAAATATCTCAAAGACGGCTTCCTTTAGCGGATTTTCACAACAGTACCTTTTTTGTTTTAAAATATTCAAAAAATTTGTTCCTTAAAAAAAGAGGAAAAAACTACACTGGTAAAAAAGTTATGGCCATTCTAAACCATAAGAAGTGCATTGTGAAGCGCCCTCTAATGACCACAGTGAAAAGGTGTCCGTATTCGGGTTTCGCATCCCAAAAAACCCCCGGGTACCAAGTTTTAAAGTAATGCGTTAAAAAATGTTCATTAATTTTAAAAAATTCGATTTTTATTTTTTAACTTTACCACCCTGTATCTCGGAAACGGTGCAATTTCGGACTAAGGTAAGTTGCTTTAAATCGCCTTATTTTGGCGTCAGGAATATGTGCTTAGATTTTGTACAGACCTTTTAGAGACACCCTGTAGATATCTACTATAGAAAACTTGCATAAAATCTGACAGGGAAAAATAACGCTAAAAAACATAAGAAAACAACATTATGCCTAGTACAGACATAGAAATAATATATGAAAACTGTTTCTGGACTGTTTATAAGCAAATTATTTAAACACTTAGGAAACTTTTTTGAAATAACTTGGAAGTAATGTTTCCTGTCCACACATCAGTATGAAAGAAAACGTTGCACTGGCCTCGGTAGGAATTTGTGCGGCTTACATTTATTTAAATTGTGAGGTTAAAAAAAATCGTTGGTTCTGTAGCAGTACCTACAGTGGCGTAGCTAGCATTTTGTGGCGTGGGGGGGGGGGGGGGCGCGAATTATCCGAGGGGCGCAGACTGAGGAGCTAAAGCGCCGCAGGCAAAAAATGTTTGGGACCACGCCCAAATTACGTAGGAATTCACCTTGTTCATGCTCTCTAGGGAACAGGGGTCTGGCTCCAAATGAAGTTAAAATCCGCTACCATATAAAAATAAATAAATTTAATGTGATGGGACGCTCTCAAAACCGGTTTTATTAAGTTTATTCCCATCGTTCTTCTTTACTAAAAATAAAATAAGACCGATCTTGTTTTTTAAGAATTATTTTTTAAGTAGCAAAGGGGCGCCAGGCCATCTTGATAAACTACTGACACAAATTGTAAACATTTTCGAAACGTTTCAGAAAATTGTTTCTAAACAAAATGTTTACTTATAGGCATAAAACAAAACATACATTTTACAAAAAAAAGTTGTTATTTAATTGCGTCTCTAAGATATAACCAATTGAAATGGCTCCGAAATTGAAAATACGTCACGCGACCGAGAACGCGCAGTGTCGTCATCTGTCACGAATTTTTACCGCGCTTGACGCCGGACTATGCATTTTAGCGGGTGACTAGATGCTTGTTTTCTTGATTCCTGGTATATTTTGAATAAAAATATTGTATTACTTGCTTCATAATACCTAAGGAAGGGATTTAAAGGGTCACAGTCTGATAATTTACCGAATGTAGGTAGATATGTTCCAAGTAGTTACGACAGAAAGTTTTCCACTTGGAGCAAGTTCGCCAAGTAAAGGCAGATAATTATGTGTATCTTATTATCGTAAATATTGGTAGTATATCGTGGTAGTACTCAGTAGTCATAATAAATTAATATTGGTCTGTAAATCTTGGGTACCAGATAGGTATAATGAAGTAAATTATGCGTAATAAAACAAAAAACTTTCTTGGCATTTTAAACGTAAATTGTAGTTTATTTAGCCAGTTAATTATTGTTATTTCTAAGAAACACTCCCCACTAAAATGTAGAATACTAGTACCAGGGCGGATATTAATTATATCTCATAAAATAATATGATACAATTGATTGGGGTTATAAATACTCATAGATTCAAAAGTTTTGCATCACTCTGATTCTCGAATAATTAATTACGTCATGGTGAAACTAGACTAAATATATAAGTTTTTTGATAAGTTTAAAATAAAATTCAATTAGTTTGAAATTTTTTTATTTTACCACAACATTTTAAACCTTCCAAAAAAAAAACTTAACGAAAGTAAAATTTATTTCTATTGTATATATTTGAGAAAGCTTAAAAAATATAGCTTCTTATAAAGTGTATTTCCTCCTCTGGCCTCAATGCAAGCTTAGAGACGACGCCGCATATTGTGCGTAAGGTTAGCAATCCGCTCTTGTGGAATAACCTGTCATTCCTCGGTAGCAGCGACGACAAGCTCCTGGAGAGTTCTAGGGGGATTTCTTCTAACGCGAACTGCCCTAGAGAGCATGTCCTAAGCATGTTCTATCGGGTTCATGTCAGGGGACAAAGCAGGCCACTTTAAGCGATTGATTCCCTCACTTTCTAGGTATTCGTCCACAGCTCTAGTACGATGGGGTCGGGCATTGTTGTCCATAAAGACAAAATTGTTACCAACAGCCCCTCTCCACGTTCTAACATTAGGATGTCGAATATCCCTAATGTACCTGTTACCAGTCATTATGCCTTGAACTTAGACTAATTCAGTACGCCCGTCAGACATAATACCTGCCCAAAACATGGCGCTTCCTCCCGCGAATGGAGGCAAGGGGCGAGCATGGGCAAGTTGAGCGGCTTCTGTTGATTCTCTCCAAACACGAATCCGGCGACTATCGTTTACCAGACAAATTCTGGTATCGTTGGAAAAAAGGACAGAATTCCAAAATTCTTCGGGTAACGTGCGTTTCAGCCCACTGCAGTCAACGAACTCGGTGGTCATATTGTAGTTGGGGAACTCTTACTGGTCGCCGACATCTTAAACCGGATTCAAGAATTCGTCTTCTTAGTGTAGAGACGGATACGCGAACTCCAATTGCATGCGTAACATCTCTCTGAAGTTGTGGGACTGGCATAATACGATTTCTCCGAATTGTTAACGTAATATAGCGGTTTTGCTGTTCGTTAGTAACACGCCTTCCACCACTTCGTGGTCTGTCTCGCACAGAGTTGGTCTCTAGATAGCGATTCCATATGCGAGAAACATCACTTGGGAAAACCCCCCTATTCTCTCAGCAACAAATCTTTGGGAATGCCCTTCTTCAACTAAAGCTACAATAATTCTTGCACGATCAATTTCAAATATTACTCGGCGATTTATTTTTACACACTGAACCGAAAAATTTAACTGGGCAGCGCCAACAAAACACAACACTGAAAATGTTATCTTTAACAAATAAATGTCTTGATAACATTTTTTTTTGCTACAAAAAATGGTATCGTTTTAACTGATAAACATAAATAAACATTTAGAAAAAAAAAATAATTCCTGAAATTATCTTAACATGCCAAAACCAATAGATGCAAAACTTTTCAAAGCGGAACCACACTTCTCGGCGAACTACCCCTAAGTTAAAAAAACAACCTCTATTTTCAATTTTTGTTGTGCTAAACGCTTGCAAGGGCTTTCATGCCGGATCAGAGTGAATATGTGTAAATTGGTTTACCTTCGAGTGGAGGAAAGCCAACCACCTTTTTGGTGTTTTTTCACTTTTGCATGGATTTTTATCAGTTTTTATTTACGAGTTCTTACTATTTGCTAGGTGAATACCAATACTCCTTCTATCCAATATTTATTATGATAAGGTACTACTACTTACTACTTACTACACATTTATAATAATGAAATACACATACACATCTGCCTTTACCCCGCTAACTTCACCAATGGAAAAACTATCTGTGGTTTTTATACAGGGTAGCGACTATTTAATTGTCCACTGTTGGTATCTTTAAACGGTAACTTATACGAAGTTGATTTTTTCAGAGAAAAAAAGAGCTTTAATAGATCCACTAACTGCGTTGCCTAATTGTTTTTAATTCCTAAGATTCAGGGCGATTTGTTAAAAACGTCTAAAATTGATTCCTTTAATAACTCAAAAGGTTTCAAATGTAGAAAAACGATCTTGAAATAAAAAGTTTGTAGTTTCTTCTGCTCTACAAAATGGCCTTATCACTTTTTTTATATCACTTGTTATAACTGAGTTATCATATCCCACTCCATTTTTTAAGTACGGACCTGGATTCTTTAATTTTAGTTTTCAAAGCACCTAGCCTCATGTATCCTTAAGACTTATGAATGGTTAATTAAGAACAGATTGGAATACTGGCTTACTAGAAACAAAAAATTTCCTGAAACTCAATTCGGATTTAAGAGAGGAGCATCCACTCAAGAAGCTTTAGCACACTTAGTAACTGATATCCAGATGGGCTTCACAAATAATCACTGCACATCTGTTATACTCCTAGACATTCAGGGTGCTTACGGTAACGTGCAATACGACATCCTGGTCAAAAAAATGCTACAAATTGGCCTCCCTTTGTCGTTAGTCAAGAACCTATACAATATATATGGATCGCGACAAATCCAAGTTCGTACCAATGACGGAATTTCTGAATCACTCAAAACTACGTTAGGTTTACCTCAAGGAAGTATTCTTAGCCCAATAAGTTACATAATTTATACGTATGACTTAGAAAAAACAAGTATAGGAAGCGATACCAAGAGTATCCAATTTGCTAATGATGCATGCTTATATACACTACGGACAAGACGGACGAAAAATGTATACAAAAATTAAACAACCAATTTGTCAAAACTCTAACCTGGCTTAGTGAGAATGGCCTTGAAATATCAGCGGAAAAAACAGTGGTATGCAATTTTTCCAGGAAAAGAACACAATATCCAGAATATATCAACTTAGCTGGTAAATTAATCCCACAGAGGAATGTGATCAAGTATCTGGGCAAATTTCTGGACCGCAAACTTCTGTGGAAAGACCATATTAACTACCTCATCAAAAAATGTGAAAATGGTCTGAATATAATAAGAGCCTTTGGCCATAAACAATGGGGCTCGGACCCAAATATTTGCTTACTTTTCTATAAAGCATATGTGCGTTCTCTATTGGATTATGCCAGCCTTTTCTACGGATCTGCAGCACAAACTCATTTAACCAAATTGGAAACAATCAAAGATAAATGTCTTAGACAATGCATGGGTTTCCTAAACAGTACCCCCATAGACATTATGTAAGCTGAATCCCTGGAACCTCCTTTAAATCTTAAGTCAAATTTTATGGGCGATAAATTCATAAATTCATAAATAATAACTTAAAATAATATCAAAAACAGTTCTCTTGTAAACAAAATTAACAACCTCACTGTTCTCGTCTACACTCATTCATATTGGAGAATTTAAAAAATCCCAAACTAGTCCAAAGTTATTCATGGATAACACAGAAAAAGGAATGGATTTATGAAAATAATATTATTCCATGTTTTGAAATAAATTATTCATGTATTAACAGTCTCCCAAAAATAATAATTAACAATGAAATAGAAACCAATATTCTAATTATAAAAAATAAATTCCTAATGGATCAGGCATTAAAATGGGCCAATTATGAGCAAATTTTCACCTCCCTTTTAGATAATAAGACGGGTTGTGCATTTTATCATAAGACCGAAAAATTAATTTTAAAGCATTAAACTACATACCTATATAAGTGAGCTACAAGCAATAGGAAATTTTCTAATTTTTTCGGACAGTAAAAGTTCCCTTACCAAAATTTAAGAATGTATCTTAGCGACATCTAATAAGAACTACTTAATCAGTAAAATAATCAACAAAATCCAAGATCTATATAATAATTCCAAATATACATGTTTAGTGTGGGTAAGGGCACATATAGGAATAAAAGAAGACAAAGTAGTGGACCTAGCAGCAAAGGAGGCTACAGTTGACGGGATAGTATCAGATTTTTAAATTCCATTCACTGATCTTTTTAAAGTAGCAAGAGAAAATTTAAAACAAGAATGGCAAACTATGTATTCTAATAGCAATAAAGGCCAAAAATATAAGAATAATTTCAAAACATTACCTAGTAAAAAGTGGTTCTGTACTGTAAAGATTCAAATATAGTATATTATGTTACAAGGACGAAAAATGCAGTATTTCGGACGTATTGCGGGAGATTACTGGACGAGGCAAAGCCGAGGCCAGTAACCCGCATAGTCCGAAATACATTTTTCGTCCGTATAACATACGTTATTTTTTATCCGATTGTGTTTTTGCTCGGATTATAAAATAATGTAAAAATTAAGAAAACCAGTATATTTCATCTTGCATTGTAATTTTTTGTCCCTTGAATGTTTGAACAATGAAACCTGTAATATGCGTATCCATAGATCTAACAAATAATTAAATTAATATTATCAACTGACGTTTTATCAATCAGGCGATAGTTTTAACTAATCTTTCGTGTTCTGCTAGTTTTAAAACCTGAAAAACACAATTAAAAATGGAAATAGACGATGATCTTATAGAAGGTATACCACCTGACATTCAAGAAACTGCCAAGGAAGTAATGTTACATTTGTTGCCACAAAAATCTAAGGAAATATATGAAAGAGCTTATAAAAAAATTTATGGATTACCGGCAAGAAAAAAATATACAGTCGTTCTCCGAAAACGTCTTCTTGGTCTATATGGCGGAAGTATCGAAAACTATGAAGTCATCTACTCTGTGGTCGCAGTATTCTATGCTACGTGCAGTGGTAAATGTAAAACAGAATATTGATATATCTAAATACATGAGATTACGAGCATTGTTGAAACAAAAAAGTGTTGGATATTGTCCAAAGAAATCAAGGATCCTAACTAGAGAAGAGGTTCACAAATTCCTTTGCCATGCTCCAGATGACAAATACTTAATGTTGAAGGTAAATGTAACTATATAATAGTATTTTAAATTTCTGACTAACAATTTTCTTTATTACAGGTTGCTTTTATTTTTGGAATCGCGGGCGCATGTCGTCGAGAAGAACTGGCTCACATGAAAATTGATGACATACAAGATTTGGGAACGGCTTTGTTAATAAAAATTCCCTATAATAAAACAAACAAACCGAGATCATTTACGGTGACTGGAGAATATCTAAAGTATTATAGAAATTATCTGGCTTTACGTCCAACAAATATGAGTGATGGGCGATTTTTTGTATCTTATCGCAATGGAAAATGCCATAAGCAAGTTGTCGGTATACACAAATTTGGCTCTATACCTCAGGAAATAGCATCTTACTTAAAACTGCCGAATGCCAAGGAATTCACGGGACATTGTTTGAGAAGAACATCGGCCACATTACTTGTAGATGCGGGAGTAGACATAACATCTCTAAAACGGCATGGAGGCTGGAAGTCTTCGGGAGTAGCCGAGGGCTACATAGATGATTCCTTAAGTAATAAGTTAGAGCTGACCAAGAAAATATTCAACATTCCACAATCTGACCTGCAGTCAGTCTCGACTCAGGTGTCGCAATCCGTCTCCCAATCGAGTTCAACATTGGAGAATAATATCATAACGGAGACCAAAAATAATAACATATCCTCAAAATCAAATTTACATCACCCCGTTCTTGTTCAAAATTGTTCTAATTGTACATTTAATATAAATATTGTAAATAATTGAATAAAATAAACTGTTGAAAATATTTTGGCGTCCGACAAAATGTTTTTCGGACTAGGACGACAAAGGTTGCCTAGCTACCAGCGCAATAATCAATACCTTATTGAAAAGGTTACCTTTTCGTCCAAATATCTGATCTATAAAACGTCATTTTTTGACACAATCGGATAAAAAAAACTTTATTTAAACTATATCCAGAATTAATTAGAAGCTTTCATGCCTTATACCCAAAACATAGAAAAAAAATTGGTATTTTAAACAACGAAAATAGTGAATGTGGCGAAATTGGTGATTTGGAACACTGTATACTCATTTGCACTAGATTTAATAACCTCAGAGATGTATTTTTCAGAAAAATAAGTGGTATTATACCTCAACCTCTTAATTTAAACCAGATTATTGGGTCAAATAATATTGTTGTTATAAATCTTTGAAAAAAGGAAAAAAAAAAAGAGAAAAAAATAGCAAAAAAAGAGGAAAAAACAAAGCAAAAGAGGAAAAAAAAATTAAAAAAAAGGAAAAAAAAAGAAAGGAAAGAAAGAGGAAAAAAAAAGAAAAAGGAAAGAATAAAAAAAGAGAAAAAAAAAATCGGATACTTAATTTAAGGTTAATTAGGAATATTGTATAGGTATGCGTATTTTTCTGTTAGTTGTAAACCTTAACGATGGTCCTGATCAGGGGCGGGCTGGTTATAATGAAAATAATTATAATAATAAGATTGTAAGGAAGAAATAGTATCAATAAATTATAGAAGCGCAAGCGCCTCCTTTCCCGAAATATTTCTTAAAAATAAATTAAATTAAAAAAAGAGAGAAGCTGACCATTTGATTTATTTAAATCAGTGCCATAAAACACACAGAAAAAAAAAGCACCTTTTACCCCAAATATAATAAGGTAAATTTTAAGTATATTCTCAGTACCTACGCCTATGGTTTTTTCAAATATTATTTTCATTTGATTTTGATAAACTTGAATCAAAATAGAATCAAATTAAAATATTTTATTTTATTTAAAATACTGTTTACCAAACTTCACCTAAGTACAACTGAATTAAAATTAGGCGAACAAACCCAATCGCGAATAAAAAGTTAGCTAAATATTTTACATGGTAATATCCAAGGCTTTACTGGATGCGTTTAAAGTGAAAAGGACACTAGATTTCTCTAACTACCCCAACATCGAAGACGGCGTTGGTAATATCATTTTATCAGATATTCGAAATGGCCTCTTTGAGTTTATGGATACTCACCAGAATTAACGTCGCCTATTTTTTAAATCAAGTTGCCACGAGTTAAAAACCGGCATCGATTGTGTCAATTTTTATTACATTTTCTGAGAGATCTTACAATTTTAGTGTGAACCGCAAGAGAATTTTAATTTTCTGAGTCCTCTAAAGCCTTTAAAATAATTTAGGAAACCGCTGTGTGACGTCACTATCTCCTACAGCAAGTCGCGTCGCGCTCGCTATACTGCAGTTACTTGTTGTGTACGACTAAAAAGACAGGTGGCCATTTACATCGCACATTCTCCGCTGCGGGGTAATGGAGTTCAGATCGACCGGAGAGAAAAAAATAATTTCGAATAATCTCTTTTTCTTTTTTCTAAAATAGTGTTAGAGAAAGTATAGTCTAGAAATCGTATGGAATGGCATTTCCTACTTGTTGAAGAATATAGTTTAAAAGTAATAATAATAAGATTCTGCTTTAACTAAACAAAGAAACAGTAACCGCATCTCCCTTGTATATGCATAGAAAGACCGTTGCACAAGTTCAATGTGGACGAACTATGGGAGGTAATGACGTCATCGCATCCTAAGCGTTTTATTTGATTTTGATCTCGTGTATCTCGAAAACTACTTATCGGATTGACTTGAAATTTTCAAGGCTGACCATACCTTATAATTTAAATGCTTCATAAAAATTAGCTAAAGAGTGTTATTTGAGGTTTGGCCAAATGACCCCATTGTGACAAAAAAACATAGGCGTAGGTACTGAGAATTTTTTCAAAATTTTTCTGATCATACTATATTTTATGCCAAAACGTAAGTAAATAGGGTAGAACGATACCTTATTATATTTGGGATCAAATGTGCTGGGAAAAATAAAATTGAAACATCCAGGTCTGTATTCAAAAAAATGAAGTGGGCCATAATAAACGAATGATAACAAGTGATATAAAAAAAAAGTGATAACGCTATTCTGTAGAGAAGGACAAACTAGAAAGTTTTTATTTTAAGAACGTTTTTCTAAAACTGAAACCTTTCGAGTTATAAAAGAAATTAATTTTAGACGTTTTTAACAAATAGCCCTGTATCTCAGGGATCAAGAACAATTAGGCAACGCCGCTAGTGGATCTTGAAAAAGCTTTAAAAACAGTTCGCAGAAGTTACGGTTTACAAAAAACCAATAGTGGACAATTAAGTAGTTGCCTCCCTGTATCGGTTGCCACCATAAACATTTATGTACTTTGGGTAAGTTATTGGATTTATTCTTGAACAAACCCTCTTCAGTCATAATTTAATACGTAATCCAATATATTTATTTAAAAATAATCAAAACATCAATTTGCATAATCAGCAGAATAATTACCTTCGTTTTTCTTTAACAGCGTTCAACAAACTACTTTCTGCGTTAAACATCCTTTACAAACAGAGAGAGACAGATTAAATAAAAATGGACAACAATATAGAACTTGTAAAAGGTTTGTCCTAGCTCTTACGGCATGGTCAGGTATCCCGATGATTCCCAGCGCATTCAACAAACCTTACTAGAAGGATCTTTGAAATTATATTATCTTTAACAGTTTTTACGGTGGTACTTTTACAAAGTGGACCATAAAACATTTATAAAAACTTACCCTAGTATTAATTGCAGATCCCTTATCAAAATAACTGCTTTATAATTTTTTTTTAAACTACCAAATTAACGTTATTCGTGTAATCGTCAATATAAACAATCCCGATTTCGTGACACGTGATGTCACGCTGCTTCCCGCGTTTGAAATTATTTACTGGCGCATGGAACATTAATAATTAACAATTAATTAATGATATTTAGGGCGTCATTTTGAATATCGTATTTTTTAATTTATGCAATAAAAAATGTGCAAGTTCCCCATTGTATGTATACAGTAGTATACATTCACAAATAAATTATGAAAAAATATAAAGTGGTGGATTGCCTAGCAAGGTTCATCCAAAATAAAAAATAAATGTTCATGTTAAGTGATATATTATATTATATTCTGTAACGCAAGCGAAAAAAAAAAAATCAGCAGATTATAGCGGTACAGAATACCAAGTTATGACCCTGAGAGAAAAATTGCAATGGACCATTTTCTCTATTTATTTCTATCGCTATACGCAGATTTGATATGCTGCAGTTCGCCAGATGCTGATGTTTTCACATGGAAGCATAGGTAGGCTGCTGAATGTTGTAATTCTTCGGAATGCTGTATATATATTGTTTCCGAATCTACGTCAGGATGTTATCCTGATTGTTATGATTATTGCCCTTTACATTCACGAGACAGAAAAAGCATCAAAACGGGCTTTGGCTCTCTCCATACCACTGGAATGCCAAACTGTAAGCACTTTCTGTTTCCATTAGCCCATTATCGCAGATGTTCAACGTAAAACTTAATGACAAGATGTGGAGCCCAATGTTTATTCTGGTTCCCTAAATGGACAACAACATAAACAGAATATGAAAATTCCTTCCTCATAAAGTACGAAATGGGTTTTCTACTTTTTTGTTAGACTGTACAGGGTGTTTTTTTTCGTTGATATTATAGGGTATAGGCTAAACGGTAAGAGATACAAAAAAACTAAGCCATGTATTTCGTTCTTTTCTTAGTGTTTACTTTAATGCCGCAATCAGATCTACGCTAACTAGATTGGTCTAGAAGATACAGGGTGATTCTCAAAATTGGCGGTTTTTATTATCTCTTATGACTCGGTTATTTATGGAGATAAAAAGAAAATGTCAATACAAAAGTTTTATAATTTTTACGTAGAATCCAGTGCCGTATTTAAAAAATATAGATATGTTAATTTTTGAGATATTACCAAAACTAGCATTTTCTTAAATGGGACACCCTGTATGTGGGTGCCTCAAAAAATTGAATTTTTTCTTGCGATTGCAACAATACATAACACTTAATATTTTGCTTTGTTCTAAACATCTAAAAAAACCAAGAAATAATTTTTTTTTTAGTTAACCATGGATCGAATCATTATTGTTTTATTTTATTATAGGTAACAGGAATAAGGAATATTAAAACATTGATACACTAAAAAAACAGCAACTACGAAAAGCAAACAAAAATTTATAAGAACAATTATTTCAGGGCTGCCCAGAAGTCAGGAATAAAATTAATGTAGCCTTAACCTGTAACTTTTGGGGAAAATGCTCGGACACGTCAATTTAGTTTTATATATGCTCACATTTTGACGTTATTCGTTTGTTTTTTTATAGGCATTTGTTGGCGCGACTCTGTCAAGCTATTTCAGGATGGCGACTGTTAAAAGTTTAAAAAAAATCCCTATTTAAATAAGCGGAAATGATAAATCATTGATGTTTTTTTTTACCTTTCAAGGTAAGAAATCTTCATTGTTTCACGTTCTGACATTTTGTGACATTGTGACTTAACAATAGTTATGGTTTATTTGTTATTTATTTTGTCAAAAAAAATAAAAATGTAACGAAGCAAAACAAAACACAACAAAAAGGGGGTTTAACGTGGCAAATGCTGGAAATGTCCTCCACCCTCTACTTGGCATGCTCCCAGACGATGGTAAAATCCGGCGACGGAATTTCGAATGGCTTCAGTCGGTATATTATGTGTCTCCAATCTAATTTTGTTTTTCAAATCTTCAATATTATTAGGCCTATTTTGGTAAGCTTTTTCTTTTAAATATCCCCAAAGAAAATAGTCTAAAGGCGTTAATCTGGGGCCTCGGTGGTCATTCAATTGTACCACGTCGTCCAATCCAGCGACCTGGAAATATCTGATCTAAATATATTCTCACATTGACACCAAAATGCGGGGGAGCACCATCTTGCTGAAACCAAATTGTTTCATTAGGGATATCTGGATCTACTTCGTTGGGAAAAATTACAGATAGAGCAGGCCTCAACTTGAAGGTTAAGAAATCCAGGTACCGTTTAGCTGTGAGGTTTCCTTCCAAAAAGAATAGCCCTAAAATTCGGTTATTAATGATACCTGCCCATACATTTACTTTCTGGGGCCGCGGAGTATGCGCTTCAAATATCCATCGTGGATTTTCTTGACTCCAGAAACGATAATTATGTCTGTTAACCACCCCGTTTAAATAGAAAGTAGCTTCATCCGAAAATAATATGTTCTGTGGAAACCTATTATTCTCGTCACACCGTCTCATCATTTCTTCACAAAATTGCAAACGCCTATCATAGTCATTTTCTAAAAGATCTTGGGCAAGACATACTTTATAAGGGTGGTATTTTTCTGCGTTCAAAAATCTTCCAACAGTATCTCTAGATGTATCATGATTTTGAGCCAATGAAACTGTTGAAACATGCAGATTATCCTGCAGAGATAATGCAATATCCAATTTTTCATCGTCGCCTAAAACACGTGGCCGTCCATTCCTAGGCAAGTCCTTTACTGTGCCATGTTCATCAAATTTGTGGAATATTTTACTAACAGTGCCCTATGAAATTTGATTATCTGGATATTTAGCATTAAATAAAGTGCACACTTCACTTTGACTTCCTATTTTATGTCCACATCCTAACAATATCAAGACTTCGATACGCTGCCTTTCCGACAAAACCATTTTTGTTTAGAAAATTGTAAAATAATACTTTGGAAATACCTAAATTAATTTTACAAGTTCACAATGTCACAAAATGCCAGAACGTGAAACAACGAAGATTTCTTACCTTGAAAGGCAAAAAAACATCAATGATTTATCATTTTCGCTTATTTAAATACGGATTTTTTTAAAACTTTTAACAGTCGCCATTTTGAAATAGCTTGACAGAGTCGCGCCAAAATTTATGAGCATACAGTACGAGATATTAGCTTTCAAATGATGTATCACAAGCTGTATGTTTCTATTTAAAAAAAATATCGATGTCGTCATATCTTTGACAAATGTCTATAAAAAAACAAACGAATAACGTCAAAGTGTGAGCATATATAAAACTAAATTGACGTGTCCAGGCATTTCCCCCAAAAGTTACAGGTTAAGGCTATATTAATTTTATTCCGGACTTCTGGGCAGCCCTGTATATAACAATTAGCATTGTTGCTTAATCACGAAATGTGCTCAAATTGTCTTCCATTCTGCTCGATGCATTTTTGGACTCGGCTTGTAACTGAATGAGTCGCGTTATAGATGTGAATATTTGGCACTTTTCCAAAGCAATTAATAAAATTTGCTCTAAGTTCTTCTATAGTATTACTTCGGGTTTTATATATTTCATTTTTGATAAATCCCCAAAAATAAAAGTCGAGTGGTGTCTGGTCGGGGTAATCCGGAGGCCATCTGTTTGGTCCATATGTTCCAAGCCAATTATCGCCAAAATTGGCAGTTTTTGATTGATTGATTACTCTTAAATAACTAGGTCGGCACTTACGTCCTGACACCGCAGCCTTTTACAGACTTATTGTATCCCCTAGTTATTCGTTACTAGCCCGCCCACGGTAATTTTACGTCTGGGTAATGTCAGCCAGACGGGACCTACTGTTTATCGTGGGATCCGAACCACGCGCAGTCGCTTTCCAACTAACCATCATCCTGATCCTGAAATTGGCAGTTAGTAAGTGCCTTACCATATAGCTATTATATGCTTGAGCACCATCTTGTTGTACATAAACATTATTTCTAGCAGCTAATGGCATGTTATCCAACTCGATTACTACACATTCTTCCAAAATTTGGATGTATCCTTCAGCATTCAAATTTTCATTAAAAATCCTGTAGTTAAGGACTCTGTTATGATATAGTTCCACCCATACATGGAACCCAAACCGTCCTTATGGTACCCTGGCGACCGTATGATGAGGATTTATGTTTGACCAATATCGATTTTTATGTCGATTAAAAATTCCTTCGCTAGATATAAAAGTCTCGTCAGTCCATATTATATTTTGAAAAAAATTGGGATTCCGATTAGTTTATTGCAAATATCAATGACAAAATTCTAAACGCCGTGCCGCTCTTCATCTCCAGGATGTAAGTTATGAACCTTTCTTATTTTATACGGTTGATACTTATGCTTTCTTAACGTTTTTAAAACTTTAAATTTACTTGTGCCAATACCTTATTCAATATTACGGCTAGATACCGTCGGATCAGCAGCAACACAAGCTACTATTTTCCTTATTGTAAATCTCACCTCTTGGTTTTCCAAATGATCCATACTTACTTAAACTGTGATATGAATATTGAAATATTTGTTTTTCCTGCTGTCATCGTTCCGTATAACGTTCAAAATATAGGTCGAAAGCTGCGTCTTTATTTTTATTACTCTTAATATAGCACTCAAACATATTTAATTTTTCATAGTTTTGAAAAACATTCATTTTCAACTTCTTTTTTAAAAAAATATAATCGTAAATATTTTATTAACAACTAGTGTCAAGACCAATACTTAATTGTTAATGAATTTTATGACATGTAAACAGTCAAAAACAAACGCTTAAAAAATTCAATCCATAATCCATGGCCAACTAGAAAAAATTTGTTCTTTGAGACACCCAGAAACAGGGTGTCCCATTTAAGAAAATGCTAGTTTTGATAATACCTCAAAAATTAGCACATCTATAATTTTTTTAAATGCGCCACTGGATTCTCCGTAAGAAGTCATAAAACTTTCGTATTAAAAGTTTCTTTATTAAATAACCTAGTCATAAGGGATACTATAAACCGCCGATTTTGAGAATTACCCTGTATCTTCTTAACCAATCTAGTTAGCGTAGATCTGATTGCGCCTTTAAACTAAACACTAAAATCATAACGGAACACATATCTTAGTTTTTTTGTATCTCTTACCGTTTAGCCTATACCCTATAATATCAACGAAAAAAAGCCACCCTGTACTCGCCATATTATGTAACAAAAAACGTCTGGGTGATTTACACACCCAGGCATGTTTGTAGAGGCCATAATAATTGCCGATAACGCTTAGACCGAGTAATTTCGTCCACTTTACAACTATTCCTCTTGTAATTATTCTCAGTGCTTTTATAATCATTTAAGCAAGTTTAAATTGTCATTATTTATATGTAACTTCCGAACGTAAAACATTGATTAGTTTCTATCGAATAAAACAAAATAATGATTATCGATTTAAAATGGGATTTATGTGTGTCAAGTAATATATATTTGTATTTTCAATTTAAGGATGTTTTAGGACTGAAAAGCTTAATAAAGAAAAGACGACGATAACAGCCTGTAATAAAGAGAAATAAGGCTTCAAGTGAAACGGGTTAAGAGAGCTATTACAGCACAGGCTTTATTAATTATGAGTATCTTCTGAAGATCCTTACGTGATCTTTAATATTTGTAAAAAAGAATAAAAAGTAATTTTTCGTTGTTTGCTCATATTTATATTTATTCTCAAGCAACGAAGTACATATTAGCTGAAAGAAACTGGTAATAAAGAAACAAAGACAAACATTATAAGTTAAGGAAGTTTGCTTTTGCTAAATGTATTAATTTATTTTAATATATTCGTTAAAACTTTTAGAGAAGTTGGAAGTAGTTTCTTAACATTCTTCTTAACGAGTATAATTATATGAATCAATCAGTTAAACTTTTAGATATCTTAAAAATAAATAACTTAATAAAAAGTTTTAAAATGACGATTTATCCTATTGTCCTGGAAAACATTTCAATAAGTAATTTCATATATTACTTCAAGCAAAAGAAAATAATAGCTACATAAAAAATACTTTTCCATTGCGTATCCAGAATTCATGTTAACAAATTGAAATTTTCCTATTTAACTTTGCGACCAAAGGACTAACTTAAGAAACAGATATGATCCTATATAGGGTAAATGCGGGAGAGTTGCCGCGGCAGGAGAGACGCCGCATTTGTCGTATTACCCCTAATACGTAAAAAGTTAGACAACCAAGCATACCTGTGATAAGAGTACACCCATTAGTGAATCATTAGTATAGCGGCAGTGTTTGTTTCTAAAAGTATCGCTTTCTATTCCGATATTTACGAAGGTAAGAATACATTTTTATTACAAAGTTTGAAGTACGGTTTTAATAAAGATGATAATTTGAAACTCGGTCACTTTATTTTATGCTTGAAAGTTTTTCCGGTATTTTGAGGTTATTGTTTACACGTATCATGATATATTTTGTAGCGTTTACAGCCAGTGACCTCGATAAGCAGGTGCGGCGTCTCTCCCAACAAGAAGGACAGTTGCCGCATTATCAATAAGGAGAGACGCCGCATACTATTTTTCCAATGTTATTGTTTTTCCATGAGTTTTATTATAATAAAATTAACATTTTTATTCAGAAAAATGCCAAGAAAATATTAAAGGAAAGTAAGCTTGGTTTAGATCAGCATCTGTAGTCACGGCCATTAACGGTTTTAGGGCAACTGGGATATATCCTTTAGACCCAAATGCAATTCCAGACTACTTTTATTCTATGATAGATTCATCCACGATAGAAGTTCCCCCAGAAGGAGAGGTTAGTACTTTACCCAGATCTATGACTCCAGATTTACGTCCAAGCTTAGAACTACCCTCCACCAGCTCTGTCAATCCTACTCAAACAAATTCTCCTAGTAGTGGAGCTTATGGAGATAATATTCCGAAAGTTACCCCTTCAAAATATCTGCATGAAGTGTCTCCCGTCCCAAAAATACCTGTATCCATTAAACAACGGTTCAAGCAAAGCGCAAGTGTGTTAACATCATACGAAAATATTGAAACAAAAAAGTCTCGCCTTAATCCTAAAGATAAACAGCCCAAGGTGGCAGAAAAAAGAAAAAAACAGAAAAAAAACTAGAAAAAGAACAGTGGAGCGATAGCGATGAAGATATCTTAGCAAACAAGATTATAAAAAAAGATGAAAACAAGGAACGCTGAGTGGAATGTTTCGAAATTTATGCAACCACAACTAAAAAAGTCGATGGATGCAGTGCCTTAAATGTTTAAAATGATTCCACGTTACGTGCAGCATGTATGGTAAAGTTTGCAACATCTGTTCCAGACTGGCTCTACGCAAGAAAAATGAAAATTAGACTTTTTAAACCGTGCGGCATCTCTCCTTTCTATACGCGGCATCTCTCCCAGCGATGTGGGAGAGTCGCCGATTTTTAGAAGAAAACATATTTTTTTGTTATGTTTATATTTTTTTAGAATTAACGTTTATTTTTGCATTTTAATAAAGTTTAAAGTAATACCTGTGTAGTGACTTATTTTGGAAAAATTAACTTAAAAATTACAAAAAGTATGAATTTTTTTCAAAAAGTGCGGCAACTCTCCCGCATTTACCCTACAGGGTGTTATTTAATAAGTTTCCGATATTTTACAGGACGATTTCTCAGTTATCTATAAGGTGAAAAGTTCATATAAACATGGGTCCGCAAGCCCTTCATTTTTGAGATACAGGGTGTTAATAATTTATTTTTATACTAAAAATCTTTAAAAATCCTATTGATTTAATTTATTTATTTTTATTTTAGTTTTTCGTTAATAATTTTTGAAATAATGTCTATATTTGGACAAAAATAGATATTTGGGGATTTTTTAATATGAGAAATTCAAATTTGATCTTAGATTGGCCCTTAATTGTAGGGGGCGCCACCTACAGGTTTTTCCTTTTTACGTGAAAATGGTATGCTTGTCAAAAACGGCTACAAGCAGCCGTTTTCGAGATATTTTGATTTAAATTAATCGATGCATGTGTTTGTCAAAAAAATGAAGCACTTTTAAAAACCTTTTTTTTAATCAACATAGAAACATTTTAAATGGTAATTTTTAAACAACAATAAACCACAAAACACTAGATATAAAACTGAGTCAAAATCACAATAAATGTTGGAGTTGGAAATGTCCACCTCCTTGCTGTATGCACGCATCCAATCTTCTTCTCATTAATTCACGCACTCCTTGGAAAATTCCCGGAGTATTTTGAATCGATCTACAAGAGTTATTTATTCAATTTCTTAATTCTTCTTCATCTTGGATGGGTGTCTGGTAAACTAAGGATTTTAGGAGAAAAATATCCAAACTGTTAAGGTCTCGTGACCTAGGAGCTAGGGGCCATGGTTAAGGCCCTCACCGACCTATCCAACAGTTACCGAAGGCACGATCTAAAAATTCTCGCGCTAGAATGATAAAATGTGCCGGGGCACCGTCATGCCTAAACCACATTTCATTTTGTAGCCTAAGCGGCACATCTTCCAGTAAAATGGGCAAATCTTTTTCAAGACAATGACGATATCTCTCTCCGTTTAATCTTTCTGGAATGAAAAGTGGGCCTATTAAATAATTTCCAAGGATTCACGTTAAGGGAGAACTGTTATTCGAAAAATGATTCCTGTATCGCATGGGGGTTTTTCTCTGACCACAAATGATTGTTGTGAAAATTGCATATAGCGTTGCGTGCGAAATTTGCTTCGTCGGTAAACAGGATTTGATTTTTAAATAAAGGATTTTGAATAAGGCATTGGAGAAACCAACGACAGAAGTTGATACGTAATGGAAAATCACGAGGGAGGCGTGCCTGAACTCTTTTTGAATGTGGTAGGGATATAACAAATTATCAATTAAAATTGTTCATACTAGAACATGAGAAATGTTTAACGTCGCCTACCAGATTAAAAACTGCTTCCTAGGTTTCTTGGAATCTTACCGTCCGATGCGCACCGGACAGATGAGTAGCTTTCTCAACCCTTCCTGCTTCCCTCAATCGAGCGTGAATTTTTGAAAACGTTTTTGAAGTAGGAGTTTTGCGGTTCGGATAACGCTCCTGATATAAACGTTTAGCCTCATATGCATATCCGTTAGCAAGTTTGTATGTGAAATGTATGTCAGCATATCTACTCATCATTGTTGAAGTTTACCATTTTTTAACAAATAATCACATTAAAAATAAATAAAATTATTTAACTATGCGTCAAGATATTATTTTTGACATGATACAAAATAAACATGGGAATATACTTACTAGCTTACTTAATACTTTTATTTGAGTTTTTAAAATTGTATCACTTATTGACACATGCATCGATTAATTTAAATCAAGATATCTCGAAGACGGCTACTTGTAGCAACTTTTGACAAGCATACCATTTTCACGTAAAAATGATAGACAAATCGATTTTTCTTTTAGAAAATGTGATACATACATGCACGAAAAAGTTGTGACTCCCCAAAATAGAGAAAGACATCTAGGTAGCGCCCCCTACAATTAAGGGCCAATCTAAAGTCAAATTTGAATTTCTCATATTAAAAAATCCCCAAATACTAATTTTTGTCCAAATATAGACATTATTTCAACAATTATTTACGAAACACAAAAATAAAAATATATTTTTAAGACCCTCTATCTCAAAAATGAAATGCTTATATGAACTTTTCACCTTATAAATAACTGAGGAATCGTCCTGTAAGATATCGGACACTTAATAAATAACACCTTGTATATCGATAATATACAGGGTGAGTCGGGAGGAATGGGCCTAACTCTAAGGGTGTAATCTATGCATCAAAATAATAAGAAGAAACTCAAATGTTGTTATTCAATATTCACTTGTTTTCAAGTTATAAGGCAAAAACAAAATTAATTTAGCTTGCCTGTAATAAATGTTATTATTGTTTGCTTTTGATTGTTGTGCTGTCACTATCCTATTAGTGTCAATATAAAATGTTACAATGATTCACCGTTAACTTTCGGATTTGTATCATTTTAATTTTATAAAATGCCACACATTTATTCACATCTCAAATACGCCAATATGGTTTTTATTTATGGTGTGTGTAATAGGAATGCTACAGCGGCTGCTGAAGAATATCGTGAACGATATCCACATGAAAGAACACCGAACAGAAAGGCCTTTATCCTAGTGTTCAACAAACTCTGCGAGATCGGAACGCTTCCAAGTGATAATGTAACATCGGAACGAGCCATTCAACAGGATTTAGAAGAAATAGAAAATGTTCTAGCTTTAGTAGAAGAAGATGCGACGACAAGCTCACGAAGAATTGGAATTCAGTTGTGGATTCCCCAAGAAAGAGTGATCAATACGCTTCACGAGCAAGGCTAACCCGTACCATGTACAGCGTGTACAGAATCTTCAACCTGGAGACTACGCCAAGCGTATGCAATTTTGTGAGTGGATAATTAATAATCGTCATATTTTACCGCACATACATGACGGCATCAATATTAATCAAAACTCCCATGTATGGTCGGATGAAAATCCTCACGCAATAGTCGAAAATAATTTTCAACACAGGTTTTCAGTAAACGATAATAATTTAATTAGCCCTTTTCTTTTGGAAAATCTCCTTACAGGGGATCACTACTTAAGTTTTTTACAAAATGAATTGCAAAGACTACTGGAGGAGATTCCTTTAAACATCAGAATTGAAATGTATTATCAACACGACGGAGCGCCTGCCCATTTCGATCGTCGGGTCAAGCAATATTTAGATCAAAGGTTTCCAGGGGTTTGGGTTGGTCGCGGTGGTCCTATTAGTTGGCCTCCTAGATCGCCAGACCTCACGCCGTTGGACTACAATTTATGGGGTTGGTTAAAAACTGAGGTTTACAAGTAGATACTAGGGATGCATTAATTGGACGCATTAGAAGTGCTGTACTCAATATTGAAGATAGACACGAATCAATTAGAAGATCCACGCGCGTCCTTCGTAAATGAAGCAGGAAATGTTTGTAAGTCAATGGCGGTATTTTTGAAAATTTACTAAACCAATGATTTATTTAAAACAATGTTAATGTTGGATATTTTGGTTTAACAATATTATTAACACCATTTGAGTTTTTTCGTATTATTTTGATGCATAGATTATTACACCCTTAGAGCTAGGCCCATTCCTCCCGACTCACCCTGTATATAGGTAATCTGAAAAGAATTATTAGAGAACGTGTTCAAAAAATTCACCCCTGCATGGTTGACAATGCAGTGATCCAATATTCATGACGTGCAATAGTTTGTATAGAAATAAATGTCCGTAATGTTGAAGCTTAGTATAATCTTTCAATAAATGATACAGTTTATTGTATACTTTTTAGTTTCATATGATAAATTACTCAAATTCAAGCACACCACCGTTTACAAATCAATTGTCACTACCTATATGCGTTTGTATTTATTAACCTGCGATCTTTATCTGCAGGTATTTTCAAACCAATAGACAATAGTTATTTTCCTAACAAGGGCGCAAAGTGATACTTTTCCGCACGCAAGTATAGTTATACGAACGACGGGTAGCGGAGTTCGGATAAATTCTTGCGTGCGGAAAAGCACTTTGCGCACGTGTTAGAAACAACATTTTTCCTACGAGCTTCATATCAGACAACAACAAAAATAAAAATATGATAATTTATTCAATAATTTTTAATTTAGCTTTAAAAAAATAACTAGGTATAGTACAACTAAAAATTACATAACAAAAAAAATAATAATAGAAAATTGAAAAATTACATAACAATATAAAATAATAATAGGAAACTAAATTATTTGTTTATAACATTTATAACAAAAGAGAAATTGCTGACATTATGCAAATTGATAGCCAGTAAGTTCATTCAGTGGGTGGTTTATGGTATGGCTTGATGAGCACTGACTTGGCGTGGAAAGACAGTTGTTCAAATAGGTCGATGAAGGTGTTAACTCAGAAGGATTTATGTAGCTTGATGAAGAAGGGCAGTTGTTCATGGCCAATATTTTATTCGACATGTCCTATTTTTGATTTGTCGAATCTTCAATGTAGCTCTCGGCGACAGTCGTCGATTTCCAGCCTCCGAGTCGTTTGACATTAGTGATTCCTGCTCCAGAATCGGCCAACATGGTAGCCGATGAACGACGATAACTATGTCCTGTATAATGCTTGGGATTTTTCAATTGCAGATATGCAGCTATTTCCGAAGGCATCTTACCGAATGAATTTATTCCAATACATTGAGTACCGCATGTTCCTTTAAACATCAACACAATGACCAGTTCGCATTCTTATAATAGTAGTTATATGTCTACGATCAATGAACTGAAAGTCCTTAAACCAAGCCCTACTCGGGAACTCTCCAGTAATTTCCGCATAGGCTTTACCTTTCAGTTTCAGGGACGCTCTCCATGACGTCCGAAATTCTTTAAGGATTTTTTCTTTTACGATAGGGAGTATGTCCTGTTTGTCAGTGTAAATTTTTTTGGGGATATTTAAATCTTTACCTATTTTAGCCAGGGCATCAACTGTTTCGTTGCCCTTAATGTTCGCATGTCCGGGAATCCATGACAAGATTATTTCGACGCCCTGCTCTTGCGCCAGCATTATTAACCGTTTGGTCCTTAAACTAATATAATTATTCCACGGGTCTAGTTTTAAACTGTTTATTTTGTGTATTGCACTCGATGAGTCTGATACTGCACAAAAAAGCGATTGTGCAGAGTGGATGGTTTTCGCAAATGTGCATATTTATGATAGAGTTGTAAATAATATCCATTATTTGTTTCATTAGATACTACAAAGATTCTTAAAGTATTGTTTTTACTGTCAGGAATTTTCACGACTATCAAATTTCCTTTATCCTCTATGTGATCAACCATTATCTTGCAAAACTCATCGCGCCTGCAAGCACCGGCCAACCCAAAAATGGTGGCGACTTTAATTAGAAGGTAAATTTGATAAGGTGCTCCTTTCATAAATCTGGAAACTTCAATTTTGTCAAAAATTTTGGCCTTTTTCGGACGATATCCCACATTTTGCTTTTTTAGAAAAAATGTTAGCTTGAAATATTTAACATAGAGTACTTAGGTTAGGTTAGGTTAGAGTGGCAGACTTCTGGTCTATTCAGACAGTCTCACGTAGTCCTAAAAGGACCGTTGTGTTACCACACATGTTTTGCGGAACCTATCAGCATCAGCTCCCTGATGGCTATTGCGAAGTACGGCGTAGAAGAATCCTGGCAGCTCACTTAAACCAGCCACTACTGTTGATAAACCTAGCGAGTCGACCCAGTTGTAAGCTGCTTACTTCCTCCAGATTATTAAAGAATGGTTCGCCCAAGGCATTAAACCTTCTTCTTGCAAGGCCAGGGCATTCACACAAAAAATGTTGAATGCTTTCCTCCACTTCTTCGTCTCTGCAACTTCTGCAGAAGTCGTTAGCTGGTATTTGCATACGTTCTGCATGTCTACCGAAAAGACAGTGTCCAGTGACTACGGCAGTGATATTTCTTAAGTCCTCCCGACTGTGTTGTAATAACGCTGCGGTTTTCTTGTTATCAAGTAGGGGCCACAATTGCTTGGACATGCTACAGGTTGTTAGCTCTGTCCATCTGCTTATTGCAAGTTGTTTGGCTGTACGATCTATCTCCTCTTTGACCACCCCCAGCGGCCTAGCCCCGGCATTCTCTGCTAGATCGGCAGACATGCCCGCGCCCTCCTTGGCGAGCGCATCAGCAGACTCATTGCCATCTATGCTGTGATAACCAGAAACCCAACACAGAGTGACTCGATGTCGGGCACCAAATATGCGAAGATTGTTGCGACATCGCCTTACTAGTTTTGATTTAATGTTGTTGGAACGAATTGCCTTTATCGCTGCCTGACTATTTATATAGATAGCTATTGACGCAGCTGCTCTCAGGTCTTGACGTTCCTGCAGGACTTTTGCTGCTTTATCTACTGCCATCACTTCTGCTTGAAAAATGCTGCAGTAGTCCGGAAGTCTATATGACCTCTGTATTTTCATGCTCTCAGAGAAGATACCAGCACCCACTCCGACGTCCATTTTTGAACCGTCTGTGAAAATTGAGTAGGCTGTCTCCATTATTAACTGATTGCCCTCCCACTCTTCCCTAGTCGGAATGAGCACAGAAAATCTGTTAGTGGGACGATGTAATCAGTCGGCCCTTGCAAATTTTGGACTGGATATATCCTTAGTATACTGCTGTGCCCGTAGTTGGTGTCGCTCCAGCATTTTGACTCTTTAAGTCGTAAAGCACTCTTTGCAGCCATACTTTTTCCATAAATGTCCACGGGCAGCAGATGTAACATCACTTCTAAAGCCGCCGTCGGTGTGGAGTGAAGGGCACTAGTTACTCCTAAACAACCTGCCCGTTGTATCTTTGTTAGTTTCTTTGTGTGTACTGCTTTTTCCAAAGCAGTCCACCAGACCAGGACCCCGTAGGTTAGTATAGGTCTTACAATGGCCGTATAAATCCAGTGTACTATATGGGGTTTCAATTCCCACTTTTTACCTATGGCTTTTTTGCTGGCATAGAACGCAACTGACGCCTTATTGACTCGTTCTTGCAAGTTCATGCCCAGTTTAGCTTGGAATCGAGTATCAGTCCCAGGTACTTTGCTCTTGCTTTCAGCGGTACTGTTGTCCAGGACTGGGAGCCTGAAGTTCTCAATCACCCTTCTGCGTGTGAATAGAACTAGCTCCGTTTTTTCTTGGTTAATTTGCAGGCCACATCTCGAGGCCCAGCGTTGAATATTTTGTAGCGCTGTTCCTGTTAGATCGCTGATGGTATTTGGAAATTTGCCTGACACTAGTATAACTAAATCGTCAGCATATGCAACCACTTTAATTCCAGCTCTTTCTAAAGTTATAAGAGCTTTGTTTAAAACTATTAGCCAGAGTGTTGGTGACAGCACCCCGCCTTGCGGAGCTCCTCTTCCGACAAATCTGATCATCTCACTGCTACCCAAACTGGAGTAGATTTGGCGGCCTTTTAACATCTTATAAATCCAACGGCAGATGTAGTTGTCAACCCCTGATTCTGTTAGAGCGTCGCACACTGCCTCGGTCGTGACATTGTTAAAGGCTTCTTCGATGTCCAGGAAAGTTCCTAGAGTGTACGCTTTATTTCTAAGTGATTTTTCAATAACGCCTACCACCTCGTGTAGCGCTGTTTCCACTGATTTTCCTTTAGTATATGCGTGTTGAGACGAGCTCAGCTCTCCTTCTGGTATCGGGTTTTTAATATATAGATCTAGTAGCCGCTCTAGCGTTTTGATAAGAAACGAAGATAGGCTGATCGGTCTTAAGTCCTTGGCAGTTGTATGACTGCGTTTACCAGCCTTTGGTATGAAGACTATTTTTATCCTATTCCAGTCTGCTGGCATGTGTGCCCAGTACAAACTGCTTCTCTATATCACCAAGAGCCTTTTTCCCCTTTTGTAGCATGGCGGGCATTATCCCGTCTAATCCCGGTGATTTGTAGGGTTCAAATGAGTCTATCGCCCATTCAAGCTTATCGCTAGTTACCACCGATTTGATACCATTCAAATCCGGGGTACCTCCTTGATCAATGGGATTCACTGCTGCCAGTGTGTTCCCAGGAAAATGAGAATCTATCAGCAATTCAGGGGTGTCCTTGCTACTTTCTGTGAAGGCCCCATCGCTTTTTCTTAGGTAGGAAGGAACATTAGGCTCTTTTGATAAAACTTTTCTAAGTCTAGCAGCTTCGCTTGTGTGCTCTATCCGCTCGCTATAGTTTTGCCAGGAGCTCCTTTGGGATTTCCTAATGGCTTTCCTGTACGCCTTTAGAGCCTCCTTGTAGGCGCTCTCGTCTTCCGTACGTTTGCTCTTTGCTTTATTGAAGAGCTTTCGCATGTCTCTTCTTAGCAGACCCAAGTCCGCGTTCCACCATGGGGGATATGACTTTTTGGCCGGTCTGCTTATCGGGCAGCTCCTAACGAAAGCTGACTCAAGACTTTCTGTCAGCTTGTTGATCGCGCTATCAATTGAAGCAGTATCTGGCAACAGATTATTAGGTGCTTTTGCCAGCTTATGCGAGATAATTCTGCAAAATTTTTCCCAGTCTGTTTTGGCAGGATTGCGGAATGTTTTAGGAGCGTTCAAGGACGTGCTGACATCGAACAGAATCCAACGATGGTCCGAGTACGAATTTTCGCTGGACACTTTCCAGTTCTCCACTCTTACATCGCCAGATTCACTCGCGGACGTAACGTCCAGAACCTCCTCTCTATTCGCAGTGACAAATATGGGTGTGTTACCGTTATTACAGATATTTAAATCAGTGGTGATAATAAAGTTAAAAAGACACTCACCTCGATCATTGATGCCCTTGCTTCCCCATAGTGTATGATGAGCGTTGGCATCATATCCCAAGATCAGACTTAGTCCTGCAATCCTGGCAGATTCCACGATATTTTGGACGTCTGCCGATGGTACTGGAGCGTCGTGAGCCATGTTGACGGATGACAACATTAATGGTGCCCCTCCGTTACGTTCCCATTTAACTGTTGTTATGTCTTGATTGCTAAAATTAGGCATTAAGAACATTTTGTTTTTATTTTTTGTTAAAATACAAGTTCCTGGTTTACCTTTACCCTTGGTGTAAAAAAGGGAATAGTTTCTAAGCCTTAGTCCATGTATGACGTCGTCTCTGACCCAAGGTTAAGGCAACGTCGAGGCCCTCCTCTTCCATGAACAGGGACAGGTGGCATGAAGCCACTTTACTGTGATGAAGGTTGATCTGCACCACCCGCAACATCGCTAAGCGGCGTTGGAGCTTCATCCTCCATCACAGGAGCCGACTCCTTACCTGGTGTCGCACCCTGTTCTATTTCCATTGCAGATGCCTCCTCCCTGTCTGGGGCATCCTGCTTGGGTTCAGTTAGCTTTACCTCTTGGCTTCTCTCCGTGTGCTTGGGGAGGCCCTTGTAAACGCTAACTGCTATTGCATTAAACCCACAGTGAAGCTTGAATTGAGCTTCCTCTAATGCGGATAGGGATCCGTCCGTGAGTTGTAAAATGACGCTCCTCCCTGTCGGCTTAGGATCTTCCATTTTCAGAATCCTCCATTCCTTGCAGGGAATCTTTGGATTCTGGGCGGCCAGAAGTGGCAGTAGGTTCCTTTCGGGGATCACAGGCGCAGGCAACTAAATCCCCGCTCTCGTAAACTCTGGGAGCTCCGAACGAGGGATTACCCGTAGCCGAGCGTGTTCCCAGGGTTCCCCAATATTCTTGATACTCTCGGTCAAGAAGTTCAACGACAAATCATCAGTGCAATTAATGATTTTGGTTCCTCTAGTCCATCCCGAGGTGTCGTATTGCGGAATCTGATCAGTAGGATTGGCTATCAGAAACTCCATGAGGATTTCTGTAGGCCTCTTCTCAACCAGAATCCAGCGGTCTGACGTAATCTTCCAGCATTTATTACCTGAATCGATTACGGCCACTTAAAGACTGCTGCGAGTCGCTTCCGCCATCGTTCTGGTATCGGAACGCTCTTTAGAAGCAGTGGTTTTCTGACCTCTTTCACTGCTGAGTGCAGCAGAACTCTTTCCTTTCGAGACCGCCACGGTAACTTTATTAGTCTCCATACGAAGTCCCCTTGAAGACGTTCCAGCTTTGCCCTGCTTTGGTAAGGGTTTTCGTTTTTTTTTGCTCTTTAGGGGTGCTCTCCTCATCGGTAGAACGTGTTCTTTTTTCTGCGACAAATCTTTCAAGGGTTGCACCCGGTTTTTGATATGTGTAAGGAACATGGTACGGGTCGCGAGCCAAGAGTTCTCTTGCCCACTTTAGAGTGCCATGGTCCTTGTTTATGAGGTCAGCTGGATTTTTACATTCCAGTTTCCCCAGAAGATGCCTTGCCTTTTGGCACAGTTGCATCTTCTTTGTTCCAGCTGAAATCCTTCTATGAGGCTTGCTGTCCTTAAGATCCGCTTGGGTTGTACCAGGCGATCTTAGCAGCTTTTCCTTCTCGCTCTCATTCACGCTGTCTCCGTGTGAGCTGCTCTCGATGACCAGATCATCTCCTAACAGCTCAAGCCGATTGCTTTGGTTGTCCATATTGGTCCCACGAGTATGCTCGGAAATAAAGGTCGATCCTGGCAGAGCCGGCATACCAGGACAAGGCACTGATACATATAGTGATTGCCTGGTCCACTATAGGTGCTCGTTACAGCTGATTTGACCCTCAGCCTTCCATCCTTGACACGGTTGCTCACACCACCTCGGATTTAGGTACCTCACATCCATAACTGAGCGAAGACAATTGATGTGTCAGACTCAGTCTTAGCTGACTATAAGCCATTACCAGCGAGCGCCCGCGGGGAGGACACAGAATGAGGATTTTGCCCGTATTTATTATAGAGTGCTTACTCCATAAAGTATTTGGCTGAACTGATTTTTGTAAATCTGCAAAATACGCTAAGAAGACCTCCTCCTTAAAACTATTTGTCCCTTTGTTGCGGCACCAGTATTCAAATTGTTTATATTGCTTCTCGTATTTTTCTTGAGATTTAGCGGGCAATAAATTTAAATTTGCAGAGTTTGCGGCCTCTAGAATGGGATCTGGTAGCTCCTCGTCAGAGCTGCTTATTTCAACAGCGTTTATACTTTTTGAGGATTTGATGGAAAGAAAAGTATCGGTGTTTGTAGATTCTTGTTGACATAGAAACGGAGGAAAAATCTGACATCATGTGCTAAAATCAACATGTACATTTATTGTTGCTTGGCAATATTATTATCATTTATCACTATACGAGGTACTTAAAAAATAGAATTTTTATTCGTTTTAGGCTGAAATACGAATATCGTGAATTACGATTAAAAGGTAAAAGAGAAAACACTTGCAACGGCTTCGCACATTGCATAAAATTGTCTACAGCTACTAAAATAAATATAAATATTCCCTGCCAAGGAGATTTTTGAATAGTGCTACTTTTCCGCACCCGGTGATAAGATTTTTATCCGCACTAGTGCGGAAAAGTGTAACTTTGCGCACGCTCGTAGGAAAACCTTCTATAATTGCTTGAGGAGAGCTTTGAATATTTTATTTTTATCCTGCCATATCTCTTGCATTGAATGTTCTTCGTTGAGCTAGCTTTCGTCTAAATAAAAAATGTTCTTCGCTTCTATATCTGTCAATATCTCTTAGATACTGCTGTCTCCAAAAAATAATATCAAGTCTATCTAGTAAGATTAACTTTCGGTTGTGTTTTTCCCAAGAAAAATCTAACTTATGTAAAGATTGCCAAAAATATAGATTCTCATCTTCTCTTATAACATCAAAACTTTTATCCAATATTGGGATCACCATATTGAAATAGAAATTATGAACGTTTTTTCTCACGACACTTTTTACATCCTCATCAATTGGTACAGGTGTCTCTCTAAGTAAGTTGGAAATACTCTACTATCAAATAAGGTACCTGTTACTGTCATGCCTAGGGGTTATTGCGGTTTTACGACTAACGACCCTTCGCCGTGCTATCAATCATGAAGAAATAGAGTATAATAAATAGTATGTATTAAATTTCTATCTATTTATTTATTGATTCCATCAAAAGACTAACAAAGTTTTAACATCGTCAAAAATAAATACACTTAAAAAATCTGTAAAAATATAAAAAACACAATCCAATCAAAGAATTAACAAAGTTATGATAAACAAATCATAGTACTATCTAAGATTAGGTTCAATTCACACACAGAGAAAAGCAAGATAAAATAACCTGTGGTGACTTTAATCAACCTCAGATAAGATGGGTATATGATAACGTAAATAAATTGTGTAAACCGAATAATTATTCTGATCCTAACTCAAGCTTACTAATCGACAGTACCTCTTTCGTTGGGTTATCCCAGTTTAGTTATTACACAAACCATTCTGGAAATACATTGGATCTAATATTTGGCAATAACTTTAAAATTAATAACTTAAACATTTGCAGCACTCCTTTAGTTCCTGAAGACAAATATCACTGCACTTTAGAGTTCTCTGTAAAAATTGCAAAAAGCAAAATAGCACATAAACTTCAACCCTCTCATAATAAATTTAATTTTGAAAAGGCTAAATTTGATAAAATTAACAATTGCTTATTGGAAATAGATTGGGATTTAATGTTTCTTAATCTCAATGTCGAGCAATGCACTTCTAAATTTTATTTGATTCTTAATAATTTCATTGATTACTACATTCCTAAAAATTCTAGTTTTTACAGGAAATTTCCACCATGGTTTAGTTTTAGTACAATCAAGGTGATTAGGGAGAAGAAAAAATATCATACCAAGTGGAAAAAATTTAACAATAATATTGATTATTTAACTTTTAAAATTCTTAGAGGGCGATCAAAACACTTAATTGATGAAGATTATAGAAAATTTGTATCGGAATGCGAGGAACATTTCATTGATAATCCTAAACATCTATGGCGTTTTGTGAATACTAAAAGGAAGACCCAAGTTTCAATAAATACTATTATGCATAATAACATCATAATTAACGATTCGCAATTAATATGTGATACTTTCTCGGAGTACTTTTCTTCTGTCTTTATAACACCAAGTAATGTACAGCCTCCTAATTTAAGCCAGGAAAACAATATCATACCTTTATAGAAAATTAATAAACAAAAAATATATCCTCACTACCTGATAAACCTGCGGGTCCTGATAACATACCATCATTATTAATAAAAAAAATGTATGGAGGGACTTTTACAACCTCTCTTTCTTATCTTTAATAGGCGTATTCCGAATATATATTAAAACATCTAAGTAGCCGTATTCAGGTGGACGCTGTGTACACTGACTTCAGTAAGGCGTTCGATAAGATAAGTCATAACATTATGTTGAATAGACTTGCTGAGGTCGGTGTGCACGGTAGCCTACTGAAGTGGTTTGAATCGTATTTAACAGGGCGACTACAGGCTGTTAGTATCGGCAGTTGTGTATCGAAATTTCAACTAGTAACTTCCGGGGTACCCCAAGGATCACATTTGGGGCCATTATTATTTAATGTGTATATTAAAAATATATCTAAATGCTTTAAGTTTGGCAAATTTTTTATGTACGCCGATGATTTAAAGGTTTATCACTCCATTGAAAGTTTTGAGGATACTGTTTTACTGCAGGAGGATATTACGCAACTTGAGTCATTCTGTCGCATTAACAGTTTGTTTTTGAATTTTAAAAAATGCTATCACATTTCTTTTTCACGTAATAAGAATATATTTCTGAATAATTATACTTTATTAGGTAACCAAAAGCTTGCAACTGTTAATCAAATTAAAGACCTTGGTGTTATTTTTGATTCCAAGATGCTGTTTGATCAACATATTTATTATATTTTAAAAAGGGCGAATAGGATGTTGGGGTTTATATCACGTATTTGCTTTGATTTTAAAAACCCCTTTACGTTACGTTCATTATTCATGGCATATATTAATAGTATATTAAGCTATTGCTCTGTTATTTGGAATCCCCAGTATAATATCTATATTAATAAACTGGCTTCTATTCAAAATAGATTCGTTAAATTGGTTAATAAGAAATGTTTTAATAACAATCTCGATAGCTTCAACACTATCTGTCAAAAGCTTAATTTAATTTCACTTGTTGATCGCAGAATGATAGCCGATACCAAATTCATTTTCAAAATAGCTAATAATTTAATAGATTCTCCTGCTTTATTAAGTCATTTATATTACACAGTACCAACTTATAATACCAGAATAAAAAATAATTTTCACCTAAATTCGTCTCACACCAATTATTACCTCAATTCTCCTTTAAATAGATGCCTAAAAACATGTAATAATTTATGTAATCTCTCAGGGGTTGATGTTTTTTCTTGTTCCTTGAACACTTTTAGTACTAAGTTGAAATTGTATATAGCTTCACGTTATTAGATTATAACATATTTTTGAATTTTCATATGTATTTTATAAGGATCATACGTGTTAGCATTTAGTCTTAAACTTAGTTTAGGTACTTTATATTTTTGTGTGAATACTTTTCTGGGTTAGTCCCGTTTGTATTCCATTTTTTTATAAATAAATAAATTTTTGTATAAATAAAAACCTTAAATATTAATTAATGGAGTAAAAGCACTTTTCAAAAATATAGCTATGAAAGCGATGCGGACTTTTTTTATGCTGAGAGGCGAAAATTGGCAATAATAATATTATTATTAGTACGTCTTTGACAATTAATTATATTATTATATTAAGAATTATAGCCACAGTAAAAAGTAAACTTTTATATCTTGTGACAAGTAAAGCTGCTTCCTAAATAAGTATTACCGGTAAGGCTAATATTTTTCTTTCTTTGGAAGACTGCCCTACAAGAGTCAATTGAACCCCTTGAGTAAATTTTTTGAGAATTCTCTTCTGGAAAACGAAAAGGCGTATTATCTTGGCAGTCTCACCCCAATAAAGGATCATATACTTCAGGTGGCTGTAGACCCGACCATAGTACACAAGTTGTTTCTCATAGAGGATATTTTTTAAGTTGATCATGCATGGCATTTTTTGGGTTGAGTTTTTCAGCCACATAGTTAATGTGGTGTGACCGAGAAAGTTGATCACGTACATGTAAGCCCAGAAATTTGCATTGTTTAGCCCTTTTAATCCTGATACTGTTCATTTCAAAATCAAAGTCCGGAACAACTAGCCTCTTATGTTTTACCAAATACTGAGTCTTAAATTCATTTAGAATCAGTCCAGATCTTACATCAAGTGCTAAAACGATCCAAGTTCTTCTGGCAAGAGGGTCCACATCCGTAACCGCAATAATAATGGAAGTGTCATCTGCGTATAAAACCATAGCCGAATTTTTCCCCAAAGCCAAGAAACCCTGCAAATCGTTAATAAATAGTAGAAATAATAGGGGAGACAAAACACTACCTGCAGGGGTACACCGTGGATTTGATGTTTTATCTCCGACATGACTGACCCTACTCTAACACTTATCTTTCTGTTGCTCAGGAAAGAGTTTAAAAGCCCGTTTACAGAGCCCGTAAATCCCATTGCAAACAGCTTTTCAACCAGCGTGGGAATCAAGTTGTATTTTTAACTCCCAACATTAAACGGTGAGGCCTTGTATATTCCTCGGGCTTGAGTTATTTCACTGGTTGGTTTTTATATTTGGCTAAGTGAATTAGACAGTTAGATCACACATCAGGCACTTGTTTAAAGATAACTCTTTAATACATGATTAATTACTAACTTTAGTACAGTACAACTTTTTATAACATTACTACACTTATTACTTGGTGCTTTTATTTAAGCATTGCAATTTGTCGTGTCCGACGGACGAGGCAATGTGAGGTAGTATTGTGTGAAAGAAAAATAAGTTTTGACATTGTCCAATGTAATTTTGGGAAAACAATACACCTCTTCTATTCTGCTCTTCTTCATCTTGGTATCAAATCTGTGAAGCCATGTTGTCAAGATGTCTGCTGTTATCCACGCTTTTTTGTTCGAGGCCCATTGGAGAGGTGTTTTTCTAAATAAAAATGTTTCAAATAAGAAATCTAAATTAATGAAAAATAATCCATATTATCAAAGTAAATTAATACAAGTTCATATTTTCAAAAGGTTATTTGCATCACGTTATTCGCCTGCCACAAGCGTCCAGAAAAATGACAATTACCATATCAGTGCGCATATCTCTCCACGCCCACAAAATATTTCTAACAGCTAAAGACAGCCCAGCGTCCTACTATTTCAAAATATATTAAATTTTCATTGGTTACATCGAACCACCAAAAAATTCAAGTATTTACTCAACTCCGAAATAAACGCTTAAAACAGAAGACGGTCATAAAAATTAATCGTTTTACATAAAATTTTATTACATTTCACATTAAATTATTAGAAAAGAATTCGTAACCGATGACCGCATACCACCTAAGTCAAGTAGAAGGGACTTTCAATCCACCTCTTGAAGGCGGTGTTTGACTTAAAAATTTCCCTTACTTACTCGGATGGGATGGTCAAGATTCCCATTTCACACCTACGCAAATTTAGAGAAGCTATAAAAACGCTAACTCGCCGAGAAAAAGTCAGTTCCCAAGACTTAAGTAAAGTTCCCAAGAGCTCACAAGAGTTCCCAACAGTTCAGTCAGTTTACTAAAGTTCACAACAGTCCAGAAGAAGTCAGTGCAGTTCAAAGTAAAAAGTTCAGTACAGTGCAGTTCAGTTCCATACAAAATAATTGTAAACAAAGAAAACCTATCTACGCCACCCAGTACAGACAAAGTATTAAAAAGTAACTTTCATTAAAGTATATCCAAGTATAGTGCCGCGACCTAAGTCAAAATTAGTCAAAACATACACCGCTTCTCGCAAAAGTTTAGTAACCAAGTCCCCGAGAGAACGATTATAAATATTCTTTTAAGACCACGGTTTAACCATTCTAAATTAAAGTTAGAATTACAGTATTTTAAAAAACAGTTAATTACCAAAAACATACTCAGTTCGAGATTAATAATTACAGTGAAGCTTTTCTCATAAACTTACAAACTTTACAGTGAAAAATAGAGTTAAAATATTCGCAAGCGAAACTTATCTAAATCTCTAGCCAATTCTCAGAAAAAGGGATTCCTTACGTGAAAGTAGAGTCAACTACCTATATTTCAGCCCAAACGTTCAGGTGTGGGTTCATCACCGAGCTGTACAGAGCAAATAAACTTAGAACCATCGAGTGTGAGAGAGAAATGCTAACTTATATAATTGTGATTTTCTGTTGTAAGTAAAAGTTGAATTAACAAATTTATTTTATGCATATTTCGTAATGAACCATATTTTCTAAATGTATTTTGTCAGTGACTTTGAATAATTCCTGAAATCTGCCGTATTTAACATTGTGATTTGCTGTTACCATAATTTCTTTTAACTTAAATTGGAAATAGAATATTTTTGAAAACCTTGTGTAGAGTTTTTACTTATCTCTAAGAAACCCAAATAACCCTAAGCACCGCGCCACCGTACGCCTCAAACTACTTTACCGTATACCACGCTTCGCAAACCACTCCCTTTCGGGCCTGATTTTACCATCAAGCTGCGGGGTATAACAAAGTCTTAAAATACTGCGGCTTTAGACTTACCGTTTAAATTATCACAATTCTAACAAATTTAACAGTTCAGTATAACGTTCAAATGTCTTCTAGATATAAGCACGTATAATAATTCACAAATCAAATACACAAAAAAGAACAAACTATTAACAAGCAATCAAACAAAAGTTTATCAAAAACAACAATGGCGGTTGGCGTCACGTCACTCACGTCACACGTCGGTTGTCGTTTGAAATGGCGTGATAGATTGCGCCGTCTGGTGGAAAGGGTACAACTAAATAATCAAACTCGAGCGCCTAATTTGAAGTGCGCAGACCATGATTGATATCGACTGATTCGCCACATATTTTCTTGAAGGTAATATCGTGCCGACGACGGAATTTTTCTAATTCGAAGCCTTTGCTTGAATTATGGGCAGGGATATTGGTAAATGCTTGTTTCGCGCCTTACAAAACCAGTTAAAAACAACTTGCTCCACTGCCAGTCGGTTTGGGAAGTTTTCTTTTTTGTTCACCGTTGCCACCTTCTTGAAACAAATTTCTAACTTCTGCTTTATTTTGAAGCAACCTAGTTACTTCCCCACCATCTTCAAATATTCACGTTAGTCTCAAAACACACAAAAACTGTTCAAAACAAAACTAATGTTAACAACCGATATATCAGCCTTTAAATCAAATTGAATGGATCCGCCTGCAATAGAGTAATTAGTGTATGTACCTATATTTCTTAAGAATTGTCGGGTCGGGTCTTACTGCCCCTAATGAAGGGTGTTTTTAGTATTAATGTTTACTAAAAATTCCGATGATGAGTGCTCGCGGTCGTTCAACAGATTGGTCGGTATGCAGTAGTGTAAAACACAAGGGATTTCCATTTTTAAATATGGGAAATTCATAACCGATCGTTTAACGCAGTTGGCCACTTTATAGAGGCGGTCGCAAACAGAGGCTTTACTGTAATTAAGTTTTTTAAGTTCTTCACTATCTTTTACAATATCTGGATTTATCCATCGGCCTGAGGATTGTGCCCGATATAGCTTTTCACCTTTAAGACCGGACAAGTAACCTCCAAAAAGTAACATGGGTTTTCGTGAAAGTAATTCCAGACCTCATTGACATATTTAATCAAATTCAAAGCTGCAAAATCATTTGTGGCAAGAAAATAATTTTAGTTAAACAATCATCCTGATGAAAAAAACCGTTTATAGTGGTAGGCTAGAGGTCGTTCTGCTGTTTCTCCTATGATTTTTTAATTGCTTTGAATATCATTTTTTTGGAAACCCCCCGAACTTGGTACCTGGACAGGCTGTAAAATTTTCCTTGGTTTAAGTTTCGATTTTCTATGAATTAGAAATGAATGAAGTAGAGTGAAAATAGGCTCCACATTTACTGTGCACTGCGAGTGTCCTTAGTGCCAATTAGATAATGCCAACACCTCGCCGATATCATAATAAAATGGCATAATTGTGTAAACTTAATATGCCAATTTGGAAACTGGAACAAACCGCAATCAACATATTAATGACTCCGCATTATATCCAGCTGTTGCAAACAGTGCCGTTTGCAAAACTTACTTTGGTCATCAGGCACTAAAGACTGGAAAATTAGATTAATTTCCATCTGTTACCGGCGATTAAGATTTAAATCGATGAACGCCCAGTATTTTAGTTTGGCATTAACTTTAACCACGGAATGGACGGTGCTCCATATAATTTGCTTGATTTATGAACCTGTTAAGTAATGCGAAAAACGTTAAAAATTGCACAAAAAAAATATGTGCAGGGGAAGCCATTATTTGTACTGTATGATTTTATGTGCAACTTAAATAAGTGCCTTAACGCATATAGGTATTTTAGTCAACAAAATCTTTTAAACTTATTTAACACAGGACTTCCTAGATTTGTTTAGTTAACTTAAATATACCTAGACACAAAATTTATATACAGTATGTCCACGGATAGACATCCCCATAGGACTAATGGACCAAAAATTTCGTTTTTCGACAAAAAGTCATTCTTGATAAAAAGTTCTGCATCTCGAAGAAATGTAGCCTACGAGGAGATTTTTTGATTTTTTTATACAGGGTACCCAAAAAATAAAAAAACATGAAATACCATCAAGAATAAATTAACTTTACTTATCGTTTTAAAGTAAAATCGCAAATAAAAAAAGGTTTTAAATCATATTCAATTCTGAGTTGGGGATTTTCTCTACTCCAGCATCATATTAATACGTGTATTATTTTTACTGAACAATCTCTAGTTTTACCTTTTTTACCTATCCCACCTAATGCAGGTATCCTATAAAAATCTGATAAAACGTCATGATATTATTGTAATGTTATGAAGTTGTCAAAAATTTCATTTTAAAATATTAAAAGTAATATGCTGTCCGTTGAACAAAAAATATTTTTGGTCCAGTGTTATGGTACCGGTGTAAACTCTTACAATTATGCACAAGAAAGGTTTTTAGAAAAGTTTCCTGGAGTTTATGTTTCGACGTATGCAATTAGACAATTAATCAAGAAATTCAAACACACGGGGTCGGTGGAAAACTTAAAAAGGAAGAAGAAACTGTTTGATGAGGATGATGCAGCTACCGTTGTGGTCTTACAATCTGTTGAGGAGAACCCACTTGTCTCACTAAGGAAACGAGCTCAACATTTGCTTATTGTCCAAAAAAGTCAAATTCAAATAATTTTAAAACAAAATAAGTTTCACCCATTCAAACCGCATTTTAATCATGCTTTAGAAGATGGAGACCATGCGAAACGACTGGATTTTTGTTTATGGGTAGGGGACAAAATTTTAAATGAAAATAACCAATTTCACAAACTTATTTTATTCACTGATGAATCGACTTTTTCAACAAATGGTACAGTGGCTTCCCAGCACGTACGATACTGGAGCACAGAAAATCCCCAATTTAGAATTCCTGCCCATCGCCAATATTTTAAAAAAGTTAATGTATGGTGTGGAATTTCGTATTTTGGAATAATAGGTCCGTTTTTTTTTTGAGAACACGTGCAATAGGAATTCATACATGGAAATGCTACAAACCTGTTTTTCGGATAAGTTAGATGAGCTGCCATTGCAGTACAGGGGACAAATGTACTTTCAGCAAGATGGGTGCCCAGCGCATTGTGCACGCGAAGTTACAGAGTGGCTTAACATGAAATTTGGAAATCGATGGATTGGCCGGTACGGTCGAGTTATGTGGCCTGCAAGGAGTCCTGACCTCACGATTTCAGACGCGTACCTTTGGGGCCGTTTAAAGCAATTAACTTTTCAGCAACCCATTGAATGTAATGTTGATATTTTGAAACAGAGGATTTTACAGTCAGTACAAATGATTTCCCTCGAGGAGGTAAGAAGAAGTTATGATCACATTAGAAGGCAATTTGAACAATGCGTCGAAAACGGAGGAGGCGTATTTGAATAAATAATAGTTCTTGCTTTGCAATGCAGTTCTTTTTGTTGTGCAATGTTTTTGTTTAATACGTTTAATATGTAAGCACTGAATATGATTTAAAACCTTTTTTTATTTGCGATTTTACTTTAAAACGATAAGTAAAGTTAATTTATTCTTGATGGTATTTCATGTTTTTTTATTTTTTGGGTACCCTGTATAAAAAAATCAAAAAATCTCCTCGTAGGCTACATTTCTTCGAGATGCAGAACTTTTTATCAAGAATGACTTTTTGTCGAAAAACGAAATTTTTGGTTCATTATTCCTATGGGGATGTCTATCCGTGGACATACTGTATATATATATTATATAATTATTTTAATTGATTGATTGTAAGACGTGCCGACTGCCGACCTATGATAGTGCCTCGCTGGCTGTGGATGAATGTATAGTTTTTTGGAAAGAAGCCAGAATTCCCACACTAGATCGATCAGATTGTATTAAAAAAATTAAAAAATTATACGAACAATTAAGAAAAAAACCGCAATAAAGAGAGTGAATTGCATAGGCACAGAGAACAAGACTTTAGTGATGCCCTAGATGATTTGTTCGATATAGCACATGCTAATGCAATGAATATAATAAAACTTGAAGAGAACAAGCAGTTTTTAAAAGTTTTCAGCGTGAAAAGGGACGAGTAGGGTGCATGCTGGGAATAGTTAAGATTTTATATGAGAAAGAGCAAAGAAAATTAGCACGAAAGAAAGAAGAAGCGAAGAGGAGGATTAGGGAAAGCACGGAAAATGAAAAAAAGCACAGGTATTTTTAATTTTCTTATTTTGTGTCAAATGTTAAATAATTATTTTTGTTTATTATAGTTATTCCCAATGATACTTCGTATGAAAATCTAGCATCGGACTCTGGTTCAAGTGATGATCTTAAGAATCAAGAGTCGGATAGCGAATTTGTTACGGAACCTCAGCCAGGAACTTCAGGTATTTCCACAGTTAAATGACCCAGGCGAGAAATTTTTACCCAACGACTTTCGGCTGCATTGGACACATGTTGCATTAGTGACAGGGATGCTGTACATTTGCTAGCAGCTTGCCTGGAGGCTTTACACATTAATCCAAATAAGTATGTTATAAATAGCACCTCTCTAAAGAGGAGTAGAGAAGATTTTAGAAAAAGCACAGCTGAAAACATAAAAAGACAATTTACGAACTCAGAAAAGGAATCAGTTGTTATTCACTGGGACTCCAAAATGTTGCCTGCTTTATTGGATATGATAAATGTTGACAGATTTCCGATCATAGCTACTTTACCCAATACAAATCAGGAACAATTACTTGGTGTGCCACAGTTATCTTCTGGAACTGGTTATGAAGTATCAACCGCTGTCTATAATTCGCTTCAAGAATGGTGTTTAATAAATTAAACTCAGGCAATTCTCTTTGATACTACGGTATCTAATACAGGACGACTAAATGGTGCATGTATCTTATTAGAACAAAAGTTAAACCGTAATATTCTTTTTTTGACCTGTCGCCACCATGTTTATGCTTGCAACATGCTTCAGAGTGTGTTCCAAGAATATAACATTGGTGTCTCATCTGGACCTGATATTGCTTTGTTTAAAAGATTTCAAAAAGAGTGGAAAAATATAGATCAAACAAGTTATTTAATTTGTAGTTTAGATAGTGATTGCTATGAAATTTTAAAAGATATAAGAGATGATATTCTTGCTTTTGCAAACAAACTAGCACAAGAAAACTTTCCTAGGGATGACTATAAAGAGTTCTTATAAGTAGTAGTGATGTTTCTAGGTGGTTCTTTAAACAAAAATGTAAAATTTGGATAACCTGTGGTTTATCATTTGACAAGATGGATGGCCAAAGCAATATACTGCCTAAAGATATTTTTATTTTGCCACCAATTCAATGTGCAGAAGAAGATCTAGTTCCTTCTTTTAAAAGAAATTTGTTGCTTTATAGTTAAATGTTATATATATATAAATATAGGGCCTGGTTTCTTGCTTCAAACGCTATTCAGGCTCCACTCAATGATATAAATTTTCTAAAAGACTTACAAAACTATAATAATAAAAATGAAAGAATCCAAAGGAAGTTTTTAAATCACCTGTGGTACCACAATGAGGAATGTGCGGCATTAACCTTATTTGACGAAAGAATTGATGACCAGAAAAGACATAATATGGCCACAAAGATATTAGCAAAAAGTCAAAATGAAGAGAAAACTGATATAAGAAAAAAGAGAAGTATCAACTACGATGACCTTCCAAATTTTTTACAGAAAGAACTTCCAGAAGAAATACTTTCAGAATAATCAAAAATATTACTAAAACGGTTTAATATTTTTACAGACTGTTTAAGCTTAGAACCAAAGTTACGGAAGAATACTGAATCCTATAAAAAGGGAATAAAAGTATTTACAGCAGTAAGGGTTGTTAATAATACAGCAGAAATAGGGATAAAGATTATAGAAGAATTAAAATAGTAAGCTGACGAAAAATGAAGATCAGAAGCAATATCTCCTCCAAGTAAGTTTAAAAAGTTTTGTTTTATTGCATTTTCAGCATAGAAATTATTTTTTCAGGTCGTTCAACATTACAGAAAAAAATATCCTGACCATACAAGAAAAGAATTAAACCAGTAAATTACCTTTAATTGATAAGAGTTACTAATTTATAAACATTATTTTGTATATTTGCCTAAATATATATATACCCGCCGTCTAAGACTAGCATGGGTAGCATTCGGCAAGCTAAATTATGTTTTCAAATCATCTCTTCCAGTATGCCTTAAAAGAAAGACTTTTAACCAGTGTGTATTGCCAGTGTTGACCTACGGAGCGGAAACATTAACACTGACAAAGAGAACAGTGCATAAAATCTGTGTGGCACAAAGGGCAATGGAACGAGTGATGTTGGGCATTTCCCTCAGAGATAAAATCACAAATCAGGAAATACGCCGACGAACAGGGGTACTAGATGCAATAGAGAGAATAACGACTCTGAAGTGGAACTGGGCAGGTCACGTCGCTAGATTATCGGACAATAGGTGGACAAGGCGAATACTGGAGTGGAGACCAAGACAGGATGCATATCGAAACAGAGGCCGACCACCAACAAGATGGACCGATGATTTAAAGCGCTGCCAAGGTAACTGGATGCAGGTGGCGCAGGATCGGGACACATGGAGAAGGATGAGGGAGACCTATGTCCAGCAGTGGACACGAGAGAATGGTTGATTGATGATGATGATGATGATATATACCCTTTAAAAAATAACCTATTTTTAAAATTTTCAATCCACAGTTCAATCTTTTTCTAGAATATTATATTATGGTTTAGTACGAAATTAGAGGCTCCTAGTATATAAAAAAAATAACTTTCGAAAATAAGGACCACTCTAATATGTGAACAGGGTGTAACTTAATGATTGGCCGTAATTCCAAGGGCCCATTCCTGAGCCAAATTCAAGTAGAAAAGTTGATATAAATATGTGTCCTAAAAAGTCTGGGTTACCGATATTTTTTTTGGTAATTTTTTTATGATATTCAATAGAAATCAATAATCTACATAAGCTGCTAAAATTTCAGCTCTTTAAGTGCATCCAATCCTTAGATATTCAATGTTGGGTTGCAGTAAAAAGCACTTCACCGACTCGTGACGTCATTCCGCATAAACACCACGACGCGCGGGTCGTCAAACGCGAACGAGTTTGAGTTTGCTAATTGCCACACATTAGTCAGTAATCCATTATAATCCATCTGAAGGATGTTGATGATTGTTATTATTAATATTTAGAGAATTTGTTGAAGAATAGCAAATTTCCTTATTCTACAAATCACTCGTTCTACATGTATTCTTAAACTTGCAATCCTTTCTAATTGCTTAACTTCTTGCTTTTTTTCGGCTGGATGAGACAGATAGTCGTCTCACAAGTTGACTAATATTGGCTGTAAGTTGATCTTTGAGATGCTTAAAGTCTGTCGGCAATTACCTGGCCCCTGGATTTAATTTATTTAAAAATGTCGATTTCTCAACTACCATTTTGTCAGTAGTTCTACCACCAAAACCAGAAGAATGTAATATAAAAATAACCCAAACAATTAAGTGTTATAAAAAACCAAATTACGCCCTAAACAATAATCGGGTGCCAGTACTCACCTTAGAATAACCTGCGACAAGGCAACCTATTCACCCTTACTCTGGCAACCCTACGCCCTGGAGGATGTTCTTCAGACATCCCTTAGCTAGCTCAACTCAGTGTAGGTTCGCTATTTTGTCTCTGGATTGAGAGGTTTAGCACTCTTATGTAAGTAAGTTAAAGTCAAATCCTGAAGGCGCCACCTTAGTTTTTTTACTTAAAAGCCTTTTAAGGTTCTAGTGTTTGGCCTCAGAAAAAAACAAACTAGGAAAAAAAACACTTATGTCACCATCGGTATACACTAGCTTCTTATAAACTCTCATTCACTCAAGCCCTCAAAGTCACTCTATTTAAAATAAAAGCCAAATTTTCGCAGAGGCCAATACAAATATTTATTCCTAAAGTGGTGTTAAGCCCTTGGTTACTTGGTTTTATAAATGCAAGCTCCTCTTACTTTGGTGAACAATAGATACTTAAAGTTAAAAGATAAATAAGTGAAATGAAATATTAAAGTGATAGTACTAGGTTCGAAAATAAAATTTCTGAAGGTTTAAATTTATAAAGTTATCGATAAAAGAAAGCAAAAAGTCAAACCCTGTTTGACACAGTCTTGAACAAGACGGCAACTGTCAGAACTACACTGTAAAAAAAATTACTGTTCAGTCTGATCTGGCAGCCACATAGACCTACATCCAGGACATTGCCTCAGACTAGGAATTTCCGCAAGGTCTGTGCAAGAACCTCTCACAACTAACTAAATTTACCATAAAATCTCTGTTAGAGCATAATACAATATCTTACGAGTACCTGTGGTTACTCAATAAGCATACTAGCCACTCGGGCATAGATAAGTTAAAATGTCAAAGTTACAAGTGTTAAATTTAGAAGAAACAAATGGCCTTTAGCCGGGAAACAAAAATATTTACTTTATAATCATAAATTGTAACTATATTTACAACAAAAGTAGCTGTAACAGACTACCTAACGTTCTGAACTACTAGAGACTCTTGTGACGTCTTAACGATATGTCGACATACGCTACACGTTTACATTGCACAAGCTCTGTGCATAACATGGGCGCAAAACTTTATCAAAACACTGTATATCAACCAATACGCAAATGCAGAATATTAAGATTTTAAGTTGACTACTTTTTAAAGAAAAATGAACACAGGGTAATGATACTAAGCTGCAACTTTAAGTGCTACCCATGGTCTCTCAAACAGCTAACGTGGATACTGCTACACAGCTAGTCTCCAAGAATTCAAATGGTACATGTCAACTGGCACGTCCCGCGTCTAGGCATTTCCAACAAAAGTAAACTAGTACTCCAGTTTGTACTCGGACTTTTAGCCCCTACCAAAAAAAAACCCTAAAATCGAATTTTAGATACACAACATGAAAGAGAAATCTTTCATAACACCCAACGAGGGTAATTCAGATACTAAAGTTTAAACCTACCTCAAATAACTAACGAGGGTTTCACTTTACCAAATGGCGTTTATGACCGCTGTTGCAATTCATTAAAGCATTTTAAATCGGCATTCCGCCCAAAGAAATAGGCAAAACAACAAAGCCATACCCTTTTTAAAGCATTTGTGGATGCTTTATCGGCACTACATTAGCCTGCACGGCCCAAAAAAACTAAGCTTGGGGAGCTATTTCCACAAACGTGCTTTAACTTCCAGTGTCCATGGTCGAAAGGGGCGATTCTTATTTTTCTCCAACGTACATAGTTACCAAAACAAAACAATGACAAAAATTAGTCAACCCTATCAACGTAAACTAACCTCTTTTAATAACATAGAAAACTAACGGCGACCGAAGTCAACCCACGCGACCAAGCAAAAATTAACCAGACGTGGCCGTGAAAATACACAGAAACTGTCAGTCTCACACTGACCTATTATCGATTTTCTTAAAAACAGCTTATTTACAACAGTCGGGACATTTAACCTACATCTCAAATAGAAAAAGTTATTTCTATTGCTAACTTGAAAAGTTTATCAATTACCAATCAATTAGAACAAAGATTTGAAATCAAACCTGTCTGCAAGTAGTATCAAACAAGGAACAGAAAAAATCAATCCACTTGGCTATGTCTTGCAAGATACAAAGTATTCCTGGAATATAAACTTCAACAAAGGTTTGAAACTAAACCTAATAAAAATTTTGGCTATTACAGGTAACTTAATTAGTAATTAATGTTTAAGGTGAGAGTCTACATATCATTATATATTTTTAACAATTTAAAAACTTAACATAGATAATCAAACTTATGAAGTGCAATTTTCGAACTGTAACAAGAAGTAAGCATAAGAAATTAACCCATTAGATGTACATACTATTACGTACTTCAACCTTTATATTCTGACCATCAAGGGGACTGTATAGTAGTATCGGTTCACTACTTGGTTTTTGTATTGAAATTTCAAAATAAGGAATGGGAAGTTTTTCTGAACCTAAGATAATGATTTAAAGTGAACAAATGGATAAAGGTAACCTGCTAGTAAAGGTACTGTTTTTTGAATAATATTACATAGTTTGGCAACTTTTACACTAAAATCGTCGGCTAATATTCTGTAGGATAATCTTAGTTCGATCTTTTTTAGGATTAAAAAAATATCCAATCTATTCAATTTACATTTTTGGGCTAGCATGTTTACAATAAATAATGAATGGCTAGGCATACCTGAATAGTTTGGGATTTTTTTTATCAAGAATATTGTTCTCTTTTGTATTTCTTTTAGAATATCTATATGTTTTCTACTATCGCAATCTGAATCTGACAAGCTTAGTTCTGATAAAATAAATGTTGTTGTAGAGCCGTTACTACTACAAATTGAGTCGGTACTATTTCCTTCAAAACCGTTTCCTTAAAAGAATATTTTCTCTTTTTCCCATTTTTGGGAATGGCAACTTGTACACTGGACTCCCTTGCTGCGAATTTCAGCCTTAAGCTGCAACACTTGAACACCCATATCACAAGACAAATAAAAGACCCATATATTTAGACTTTGGTTCGATTTTCATCCCATTTTCCTGCTCGACGTCCTCATTATCAATATAAATTTCTGAAGTTTCAGGAAGTAACAAGTTATTAATCAAGGATTTCTGTTCTTTTTTTTTTTTTTTGGAAAAACCGTGACGATGGTTTCAACCTGTGGGCCTTAACTCGCTCTTGGTACTACTTTTGGCTTAAGTCTGATATTTTCTTTCTTCATTGTCTTTATGTACATATAATTTTATCTAGGATAGGTTCTAGATATTATATATTTTATACTCTTCTTTCACATTGGTATTTAAACTTACGTTTAAATGATCTTCACAGCATTGAACGTGGGATTTCTCAAAAATAAAAATATCCCGACGCATAGCTCTTACTGCCAAACTCTTTTAGTTGCACTATCAAAAGGTACGCTTATAAACAGATTTTCTGGGTCATTGCTGGAAGTGTTACGACACTCAGAAACCACACAATATTTATTATAAGCTTTTTTCTCCCTTAATTTAAACCAGCAAGGAGATAAAAAATATATAATTTAACTATCAAACGCCGTTTCTATACAGAAATAAAATAACGCGCGCCACACGGCTAGTAAATCCCGACCGTCATCCGATCAGCAGCTGCAAACTGGCAGACGAGGGCAAATAAGTGGCCAGCAAGGTCTAACGACTTGACTTCTCCTAATTTTTTCCCTTGGAGCCACTTGAAATTTTAGTTTATAGAACCGCACCGGAAAGTATTAAAGACCTCAAAAATAGAAAAACACAATGTCCAAGAGAACTTTCAAAATAGACTCTTGCCAATAACGGTGCACATTTTGAACACTTAATAAAATGATTTGTTTAAACTAAACAAATTAGTTGCATTACTGCAAAGTTTTTCGCCTAACTCGCAAACCGATCACCCGATTTCACTTTTGTTGGCAATTTAAGGCCCTTTATTCGAAAGGTAATGCCACTTGACATAGGTCAAGAGTAAAATGCTATCAAATGTGTAATTAAACAAAATTGACGTGTTTTTTGTAAAATCTTATTTTCCTCAAAATTTAGAGATATTTAGGGTGGTTCATTTTGAAATAAAAGTAGTGTAAGTTTGTAAGTGGCTCTAAGTATTGGAAAACGCCATATTTTTTATTTCCATTAAATAATTTTTTGCTATAGTATATTGCTTAATGCGAGAGAGTAACAAATCATTATTGAACTATAAAACCCGGTGGTCTTCGCCGTATTCCATAGGTGTAGTCCAATTATTATTACTTAATTATGTTTATTGTCAGGGGTCTCGAGATCAGGTAGGTAGAGGCACCGGAAGTTTACCTACCTGGGCCTCACTGTTTCAAAAATTTGAAATGCTTAGTTACTTTCCGGTAGTTGTTGGGAAACTTCGTTCTTGAGAATGGCCAGTGTTTCTGAATTTGTTGCTGAGAAACGGGTTAGTAAAACTGCGCTTTCTAAAAATGAGAAAATTATTATTCTCAATGTGTTCAACGCTCTTCGCCACGAAAATTCAACATTCGGAGTTGCAAAAATAGTTGAAATGTGTTCGACTATGACTGAAGTTGGGCAGTCAACAATATACCGCCTTGTGCACGAGGATAAACGCGGCCCCATCAAGTCACCAAAGAAAAATACAGGAAGAAAGGAAACTGTAATAAATGAGGAAGAAAAGACAAAAGGCAATCAGAAGAATCATACACTCGTTTTACTTAAAAAAAGATATACCTACCTTGGACAAAATAATGTCTGAAATAAAAAAGGATGACTTCATTCCACCCATGGGTAAGAAGAAATTATGGAAAACTTTGAAGGAAATGAATTTTTGTTATGAGAAAATTCAAAACTGAAAATCACTTTTAATAGAGAAAGACGAAATCATCTGCTGGCGACGACGACATTTGAGGGCAGTTAAACAGTTTCGAAGGGAAAACAGGAATATCTATATATGCACGAAACTTGGTTAAATGAAATATATACCGTCGCTAAAATATGGCAGGACATATAAAAAGCGCGAGGCAAGCTTTCATGGAAGGATGGTCCACTGGAATAAACCCTAGGGAAAAGGTAAAAGATTAATAATTACTCACATTGGTAGCAAAAATGGATTTGTCGATGGCGGCTTACTAGCATTTAAATCAAAACAGGCTGGAGACTATCATGACGACATGAACGCTGATGTTCTTGAAGAATACTTTCAGCAAATGCTAGATCGTATGCCCCCTGTTATAGTCATGGATAATGCCAGCTACCACTCAAAATAATCCGAAAAAATACCAACGTCTCCTTGGAAAAAAATTACATCATTTATTGGCTTACTGTAAATAGTAAGCTATTTCATAAAGATATGCTGAAAAAGGAGCTACTGAAGAGTGTAAAGTTGAATAAACCTCTTTGTACGAAATTTGTTCTTGCCGAAATCGCTTCAAAACGAAATACAACGGTACTTCGCCTTCCGCCATATCACTGTGGATTAAACCCCATAGAATTGGTGTGGGCGCAAGTAAACAGCTTTTTTGTAGCAAGGCATAGAATAGAATAGAATAGAATATAATAGAATAGAATAGAATAGAATAGAATAGAACAGAATTTTATTTAACTATGGTTGTACAAAAAAATATACATTATAGCAGGTAAAAAACAAACAATGTCCAAAATACATAGTAAATAATATGACAATGAAAAAAGTAACATACAAACGAAAATATTACAAACTAAAATAAAAATAATATAACTAGACACAAACATAGTGCAAAGTCGATACATGGTTAAAATAAAATAATACGTGGTCAAGGAATTCCTGAACAGAGTAAAAACAGTGTTTTAAAAGATAATTTTTTATTTCCATCTTAAATCTTTTCTCGCCCAAACCCTGCATTTTGCTGGGCAATTTGTTATAAAGTTGGAGGTTTAATAAGTTTTTAACAGACTCTGCCAATCTTAATCTTGGTATCAGGAGAGTATCCTTTCTCGACTTATACTTATGAATCGTACTGGATGACTGGTAACTTGATTTTTTCTAGTGAATTTCCACCAAGGAATGAAATATAAAAATGCATGGCAAGGGCATTATTTCGAGTCTTTGAAATATGGGTCGACAATGTGCTCGATAATGAGAGCCAGTAATGGTTCGAATGACTTTTTTTTTTAATTCTAAACATAATTTGGGCTGCGGAACTATTTCCATAACAAAGTTGAGAATGACACAAGGCAAAATAGCTCATCCTCAACACATCAAAATGTACGAGCGCTCTGAGTCTGCGCAACAAAAAGTTAATACCGGAAAGCTTGCCACGGACCATTTCCACATGGCACGACCAATTCAATTTATCATCTATTTTAATACCCAACAAATTCACACACCTGCCCTGACCTACACCGTTACTTGTTAAAATTTTTAATGACTGTGTTTTTTCGGTATTAAGTTTAAACTTATTAGCCTGAAACCACTCCTGGGCTTTTTCGATGCAATTGATTGAGATTGTATCTAACGCGTCTGCGTTACTGTTAAAAGAGACAATGGTAGTATCATCAGCATCAGCATATAGCATACATGTGGTTGGTCGCATAAAATTACATAGATCGTTTATATAAATAATAAATAGTAATGGGCAAAGGATGGCATAACACCACTTTTAAAATGAGAGACGTTGGAAACCTTTTGCTAGAGGAAATAAAGACAGTGGATTGTGAAAAATAGAGTAAGTGCGTCGAACATGTGATTTAAATATAAGAAAGAATGTGGGAAACTGATAACATGCAAGAAAACACTGTAGAGCACCTTATTATTTCTCTGAACCCCAACGACGATAGTTAATCAGACTACTCGGAACATGATGATTAAAATTTAAAAGTTAAGTTGTTATATTGTACACAGTAAATTTTTTTTTTATAAATATTAATATTTATTCCAATTTATCTATTTTCATATTATTCTTATTTCTATGTAAGTTTTTATCTACTTAATATTAGAATAATTAATATCTCAATTATCTGCCTGTTTCTATAATTATAATCAAGTATATTATTATTCTAATAAAGTACCTGTAGTACCGCTTCTGTCACCTTACTTTCATTCACCAAACTCGTCTTTCAATTCTATGCAAATTAGACCGATTCGGGGTGTGTAGGTTGTTGTAGGTAAGTTGCCCACCCTGCTTAATGGGTCCTGTCATTGCAAATATACATTTTATTACTCTCTCGCATTAAGCAACAAAGAGTAATTTTAATTTAATAGCAGTGCTTAACTGATTTAACAAATTTCATAAATATATATTGATATTTTAGCGACATCGAAAGTTGATGGTCGAATTTTCCAGATTAATGTTGAAAATTAGTGGCTTTTCCCTGTAATTAATATGTCATACGTAAAATAAAATGTCCATAAAATATCATAAATAATAATGATAACAATTATGAGCGTCGAAATTAAAAACATGTTTCAATAGAGCGGACGCTACATGCGGTTTAATTTCGAAAGTCCTATGAATTATGAATAAGGTTCCGTATTTGGAATAATCAGGAAATTATTTGTTTCGTGTAATTAAATTATGAAAACTAAACATCTGATAAGCAAATTAGCAAATTTGTCTCTTTAAAAAGACTTTTTAACTATAGTGGCATAATGAATATTGAACCATAAGTAAATCTAAATGATGTGATTAATAATCTTTTTAAAGAAGTTGTTGACGTTATGAGGAAGGAAACATAATTTTTATTCATAACAACGACTTCTGCTCATTTGTCATGTTTAAGAAATCGTTTATCACGTTGATAGTTATGACTCGGTTATTTTACTAATGAAAAACAGATGCAGAAGTGGTAATTTGTCGTCTGAATACATTTTTCCATAAATAATATTTAGCTGCTTACATTGGCTAACCAAATGTGTTTATGTCGGCTATATTTATAACTATAGGTGGTATATAGTACTAAGGGCTTAGTGAAATAACTTATAGCATGTAGCTTTAGAATACAAGGTTTCCGGAATTGTCATACTTGCAGGGTATAATCTACGTCCCAAAGTAATCACATGTTCTTCTATAAACACAATAATATATCGAAGGCTTCTAAAAGAGCTACAACCCCCAAATGAGGTAGAATATATCGAACGCCTTTCTATAAATATTTATTAATTCAATTTAGATTAGGTTTTGCTAATATCATACTATAGCCACTAACTCAAAGCAAAATAATGTGTCTTTGTTCTATTTCTATATTTAATAAAACTCTTACAAAAATTAAATAAACATTCATCTATGAAACAAAAAAAATGGGAGCCTTATTTTGAACACAGTGCGATATTGGAAACCTTATCCCAACGAGACAGTTCTCGCAGGTAAAATTTTTAATTTTTGCGTTTTGTACATCAACCCAGAACTCGTGGAGCCACCTACTGCATTGAATACACTTGATCCAAGGTTCACCATGTTTGTCGGAAGAAAACCGTCCATCGCAAACAGAGCGTTGTTTAGTTTTAGACTCATTGAATTTAAGACTGGACGTTGAAGGATTTGTAAAGACATTTTTAAATGCTTTGTTTACTGATATTCGTTTTATTTTCTTTGTTTAATATGCTCTCCTGTAAAGCATCCTTGTAAGGAGAACCAGTGATCAATGTAGCGAAGCTCTGACGCTTTGTTTTTTGCGTTTTAGGCACTCAGGAACTGGTATCATATCGGATGAGAGCATTAAATTTTCAGATTGTAAAGCTGGTGGGGTTGCTGAATTCGTGAATAGATTATTAGGGCTAGAGGAGAATTGCGGTTCTATAATATTTAGTCTTGCATTTTCTTGCAAAAAATCAAGTACGGTAAATTTGGTTTTAATAAAAGGGAATATTCCACTCTTTTCAAATCTGTGAACTGCTGAGGCAATGGTAGCAGCTCTTGGATATGCTTTTCCCAAAATGCCTGCAGCTTGGTAAGAGTTGACGACTCGATTAGGATGATTGCGGATCCAGGTTTCAACCTCTTATGCATAATAAGCCTTAAATGGTTCCATAAAGGAAAAATGGCTGCATCTTATGGGAGCAGTGTAATTTTGACGGACCACATCAATCACAACTACGTTACGAGTATATGAATGATGTTCCTCTAATTATACTCTAATATATCCTGCTGCATTGTTATACCACCATAGTAATAAAAGAGCCACGCTTTGCTGATGTTAGGCTACCAACCTGCTTCTTTCCTTTCAATGTAATGACCTTGCTGTGTTTGTACTGTACGGTGGTCTCCCCGGTCTCATCTACATTATATACCCTAAGGGGATTATAGTTCCAAGATTGAAAAGAATTGTTCTTCATTTTCTTTGGAGAATCCCTCTGGCCGTTGTTATGCCTTGAGATGTCCTTAATGACAGTTGTCGATATCGCTTCAGTCGGAGCATTTTCTTTCCAGCCATCCCATTTATTACTGACTAGCCCCATAAGAATTGTAGTTTCTGCATACTTTAATGGTGAATAAATTTACTTTGAATATTAATTTAAATTTTGCCAGATCCCTGATGTTCCTTCTTTCGACAACACGCTTATTGACTGGAATTTAATAGCACTATTAGAGGAGGTAGCATGCCTTGCTAATGGTGGAATCTGTACTTAACCTAGAGGAAAAGAACTTGAAGGCACCAGTGTGTTCAAGGGCGGTTTTAGCTTTTCAACATGGGGGGGGGGTAATTTCAAATCCCATTTTTTTTTAAACAAGCAAGCAGTCATCAATAGAAAAGCTGTTATTAACCTGAAGTAACCAGAAAAGAAGGAGGAGGGGGGCAGAAAGAAAATAGCGGCGCAGGCGAAAATTTTTTGAGTGCCACGCCCTTTTTTTCAATGATGATGCTTAAAATTCTAAATTCATGGGGGGGTAATTGCCCTATTACCCCCCCCCCCCGTAAAACCGCCCTTGAGCATAGTTCAATACGTATTGTTGAAAAAAAATTATACTTACATTGGAAAAATCACCCTTGGAATCTAATGTCGTTAAAACTTAACCAAACAAAATATACGTGGTGCAGGTCTATTTCGTTTTTTCTCGACTGATGCGATGGCACTGCATGACTGGCTATAAATAAGGAGTCACGTTTTCGTATTGCCTGTTTTTAGCTTCTTTATACCGTTATGGAAATATTCTAGGGTTCGAAATTAGGAACTGCTCGACATTTGGTGCCCTTACTCTAAATTGAACTCCTTGAAGACTGTTTTCTTTAATTATTATTATCAAACTATTCACAATAAAAAATTTAAATTCCAATATTATAGTAAATTTTATGTCTTCAGTCTAATTACACAGTCAAAATTGTTAATACATAATAATATATCGTTGTTAGTGGCGTAACATTAGGGATTAAATTAGTTTATCTACGACTATTTAATAATAGAAGCATAATGTGTTTGTTAGTACATATATAATGTGGTTCATATTACCATAGTTACTCATATTCCACAGCCGTGGAATATGAGATTTCATATTCCACGGTCCCAACAAATAGTACATTATTTAACGAGCGTATAATGAGCCGAAGGCGAGTGTTTTAAGGATTCGAGTGTAATATAGCCATTATACGCGAGTCAAATACTATACTTTATCTACGACTATTCAGTATTCAAGAAGTTAGAAAATGGATTCAGAGCAACACATTTTATTACAATAGGATTATTATTAATGGTATTTCTTAACTAAAAAATACAATTCAACGATGTTAACCATAATTAAACAAAATACAATTGCAGCCCGAATTTCTGGAGGGGTACTTTGGATTTCGTTTTCGTCATCCGAAATCATGATATTTTACTTTGAAATCAACAACAAAATGTCACAGCGAAACTTAAATGACTGAGGAAAAAAATGATTCGTTTACTTGTCAATCGGTTGCTATGGTATTAATACCATTCACGCCTGCTTAAACTAGATCTGGTGCGTTTTTATCGTAATTCAGGTAACTTTGTTTTGTTGGGACCGTGGAATATGAGTAACTATGGTAATATGAACCACATTATATATATGTACTAACAAACACATTATGCTTCTATTATTAAATAGTCGTAGATAAACAAAGTTACCTGAATTACGATAAAAACGCACCAGATCTAGTTTAAGCAGGCGTGAATGGTATTGATACCATAGCAACCGATTGACAAGTAAACGAATCATTTTTTTCCTCAGTCATTTAAGTTTCGCTGTGACATTTTGTTGTTGATTTCAAAGTAAAATATCATGATTTCGGATGACGAAAACGAAATCCAAAGTACCCCTCCAGAAATTCGGGCTGCAGCGCATACAGCTTCCCTGGAATTACTACCAGAAAAATCACGCAAGAACTATACGCTAGCGTACGATAATTTTATAGACTGGCGACGAAAAAACAACACAAATTCTTTTTCTGAAGATACCGTGCTAGTATATTTTAAAGAATTGTCAAAAAAATACAAGTCAAGCACTTTGTGGACAAATTATTCCATGATAAAAAGTACCCTTATGTTAAAACATAATGTAAATATTGAACCTTATGGAAAAGTACGCGCTTTACTGAAAAGGCAATCTGAAGGTTACCAGCCGAAAAAAGCAGAGGGTTTTACTGGGGAAGAAATTAACAAGTTTATGGAAGAGGCACCGGATGTTAAATATCTAGCTACAAAGGTAATAATGCATTTGATTTAACACCTTTATCTAAAATAACTAAATATAATATTTTTTTATAGGTTGCATTGATAATGGGGGTAATGGGAGCTTGCCGTTCCAACGAGCTGTATAACATGAAGGTAGAACACATACAATATTATGACGGCTGTGTGCAAGTTCTTGTTCCAACGACGAAAACAAAAATTCCCAGGAATTTTACGATTACCGGAGACTATTATAATATTGTCAGAAAATATGCGGATCTTAGACCATCAAACGTGCCAAATTCTTTCTTTTTAAACTATCAAAACGGCAAATGCACAAAGCAAATAATTGGCATAAATAAATTTGGACAGATGGGTAAGATGATAGCGGAATACTTGCAACTAATAAACCCAGAAAAATATACCGGCCATTGTCTTCGCCGATCTTCAGCTACATTATATGCTGACGGAGGAGCAACTATGACAGCCCTAAAACGTCATGGAGGTTGGAAATCGGCCTGCGTAGCTGAAGGTTATATTGCTGAATCAAAAAAAACTAAAATAGACGCTGCTAATAAAATTTTAAAACAAATAAACTCAAAATTATGTCCATCTACATCTACCACTGTAAATAATGTTAGCTCCGAAACTTTTTCCATTACTAATAAGAACGATATGAATATAAGTAATATTCCTGCTCCCATTCATTTTCATAATTGCTCTAATTTTACAATAAATTTCATGAAAAATTAGAAATAAGTAATTGTATTTTGTTTAATTATGGTTAACATCGTTGAATTGTATTTTTTAGTTAAGAAATACCATTAATAATAATCCTATTGTAATAAAATGTGTTGCTCTGAATCCATTTTCTAACTTCTTGAATACTGAATAGTCGTAGATAAAGTATAGTATTTGACTCGCGTATAATGGCTATATTACACGAGATTTTAAAACACGAGCCTAACTCGTTAAATAATGTACTAAAGAACTTTTTTGTGCATATAAATTTTTAGCGATTTTATTTTTATAAATAGAAAAGGGTACTGGTCCGTATAGCAGTCATACTTAGGTGATAGATTCTAGAAGGTGCAACACTCGGAGGTGTCTTTAGAAAGGGTTAAAATTTTGGAGTACCACAGACCACTATGCTTCACTCCATACTTGCTGGGTGTACGCTGTTTGCTAATGTCAGTTGGTGCCAGTTCGCGCTAGAAGTATCTTTGGAGAGGTCTAGGGAGGCACAGGAAAGGGACAGGGCCCAGTTTCACTGTAATAAGATGTAAGATGAACAGAGTGGGGTACCCACACTAACCATGTAGTGTCAAAGCTAGGAACAAGCTTGTACCTATTGCGTCGATTCTTTCATATGGGCGAACATTCTGGAAGATGTCCAATACGTTCATAGCTACGACCCAAGAAACAAGGATAACCTAGCGCTTCTTTATTGGCGTCTAAGGAGGTGTCAGGGTGGTCTTGGTTAATGCAGCATAAAATTATTTTATGTTCTTCCCATAAGCATAAAGGAATTGCCATTAACGGGTCTCGTAGCTATTAAGGCGACTGTTTCGGATACACAGGGACTAGTGTAGCGCAGGTTCAATCCCCGGGCCCGGCAAACTTTTCGACTAAGTTTGAATTTTAGTGGGTCGACATGTCGTTGCAGTCTGACGTCGTGCAAAAATAATTAATAAGGGAAGAGTGAAAAATGTATCGTGGTCCGGAGCCCCCGCTAAGCTGTAGCTGTTTATTAGAAAATAATAAAACTTGGTATGGGATAAATAGTAAAATAATACTACTTGGCAAGTGGTAATCATAATATGACATATAAATATGTATACATGTGAGAACTTTGTTCTCTAGCCACTTGCTGAGACCTTATACAATAAGGATTGACCAAATTACGCTAAAACAGCTATTCTCTGGGCTACATGCCTCAACGAGCGCTGAATTAAATAGCATAATTTGGCGTATTTTGACTAACACTGTTTGTACAAAATACAAACTCAGATTGCAGAAACTACCGGGAAAGAAAAGAATGAATCTTCATTTCCAATGATAGGTTGCTACGCTGCTGCTACCTGTAGACCGGTTTCGAACTCTTTGGTTCTCGTCAGTACAGAGCAAGCATGACAAGCGAGCACACCTACCATTGGAAAATCGCTATTTAATTCAGCGCTCGTTGGGGCATGTAGCCCAGAGAATAGCTGTTTTAGCGTAATTTGGTCAATCCTTATTGAATAAGGTCTCAGCAAGTGGCTAGAGAACAAAGTTCTCACATGTATACATATTTATATATCATATTATGATTACCACTTGCCAAGTAGTATTATTTTATTATTTATTGTGTTTATAGTACCATACGGTATCTTTCACATCAGATTGCTAGAAACTTCTGGAGGATGGCGCCACCTGTATTGTACTGCCTAGGCAGAACAATATTGTGGCTATAGGGTGTCTCGATTTTCCAATGGTAGGTGTGCTCGCTTGTCATGCTTGTCCTGTACTGACGAGAACCAAAGAGTTCGAAACCGGTCTACAGGTACAGGTAGCAGCAGCGTAGCAACCTATCATTGGAAATGAAGATTCAATCTTTTTTTCCCGGTAGTTTCTGCAATCTGAGTTTGTATTTTGTACTAACAGTGTTAGTCAAAATACGCCAAATTATGCTATTTAATTCAGCGCTCGTTGGGGCATGTAGCCCAGAGAATAGCTGTTTTAGCGTAATTTGGTCAATCCTTATTGTATAAGGTCTCAGCAAGTGGCTAGAGAACAAAGTTCTCACATGTATACATATTTATATGTCATAGTATGATTACCACTTGCCAAGTAGTATTATTTTATTATTTATTGTGTTTATAGTACCATACGGTATCTTTCACATCAGATTGCTAGAAACTTCTGGAGGATGGCGCCACCTGTATTGTACTGCCTAGGCAGAACAATATTGTGGCTATAGGGGGTCTCGATTTTCCAATGGTAGGTGTGCTCGCTTGTCATGCTTGTCCTGTACTGACGAGAACCAAAGAGTTCGAAACCGGTCTACAGGTACAGGTAGCAGCAGCGTAGCAACCTATCATTGGAAATGAAGATTCATTCTTTTTTTTCCCGGTAGTTTCTGCAATCTGAGTTTGTATTTTGTACTAACAGTGTTAGTCAAAATACGCCAAATTATGCTATTTAATTCAGCGCTCGTTGGGGCATGTAGCCCAGAGAATAGCTGTTTTAGCGTAATTTGGTCAATCCTTATTGTAAAAGGTCTCAGCAAGTGGCTAGAGAACAAAGTTCTCACATGTATACATATTTATATGTCATATTATGATTACCACTTGCCAAGTAGTATTATTTTACTATTTATTGTGTTTATAGTACCATACGGTATCTTTCACATTAGATTGCTGGAGACTTCTAAAGGATGGCGCCACCTGTATTGTACTGCCTAGGCAGAACAATATTGTAGCTATAGGGTGTCTCGATTTTCCAATGGTAGGTGTTCTCGCTTGTCATGCTTGCCCTGTACTGACGAGAACCAAAGAGTTCGAAACCGGTCTACAGGTAGCAGCAGCGTAGCAACCTATCATTGGAAATGAAGATTCATTCTTTTCTTTCCCGGTAGTTTCTGCAATCTGAGTTTGTATTTTGTACTAACAGTGTTAGTCAAAATACGCCAAATATGCTATTTAATTCAGCGCTCGTTGGGGCATGTAGACCAGAGAATAGCTGTTTTAGCGTAATTTGGTCAATCCTTATTGTATAAGGTCTTAGCAAGTGGCTAGACAACAAAGTTCTCACATGTATACATATTTATATGTCATATTGGTATGGGAGTTCATCATACAAGGACTTTCAAAAAAGTCTAATACAATTTTGATGTGAAATTAATTGGGAACCAATATTTCAGGATAGCAAGATTTACATGGGATTTCCTATCGCCAGTCGAGCGGTGCACCACCCGGTATACGAATATTTTAGATTTCTAATAAACATTGTTGTGGAAAAGTTAAAAACAGCATTGTATATGCTTATTCATATAAAGTGTAAACCAACAACGCACTAACAGCCGATTTCGACAAGTTCCTTCGGAAGATAACGACGGCTTCCGAAAAATAACTCCTGTCAGAATCCAGTAGCAGACTCAATCTTCCCGGCGAAATAAAATGCCCGTCGTATTAAATTCGGTCTTTATAATTCGAGCCATAAATAAAGTACGCCCGATACTATCTCAAACAATTAATCAGATTCAGACAGTTTAAAAATTCGGCAATTTCCGAAATTCGGTTATCTGACTTGTCGATCGAGATGGGACCTCATAGAGATTGACAACTGAATAATTGTGTGTCGCGTGCAATAAAAAAAAAATCACAAAGATATTTTAGATTGTGTTATGGAATATTGGTTTTACACTGAAAATTTATTCGCAAATTAATTAATGAATTTCTTTCATCAGTCTCTCTTGACTATACACTGGTCTTATACTTCATGAAGTTCCTGATAATTCGAATATCAGTCCACAATTTTAACAACATATAAATATATAAAGATATTTTAGTTATTAAAGAACAGAGATATTGCCTAATTGACAGAAAAAAGTAAAACTAAATAAATAATTAAAGAAACTAAGCGCTCAAAGCAATAAGCATCAACAGAACCAAGGAAAGTATACGCCAATGCGATATTAGGTTGCCATCTCACGTCAAACTTCACGGTAAAATAAAACTTGGGCCACTTTGTAAATAAATCCACCATGAACTTCATTCATTCGTTACCGTTTTATATTACTAAAATTTCTTCGCGAAGCGACTTAATGAATAAGTTTACGAAGAGATTCACAGTTGATGACGAGCATAAGTAGGTAGGTGCTACTTTGCCACTAACTGTGCGGCCTTTATCAAGCTTTGATGCCAGTGAGAGGCTCCCAGACTGAGCCCCAAAAAAACTAAATATATAAAGAACTATTCATAAATTGTATTTAGGTTTGTCTCATAATCGAGTTTGTATACTGAAAAAATATGTTTCAAAAGTCAAAGTGATTATTGATTACAAAAATTCACTTATTTTCTTGACGTAAATCAATTGCAGAATTTTTATTAAGAAAAATGTGTATTTGGCGTAAAAAAAGGTTTCTTGATTTTAATCACTCCAAAAAAATGCTTGTATCTTAAGTTTAATGGTTTAATGATAACACTATGACAGTTTTCGTTACAAAAATAGATTGAGGTCATTTATAATCACCACAATTATTTAGCTCAAGAGTTTGGTGCTTTCGTCATACAGTAATAGTAAATAAGGCAACCATGAAATTATATATTGATGATTGACATTAAAGATATTTACACCAATTGAAGAGCTTAGAGCTATACAATGGTAAGCCTCAAAATCAAAAAGTTAAGATATTAGAGTTTAAAATTTTCGAAAAATTGGGTTTAATGAAAATATTTCAAATTTTGTCAATATGTAATGTCAACGAGGGAAAAGATTAGCAATTATTATTTACAAAAAAAATCATTTTTTTTACAAAAAAATGGAATTTATTTTGAAAAAATGTGGCTTAACACGTTTTTGCTTAAACTAAACTGATTAAAAAAATAACTGAAAAAATACAATATTACTCATCTAAAATTTCAACCTCTTCATCTAAAGCTTCAACAGTTACATTTAGTTGAGTATAAAATGCATGATAGGCTGACGGTATATAAGGCAATAATGTTTGTACCTTTTTAATTTTTTTTTTTCTGCAATTTTTAATGGCTCGTTGTATTTAAGTTTAATATCTGACAAGCTTATTATTACAGGTCTACCTTGTTTTAAAACATTAATTTCCCTGTACTCGCCATAGGCAGTACGTTTAACGAAAAATGACCCAACATTTTCTGATTTAAAAAGAAAACTGTACGTTCCTGCAAATTCTAAATTTTGCTTGTCAGGAAAACGTGCTTTTTTGTTGATATTAGCTAGTAAAGGCTCAAAAGAATAAAAATCTTTTTGGGTCATTTTTGTAAAAACAAAAGGGTTTTTTTTTGTTTGCTTTTTCAATAATATCTAGCCAACCTTCTGGTGAATAAACAACTGGTGCTCGGCATCTCTGGCGTTTTTCGTTCAGAGCAAAATCTCTGTCTGACGGCATAATGGAATGACCGCTAACAAGAAAGTGATGTGTTATTTTTTTAAACTTTTTTTCTTTTACTAACTGCAACCAAAATGCCATCATCTGCCAGTTCTTATTCTGACCTGGACAGTTATCAGTGAAAATAACAAGTTCATCATAATCTAATTTGGGTTCTAAAAATTTCATCACTACAGAAGTAACTTCATCCGCCCCGCGCTTAGTCTCATCTTCAGTCCACAAATACATGTATCCTTTACCATTTGTACAGTCGCGAATTCCTAGGTTATACAGCCATATCTTTCGGCAGTAAAATGCAGGACCAGTTGTTAGTTTTGGTAAGGGCATACTTTGGTGCAAATCAAAAGAGATTACTAATTTTTTTTTAGCAGGTGTGTTTATTTCACTTTTAAGCAATTTTTGCATTGCGTCAGCTCGAGCCTGGTGCAGTTTCAAAAATGTGTAGTTGGCTCTTTTTCTAGCTCCATATTATAACCTTCTTTTGCTGCCTTTATTTTAATGTCGGTCTCATCGCAAGTCTTGCAGGTATCCGATTTTGGTAGTTTGAATCCTATGTTATATTGAGTACAGAATATTTTTCGGTAAGCGCTCTCTTTGACTGGACTGATATTTTGTTCTCTACACCAGGGCACATAAAAATCTGTATACAGTCCAGTAATAGTAATATCGCAGTTCAGATATAGCTTATCGATATTTTTGGCTCTGCTGTAGTGGCTTTGATATTTATTAGGTATTGATTCAATATGAGTTTTTACAGACTGAATTTGTTCATCCGAATATCTATTGGGTCTATTATTATGTTTACCACGCCTATCAGGTTCAGGAACCATAGCCCCTCCTACCTTCATTTTAAGAATTCTTTCAACCCTTCCCCGAGATTTCTGAAGACCGTGAACACTTAAGAATTCGGTTTTGCATACTTTTATTTCCTCGTCTCCTATATTAACTAAATAATCAGCGGTAAACTTTCTTCTGGAACCATTATTTTTTTGTTTTTTCTTGTATGATCTTTTCTTATTTTTGGCTCTTATACAACCAAAAATATAGCTATTTTGCAGATCGAATGAACCCAAGTTCCAAAATTTTGTAAATAAGTGTTCATGGTTACCTTGCAATTTCTTCCTGCATTTATTTTTACAGTCACAAGCAAACCAATTTCACGCGGATTGATAATCTTCTTAGTTTTCGCAGCCGTATATTGATGTTCCGAATTGCGTCTTCTTTTTCTTTTGTTTCGTTCGTGGTTTTCTTTTTTCCGCTGTCTCCATCTTGTCGGCTTTGTTACCTCTGGAGATACTTCTTTACCCCTGCTAAGTCTAGTACCCTGCTCTTGCGATTCATCCTAAAACAAAACAAAGTAGGAGTTAAAATGCAAGATATTAATTTGCATATTTAAAAAAAAAAGTTTGCGCAATAGCATGTTAAGCCACATGGCATACCATATTTTTGCATAAATTATTTACAAAATATTTTTACATAAAAACGTGGTAAGCCAAAAAAACAAAAATATATAGCCTACCTCAGTAGAACCTGACGACATATTATCGTTACTTGGTACAAAGTCTTTGTCGGCACAACTGTCATCACTATCCTCAAAAAAATCAGAACTAGAACTGCTATTTCCACTAAAAACGGCACTTGAACGAGCACGTGTACCGGAGGTCGACGCCATTGTGATGTGGCTTACCATGTTTTACGCGAAAAAATGACGAAATTTGGCCGACCCCAACAACACGATACAACGATCGCTCCGCCATCTATTGCCATACAGTCGAATTAAATTTTTAGTGGCTTAACACAGTTTTCGCCATTTGATTAATGCAATAAAACAGGTTTCTGGCAAAGTGTGGCTTACCATTGTATTGCTCTAAGGTCTTCAATTATAAACACAAACTTTTACAAATTTTTAAAGTGATAGTGATAGTGGCAATGTTCCACTCTAATTATATTTGACAGAGCTTTCTATCCTTGTACAAGTTCTTAATTGGTTTGTGGAAAATGACACGCACCTTTAACATATTTTCAGAATCCAGTTATACCAGAACTGTTCAATTTCAGTATCTTCAGCTAAGGTCAAGGGTTATATTTGATATAATGCAAAAAGGTCCATTAAATTGAGCGTTAACTTCACGAAAAAGAACCGTACTTTGGTATGAGAAAAATTGAAGAATATTTCAAGAGTCTTAAGTTTTTTAGGGGACCATAACTTCATTCAATCTTATAGACTTGGAATATATTTATGTGATAATTTATGTGTTAAGTCTGAATACTTTATATCCAATAGAGTTCTTTTTGCAGTGTATGCAAATTTTCCAAAGCAGCTTTGATGCATATATGGCAAAAGCTGAACCTACAAATTGAGTACGTCAAATGGATCCTTCAGGCGTATTGCAATAATTATTTTTCGCTTCTAATGGTGTCGAAACTAAAGCAGTCGGCTCCACATGACAGATGACGGCACTTCTTCGGCATAAATTGTTGATTTAGACGCAATAGTAATTAGCAAACTGATGGAAGATTAGATACTCCCACTTGCTATTTTGACGTTAATTTGAGCCCTCAGGGCCACAATCCCACGGTCCTCTGTACTATGTGGTCTAATGATTTTTTCTTGTATATTTTCTTTCCAACTAGCTAGGTTTTAATTAGAATACTACCTAATTAAATAAAACTCCCCAAGGTGTTTTACAGTTAGTTTTCGCAAGGGCAAACTAAACCGCACTTAAATGAAATATTTTTAAGAAATAATATTAAATGTAGTTAAACAGACGAGAATTGCAGCACGTGCCTACATCTCGTGGCAACCACACGCATCAACCCAACCAGGACAGCGAGCAAGCCCAACGTAGTTTGCCCACGATAGGTCGCCTTGCCAGCGTTTTAACCTATATGGATTCTCGGCTGTCTTGGTTTGGGTTGATATGTGTGGTTACCGCGAGATGTTACCACGTGTTGCATCTCTTGTCTGTTCAATTGCATTTCTGTGTTAAAAGCATTTTGAGGTCCCTTACCTTTTCGTCAGACCCGGAGACTTGCCGATGAGCCATAGACGGCGAAACGCGTCCAAGAATTGGGTCTGACAGAAGGATAAAGGACAACTCTGTATGCGAACTTATTTCAAGTTTATTGTTTTTAAATATTTAGCTTTCGGTTGCTAAACCGACAAACCGACACATTGGCTTCCAGCGCCACCCAACGTAGTTTGACCGCGATGGGTCGCCTTGCCAGCGTTTTAACAAATATGGATTCTCGCTGTCCTGGTTGGGTTGATGCGTGTGGTTGCCACGAGATGTAGCCACGTGTTGCAACTCTCGTATGTTTAATCGCATTTCTGTGTTAAAAGTACTTTGAGATCCTTTACCTTTTCGTTAGAGCCTTGCCGATGAGCCGTAGGCGGCGAAATGCGTCCAAAGATTGGGTCTGACGGAAGGATAAGGGACAACTCTGTACGCGAACTTATTTTAAGTTTGTTGTTTTTAACTATTAATTCTAGGCTTTTTAACGTTTGCTCTTAGTGCCAAAAATCACATTCAATTAACGATTAACATATTATAAAGGTTCGTAATATATGGTGGAATTTATGCAAATCATCTAACAGTTAAATAAAATTAAGCAAAATTAAGGTCTAACTTGATCTGCATAAATCCAACTTAACTCCATTGGATATACTTTTAACGCCAAATACCTTAGAAGGGTGTAACCCGCTTCATTTATTTACACATTTAGATCATTCTTTTTCAGATTATTCCCAGATGACCTATAAAAAAAACATATGAATTCACTAGACAAATTAAGATTTTAGTTTTCCTTCATCATTCAGCCCATATCTGTCTACTGCTGGACGTAAGCCTCCCTTGTTTGCCTCCACGTTCTTCTATCTTGTGCCACCTGCATCCAGTTGGTATGGACACGTTTTATGTCGTCTGACCATCTAGTCGGTGGACGACCTCTGTTCCTGTATGCCTCTTGTCTAGGCCTCCATTCCACAATTCGCTTTGTCCATCTATCGTCCTGCATTCTCGCTATGTGTCCCGCCCAGTTCCACTTTAGAGTTGCTATTCTCTCTACTGCATCAGTCAGCCCTGTTCTTCTGCGCAATTCCGTGTTTGTGGTGTGGTCTCTAAGGGTCAGTCCTAGCATTGATCTTTCCATTGCGTGTTGTGCCACTCTTATTTTCTGTACAGCCTTTTTTGTTAGGGTTAAGGTCTCTGCACCATATGTCAGAACAGGCAGAACGCATTGATTGAATACTTTTCTTTTTAGGCAAATTGGTAGGTCTGATTTAAATATGTGCTTAAGATTTCCGAAAGCGGCCCATGTCAGTCCTATTCTTCTAAGCAATTCGCACGTTTGATTATCTCTGCCTATACGGATTTCATGGCCGAGGTATTTGTATGAGGTAGTTTCCTCGATTGGGATGCCATTTATGTATACACCTTCGCTAAGGACAAGGTTAGTCATCAACTGAGTTTTTGACACATTAATCTTTAATCCGACGTTTTGAGAAGCAGTATTCAATTGTTGCAGCATGGTCATTGCGTGGTCAATACGGTCTGTTATCAAGATTATGTCGTCTGCAAATCTTAGATGTGTTAGGTTTTCGCCGTTTATGTTTATACCCATAATATCCAAATTTATAGTTTTGAACATATATTCGAGCAGATTCGTGAACAGCTTTGGCGAGATAGTATCACCTTGTCGAACGCCTTTGTTTATTTTGAATCTGTTTGTACTCTTCTGTATTCTTACGCTGGCTGTAGCATTCTCATAGATAGACTTGATCATTTGGTTGTATCTGTAATCTATTCTACTGTCAGATAATGAATTTAGCATCTTGTATTGGTCTATGGTGTCGAAGGCTTTTTCATAATCCACGAATATTAAAACGAGCGGTTTATTGTACTCGATAGACTTTTCTACCAGATTTTTTAGAACTTGGAGGTGATCGTTCGTCCCAAATCCTGATCGGAAGCCAGCCTGCTCTCTTGGCTGGTAGAGTTCCAGTTTTGCATTTAATCTATTTGTGATGATTCGGGTGAACAGCTTATATACCTGTGATAGCAGGCTAATAGGGCGGTAATTGGTAAGGTTAGCGATGTCTCCTTTCTTATGTATTAGGGTAATAGTTGCGTTGTTCCATTGTTGTGGTATCTTGCCTTGTATAAGACATTCATTAAATAGTGTCTTGAGACTTTGCAGCAACCTGTCACCCCCCAGTTTAAGAGCCTCAGCCACCAGTTCGTCCTCTCCGGGGGATTTGTTGTTCTTAAGTTTTGCGATAGATTTTTTGATCTCAGAGATTTGGATCTCCGGGATATCCTCTGAGCCTTGGTTCATAACTTTAGGAATTGGGCCACCGATGGTTTTTGCTCTGTCTGAAGCGTAGAGTTCCCTATAAAATTCTTCTATTATGTCCAGGATTTCTCCTTTGTTGGTTGTTATTTTACCTTTGTTATTTCTCAGTTTACAGATATCTTTTCTTCCTTTGGAAAGCCGTTGTCTTAGCACTTTCAAGCTTCTATTTTCCTCGATCGTCCTAGCTATCATTTTCGTGTTGAATGTTCTGATATCGTTGCGAATGGCCCTAGATATGTCTTTGTCGAGCTGCTTAAGTCTTGGGAAGTTTGTGTCATATTTATCCTGTAACTCTCTCCTTTCCTTTAACATGTTCTTGGTTCTGTCACTCAATTTTTCATTTCTCTGACTTGTTCCTATACAATGAGCTTTCTCTGCTTCCTTTACGGCATTCACTATATTTCCATTTAGTTTTTCGAGGTCCACATTGTCATTTGTTATTTCCTGTCTACTTAGGTGTTCATCGATGTCATTTTGGAAAGCTTCTATATTATCCGGAGGTATCCATCTTTTATTGTTTGTTCTTCTCATCATCTTCATTCTTTCTCTCTTAGTTTTCCTTAATTTAGTTTAATTTTTACACACATAAAAATAATGTCTTAAGGTAAAGCACTTTTATGTGGCGAGGAAATAGGACCTCAAAGGGACAAAAAATGTTTTCGTATTTGTGCACTTAAAATAAAAGAAAATATCTCGTATTAAAATAGTTCTTACCTTAGTTCGTGTGTAAAAATGTTTTGTATTAAATAATATGTGATGGATTTCGGATATAATTTTTGACTGCTGTTATACTAACAGAACATGTTCTTAATGAAAGACATAGACAGTTTCTTATTATAGAATGTGCTCTTTCTTGAAGAAATACTTGTTACCATTTGAAAAAATATTTACTCAATATCTGAGATAGAATATCTCAAACGCAGATAATTTTTTTCATTTAGAAGTAAGAAAATATTTAATTGTGAACTTAAACCTAAAAATAAAACAATTTTCTCTCTATACATATAAGAGCTGCGTGTGAATTAAATGAAATAGTTAAAATCTTATATGGAAACCTTGATTTTCTGATTTTAAGCAATTTTATTCTTTAACAAATCTACATATTGTACCGGGTGTTTTAATGATTTACGTTCTAACAGTTGTCGATTCTTGCAAAGAATAACTGTAAGTTTTTCCTGATCGCCGACATTACTTTTTAGATTTAATAATAGTTAACTAGTAAAATTTGTAGTTTTAAGATTTTTTTCCCATGCAAAAACAAGGGCTGTATTATTGGCGTAAAACATAAAAACACCCAGTACGCATGTACAGTGACGGAAATAAAATTTCGTACACGGAGGTTAACATTTTATGCCATTTTTGAATATTTTGGTAAACTGGGCTTTTTACAATTATCTCACCTCTATACCTTTCGTTTCTTATTTCAGTAATGATAGAAGAAAGGTTATATATAAAATTATTTATTCGAAGAAAGTATTCCTAGATAGTTGAGCAAGTTGGGAAACCAAGAAGCACTATACAAAGCCTCAGAACTAAATGCGAAAATACAGGATCATTGGATAGAAGGGCTGGAAGTGGCAGAAGAAAAATATCAAACGAAAATCAAGATAATAATATACAATACATGACTTCAAAATTAAATACAAAACAGATTACTCGAATATTAAAAAAAAAAAAAAACATTGGTTTAATATTTTAAAGCGGTACCATTTTTTTCCACTAATAGGTTTAAACGTCTGGGCAATGATGCCGCCAGCATTTGGGCGTGATGAAAATTGTAGGTATTCCAGGTTTCTTCAATTTTATTCCACAAATCATCACTGTTTTGAGGATGGAAATCATTGTTCTTGTTAGTTTCTTTCACGATATATCCCCAAACGTTTTCGATTGGATTGATATCAGTGCTTATTAAGGGCCAAGGTAACAATGAAATGTTATTTTCCCGTATCCGGTCCGAAACTCTGTTTGCTGTATGGACGGGGCAGCTGTCATGCTGGTATATAAAACTTTCTTATTGAAATATATTGTTTACCGATGGCAACATAACATTTTGAAGGATGTGTATATAAGCTTGAGTATTAAATCTTCCTCGAATTCGGTGGCGTATTCCTAGCCCTCTGGAAGTCATATACTAGAATACATTAACTGAAAATTTTCCACTTGTTTTAACATGTTGGGTATATCTTTCTTCGTACCTTGTATTTGGCGGCCTATATACTCTAATCTATAATGGGACTGAAAAATCGTCTCGTCGGTAAATACTACCTTTTCCCAAAAATCCATACCTTACGGTAAATATTTCAGCGCAAACCCTATTCTCTGCTCTTTATTCACATCGGTCAAACACGGTTTTTTAGCAGCTACCTTATTTCTCAATTCCGAATTTTTCCTAATACGATTTCTCGCCGTTCTTACTGTCCCAGGAAAATTAGTTTGGTTGTGTGCTTCTACAGCCGTCTGAAATGGATTATTTCGCAAAAAATCTATTAGATAATTATCTTGATTTTCGTTTAAAAAATTTTTTCTGCCACTTCCAGCCCTTCTTTCCAATTATTCTGTATTTTCCCATTTAGTGCTGAGGCTTTGTATAGTGCTTCTTGGTTTCCCAAATTGCTCAGCTATTCTTCGTAGAGAAACACCGCCTTTGAATAAAGCAATTAATCTCGCCTTCTCGAGTTGATTCATGTTCACAAAATTTGTTAAAATGAAATAATATAATTTTTAAATCTGATGACACCGATAACAGCTTGTCAAAAAGTGAAGTACATTTCCAGGTGATCTAGGTATACAAAAGCCGACATCACATTAGGAAAAAATCAGTGTACGAAATTTTATTTCCGTCACTGTACACTCGTTCAAGGAATAAATAATTATTCAAAATAAGTTTTCAACATAATACTACAATAATTACAAATAAATAAAAATATTAGGATTATTTCGTTACTTGTTTGTTGTACAACAAATTTCATTAATTATTTTTCCAGGAATAAACTTACCAAATGCAAAATATGTAAGTTTATGATGCCTGGCTTCAACCTATATTTCTTTACTCTTCTCTCAACCTTTCCGTTCAAGAATTAAAAACGTTTATGTATACAGTGCATTTCTTTTAAGATATAGGCCATAGGGTTTTATGAAGATGCTGTTGTTGGCAGATTTCTCTAATAATATAATTAATGTCTAATAAAGCAACTTGAAAATGCATGAAATTGAAGAGATGAAGAATAAGTTAGAATATACAATCTGTGCATGTCAATACATTTCAGGAAATACTCAAAAATGTAATAAAAAAGGTAAAAACAACCTGTTTTTGTACTTTTGGTGAGCCACTATACAGGCTAGGTAGATATGGTAAAACGCGATGTTAAACTCTGGGGTTATACTGTACATAAAATTATCTTTAAAACAAAGTATCACTCGACTCGAGTAGTTGTCGCCCCCGATAGGGGATTGACTTTCAGGGGTCGAAAATGCGAAAAAAATGTGTCCCCCTATAATCAAAAATCGACGGGTCCAAGCGGTTTTTTTTAATAGACTGGGGTGCTCAAAATTGGCTTTGTCTCGCTTTCAAATGGCGACCCTGTATATTGAGTAGTATATTACGTTTTCCTTTTACTGCGTATATAAGAACAGTGACATTCAACATCTAAATGTATTAGGTAAAATAAATTATAGTTTGTATAAAATAAATTTACTTACCTACATTACTTTATTCAAATGGTTCAAAAGTCCTTAGGAATTTCGGATCTCACCAGACCAGATCACAACCGAACGACAAACACCTAGAAAATGGAGAAGATGAAAAATAGAGCACGTACATGAGTAGGTACTCAAAACAACAAAGACGCGTGTCACTATAGTTTTAGATTTAGAACTAGACGATTTCAAAATAACGTAGATTGGCATCAAACTAAGAACTAGTTTCTCAAATCAAGTCTCTAGAGATTCAAGAAAGAATATCATTGCGATTTCAGTGAGAGCGAATAACTTTTTTAAGCTCCTGCTATCTAAGCAAAAAAAATCTAAAATTTTAAAACTATACCTTCTGACTTTCTTAATTCTTAAATACCTATGATGTTTTCGAAGGGATAACTACGGTATATCCGTTCAAGGAAATGCCTTTAAATTGAACAAATAAGTTCAAATATTTTTTTCTCACTTTAAATCTTACTATTTTTTTAAAATAAAGAAGTTCTCTTTATTTAACATCTCAAGTGTCCCCAGTAAATAAGTAATTCTGAAAGCAATTATTTTTTTAAACAAGACTTTAATTTTATGTGCGTAGGTAAGTTGCATAAATGCCACCATAGTATTACGTTTATATAGGCCGACGCGCAAGTCTACAGCTACGAAAAGAATTTAAGGAATGTGATTGAAAATACAATATTGTTGCCATAATATTCTGTTTAAAATATTCAAGTATATTTTTATATATTTTTAAATAAATTATAATCGTTAAAGTGGTGAAAATAATATTTAAGAAATATTAATTAATCATTTATTTTGGTAAATTTGGCAACACACGTCTATTAGAGCGCGGATTCCTGGGCCAGAAATTATCATCTGTGCCTTGTAACTGGTATTCAGCCCTATGATCAAATGCTCACTTTAACTTTTAACGTGAGTGTTTCCATGACAACAACCGAAAACAGCCTACTTGTTGATTTTTCACTGTGGTGGAGAAACAGCTGAGCCGTTAAAGTTATCGGATGTGATTGTCAGATTTAAGTGTCAGAATTCTTAACCTAAAAATAGTATAGGTTTTAGATTTTAGAGAGAAAGTTTTTAGTGCGTTCGAGATACATTATTTTATGTCGTAAGTACCTATTTATATATTTCAATTGAATGCTTGTTTACATATTTACATTATTACAGCTGTTTTTTTTTAGAATATGGATTGGAGATTACACATGCTTAAAATTGTAACAAACATTTAAAATTTAACACTGAATTATTCCTTTATCAGGATCATCAAAGAATTCATTAAGGTTGTAGAAGGCCTTACTGACTAGATATTTTGTTAAGGTATATTTTAGTTTATTCTTTGGCAGGTTTCTAATTTCGTCTGAGAAACAATTAAAAATTTTTATGATGCAGTATTTTACATTTTTTTGGAGGTATGTAAGTATAGTTATAATTTTCTGGTACTAAATTACTTTTATGGCGAGTCTCATAATCATGTTTCACATTAAAATCGAGGAAAAGATCCCTATTATCTCATACAAATATTACAGAGTCCAAAATGTACATTCCTATTACCGTCAGAATATTTTTTTGTACAAAAACAGACCTACAACTTTCCTGCTGTTTCATCCTAAAAATATTTCGGATGCACCTTTTTTGCATGACTATAATTCTGTGTATTTCCGTTGAACTACCCCAAAATATCACTCCATATCTTAGCCCAGCGTTTGACTGCGTCGACACTGCCATCTTGCTCAGAAAGTTGCATGCTATGGGAATACGTGGTAATATTTCTGACTGGCTGGAATCATTTTTCTCTAATCGCCTAATAAGAGTAAAACTTTAGGGCTCCTATTCGGAGAAACTAAAAGATCAGATAGGGCGTTCCCTAAAGAGGCGTAATCTCTCCCTTGCTTTTTGCATTATTTATAAACGATTTGAAAAATGATGCAACAGTAGTCATACCTGCTTCTACACTTAATCAACTACTTGAAATAACTTATACAATTCTGCTTAGATTTTCTGTTTGGTGCCAAACAAATCATCTAGTTGTTAACACAAATAAAACCCATTACATGGCATTCTATAAAAAGCAGCAGGTTCCTGATTTATACTTAAAATTGAATAATAATTTTATTACAAGAGTAGAACAATGCAAGTTTCTGGGTCTTCACCTAGACTCACAATTAAAGTAAACAGCCCATGTAGACAATGTTGCTGCAAAACTAAACTGCTTATTATGCCTTTGTCAACTTAAAAACCTTTATGAACCCCAAACAATTGTTAAATATATATTATTTTTTGGCCCACAGCCACTTAACTCTTTTTGTGCTTTACTGAGGACAAACTACTCAGAACTTCAAAGATTATTTATTCTTCAAAAAAAAATTATTCGTAAAATCTACTCCTTAAGCCCACTTGAGTCATGCAAAGAAACCTTTCGGTAGCATTAGATTTTCACACTTCCAGGTATTCTGATTCTTAGTGCACTGATGTTTGTTAAAAAACACTCCTACAAGTTTTAATATACTTCAGATATACCACTAGAAACTCAAATAAAATCTATATTTCAGGCTACAAAACATCATCATATCGGAAAAGCCTATCTTAACTTCTAAAAAATGTCCTAAGGTCTCTTTTAAAACTATTAATCGATGAACACTCCTTGACATATCTCGGTAGATCATTGTACTCTTTAAGACCTTTGAAAAATAAAGAATTCATAGCTCTCCTGGAATTAGTCCTCTTGATATAAAAATCATTTCTATTTCGAGTAGGGTAATTATGTACATCACTGTTATGGGCAATAAATCCACCAAGGTAAGATGGGAGAAGACCATTTAATAACTTATATATAAAAGCCATGGCCAAAAATTGTGTGTCAGAGGTTACAATGCGGATGGTATATATTTGCCATCTTCCACTCAGTGATGTCCTATGCAGTCCTGACATGAGGCTGTGCAAGCCAGTCAGGGCAAGTTTTTGGTCTGCAGAGGATAGTAGTTTGAATAACTCTAGGACTAGGCTGGAGAAAAAACTGCAGATAGGCATTTATACAGCTAAAAATTCCCACTTTTCTATCTCAGTACATATTAAAGTGCCTGTTACATGTCAAAAAGAATGAACAATATCTTACAAGACATAGAGACGTGCATGAGTATGAAACCAGGAGCAGAGATGCGTTGGTTCCAACATATTGATGACTGAGGAAGTGTCAAAGAAGACCAGATTCTACTGTCATCCAAATTTTTAACAAGTTGCCTAATAATATAAAACAACTACCACTTTATGGGTTTAAAAATAGTGTTACCTCGCTGCTCATCTATAACGCTGTATAATAGTGTGAAAGAGTTTTTAACTTTACATTTTAAACTGTTTGTCCAATTTTTGAACACTACGTTTTTAACTGTTCGTATTTGGATGTCTATTTGTGTCCTTTAGCAGGCAGCATTTGACAATATTATTATGCAGTCATTTAGAAATAGGTAAAATCTTGAAGATTATTTTAAAGATGAAATGACAAAGGTCGAAATTTCTCTAATCCTTATTCGTTTTATTTTGATTTGAACACAACGTTTCGGTTGACTAACCTGACCTAATCGTTTGCAAGTGTAAACTTAAAATTGATAAAAAAAAAGTGCTAAGGCTTATCATTAATAATTGGCTGTAGTCAACCCTACATAAAAGGTCTCGCTTTCATCTACTATAAACTACATAGTATATTATTCGACGTTAGTAATGTGTAGACATTTTAGTTTTTGCTTTCTGCCATGGGGATAATTAGGTACTATACAATTTAAAAATATGTTAAAATAAACTTGATTTATTTTTGAATTTCATTCCAAAATTCTCATTCAACAAACCTTTTTTGAGCAATCATAAAAGTAGGTTTGTCAAATGGGAAACTTCAGGAGTGACATTCCAGGATGCCCTGTAGCTAGGTAAAAAATTAATTTGTAAAAAGCTGTTAACAATTTTAGGTTTTTGGAATATCTAGTTGCAGTAGATAGAGAAAACCCCACCACATGAAACACAAAGCCATGAGACATGACACTAGTTTGCTGCTTCCAGTTGTAATTTTACGTTATAAAATGTAAATTTGGTTTAACAATTAAGTTACTCCTGTAATTTTAGATATTAATTTAGTAAAACCATTATATAAACTATTTTCGTTGTTACTTATTTATTTATTAGCGAGCAAAATCACATTTACAATTTTTACAAAATCTGGTAGGTAGGTACTGCTAATAATATTCAACACGATTGTCAAGACTAAAATAATATCGTATCAAGAACTTGCTAAATTTTTTTTGTATTTTGGTTTCACGACAAAGCTATAATATTTTTCAGTTTAAAAAGAAGTTAGTTAACGTCACTTTCTGCTTACTAAAAAAAGTAACCCAAAACTCAAAAGAAACTTGTTCAAAACAAAATCGTATTCGGGAGTATTTTATTTATTATTTGATAATTATTATAAAACTGTAACCTTGATTGTTTAAACCTTTTGGTGATGTTTTGAGACAGCTTCTTTATGTAATATTAAAATTAGTGTGAAAACTAGAAAATTTTCGATCAGGAAATCATAAGTATACTGTTCCCTGTACCTCCGGAAAAACGTGGTAATTTAACCAATTAATATTTTAAAACCCCTTAACATGTCTTTAATAATTTAGAGTTGACCTTGTTCGTTACTGACCTCGTCGCATTTTAATTATTATAAAAAAAATATATATTAAATCCGGTCCTAAATCAACATATATCTCCACCCAAAATAAAAGTAACTAGAATGTGATACATGCCATAAAAATGTAACCTCAACTAACTTCTTTCTAAACCGAAAGATACTATACCTACTGTTTTTGCGATAAAATTTTAAGGAAGTCTCAGAGATACCTTCATACAGGAAATATAAAAAGAGTCATGTTTTTAAACAATGCTGTTATGTTAAGCGATTCTTTTAGAATTTTAGTATACCTAAAGTTATCTAAAAGTAATTTCTATAATTTAATATTTTTATTATAAATATGGGGCTGTACCCTGTTCCTGTCGCGACTTTACTGCAGTCTAAAGTTTATCCATTGTCCATGTTTCTGACACTAATTGCTTTAATAATTTTTGCACCTCAGAACATTTCAGGTATTTATAAATTCAACTTCATTGGCATTCTTTCCTTCTACATCTCAATTTATAATCTTGCCCATTCTATACTAGTTCTTCGTATTGCATCCAGCTGCTTCTGCCTCATTTGCCTACAAACAAAAAATAGTAAAATAACATTCGAACTTATTTAAATATTTTTAGTATTAACTTTGCTCTAGGCTACCATTCGTCGATAGTAATATTTTAGTTTCTGAATTTTACAGGTGCATATGTTCTTTGTTAGGATACTGGTAGGTATAAAAATAGAACTGAATGTTTTTTTAATACTAGTAGACATCATCTCGATCTAATCAAAATATTAATAAAATGGTAAAAAAAAGGTTTAATAAGATAGAATGTTGATATTTTTATTAAAAATAAACAAAGGAATGCTCTTCATAGGATAGATAGGATAACTAGCCTGAATCCTTACCTTATGAGATATTTTTACAAGCACTTAGGTAATTAAACAACAAAAATATCTACTCTTTATTCTATTTCTAACTTTAAAACTGTTGTAAATATTTTAGAAAAATGGATCAAAGCCCAACGAATACCAAGGGACAAAGCCCTTACTCTCACTTTTGTATTCCTACCTGAGCTTTTGAATTGTGACCCTAGTGGTTCAATTTTTTATAAACATTAGGTACCTACTAAAAGATCTATAAATACAACACAAGTTGTGTAATTTGTACGAAACAATACTTGGTTGATCCAGGTTTTAATAATTATCTAGTATCTAGCTACCTAGTTTAAAAACTTACCTCTATTAGGTATAAATTGTTGCCAAAGCTGAATTTAACTTTAACATCATGTATTTTTTAGCTTGTAAATTATAGGAAACTATTTGAAGGCTTCAATAAATATTAGAAAATGGTATAATTCTTATATTTTATTCACTTCTACGTGTAATTCAGTAGCTGGTACGGATTTAGGTAAATAGAAGGAAATCTCCTCGAAATTCTCTCCTCTCATGTTTTGTTATGATCTAAAAGGTATAAAAGTCACTATAAGGGAGTTGTAAATCAAATCAAATCAACTTTGTTCAGTAATTTCAAGATTTTTAAAGTAAAATAATCTGAAAGTAAAATCCTTTGTAAAAATCTATACCAACAATGTACTTACAATTGTGTTTTTAACTTACCGTTATAAATATATTTCCATTTCTTTATAAAAAACGAGCTAACATATCATACCAAAATGGAAAATAGCATTGGATTTTAACCCACTCACTTTAATTTTGAAATTAACGGCTCGCGTTAACTTGTGAGTTTGATCATAGGTCTGGTTGTCTCTTTATATCGTATATAATATTGAATTTGTGGGAAGGTGCTTGTCATCATGATATCTTCAGAAATATTACAGGCATTGGTGGAGTTTACAATTATATTATTTAATTTATAATTAATAATTATATTTAAATGGATGTAGTTGCGCCTGTCAAAATGAAATAGCACTACTTGAAACGTATTAATATAAATCTAGAGATATTTTTTCTATAATAAAATATTAATATGAAACGAAGTACCGCACGCCTATGCCGCTACAGTTAAAATTTACTTTTTGGCGCCTTTCTCACCCCTCTGTCTCCTCACGCGTCGTAGCCACAGGCTCGTAAGGCCATGGTTTAAAGAATATAATATAAGTTGCGTCACTCTCCGTCGGGCCTTTGATGTATTCATGACACAAGCGTGCCGCCGCTAAAGTCTGTGCGTTTTAAGAAGTCCGCTAAGCCATAAAACCTCTTGAGCATTATGTCGGTGGCTCTCAAACAATAAATTATATTGAAGGTAATTTTGGATGTTGATGAATTACATTTTCTAAATAAAATAATTTAAAGTAAATAAAAAATTAGTTTAGGTAAAGAAAAATAATAATTTTTTAGCTTTTGTAGTATTCAGACAAATTAGTTTTACGAATTCTTTTTTATAAAGTTTTGGTTCTAAAAAGAACCGATTTTGTAGTCTTGCGACAGAACGTACGTTCATTACCAGCATGTAATATAATATACCTTTTTCCATTACTTGCACGGGTACTTGAATAACAATGCTTTGAGTCATCCTGCCAAGACGTTTTTGTTGAAGTTCCGTTTGTTGATTTCGCCCAGTAATAGAATACAGTAAACCAGTGGGATGTTCGGTGTGATCAAGTATAGCGAAGGTGCGAAGATATTGTAACTTAACCGACTTACTGTTTTAAAAGCGATAACATCCCTTGGTGATTTAATCCGATATCGGACTTCTTAAAACGCACACACTTTACCTGCACTTAGTCCTAATCCAAGCGTATTACCGGGGACTTAAAAACGTGATTTTGTCCAGCTTGATTAATATTTGTATACCTGGAGTTTTCCAAAAGTGTGTTATAAAATTATTTTACAAATAGAAAATATTATTTAATTCGTATATAGTTTTAGTATATAAACAATATACAATATTGAAATAATAGTCTTATGGCACATTTTAAATTTGATAACTAGGTATAAATTTAGGTATATAAAAAGCGCATTGCATGTTTAATTAGTTTTAATATTAAAAATACAGTTCACGAATACAAGATGACATACAAACTTGGAAATTTTTTAAAATACTTTAATATTACCTTTATTTAATTTTATTTATTTAACATCGCTATTTATAAATTTTAATGTAAAATAAATGCGGACCCTAGTAGGTACTTATATAAATTTAAAAAATAATCTAAAGGAAATTGTAATTTTTAAAGTTTGCAGGATTCTTCTGAAAAATTTTTTTCCAAAAACTTAAAAATGTCTTCCATGGTGATCTCTGTTTCCAGCCTTCTTTTACATTTGTGAGTGGTTATTGTTGTTTGCAGTGTTTTAACTGTCTCTTTCAATACAACTCTCCTGTGCGTTCGTTCTGAAAGCTTTACTGACGTTTGAACACCTGCATCTAAAAATTTATTAGCCACTTATTTATCTGCCTATATGTGTACGTGTCTAGAAACTAGAAAAATCTTTAAATTCAACGCAATCTGTTTGAGCACAAGCCTCGTTCGTTTGTATGTTAGACACTAGCTCGCCTAAAATTTGAAAAAACTAACGAACTGCTTTGCATGCTATAGTTTCAGACCTATAAGTTATTATAAAGTAGAATACCTATTTCTAATAGGTTTAATACTATATATAGAAATAAGAAAAAATAATATTAAATTTACCTATGCCTTACCTAACCCCATATAGTACACTGGATTTATACGGCCATTGTAAGACCTATATTAACCTACGGGCTCCTGGTCTGGTGAACTGCTTTTGAAAAGCAGTACACACAAAGAAACTAACAAAGATACAACGGGCAGGTTGTTTAGGAGTAACTAGTGCCCTTCACTCCACACCGACGGCGGTTTTAGAAGTGATGTTACATCTGCTGCCCGTGGACATTTATGGAAAAAGTATGGCTGCAAAGAGTGATTTACGACTTAAAGAGTCGAAATGCTGGAGCGACACCAACTACGGGCACAGCAGTATACTAAGGACATATCCAGTCCAAAATTTGCAAGAGCCGACTGATTACATCGTCCCACTAACAGACTTCGGAGAGGGATTCTCTGTGCTCATTCCGACTAGGGAAGAGTGGGAGGGCAATCAGTTAACAATGGAGACAGACCACTCAATTTTCACAGACGGTTAAAAAATGGACGTCGGAGTGGGAGCTGGTATCTTCTCTGAGAGTATGAAAATACAGAGGTCATATAGACTTCCGGACTACTGCAGCATTTTTCAAGCAGAAGTGATGGCAGTAGATAAAGCAGTAAAAATCCTGCAGGAACGTCAAGACCTGAGAGCAGCTGCGTCAATAGCTATCTATATAGATAGTCAGGCAGCGATAAAGGCAATTCGTTCCAACATCATTAAATCAAAACTAGTGAGGCGATGTCGCAACAATCTTCGCATACTTGGTGCCCGGCATTGAGTCACTCTGTGTTGGGTTCCTGGTCATCACAGCATAGATGGTAACGAGTCTGCTGATGCGCTCGCAAAGGAGGGCGCGGGTATGTCCGCCGATCTAGCAGAGAATGCCGTAGCTAGGCCGCTGGGATTGGTCAAAGAGGAGATAGATCGTACAGCCAAACAACTTGCAATAAGCAGATGGACAGAGCTAACAACCTGTAGCATCTCCAAGCAATTGTGGCCCCTACTTGATAACAAGAAAACCGCAGCGTTATTACAATACAGTCGGAAGGACTTAAGAAATATCACTGCCGTGGTTACCGGACACTGTCTTTTCGGTAGACATGCAAATACCAGCTAACGACTTCTGCAGAAGTTGCAGAGACGAAGAAGAGGAGGAAAGTATTCAACATTTTTTGTGTGAATGCCCTGGCCTTGCAAGAAGAAGGTTTAATGCCTTGTGCGAACCATTCTTCAATAATCTGGAGGAGGTAAGCAGCTTACAACTGGGTCGACTTACTAGGTTTATCAACAGTAGTGGCTGGTTTGAGTAAGCTGCCAAAATTCTTCTACGCCGTACTTCGCACTAGCCATCAGGAATGTGGTAACACAACGGTCCTTATAGGACTACGTGAGACTGTCTGGATAGATCAGAAGTCTGCCACTCTAACCTAACCTAACCTAACCTAACCTAACCTAACCTACCTATGCTGTCTGAGTTAGTCGGTAATGTTAGAAGTGGAACTGCATAACTGTGAATTCGACTTCTAGAAGGATCTGCAAAACTGTCCTCAAGGAAATGCAAAGAACGAATTCGAATGCGGCTGTAACATTGTTCTGGTGTAATATTAGATTATTTATGGAACCCTGCAAATCCTACTGCATTTTTCCATATATGACACCTGCAAAAATTTTAACCTTTTCATTAATTGACCGTACCTGAAGTACAACTGGAAATTCCCTTAATAGTAATTACCTACTTACTTACATACATCCATGCATTCGTTACATTATTATTGATTTGTTTTATGATTTAAATAATTATTTAATAAGTTATACCATACACAGCTACCTAATAACGCTCCAAAAATACTAACTAACCCCCACTTTAATTTTTTTTGAATATCGTGGTACCTACCTTTCTTGATCTTTTGGGCACCTAAAAAATGATAGTCCGCCTTTTATTCGACTCTCACAACCGTCCACTGAAAAAACACTGTTACCCGGCATTTTATGTTTCAACAAACATTAAGTAAATTAAATTTCTTGGACAACGTGTACACTTCCTCGATATGTGATTTGAACCACACAGTGAGACGCTCTGTATCGACTGGTTCACCGGTGCTGGTGGAGCGGTCAGGCGGGGTGAGAGGCAGGTCGTTTTGATAATTTGACGAAGTGACGCAACCAGAGCTGTCGGTAATTGAATTAAAATAATTGAAAAATCGTCTTCAATTACTTTTTAGTAATTGAATTACTGTAATTGAATTACTTTTTGGAAATAGGTAGTAATTGTAATTGATTTTCCAATTATTGTGATAAAGTAATAATTGTAATTGGCAATTGGTTTTTAGAAATCTGATGTAATTCAATTACTTAAAAAGTATTTCAATTATTTTAAAAAGTAATTGAATTACCTTCAAATAATTCAATTACATAAAAAGTAATTTAATTACTCCCGAATAATTCAATTAGATTAAAAGTAATTGAATTACTCCAAAATAATTCAATTCCTTTAAAATTTTTCATAATTCCATTACTCCTAGAGAGAAAAATATTGTTTGGTTAAATTGCGGCTAAGGCTAACTTACAGGAGGTTTCATCGGGCACAGGGAGCCGCTTTGTCTTTGAACTCGGCGGCCGCTTTTTGATGCTTTACCGCCACGGCGATTCGATGAAATATTTTCTAAAATCAAGCTCTCTTCGACAAAAGAGTTGTGAATTTCATCGTTAGCACAATGTCACCCATAAGCATTGTGGACAACACTGCTTTTGATTCACTTTTTGATGGAATGGGTGTAAATGCTATGCATAGGACAACAGCCGTCAAAAGAATTGAAGATTGTTTTATGGAAAATGTGGCTTCTGTAAAAAATGCCTTAGATCAGCTTTTATATGTGTGTACTACTGCGGATGTTTGGTCCACAAAACATCGTAGTTTTTTTGGCGTTACAGTCCATTGAATTAATAAAAGATTCGGAAGGTGTTCTGCAGCTCTTGCATGTCGCCGCTTTACTGGAAGTCACACGTATGACAAGATAACAGAAATGTACTTACCATTTGCAATATAATATAATCTAAGGAATAATAAATTGGTGGCAACCATATCAGATAACGAATCAAATTTTGTTAAAGCGTTTAAAGAATTTGGACCTTCAGTTGACCCCGTTGTTCATGTTAATAGAAATGATGATGAAGACGACGAAATCAATTTTTTGGATTTACCAAATAATATATTGCCCAAGCACGTTAAATGTGCAAGTCACACTTTAAATCTTTTAGCTACTGTTGATGTAAAAAATGCTATACAGAAAAACGTAACATTAAGAACCAGACACACCAACGCTGTAGCCAAATGCAGTGTTCTGTGGAAAATAACTGGCAAACCAAAAAGTAGTGAGATAATTAAACAAGTTCTTGGTCAAACATTGAGTTATCCTAGTGCCACAAGATGAAACTCAATGTATGACTCAGTAGCACAAGTTTTAAAACATAGAGAACATTTAGAAGAGCTCTTTGAATAGCTTAATATTAAGAACCAAATGTTGGAAGACTCTGAATTTGAATATTTGACAGAGTATTGTTCAATACTGGAACCACTGGCTAATGCTATAGACATTCTACTGCGAGAACAAAATATTTATTTTGGGTATTTATTGCCGTGTATGGGATATTTATATAAAAAGCTCACTCGAATGGAATCAGTCACTATCAATATTGCTCGTCCAATATTAGAGGCATGTCAAGAAGGTTTATTAAAACGTTTTAGTAGCTGTTTCAACTTCTCAACCTCGGAAGCAAAGGAAGCAACTATTGCATTTTTCACGCTGCCGCAATTCAAGCTTCGGTGGAAAAATTGTTTGCAAAGCTTTCTAGAAGACGATTTAACAGAAAGTATCACGAAGTTTATTTTTGAAAAAGCACATGATTTGAATTTTAGAAGATAACGTAGGGGCCAGCGAGGAGCAATACAAAAATCCTACTAGAAGTATAAATACTTCTTTGACTTAGATACTAATAACGACCTGCAGAATGAAAACACAAATAAGAAGATTGAGTTGGAGATTTTCCAGTATCTTAATGACCCATCTATGGAAAATGAATCATTAAATAGATATCCGTTTATTAAAAAGTTGTTCTATAAATATAACACATGTTTACCCTCCTCTGCTCCGGTTGAAAGGCTGTTTTCTTTTGCTGAGATCATTAACAGCCCCCGAAGACATGCTCTCTCTGATAAACATTTCGAAGAATTAGTTATTTTGAAAGCAAATAAAAAAACAAACGTTTCGTAGGTATTTGTTTTTGTTGTGAAAAATGTCGTGTTTCTTTTTACCTATCTGTTTATTATAGTACCATTAGTAGTATTGTACCTAGTTTTTTTTTTCTTTATTTTCCTTAATTTTACGTTTGTTTTATTTCAACAAATTAATCATATTAGGTATATAAAAAGACAGTTGTTATTATTGGTCAATTTGTTAAAGGTAAGTACTATATCAAAATTAGGACTTCAAGTTTAACTATAAATTTCGAAATTTTTTAAATTTCTTTCAATAAAGTGTGATAGTACCTACTGCTATTAAAAAAAATATAGGTAGGTACCTATATAGTTTTGTTTTGTAAAATGTAAAAAAAGTAATTCAATTGCTCATATACTAATTCAATTTTAAAAATGTAATTAAATTACCAAAATGTAATTGAATTACTCAGAGTAATTTAATTGCCAAAAAGTACCTATAATTTATAGATTCAGAGTAATTCAATTACTTTTAGGGTATTTCCATTACTTAAAAGTAATTGAATTAGTATAAAAGTAATTGAATTAAACTCAGTAATTCGAATGCGGTAATTGATCAAGGAATCAATTATTTTTAGTGGGTAATTGGTAATTTAAATATTTTGATCATACTGTTAGTAATGGGTAATTGTAATTGATGCCCTTTTCGGAGGGTAATGGGTAATTGTAATTGAATTACTTTTTAAGAGTAATTATTATTATTATTATTAATTGTTTAGTCTAGGCGGCGTAGCCGTTTAAACTAAATTGCGACAGCTCTGGACGCAACTTATATTTATTCTTTAAACTATGGCAAGGTGGACTATATGTTAATCGATAATCCTGAACTTAATTTAATTTTTCTTAATTAACTAACCTTTACTTTGACAAATTATTTACAGCGATTTTTTCAGTGTATTTGGTATATAACAACAAAGCATATTGGTTGCCGAAAAACTAACAACAACAAAATACTATTTAAATGACGTGATCAACATGATTATTGATGTTTTTAATTTTAAATTAAAAGGATGTTTTTAGGAAATAATGTAAAATACTATTTACATACTTTTTTCCAGTATTTATTAATATGATGAATATGAAAAAAAAAACAAAAAAAAATAATATTCGCTTATTTTTATGCCCAGTTAAAAAAGTGTTTGTAGAAAAAATAGTGTATGAAGTACGCGCTACAAGCGCATGTTATATTGTGTGAAGGAAAGTTAACCCAAAGTTCCTTTTCACAAAATAAATTGGCACTTTTAACACTACACTAACACCATAAAATTTCTTCGAAACTATGACATGATATACCCAACTTGTGAATATTAAAATAAGTAAACAAATACAAATTAATTTTTGTTGCTTACAAAATTAACAAAGTAAAAATATAGAGAAAGGAAAATGAAAAATTGTAGAAATAGCTGAAATTGGCCACCACGCATAAATTCACACGTGCTATATTTTCCTGGAGTTTCTGGAACATTTTTTCGTTTGGTGTGATTGATTATTTAAAATTCCATGTTGAAACAGTCGAACAAATTCTGGTTGGAACATTTACCTTATTTTGAAGGTTACTTAACATTAAATTATTGAAATCTACCCTAGGAGCCATGGCGAAGCTATGTGGATTAAAATCACCTAACAAAATTATGCGAGTACCAGACCTATGGAACTTATCTAATAATAACTCTAGTCTCTGCTCAAAAATGTTAAAATCACCAGAAGGCGACCTATAGCACAAACATATTAAAACATATTTATTTATTTCATAAAACCATTTAACACCACAGACTTTAAAATCCTTTTCTTCGCAGAACTCGTTTAGATTCAGTACACTATAGTTAACGTTGTGTTTTGCCCATATAGAAACGCCACCTCTCTCAGCGTTCGTTCTACAGAAATATGTCTGTAGAGAAAAGCCAGAGTCTACCATGTTTTTAACACATAACGATTTAGCCCGTTTCTCTGTCATGCATAAAAAGTTTAGACAATATTTTGTATATTGTATGTCAAGAAAATCTGCCTTTTCCGTATAAAAACTTTGAATATTAACAAGGATTGTGTCAGGAGATGATGCTTTCCCTATAATATCAACATATAGCACATCGTGTTTACAAGCTCTTTTCATGCATTTGTTTACATTGTTGAAATCTATTGAATTTTACTATAGTTCTCTTATCAGAAATAGTCTATCAGATAAATATTACATGGAGAGTCCAGAGAGTCCTGCAACTGGATAACTGCATTTGATGGTTTAAAACTGTCAAGGACTGCTGGTTGGAACACACCTATTGTATAAGAGCTTGCAACACCAATAATAAATCATTAATTTATTTTTTTCTTATGGAAGAAGTCCATGTCTCAGTGGAGTGATATTTTAACGTAAAGTAAAACACACAATCTGCTCCACTAGTTTAATATGACAATCGTAAAGTTGTCAAACCATACATGTTTTTGAAATTTATTTATTTAATTACAGCCAGTACACTACAGAAAGACCTTATTTCTAAATGGTACAAATGGTACAAAATTAACAAACTCTAGACATACCCGACACTAAAATCACACAATACAAACAGTTCAAACCTTAAGCCTTAAGATGATCTTTAATGCGGTTAAGCCAATAAGAAATACATCGCAGTCGGAGTAAAATTTATTGTATGTGTGCATTAACCGGTGAGCAAAGGTATTCGAGCCGTAGTTAGTCTTAGTTTTCTACTAGGAATTGAAAATAATACTAAGCTAAGCTCAACAGCCCGCTACAGTCTATGCTCCCATTCACCAGTTTATACAAAAACAACACCTGTGCGTTCCTTCGCCGGGTCAGCAAGCTCTGAAAGCCACAGAGCAAGAGTCTTATCGCGTAGGGTACATTATACAAAAGGTATTTAACAAATTTGTTTTGAACTTTTTCCAGTCTATCTATGTGACACGGTAACCCGGAGACCATACGACTGAACAATACTCCAAAACACTGCGTACTAAACAATTATAAATACTAGTAAGCGCCTTAATATCGCCGATGTGTTTTGTGTTCCTGTTGATAAACCCAAGCAGCCTAACCCCCCTCAAAACGATACTATCTATATGCTGGTTGAAAATCAAATCACTGTCGAATATTACACCGAGGTCATTTAACGATGACACACTCTCGATGATCGAGTCTTTAATCTTATACACTGTTCTGTGAGGGTTGCGACGCTTGCAGAAACTAATAGCCCGACACTTAGAAACATTAATACTTAAATAATTCGCCTCGCACCATGCAACGAAGTTGTCAAGGTCAGACTGCAGACAATTAGAATTCGCAGATACAGTATTATAAAACTTTAAATTTAAAATAGTGGACGCGTTGACCAGCATCTCTGCAGAAATGTTACGACATTCTTGGATAATCCTTTCATGTAACTGTTCTAAATTTTCAACTGGTGATTTAAAAATTTTGTTCTTCATATGAGGAAAAATGAGTAATCCATAACCGTCAAACAAGGTGATCTGGCTAGGAATTCAACTAAATGTCTGTTCGAAAACTGATCAATCTGTGATCGAAAAAATTGCGCAAGGAGTTAATAGTTTCGCCGGGTGTATGGGCGGTTGTGTTTCCTCTTTCGTTCCTCTGGCCATAGGAATAATACTGCCAGTATTAACCTATGGGGCAGAAATGCTAACTCTTACCAGAAAAACGGCGCACAAGCTGCGAGTAGCCCAGAGATCTATGGAGCGGTCGATGCTTGGACTGTCACTGAGAGACAGAATACCCAATACGACTATACGACAGAGGACGGGTATAATTGATGTCGTGGAGAGAGTAGCAACCTTGAAGTAGAACTGGGCAGGCCATTTGGCACGAACTATGGATGGAAGATGGTCAAAGCGTATTCTGGAGTGGAGGCCAAGGCACGAAGCCTACAGGAACAGAGGTAGACCACCAACAAGATGGACGGACGACATTAAGAGAGTCCGGGGAGACTGGATGCAGAGCGCACAAGACAGAGAGCGGTGGCAGACACTAAGGGAGGCCTATGTCCAGCAGTGGACGCGAACGGCTGTTTGATGATGATGATGATGATGATGGGCGGTTGTACCGTCCTGTTGAAAATAACCAAAACGTAGCTCAGCGTCAAGTGATTGCTCCACAAATGGATTTAAAATATTATCCCTATACCGCTGTGCTGTAACTGTGTCATGTAAAAAAAATAGGTCGAACAAATCTTCTTCGGGATACAGCCAACCAGACAACAATTTTTTTTGAGGGTGCAATATCAGGTCTAATAAATCACTTCTGTCCACTAAATTTTGAGTAAACCACTGCCAGTAATTAGTAACTTCTTGTGTCTTTCAAAATCTGCAGCTCGTATTTGTTGGAATACCTACTTGCATTTTATAAGGTATATATTTTTTAGGAACAGTCCCTTATGTTCCATTAGATCTTCCCACTTCTTGAGACAGGCGTCTTATACATTTTGTTGGCCTATTTTGCATTATTTTACAAACGTTTGCAACAAGTTCTTTAGTTTTTACAGATGATCTTCCAGCTCCTTTTAATGTTGTATAGAACCTGTTTCCCTGAACAGATGTTACAAAAATTTTTGCGTAAATTGTCCATGCGCAAACGCTGATTGTATTGCCGCTCACCATTTACTCTAATCCCGTTTCGAAAATATGTTTCAACGACAAATAAGCGATGAATCAAATTACTTATAACGACTGTTAAAGATGAAGGAATAACTGATTGATTCATAATGCTGACATTTACTGACACCCAACAGGTATTAAGCTTTACCGTTAAGCAGTACGACCTTAGATGCAAAGCACACTTTGATGATAATAATTTTTGGTCGCGCGGTATTAATGCTTTGCTTTAAATTTAGTACAACTTCAATAAAGCCTAAACTTATGATAAAAGTACTTTATTTATTTTTAATCGTTCTGAACACTCCATGTGGTTACTATAGTCACTGATTACAACTTCCGGCGTAAAGCAAAACTTTATATCATCGTCATATTTTATTATCGTCTCAAAAAATCAAAAATAGCAACAGTTTACTAAAGTGCGGTACCCCATCTAAGGACACACTGTATAAAGATACCTATATTAATTACATTGCTGCAGGTAAATTCAAAGTCCCTGACAAATTTTGAGGTAACGCGCGGTTCGTTTTGCCCAAGCAAACATTACGTAATTAGACTAAGCCGCACTAACACAAACCAATATTTGAAGAGCAGTATTTGGCTAACTTAATTAACCATATCTCCCTTAGTGCTTGTGCGTATAATCACTTTGATCAATTAAAATATACTCACAAAAACATGCGGTTAAAGATAATTCCGTTGAAGGCATTCTTATTATCTTATATATTATTCGACGAAAATGTAAGAATAAACAGGTACAAGGCACAAGTTCATACAAGCTACGTTACATAAACAATATTTTAATTAGATGAAGTAGAGCAGTATGTTGTATTGCTTACCCCTGAAACATTTCTGTATTCCTGGAAACAGTTCCTTTGATATGCTATCAGTGGCGGCTCTTATATAGGAGCACTTGAGCACGTGCCTCCCTAAGATTCAGCCCCACATCGACCGACAAATATTCACTATAAATTACAAATTTAGTTTACAATACAATGTCTGTTACAAAGCAATTCTAACATGATTTTATAAGCTCTCTATCCAATTATCGTTTCGCTAACTAAATATTTTGTAGCAGGTCTCTAATCCCGAATGCTTATCGCAGGAAAAATGTGCTCCGTGTAGGGATGTTCCGATACGCTGAAAGTATCGATCTTTTGTATCGATCCGGATCGTATGGTAGAGTATCGATGCAATAAAATATCGGTTTGAAAAATATCGATACCCTAAATATCGATACTTTTTCGATCCGCGTTGTTATTTTTTGTTTTACGATTTTTAACGTTTAAAAAAAAAAAATAAGCGGTAATGTTATTTTTCCTTAGGTAGGTATACTAGTAACTGGTACTATTTATAGTCTTCAAGGTCGGACCGGGCATTTTCCGCTCGAGGTTTGCTGTTTTGCAAACCGCATCATAAAATTAATAAAATTGTGGGTTTTGGAATTTTGGGATGTATCGATACTATCTGAACGATACAGGGTAAAATATTTCGATACTCATTATATATCGAATAAAAAATATCGATACAAAATATCGGGTATCGGAAGGTAAAATATCGATACTCAAAAATATCGTATCGTATCGCGCATCCCTAGCTCCGTGGCTATCGCTACTTGCTACTTGATATGGACGGTTCGCTTCCCGTAAAAAATTACCTTGTCGTCCCCATCTCTTTTTAGCGCACGGCTATAAATGGGCTTTCATTATTCTCAAATGAGCACGCTTTTGCTGTGCTGCATGCTGTCGCCTTGTTTCGGATGGTTATTGAGAGATCGTTTTATATGTTTTGCTGATCCGTGTAGCGCGGTAAAACCCTCCATAAGCGCGGCATACCTTGTGTATGTCATGCAGTGTTGCCAGACCCACTGTTTTAACAGAAGATCTCCTGCTTTTGCCCTCAGTCCTGTTATTCTTTAAAAAATGTTGCAAGATATTCCTAACTTTAATGACTTAGATACTGAGAAATTCGCTAAACTTAAAGACAGAAGAATGCATTTTTTGTTCAGACACTGTGTTTAATCAGTTCTGTTTTTTAAAAATATTTTTAGTTTTTTTATGTTGTCGTTGTTGACTTTTTTAGTTACTGCTTCCCAAGTATGCTGTATATTGGTAAGTTTTTAATTTAAATTTATATTATGTTTAATTAACATATCTACATACAAAAGGAACATAAAAATTAGGAAAGCTTTTTACTCGTAAATTTGACACTTAACTACACAATATCTTGTGGTTGGAACGGGGAGGTGAAATAAAAGGAAGGGGTAGTGGTGGGCGGGGATATGCGCAAAATATCGTTCTTTTTTTTGCCATGCTTGATGCTTGTGAACCTCCACAAACTTCCGTCACGAGCCGCCACTGTATGCTATCGTCCTTTAAATAATCTTATTCATTTCGAAAGCTATCAGCTTGAACTATATAGCTGCAAGCTAGGCTATGGAACGTATTATTTATTATTATGACACAAAATCTGTAAAAGCGTTTGACGTGCTCGATAATGTTTTAAAGGGCGGCGGGAAGCCCCATATTGGGTCAGGTTAGTTCAGGTTAGTTGCTAGGAATTATAGGTCAAATAATCTTGCAAGAGATTTCGGCCCCAGACATTGCAGGTATAGCTAGCTCATTATCATTTAAGTACCCACCCGGGGTAATTCCCCACCCGGTACTTTAGGTATGCTTAAGGGATGGTGTTGATATAATTAAATTGTTATAACAATAACACAAAGGGTATTTATTTATGTTTAAAGACTCATTATAATAATTCCTTTTCAGTTCTTGAAGTTGTATGTTTTATGTAATCTTGAGTAACCTAGAAATGAGTTTCATAAAAAGTGCCCGTAACCGAGATTTACTCCTTGTAGAAAACTATACGTTTTCTAAAAACAAATAATTAAAAAGTGGTGAAGTATCGTGGCGGTGCATCCAGAAGTATTCTTAATGCAAACGAAAAGCTGAAGAAGATTTAACAGAAAAATCTACTAAGATTATTCGACGAGCTATTGCTACAAATTCTTCAAATGATGTGACAATCTCAGACATTGAGGCTATTCGAAAAAATATTTACAACTGTCGTCGGAAATTGCTACCAAGCTCAATACCAAAATCAATGGAAGAAGTTCATAGTGCAGTGAGTGCTTACAAGGAACACAGGTGAGGATTTAATATTTATAAATAATCTTGAACATAATATAATTATATTTTCATGCGAAACAAACATTCGTGCATTATGTGAAATGGAAAAATTGTATATGGACGGAACATTTTCATACTGTAACAAATATTTTTGCCAATTATTTCTTATACATGGGCTAGAAAATGGACATTATATACCGTTAGTATGTTGTTTGTTAAGAGATAAAACAGCGGCCACATACCAAAATCTATTTTTTCTGCTAAAATCAAGAATATTTAAAATTTCTAGAATGTCGCTACATCCTGTAGAAGTCTTTGTAGATTTCGAAAAAGCAATTCATCACGCATTGCTAAGTATTTTTTCATAAGTAAAAATTAGTAGCTGCCGTTTTCACTTACATCAAAGTAGGTTTAAAGAAATGCAATTACTTAGTTTGGTTTACGAATTAAAAAAAAAGAAGTAGAGCACTGTTTTGTATTTGATTTAATAAGCTATAAGCCCAATAATGGCATCGTTGATAAATACGCTGATTACCTTTTAGAGGTGTACATTATTCAAAGTGCCCAATTTCCACCGACAATATGGGCATATGGGCAAACAAAAATCCATCAATTATTAGGACTACAAATGCTTGCGAATCTTTCCATTCTAGGTTTAATTCTTCTTTTTATGCGCCACATCCGTCTATATACGGGTGTCCGGATAAGGATACGGAGCGGCCATATTTCGGAAACGATACGTCCCACAGATCTGAAAAAAAAGCTCTCATCATAAAAACTGCCAAGAGAAATTCATTCAAAATAATTTTAAGTTTCGGAAATTGCCGCAAGAGGGCGTAACGGCTTATTTATTTTTTAAAGTTCATTTTACGGCAAAAAATGCCACTTAACCGTAGAAAAGCAAATAAATAATTAAAATCAGTAGATTGTTTACTACAACTTTTGTTATTGTTATTTTTTTGAATCTTGCCTAATAAAGGAGTGGGGGAAGCCTTTAGGACATTTTTCAAAAACTGTCATTATGTCGTTATCCTTCAACGGATTTTCTATAACTTGGACTTGTTTGAAACGAAATTCCTTGGAGTTTAAATAAATGATTCAGGAATTGTCACAAGTTTCCTGATACAATTTTAAGATGGCGCTGTTATTCAATCTAACTTATTTTTTTATTTTTCTCGGTATTTGCAAATTGGATGGTATAATTTTTTTCGGTAGTTATAGGAGACAATTTGCATTGGGAACGATTAGTTCAAACCGCAAATCGATATCACCAGGGGTTTAAAAGTTATTTTGATTTTTCTTTAAAAAATGATACAGTTTCCATTTACCGGTACCCGGTATACCCCTAATAAGCAAGATAACAACTAATTTCATGGCCTACTGTTTAATAAACTATAAAATTTATAATAAAAGTTTAACGAGTCAAAGAAACATCAATAACACTGAATAAAATATGAACATTATGATATGAGATTATGTAAAAGTGCACAAATCTTAAATCTAGAAACAATTAGCAATTTAGCAAGACAATAATAATTACAAATGTTTAAAATATTTTCCGTCACTTCCTAAGCTCTTAGTTATTCTTCTTTCAGTGAAAAACACCCTTGCCTCTGCCTCAATTTCAGCCGTGGATAAGCTTCGAACGGCATTTCATATCCTTTCAATCATGTTTTCGCCTAAATTACAAGTTCCAAGTTGGCCATGGAAAAAAAACAAATTAATAATTTATTGTGACAAGCTGTTGATGAGTTTTAAACGTCAAGCATCTTATAATATTAAGCATTTTTTTTTACATTTATATTGCAATGCCGTTTACTAACGCAGAAGCGTATGATATGTTGAATATGTATTTTCAATCTCTTGAAAATGCTGTAATAGCGTCGCGAGAGTATGCAATGCGATTTCCACAAAGAAGACACTATTCTCGAGAAGTATTCTCAAGATTAGCTCGACGATTAAGAGAAACTGGTAATGTGCAGCCCATTCAACGACCCTTACGCATTCGTAGGACACGTAATGAGGTAAATATTATCAACGTTTTGGCTTACGTTCAATACGATCCCACTTTAAGCACCAGAAAAATTTCCCTTGACTTAGGGGTTCCAAAAACAAATGTCCACGAGATTTTACAAACTAATAGTATGCACCCTTACCACATCGTTTTACACCAGGCATTGAACGATACTGATTATGATCGTCGATTGGATTTCTGTCACTGGCTATTAAATATGATTAGGGAAAATCCAAATTTTCTTTCACGGATATTATGGACAGACGAGGCCACTTTCACTAACGCTGGGGGTGTGAATTTGCATAATATGCACTATTGGTCTGAGCAAAACCCTCATTGGATGAGGCAAGTAGATTTTCAAAACCGCTGGAGTTTAAATGTTTGGTGCGGGATCTTGGAAGGAAAAATTATCGGTCCCCATTTTTTTGACCAAACCCTTAATGGAGCAAGATTTTTAGATTTCTTGGCCACTTTTCTTCCACCTCTTTTGGAAGAAGTCTCCTTACAAACGAGAACAAACATGTGGATCCAACTTGATGGTTGTCCGGCGCATTACTATCGTAACGTACGCCAATACCTAGAAGAGCAATTTGCGCATCGTGTAATTGGAAGAGGAAGCTTGTTTCCCTGGCCGGCTCGTTCACCGGATCTTACTTGTCTTGATTTTTACCTATGGGGTAGGTTAAAAGATCTGGTTTTCCAAGAGAGACCAACAACAAGGGAAAACATGATGGTAAGGATAACAAATGCCATTAGAAACTTATCCACGGCTGAAATTAAGGCAGCCGTATTATCAACTAACAGAAGAATAATTAAGTGCTTACAAAATGACGGAAAACATTTTGAACATTTGTAATTATTATTGTTGTCTCGCTAAATTGCGAATAAAATTGTTTCTAGATCTAAGATTTGTGCACTTTTTCATAGTCTAAGTCTCATAATATGATATTATCATAATATTCATATTTTATTCAGTGTTATTGATGTTTCTTTGACTCGTTAAACTTTTATTATAAATGTTATAGTTTATTAAACAGTAGGCCATGAAATTAGTTGTTATCTTGCTTATTAGGGGTATACCGGGTACCGGTAAATGGAAACTATCATTTTTTAAAGAAAAATTAAAATAACTTTTAAACCCCTGGTGATATCGATTTGCGGTTTAGACTAATCGTTCCCTATGCAAATTGTCTCCTATTACTACCGAAAAAAATTATACCATCCAATTTGCAAATACCGAGAAAAATAAAAAAATAAGTTAGATTGAATAACAGCGCCATCTTAAAATTGTATCAGGAAACTTGTGACAATTCCTGAATCATTTATTTAAACTTCAAGGAATTCCCTTTCAAACAAGTTCAAGTTATAGAAAATCCGTTGAAGGATAACGACATAATGACAGTTTTTGAAAAATGTCCTAAAGGCTTCCCCCACTCCTTTATTAGGCGAGATTCAAAAAAATAACAATAACAAAAGTTGTAGTAAACAATCTACTGATTTTAATTATTTATTTGCTTTTCTACGGTTAAGTGGCATTCTTTGCCGTAAAATGAACTTTAAAAAATAAATAAGCCGTTACGCCCTCTTGCGGCAATTTCCGAAACTTAAAATTATTTTGAATGAATTTCTCTTGGTAGTTTTTATGATGAGAGCTTTTTTTTCAGATCTGTGGGACGTATCGTTTCCGAGATCATATGGCCGCTCCGTATCCTTATCCGGACACCCTGTATATTTTTATGGAAATATTAAAAGAATTCCAAATAGACGCTTATTTAAAAATGAACAACAGCAAAAATTAAAGACAAAAATATAAAAAATAAGTTGGCATTTTTAGAAAAAATGGTACAGAACTTCTAATTGGGTCATATCTCTAGTTAGATTTTGCAAAAACTGTAGCGTATCATTCCTGTAGTAGCAATAAGTAATTTTCAGATTTTGTGTAAAGTATGTTGTACTCTGTAAATGTATTAGGTATTTATGTTGGGCATGAAATTTAATTTTGAAATAAAAAACCGGAATATACAAACCATACATTGCATTTTCATTTCATTAATGATCCAAAACACAAAAGATTATTAAAAAATTAAAATGGTTCAAAAATTGAAATGTTATAATATTAGACTGTTGGGGCCGAAAATGCCTGTAATAAAAACATGACCCTTCCATTCCGGAACCAAAAGTTCCTGTCAAAATGCGGTTGCTACCTGGCCGGGGCCGAAATTGCCTGCGCCCGTTTTAAAAATGTGTATAATACGTAGTGGATTGTATACAAAGACATAATATTATTGTCTGAAATATTTACTCCTTTATAGAAAGTTACACTTTCTTCCCCTATCTGAGAGAGGGAAATATAATCCCCCGCAACTTGCTCAATCTTAAACACATTTAAGAAATGTAAAATTTAGTTTTTTCCCTTCAGGCAGCTTCATCCTCGGACGCGTTTCACCACCGTATCACGGCTTATCAATGAGGCTAGGATCTGATGAACAGAAAAATACAATAAAGAGCACCTCTAATTTTTAATTTATTTTTAGTTCAATTGTTTATTTCCGACCAACTATTATAGTTCATTTCATACAAACTTAAAATTATATTAACTGAACCAATGTATAAAATAATAATTTAAAAATCAAATATTTACATATTTCACGAACTTTTAACAAAATCATTCTTCCAAATTTGTTTCTGTTTATTTTAAAATTTTCTTAATATTGGATATATTATACCGAGTGTCTCTCAAAAGACGCTCACCCCTATAACTTTTTTGTATTTATAGATATTAAAATGAAATTTTGGAATTGTGCATAAGAGATGAGTCTGCATTTATTGGCATAACTTTTGATTTGTTAGCACTTCCGGTTTAACCGGAAGTGATCTTGACTTTGGTATTTTAAATGGGACATCCTGTATATTTTTACTTATTTGGATTCAGCATGATATTCTGAGTAAAATGACATCCCGCTTGTCATTTTTTGACATGTTATAACATTTTTATTCTAATTTTTTGTATTGAATATAGAGGGCCATGAATCAATTAAATAGGTTAATTTATAGGCAAGTAGTTTACGAAAAATAAAATTATGTCATACTAATTGACTTTGTAAGTTTCACAAGCGTTTAAAAAATAAAATGACGTTTACTCCATTTTTCCAAATGGAACGATAGTGGTTCACTAGGATATTTGAAACGAGCATTTTTTTCCCAACAATTTGATACCATATGCTATTTTAAAATTAACACGAAGAAATTTGCCTTAAATCCCAGTCACATATTTAAAAGCGTTATGTATTATTATTGCCGCCCTATCCTTTCTAAAGAAAAGAAATATAAAGGCGGCTTTGAAAAACAATTGAATTGAATATCAAAACCAATATGGCTCTAATTAAGAGTTGTTCAAATTATGTCATTCGTTTATAAAACTTAGATTGTAAATCAGATAAAATGGTTAGTTTTACTAGAAATGAACAAATTGATATGCTCTTAATTTTTGGAGTGACCAGAAAAAATTCTTCCGCGATTTTGTATGCAGAGAGATTTCCAGGTCGTCGACTTCCAATCTGGCATTATTTTTTAAAACTGGAACAAAAAATGCGTACAGAACCCAATGAGGATGCGGTCAATAACTATGTTGTAAGTGAAGAGAAAGAAATTTACGTACTATCATTAGTTAACATATATACAACATATATATATATAACATATATTACTGCCTCAGTGAGAGAAATTGCTGTTGAATGTGATATTAGTAGCTCGTCAATATGGAGGATCTTACATAAATACAAATATCATGCATACAAATACCAGATTCATCAACATCTCTATCAAAATGACCATGCTAGAAGGCTTGAATACTGTAACTTTACCTTCAACTTCAACAAGATCCAACATTTCCGTCGAAAATTCTTTATTGAAGAAGAACTGTCGAAAAAGTGGAAAATTGTTTTCATCAACAGGGAGGACATTTCGAACATTTAGAGCGATGATAATTGATATTTTAATTAAAGTCCTAGATTGATTTATTAATAATGATAAACAATTACTATCTACTATTAGTTGTTTGTTGAGAATGACTTAGTTAACTGTTTAGTTCTTTTAGTTTAGTTTTAATTAAGCCTAGTTGCCTAGATCAATTTCTTAACACCTGCGTAAGTTTTAAAATAGCATAGGAGTGTATGGTATCAAATTGTTGGGAAAAAAATGCTCGTTTCAAATATCCTAGTGAACCACTATCGTTCCATTTGGAAAAATGGAGTAAACGTCATTTTATTTTTTAAACGCTTGTGAAACTTAGAAAGTCAATTAATATGACATAATTTTATTTTTCCTAAACTACTTGACTATAAATTAACCTATTTAATTGATTCATGGCCCTCTATATTCAATACAAAAAATTAGAATAAAAATGGTATAACATGTCAAAAAATGACAAGTGGGGTGTCATTTTACTCAGAATATCATGCTGAATCCAAATAAGTAAAAATATACAGGGTGCTTCATTTGAAATACCCAAGTCAAGGTCACTTCCGGTTAAACCGAAAGTGCTTCTAAATTAAAAATTATGCCAATAAATGCAGACTCATCTCTTATGCACAATTCCAAAATTTAATTTTAATATCTATAAATACAAAAAAGTTATAGGGGTGAGCGTCTTTTGAGAAACACCCGGTATATTACTGGATATATTATATATTCCAGAGGAGCTCTTGGATCCTGAAAAAATTAATAATTATTTTATCGCCTCCATTCCTCGTATAACCCCTAGCTTAGACAATATATATTATTTTAATACCTCTAGACACGTGTCAGTTGTCCGCGATTTTGAATTTTCTTTGGTTTCTGAGGCAGAGGTCTCTAATATTATATATAACATTAAAGCAACGCTAAAGGGATTGATAGCATCTCATCCGAAATGTTAAAAATGTGCATGCCTCACTGTATTAAGGCACTAACGCATATTGTTAACGCGTCTCTATCGGCTAAACTAGTTCCACAATGCTAGAAGTATGCATTGGTGTCCCCTGTTCCTAAAAAGAATAACATCTCTGAGTTAACCGAATTGCGCCCTATAAGCATTCTTACGGTGACGTCTAAAGTTGCTGAAAAAGTAGTATACAAACAAATAAAAAATTATATTGACGATTTAAATTTGTTGCCTTTTAAGCAGTCGGGGTTTAGATCAGGATACAGTACTGCAACGACTTTATCTGACCTAACGGATGATTTGTTGCATGCTGTTGATGAGTCTTCGACTTCAATACTGATAATGATTGGCTACTCTAGGGCTTTCGATTGCCTAGATCACAAATTATTGTGGGCTAAATTAAAATATTACGGTTTTGCACGAAGTGTTTTGGAGTGGTTTAGGTCATATTTAACCAACCGTTCAAGTGAATGTTAAGGGAGAACTTATGGTCTCAAGTAGCTTAAAAATAACTAGCGGTGTACCTCAGGGTTCCATTTTGGGTCCACTACTATTCATTTTATTTACAGCTGATTTGCCTGGTGAGGTATCAACTTCCTATCATCTATATGCTGACGATTGCCAAATTTATTTACCGTTTCCACCTAGTTATCAATTAGAGTCAATTGCTCGAGTCAATCATAATTTGGAAAGAATACATGTATGGTCTAAAAATAATGGTCTTCTACTCAATCCAGGCAAAACTTCAGCCATGCTTATTGGCACAGTGAAACAACGAGCAAAAGTTACTGTAGATAATACTATCTTTTTGGACGGAGTACCAATTCCATTCAAGACTTGTTTTAGGAATCTTGGGGTTACTTTTGACCAAAACTTAACATTTAATGAGCATGTCACCGCAATTTTAAGAGTTGCATATGGAAGATTAAAATCTATCTATAAATTTAAATACATTTTAGATACTCAAACCAAACTAAAATTGACCGAGTCACTTTCACTTTTTGATTATTGTGATGCGGTTTACGATCCTTGCCTGCAGGTTCAAGACTGCCATAGAATTCAGGTTATGCAGAATGCGTGTATGAGATTTGCTGCATGTGTCCGACGTAGGGATCATATAACTCCATCATATTTCAAGTTTGGTTGGCTCAAAATGGAGGAAAGACTTCATAGAATAGTTCATTTTCAGAAACCTACTTACCTCTATGATAAATTGGTTTTTACTGAAAGTGTGTTTGAAAGACCAAGAAGGATCCCTACCTTACTACATATACCACCGCACTCCACCTCTGCTTTTAGAGGTTCTTTTGTCTATTATTCTAGTTTTATATACAATTCATTACCAAACAATTTAAAATTAATTAAAAATGTAAAATATTTTAGTAGGCAGATTAAGCAGTGTTATAAAGGTATGCAGTGTCGTCGATTTTCCTATCCTATATATTAAAATATTGGTTAAATTCTTATGTTTTCTTTAGTTTTATACATTATCACACTATATTATTTTGTTTAATTATTGCTTGATTTGTATTTATAATCGATGTTTTATTATAATAATTTTTCAGGTTGGGCATAAGCAGCCCTTGGCTGAGCCCCGCCTTACTTAATAAAGACTTTTTGATTTGCTTTGTTAAAAAGTTATAGATCTTGTTTTTAGTAAGGGTAATTTCAGTCTTATACCGGGCATAATATATATCCTCGTTAGAGAGTAGAAATTTAAGTTTAGGAGATTCAATTAGTATTGTTGAAACTTTTTCCGCTAAATATGATAACATTCCCGGTAAAGTATGAGGTCAAGTAAATTGGATGTAACTGTAAAAAAGAATGAAGGATTTAAATAATTAACTGCAGTAAAAAGCACCAACGAAGTTGTATTTTGGCCTTAGTATTGTCCAATCACATCAGTAGATCTTGAATAAAGATTTTCTTTGTATAAACATATTTTTACTGATAGTTCTAGTTGAAAATTTTGAAAAATATTTAGTAATAAATGCATTTAATACAATTTCAGGTTAAAAAATTGTTTACTTTAATTTTTCTTTGTTTTTTTTTTTTTTAATATTTTTTAAATAAACATCTTTTTTAGAACCCAGTCTGTTTCTTTACTATATTTTACTATAATAAATTAAGAAATATTGCATACCAGTATGCAAACAAGGCATATATATGCGCATGTTCTGGCTGAATTTAAGTGCCCTTTAGTAATAACTCATACTCACTTTCAATTAGATCCATTTCGAACAGTTACTTCATAATTTTTTAAAATTGACAATAACATTTAAATAAACACAAACAATTCAACAAACGTCATCAGCGGTAAACATAGTAATGAAAAGCCAATTACCTTTGTTAAAATAATTTAAATATTTGGGTATTGATAATGTAAAGTAATAAATATAAAAAAGACGATTTTGCGTGAAATTGGAACAAATTTGGAGGAAAAATTATATGCTTCTCACGGCAGAAAAGCAGATTTAATGCCTTGTGCTTTTCTGCCTAGTAGAACAAATAACTATTATATAATTAAAGTTTCTTCATTAATTAAAATTTCACATTAATAATTAAAACTTCACATATATTCGAATCTTAATAGTACAATTATTAATATAACTAGTTAGTACGTTAGGTCTTCAATTTTACTTTCCTCATCCTGTTAAGTTGTACTCATTAATTTGAGACAACTTACATTAACAGTTTCGCTCAAGTCGATGTTAGTATCCCCTGAGGATGAACGCTTAAGCACTCGATATATGCAGGGAACTATTTATTTGTTTTTACAATTATTAAACTGTGGAGGAAGGCGGCATTGTTTCATTTACGTTACTTTGACTCTACTGAAAGTATGGACTATTTCTTCAATAATAAAGAGGTTTCCCATTTATTGGACACTTAATCGACCAGACTGTATACATAATACATAGATTAATAAAATAGTACAAAATAATAAAATACATAATTTCTTTGCTATATAACACATAACATATCTTAATTCAATTCAATTCCATGACGCAAATCATAAATCTGCGTATTTTTAAGTCCAAGCAAGGAATATACTCTTTGGTTAAAATTTCTTTTTCGTTTTCCACCTTCACTACTTCCAAAGAACAATTTTGCGTCCCTATGTCCATTTTTTTGAAATAATTACGGCTACTCTATTATATTTAGGATATTTTGGTGTTGCAAGCAAAAACCCATCTCCCATATTTAAAACGGAAAACAAAGAAACGGGCAATAAAACGAAATTTATGATCCGATTTCGACAGGAAGAGAGGAAAATTAAGTATTAAAATATTCATTGAAAAAAGAAAACTCCCAAACAACGGGTAAGGAACACCGGCCCATCGTTTACGAAATTTCTTTTAGCATTGTTTTTTGTTTTATGAGGGGAATTTAATTAGATCTCTCTTAAAGCTTATTTACAATATAAATAAAATATTGCAGACCTGTCTAAAGAAACATGATTTGTAAGCTTTGCCAAATTCAAAGTGCTGTAAAACCAACAATTTTAATTTGACTCCTATAAGACTCACAGAATCTCAAGTTATCTGCGCCTATTTAAACGTGTTAAAGTTTTAAACAGATCGGATAAAAATTATCTAAGTTAGAGCAAATTAGCGCTAGGAGCCAAAAGGATATTTTTTAGAAGAAGAAGATTTGATATAATAGAGGATTATATTCATTATTACAAATGATAATTAGGTTATGAATAAACTCACTGTTTTGTTTATGGTGAAGCATTAAATAAAAATAAATTTGTTCAATTTATTCAAGTATGTTGACAGTATTCGTTTATGAATCCTATCCTAGCGCAAAAAATACTTTGATACTCTGTTGATTACGAGTTTAATCTAAAGATGACATTTTTTTCTTGTAATTTGAGTAAACATATAAACATGGTAACTATAGGTACCTCTCTCTCTCTCTTCGGTCCATTACCCTAGGGAGGGTTTGGTGGCATCATGCGTAGTCTGGCTGACCATTGGTCTCGATTCTGGGCCATATGGACTGCTCCATGCAAGGTGGCGTCAATCAATGATTTTGTTTGGTCTACCCATCGTTTCGGTGACCTGCCTCGTGGGCGGCGTCCATTTATTTTTCCCTCGACCATTAGACGTTCGATCGAGTCGTCTTTTCTGGCGATGTGGCCAAAATATCGGAGGAAAGACTGGCTGACTCTTGTGGACAGACGCGTCTGAATGTTTAGTTCGTCTAGAATGGAGGCATTCGTGCGATGTGAAGTCCAGGATATTCGCAACATGGGTCTATATGTCCACATTTCAAACGCATCTATTCTTCGCTTGTCTGTCTCCTTTACAGTCCAGGTTTCTAAAGCATAGCTGGCGATTGGGAAAATTAGGGAATTGAGCAGTCTTAGCTTTGTATTTCGTGTGATAGCAGAATCTCTCCATATGTTGTTCAGCTTCGTTGTTGCTGTTCTGGCTATAGCTAGGCGTCTTCGGATCTCCGTTTTGCATCCTCCAGTGTTTGTGATAGATGCACCGAGGTATATGAACTGATGTACAACTTCGAATCCTGCTATCTTATGGATATGTGGTAGGTTATTGTTCTGGCGGTCAACTATCATCACTTTTGTTTTTGTAGTGTTAAGCTCCAAACCGTAGTCCTTGCTAACCAAACCAAGTCTCCTCATCACTGTTTCCAGCTCTTCCCGGCTTGCACCTATGATTAGGGTATCATCAGCGTAGCGTAGATTGCTGATTTTCTTTCCTCCTATTGCTACGCCGCCTTCCCATTCATCCAGCACGTGTCTCATTATATATTCACTGTAGATATTATACAGTATAGGCGACAGGATGCACCCCTGCCTCACACCAGCCTCTACACCAAACTCTTTCGAGAGCGTGTTATTTGTTTTGATCCTAGCTGAGTTATTATCATAGAGCTGACTGATTAAGTTGACCAGATGCAGTGGTACTCCCATTTCACTGAGTATGCTCCACAGTGAGTCCCACTTGACAGAGTCGAAGGCCTTAGTGTAGTCCACGAAGCAGAGGTATGTTGGAACGTTAAATTCACGGACTTTTTCAATTAGCAGGCGTACGTTGAGTATTTGCTCACGAGTCCCTCTTCCTGGCATGAATCCAGCTTGTTCATCAGCTATCTGTGGGAGTAGAAACGGTTTCAGCCGGTTGTTGAGAATCTGGAGCATGATCTTGCTAGCATGAGGTATCAGAGCAATCATGCGGTAGTTGTTACAGTCTGTGGGGGGTCCTTTTTTATGAATTGGTATATATATTGAATTGCACCATTCTTCTGGCCAACATTCTGTTTCCCAAATCTGGTTGCATAGTGTGTGCATCATATCCACACCAACGGGTCCCATTGCCTTGATTACTTCGGCCGTTATTCCATCATTTCCAGGAGATTTCCTATTCCCCAGTCGGCTCACTGCCATTTCTACTTCTGATCTTAGTAATTCCGGTTCTAGATCCTTCGTCCTCGTAGCAGTTTTTGTTGTTTTGGTGTTAGTACCATATAGTTTGGAGCAGTACTTGCGCCATACCTCAGCAATTCCTTCTGCATCGGTGACAAATAGCCCATTTTCATCCTTGATTATTTGTGTGCGAAGTTTAGATTCGCGCGCCAGGTATTTCACTTTGGTGTATAGTTCGTGTGGTTCGTTGTGATTTGCGTGTCTTTCAGCTTCCAAGCAGATATTGTGGATGTGTTTGTTCTTGTCCAGCCGACAGGATTTTTTAATGTCCTGGCTGAGTCGAGACAACATTCGAATTTTCTCGTCGGTTGGCCTATAGGAAAGACGGAGTTGGTGTCTTTCGTCTAATAACTTAATTGTTGTTTCTGTCATCCAGTGCTTCCGCTTGTCAGTTGGTTGTTTTATTACACACTTCTGGACAGCGTTTGTTATCCAGTTTTCTATTTGTGTCCAGAGTTGTTGAGGGTTGGAGGCAGGTGTATGTGTGATCGTCCGCCGGAGTTCGGCTTGGAAAAGGGCGGCAGGTGGAGTTGGAGTTGCGCCGAGACTTGTGCCTTTGGCAGTTCTTCTCAGCTTAATTTTTAGATTTGCCACTAGGATTTTGTGGTCAGAGCCACAGTCTGCAGATGGTTTTGTCCTAGTATCTGTTATCGATGTTCTCCATCTGTTTCTAACCAGTATATAGTCAATCTGGTTCTTGGTTCTCTTGTCTGGAGATATCCACGTTGATAAGCGGCGGGGGTGGTGCTGGAACATTGTATTTGTAATACTGAGGTTGTTCTCTATTGTGAATTGTAGGAATCTTTCTCCTCTCTCATTACGAACACCGAGTCCAAATCTTCCAACATTTCTGCGGATATGTGTATCAAATTTCGTGCATCCCACCTTCGCGTTGGAGTCGCCCATGATAATCACAACTTCTTTTTGGGGAATATTAGTTGTATGTGCTTCGATCAGTGCATATAAGGCTTCAATCTCATCATCAGGTGCAGTAGTTGTTGGCATATAGGCTTGGATTATATGTAATTTATTTGGTCTGGCTCCGAGTGTTATTTTTATTAGGCGATCGTTTATTGCCTCGTATGCCTCTACATATTGCGCTATTCTCTTGCTGACAATCACTGCCACTCCATTACGTCCTGTCTGTGTTGCTCCCGATACATACACCATGTGGTCAGTTGTTGGGAAGTGTCCGCCATTTTTCCAGTGCGTTTCTGATATTCCGCACACTCCTATCTTTTCTCGCATTAGCTCCCGCTCTAGGATGTGTAGCTTACCTACTTGGAGCAGCCCCCTGACGTTCCAGGTTGCTAGTTTGAGCGCATTACGCAGTTGGAGCTTGTTGGGTCTTCCAGTAGCTGAATCTGCAGACGTCGCCTGGTTGCTCACATTCGTCTGCCCGGTAGCCCATTTGACACTAGTTGGCCCGGACCCAACTAAGCGCCGGTCGCTAGCCGGATCGTCCGGCAAACCGTTCTGTCGATCGTGACTCATCATGATGTGTTCATGGGATGATAATCAGGTGGTTTCCCGTTGCCTGCCTGATTCTATGCCGTTGACCATATTAGCTGGTTCATCCGCCTTCGGGGGCGGTTTCTCACCCCCAGGACAAGAGAGTGCCCTTCTTACTCCGAAGAGATAAGTTTGTTGCTTATCCCGGCAACGTCTCGGTCCCCCTCTGCGTTAGCCACCTTTCTGGTGTTTCCATGCTCTACCACGTGGAGGTGTAGAATGGGGATTTTCCCTTCATCGGATTGAAGGCCATAGGGCGTTACTTCAATCCTCCAGTACTTTAGAGCACCTAGGTAACATTAAATATTCCTCAAAACGTGTATTGTTTGATATTAAAAAGAAAAGTTTTTTTACTCTAATTTGAATTAATCCAAATATTGTTACTAAGGGAAGCATAATCATAGTTACCTATGGATGGCGTCTGACAGTGAGAATTCCCGTAATTAATTTCAAGTTGTCAGTTTAAGATTTTGTTGTAAAACTGGTAAAAATATCGGAATCGAAGTTCGGATAGTGAGGAAGAAACTATTTGTACTCCTCCAGATATAACAGCAGATTTATTACCCGATAAATCTAAAAAAGCGTATGAAATTTGTTATAGACGGTTTATAACCTGGTGTAGAACAAATTTTGTTAAGAACATTACTGAAAACGTCCTCCTAGCGTATTTAAAAGAAAAATCAGAGATACTAAAGCCATCGACCTTATGGTAAGATTACTCAATGTTAAAGGCTACACTTCTAATCAATAAATACTTGGAAATTCGACATTTTAGTCGGTAGGATACCGTCCCAAGAAATCAAAAATTGTTACCAGAGAGGAATTTGACAAATGTTTAATTGAGGCTCTAGATAATAAATATCGAATGATGAAGATAACACATGCAAATAGTGGTGCATCCACGGGGGGGGGGGGGATTAGGGAAATCCCCCCTCCCTAGAACCTCAGAATTCATAGATTTTGCCAGTATAGTAGAAAAATGTTATGTGCTTGTAAAATATTTAAGACATTAACCACACTTTTTCTTTAAAAATACACTCCAAAAATTATGCCAGAATTTGTTTCGCAATGGAATTACAAAAGTAAAAGCCAAGTCTAATTTCTCCCCCCCCCCCCCCCCCCCCAAAAAAAAAAGGTCTCTGGATCCGCCACTGCATGCAAATCATGTTAATTTTTAACTTTATAATTACTTGTGTTTTGTTACACTTGCAGTATTTGGCATTGCAGAAGCATGCCCCAGGGACGAGTTACAGAAACTGACATTCCCAATAGCAAGACAAACAAACCTCGATTATTTGTAATAAGCGGTGAAATTAGATGTTTAAATTTTGTTCCTTCGTCCCCAGTCTCCCAATCGCATAAGATATTATAACGGAAAATGTTCAGTTCATCCTCTTGATGTAAATAGTTTTAGTAAAATCCCAAGTGATATTGCAAAATACTTAAATATTGAAACCCCAATGCAATACACAGGACACTGTTTTCGCAGATTTTCTCCAACATTGCTTGTGGAATCGGAGGCAGATATGTTATTATTAAAACGCCATGGAGGATGGAAATCATCAACTCTGGCCAAGGGCTAAATTGAGGAATCAATTACTAAAAAAACTGAAAAAGCGACTCATATTCTGAAAGGTGAACCAAGTACCAGTACCGGAAACTTCACAACAATCCGCAAAAAAAAAGAAAATAACCAGTTCCATAAAAATAACATTAGTTTAGCTGTTTATGTTAATGTTAAAACTATTGTAGGAATTAGTAATATTTCTTGAATTGTAAAATACTCTTCAATAAAATTTAGAATAAAAACAAATTCAATTTGATCGCAGAAAAAATGTTGTGTGCAACCTGTTTTGCCTTTAATTTAACATAACATACCTAAGCTACAGATTTTCACAAAAACAATAATTAATTAAATATTCAAGCAACCCTCCATTAACAGCTAAACAATATCCTAACCGATCATAAAATTCATTTCTAACATCACTGAGTTGATATTAAGAAATTCTGTCATATTCTAATGAAATACAGTTTTTTAGCTGGTCTAGATTTTCAAATTCTACATCTTTATAAATTAAATTTTTTAAGTGATCTCGCAGAAAGAAGTCGTTTGACGAAAGGTCAGGAGACCTGGCTGGCCAAAGGATTAGATGCCGTGGGCCAATCATATTTCCGTTGAAAATATTTTACAAGTATTTCCTAACCATGAGAGAATTATGGGTAGGACAACCATCCATTTGACACCAGATCTCCTGATTTTCGCAACTTCACAACTTCTTCTAGTGCGGGTTCAATTCGATTTTGTAGTAAGTCCAAATAGGTTACTGCTGTAAGGTCACCGTCCAAATATAAGAAGTCCGCTTACTTGCTCTTGCCGCTGTAAATTTCTCCCCTGCCGACGCCCTACCCCGCGCCCAGCGAGTCAACGCTCAAGCGGTGTTCGGCTGGGGATTAGTTTTTGCAAGTGCATACTTTAATCCACAGCGCTCTCGGCGAAGAGTTTTCGTATGCTGCCACGTTATAATTAGTATAATATTAACTTACTTATGATGGAAGCGAATCACCTTAAGAGTTTTTCTTATTGTTGTGTTGATGATTGTTTTTCGTTATTTCGGTGCCCTAAAGATCCAATAAGGTTAGTAAAAAGGATTGTTTACTTCCTTTGAGTAAGATGCAAAGTAGATTTAGTGGGACATATTACACACCATGCCGACGTTTCGTTAATTTATTTTAACTATGAATTTTCATGTATGTATTGATTATGCTGTCAAAAAGGTATATTTAAATAATAGTAATTTACGTAACAAAGTTCCGAAAGTAATATTTTACGGGATGAGTAGGAACTCCAGGGCGAGCCGTAGGCGAGTCCTGAAATCCTGCGAGTTCACTTTTGGATCGTGTTACGTACAATATTTTTTCTGTAGTTGTTTTGTATGTTAAAAAAAATATATAATACGTGACAAGCGCTGTCATAATATAGTGCAATGTTCAAGTTATTGTCAAAGCCGTTTACATAGAAACCCAAAATCGTCCCGAAAGTAACAATAATAGACCCGAAAGTAAAGAAATCGTATCGAAAGTGAAAAAAATCGTTCCTAAAGTAGCTACTTTCGGTACGATTTGTGTTAAGTATTTATTACCTTTATTACCACAACTCCCTCGTATAAAAATATTCAAGCGGCCAAGCCAGCGTTCCTACTGAATGACTCCCGTATCTCCCTCGTAGGCGGTTCTCGGTGCGATTCGAGGTCACCGCCGGCGTTTTCAATACTTCAAAGAAGTGATCGGACTTCTTATATTTGGACGGTGGTAAGGTTGTCTTCCATAAAAAATGGCCCAATAATGTGATGTGACAATTCCCGCCTAAACATTTATTTCTTGTGGATATTGCGCCTGAGTTTAAACAAGGCGATGTTCATTTTCTTAGCTTCTATACCGGCAACTTGGAACATTCATTTCGTTGTTGAGGGTGAATGTACAGGGTTATCCAACCAAGACTAGACAAGGCGATTTTTTGACTTTTCCTGTACTTTTATAAAAAAACTGAAATAGCCATCTTAAGTCATTTTCTCCCGCGAATTCGAATATCTTCAGCAAAAAACAATTGAACATCAAACAAAAGTACTAGGGGTCACTTTGATATTTTTTTAAATGGGATGCCGTATTTTTAATGAGCTTATCCGATTTCTCATATAAATTTTGATCTAAAATGTTGGATTTTTAATTTTTTTTTTTTTTTTTTTTTTTTATTTTTAACATTTTCCGAATTTAAAACTGAAGAAAAAAGGCGTTTTTGAATTAAAAATCCAACATTTTAGATCAAAATTTATATGAGAAATCGGATAAGCTCATTAAAAATACGGCATCCCATTTAAAAAAATATCAAAGTGACCCCTAGTACTTTTGTTTGATGTTCAATTGTTTTTTGCTGAAGATATTCGAATTCGCGGGAGAAAATGACTTAAGATGGCTATTTCAATTTTTTTATAAAAGTACAGGAAAAGTCAAAAAATCGCCTTGTCTAGTCTTGGTTGGATAACCCTGTACATTCATCGGTAAAACAAATATTTCTCAAATTCTTATTATTATTTGCTGTTTCCATTACCATAAAACAGAATACCATTCTCCATTCTTCATCACCTTGCCGTAGCTCTTGATGTTTTTCATACTTGTAAGGAAAATATTTATGCATTTTTAAAGTGCACAACACTGTGGTTTGATGTTTTCCTATGGCTTGCCCAAGAATCCTCATGCTAATCATTTTATTTTCCTCCACGTGCAGTAAAATATCAAGATCTCTATTATCCTTTCCTTCAGCTGTATTGACATTCTGAACTGAGCATTTACAGTTATTTATTACAGTGCATTTGGACTCAAATTTACTAATGATAGGTTTAATTAATGAAATGGATGTTCCCTTAAGCCATGCATCACCCGGTATGTCTATAAACTCTAAATGGAGTTTACTCATCACTATTGGAGTTTTCAGAACTTAAGTCGTTATTTACTCTAATAATAATGCTTAAAACAGTTATTCATTGATCAATAATATATTCCTTTTTGAAATTTTGCCCTTTGATTAGTGGCAATAATTCGTTTTTTGTCTTTTTCTTGGGTATTTCTATGCCTTTATTTTCCATAAATTTTAATATATCGGCTTTATTTATACTGGTCGGAATTTTTGTTTTGTGATGCACGATGCGTTGTCCATGTCATTTTTACTTCCAGCATGAAGAATCATAATTATTTTTCCCCTAAAGCATGGAGTACCTACTTAGCTTTTGTCTGATATCTACACACCCATATTGGACGACCACGTCTCGTCAAGATAAATTATGTTTCTATTTGCATCCCTGCATTCTTTTATTTTGCAAAAGTACTCGTGTCGATGGTCAACTATACGTACTGATTCCATAATAAACATTCGGTTTTCCAATTTTTTATAAATAAATCCGCAATTGAGTTAACCATTTCTCAAAAGTATTTGACGATTTATAGTTATAATCTATATAGTCACTTAACTTGTTGGCGCCTTATTTTCATGATAAAATTCAATCACAACTCGACGAATAAACTTCTAGGCTGCCGTATCAAGTTTCTTAAGTTTTTGTCCAATTAATGGAATGGTCGACTATATATTTAGCTCTTATAACCCCATAAACTATTAATGCCCGGCTAACAAGGAAGTGAAATACCTGGGACTTCTCTTGAACCAAAGACTAAACTGGAGGCTTAATTCAATTAACAGAGTCAGGTTAGCATTGCAACAACTAGGATCCATCTACTCCCTGCTTCACAGGCGAAGTAGACAGAGCAACAGAACGAAAGTAAATCTCTACAAGGTCCTGATCAGGCCGGTTCTGACTTATGGCACGCCCTTGTGGTATAACATAAGCAGGGAGAAACTAAATTAGTTTCAAGTGATTTAAAATAGGGCGCTGAAGCTAATCTCAGATGTCCCCAGGTACACAATGAACCGTGTGCTACATCAAGACTTTCACGTACCGACAATTAAAAAATTATTTTTAAAAATTATCACGAATTATTACAGACGTACGCACGTATCGACAAACCAACTAATAACGGATTCGCACAAGAGAGCCTAGACAAGACGCAACCTATAAACTACCTAAAGACTGGCTCCCTAATGGTCCCAACCAATAGAGGCGTTTTTTGCAAATACCCCATTCGAGAAATGTAAAAAAAGTTATTTAATTAAACAATAGGTTACTTACGAAAACTTTTATGTTAGTGATTTACCTAATTGATAACTGGACACATTTTACAATGTAAATAATATTATTTTGTTTCACGGTTTTTCTGCAGGGGCCATTTTTGAATTTGACATATTATTATGAAAGGTGAAGGGAAATAACAAGGCATGTCACATATTTTAAGAAATTGAGATAATGGCGCCCTCTAATAGGTATAATAATAATATGTGGTTTTTGCAGAACTTTTTCAACTTTCTAGAAGAAGGGATATTTTCAAAACTATTAATAAGACTTTTCATAAAAAAATAAAAAACTTTTATTCCAAAATGTACAAATAATATTTAGTCTTCATCACTCATACCATTGCTGTTATCATCTTCGTCTACATCCTACATTTGGTCAGGCCGTTGACCAGCTTTTGCGAATAGTCTGTTACAAAAACTTTTGACCTCTGTTTTTTTTTAAATATTAGAGTAAGTCTTTTAGGTTTTCTTTTTTCTCCTGAGTAATACCTAAACGGGCATTATATAAGGGTTTAAATTGAAATTCTCTGGGTATATCACGCTTATTTCTTATCAGGAATTTTTCCCAGTTACCTATATAAGTCTGCCTTACCAAAACAACTCCTGGTTCATCAACTGAGTATCTTAACATACGTGCTGTTTTGATTTTTACTGGTGGGCGAGCTGATTTAAGAAAAATGGAGTAACTGCATCTGAAACGTTTAATATCATAGATTAATTAACATCAGTCACGGTAAACGGCGATGGTTTGCTCCTAGCATTTTTGATGACGTTTTCCCATTCTTTAGGCATTTCCACAGTTTCCGTTTTTTTATGCTTTTCGATCAATGAAAAATCTTGGTCACAACTTAAAAAGAAATGACCTCGTATAGGAAACACGCGTGTAATGCTTTTAAAGATGTGTAAACCATGAACAAGCAGGTACAAAAATTTCATAGGAACGTATAAATTTGTCCGGCACATCCATCGCTTATTAAGATAAGGTTTGTTGTTGTCACATCATTGGATCGCAAATACTGGAACAATAATGAAGCTACTTCATTTTGTTCTTTCCTTCCAACAGTTTCATCGTAAGTGAACATGGTTGCAGTGTTCCCTCCATCATTATGTACACCCAATACGTATAACCATAGCTGCCTAGCATAAAACACTGCATTAGTACGTATATGTGGCATCGGAAGGTTTTGCATATAATCAAATGACACGCAAGTGAAATTTGGTGAAGTGGTCGAAAATATAAGATTTCTCTTCGTCCGTTATTATGGGATAACATTTGAAACGTGAACAACTAAAAAGAATAAAATATGTTTTATACAAATAATAATTATAAAGTTAACCTTTAAAACCTACTTGCAATTTGGCTCCAGTTCTACTTGTGCTTTTTCTAGGCCCTTGTAGCTTACATGTCTTTGTCCATTTACTCTTGCCTGTTTTATCTCTGTACGCTCCAACACCTTCCTCTTCTTTTTCAATGGCACATTTTCACTTGGGTCTTGCCGTTCGAAGTCACTGTTATTTGTAATATTTGTTATATGTATTACTCATTTTAAATATTTTATAGCGTTAACTCTGCTCTTAAAATCACACAAATAGACATTACTTAAAACTTAACCTATACATATTAACTAACAGCTGCGCGATAAAGTTTACCGCAAGAACACCATTAGTCAGTGACATCTGTGGTTTTTGCTGAAAACTGACCCTGACATATGGGGTTTATGCGGAATATCCGATAATTTAGTCGCTTATATCTTTGATCACTCTGGGTTTAACAGAATTTTTTCACGCAAGGGACGTTAATAATTTGACGTGGTAACTCAATTTCCGAAAAAAAGTGACAACTGGGGTTTATGCAAAAAACGCCTCAATTTAGAGAGGCACTAAACTCACTAGCATCAAAACATTGTTGAGAAAAACGCGCCAAATTGTTTTGAACCGCTAAAAACTTTAAATCAACCACGGCACAACGCACACATCTATCAAGGAAAGAAGCCGATATAAATTTTCTACTTAAATGACAAGACACAATAAGGTTTAGAAGACCCAATAGATGTCAAAGGTTTTACCTAACATAAAAACCCCAAGAAGATATCGTATATAATGAACGGCAAATTTGTGTTAATTTACAAATCTTACTCAAAATATTGTTTTCTGAAGAACTACTATTATATAAAAATTAAATATTTAAAATGATCCGTTGAGTTTAAACATGAAGGTCTTTGTATAAAAATTCCGCTTAAACTAACACTAAAATCGTCACTTTCTTTGTCACTAGTACCTCTGTCTCAACTGATATCATATAAATTTTATCATACAGCCAAGATAGGCGACTTAAAAACGGAAAATATCCATAAAAGTTCTCTAGGAAATCCTTGAGAAACTAAACTTCTCGGGGCTATTTATTTGCCAAATTATAAATTTAAATGTAGCACCGACGCTCTATCTGAAAGCGAGGATGCACTCCATAATGAGAATTTGTAATAAGGACGGTGTCGACTTGGTCCCAGTTCATTATATTAATTGAAGCTTCATTTTATGAAATCTAAAATAGATTTTAAATAAATTGGCACGGATTTGGGCCTTTTAAGATAGTCTCCATTCCCATTATTGGGTATTGGAAAATTTCAAAACCAGAGGTATAGACAGCGTCGGCTCCCGCCAAATTGGCGCCCTAGGCGAGTGATTAAATAGCGCTTCTTTAAATCGAAATGTTTGAAAAAAATATGCACACAAGAAAATTATAGTATGTTGCTTAATGCGAGAGAGTAATAAATCATTATTGAACTATAAAACTCAATGGTCTTCGGCGTATTCCATTGGTGTAGTCCAATTAATATTATTGTACCTACGATTATTGTCAGGGGTCCCGAGATGGGGTAGGTAGGGGCTAAGTTTACCTACCTGTGCCTCACTGTTCCAAAAATATGAAAGGTTTAGAGTTACTTTCCGGCAATTGTTGGAAAACTTCGTTCTTAAAAATGGCTAGTGTTTCTGAATTTGTTGCTGAGAAACGGATTAGTAAAACTGCGCTTTCTAAAAATGAGAAAATTATTATTCTCAATGTGTTTAACGCTCTTCGGCATCACAATTCAACATTCGGAGTTGCAAAAATAGTTGAAATATGTTCGAATATGACTGGAGTCGGAAAGTCAACAATATACCGACTTGTGCACGAGGATAGACGCAGCCCCATCAGGTCACCAAAGAGAAGCACAGAAAGAAAGGAAAGGAAAATAAATGAGGATGAAAAGACTGCCATCAGAAGAATCATACACTTGTTTTACTTAAAAAAAAGAAATATCTACATTGGACAAAATAATGTCTGAAATAAAAAAGGAAGATTTCATTCCACCCATGGGTAAGAAGAAACTATGGAAAACTTTAAAGGAAATGAATTTTTATAATGAAAAAATTCAAAACAGAAAATCAGTATTAATAGTGAAAGACGAAATAATTTGCTGGCAACGACGACATTAAAGAAAAGTTAGACAGTTTCGAAGGGAAAACAGGAATATCTATTATATGGACGAAACTTGATTAAATGAAGAATATACCGTTGCTAAAATATGTTAGGATAAACATATAAAAAGCGCAAGGCAAGCTTTCATGAAAGGATGGTCCACTGGAAGAAAAGCACCCTCGGGAAAGGGTAAAAGATTAATAATTGCTCACATTGGTAGCCAAAATGGATTTATCGATGGCGGCTTACTACCATTTAAATCAAAACGGACTATGGAGACTATCATGAAGACGTACGCTGGTGTCTTTGAAGAACACTTTCAGCAAATGCTAAATCTTATTCCTGCTGTGTTTGTTATAGTCATGGACCACTCAAGAAAATCCGAAAAAATCCCAAAGTATTCTTGGAAAAAAAATGACATAATTTATTGGCTTGCTGTAAATAAGAAGCCATTTCATAAAGATATGCTGAAAAAGGAGCTACTTGAGATTGCAGAGCTGAATAAACCTCTTTGTACGAAATTTTTTGTCGACGAAATCGCTTCAAAACGAAATATAACGGTACTTCGCTTTCCAGCTTATCACTGTGAATTAAACCCCATAGAATTAGTGTGGGCGCAAGTAAAAGGGTTTGTAGCATAACACCTCTTTTAAAATGAGAGACGTTAGAAACCTCTTGCAAGAGGGAATAAAGACAGTGGATTGTAAAAAATGGAGTGAGTGCGTCAAACATGTGATTGAAATAGAAGAAAGAATGTGGGAAGCTGATAACATGCTAAAAAATACTGTAGAGCCCCTTATTATTTCTCTGGACCCCAACCACGATAGTTCATTGGACTTCTTGGAACATGATGACTAAAATTTAAAAATTAAGTTGTTGTTTTGTACATAGTAGATTTTTTTTATAGATATTAATATTTATTCCAATTTATCTACTCTCATATTATTCTTACTTCTATATAAGTTTTTATCTACTTAATATTAAGTATAATTATTAGTCTGCTAAGAATACTCACTGGTTCCAGGAAGGTCATACTCAGAGGCCCGAAAAAGTTAATATTTGGGCGGACATATTTGGTAGACATATTGTGGGCCCTTTTTTCCTAGATGGTAATTTTGACCGGGTGTAAATAATGGCATAAACGAAGAGGTATGATTCCAGCAAGATGGAGCAATTGCGCATTACGCGGCAAATGTTAGGCAATACGTAAGGAAACAATTTCCAGGACGTTGGATAGGCAGAAGATGTGCTATTGAGTGGCCTGCGCGATCCCCGGACTTAACCCCGCCCGACTTCTTTTTGTGGGGACACTTAAAGAACAAAATCTACGTTAACCGTCCAAATGACTTGAAATCTTTAAAAGTCAGAATTAGTGCTGAAATTCGGGCCGTTCCAGAAGATTTTCTTTTCAACGTTGTAGACAGGTTCAGGGATCGACTGGCGCTCTGCTTAGCAGAAAATGGTGGTCATTTTAAACACCTGATCCACTGAAAAGGTTTTACTTGTTTATTATTCCGATGTTAAATTGTTCAATTTTCTAGGCTATTTCTTTTCTTATTATAAAGTTTGTTACAGTTTTCCCAGTAGAATCCATATGCATTCATATGCAGGATGTTCCATTTAAAAAAAGTAAGTTGGTCTCTATGGCAACCAAACCAGAAATTCGTGCAGGTAGAATTGTTGGGAATAATTTACTGAACAACTTTCATAAAGGTCACTTTTTCGTATACGATTTAATTCAAGAGTTCCAGGCATCATGCGCGACATTTTTGCCACTCTGTATAGTAGAGCTCTGTAAAAAGCTTATTAAAAAAATACTTTTGCAAAATAATTATGATCTGAATGAGATGATTGAAAATAATTTATAAAATGCCTAAAATTCGTTCGTTATTGGTGTTTTTGTTGATATCTTGTTTGTTTGTTTGTTACTTTTTTGAGGATTTGATCCATCTTAATTTCTACCTAAATCCAGTCAATCCTTTCGTATAGAAGTATTTACCAGGTCTGTAATATTTGTTATTTGTAGTGATATTTAAAATTCGACTTCTACCTTTAAGTATATTTTATCTTGTAGATATAAGAAAGCTTGTTAACAAGAATTATTTTGGCAATTTGTGATTTTCAATTAGGCGTTGGAGAGGCCGCATATATACTTAATTAAATTAAAAGACACAAGAAGACTACCTACTTTACAGAATTATTATGGATCGTGACAGGGCCGTTCCTGGCGAGCGTGCAGGACGTCCATGTACGCAGGCGCAAAATTTTAGAGGCGCAAAATCGACGGTCATTCAGTATTCTTTATTACAAATTTAAAAAAACAAAACAAAAAATTGTCTTATTTTATCATTTCAATATGTCTAAAAATTTTACCAAGCGTTTGCCTTAATAATAGCACAAATGTGTTCTTTCCGTAGTTTCCTTGTTGGACACTACATGCTCCGCCATATCAACGAACATTAACAAGACAAGAAGGGTCACACTGTGTCGGAACTTTGATGTCCTGCTTACACAAGCGCGCCGACGATTTCGATAAATTCCTGAGGCAGTGTCCCTGTTCGTGCTTATACGAGGTTGATGCAAACGGCTAGCGATTAAAACGAATAAACGAGGGTGACTTAAAAACATCTCGTAATAATTTTATTGTTATTGTGTCCTATTCTGCTTTGTGTGAATTAAAAGAAAATTGGGGAAATCGTCAGGTTATTTAATTGGTAGATCTTAACATAATTATAAAAAGTACTGGTAGTAAAAATTAAGGAAAAAAGGAAAGTTTCTTCCAAAAGTAACAATGTAGTAAGCTACAAACGAGATTAGTAGGTATAAAAATTAACAATCAAATATTTGCAAATGCTAACTGAAATAGGTACTTATTCTAATTACCTTATTATTACATAAAATATATACAGGTTGCTTCAAATTCGAGGCCATAAAAGAGTACCTACTTACTTAACAGTAAAATACGGGTAGGAGTAGTTATACTCTGGGAAAACGAATTATCGCGATTTGTATGGAAAATTGTGAAAATCGATAAACGAACCATTCTAAGCCAAAGGCGTTTAACCAAATGAGTTAAAACCTCTGAATTGCTGTTCGATGCCTTTTACAAATCTAGTAGCCCGTTAATAACTAAATTAAATAATGTATTTAAATGTTCTGAAATAAAATTTACCGGCCGCTTTTTAAAGATGTTTTAAGATATTTAATTTTATGTTAGGTTTTATTGATTGTTTCAAAGAATATCTTTTTTTTTATATCCCGGTTAGCAAATTTAATTGTAAAAGAAATACGCACCCTAATATACAGGGTTGGGCAAATGTTCCGGAACGGCTTAATTACAAGCGAACGAAAAGTGATATCGAATCGGGGTTTTGGGCAATCTATAGGACAAAAATTTTACTATTTGACTGGTATACCATATGTCAGTAATGTCACCAACTGTCAAGTGTCGACGATATTTTTTTATTTTTTTAAATGGAACACCCTGTATATTATCAGATATTCTAGATCTTCAATAAATTACAAATATTTTTCATATAGCATACCATATGATTAAATTCAACTGTTTCGGAAATACGGGCAAATGAATCTAGAAAGCCCATATTACATTTTGTTTAAAAATCAAGCAACATATTTCTTTTATTATGACATTCCAAATAAAAGTCTTAGTTTCCATGACTCCCAAGTGTCACTCTGACACATTTCCTATTTAATTTTTATTTATTTGTATTAAGTGAGTTGTGCGAGTTTTTTATTTATCGACTAAACCTCTGATATAACTGATAAAACTATGGTTCAGCTAACTGAACAAGAACGGATTACTCTGCTTATGATGATAGGATATGGGGATAGACGGAGATCTTTTCAAGAAGCAACCGACCTTTTCAATCAAAGTTTTCCTGTTCGAGATCCCATTTCTAAATCAACTGCTAATAGAATATTCCATAACTTTGAGCATACGGGTACGGTAAAAAACTTGCCAAAAACAGGTCGTCCGAAAACTGCTACAAATGACGAGAAATCCCTGGATGTTTTGCTTGCCCTGCAAGAAGAACCACAGACGTCAGTTCCAAAGCTTGCTCTTGCACATGAAAACAGCGAAAAATCAATTAGAAGAATCCTCAAAAAAAATAAAATGTTTCCTTATAAAGTCAGTTTGCTTCAAGAACTATCAGAGGACGATCCTGATAGGCGTATGCAATTTTGTCAAGAAATAATGGACTACATAGACCTACAACCTAACTTTGTAAGTCGTATTTTATTTTCTGACGAGGCTACATTCTGTCTTAATGGTTTCGTCAATAGGCACAACTGTCGATACTGGTCAGACCATAATCCCCATTGGATGATTGAGCACCGTACGCAACACCCCCAAAAATTAAATGTGTGGGCAGGTATAATTGGAAACCATATTATTGGGCCTTTCTTCCTTGATGGAAACTTGACATCTATTTACTACTTAGATCTGCTTCGAAATAGAATTATACCAAATTTAATTAATTTATATCATGATCAGGTTAACGATCAAATACTAGCGAATGACATTTGGTTAAAGCAAGATGGGGCGCCAGCTCATTTTGGTATACATGTCAGAAATTATTTAGATCAAACTTTTCCTGGAAGGTGGATAGGTAGGAGAGGGTCCATTGAATGGCCTCCTAGATCTCCAGATTTAACACATCTAGATTTCTACCTCTGGGGTCATTTAAAGACTGTCGTATATCGTACACAACCTAAGACTTTGGAGGATCTTCAAAACAGAATTTTAGATGCTGTGCATGTTATTTCTCGTGAACATTTGCAAAACGTGCGTTCTGAATTTTCCGACAGGATTGGACACTGTCAGGTGGCTGAAGGACGACATTTTGAACATTTAATTAAATAACCATTATTTTATATTATTGTGTTTTAAAGTTATTACCTTGGTTTTGTTTAAATAAAATGTACTACATTCATTTGCCCGTATTTCAGAAACAGTTGAATTTAATCATATGGTATGCTATATGAAAAATATTTGTAATTTATTGAAGATCTAGAATATCTGATAATATACAGGGTGTTCCATTTAAAAAAATAAAAAAATATCGTCGACACTTGACAGTTGGTGACATTACTGACATATGGTATACCAGTCAAATAGTAAAATTTTTGTCCTATAGATTGCCCAAAACCCCGATTCGATATCACTTTTCGTTCGCTTGTAATTAAGCCGTTCCGGAACATTTGCCCAACCCTGTATAGGTTTAAAAAATATTTATGAGAAAACTCTTTACAAGGATGTGTAAATAGTACATTTTCTAGAATATCAGGAGTTACATTAAGCAAAACTGTATTAATATATTTGATACAATTGGAACCTTCAACCTCATTGAAATATTTTAGAGAAAATAATTTCTTGAATGCCCTACAAAATTGAATTGGGGTTGGATTTCAAGGATCCCAAGACCTGCTTCCAACGATGACATCTAAAAATATTAGTAACAACTTTATCGCGAATACCTCTAGATCGTCATATGAACAGAAAAGTCACATAAAATTCAAAAGATAACACAACTTTTTATTATTATTTATTATAATATAATAATAATATTTACATTTTAAATCAAAATGGGCATTCAAAATACTTTACTTACCTACTGTCGTCTTTGGGGCAATGAAATAGTGATATTTGTGACCCTTATTCTTGAGTACAACATCCATCCACGCAACAGATTCGTGGCATTTTATTGCGGAACCAAACACAAAACACTACCTACGCAAATGTTTATTTTATTTTTAAAGGAATTCACTCACGCCGACACATAAAGACAACTGGTACATATCTCTACGACGGACAACCTGTTTATGCATATCGCGCGTCGGGGGCTTACGGTGCTCTAGATACAGTAGCATCCGATATTCGAGCGAGATAGGCATCACGAGGGGAGGAGCTTGGAGTGATCCTTCTTGTCTCTTGTTAATGTTCGTTGGCCATATACAGAATAAAGGATACCGCCTCTCTTAAGTCGGCCCGGCCGTTTACTTAGCTCGTTATTTATTATGCCGCTTTTTGCTTTGATATTGCCGTCTGCCGGCTTAAACAAAAGGAAAGAAATTAAATTGTGATGCATAATATTTTTATTTTTAGTATATTTTAAAACATGTAACGTTGTATTTTGTATTTTTTGTAAGGTATTTAGTTCGATGTCCCATCAATTAATTTCTGGTTACTCCGATTGGAGACACCTATCGACAAATATTTCCCGTCACGAAAATAGTATAGATATCGATAAAGAGCAACAGAAACAATACGAGATTAAAATAAAACGGTGGCGTGCAATAATTAAAAGAATGATTTGCATAGTGCAATATTTAGCTGGTCAAAATCAAGCATTCAGAGGAGAGAGCCAAACCCTTTATCAACCGAGTAATGGCAATTTCTTAAAATTAGTTGAAATGGTTGCTAAATTTGGTCCAATTATAATAAATCAACATAATAGGTATGCCTCATTATTTAGGTAATCATTTTCAAAATGAATTAATTAGTTTGTTGTCAAAAAATATTCAAAAAGATATTTTATTGTGTCTTAAAACAGCAAAGTATTTCTCAATAATTTTAGATGAAACTCCCGATGCTAGTCATATTATTGAACAGCTCACTGTTATAATACGATTTGTTCATTGTACCCCTGGCCCTGGAGTAGTAGAAATAAGAGAACATTTTTTAGGCTTTTTTAAAGTTTTGAATACTACAGGGGAAGGGCTTTTTAATTATTTAAAAAATGAAATTTTCTCAAAATTTTAAATCGATTTAAATGATATGAGAGGACAGGGATATGACAACGGCGCAAATATGTCTGGCGAGCATATAGGTCTTCAAGCTCAAATTAAAAATGTAAATTCCAGAGCAATGTTTGTGCCCTGTTCAGCTCACACATTAAACCTGACAGTTAATGACGCTGCCAAAATTTCTTTTGAGAGTGTTGGTTGTTTTTTAATCATTCAAGAACTGTATAACTTTTTTTCTGTTTCTCCTTATAGATGGGATATTTTGAAAAATAATGTCCCTAAATTAACATTGAAATCAGTAAGTGAAACTAGGTGGGAAAGTAGAATTAAAGCAATCTTCCTCTCCTCCTCTTAGATATCAGTTAGTAGAAATTTGTGATAGCCTAGAAATTTTGACAGAAGATACATTACGAGACAAATACAAAACATAGTGCACAATCTTAATTGGATAAAATTTTAATTTATTTGTTCGATTTCAATCTGGCTTGATATTTTAGGAAAAATTAATATAGTAAGTAAAATACTACAAGATCCGAATAGAAACTTAAATGACTGCCATAAAGAAATTGAAAATCTAAACGTTTATTTTAACGAAAAACGGTCAGACAAAAATTTCGATTTGCTCACCAATAAAGCTAAAGGAGAAGCAGAAAAAAACGATGCAGAACAGGTATTCCCAATAGTACGGCAATGAAAAACTAAGCAACAATTTTCATATGAAAGTAAGGATGAATCTGTAGCAGATTCAAAGCATAAACTTAAAATCGATTTTTATTTTTTAATTTTAGATACATCCATTCAATTTTTACAAAAGCGGTTTGAGGGTATAAACAAATTTCAAAATTTATTTGGGTTCTTATGTAATTTTGAGAATTTAGAATCGGACTTAATTAAAGAATCATGTGTAAAATCGAGATTAATGGAGTAATATCTAAAGACATTGACGGCTTAGATTTACATAATGAAATTTCAACATATAAAATTCTTAATCCTAAAAATACTACTGATTCATCCTTTCCCATAGACATTTTAAATTATATAACTAAAAAAAATCTACAGTCTCTTTTTCCAAATTTATTTATAGTCTTAAGGATATACTTTACATTACCCATTTCAGTAGCTTCGGGTGAAAGAAGTTTTTCTAAGTTAAAACTAATAAAGAATTGTTTAAGAACATCTATGAGTCAAGAACGCCTATCAGATTTGGCCATTATTTCGATTAAGAATAATATTTCTGAGGCTCTTGATCATAATCAGATGATCAACGAGCTTGCATCCGTGAAAGCCAAACGTGTTTTGTTTTAGGGATATCATTTTTTGTTTTGTTTATTACAAAAATAGTATTTTTTCATGTTTGAAACGCCTTTTTATCATTAAAATATTTCTGTTACCCACCATATAATATTAAGTACTAGGTATAATATTGTTTTGTGTTTTTGTTATTGTTTATTTTATTGACGTTAATTTTATTCTCCTTTAATTTTCTTGTGAATGTACTGATTTTAGTTTCTACTATTTATTATATTTCATAAACAATCAAGTAAATAATCGTAATAATATATTGATTATAAGTACTGTATATATCGTTTTTTTTTGTTTCTTTAGAGTATATTTTTCTTTTGATATACTTACCAAATATTTTTTGTGATTTTGTTTGTTTTGGTAATTTAATTTAAAAATTTAAATATTTTTTCTAATTATTTTTTATCAGTTTTCTTACATTTCAAATCATTGCCAGTTTTTCGCGCAATATATATTAAAAATAAATAGAACCATTTTCTTTTAACTAGGGGCGCACCTAAGAAACCTGCACGTAGGCGCCGGACACCCCAGGAACGGGCCTGGATCGTGAGAATCCTTATCATTAAAGTAAATATTCGGGTCACTGATAAATCATTATAGGTATTGGGCTGCAAGAGTAACTGGCTTAAAAGTACGCAAAGTATGGGTTAGTTTCATTATCATTATGCTAATATCTGCGATAATTTAAAAATCAGAAACCTTAGTTTGAAAAGATATTTCTTTTAAATTTAGCTGTTGTGACATATTAGCTCCTTTTGATTTTAAACAACTCAATAAAAATTGTGTTTTGTGCAATGTATTAATGAAAATTTTCTCTCTCGTGAGGCATCAAACATTTTGTTTAGATACATTTTTTATTTGATAAATATTATATACGCGGTTTTGGTATGCCTATGTAACATTTACCAGGTATTCTTTACTTTATAGCTATTAATATAACGAGATTATTATGCGATTTATAATAGTCGAGGACATTGCTAGGTGACGAGGCGACAGCCGAGTCACCCGCAATGTCCGAGACGGTGTTAAATCGCTAATAATCGAGTTATATTCAAAGCTTTATCGTATCATTGACAACGACGATGCGAAAATAAAAACAAGGTGTTTTGTCATTTCATTTTGGCATTTCAAAAAGTCATTATTAAAATCATGCAAGATTTTTATATTCCTGACGATATATTAGCTGCAGCCAACATTATAAGGTTGAACTTGCTTCCGGACAAATCTAAAATCCATTATGAAAAAGAATATCGGCAGTTTTGTGAGTGGCGAAACAAAGTACATGTTCAAGGTGCAGAAGAACCGGTATTGCTGGCGTATTTCGCAAAACTCTCTGAGGAATACTCTGCTTCATCCTTATGGCCGAAATATTCCATGTTACGAGCGACTTTAGAACTGAAGGAAAGAGTGGAAATCGACAAATACGGCGCCTTAATACGTTTCATCAAGAAGAAAAATGTTGGATATAGAGCAAAAAAATCAAAAGTATTTACAAGAGAACAAGTCAACGAATTTGTGTGTTCTGCCTCAGACGAGAAGTTTTTAATTGGAATTGGAGGAGCCTGTCGAACTAATGAATTAGCGAAGATGACCACGGAAGATGTTGGCTGTTGACGTTTTAAAGGACAAGCTGATTGTTACTATTCCCGACTCAAAAACCCACAATAAACGTATTTTCGCTGTGATATTTGACGGCGAAGTCAATCCTGTGCTTTTATTTAAAAAGTACGGTACAGCCCTGCGGCATTCATTTCTTTTCTAAAATACCTCAAAAAATAGCTGAGTATCTCTCACTTGAAAATCCTAATTTGTATACTGGTCACTGCGTTAGAAGATCTTCGGAAAATTTTCTTGTTAATGCTGGAGGAGATATATTAGACCTACAAGAACTTGGTGGATGGGAATCGGCGAAGGTTGCTAGAGGGTATTTAGAAGAAAGTGTGACCAAGAAAGTTTCCATTGCTCGCAAAATTCAAATCGGCAATGTTTCCGGCAGTGGATTAGGCACTGGGGAACCGCACGAAATCGAAAGGAGTGCTTTCTCGGTCATTAATCAGTCTTCAGAGGGCATACCTAAGATCGTGGACGTTAAAGACAAAGGTGTATCCATCAAATTTGAAAACTGTCAAAATATTGTTTTACATGTTCATCAAAAATAGTTCTAATATTATTTGGTATCTAACGTATTATGCTTTCGTAACTAACGTATTAAATTATGGTAACTAATGTATTATGAGTAACTAAGGTTTTATGTAGGTTTTAGTACGTTTATGATGTTAATAATTATTAATAAAGATATCATATAAAAATGACTTAATCTTCAATGATACGATAAAGTAATTTATGATCTATATTATGTACTGCATGTTACATCAAATCAAATCAAATTAAAATAGCTTTATTGTCATGGAAACTCAGTAATTTCGGTGGCACAGCACGTACATACTAAAACTGGTATTAAAGGGCAAAAAAAAAATAGAAATACAAATAACAGGAAACACACTTAATCATATGGTATAAATGAACGATAGTGAATAGTAATATAATACAAACAATCTTACAGACAAAAGGTAAAAAGAATCACTAAAAATGAATTTACTGTGTAGTAGGCTCTGTCTAATACTAACCTTTTAATTTCACTTCTAAACTGTTTTTCATTCTGCTACTGTCTTATTCAGCGGTAAGTAGTTAATAGTATATTGTACAACGAGTGAGAAAAATCACATATTTCTCACGTGTCGTACACTGTACTTTTTCTACGGATGCGTTGTTTTTATGTGTTCAAAACGAGGTTCAGAATTAGAATACATAATACATATTACATTAACTCATTTTTATATTTTACTTAAAATTATTGTAATTAACAGTTATATTTGAACAATCTTGGAAAGAATCAATATTTAACAAATCTGAACTGTTTTAGTATAAAAAACTATTCCCGTTTGGCAAGGTGACAGAAATAATAATTGTGCAGTGTTTTGGTCGTGATATGGAAACGCCGGCAAATGGTTTCATGGCCTAAGTAGATATTACGCGCTTATCGTCGGCGTTGCGTCGTTATGACTGACTTGGATTATCATAATAACAGTGAGAAATTATTTCTCACTATAATGGCGGATATTTCTCACTGCGTGAGAAATTTTCCGTTTTGAACGTATGGAAGCGATGAGAAAAGTGGAATATTTTATAGCATCCGTAGAAAAACATTTTTTTACTGCTAAGAATAATTAAATTCTTTATATGGGTGAAGGATGGTATTGAAAGAGTTATTACAAAGGTTTGACGCATGTTTTACGGTGACATATTGGACAACTGATACTTATATTTTTTATGCATAAGACATACAGTCTCCCATATATAGAAACAAATGAGAGTTTCTTCTTTTTTAGGTAGTGATTCAACACGTACACTATCGAATATACCGAAAAATTCTTAAAGTAGTAAGAATTCGGAGTTTTCATGTTCCTCGATCTTTTATTTTCATTTTGTTGAACAGTAATCTGGAGCACCATCTCACAAGAAATGCTTTGAGGCAGAATCTAAAACAACATGCAGAGTAAAAAATTCTACAAATAATTTCTTAAGAAATGGTTGATTCGATAAACAAAGAACGAACTAAAAGTACCAATAATAAATAACATTTAATAGTTATTTATGGTACCAGTGTGTTATGTTATATATTGTAACGACCTTTTTTCCCGGTCGTTACAAGTAACTAGAAAACGGTCCGTCACTTTGAACAATCTTAATCTACCATTGAATTTCTCGGTTGCTTGAAGTAACTAATTAATTATTGCACGACCCTGGTAATGCAATCCCGACCTAGGCCAAAATATCGATCCGCAAATCTCCGCACATTGGACTCGCGTCGGTGACAGAAGCCGATGAGTCTATATATAGACGTGCAAGGGCCGTGGATTTTTTTTTAGAACGAGGCAGCAAAAATCCTGTGTCAGGTCACTGTTTTCGAGTGTTTAAGTGAATTTTTGGGGTACTAAGGTATCGCGGGTTTTCCCGGATGTACAAATAAATTCATAAGAAATGTTTCCAGCCCATTAGGGGATATTTGTGACCCGACGAAAGAGAAACCCGACCAACAGGTAAAATTGAGTTTTTTGGTGTAGTATTTCGTGGTATTAACGGCGGCCATTTTGTTCCTTCCAGGTTTCACCTAAGGATTCTATGTTTCACCTTAGATTTCTATTTTTACCTAAGATTTCTATTTTTACCTAAGATTTCTATTTTTACCAAAGATTTCTATTTTTACCTAAGATTTCTATTTTTCACCTTACATTTCTATTTTTCATGCCATGCCCCTCATTCAGGTTTCAATGCTTCACGTTCGTTTGATTTGATCAATGGCCTTAAAGAAACTTTAGCCAGCCCCCGCTTGGGACAACGAACAAAATTATTTTAACCTCAATATCTTTTGTTAGTAATTCCATTTGATACCCTGTACCCCGTTTTATTGTAACCTTGCTGGTGTGTTGTCTGCTCGCTTGGAGAACCGTTACCGGAGCAGCGGAGACCTTGCCTGGTGATCATCTTGGTTGAGGATTCCTACGATTGGTGTTACCTGGCATTGGCCGATTTATGGGGACCGACCGTACGAGACTCAGCTGATAACTGTGCCCTGGAGGTTAGCTGCGTTCAGGAGCAGTTCATTGGATAAACCACTGATTGGACGGAACCAAGTGGATCGACGGACAAAAGTTAAGTGTTGCTTTCAATCAGTTATTTATTTGTTTTTATGCAGTCATTTTTGGTAGATAGGGTTGCGACTCGAATTCACGATTTTAAGGTGAATTTTAAATATTTTAGTGTGCATTCGCTTCAGAGTTGTCTGTTCGATGACCTAGTGTCTCTGAAGTGATTTGTAAAGTAAATATTAGTGTTTTTTAGTGAATAATAACTCAGAGCTGTCCGTTTGACGACCTTGTGTCTCTGGAGTTGGTGTTCTGGTGAATTTTAGAGTAAATTTTGAGTCAGAGCTGTATGTGATGACAAAGTGTTTCTGATGTCATTTAAATTAAGTGAATTCGAGACCCAGCCCTGTGAATTCTGATCAAGTTTTGATTTTCCTTTATTGCCAGTTAACTACATTTACTTAAATAAAAATACCTACTCAACTGGTATATTTTATTTTTGTTTTTGTGGCAACGAGGCTAATGAATGTATAATACATAATCCAGTCGATGAAACGACACTAGAGAGATTCGTCTTAGTACGAAATATGTAGCGAGATGTTTTTTTGTTTCCAACCTTCTTCAGGTCCATAGACCAATCCGTTTTAATCTAAACCCTATATAAGCAGAGAGACCAAGGTTCGAAAGAACGAGTTTCTTGCAGACAATTCTGACACACCCGGTACATTTGTTAATTAAATTTTTAATGAATATTGGCTTAATCAGTGCCCTGATATTTCCTTAGTCAGTTCTGGCTATCAGCAAATTTGATAATTGATACACCCCGTTGACTTTTTGTAAATCCTTGTTATGGTACATCCCGTATATTAATGAATATTTCCCTGTAAAATCGCCCATGTATATTTGTATATTTAGAGTTTATTTATGTATACAAAAGTTAATGTTTGGAAGTAGTGTTTGTACGTTTAAATTTTTAAAGTTTTCTACAGGAATTGCAAAGGTGTTATATTATGTAATTAATCTACTAAATTGCCAGTAGAAATAAAAACCAATATAATTGAAATTTTGTCTTATTTATTTGTGTAATTTTTTCAGGGATTAGAGAAGTTTTGCTTTAGTAAGCGCCCTTTAGGCTCTGACCTATAATTATTCTTTACTAACATTTGGCTCTGTAAATTCATCTATTCTGCCCTTAAGGCCTTCTTCCTCTTTATCTTTGGTGGCCTCCTTAAGGCCCCTGGCGCCCACTTTTATTTGGAAAACTGATTAACTGTTACCTAATATATTCTCTTTTCTTATCTGCGACCCATCTGCTTTAAAACCGACTAGACTATAACTGAGAAGCCATGGTTACCTGGTTGAGTAATAAAAGAGTAAATTCCACATAACCCAACAACAACATCAATCAAATTACAGCAAATAATAATCAATTAAAATTTATTTTTTCATTATTACAATATAACTCACGGTGGGAAATGTTTAGCCCTTAAGGCCGTAGGCCGAGAGGGCTAATTCCCGAGTGACTTACACTATCGGACATAAGTATTGCAACAAATTGAAAAATCAAAAATTTGCATAATATTTAGCGGACCAACAACGAGGGCCTGTTGTAAAAATCACAACAACATTGTTTTTCGAGTTGGCCGTGATCATATCTGACATAACAAAACATTATTCCATCAACAATTACGATTTTATAATTTGGCGTTCAGTAATTTTTCTGTTTTTTCAACGACAAAAGTATTGCAACAAACATATTTTATTGCATTTGTGTAGTGGTTTTGGCAGTAAATCCTAGCTTGCAACTTAAAATTTGTTAACGCCAGTTCAAAGAAGTATTTTTGGAAATGGGAAAAGGAATTGCTGTGTCCAAAGATTTAGAATCACGAATTCTAATAGCTTTTCAAGATAGAGAAAAACAAGCTGCTATTGCCAGAAGGTTTTTGTTAATTCCCAGTACAGTTTTACAGATAATCTCATATTTTAATGAAAGACATCATTTAGATACTATTGCCAAGTCAGGTGGACCAAGAAAAACACATGTGCACACAGATAGGTTAATAAAACGTATTTCTGAAAACGATCCGTGGAAGTCTGGTCCTCAAATCAAAGCCGAAGTACATGATATAAACATTTCCTGCAGAACGATTCAAAGAAGGTTAGTGCAGGCAAAGTTATATAGTAGGAGACCAGCAAAAAAAAACATTAATTTCTGGTAGAAATAAAGCTGCTAGGCTTGCATTTGCACGAAGGCATATCGACTGGACTGCCGCTGACTGGAAAAAGGTTCTTTTTAGTGATGAAACACGTTATAATATTTTTAATTCTGATGGCATGAGACGAGTTAGAAGACCTGTAAACCAGCGTTTCTATCACAAGTATGTAACGCCAACAATAAAACATGGCAAAGGTAGTGTTGTTTTGTGGGCTTGCTTTTCGTCTGAGGGGATTGGTCCTCTACACTTTATCGATGAATTAATGGACAGGTTCATGTACAGAAACATTGTGGCAAACGTTATGCTTCCTTTCGCAGAATGGGAAATGCCCTTACGGTTCATTTTTCAGCATGATAATGATCCGAAACACACGTCAAATCATGTGCAAGAGTGGTTCAGACAGAACAATATTAGAGTTTTAGACTGGCCTGCGCAATCTCCCGACTTGAACCCGATAGAAAACCTATGGGTAGAAGTGGAACGACGAATACGAACCGAATTATTTCCCAATAAACAAGCACTGATGAATAAAATTTCAGAGGTTTGGAGAAAGTTGCCACTTTCTGTCTTATTTCTAATTTAATCAACTCCATGCCGAGAAGATGTGCCAAGGTTATAGCTAACAATGGATATGCTATTGGTTATTAAACTTGTGTATCTTTTTAAATGTTATTCTTGTTATTTTAGCGTGTTTAAATTGTTCGTTCTTTGTTTATTTGATCAGTTAACCTTAATAATAAAAAATATTGCAATACTTTTGTCGCCACTATTTCTTAATAAATTACTCTGAGAATTATTTACTGCATATGTGGTTTTAAATCCTACTTCAAAGAAGTTTTTGGTTCATTATCACAGCCTCAACTATTAAGAAAACGACACTAAAATTTAAAGAAATATGAAAATTTTTTATTAATTACAATTTAAATTTGTTTTCAATTTGTTGCAATACTTATGTCCGATAGTGAATATTATGACCTAACACACGAGTGCCATACAAAATTATATCCAATACTTGATGATATTAATAGATAATAGAAATTATATTGTCTCAATGTAAACTGGAAAAACCTGTATTATATTTTAGTTGACATATTTTTGAATGACAAATTTGGCACGTAAAAGTAGGCTAGTGTGATTATTGTTGTTATGAAATTGATTAATAACAAAAACTTGAAGAAAGTAAATGAAATTATTATTTTTGTCATTTTCGATGGTGGTTTTTCAAAATATAAAAAAACTCCAGTCGAAATTTAAAAAGAAGCTGGCCTGACTGTTCATTTATTATTCCCCACAAGTCAAGAAATAGTTATGACAAAACCTTAAAAGAATTTATCGACTGGTGTGATAAAAGATGTGCCTGCATTAGTTATAATCATAACTCACTAGTGAGTTTTGGTTATAACCCACGTGTGAGTTCTTCTGGATCTCTCTCTTTCAAGTCAGGCATTGCCTTTAATTTCTATTATTCATTGGGACCTTTGTTGGCCAAACTTCAAATAAGAAAATGGAATTGAGCGAAGCCCTGGATCGATTAAAAGGGGGTAGGAGCGTCTTTTTGGACTTATTCTTCTTTCAGCTTAAATAAACGCTTGAATTGTCGAGACGTGAGTTATAAGCTACTCTATTAGTCGAAAATCGAACTAATAATGTTCACATTATATGTAAGTATTGGATAAAGCTATTAACGAGTTTAATATCCGATATCATATATATCCATTATTGGCTATAAATTTGGCACTTCATCTTGTCATGAAGTTGAATAAATTGTCTAAGATACGAAGTGGCATGTTTCTCCAAACCTTTGTAATTTTATTCATTAGAGCTTGTTTATAGAGAATAAGAGAAATATATTAAATAAAAATAATATATTTGTTGCAATATTTTTGACGCTTAAGAAACAGAAAACTGCTAAAAGCTAAACCATAGATTGTGATATCACAAACGTTGCTCGAACGGCCAACTCGAAAAATAATTTTGTTGTGATGCCAAATATCAGGCTATTTTTAAATTTTTCATTTTGTTGCAATACTTTTGTACGATAGTGTATTTTTCTATTCTTAGTTATAAACAAACTCTAAAGAATTAGGTATTCTTTAGCTGCTTTAATTTAAAAAAAATGCTAAAATTTCAAATCTCGAGAAAATAAGTAGTTTTTTTTTTTTTTTAGGGCGAAATCTCTACTCACCACTAGCTGAATACACGGCAGCCGCATACAAATGAAAATCTATCCTTTAAAAATAAATTTGTTAAAGGAAAGTTTTATATAAAGAAAGCTATAGGCCTGGCAAAACGTTTTTTTCGGTCCGCTTAGCCCGAAAGTCAATTTGGGTTTCGATGTGATATGAATAAAATTGGGTGCTTGAATGGGTTTACTCTGGTTTAGTATCGATGTAAAAGGAAAAGCAAAAAAATACGTAAAATGTAAATTATGCCTTTTAAATAAAAAATTACTAATATGAGATTATCTTAAATAGATACATACACAGTGGCTCAAAGTTCTAAATTTGGTCAATTATGAGCTAACTTATGAGATTGTTAAAAAAAAACGTTACGCAAAATGCTTGAAATTATTTCGTTTTATACAGGGTTTGATACAGACTCGAAACACACTAAAGTTGCAGTTGTTTTCTTAACGGAATATCCCTCATAATTGTCCATTCAAAAATATATAGTTGTTATACAGTGTGTCCCGGATGGGGTAGGGTAAACTTTCTTATTTTTGATTTTTTGAGTAAAGATCACCCCGGATAGAAAGTTTGCTAATTTTCTAAACCAGTGGTCCAGTGATTAAAGTCACCATAGAGAATACAGGGTGTCACACCTTGTAAAGGTTTTTAAAAATATCAACTCTATCTAAGATACAATTGTTAACTTTTAAAAAACAAATTTAGCAAATCTAGATAGGAACTTTTATTAAAAAAGGTCGAGAATAAATTTTTACGTTTTTGAAATTTTCTTTTGTTTTTAAAATGGTGCCGTAGGATACGATTTCCTGAAATTCAAAATGACGACGTGTTAGTTACATGACATAAGTTTTCCTATGACGTTGTATACGCCACTATGGGCCACTGCTCTTTTTCCCAAAATAAGTATTTGTTCTCTAATCGGCAGGGGCGTACAAACGTACTTTTTTGGCGTTGTTTCTAATGACTAAAATGTATATATAAGGTTGAATTAATGCAAAAACAAAACTAAAAAAAGCAGAGGGCACTTCTGCAAACTGTATCTATATGAATGTTATATTGATTAGGAACTTTTAGAATAAATGATATATCATAGCCCTTTTTTTATTACATCTTGTAATTAACTGTCATAACAATGTTAGATCTTTACACTCCAAGCAGTGGCGTACCACACCCCGAAATATTAGCATATTAATATAGATATAGCAAACAATTTTTTATTTAGTTTAAGTATTTCAGTTCAGTATTTTCCCGACTGTAGTTTTCTAACTATCTAAAACTATACAAATATAGTAAGCCATTGTCAAAATTTTCTCGCACGCCAGTGGCGGCTGAAAATTGCCTGCATCGTCCCGTAACATAGTACTTTCCGGTCTTGTACTGTAGTTTCCTATAGTCCGGTACTAGATTACTTTTCTGGCAAGTATCATAATCGGGATTTACGTCACAGACCGCGAAAAGTGTATGTCAGGCGAATCACCCCAAAATATCACACCATAATATCTGAGCCTAGACTGGATATTACACGCAGGGACGCAGGTCGTAATAGTATCTAGATATACTGCTTGCTAAATTTTGAATGTGCGCCTTCTAATTTAACCTTTCATCTATCTGCACACCTATAATACTCATACTGTCACTTAACTCCTCACCATTAAAGTTGAGTATTACGTTGCTGTGTGCTCTGTTTCCAAAGATGACAGTTTGCGTTTTGTCACATAGCCCCTATAGCAATATTGACTTTATACATAAGTATAGAGAAAAGGAAAATCAAAAAAAATATTTGGTGGTAAATAACTTTAATAGAGCTTTGGAAAAAGTGAAATGTTTGAATATAGGAAAAGTTATGCAAATATTGTCAGCATACAGAACTGTTGTGTAAAAGGAAAGTTTAAACTTGCTCTATGAGATTAGTTATAACCAACCGATTTAGAAGGAGAAGCAAAATATTAATAGGATAAAGAAAATTATAGAAAGGAAAGTCTATTAGACTGAAAAATTCATTTTGAATTTAGAAATATTTTTTGTTTACTCATGTTAAGCGAGGAATAAAATTGTTTTATTATTAAAACATTTATGTTGTATTAAAACTTTAAACTATTGCGGTCACAGTTTACTGTGGAGTACTGGGAGTTGTCGGAACCCAGTAGCCATGGCATATTTTAATTAAGTTATCATGGTGAAGTAGAATAATTAAAATTGTTGAAGAGTTATATACTTAGGTTGCAAAGAACCTTTTTAAGAAAAAGTTGTATAATTTTATTTTTATATTTTCTTCTGTCTCCTGATGATGAACGTTTCTACGTTCGAAACATGTAGACTTAAATAATCAAGTAACATTTCATTAACGTTGTGGAGGAAGACGTTTTAATTTGTTTTTCTCCGTACTTTCAATTCCACTTTAAGTGAGGACTATTTCGTTATTTTCTTCGCCAAATATCATAGTCATAGACGTATCATCGGCATACATCACAGTGAATCGATTTTATCACTATACCATCATAAAACTTTGCTATTAATATTATAACTTATATCGCACATTTGACTTGAATTTTAGTTTGGAAACGGGAAACTACTATATATTTTTTATAAGTTTGACCATTTACTTACCTATTTGCTAACTAACCTGCACACAATTCTATCTATTCTTTTATATTGATTTTTCTTGTATCAACTACCATACCATTTTATCCCTATAATAGTGTTTTTCGTGGAAATTCCCGATAATTTCCCTTTGTTTTACTTGTGAATTTTAATTTTCAATTTTAGTTCAAAGCTCTCTTCTTATTTTACAAGAATAATAATGGCCAGTATATCGAGCTGTAGTTTGTCGAATGTCGAGAATATTGGGAATATTGGTTATTGGAAAAAATTATAGCGATGTTACGTTTTCCCTATGAATATTAAACAATAAATAAATTTGGGTATAGTTGTTCCAAGCTTAATTTGATGACATAAAAAGCATTAAACTCATGATCATAGGCGTCGCTCCTAACAAATAGTTAAAATGCGGATTGTTGTAAAATGTATTATGATTAAATAAGGTTTGTACCCGTGACTTCGCCTGCACAGAATATTTTTAAAATGTTCTTTCTGTAAAGAAAAATACTAATTTTGCCAAAAGCAATTTAAAAATATAGTTAACATCGATAGGAGGTTTATACCCGTGGCTTCGACTGCAAAGAACACATGCATTTAATATTTTTAAAGTAGCCTTTCGGTAAAAAAAATGCTCATTTTCCGAAAACAATTTAAAAAAATTGTCTTTGTCCACTGTCCAGTCAGGACCGCGAGGAGGTATGAGTTGTCCTTGCCAAGAAAGGATAGGGACAGGTGCTATGTTAGTTGGAATATACAGTTAGTAGTTAAAATTCACTATATATATTTTAACAATAAATTGATCGCATCAGCAGAATCACAGTAAACGTTCTGTAATATAACAAGTTTTTAAGATATGTGGTGAACGAACATAATTAATTTAAAATTTATAAACAATTTAATGACTGGAACTTTCAGATGTAGAATCGTTTCCAGGTTGGATTACTACCGACGCTATAGGTGGTGAAACAGAATATTCATTTCCTGTTTTTATAACATAAGCTACGCAATTTTTCCATACAGCGCTACTCATTTCGTTATTATCTGCCTAATATTATCAAGAACGACTGCGCTAAAAGTTGGAGATCGATTATTGAGTGATATTCCTTGCTGACAAGAGCAATGGTCGTTAGTCGTTATATTGTCAGTTTCTTAAGTTAGCCAGATTTGGCTTTTACTTTTATTCGTTATTCGTGTCTTCCTTTTCGGTGACTCTTGAAGCTGGGTTTGGGTGTTCTTTTTTCATTGTTCTTCCAGATGTTTATTGCTTCTTTGTTTATTTTCATTATTTCTTGAGATTAATTTGATGTCATTTTTGAATTTGTTCTATTTCATTTAGTTGAGCTAGGGTGGGAGCCAATCTTTGGGGAAACGATATGAGTGTAGAGGATTTGAGCGTATGTGTGAGTTTGTTATAAGTGGCATTAGGTACAAAGCCATCTTTACTTCCGGCATGATACCGCGTTTTCTTCTCGAAGACGGTGTATCAAAAGTACAATTTGTACTGTCTTCCCAACCATACTTAACAGCATCATGATTATCAAACCAGGTTTCGTCTAAATAAATTATACTTTTATCGGATTCATGGTACTCCTTTATCTTGCGCAAATAGTCCTGTCGGAGGTCAATGATACGCGGAGATTCCATTATAACCATTAGATAATCTAATTTTCTTTAATTTAAAACCACATTTTAACAAGACACTATGCAATGTTTCTAAAGATTGGTACTTATAATCAGGGTAACCTCGCAATTTATCACGAACCAGTTCTAAAGTTGGAACTATATTATCCTCGTAAAAGTTGTAAATAGTTCGCAAAATAAAATCCCTTGTATTATTGTCAGCCGTTTTGAATTTTTGATTTATTGGTTTGCGCTTTATGGAATGATCGGTTACAGTCCCCAAATTAATTACGTTATAAATTTTTATCTACTTTCATTTAGTAATATGAATTTTATCTACTTTCATTTAGTAATATGAATTTTACAGTTCTGTAAATCGTTTTGTAAGGGCATCTATTACAGCACTAGTGCTGTAATAGATGCCATTACAGCACTAGTGCTGTAATAGATGCCCTTACAAAACGATTTTTAATAGCAGGTGCATTTTTATTTTTAAAAATGCCTTTTGCCAAATATTTTTATTCATAGATGAAAGTAGATAAAATTTTGTACAATATTCTTGTTGTAAATTCATATAACTACACTCGATGTTTAATTAAACTCGGCTGACGCCTCGTTTAACAACTTTAACATCTCGTGTTGTAATATGAATCTTTACAACACTTATATCGTAAATAACTATTATAAAACCCAAGTTGTGCTAATTCATTATTAGTACATTTTCAGTTTTTCCCGAGTTTCCTTCTTCTAAACACGCGTACGTATTTAAAATATTGCGTTAACATTAAACATGTAAACTTTTGTTTCTTAATTCCGGACTTATTTCGGTTTCGATAGCCGACTCTGGCACCGACTCATTACATTCCTGCGATAATTCACCTTGACCTTCTGTTTCAAATTGTCGCCAAGAAGCCACACTGATATAATAAAATATAGGTACCAAGTAGAAACTTACTTGTCTGAAACCACACAGTTATAGCAGAAAATGAAATATGTAAATTACAGTAAATCGTTTCAAACAGTCACGCCGCTATCCGATTTCCAATATCGCATACCTCGAACATTAACTGATTTTAAAGCTGATAAGGGATCACCCAATTTGCAAAACATTTAACTATTTGCTGTTCTTGTCTACAGCATATAAAAAAGTATACCTCTGCTTTATTTTACTTGCTTTACATACCTGCAACCGATTTGACGGGTGACACTTTAGTTTCACGGTTTCTAGACCTCACTTAACTTTTAACAGCGAGGGGGCAACATGCCTTAAGTCTAAGATTTTCGAAATCATCTGCAACGGATATAAAAATGAAATGCCATATTTTCCGTCGCCTCTACGTTAGCTTGCTTTAAGTTGCGTATTTTTCGTGAATTTGCATTGCTGTTTCGTGAGCGACCGAGGAACCACCTAGGTGGGATTTAGTTTGTGTGTTTTCGCTGTTGTAGTCAAGTCACATCAAGGTCGCCGAGACCGGGGTCCAAATTCCTTGAAGCACCCCAGCAATACCTTTGTTGAGCCAAAAACCACTGATTAGGGTCTTTGAGGCTCCTAATAGGGTTCTCGTCTTTTGTACGTCGTCTTCTTTATAGTTTCCTTCTCTTTTCCGTCTTTTAAGTCTTTTTGGAGCAGTCTTCATCTTGAAGTCTTTTGAACTATATCACTGCCGTCTCTATAAACAGGCCGTTATGCTCCCGTCCATATTCTAAAATCAGCTGTTCCTAGTCGATCCACATTTTGACAGGTTTGCATTGTTTTGATACACCGTTTCGGTAGTTCCTTTAAGTTTTTAATTGTTTTTAGCAGTTTAATGTGATTATTTTAGAAAACCCATAACATTAATTTAACGTAGTTAGCCATAACGTAGTAAAACCATACATTATTTGATTAAGTTGCTGTGAAATAGCGAAAAATGCCAAATTCATGATGTGTTCCCGAGTGTAACTCCATGTATGTCTTTGGTAACTCCGAACTATGTTCTTCACTGAAAAAATGCTATTTGTAGATAAAAAAAAAAGGATCCCAAAAGACGATTTAGTACTGCGAAAATGTATCAGCGCGTGCATGAAGCACTTTGAAGAAAGGTTTTTAGTCAGGGCAAACAGAAGACTTGATGGTAGATAACACTAGACCAGTGTAGTGTAGGTACCCTTTTTTTATAGTATTTTGGTATATTGTTTAAATTGTTATTAGGCAATAAACACAGATAGATTATAAGTAAATTAGTTAGCTATAAAATAGATAGTCTAACATTGAAGATTGAGCATGTCGTACTTGGGTTAGCTTCGGACAAAAATTTAGTAACAAGACAATACCTAACTTTGTTGTACGTTTTGTTAAGTTTCTTATACAATACAAGTTTTTCTTAGCTAAAAATATCGGTTAAAGGATACCTACAAGTTTAAAGCCGATTCCTCTTGATGCCTCTTGATTTTTCTAGTCAAAAATCCAAGTTAAATAAAGCGGTTTCTCGAGAAGATAAAATGATAGTATGTAAAGTCTGTTCAGAGATATTAGAAAGTGACTAACTGATCCCTATTAGTAAAGACCCGGGCCAGCTGTAAAATTGAAATATGGCCGAACAGGTCCGTATTTTGCTTAGAATTTAATCATGGTTCGTAATAAAAATAAGTAAGACATTATATAAGGTGAAGTGGGGTAAGGGTGTAGTATAAATACAGTAATTTAGCTTCGAATGGTGCTAAAAGACGACTATAAAAACGTATTGCACTCCGCCGTCTATTGTTTATTCTTTAGGGTTCAGGCAATATGTTCCAACAGATATTTAGCAGAAAAAGTCATTAATTTAGTATTTAGAATAATTTTTCTTATTAAAATTTCATGCTACACACTTCCCCAGACGCCAGGGGCAAGAGTGTAATCGACAGGTATCTTTCACAGAAACGCAATTAAACTAGTATGGGGCAAGTATGTAATACCTAACTGTGAGCTTTATAAAGCTACGTGGTCAAAAAAAAAACTAAACACTTAGAATTTCCATAAAAAAATGGTTTATCAAAATGAAACCGCACATTCAAAACTTTTCATAAATGCATTTTAACAGAAAAATGTGTCCTTAATATTAAATATATTAAGCAAAAATATGGGTTATTGTATATTATAAGCCGAGAAATCATTATCAAATTTTAGCAATCCTCGCCTTCCAGTCAATGTTGGCTTTGAAAGAGAGTAGACCACATCACTTTTGCTAACAGGAGCAACTTCTTCGGGATCTTTCCAAGAAAATTTTGATGAAGAAAAGGGATCTTATGTAGGTATTTTTTTTGTAAATTTTATGTCTTAACAAATCGTCTTTCTTATTAACGGTGATAATTTGTCCAACATAGTATTTTTTAGATTTCTTCCCTGCTAGGCATACCAATACCCAATCATCCGATATTAGATCATCTAGTGGTTTATTAATTTCAGACATACAAGCATCCAGGGCTTCTGCTTCCCTTATCTCTTCCTCGACATCATCGTCACGGCCGTTAAAAATAATTTGCTCTTCGTTTACAGATTTTTCATCGAGAATTTTGTTGAAACGTTCCTTTGATTTTGATATTGGTGTTTTACTAATAGTGTTCTTTAAAGGGATGCGTATCATTACATCATCCGACGTTATGACTTCTGCTCCTGAAGCCACGACCGTATTGAGTTATAATGTCTCTTTTAATTTCATCCAAGGCCCTCGTCAGTGTTTCTGCAGTATATTATGCAGTTTTTCTATTGGATGTTCTGTTATAATTTCTCACCATTTTTGTATGAAAATAAAAAACAACTGTTTTTAGTTCACATTTCGGTTTGGAGGCAAGTGTGTAGTAACTACACTCTTGCCCTTACTGTTTACTACGCACTTCCCCCAAGACGCTTTTCCGAGGGGGAAAGTGTTTAGTAATGAAAATGTTATGGTTTAGCATAAAAAATTAATAAAATAATTATAAACATTAATAAATCTTTACCTTCACTATCGATATACCGCAAAATACCAATAAAAAATAACTTTCCAACATGGATAATCGCCGATTTCCGTGAACCACTCAATCTATAGCTGCTGCCTAAAACGTCGATTACACATTTAACCTAAGAGTGCGGCTGCCTGAATTAATCTGGTTGCAATTTTCGATAATAGATACTTATAAATACTTAATCAAGTTGTTTTTCTATAGATGTCGCTGTTTCAAGAATGAAATTAGCACGGATATTATTTGCCTACACACTTGTCCCGCTTACACACCTACCCCACTTCACCTTAATATTTTATTTATGTTTACAAAAACATACAAATTATTCGGTACTTATAATAATTATTCACTTAATATACTTATCAATATCACTATCGCTATCATCATCTGTTCTAATTATTATTTGTGCTATATTATTTATATGGATATAGAATTTTTCCACTTTTTCAACATGTGTCTTAGAATTTGCCCAACTTTGTGAAGGTATGTTAAAGCTCAAGTACACTGGAGTTAATAGTAGGGCAAATATTGTTACGACGAATGGCAGATTTCAGTTGGTGCCAAACATGTTCGATGGGATTAAATATACAATGGTAGGGTGGAAGCATTAAAAGTGCATGCCCTAGATTTTTCGCATAATTATCACAGAAGTATTCCTTTTGTAGTTTTAAACTTTGTAAAACCTTAATTAATTGCCTTTTGGTGTAATCTTCCTGAAAATAAATGTCATTATCATGCATGCAGTTTTGGATTGTTGCTTTTGCGTCATTTGAGGAGGGAGTCTTGGTCAACTGCCTACTATGGTAGCTTGCATTGTCCATTACAACTACGCTATTCGGAGATATATTTGGAATTAGCTTGTTTTTAAACCAATCTTCAAATAAATCCTCATGGTAATCCAGAGAAGGATCTTTAATGTTTCTTGCAGACAGAGAAAGTCCATTGGGAATCCATCCGTCTTTAGATCCAGCATGCAAATTCGTAATTTGTTTACCTCTTTTTGATGGCGCGCTTGTTTTGCACTTGCCGCTTGAGTCAACCCAACCCTTTTCCGGGGTATCATATGTGTCGAACCAGGTTTCATCCAAGTAAATAATCGGCCTTTGGTGATCTCTGTAAATCCTAATTTTTTATAGATATTCGGATCGCCATTCCCGAATTCTGCTTTAAATCTAAAACCCATGTGTTGGATACACTTCCATAACGTTGTTCTGCCACATTTAACGGCGGTTTCATCTTTTTCATGCCTCTTAATTAAATTATCTAATGTAGGCACGCTTTGTTCCTCGTATAATTTGTAAATTTAACGCCATATTATATTTTGATCACTTCCATCTACCTTCGAGAAAATGCCAGTATCGGTTCTTTTTTCCTCGCTAAAATGGGATTATTCACAATTTTCTATACAGTTGATGTTGGAATTGTTGTTAATGTGGCCGTTTCTTCTAACGCTACTTCAATGAGAATTCCATAGTTTCCACAGAAAAGTGTTTTCTGCTTTCGACGGGGTTATCTCCTGAGATACATTGGGCTCGCACATATTTTCCATGACTCACACACGATTAAACAAACGCTGTATTACACACGAAGTAAGAATAATTACTAAGCTTAAAACTAACTAGAGTGGCTATATATACAGTCTTTAGTTTTAGTATTAGTCTTTTATTTAAAATAGCTACCAATGAAGTTGTTTCTAATGTTTGTTAATTAGGGATTATTTTCGTAACCTAGAGGAGTATTGAAGATTGAAGACAATACTTAGTGATGATATTTTAATATACGATTTTATTTATTATATCATTTGATATAATTTAAGACATCTTTAATTCTATAGTAAATTCCATCTTCTAATGTGACGTCACGATCTTGTTCATGGAGACGGCAGCGACTATATACAGATTTTTTTTTTTAAGAATTCACCAAACAGCTAAGTTCAGTATAGGCTACTAGCCCCTAGTAATTTATTAAAGCCTTACATATTATTCTTATTTGCTGCGCTTTATTTATACAGCTCCCCCTTTTCTGTATTCTTTTTTACTTTTCATTTTTTTTGTTTACGTGGTCGCACGGTCAGAGGTACTTCCATGACCATGTTGAAGGTTTTCCGCTTTTGCTGTGGTGAAACTGGCGGCGCTTGTTAAACCCCTCTACGCGAGCTAGGGCAATTTGCTCGCGTGCTCCAGAGTTGGTTCTGCTCGTGTTCGCTCACATCCACTTATATTTGTTTGTCATTCTCTCATTTAATTCAATTTTGGTTTCTTTGCGGTTTTGCTTATTCGGCGGTGCTTATCGCTGAAAACTGCCATATTTTCCTAAAAAAAAAAAATTTAATATTTAAAAAAAAATTATATACATATACAGCGTGTCCGGAAAAGTTCTAGACGTATGGGAATTTTCTTTATTGTTGATTTTAGGAAAAAAAGGTATTCTTTATAAAAAGTTTTGCTTGATGCGCAAATAACATTGACATATCAAAACTTAAGATATCATGTACAGGGCGGCAAGAAAAAATAGAAACACAGAATTAAGTTAAGGGAGGGGTACCCTCAACTTTTATTTTAGAATTTTAGAGCAAATTGTTATATAAAAACTTTGCAAAGGACTACAAAACGTGGTCAGATATAATTTTTCGTTGAAATATTTAAATTTACAGGGTACCTACCATCAAAAAGCCTTTGGAAAATATTTTTTTATTTTATTTCTTTAACAGTTACCTGCAACAATTTTGCAACAAATATATGCAATACTATAGTAACGAATATTGACATGTCAGTCAAAAATTATTTACTATTTTTCGACTTATTAACAAGAGTTTTTCGTTAGTTTCGTCATGGTTGTAAAGTTAACGCTGCAGGAGAAAATAGAAATTGTACTTATCATCGAAGATCACTATAAACCTATTAGGGAAGCCGCACTCATATATTTAATACTAGACGCCCTGACAAAATGGTATGTAGCGCCACTATAGCAAACGTAATGAATAAATTTAAAGCTACTGGTTCCGTCGAAAATGTATTTAAGAAACAACACAATAAATGGTCCACAACAGAAGAAAAGCAACTCAATGTAATGCAAGCGATTATCGAAGACCCGAAAATTTCTTTAAGAAAATTGTCAAAAACTATTCCAGTTGACGTCAAAAAGTCTACTGCTGGTAATCTTTTAAAAATAAATAAATTTCATCCATATAAACCGAAATACATTCACACGCTTCTTCCTAGAGATTTTGAGTCCCGTTTCCTATTTTCCGCGTGGTTCCAAGGCGAGTGCGAAGTTGATTCTTTTTTTGCAAGAAAAATATTATTTACAGATGAAGCCATGTTTACTTCCAATGGTGTGGTATTCTCCCAAAATTGTCGGTGTGACAACAATCCAAATTTTATAATCGAATGCCGTAGTCAATATTCATTTAAGACCAATGTTTGCTGTGTCATTTTTAATGATCGGATCGTTGGACCATACTTTTTCCGACAAAATATAAATGCTGCCATGTACCTGGACTTCTTAAGGAACCAGTTGTCTCAATTTCTTGACGAACTGTCACTAAATATAAGACGTACAATTTTGTATCAACATGATGAAGCCCCATGGCATAGTATTAACACAGTAACTGGGTATTTGAATGAAGTATTTCCGCACCGTTGGATAGGCAGACGTTCAAATATTCCTTGGCCAGCCAGGTCGCCTGACATCACACCGCTGGACTTCTTTTTATGGGGCCGATTAAAAGAAATGGTATATGGGCATAGACCTTTTCATGATATTGACCATCTTGAAGCAGTAATAACAACCTGTGTCAAAGAAATCACTTCCAATATGATACGGGTGACAGTAAGAGAAATTACAAGGCGTACTATAGTTTGCATGGAAAAAGAAGGGGGGCATGTGGAGACATAATTTTTCACTTTAAACTATCTGTATTTAGATCACTTTTATCATGTAATTGCTAAAATATTGTTTATTATTCACATTCACAATTTATTTTTGCTCTAAGGAAATTAAATGTTTTTAATATTCCTGATAGGTTGATTTTAGAACATGAAATAATGTCGCATTATTTCTTTACGTAGTTGGTTTCCAACAAGAGGTAATGAATGCTCAACGTGTTTTTGATGGTACCCTGTAAATTAATATATTTCAACGAGAAATTGTATTTGACCACGTCTTGTAGTCCTTAGTAAAGTTTTCTTATAACAATTTGCTATAAAATAAAAATTGAGGGTACTTCCCTCTTAACGTAATTATTTGCCCTGTATATGATATCTTAAGTTCTGATATGTCAATATTATTTGCGCATCAAGCAGAACTTTTTATAAAGAATAACTTTTTTTCGTAAAATCAACAATAAAGAAAATTCCCATATGTCCAGAACTTTTCTTGTCAGGCTGTATGTAGAGAAGATGTCCCAAGATCGCATTGTATATATTGCAATGTATTTGCGATAATTAGAAAACTTTCAAAATTTACCAACATTGTATTTATGTTACATCAAAAAGCATCTTCCAAGACAAATAATCAAAGCCGAAGTTTGCATTCTCACGATCGGCATTCAAAGTTTTGTTCTGAGACAGAGGAAATATACCCATTATGCTTGCAATATAGCCGAATCTCTGATTGTTATAAACTACACAACTTCCCTAAACTTTGATTACTGGGACCTTAATTTCTAATTAGATAAATAAAGTTTAAATTGTTCTTGGATTTGTAAGTGGAAGTTAAACGTCTTAATTAAGATAAGATGCCTTTAAATTACACTATTTATTTTATTTAAATACAGATGAACCTTAAGTTAAATATGCCTAGTCCTATTTTATAAACCGGTAAGAATGGTATATTAATAAAAAATAAATGCCAATGGTGAAAAATATAACGATCCTCTAGCAAAATCTAGAATCTGTAACACCACGACACTATGTGCACATTATTAGACGGTAAATTGGGTGGTAATATTATACCGGGTATTTATTAAACATACGCAAAAATTGAAGGGGTGATTCACTGGACTATTCTAAGAATATTTTGTCCTTTGATGATTTTTGAAAAGCCGCTTTGTTTCGAAGATTCAGGGCGAGAGAAATTTTCAGCAATAACAACATTTTATTACCAAAAATTACATATAAAGTTTCTTAACCTACAATCAGTCCTATGATCAAACACACAAGTTAACCTTTAACGTATCGTTTCCATGACAACAACCAAAAAAGGCCTACTTGTTAATTTTTCACTGTGGTTGAAAAACAGGAAATTTTGAAGTTAGCGTCTAGAGTTAACTTTTGTGTTTGATCATAGGACTGAAGAACTATTAAAAATTACTTACTACCTCCAGCTAGGATGCAAAAATCCAATTTTCTCCTCATTGACTGCCGGACTCTTTCAAAAACACCAGGTCCGTTTCTTATTGAGTTACACACAGCAATTATCAGAACTCTTAAATCTTCCACATTCTCCACTGGAATAATAGTGTAAACTAATGACTTAAGATGGCCCCATAGGATACAATGTAGGGGATTTAAGTCCGGGGATCGAGCAGGCCATAAGTGGAGTCCACCTCGACCAATCCAGCGATCTCCCTATGTTAGTGTTAAACACTGACGAGCAATCACAGTAAAATGCGTTAGAGCACCAACGTGCATAAACCACATTGCATTTCTTGTTGCCAGTGACACATCGTCCAGTAAGTAACGTTTGTTTCAAAAAATTGCGATACATCTCGCCGGTAAGTCTTCCTGCTACACAGCAAAAAATATCCACCTGGTAAAAATAATTTCAGGAGAGGTAAAAAAAGTAGCGTTAATGTTAACACCAGGATCAACATAATTTACCACATTTTTACACTCATATGGAACCCAAGTTGTTGTATTAAATTTGCCTATGAATTTAACTCTCTAAAAAGTTAATTTTGTTGAATGGGTGTTATTTATTTCATTTTACACTCTATCAGGAAAATTAAATACAATGACAATTAATAACACCATATAAGCGTGTAAATAAACCCCACTAGAAGGTTATTTTAACACATTGAGTGTAAAACTTATTCTTTAATCGTTTTTTTACACGGCCCCGGGTAAAAATACCTAAACCCGTGTTACCGAAAAGACAGGCGGCAACAAGTGGTGTGAAATTCTAGGAATTCACAGATGACGCCGATGCTACATGCAAATTTAACTTTCAAGTCAGTCTGATTGTGCTCTGTGAACGTGATATAGAATAATGTTATATTTAAATTAAAATATAGAAACAGAGCAAAGTTCTGTGCCAAATGAGAGTGCCTCTTATGATGATCTTGTTAAATTGGGTAAGCATATTTACTAAAAAGCACGCCATTTTTAAGAAACTAAGTAGGTATTTACATTGGTACAGTTTTCCCTTTAGCTTTTAAATTATTCAAATATATATTCCTTTTTTATATAAATACTTAGGTACCTACCTACATATTTTACTTCATAGATCTCTAAATAGATATACGATTAATATAATACTCGTCATTTTCATCCTTTTATATTGTTCCGTGTATGTGGGATACGTTTATTTGGCTCTGGATTTAACCAACTGGCCAGCTTATTATATTGTTCCAAAGCATACTTTTATTTAGTTGTTTAGTGTTCTAAGTATACATATATTTATTATGTTATTTGTTTTGTTAAGCTTAATAATAAGGTACATTAAACGTAGATATATATAATATATGTTTAATTTACTAAATTGTAAACTATATAATAGCTGAGTCATTTTGTTTAACTAGTTATAATAAGTGTAAAAAAATCACAGGGTTTTCCAGTTCTGTTGTAACCATCATTTTGTTTATAAATAAACGATAAATAATAGTCAATATTTTCATTCATTTAACAAACCTTTTCCAAACGATCTGAAGATTTATATATATTAGGGGCTACTACTTTTGGCTTTGATTAAGTCATTCAATCGTGTATCAAACTAAGCAGAGGTTAATAATGAAAAACATCTTGAATGCATAATTTTTTACATTTTAATTATAAACGCCCGGTGAGTTTGATACGGGATTAAATGACTTAAACAAAGTGGAAATTATTCTAGCCCTAGGTAGATTATTTTATTACACTCACTATAGTAAAGTCACACCCAAATAAAATAAAATTTACACTACAATAACATGATATTTACACTAATTAATCTTGTTTTTTATGATAAGGCACAGCACTGCAGGATAAATCCTTTATGGCGCTTTGGGAGCGGTGCGTGTGCGCAGGAAATGATTCACGTTGGTCTTGAATCTTTGGAGATTATACTCGTTGGGAACACGATCTCAGGGAGGTCGTTCCAGAATGATGACGTTCTCCAGATGAAAGAATTTTTAAACAGTGTCGTTCGAGGGGCACTAAGCTGAACCACGTACTGGTGGGCTGCAGTGGCTCGTCGTGTATTTCTACCATGCACCGCTCTGGGTGGTATCAAGCGGGCAACCTCAGTTGAACACTTACCATGAAAATATTTGTAAAATAGATTCAAGTCTCCAACCTGCCTTCGATATTCAAGGCTTTCCAGGTTGTTTGTCAGACTATGGTCACCGATCAAGCGAATGGCTCTTCTTTGAATGGAATCTAACAATCTCAGGGTATGTTTAGGAGCAGAGCCCCAAATATGCGAGCAGTACTCCTGCGATGGTCGAATTTGGGCTTTATAGAGCATCAAAAGTTGTTAGGGTGTATAAAGGATCTTTGTTCGGAAAAGTACTCCAAGCTATGACTATCCAAATTAACGCCCAATAAATTGATATATAATAAGAATTGATGAAGCCAAGGGAATCGAGTGTCCCGCCATAACTATATCCGGTTCTTCAACATTAACTTTTTTAGAAAAAACTGCCGCCTGGGTCTTCTTAGCGTTAAATTCTACTTGGTTACTGTCACCCCAAGACAGAATTTTTTTCCAGGTCTTTGTTGAGATGTGAGACCTCTTGCTGCCTATAGAGATGTGCATTAGCAGCCGATGTCCGAGCATCCAAAAAGATGAAACAAGTGTGTGTCATCAGCGAAGCTATATATAGGATTTTTAGTTTTTTTTAAAAGATCGTCATTGTATAGTAAGAAGAGGGTGGGCGACAATATAGAACCTTGGGGGACTCCGGCGTTGATGTTAAATGTGTCTGAAAGAAATCCGTCCATCGCTACTCGCAGAGAACGGTCTTTAAGAAAGCTTGACAGCCATAAACAAAATTAAACCGGCATGCGGCATTCCGTATGCTCTCACTTTAGTTAGGAGTTCCTCGTGCCATATTCGGTCACTAGCCTTGGAAATGTCCAGTGCTACCGCTCGGGACTCCCCATGATGTTCTATTGCGTTGTTCCAAACATGAGTAACATAAGCGAGGAGGTCTCCTGTTGATCTAGACTTACGGAATCGATACTGGCGGTCACTAATAATGTTGAAGCCTTCCAGGTATTTTAATAATTTTTTGTTGATAGCCTTCTCCATAACTTTTGATATAACCGAAAGCAATGCGACTGGACGATAGTTGTTTGGCAAAGTTTTCTTGCCTTTTTTTGGGTATGGGCTGGACGCAGTTTTCCAGCAAGAAGGAAATATTCCTTTTTTGCAGGATAAGTTAAAAAGCCTACAAAATACCGGTGTCAGTTCGTCAGCGCATTAATGGAATATCGTCAGGACCAGAAGCCATTTTAGTATCAAGACTCCTCAAGAATCGTTTAACATGGCGGTGGCGAAAAACAATTTCGGGCATTCTCGATTCTACAGGGGTAATGTTCGGTGGAGTACTTCCCTGAAAATTTACCGTTAAATGTGAAGAGAATAGTTCCGCCAGTAAGTCTGCTTTTTCCTGTGCAAAGGTGCCATCAGAACATGTTAGAGGTGCAATGAATGACTTGGTAATGTTCTTACTGACGGCCTTAGCTACCGACCAAAATGATCTTGAGCCGTTAGGACATTCAAGAAGTTTGTCTTTGATCCTCTGGTTGTGTGCTTCTTTGCTTTGGTTTATCGTTTGTTTGCATTGGTTTCGAGCGTTAACAAAGATGGTACGATTGACGTTGACATTATGAACGTTGAAGTCGCCAAGGATGACAATTTCGGAATTGGGATGGTGAGTTTGCAGAAAGTCGATAGTATTAGCAAGAGAGGAGAACAAGTCTCTATAATGGGGATCACTTGGCGGCCGGTAAATGGCAGCAGATGAATTTAGTAATTCTCTGCGTTGATATTTTAAACCACATTACATCAAAGTCGTTAGGCTCGAGTGTCTTCTCTCGTTGACAAGAAATATCACTCCGGACAAAAAGACAAAGGCCAAAACTCCGCCTAAATCGGTGATGAAAGTCGTACCCAGGATATAAATAGCTGACCGTACTAATCAATGATCTGACTTTGGTTTCGGTTAGTGCAAGTACATGAGGTTTGGTAGATTGTAGATGTTGATGGACTGCATTGATGTTCGAGTTCAGTCCTCTTATATTACAGAAGTCAATTTGGAAGCTGCTAATCTCGAGTCTTTTAACAACTCCAGTTTTCACACCATTTCCATTTAGAATATTGTTCGAAGGACCCGCATGGCTACTGGATATGGTGGATGATTGGATAATTTCGCTTGATAAGGCGCCAGGACCCGCCCCCACCCGGAGATCCGATTGGGGGGCGATTTAAACTCCGGAACAGGTTGATCTTGGAACCATCATCATAACATTTTTCCTATATTTCCCACCCTGGAAACCGGAGACATCGGCACAGTGACGAAGCGTTAGCTCAATGAGCAACTTCACGCCACCTAAGCCGATGCGATGGTATTTCACCGGGCGATGTCGGATGAGCCAACATCTACCATCTATCACTAATCACAAATTACCATTAAAAAATGGTTTACTTACACTTCTCATTATTTCTTTTACACCCTAGAAGGACAGGTTTACAATCTGTGAGTTTAATTTACACTCGATAGTGTAAATGTACCTACCCATAAGTAAGAAGAATTAACACTCATCAAAAAGTAAAAAACCATTCAAAAATGTCTTATTTACAAGATATACTGATTGGTTAATATACCCTATTGAGTGTGGTCCTATATGTACCACTATTGAGCGTTAAATTTAACACTCAATTTTCTACTGTGTAGAAATACCGGTCCAATTAGCCTGTCTCACAGACTTTCAACCCAAACGTTCAACGAAAACTGATGTTGATAACGATCTTCAAATACTTCATGTGGATTTTTTTCAGTCCACACATGGTTGTTGTGAAAATTCCTTATTGCATTTCTTGAGAAATTCGATTCATCGGTAAATAGAATCAGCGTCAGTGGTTAAGGGATTTGAACGAATCTGTCCAAGAGCCATTGACAGAATGCAATCCGTGGAGGAAAATCAGCAGGGAGAAGTGTCTGAGTGCGTTGTATGTGGTATAATATAAATAGTCACTAAGGATTTTCCAAACAGTCCCATTACTTTGCAACGCGTCTTTCGCTGTTATTAAAAATACAATATTAAATAAAATTAAATTTTTTTACTCTTTTAAATTTGAAAGTTATTTAAATTAAATTAAGAAAATAAAAGAAGTGAAGCCAAAACCACGAAGCCAAGCTGAGGTGAGAGGCTGAAGGACCGCGTGCAAATGCCCTAGCTCAATTGTCAGAGAGTAAGGGGGGGTTTAAAATAGGGCGCCACCGTTTTGCAACTTTGGTCGAATAAAATAGAAAAAATAGATAAAGGAAATCACAGGGGGAGCTGTATAAATAAAACAAAAGAATTAAAATTAATACTATTGCTGGCTTTATTAAATATAGAAAGAAATGCGGGTTAGTATTTAAAAATAAACTTAGCTGTAGGTGACTTCTGGACGATGGTGCGTCAAGGGACGTCATCAAGACGTCCGTAAGACGAAGACAAGGGGATGCGAACAGAAAAGAAAAGCAGAAAAAAGACGAGAAGACAAGACCCTATTAAAAAAAAAGAAAAGTATTAGCTGAGGGCTTATTAATAAAACTGACCTAGTTCCTTTTCCCTTCGTACAATAAATTTATAATAAAGTAATATAATTAAAATGGCAAAACCAACTAAATGAAACTAAACAAATGGGAAAAGGAACTATAAAAAGGTTAAAGTAACTCTAAAAAAGTTAAATTAAATATGAGAATTAAATATGAGAATTAAATTTAAATTAAATTTGAATTAAATTAACCTTGTAAAATGTAAATAAAAATAATTAAAGTCACAAGACAAGTATCGGTTTGAGATAATAAAAATAAATTTATAAAATTATATTCTGCAGGGACGTTAGTATAGTGATAAAATATTTTAATTAAACTTGAATAGCCAAAAACTTAAAATAAAATTAATTTATCAAGCCAGCACGTACGCCTATGTACTAAGGTTACATAAAAAAAAATAATTAATTATATACACACATAAGGGAAATATACAGGATACAATATAAAATTAGCACAAGTAATGTCAACATATTCCTACTAATACAGCAACGTACATAAAAAAGGTATGACATGACAAAAAAGGTTACATAACCATGACATGATGCGATAAAAAGGATAATTAAAATTTCTAACTCTTTTAGGGCACATTCAAAATATTTGCAATTCTTCGTACCTGGATCTTCCTCTATCATGTCCAGCATATTCTCTTCCACTTCTACCGTTCTTACCTATTAGTGGCCTTGCTGGTCCGCTACTTCGTTTCAATGTGCCTGTTTCATAAAGATGTTGATGAATTCTTTGGAAGGTTTTTCTATCAGAAACATTACGGTTAGGAAATCGTTCAATGTACAATAGCCTAGCTTGTAATGAATTGCATGTCGGCGGTCGTATAGCGATTCATGATAGAGGACTTCACTAACAAACGTTTAACTATTAAAGACAGAAAACACACGTTAAACAGCGAAACGTCAATCAGTCTCAACAAGTTCGACACATACAAAACAATCAATTACGAGACGTATTCAAATAAAATCCACGTTTAAACTGATTTGCTTTAAAGATAACAACGCATATTAAAAAAAAAAAGAATATCCTCGGTAAGCCTAGTGTATGTAGTACGCCATACTTTTATTTCGACCAAATTAATATAATTTAAAAATGTGAAAATTGGGTTTGTCGCTAATTTTTCTCGTCCTGTATCTTCGAAACAAAGCAGCTTTTCAAAAATCATCAAAAGAGAAAGTATTCTTAGAATATAGTCCAGGGAATAACCCCTTTAATGTGTGCCCTATGTTTAACCCTGTACATTGGCAATTAGGTATATTTCAGGTCATAGCCAAAGTAAAAGCTTGAGTACTTTTCAGATCGTGTTCCCGAATGCTTTTACTGCACACGCACCGCTGCCAGAGAACCATATGCCGGGTATCCACGGAAAGTGGCTCGCCCCTATAACTCTTTTGTTTTTAAAGATAATGGAATGAAATTTCGAGGATTCGTATGCGATATAAAACTGCATCTTTTGACGGGTTATTCAACTTTATAGAACTTTCGGTTTTACCGGAAGTGACATAAACTTCCGATTTTAAGACACCTGGTATATTTTTACTTTCTTTGAATCCATATGATATTCTAAATATAACCATGTGTCACTTGTCACTTTTTGTCATAAAAAAAATAAATAAATAAAAGAAAAAAGAACTAAAAATTTACATCCATAAATCTATTATTTTTTTAGGTTGCAGATGTCAAAGTGACCTCCATCTTGTTACTAATATAGTCGTTCCTTTTCTACTGTCGCTCTTAAAACGTTACCTAACTACTGTGGTGTAATTCTATGAATAGCTGCCCTTACTTTCCCATCTAATTCATTCCGTGTGGCAGAAGGTACATCATAAACCTCGTTTTTAATAGAGGCCCATAAAAAGAAATCTAGAGGCGTAAGGTCAGGTGACCTGAAAAAATTGAAAAAGGAATAAGTCTTTGTAAAGGTACAAATTAAAAACAATTCTGTTTTACCTAGCCGGCCAACTAACTGGACCTCTATTTCCAATCCAGTTTTCGTTGTATGATTCGTTCAAATATTCTGTAACTGCCCTCATGTTGTATGGTGGGGCACCATCTTGTTGGTAAAATAGTCCCACTCGATTTACTAATGGTATCTCATCCAAGAACTGCTCAATTTCTTGCGTGAGGAAACCTAGATATCTCGCCCCTGTTAGCGAATCGTCAAAGATTATAGAACCTAAAATTGTGTCCGCTAAAATCCCAACCCAACAGTTAAAATCAAATCGTTCTTGAAAATTCCCTCCTGCATCAAGTGTAAATTTCGTGGGACCAATATCGCTTACTATTTCTGTTGAAATGTCCAAATTGGTGAAACTGCTTTGGTCAGTATAAAGAATTTTATATGAAAATGTATTATCCTCCAAATATTTGCCTAAGAACCAATTGCAATACTCAAGTCTCCTTTCATAATCGTTTGGGTACAGGTGCTGATGTAGTTGATATTTATATGAATTGTATTTATGTTTATTTAAAATATTGCCGGCAGAAGACTTACAAATGCCACATTCTAGCGCGATCTCCCTGAATGACGCATTGATATTCACTTGCACGTATGCCAAAACATTTATTTCTATTTCTGAACCATTTTTGGATAATAATGCCGGGTTGGGTGACGGCGTTCAGGATATCTCTGTGCGTAAACACGTGCAGCATCGGTTGAGTTTTGCCCACACTCTCCAAAAACTAATCACATATCAACTTTTTTGCTCCTTGTATAAATATTATTATGTTCCATGATTTTTAAACAATAACGTACACAATTATTACCTAATTTACTTTTGCAGAAGCGAAGTTTCATAAGATGTTGACTTGTCAATTTTTTACAAGACATCTTAACGTTTTTGTTTTTATCAGTTGTGTTAGTCACAAGATACTCGATCAAATCTTATTTTATTCTCAAAAGGCGCTTTATATTAGGAATATCGTACATAACATTTACAGCTTTTTAAATCCTAACGAAACTTGGACGTGCTCCCAAAATTTTTTCGTTTGTGGCGCTGTTTCATCTTCTTGTCCCCAATTAGTTTCTGGATCGGCGTCCGCTGCCTCCCCTCCTAGGTCCTAGCCAGGAAAGCAAGTGCCTTAACTAAAGGTAAACAATTCTAACAATTAATAAGGTCTAATTCGCTTTACTAACAGTGATACTGATTGAATTTGGTTGCGGTTTTAGTGGATACATTTACCCATTGTAACATAATACAAGTCAAGTTAATCGAAATTACGTCACTTTTCTCCATCCACACTCCAGACCCAAAATTTAACAAATATACGTAACATTTTATCGACTATTTTAATTCACAAATTACTTAGAGTCCAATGGACCGAAGTTGGTCCCGTCATCTACCCAATTTACTTGTTTGTTTATGGTAATTTCGGATCCTATGCAAATCTTCGGGCTTGGCGTTGCATATGAATGACGAGCCCGATCGAAATAATTTCGTTGTCCCAAAATTAATCCACGTGGTTTGGCATAGTCGCAATTTGCAACATTAAAATGTGGGGCGGTGAGGGGGGAGGAGGGAGTGCGGAAATGTAAACTCTGTACTGCAGTTAAATTGGGTGATTTAGGTCGGTTTTATTACGATTCAGCACATTTGTTGATTTTAAATGTTTGTAGAGTTACGAAACAAAAAAAAATTACACTGGCAAAAACGGTTGATATCGATCGAAAGCCTCGTAAGTGTGTACAATTTTTTAAAATTTTACAAACTATCCGTTTCAGTATAGTTTGAAATTTATCATAGATAATTAATCAGTGAATAATTTCTTTCATATTGATTTACTGCGTTTCAAGAATCTTAAGAAATATAGTCTTACCCAATAATAATCCGGCTGTAATAATTTAACTACACTATAAGACGACCCACAGTTTACGTCGCTTTACACTCAAACTATTTTACTACTTTGATGAGGTTAGACTTGAAAAGAAAAGACAAATATCGCAAAAAATTTAATCGATTTAAAAATGTACTGGACCGTCAAAATTTAATTTATCTTCGAGCAAAATCAAAACGCGATATTAACACAGCCCCCAAAAAATACCTAAGCGAGATCGAACAGAGTATAACTAGTAATTCACAAAATTTTTGGTCCTATGTAGCAAAAACCAGATTAAACACAGATACATCTAATTCTATGACTTACAGGGGATTAACTATCACAGATAATCAGGCCGCGGCGGAAGCCTTTACCGATTATTTTTTGAGTGTATATTCAACTGAATCTGGGAAATATGACACTGAGTTTTTCGATGGGGAGATACTTGCAAATTCTTGCTTGCACACAAATGTAATTAGCGCCAATGACATACTCAATGCATCAAAAAAATTGAAACTAAAAAATTCATACCTTTTATTAGAACCTCTTCATATTATATATAACCTAATACTAAAAAATAATACTGACCCTTTACTCTGGAAACGTTCAAAAATATGCCCAGTTTTTAAAAATGGTAATAGGGAAGAAATACAGAATTACCGCCCCATAGCATTAATTTGTACACCAAGCAAGCTTTTTCAATCTATTAAACTGACAAGCAACATGGATTTCTACCTAAGAAATCCACAGTAACCAATTTACTTGGTTTTGTGCAAGAAGCAAACGTCGTTATTGAAAAAATAGCCAAACAGATGTTATATTTACAGACTTTAGCAAAGCATTTGATAAAGTCGACCACAATATTTTGCACTCTTACGGGCTTCCAAATGGACTCATTAAACTATGCGCATCTTATCTAAGTGGTAGAAAACAATATGTAGTGTTCAAAGGTGGGGAATCGCGCGAATTCTTAACCAGATCGGGTGTGCCTCAGGGATCGAACTTGGGACCTCTATTTTTCTTAATAATGATAAATGATTTGCCGGAGAGTATTCGAAACTCGGAGTGTTCACTATTCGCAGATGACTTCAAATTATATAAATAAATTAAAACCCAAGATGACGTAACTCTTCTTCAAAGTGACATAGATAGAGTTTTTAAGTGGTCTCTGGCAAATAAGTTGTCATTTAATGTGGATAAATGCTTTATTAAGTCCTTAACAAGGAAAAAATATAAAATTATATCAGAATATACAATAAATAATACAAATTTAAATAGGAAAAAAGAGAGCAGGGATTTGGGTGTACTGTTGGATAAAGAACTAAGTTTTGAAAAGCATGTAACTAGTATTGTACATAGGGCTTATAAAATGCTGGGGTTCATTGTTCGAAATTCGTTTAGGTTTAGTAATTTAAAAACATTAATTATTCTTTATAATTTATTCGTTTGGAATATCCTAGAATATGCTGTAATAGTATGGTCCCCTTATTATGTCATATACTAAAATAATATAGAAAAAGTCCAGAAAAAGTTTTTAAGGTTTTTATATTATAAAAAACATGGTGAATAAATTTTTAATCTAGATTATCACAACTCGCTAACCGAATTTAAATTTACTACAATGGAAACGCGAAGGAACATTGCTTCATTGATATTTTTGTACAAATGATTACAAAATAGAATTGAAAGCTCTCAATTGCTAGAAAGAATTAAGTTGAACTGTAGTCCACATTTCAACAATAGAAAAACATGTATCTTTGTCGTTACAAGGCCTCGTACAAATTTGGGATTGAAGTCTCCTCTCCATAGAATGTGTTCCCTTGCTAATTTAGTGAGTAATATTGATTTTTTTGCTGAATGAACAATAAAATTTTTCCGAAAAAGGGTAGCGTTAGAGATGGCTAGTTTCCCAAATTAATCTTGTATATCTTGACAAAATGTTAGGCCGGTTTTGTTATTGTTACATTCCTTACTTCTTGTTAACAAAAAAATTATGAATTATGATGTGTAATACATGCTCTTATTTAGGTTTAGTAAATGTAGATTAAGAATAGGTATATTTTGTTACTTTATTGCAATTAATTATTGGAACTTGTGTTCTGTCGATTGCTTAATAAAATAAATAAAAAAAAAGGTTAACCTATTTTTTTAAATTTTTAATTAAATTGTTTATTCCCAACTAACTATCATAGTCAGGGCCGCCGCCAGAGTTAAGGTTTTTTCTTAATCCGCTTTTCAAAATATCTGAATGAAAATGCTATCCATTATTAAATTTACCGTAAAAAATGTAATACCAAAATAGAAATAAGTAATTCCCAAAAACTTACTATAACTGTGGTAAAGTAGAAGATTTCAAACAGTAACACGTCGAATTGTTGTAAAAGTTAAAGCTGCACTTTCCGGGCTTTTATGTTCGGAAAATTTTTTAACACGATATTTAGGTCTAATGTATTGCACAATTCGTGTTCAATAGACAGAGTTGCTAAGGCCTATAATCTTTCCTGGCTCATAGATGATCTAAGATAGTTTTTTATTAACTTGAGTTTGTAAAACGAATGTTTTTTGGTCGCAACAGTAACGGATAATGTCAAGAAAATTCCAATTAATAGAGTTAAAATTGAAAAATAGGATGTCAAATTATTTTGGAGTATGTATTTAATTTTTTTGAATAATTCCTCGTTATTCATGTCGCATCGTTATCTCTTAGGGCTAGATCGATCCGTGCAATGCGGCGCTTCACTGTGCGCCAACATTTTTTTAAAACAAGCTACCAAAGGGGATGAGAGTGGTACCGCTAAAAAAATTTAAAACTAAAAGAGTATCTTATCTCAAATTCCTTCGATAGCATAAATGACTTTCTGAATTATGTTGTAACTTTAGAAGATTTTAATGTGTGATAAATGTAGACAATGTAGATAATTTTACTATACCTGTCCTAAGAATATTAATTTTAACTGTTGTAGGTATTTTATTTTATTTTAATTTATTTAATTATTGTACTTTGAGTGTTCTTGTTAACACACCTATGCATATGTAAAACTGTCCGTGTTGTAGAGAAATATATTAATTTGATTTGATTTGATTCAGCACAGTTGGCTTTTAGTTCATCGTCTCCGAGATCACCATATCCTTATATATAATATACAATCTTAAGAATATCAGTGTGTTGGTGAAATAATTGAAATATTTTATTTTTAGCCTCAATAGTTGCATCCAAAATTTTAAAGTAAAAATTAACATTGAAAGACTTCTCTACTTCTCTGGATCTAAAATGCTTTCGTCTTCGTGTTCATAATAAAAAAAAATTGTTTTCTTTTGCGAATGTGAGCTACTCCTAGCAGAGAAAATTATTCTTCTATGCCACCATTGGTAGCAATTTACTTCACGGTATCCATAAATACTTTTGGCTTTTCGTCAGATCTTAGTTCAACAAAGTGATTCTTTATAACACTGCAAAATAAGATAGAAGCAGCTCTAAGAAAATCAGCATTTTGTAAACTATAATTCCCATATAAATATCCAAACCTAAAACAATTTTACCAATTTTCAATCAAATGTATATCAACCGCAAAATATATAAATAAGTCAACATTCCAGAAGATGAGCAAAATAATTAACAAGAGTGAAAGTTTTATCAAAACTATCTTAAGAAGCTATCCATACAAGATATGTAAAATAAAATGAATGCAATAATTTCACAATAAAGTATCTATTTACACACACTTTTAACAAAATGTTTCATCCATGATTGTTTTCGTTAGTTTATATGTTAGTATTAGTACTAAGTATATGGCGCCTGGCCCAATTAACCAATGTTAATATAGTGAAGCCGAGATATCCTGGTTTCGTGACGGGCCTTTCGTCCAGTGCGTAATAGCGAAAAAAGGAAAAAATGCTATTCAACACTGTATAGCACGACAGGAAGAAAATGAGAATATTCGCTGTTCGTGGAATATTTATTAAATATTTAACAATGTGATCGGGGGTAATACAACAAGTGCATCAAAATTACCGATAATTTGTTTGAAAGCGTTGTATTGTAATGCAGTTTCTTAAGACAACACGCTTTAACACGGTATTTTAAAATAAAACATCATTTTACAATAATAACATAACGAACAACAAATTTATCAAAAATATACTTAATATTAGGAATAATATGTGTTTTACGCAGAAGCTTGAAACAGTTTTCCGAACTAAGAACTTCTATACGCCCCAACAACTTTTGATGCTTTATAAAGCTCAAATTCGATCATCGCTGGAGTACTGTTCGCATATTTGGGGCTCTGCTTCTAAACATACCCTGAGATTGCTAGATTTCATTCAAAGAAGAGCCATTCGCTTGATCGGTGATCATGATCTGACGAACAAACTGGAAACTGAACATCGAAGCCAGGTTTGTGACTTGACTTAATTTTACAAATATTTTCATGGCAAGTGCTCAACTGGGGTTGCCCGTTTGATTCCAGTCAGAGCGGTGCATGGTAGAAATATACGATGAGCCACTACAGCCCACCTGTACTTGGTTCAGCTTGGTATCCCTCGAACGACACTGTTTAAAAACTCTTTTATCAGGAGAACGTCATCACTCTGGAACGACCTCCCTGAGGCCGTGTTCTCCATAACGACTATAATCTCCAAAGACTCAAGACCAACGTGAATAATTTGCTGGGCACCTGCACCGCTCGCAGAGCGTCATAAAGGGTTAGTTCTGCAGTGATGTGCCATGTCTAAAAAAAGAAGAAAAAAAAAGTACAATTATAATAATTAACAATATAATTTTTTTTTTAGGTGGCCGTGTTATTCGTCATAGACTTAATAAAGAAGGTCGCGGCTGCTGTACTGAAAATATTCTTCAAAATTAGTAGGATTACGATCCGTTATCTTCGTAACTATGTCTTTATGGTGGTTTTCATCCATTTGAAGATAAGATGGCATGGATTTCACATTTGAATTAATTGTTTTTCGCCAACTCCGCTCTTAGCTAATTTGGAAACTGTTATGGCTCACAGAGATTGATTAGTAGTTTTTTTGTGTTGCCGTGTCCAGTCTAGCTTTTTAGCTTCCCGGTTTATCCATTTACCCAACCCGTTTTTTCCGACAGAAATACCCTTATACCATTTGCTGCTACACTCCCAGTAAGGATTGATTGTCAAAAATTGACGGTCATTTTCAATTTCAAGACGTTTCTATTGATATTTCGAATACAACGTATTGGGCAGAAATCTGGAATTGCTCGGTTTTTAATCAGCCATTTTGAACATGCACATGCAGGGCCTTGAATCCCCTTGTGTGGTTTTAGTGAATAACGGGATCTATTCTATTTTCCCAGTCTTCTTCCCTTCGTTGTCCATTTTTTCTTTAATTATGCTTCCGCGCTCTCTTTATTGCACTTATTTACCAGCATTTTAAATTAATTGTATCTTAAAGCAACTGAACTTTCTTTCCTTTTGTGTGGTGTTTCGTTTTATTCGCAAAATTTAAAATTCAGTTTCATTTGTATAGCTTAATGAATGCGGCGACGTTTCGTCCAATTATTGATTTTATTAACAAAGTTTTGCAATTGTCATGATTTTCTGGCAATTGTATTGTGCTCTAATTCAGGAATATCATTGGTGTATAGTAAATCATTGGTGTATAGTAAATCATTGGTGTATAGTAAATCATTGGTGTATAGTAAATCATTGGTGTATAGTAAACACAGGACAGATTCCACTATACTTCCTTATAGTAGGTACTCCTGCTTTGAGCCCTCTCAGTCTCAGTTCGAAATAAGCTCCCTCCAGCTCTATTCTGAATGCAGTATCTGTAATATATGATCACAAATTATTTGTTCTGTAGTACGATTTTGATAATTGTGCATATTGTGTGGGCAATGACTGGTTAAATTTATATTTCTATGCCCCTTGTGTCGAAAACTTAAGCTATCTACCTACATCGAAAACGATAGTTGGGCAAACTTTTCGATCCTTTAAGGATTTATCAATGACGTTCAATGTTTTGTGGACTTGATCAACTAATTGATTTGTCTAAAGTCAAATTGATGTAAAGGAATTATATTTCTGGCATCTATGATGGGTTGCAATTTCTTCAACACCAGTTTTTCAATTAAAGGCAACGTAAACGTTCTAACTTGAGTAAGACATGCAAATTAATAAAAATTGAAAACCATTCGCGCCATGCATATTTACATGTTGTGTCATATAATTTAAAAGTAAATTATCTTTTGCGGAATCGGTTGGGTGGTATTTAAAATTTTAATTTCAAACTGTATTACGTGCAATTAGCGGAAAATTATAGTAATAAAAGTTGTGAGGGCTGTAAATAATCTTTCCAGTAATGATTTTGAGAAATATGAAACCAATTTATATTGGCAAGTTAAGTGGTGAGTGCTCGGTATATCCTTTTCTTACATAATAATTTCATTAAAATTCGTAAGCTCGCCAACAAGTTTAGGCCAGCTACATACGCTATAGTTTTAACAATAAGCAGTTTTGTTGCTTTTTTATTCAAATTGATTATGGTGAAAATTTCACATCGACAATTTTCTATCAATGAATAGTATATTATTTGATGAGCATGTAGTAGTAGCCATAACTCACGAGGATGAAGTTTGAGTGAGTTATAGTTATTACATGCGAGTAAAATATTATGCTTTTTCTATGACCAATATACAGGATTAAACAAAAATATCACACAACTGTTATTTGTAGAATTTATTATATTTTATTCACTTAGAATTAAAAGTACATAGATTTAGATGAAAAATAAAGACAATACATAAAATGTATAAATAATGTAGTATTTATTTTAATACCTCTTTACAATTATTAAAATTTATTGTAATATTTGAACAATGAGCAAAACTTAATGTTGGGTTTGTATTTGTACTTAAGCCAAAACTAACCTTTTCTTGTGTGGTTATCGTTTTTTCTATATTGAGTGTTGATGCTGAAAGCGACGAAGATGGTACACCATAATTTACAGAATTAGCAATTAGATTGGCTGTATTTAATTTGTTTTGAAATGAATCGTCTATACTATACTATACTTCCGCAACCCCCGTGTCTCTTAAGCGCTGTAATATCACCGCCTGCATCTACTAATAGTGTAGCAGATGACCTTCTGAAACAATGTTCTGTATAAAGGTTAGGATTGTGTAACTTCAAGTATTCAGCCCCTTTTTTGCCCGTTGCTCCAAATTTATTAATTCCGATTCTTTGACTTGTGCATTTGCCTGCTTGGTGATTAATAAAAAATGAGGAAATGGCTACATGTTTGGGGCGAAGGCTTATATAATTCTTACAAACATTATATAAATCTCCAGTAATAGTAAAGCGTCGTGTTATTTTTGTTTTTGTATTGGGAATCGTTACCATTAGCGCTGAACCGAGGTCCTGAATATCTTTAATGTGCATTAAATATAATTCCTGAGATCTACAGGCTCCCATTATTCCCATAATTAGTGCTACCTGAAATTAAATTAAAAGTTATTCAATTAAATTTCCATTTTTAATTTGAGTTTAAAATTTTGTCAAAAATCAAATAATATGTGAAATAAAAATGCCAGATAGTCCCACCTATTCGTAAAATCAAATTTATTGCATAAACTGATCATAAATACCAGAAACAAAACTTAAAACTCTCCACTTAAAAGATATTTCAGAACACTAACCAAACATTTTAAATATAAACGTCAAAAACGAAAAAAAGTTAAAACTAACCAACTTTTATCCGTGATGACCTTGGCGGGCTGTCAGTTTCCTAAACAGATATTTGATTGGCTACTGATGATCACGTGGTAACAACGGATTCGTGATTACGGATGCATGGGATTCAGACCAAGGCTCACTCTTCTGTCCTGTTCTAAAGAAATAAAAGTATATTTGGCAGTACCCTTACGGCGCATGCGCACAAGTCGAAATGACCCTGGATCTTCTATCTCTGTTGTTGCTTCAAGATTTTGAGGGTAATGGCCATATATAGTCAAATCTGGTCTTATCTGGCGGGTCCAAAAGTCACCGATTATATGAATCAATTCGAAAATTCCAGAGCTCATCAAAATGTTGTAAATAAAAACCAATATGGCCAATTGAATGTTAATAGGTTAACCGTTAACTTGAAACTATTAGTCATAATAAAAATGACGGGTCTCGTTCCAAAATTAATTTCTCAGGGATGCGTTCGTATTATTGCAGACGGTTAACACAATAGTTTTACATTTAACAAATTTAATAACCAAAATGATGGTGGAAAATTAGATAAACAATATACAGTAAAACCCCTGACTAGCGACAAAATGTCGATGAAATGTTAAATAAATTAAACAAATTTTAGTTTATTTCAGCAGATAATAATAAATTAAATATAAAAAAAAATCAAATTACACATTGGCTAAATTTTTGTTGTGTAATATCAGACTAAAAAAATATTTCCAATTTAATAGGTTACCTACTTCAAAAGTCAACGGGAAAAAGCTACTAGAGCCGGTGAGGTATCAAATCCCAAACTTATTTTACACGTATTTTGCCCCTGTTAAGCCAATAAGCGCCCCGCTAAAAATAAGTAGGAGAAAGAAACGTATAAAGTCTAAACCGGTCTCAAAATGCGGGTCCAAAGGTCACGGATCATATAAATCAATTCGAAAATTCCACAGCTTATATCAAAATGCTGTGAGACTATGTAGGTATCAATATACCCGGAGAAAAGATACATAGTTTTATTATTTTAACTGTCGTAAAGTCGTGAATAAGCCAGATATAATATTATTTTTGCAAAAATTATGTACATATTAGTACAGGGGTGGCGAATCTTTATGTATTAACGTGCACTTTTTTCTAAAGAAATGTTTAATGAGGCCATAGACGTGCCGTCGCAATTCGTAATATAATAATTCATAGTAAACTTTGTGATCGGTGGCGAGCCAAAATTTTATATCGCGTGCCATTGGTTCGCCATCCCTGTAAACAGTATACTTTAAATGTATTTATTAAAAACGACAATAATAAACAGTGTAATTTATTTTAACAATTTTGCTACTAAAGCCTACAAATTCAATGACATTTAGTCTGATAAACTATTTCGAAAATGAAAGAAAAAGTGGAAATTGACCAACCAATATGCAGGAAACCGTAGCGAAATCACTGGGAATTAGTTTAAGGACTGTGCAGAATAATGTGCATGAAAGAAAGCATAATATAATACCGAAGAATACTAAAAAATGTAAACAAAGAAAACCGTTTATAAACTAATTATAGACTAAAAACTGTCATCGTCACTTATAAAATCTGAAAAGTCCTCGTCGTCTGAGTCGTCTTCGAATGGAGCAATTATCATTGGCGCTACTTCGACATCTAGTACTTGTTCTCGATCCCACCAATCCCTTATTAATATTTCTGTATGTTCCACTGATTTCTTCCAGTACTAGTGTGTAATATGATCTAAAGAATCTTGCCAAACTATTTGTACTTGGTCGGATTTAAGACCATCACCTACATGTTTTTCATAATAAGACTTTGCCCCGGCCCATATTAATTCTATTGCGTTAAACTGGCAATGATATGGCGGCAGTCGTAGAACCTCATGGCCATATTTACGCAATATTTCATCTACCGCGTAGGTATATTCTTGATTTTTTAAGAGACTTTGCCATTGATAGGAGTTCCGATTTAAGCATATTTGGTGAAGGATTTTGGTTGTGTTTTTCAAGCCAATCATAAATATCATTTTTCCTCCAAGATGAAGTAGGCTGTTTATTTAAAATTCTTGAATGATATGATGCATTATCTAATACAATTAAAGACGGATAATCCAAATTTGGTATCAATTGAACTTTTAACCATTTTTCAAACATTTCGCAATTCATATTATCATGATAGTCAGCACTTTTTGATGTTGAAGAAAAAATTAAGCATGCACCTGGGACATATCTTTATAATAAAATATCATTTCGTTCGGATGTCCACACCTTGAACCTTAGGTTCCGGGGGTTGCTATCCCCACCGCCTCACAGAACTGCTTTATATGAAAGGTGCTTTACATTTGATATCTATAAAAAATATAATCCTATACCACATACTCTGAAATCTTTAAAACAACAAACTTTCAAAATATTTTATAAAAAAATGTTGCTCGAGAATGTCTAGAGCCGTGTCCTCCCACCACTTTCCATTCGTGTTTTGATTGCTTTGGTTTATTTATTTCCTCTCTCTAAACATTGCCTATTATCTTTTCATAATTTTTGTTAACATTGTTTTTGTGCTGCACATGCGGATTTCAAAATAAATATTTTTTTATATTGGGTATTATATTTTATGTACATAACTAATTGTTGATATTTTAGATTTAAAATTTTGCTCTTTGGGGCCAAACATAGTATCAGTGTCACTGCCTTTTGGTCCCCTTTTGTAGTATTCTCATGTTTCTATTTGGGTGCTGTATATTTTATCTGATGAAAAATGTAACGATGTATTTGTGTATACTACAAATAAACGTTTATTATTATTATTATTATTATTATTATTATTATATCCTGTTACAGAACCAGCATGTAAAATAATGAACCGCTTTCCCGTGCCACATCCCTTTTTCCTTTTCACGCTTTTCACAGAATCATCTTGCCAAGATTTTGAACCACTTCCATTTCAAAATATCCACGTTTTGTCTAAAAATACCACTTTTCTAAATTTCGATTTGTAATTCTCCGTATAATTTTTTAAAAACTGAACACGCTGACTCACTATCTGTGGCTGCTCACATAAAAATCTTCGGTTACAGTCTTTTTTATAGCGAAAACCTAACTTTTTTATTAATTTTGATAGCGCTTCAAGTCCTATTTCCAAAACACCCCGAATTTTTAATATTTCTTGTAAAACTGGAAAAGTTACATTGGTGTTTGATCTGTATAAATCGTAAATCACATTTCGAACTCCCATTTTAATATTTTCGCTTAAATCCTCAGTCTTTGGCTTTCTTCGTTTACATTTTTTAGTATTCTTGGGTATTATGTTATGTTTTTTTTTCATTCGCAATTCTCTGCACAGCCCTTAAACTAATTCCCAGTGCTTTGGCTGCTGTTTCCTGAATATTGGTTGGCGAATTTCCACTTTTTCTTGCATTTTCGAAATAGCTTATCAGATTAAGTACCATTTTTTTTGCTTGGGGATGCAAAAACCCAGAAATTTTTTTCATTTTGTCACAAACTGTCAAAGTCACAAAACTGATATCTTTAAATCAAGACGAAGGTGGCAGGTACTTGGGCAGGTACAAACTTTTGTGAATCGCTGAAAATTAAATAAAATACCTATCCTTTTCTTTCATGCCAAAATTGCATAAGTCTGTCATATTTGTCCGACGGATTTTATTTGGTTAGTATGATTAAACGCAATAAAAGAAAAGAAAAATTGAAAGTATGTTTTTGGTAAATCGTAAACCCGCCAGATAAGACCGGATTTGACTATAGTGCTAATACACATATGGCCCCACCACACAACATGAGGGCAGTAACATAATATTTGAACGAATCATACAACGAAAACTGGATTTCAAATAGAGGTCCAGTTAGTTGACCGGCTAGGTAAAACAGAATTGTTTTTAATTTATACCTTTAATAGACTCATTCCTTTTTCAATCTTTTCAGGTCACCTGACCTTACGCATCTAGATTTCTTTTTATGGGCCTCTATTAAAAACGAGGTTTATGATGTACCTCCTGCCACACGGAATGAATTATAGAAGATAGTTAAGCAGCTATTCATAAAATTACACCACAGCAGTTAAGAAACGTTTCAACAGCGACAGTAGAAAAAGTGCCACTATGTCAGCAACAAGATGAAGGTCACTTTGAACATCTGCAACCCTAAAAATTAATAGATATGTGGATGTAGATTTTTAGTTCTTTTTTCTTTTATTTATTTATTTCTTTTGTGACAAAAGTGACAAGTGACACATGTTTTTAATTAAAATATCATATGGATTCAAAGAAAGCAAAAATATACCAGGTGTTTCATTGAAAAATCGAAAGTTTACGTTACTTCCGGTAAAACCGGAATTTCAATAAAGTTGAATCACCCGCCAGAAAATGCAGTTTTATATCGCATACGAATTCTTCAAATTTCATTCCGTTATCTATTACTTTTTGACAATAAAGTAACGTGCTTTCGAAAACTAATAAAATTATCTCGTATATAGTTATCAATGCTCTTGGGATATTATGGATGAAAATCTACTAAATTTTTCCATAACTTTGCTTTTATAACATAGTATACAACAGTAACTACCGACTTCGTTACGAGTAAAGATTGCCATGCACGGCGTCGCATCCCATTTTTAATTAAATCTCGAGCAGGTATTTAGTCGGGACTAGCCGATTTAAACCCGAATCTAACAGGGTACAAAATTGCTTGTTTAAGCACCGAAGACCTGCAAGCTAATTAAACATGCGAAACGTATTCAAAATTTAATTGCTTACTAATTTACTGTAAGATCTTAAACCTGCTTAATACCCGTGGAAGCTTCCATGATACTCTATCATAAAAAATACTTTTTGTGAAAAACGCTGTCCTTTGTGTTGTTCACTATTGGACAGGGTGTCCGGAAATGACGGGGCTGTTAGATTCTTTCCATGAAAATATCTGTAAACGACGCTAAAATTACCAACATGATTTTAAAGTTCTAAGCTTGTAAGGTGGCTTGTCAGTTCATGGCAGGCGTTTTTCCAATTCCGGGATTATTGGGATAGAGAGTATAATCCCGGATCAACTCCGAAAAAAACTAACATGAAAAATTAAAGAACAGTTTGTTGTTTAATAATACACAAATAAAAGAAAACAATAAATATTTTTAAAAAAGGAACGAATAAAATCAATGCGACCAGTGTGTCATTTCCTACGCTTGATATGTTTTAAAATTCGTACGCCGTTAAAGGCTGCTTCCTCGTATTTCATCATTGGCAAATAATTTCATTTCTTACATTATAGTGTCGGACAATCTGGATATTTTATTAGGTTGTAGTTGTTCGGAGCATGTTTCTAAAACTCTGCAATTTTATTTTTAACGGATCCTGTTCTTCTGCTCTGGTAATTGCAACAATAGGAATATCTTCGTCGTCGCTATTTTCAGAATTCTCCTGTTTGGAATTACTTCCATTATCTAACCTAGTGAGAAGTTTTTCCAATTCAGTTCTGATTTTGCAAATATTTGGAACACTAAGGCATTTATTTGATTCAGTTTTTGCGCAATTGAGGTTGTAAAGATATTTTAAGAGCCCGGAACTAACCTGTATAAAAACATCAAAAAGTGTAATGTCGATAAGTAATGCATTATTGCCTTATTGCGGTATTAGGCTATCGAAACATGTTACCAAGTTAAGGGTTTTGAGTAAAATATAATTTACAAAAAAATTTGGTTTAAAATAAATATTTGAAAAAGAGTTGTTTTATAGGAACTCGTTTATATAATTTATCCCGGGATTTGGCTGCTTAATCCCGGCATTTTTCAGATTAATTTTTTCTTGGGATTTCGGGATTGGTACCCCTAGTTCATTGTGAATCCAACATTTGCAAATATGTATTATTCTAATATGAAAAAACATTCCTAATAACACTATGAACTCAATAAGTAAGGTTTCGTCCTAAGTCGTCCACTTCAAACATATTTCTGGCGCATTCACACCGATATCCGATATTGCAAATGAAACAGTGGGAGCTGGCTAGCCAGTTCCGAACTTCTTTAGGAAATTATATTATTGTCATGATTCTATGGAAACATGTTGCAGATAATGCATTTTTATTGTCAAATAAAACATACAGTTTTATTTAGTATCTGGAGTAGTTACGTTTTTATTTTTAAAAGTTTTCCCATTAAACTAATTTCCTTAATTCATTTTGCAAACCTAAATATGTCATTTAATTTGAAACACAAACAATCTTCATTTTTATAACACTTTATTAAATGTTTAATAATACATTTTGAATAAGAAGCGTTCAAGGAAGACTTGGAGATTCTTGAGACCAATAATTACTGTCCTGAAGCAGTCAATCTGAATGAATCTGAAATTAAGAAAAGGGTTCTACTCAAACAATTAGTTTATACAATATGTTTCAAACTCATTTAAACAGGCCAGCCTGTATAATCAACATAAACCTTATTAGAATAAATAACACATTACCTTATAATTAATTTAAAGGACACTCCGGCTACTTCATGTGGTTGTGGTCCCCTCGACTGGGGCCTTATGCAACATTACAGGCTAATCCCTCTGAAATAAATAAGATACAAATTAGATTCTTATAAAACGTCAACCAACACTAATTATATTTAACACTATTAAAAATTAGAACTAAATTATTATAGGGTAGAATGCTCTACTTTGTTGCAATTTCATAGACATTCCCTCTTATAAGACAATTGAGATTCTCATTAAGTACATCTTAATTAACTATTATTGTTAATTTATTAACAGTGAGTAACATTATTTACTATCAACCTAACTTAATAAACTAAATTTCCTATATAGGTTCTACTATACTAGTTGCCAACTAAAAATAAGGCCAATTCACGCTAATATAAATATCAACGTAAATGTGTTTGGCGCCTCTTTTTTGGTTCTCGATTCTCCTTGAGAAAATTATTGTTACTAGGCTCACTTCTTGTCTGCGAAGGCTGAAGTGAACAATATTTCACTTGTGTGGATTTTTTTTTGTGAGACTGGAATCTTCATATTTTCGATTATAGCCCCTGTAGGATGACCTACTATTAGGCAATCAACAAATGTTTTGGATCGTCTAAAAATTTTAAAAGCAATTCCAGGACTTTATTTTATCACCATAGACCCATAGAGGCACATTTTTTTAAAAGTGATTTCTTTTGTTAACGGCCAACCCAACACCTCGTGGTAAGTTACCTAACCTTCTACTTACTTGGTCACTTAATGTTTTATCTATATTTGCTTAAAATATCAGTTACCTAGCAGCTTTGAAAATAATCCAGAGTAAAACTATATTTTCCCATAAATTAATTTAAAATGCTTGCAAACTTACCTTACTGTTAAATCCATGAAAAAGCAGTTGTGTTTAGACGCATTCTTTTCCTAGGCCGTTTTTGCTTCACCCACCGAAGAACCGTTTTTACGTCATCCACAGAACTGCTGGTTCTGCCTCACCCTCCAAATTGCCGTTTGCTGTTTTTGTGTCGCTCCCTTAATTACGGCTGCTATTCCTAAGCCTGCTAATTGGACTCAGGTACTTGAAGTGTTACCGCCGTTGGTTTGGTTGCCGAGGAATATAGTATTTCGGCTTCAACCCCCTCGTAGAAGCTAGGATCTGCGAATGCTCACATCATCGTACGACAGACTTGTCTTAAGGTAGCCTTTATATTAGTTTATTTTGGACACTTTGGTTATTTTAATTTCATAATTTTATTTTGCTGGCCGAAACAATAATATTATAGTTCACATAAATTTCACTTTTTACACTGTGCGCCGAGCGTATACGTATACCCGAGATTTTATTAAGCAAGGGCTCATTATTTTCATTAAATTAATACTATTTTTACATAGGTAATCGACCATTTGCCCTCAGTGCTGTATTTGAGGCCCGAAAATATTCACAAATTTAGGTACAAACTTTACAGTTATTATTTTGCCTACCACGGAGACGCTTTTTAAGGCCTACCAAGCAGCAGGCTTACTCAATTAAATAAAGTGGCATATCGCTAAGGGTTCACTGTTTATTGTTGTACATATTTAAATTGTTTTGGTAATTTATTCTGTGCGTATGCAAATATCATGCAATATACAGTATAAGAGTATAGGTTTATCCTAGGGTTTAGGTTAGTTTAGTACATACAACATATATTTAAATATTCTATATATTTATCTTGTAAATTTATTAACCATTTATGTTAATATTAAATATTGACTCGTAAAGCACTTTTTGCGTTTCTGTTGGCTGTCACCTCGTATAATATAGTTTCCTGTTTTTAAGCACCCTGGGCTCGTTTTTCCGACCTACAGGGCCCCAAAACAGGTGGCGCTTTTGTTAAATTGATTTTACCCCCTACTCTACCATGTCAGAGCTAGTCAGGACACTTTTGCACTACCGGTAAAGCAAGCTAGGGACCATTAGAGGTGCAAAAAGGCATAGCTCATCACCAAGATATAAAATAAAAACAAAAAGTTCCACCGAACAAGAACTAAAAAGTAAAAGAGTATTTAAATACATCAGTAACCGAATTAAGCTTACATACCATAAAGACTGGACACAAAATCTATGCTAACACTATTAAATATAGATTATATTAAAATATTTTAACCAATTTTCCGTCAAAATTAATATAAAATACACGAAGCCTCAAAAGGATTTAACGGTTTTAAATCACAATTAAAAGGCATCTATTTATTTTAATTATTATGCGTTGTTATTAATCCAAGGAAAATATTTATATACTTCTTGAAAATAACATTCTTAAAATGACGGCAAACTTCTTCGCGGCACTTATTAAGGTTTGCACGGAATCTTTTAAAAACCTTAAGAAGTTCCTGATTGATTTTTTTTTAATCACCCTTAGTTTTTTGGACGGTGTAGTAAGTCAACTATTGTCTGCTAGAATAATCCATGAAATATATAAAGAGAAACATTGAAAAAAAATATAAATTTTTAGAAGACAATAAACAGATTTTCCTGGTTTTTACAAATTAATAATTGCAGTTTTTTGAACTGTTTTTACAAAACTTTTAGCAGCACAGCGACTTATTCCACACCCTTCAGTATTCATTATAACAAAAAAATAATAAACATTGTCAATCATTTCCCCAATTCCTGCTCTGTATAAACGATGTTAGTGCAATAATCCGTTCAGCATCCGGAGAAAATGGCGAATCGCTTGCTCATGATGCTGTCGTCACACTTACATTCTTGAGCTGGTCTCTTTATGTAGGTTATTAACAAGTGTTTTCGATTTTTTTAAATATACTAGGATCTAGTTACAATACAGAAACTAAGTTTTAGGTAAAAAGTAGGTTATTGCGGTAGTTGAACATAGGAAACCCCATGTAAATTTTAAGGTGGCTAAGCATTGGCTCCCCTGTACATTTTAGAGAAATTTTGTATTATATTTTTTCGAAGGGGCCGGTATAATAAAGCCATGTGCCTCGTTTGAATATATTTTTAATAAGCCAATCCTAACTTCTTCAATTAAATGTGATGGCAAAATTACAAAATTTTCATAGTTTAGGTAATACAGCAAACACCAGCAAATAATTTCTATGACGCTATTGTCAAAAATTGACGTAAAGCTGGACGTAACGAATAAAGATTATTTCACATTAAAAACATATTTTCGTTTTATCAATCCGGCAATCATACATTCAAAATAAAAGATACCATTATGTTTTTCTTACTAAGCCATTAATTTAACATAACATGCCAAATACTACAGATTATCACAAAAACATTAATTAATTGAATGTTCAAACAACCCTTGATTAACGGCTAAACAATATCCTAACCGATGATAAAATTCATTTCTAGCATTACTGACTTGATATTGAGAAATTCTGTCACATTCTAACGAAATACAGCTTTTTAGCCGCTTTAGAATTTCAAGTTTTACATCTTTATAAATAAAATTTTTTAAGTCATTTGGCGAAAGGTCAGGAGACCTGGCTGGCCAAAAGATTAGATGCCGTTGGTCAAAAATATGTCCGTTAAAAATATTTTGCAAGTATTTCCTAACCATGAGGAAATTATAGACAGCATGCTTTTTTAAAGTGCGCAACACTGTGATTTGATGTTTTCCTACGGCTTGCCCAAAAATCCTCGTTTCTTCAGCTCTGTTTATATTCTGAGTTGAGCATTTACAGTTATTAAGTACAGTGCCTTTGAACTCAAATCTACTAATGATAAGTTTAATTAATGAAAACTGAAAACATTTCAGACAGCTCTTAAACTGTTTCCTGTATAATACCACTTAATAATAGTTACTTTTTCCTTAATGGAATAGCTCCTATTTAGCTATAATTAAAGCGCCTTCAATGAAAATGTTGTCACTGACGCTACTTTTCGTTTTGCCAATGCCAAATAATAATTTGCTGGTGTTTGTTGTATTACCTAAACTATGAAAATTTTGTGATTTTTCCCTCACATTTAATTGAATAAGTTAGGATTGGCTTGTTAACATTAATTTAAACTTAACACATGGGTTTATTATATCGGCCTCTTCAAAAAATTATAGCATAATTTTTCTCCAAAATGTACAGGGAAGAAAAATATTTAGCCACTTCAAAATTTACATGGGATTTCCTATGTTCATTTAAGCCATGCATCACCCGGCAGAATATCAGGTGAGCCATGTTGCAACCCATGGCGTGATAACAAAAGGGTGGTGGGTTATTTTTGAAATAAATTATGATTCCCTGAACATTTTTATGTAAAACAGGTCTACTCGGTATATGGCCGTAAAGTCGACCATTTTCGAGATAAAAGAAATTTAACGGTAAGAAACTTTTTCTAAAAACTCTATACTTTTATTAATAAATACCAACAAGTCGATACCAAAATAATAAAACGACTTTATGTAGCCCCATAAATTAATCTAATGGATTTAAATCTGGAGAACGAGGTGGCCAACCTACAGGATCCCCGCGTCCTATCCATCGCTCAGGATAAACTCACATTAAGGTTGAAATGTGGTTTAGCGCCGTCTTACATGAAGTACATATCTGTCCTTAGAGCACAAGATACATCATCAAGGTATATTGCAATGGTAAAATGTAGGGTTCTATTAGAGCTCAAATATTCGCGCCCAGATATTAATGCAAAATTTTTCTGACTGTCATGATTCAAAGAACGCATTCGGCTTTTCGTCTGTCCTTATGAGGTTGTTGTGGAAATCTATAACCCACTTATAAGTTGGTAAAATTGCATCCTGGTTTCAAAATCTTGGGGTTTTAGAGCCTGAACTCTTCGAATGTGGTACGGGTAGAGACACTGTTCATGAAGAATTTCTAAAACCGAGCTCTTTGGAATGCCTTCTTACGTAGCGAGCCTTCGGATGCTTATCCTTAGACTACGTGCGACTATTTAAAGGACTCTCTCTTCAGTTTCAACAGTTTGAGTGGTCCGTAGTCTACCAGTTGAGTAATCTAGTATAAAAGATACTTTTTTATGCACAAAGTTTTATAGGTAAATAATGAAATACGAATACCTGTCAGGGTACATTTCTTGATATAATCTCCGCTCTTAAACAAGCTGAAATGCTCAAGGAAATATTGAAGAAACCATAATTTATTTAAAAAATACATGAAAAAAAATATGACTTTAAGTAACCCACCTTAACTAACCTGATATTTTAAAAAAGTGACCTCCATTAACACTAACTTATTCCGAAAAGTTCATCTCTGTATTTATTTATTTATTTATTTATTTATTTATTTATTTATTTATTTATTTATTTATTTATTTATTTATTTATTTATTTATTTATTTATTTATTTATTTATTTATTTATTTATTTATTTATTTATTTATTTATTTATTTATTTATTTATTTATTTATTTATTTATTTATTGTTATCTTTGGGTTGCAGACAGGATATGTTCCCATTAGAGCAACCACTATTTACAAGTTATAATAATTATAACGAGTTATTTATAATTTGCATTGCATTGTTAATATTTATGTAATAGTTCTATAGTACTGATCAACAATAATAATTCGCTAACCCTCCTAATATTCTAATAATGATGGTAAAAATGCTTCACTTCACGATAACAGTAAACTTATTTATATCTTAACATTAAGAAGATATACATCTATCTACACACTTCCACAAATAGTAACACAACTTATGACTATCAAGCATTATGTGAAAGTTAAGAGAAGGTTTTTAATTCTTGCTTTGAAGATATCTACTGAATTACAGAAGAAGTCCACTTCATTACATATTGAGTTGGAATATTTAAACATTCTTGAGAATGTGGAATTTATAGAGCTGTTAGTCCGGGAGAAATGCGATCTGAACAAGATATTTTGTCTGAAATATCTCTGAGGAACAGCAAGGGCAACTCGCTCCGGAAGTTCCGGAGAGTCAATTTTTGAGTTAATTATTTTAAATAGAGTTACTACATCTGTGTACGATCTTCTGTGCTCCAAAGATCTAATTTTGTACTTAAGACGCAACTGTTCCATGACATCAAAATAAATATTATCTCTAAATGTAAAACACTTGAGAAATCTATTCTGAACAGATTCTATTCGCGATTTATAGATATTATACAGAGGGTTCCAAACGGTCGTGGCAAAATTGACCCGCTAAAAACATAGGCATAGTAGTGTAATTAATGTTTTTTGTTGTCTGAAATGTTTTCCTTGTCTATTTACAAATCCAAGCATTCTGCATGCATTAGCCACCATATTTTCTATGTGGAGGTCAAACTTTAGCTTTTCATCAAATATAACTCCCAGATCTCTAGCCTGGCATTCCCTTTTCAGGAAGCTGACACCAAGTTTATAATTATTTATTGTTTTATTGCAATTTCGTGTAAAGGTAATGGAGAAACACTTTTTTAAATTAACAAATAGGTAATTTTTGGTACAGTAATCATGAAACCTATCAAGGTCATCCTGTATTTTATCACAGTCGTTAGTTTCAGTTACTTGTTTATACACTTTGAGGCCATCTGCATAAAATAGAAATTTACAATGTCGGAAACAGAGCTGGATGTCATTGATATATATGAGAAATAGTAGTGGTCCCAGGTGACTACCCTGGGGTACCCCTGACGTAGAGATGAAGATGTCTGAGTAACAGCCGGCAACTGAGACGAGCTGCTCTCTATCCGTTAAGTATGACTTGAACCAATCCAGAACAATGCCACCCACCCCGACCTGAGATAACTTTTTCAGGAGTAAAAGATGGTCAATTTTGTCAAACGCTTTACTAGTCCGTATAGATAGAGTCAACCTGGATTCGGTTATCCATACTCCCTATGATAAACTCCGAGTAGCATATAAAATTTAACTCTATTGACCTTTTGGGGTAGAATCCATGTTGATGGATACTGATTTTATTTTTGATTAAAAACAGTAAGTGTTGATAGGTATACGGCTTTTTCAAAAACTTTAGCAAATATACAGAACTTGGTTATAGGCCGGTAGTTGTTAATGTCGCTTCTATTGCCTGACTTGAAAATTGGTACAATCAAAGATTTTTTCCATGAATTGGGAACAATCCTGTACGTAATGATTGAATAAATAACAGGGACAAAGGGAGTGCCAGACTGTCAGCGCATTTGGCAACAAATAATGCTGGAATGTTGTATGTGCCAGCGCTCTTTCTTGTATCTAGGGTTTTTAGAATTTCCTGTATTTCTAGAGGAGATTAGAGAGTTGGGAACATGCGTCCTCATCAGCGTCAGTTTTAGTGAGGGTTTTTGATTTTGGCTGAAAAACACTTTTAAAATATTGCGCAAAAAGACTACAAATTTCTTTGCTATTATCAGCCTTATCGTTGGCAAGCGACATGCAGGGGGGTAAATTGTTGTGATGCTTTGCAGATACAAAATGCCAGAACTTTTTACTGTTGTCGATTATTTGCGCCTCAATATGATTTATATGATTAAAGTGGTCTTGTTTAATTAGGCGCTTGGAACAAATCCTTAAGAGTTTAAATATATTATAATCTTGTAAATTGTTATACACCTCCCATTTTTTATGAAACTTTTTTTTTATCACTTTAATCGTTGTAGGTAGTAGAGAAATATACCGGAAATTTAGCATTACGATATCCGTATGGTACGTTATCATTTATCGCGGAGTTTAATTTATTATATAGGTAAGATATGTTATTTTCTAATGCATTATCTTGCAATGCATTTTCCCAGGATACTTTTAACAAGATGTTATTAATTGTATTATAATCAGCTCGGCGGAAATTACGAAAATGACAGCTGGGAGAGTTACCCGTTCTCAACGAAAGGTGTGATACTTCGAACTCTATGCTTGGATAATATAGGTTCTCTGTGATTAACGGAGAGGGACAGTGTGTCGGGCAACTAACCAAGGAAACATCATTACACAATACTAAATTCAATATGTTACCCCTGCTGTTCCCTATATAATTAAACTGGGCCAGCCCGCAGAAAGACAAGTTGTCGATCAACGAGGTAGATCTCTGATCAGAGCTAATATTTGTAAGTAAATCATTTTCCTCATGATAAGCCCACTTAAGGGACGGGCAATTGAAATTGCCGCAAATTATGATTTTATTGTCACCTACCTGCTGGCTGATCCACTTCAACTTGGACAAAAAACTTAAGAAAGCAGTATCATCATCAGGTGGCAGATACACGCAGCACAAATAAATATAGGTAGAATGTTTAACTAGTAGTCGCACCCACACGCCCTCCGCATCACTTTCGAACTCTGTTATCCTTGTAGCCTCCAGTCCATTGCGATAAAAACGACTCCTCCATCAGGTTTTAGGGACGCTGATGTATCTCGGCCCCTTCGAAAAAGGTCGTAGTTGAGACCCACCACTTTCTTATCGAATATGCCAGCATTGAGTCACGACTCAGCCATAAAAATGATGTCAAAGTCGCCACTGTGAACACTGGTTCTACAATCTATAATTTAGTCCGTAAACCTCTTGTATTTTGAAAAACAACACTTAATTTTGTTTCCGCCATGAAAAGAGAGAATCGTATGAAGACAGTATGTTCAATTATTTAGGGTTGGGGAAGTACCTTAAGCCAAGTTTTCAAAGGAGTCGGAGTTGGTTATATGTATGATCTTAGATTGATCGTTTTTTCGCACATAGATGTTTCCACCACGGACCCATTTCAATTTATAGCCCTTTTGTTTGGCGGCTTCACGAGTGTCTTTAAAAAGAGACTTGTTCTGGGGTGTTAGATGTTCATTAAGATATATGCATTGCGTGTGGGGACCCTGTGGACAACGTCGACCATGGTGTCCTCCACTGTGTAACCGATAAAACATCCGATATTTTGTACAACTTTTATGAGATTCTCATTGGGTAATTCAGGAAGACCTGATATTTCCAGATTATTGGCCCTGACAGTTGGTCCATAATATTCACCTTGTTGTTCAGGCTTAACAACTCACTTTTTAATTTTTCGTTTTCAGATTTTAATCTATCTGTAAGTTTCATGTAGTCTTCAAGCCTCCTTAAGGTAGATTCGAAGCCTGACACCTTGTCACTGCAGAAAGTGACGGACTCTCGAAACAGTCTTAATTTGGCATGAATGTTAGAAGTGATAGACAATGCATCAGCATTTAAATCGCCCGTGTCCGGGTTCATAGAGCTGCGGCGATGAGTGGACGTTTCACTCCGGTCGGTATCGACGTTCTAACAGCATGACCGACATGTCCACTTCGCTCCGGTCATGGATCGAAACACATCTGCTTGGTCCCGACTCAGTTCGCTGCATACCTTATTGGTGTGATAAAAAGATCGACAAGAACCATGGCATTGAAGACCTGGTTGTGGTTGCGATTGATATTTTTGTCGCATGTGTTGCACTTTGTGATCATTATTTTGATATTATTTAAGGAGTTATGTCACCAAAACTATACTAATTTTAGACTATATACTTTCGAACAGTTGTCCAAGAAGTGTCTGGAAAAAGTACGCACTATTTCGCTATATATCTCGGAATTTAAACGGAGCTCAACGAACGCGCTACACGCCAATACGTTCTAATTTTACTGTGTTACTAGATCTAAATAAATTAAAATAACAAAAACTTTTTGATCATATGCACCATCTTCAAGGGTCTGTAGCATCGTATGGAAGCATTTGCGGACCTATGTTAATATGAACTTTTTTTCACATTTTTTTTACGTAGAATCATACCTACATCCTACATACATAAAATTTGTCATCATCAGGTCCGGATACCTCATTTGCACATTGGATTCACCATGAGCTGAGAAGCATCACTACAAGCCTATAACTGTGAAAATAGGTTGGCGATTTTACCCTCGTTTAATGGACATTTATGGAGAAGTATGGCTGCAAAAAGGGCTCTACGACTAAAAGGGTCGAAATGCTGGAACGACAGCAAGAGAGCAACTACGGGCACAGCAGTATACTAAGGACATATCCAGTCCAAAATTTGCAAGAGTCGACTGATTACATCGTCTCACTAACAGACTTCAGAGAGGGATTTTCTGTGCTCATTCCGACTAGGGAAGAGTGGGAGGGCAATCAGTTGTCAACAATGAAGACGAATTACTCGATTTTCACAGACGGCTCAAAAATGGACGTCGGTTTGGGAGCTGGTATCTTCTCTGAGAGCATAAACATACGGGGGTCATATAGATTTCCGGACTACTGCAGCATTCTTCAAGCAGAAGTGGTGGCAGTAGATAAAGCAGTAAAAGTACTGCAGGAACGTCAAGACCTTAGAGCAGCTGCGCCAATAGCTATCTATATAGATAGTCAAGCAGCGCTAAAGTCAATTCGTTCCAACAACATTAAATTAAAACTAGTAAGGCGATGTCGCAACAATCTTCGCATACTTTGTGCCTGGCATCGAGTCACTATGTGTTGGGTTCCTGGTCATCACAGCATAGATGGCAATGAGTCTGCTAATGCGTTCGCCAAGGAGGGTGTGAGCATATCCGGCGATCTAGCAGAGAATATCGTGGCTAGACCACTGGGATCGGTCAAAGAGGAGATAGATCGTACAGCCAAACAACTTGCAATTAGCAGATGGACAGAGCTAACAGCCTGTAGGATCTCCAAGCAATTGTAGCCCCTACTTGATAACAGGAAAATCGCAGCGTTATTACAACACAGTTGGAAGGACCTAAGAAATATCACTGCCGTGGTTACCGGACACTGTCTTTTCGGTAGACATGCCGAACGTATGCAAATACCAACTAACGACTTAAGTTATAGAGACAAATAAGAGGAGGAAAGTATTTAACATTTCTTGTGTGAATGCTCTGATCTTGCAAGAAGAAGGTTTAATGCCTTGGGCGAACCATTCTTCAATAATCTGGAGGAAGTAAGCAGCTTACAAGTGGGTGGACTTACTAGGTTTATTAACAGTAATGGCTGGTTCGAGTGAGCTGCCAAGATTCTTCTACGCCGTACTTCGCACCAGCCACCAAGGAGCTGATGCTGATAGGTTCCGCAGAACATGTGTGGTATCACAACAGTCCTTGTAGGACTACGTGAGACTGTCTGGACAGACCAGAAGTCTGCTACTCTAACCTAACCCTCGTTTAATGGTATTTTTATGGAAGGACTGCTCCTCTATGAACGCATATGAATACTCTTTGGAAGGACCATTTTAAGAGGTGGTGTTCTCCAACCAATATATCCTCCAAAGATTCCAATTTCTTTCCATATGAACGAAAGGATTTTTCCTGCCGTGCTTGTAGCTGATTATAAAAATATAGAATATATATAAATTGGTATAATTTTAATGTTCAAACAAAATACCAGCCTAATAGCATATTATACTTACTTAATAATGTAGATAAACTAAACAAAGCATAAAATGCACTTGCCTGAGAACGAAGGAGTTCTAATAGGCTTGGGAGCAAAGCAGATGCAACACAACTGCCACCTGAATGTAGACAATAGTCGTTATTTACTAACATTTTCACTTAATAGGGGTAATTTTCTCGTGTAAACGGCAAACAGCTACGCGAAAATAACATTTTCTTTAATATTCTTTGTTTTATAGCAGTTTAAATTTCCGCGTCAAAATGATCCCACCCTCATCTTTAGCAAATAAGTTTTATTACTAAAGTCATAACAATGTACAGGGTGGCTTCTAAGTAATCTAAAATATTTGAAGTCGTTAATCCTCAGGATTTATCTTTATGAAAAAAACTATACACATCAAAATAATTTAGGATGAAAGCTGCTCAAAGTCTATACTCTGACCATAAGTATGCCCAATTTGTAGTGTATAACGTGTGAGCTTCACGCCGGTTAATAATAATCACTGCCCTTCCCCTATGAGGCATACTCATTACTAAAGGGCGGATATGCAAAATGCATATGTATGCATTTTTTGCATGTTTTGTCAATTTTATAATAAAATGCATATTTTCCCCAAATTATTATTTTATGAGCATATTTTTATGTTTTCGGCGTTATCAAAAAATTAATAACGCCCGGTCATGAAAACTCGTAGACTCATGGGTTTAATGTCCAGTCTAGCACTTGTTTCAGAGATTTTCCAATCTGAAGATAATTATATATTAATTAATATTTACATTTTGGTTATACACAAGGTATTTATTGGGGGTTTCCAGGGTTTGCAGGTATATTGTTAGGGGTTATTTATTGTTATTTAATAATGCCTTATTATTACCTGCGTAACAAGCTGTATTTATATCGGTTTATAATACGTACTTCTGTTGTAGTTTGTCGAAAGATTTCGGTATTTTCAGTGTGAAACTAGTGATTTCAACTTGTGTTCAAAATGTCTAAAGTGGCGAAAACGTCTTCGTGGATTAAAAATTTCCCGGAGTTAAAGTTTAGTGGAGAAAAGAAAAAAAGTCTTCTGTAAAGCTTGTGCAAAAATTAGTGTTTGTTAAAAGAAGTTCAAAATCGATCAACATTTGAAAACACCGCTGCATAAATCAATGTTACAAAATATGAAATCTGCGCCAGTTCAGCTGAGTGTAAAAACCGCATTTCAAAATGTTGAAGAAAAGTCAAAATCTGAAAAAAACATACCCTTAGAAAAATTGCACAATCCGCAATTTAGAGGATTCTTGCAAAAATATTGTCAAACCATTCCTGACGAATAATATCCTCATTAGAGAGTAGAAATATAAGTTTAGGAGACTCAATTATTAGTATTGTTGAAACTTTTCCGCTAAATGTAACAACATTCCCAGTAAAGTAGTATAAAATTGTATAAACATATTTTTACTGATAGAACACAATCCTTTTTAGTTGAAAATTTTGAAAAATATTTCGTAATAAATGCCTTTTATACAATTTCAGGTTAAAAAATTGTTTTCTTTTAATTTTCTTTGTGTTTTTTTGCATTTCTTTTTAATAAACATCTTTTTTAGAACCCAGTGTGTTTCTTTACCGTATTTTACTATATGAATTAGGAAATATTGCGTACCAGTATACATATTTGGTTAAAAAAATGCATATAAATGCATATTTTAAAAGCAAACAAGACAAGGCATATACCGTGTGTCCGCTTAGGTTCTGTACATATGGGAAACTTTTTTAATATTAATTTTACGAAAAAAAGTTACTCTTTATAAAAAGTTCTGCTTACTGAAAAAATTATATTAGACTATTCAAACTTGAGATAGTATGTACAGGATGATCAAAAAGTAAATAAATCAAAATTAACCTACGAGAAAAGTGCCCTTAATTCTAATTAATTAATAACGTTTCGAAATGTAATATTAAGACCTACACTAATAAAAACACGATCATTCATTTCAACTATAACATAAATGGCGTCAATCTGCAATGACCTAAGGTGTTCAAAGATCTAGGAGTAACTTTTGATAAGGGACTGTCCTTTGTTCCTCATATCGAAGACACTGTGTCTGCCTCGTATAAATTACTTGGTTTTGTCTTGAGGGCCACAAGGGAGTTTCAGAGTGATGTTCCGTTAAAAACTTTATTTTTCTCTTTTGTTGTATCTTAATTGGAATACGCATCGGTGGTTTGGTCTCCCTATTATGAATCACATATTATAGATAATATTGAATCCGTTCAGAGACGATTCGCAAAGGCTTTGTGGTTCAGATCGGATGGGGTCTACCCCTTTAGGGGCTTTCCACACGATTGGCTGTTGCAGAGGTTTTTGCTCGTCAACCTGTCTGACAGGCGCAGATGTTTCGGCCAGTTGTTTTTATACAAGTTAATTAATAATCGACTAATCTGTGAAAAGCTGCTACACAGACTAAACATTAGAATTCCATCCCTGAATTCGCGGTATGCTGACAAATTTTACCTACCTAACTTTCGAACAAATGTATTTAAATATGCGCCTCTCAATAGAATCTGTAGCTTGTACAATGAAAACATCATAGCATATGATATTTTCAACTGCCGCCTGGGCACGATCAAGAATCATTTTTACAGCCACCCTGTGTAGGCCTTGCCGCCATTTTTCTTTTTTTTGTTGATTGTTATTTCTATTTTACTTATTATTAACTTGATTGACATGTATATTGTGTAATGTAAGAATGCAGGTTAAATACATTTGTTATTAAGTTTATTATATTAAATTGTTTTGTACCTGTTTTGTAATTGGGAAACTGTAAAATAGTGTATTGAAATAAATAAATAATTTTAGAGCAAAATTGAATAAGAAAATGTTGATTGGCATTAAAAGTTATATATGTTTCTACTCTAAGTAGACTATATGGAAAATGAACTTAAAAATTTAAATCTTAATTCTTAATGGCATGTCCATTATCTTGCCACCATTTCACGCCTGAATTTGAATTTTAACTGTCAGCTATGTTGTTTGTCTGAAACATCAGTTTGAATATGTAATTAGATAAATATGCCGTTGAAATTGAGTATGCAAGATAAAATTGAAATAATTTTAATTGTTGGTGAAAATTACAAAACATATCGGGAAACTGCCGAAATTTTTAACTACAGATATCCTGATAAAATGATTTCTTTTACAACAGTAGGGAACATAGTGACTGAATTCAAGACCTTTGGAAGTGTGGAAAATAACTACAATAAGAAACGTAGACCAAGGGTTGCAAATAATGAAACTGTAAACCAAGTCATGTTGTCTGTAGTAGATGATCCCAAAAAATCATTGCGAAAAAGGTCAACAACATTACTGAATGATGTAGGGAAAACTACGATTTCAAAAACATTAAATGAAAACAAATTTCGGCCTTACAAAACAAACTTTATACATACCTTGAATAGGGCCATCTTTAGCCATGGGCCCGGGGCCCCCGGCCACGGGGGGCCCCGCCTATTCCTCTACGGCTGACAGAATTTCTTAAAAAGGCTTATGTATTAACACTATTAACTGGGAATTAACATTAATTTGACTAAAATGTTTATTTAAAAAATCATAAAAAAAAAGTAATCATTTAAAATCTGGCAACAATAATTTGTCTGTAATTAGAATAATGGTAATTTGCGACATCTGTTGGTACATTTTCCCAGTAAAATTTGGGTTTTTTAATAAATTTAAAATAAAACCAAATTCATTTTGAATTCATTTCGTTTTATAAAAATTTTACTTTAATCTAAATAATATGTATTAGTTATCTAATTAAAGTTATATATGTCTTCTTAAAAAGAATTTTTCTGCAACATTAGGTAAGTCTCTCACTTGACTTTATTTTACTGTGGTCGCGGTTTTATATTATCACCATATTTTACAAAATATCCTTTTCTAATCACATAAACCTCTTTTTTTGATGACGCCTTGGCTGTTTTTACATTGACTAATTTTGTGTTTTTTCCTTCCTTTTTCAGTTTAAATAAATTTAACAATGTCATTGGTCCTTTCATAAATAACATCTTAATAATTACCCACTGAAGATGAAGGTTTATACCTTCGAAACATGTTTGGGATGTTAATCTGAACTTTTTTATTAAATTAGTGGAGCAGACTTTGTGTTTCATTCCTCACTTAAAATATTACTCCACTGTGAGATGGACTACTTCCATAAAATAAATAAATAAAGGTTTGGTTTAAGTTGACGTTTCGGTTTATATTACATTAAACCATCTTCAGAACTACAATTACAGGAAAATGTGATTATTAACTAATTTTTAGGATTAAAAAGTAGACATACCTCTATATAAATCTTAGCACTATCACTTCTATTTTTACATGTTTAACTATGTGGTAACTATGCAAGACTGATTTTATGAAGGGATTCTTTATGAGGGAGGGTAGGTACATTTATTAAAAATGGGAAAAACCATTTGATTACGGTTTTTTGTTTCTTTTGTTAACGGTAGTAAAAATTTGCAATTTTTAATTAGGTTATTAAATTACTGTAAACTGTACTAAGATTATCAGTGTCGGTTCGAAAATTTAATGTATTTTTATTTTTTTTAATATGGATCATTTCTTTTATATTTCGTTTTTTATAATTTATTTCATGGTCTAAAATTGTCGTATTATTGAAGTCAAAATTATGTAAGTTGTCAATAGCATGTTTTGATAAGCCTGTGTGTGCTTGGTTCGTATTTCTCATGCTGTATTTATGTTCATATATTCGGTTTTTTAGGTATTGTTTTGTTTGTCCAATGTATGTCTTTGGGCAGTCCAAACAGTCTATTTTATATATTACATTTGCTTGATTTAGTTTAGGAATGGTTGGTTGTAATTTTGTAAAAAAGGTTTTTGTATTGTTTGGTGGTTTATCAGCTATATTTATTTTGTGTGGTTTAAGTACGTTTCTAATTTTTGTATTGATTTCTGGAATGTATGGTAGGGAGATGAAGTTATTTTCTTTTTGGGGATCCGTTTTATTTGTGCTATTGTAAATTTGGTTTATTCTATTCTTAGTAATTGGTTCATAAAATTTTTTGGGTAGTTATTGTTTTGTAGAACAGTTTTCACTTTTGTTATGTTTTGTGGTCTGTTTATTGGATCTGTTAATTTAACCGCTCTATCAATAAGGGAGTTGACAACACTTTTTTTATATTTTTTGGGGGTATAGGAATTGAAGTTTAAATATCGGCCCGACCAAACGGGTTTGGTATACCAATTGGTTGTGATGTTGCCTTCTTCGTCGTAAGATATGTTGATGTCTAAAAAGTTTATTGATCTATTGTTTTCTGTTTCGTATGTAAATTTTAATTTTTTTTGGAAAGAATTGAATTTGTTAAGTGTATATTCAAGTCTGTGCGTTTTAAGAAGTCCGCTAAGCCATAAAACCTCTTGAGCATTATGTCGGTGGCTCTCAAACAATAAATTATATTGAATGTAATTTTGGATGTTGATGAATTACATTTTCTAAATAAAATAATTTAAAGTAAATAAAAAATTAGTTTAGGTAAAGAAAAATAATAATTTTTTAGCTTTTGTAGTATTCAGACAAATTAGTTTTACGAATTCTTTTTTATAAAGTTTTGGTTCTAAAAAGAACCGATTTTGTAGTCTTGCGACAGAACGTACCTACTTGTAGATAGGTACTACTAAAAGTAGTCTTCCTCTGCATTTGAAATTTCACCCATGCTTTCAGACTCATCAGAATCAACATCATCGTCATCATCATCATCATTCGTAATAATTAACGGTCTTACTTCGTCTATAACCTGTTCTGTCTCATAAGATTCAAAAATAATTTTTTCTGTGTGTTCAATGCATTTCCGCCATTCTTCTTTGCCCGCTTGGCTAAGCGCCTCCTCCCATAACTTTATAACTCTAGGCTTACCGATATTTTTACAGGCATGTTTGTCATAATAGTTCTTGCTAATATCCCATACCAATTCAATTGCGTTGTAATGACAATGGTAGGGCGGCAATCTCAAAACTTGATGTCCATATTTGAGGGCTAATTCGTCAACAACATACTTTTTTTTAAATGACTGCTCTTTACACTTGCTTAAATGTTCACTTTTTAAATATAAATTTTCATGGTTTATGTTTTTCTTTGACAACCACTCTTTTATTTCTTCCTTTTTCCAGCTGCTTGTAGGGAATTTCCTTTCGAGTCTCGTATGGTAAGAGGCATTGTCTCAAACAATTAAGGAAGATTTTTCTAAACTTTTTAAAAGTTTTTCCTCGAACCAATGCTCAAAAATTTCAGCATCCATATTGCCGTGATAATCATCAGTTTTTTTTGTTGATGAAAATATCAAACTGGCATTTAAAACAAAACCTTCTTCATTACCAGCATGTAATATAATATACCTTTTTCCATTACTTGCACGGGTACTTGAATAACAATGCTTTGAGTCATCCTGCCAAGACGTTTTTGTTGAAGTTCCGTTTGCAAATACCCATGTTTCGTCAAGAAAAACAACTTGTCTTGACAATTTCGATTTTTTGTTGTTTAAATAATCCCTTAAAAATTGCCATCTTTTCGAAACAACATTGGACAGCTCGCAAAGCAGTTTTCTGTTGTTCGTTTTTTTATATTTGAAACCCATATGTTTTAAGATGATGGACAAACTGTTAGTTCCAATATCGCAAAGTTTTTTCTGCTTTATCTTTTCAAGAATAGCTTTGAGGGTAACATATTCCTTGGCTTTATATATATCATAAACAATATTCCAAATAGAGAGTTTTATCCCTTGGGACAAATCCAAGGTTTTTGAATGGAGTCGAACCCTTTTATATGGTCTGTCCAAATCCTCTTCACTCTTTTTTCGAAGTCTTCTTAAGGTCTTCTCTGAAATGCCGCAAGCATCAGACGTTCGTTGTTGCACTGCCAAAACAGACTCTAACGGGCCCGAGTTATCTTTTTCTAAAGTAAAATAACGTTCCACTTGTAATACCAAACGGCGTTCACCTGGAGATAAATGCCTTCTAGGCGATGTGCCACCTTGCTGAACATTTTCCATAACTTTGCTTAATAACTGATTTTAATTCACACACAATGAGAAACAAACTAAAAGTAAATAGCACAACTACTTATTTAAAATAAAGTAGAACAGTCCATCCCGCACTTCAGCAAATTTTAATTATTTCTTGGAAAATAGTAATTATTATGAAGATTTAATTATAATAATCCCAAAATAATGTCATTATCGGAAAAGTATATACCTGACAAAATCTTTAACATATTTAACCATCCCGCACTTGAGCAAATTTTAATTGGTTCTTGGAAAATAGCGATTATTATATAGATTTAACTATAATAATAGCAAAATAATTTAATTATCTATTTAATTATTATTTATGCTCAACGCGTAATTCTAAGATAAATTTGTTTTGAAACCCCTGATTTCGCCCAGTAATAGAATACAGTAAACCAGTGGGATGTTCGGTGTGATCAAGTATAGCGAAGGTGCGAAGATATTGTAACTTAACCGACTTACTGTTTTAAAAGCGATAACATCCCTTGGTGGTTTAATCCGATATCGGACTTCTTAAAACGCACAGACTTTAACAACTGTTTTAGTATCCTTCGGAATAGACCAGTTCAGGTTAGAAAATGGAAAATTTTATCCTGATCTGAGTAATAAGTAAAGGGCGGAATATATGCACTTAAATTTAGCCAAAATATGAGCATATATACAGTGTATCCGCTTAAGTTCTGTACATATGGGAAACTTTTTTAATATTAATTTTATGAAAAAAAGTTACTTTTTATAAAAGGTTCTGCTTACTGAAAAAATAATATTGGACTATTTAAACTTCAGATAATATGTACAGGATGATCAAAAAGTAAAGAAATCAAAATTGACCTACGAGAAAAGTACCCTTAATTTTAATTTTAGAGCAATATGGAATAAGAAAATGTTGATTGACACTAAAAATTATATCTGTTTCTACTCTTAGTAGACTATTATTGAAAATAAATTTGACATTTCAAAAATATCATTTTTTGAAATGATTTATAATTAATAATTGTATTTATTATGCAATTCAAGCTAATAAACATTTATCAATTATTTTTATTCAAAACGTCACCTTTGATTCTTTATCCCTGTTTCGTAGTAATTTTATGACGCATTTAAATAATTGATAGAAACATGATAATTTATTTTGGAAAAATACAATTATAATCATTAAAATATGGATTTAAATAAAAATATTCAATAACTTTCTCTCACTGCACATTTGCCTCGACATATCCTCCCTCCATTTCAATACATTTAGCCGTTCTTGCAGAAAATTCTCTTAAAACATTTCTAATTATGACAGGAGTTATATTTGTAATTGTCTCTCTAATTAGGTACCCTCTCCAAATGGTCATCATTTTGAAATGGCCTTTGTAGGTATACATTTTGTTTTAAGTAGCCCCACAAGAAATAATCGAGGGGGCTGAAGTTTGGAGACCTAGCGGGCCAGAAAAGGTCAGAATATCTATCCATAACTTTTCCATTAAAAAGGGTATTTAAGTATTGTCTTACATTCCTCGTACTGTGGCATGGTACACCATCTTGTTGGTACCATATTCGTAGTCTATCGGGTATGTGAAGTCCATGAATAAAATTAAACAAATAATTATTTAAAAAATGCAAGTAACGTTCACCATTTAAATTTTGTCGAAAAAAAAGGGTCCTATTATTCTATTTTTGTAAATTCCGCACCACACATTTATTTTAAATGAGTACTGATCACGTGTCTGTATAATGAAATTTGGATTAACGTCACTCCACCAACGACAATTTTGTGAACTTACAGTCCCGTTCGAGGTGAAGGTTGCTTCGTCGATAAAAATTATATCCCTTGTCATGAAAGGGTTATCTTTTAACTCTCCTTGTATTAAAAAACAAAATTCTAAGCGTCGCTCAAAATCACCTGGCTTCAAGGTCAGGGCCGTCTTTAGGTATGTGGGGGCCCCTGGCACTTTTGGCGTTGTGGCCTTTCTACTATCTTTGTTTCTTAAAAAAAGCGCCGCAGGGAAATTTTTTTTAGGTGCCACGCCCTTTTTTTGGACTATTTTATTTACAAAGGACTTACCCACTGCAATTTCTGCCTCTTACCATTTATATGCTGAGTGTCAAATTTACTTGTCTTTTTCATCTAATAATCAATGTCTCTCTTTTGCCCAAATTAATCAGAACTTTGAGGTAATAAATGTGTGGTCTAAAAACAATGGTCTTCTGGTGAATCCTTAAAGAACCTCTGCTATGCTTATTGGTACAGATAGATAACGTGTTAAAGTTAAAAAGACGGAGTTTTAATTAATTTTAAAAATGTTGGGGATTATTCTTGACCAAAAACTTACTTTTAGTGACCATGTTATAGTACTATTTTAAAACTACCTTGTGGCAAATTAAAATTAATTAATAAATTTAAATCCATACTGGATGCAAACACTAAATTGAAATTAACAGGCCTAAGACCGACGCACACTACAGGTCATGCAGAACGTATGTATGAGGTTTGTTGCATGTGTCAGACAAAGAGATCATATAACCCCATCATATTTGCAATTTGGTTGGATCAGAATTAAAAAAAGGCGTGATGTTCATTTTCTTCATTACATTTTTTACAAATAATTATCAATTCGCACACCAACCTACCTTTACGAACAGTGGCGGCTCTTATATAGGAGCACTTGAGCACGTGCCTCCCTAAGATTCAGCCCCACATCGACAAATATTCACTATAAATTATTACATATCCAGTTTACAATACAATGTCAGTTACAAAGCAATTCTAACATGATTTTATAAGCTCCCTAACCAATTATCGTTTCGCTAACTAAATATTTTTTAGCAGGTCTCTAATCCCGAATGCTTATCGCAGGAAAAATGTGCTCCGTGGCTATCGCAACTTGATATGGACGGTTAGCTTCCCGTAATAAATGCACCTTGTCGTCCCCATCTCTTTTTAGCACACGGCTATAAATGGGCTTTCATTCCTCTCAAATGAGCACGCTTTTGCTGTGCTGCATGCCGCTGCCTTGTTTTCGGGTGGTTTTTGGGAGATTGTTTTATATGTTTTGCTGATCCGTGTAGCGCGGTAAAGCCCTCCATAAGCGCGGCATAGCTTGTGTATGTCATGCAGTGTTGCCAGACCTTCTGTTTTAACAGGAGATCTCCTGCTTTTGCCCTCAGTCCTGTTATTCTTTTAATTCTATTGTGCGAATGAAGCTACATAATGCATAAATGTATACAAAAATACCACAAAACAAAGTAAAAGGCGCAAAGAGACCCATATGTGGCAAAAGTAGTTGCAGCGAAAGAAGTATGCGATACTATTTTAATACAAATGAAAGACAGATTTTCTTTCAATAGTCATCTTAGTGGGTCTCTTTTGTTTTTGCCCGACAATTTTCCTGAGTATGAGCTCAATTTTCCAATCAATCACCTTGACGAAATGGCCCGAGCATATCCATTTTTGGATAAGACGAGACTACACACTGAATTGGCAATCATATTATATAAAAGACCAGATTTTAGAAAATTATCAGGGGCTTGAGGAGGATTAATTGGGAATAATCTACAGACTGTTTTCTCAGCGACATTTTGTCTTTTACAAATAATTGTTACAATTCCTATGACAACCGCAGAAGCCGAAAGAAATTTCTTAACACTAAAAAGAATAAAAACGTTTTTAAGGAGTACTATGAATCAACCTAACTATGAGCTAACCTAAACTTAAAGACAGAAGAATGCATTTTTTGTTTAGACACCGTGTTTAATCAGTTATTCTGTCTTTTAAAAATATTTTTAGTTCTTTTATGTTGTCGTTGTTGACTTTTCTAGTTACTGCTTCCCAAGTATGCTGTATATTGGTAAGTTTTCAATTTAAATTTATATTTTGTTTTATTAACATATTATTATCTACGTACAAAAAGAACATAAAAATTAGTAAAGTTTTTTACTCGTAAATTTGACACTTAACTACACAATATCTTGTGTTTGGAATGGAGGGGTGAAATAGAAGGAAGGGGTAGTGGTGGGCGGAGATATGCGCAAATTTTTCGTTCTTTTTTTTTGCCATGCTTGATGCTTGTGAACCTCCACAAACTTCCGTGACGAGTCGCCACTGTTTACGAATACATTCCACCTCTGCTTTTAGAGGTTCTTTTTCCTATCATTCTTGTTTTTTATTTAACACCTTACCAAACTATTTAAAATCAATTAATAATAAAAATTAAGGATTATTAAAAGTGCGTATAGTGTCAACCACTCTTTACTGTAGAAGTTACTGATAGTGTTCCAATATCCCTATTCCCTAGTTTAGGCAGGTTTAATTATTTTTAATATCACATAATATTATTATTTGACAAACTAATAATTATTTTCAGATTAATTCATATTATTTAATTATTTTCAATAATATTGTGTATATTAGTAAAGTTTTCTTCTTGGCCTTATGATTTAAATTTTTGTCTTGTTTATTGGGTTTTTAGGTCATTTATAAATAAAGCCTTCATCATGTGAACTTTGAGGGTTAGTCGGCGTCTTCGAAATTTCACAAACGCATTAAATTTTCAACTTGGCAACACTGCCCATCGCCTGGCTGAGACTCTATACGGGTGTCTGAAAAAAAAGTTTTTTGGTAGGTAATTTATTAGAGGCAGCGGTTCTCAAACTTTTTTAGTGACGGAACCCTTTTGGGAAGCAAAATACTTGATGGAACCCTACAATAAAACAATAGTTTTTAAAAGTGTATTCTTTATTAATAAGCATAATAAAAGTACAATGTAACAGTTACTAATTATTACTTACTTTACCACATGGCAAGTACAATAATAGAAGATATTAAAAAAGAAAAAATCTAACTGATGGGAGGTATGAAACTGTTTTTTATTTTTCATCAATTGGTTGATATCAGGTTTGATAGAAGACAGTTGAAGTCTCATATCAGGTTCGGCGTCCAGTCTATTGCGATATTTTGTTTTCGTGGCTGCATAGGTTGAGAATCCTGTTTCGCACAAATATGTTGTTGGGAACGGGAGAAGAATATTCAGAGCCATTTTGCCAAGCATTGGATATTCATCACGGATTCTGCACCAAAAATCGTTGAGAGGCGTCGTTTTGAACAGTGACTCCATACTTGTGTCTGATGACATTTCTAAAAGAGATTCATATATCTCGTTTGACATACTTTCGGGCTTTTCCAAGTTGGGTAAAAAAGGATTATGAATCCATGAATTCAGTTTCATTTTTGTATTCTGTTCTTCGGGAAAATACTTTTCAAAAGATGCGCGCATCGAACTGAGATATTGGACCAATTCTTCAAACACATCATCTTGAAACATTTCTGAGTCGTTATCGCTAACAAACTCACTGAGTGACGTAAAGCTTTCTATTTCTTTCTTACCAACGCAAATAATCCAAAAATCTAATTTTCTTTTGAAGGCAGTTATTTTATTATTGGCCTAAAACACTGTTGTCTGTTTACCTTGCAATGATAAATTCAATTCGTTCAGTTTTTGAAAGATATCCGCCATAAAAGACAATCGGAACAACCAAGTTTTATCATACAAACGGTCCTTCAAATTAAAAGAAGTATCTGCTGAAAGAAACATTTGTAACTCGGCTCTAAGTTCAAATAGCCTTGTTAAAGTTTTACCCCGAGACAGCCATCGCACTTCTGTATGGAGCAGCAGTGTTTTATGTTTGCTGCCATAATCTTCACACAATAATGAGAACAATCGGGATTGTAGTGGTCGTGATTTGATAAAATTAATTATTTTTACCGCTTCATCCATAACTAATTTTAGATTTGACGGCATTTGCTTCATCGCAAGTGCTTGTCTATGCAGAATACAATGGCTGGAACTACAATTAGGCGCTTTATTTTTTATTCGTGACACTGCTCCTGCTGTTTTACCTGTCATCGCCTTGGCCCAATCTGTACAAATGTCAATGCAATTGTTCCAACTGAGATTATTTTCTTCAAAAAATATATTTATTTTATTAAAAATTTCTTCCCCGGTAGTGTTTGTGAGCAGCGGTGAACACATAAGCATGTCTTCTTCAAAAGAACTTTCATATGGATATCTCACGATAACCAGCAAGATAGCCAAACCAGCGACATCAGTTGACTCGTCCATTTGCAAGGCGAATCGTGTTTTTTGTAGACGTGTAACTAGTTCTTGTTTGACGTAGCTTGCCAGATCATGGATTCGCCGTGAAACAGTATCGTTTGATAGCGGCACAGTAGAAAGTTGCTTTGCAGATTTTTCATCGAGCATACATTTTGTTATGTCTAATATACATGGCGTTATTAAATTCTCAGCGATAGTGTGCGCTTCACCTTCTTGTGCAATGCGATAGCTAACTAAATATGATGCCTCCGTGGCCTTTTCGTTGATAGTTTTTGTTACATGCATCATATTTTTTTGACTTTCCAATAACTGATCTTTTTTACGAACAAAAAATTCTTTATTCTTGTCTTTAGACTCGGGGTGTACAGTTTGTAAATGTCGGCGCAATTTGGCAGGTGCCATGGAACTATTAGGAAGCAGTTTACTACATAGCATGCAGAGAGGTGAGCTGTTGGAATCAACAAATCCGAAACTGATATATGATTCATCATACTTCCTTTTTTACGTCTTTGAAACCGTCGAGCTTGACGTCGTGGCATCATCGTCTGGATCGGTGATTGCTATATTCACCGCGCGTACTGCTTTTGAACATTCAGCGTCATTAGAAGATGTTGTTGCAACACGTTTAACACCTTTAAGCCAACGTTCCATTCTTCTTTATTTATAATGTTACACGTCAGGATGGTGGGGTCTAAATAATGCACAATCGTTACTGCGTATAAGAGACTAAGTTTAGTACAATGAAGAAATGTATAAAACTGAGACAACAGAATACAGCAGGCAGTAGAACAATGAACACTAGTTTCTCGCTAGCGAGCTTGTAAGTAGGTAGGTAGGAACTTATCGCTCCGAACGCTAATCGTCAACTGACTGACGAGGCGCGACGCGCGATCGCCGCTTTTATACTTAGTCCTAGACTCGATCTCGAATATTCTCGAAAATACTCGAGTCGGCGCCTTTGATAAACAAAAAGCAAAAATAAAAAGAGAAATATAAAAATTGCGTTGTAAACAATTCAGAGGCGGCTTTTATCAAAGGGACCGCGCTCACAAGTATACAAGTATACATGTTGATACCAAACTTATGAGATATTGTACCAGCTATTGTAACACATGTTTATACAAATACAAATAAATAAATAAATATACCTACGCGCGGCCGCGGAGTCAAAACGTTCGACCAGAGAGAGGTGCTTTGATTTTTTTTCAAAATTCTTGAGGAACCCCTACAGAGGTCTCGCGGAACCCTAGGGTTCCGCGGAACACACTTAAAGTATGGCTGTATTAGAGTATGTTATTTTTGTACTGTTTTGAGGTTTCTATGAGTGAAACATTTTTGTGAAATATTGTTTGAATAACCCTGTGAAAGGTATGTATGAAACTAAGCCAAAAATTTTGAATGGTTTATAATTATTTTATAAATCTAATATGATATTTTTATTGGGGGTGTATCTTGAATAATAATATTGCCCATTGCCAGTCAACTGTGAAGATATTAAGGTTAAACGATTTTTGTAGGTTAAAAGAGTAAAGCAAAAAATCAGTTTTAAACAGTTTTTTTGGAGCAACTTTTTGGGTGCCAATAATTGATGGTGTGCCAATTTAATATACACCCCTATAATAGGTATCACCTATATGAAAAATAGTATGAAGTACTTAATAACTGTGCAGTGAAATTTATCACTTACTCAGATTTTGATCTCTTCTCTTACATTGTCTTTCTAAAGTAAAGTAATATTTTTTGTTTTTAAAATTTTCGAAATGAAAACTACCCTATGTGCTGTACCGAGGTATTAGCTATCTACTAACCAAATGTTACATATACCTAAAATATAAATATAAATGTTATTTGCGCACCCTGTATCCGCAAAAAATCATTCGGCATCTAAAAACCCGATAAATACTGCACTAGACCCTGCAACAATTTTCCAAAGACGACAGTGATGCCATATCCATATTTAGGTCCCATTTATTAAAGACCTGACCAAAAATTGTTTTTGGAATTTGTGAACCTCTTATGGCTTTTAGATTTATAGATTAGAAAAATGTAGTATTAACCTTTTTTGTGTAAAATTTAATGCTCTACAACATTTAATAAAAACTTTTTTTCATATTATTTTTCATTTAAAAGTTATAACCCAAAAATATATTTTCAACCCCAATTAAAGGGTTTTTTAGCTCTCGTGCAAGGACTGGACACAAAATAACACTGAGGTGACTTTTCAAACATTAAAATGTACCTTCAACCGAAAAAGCAGCTTTCTAACTAAAATTCCTTTTTAAGCGTTGCGTTTATTGGACTACAGTGCATTTTTCCAGCTTTGCGGAACCAACTTAGTTAAAAGTGAGGCGTGAATAATATGAGTAAGTGCTGTGGTGCAATATGGCATACACATTTTCAACATTTCGAACGAAATTTGATCAACCCCCCTAGCATTACCTATAATACTGAATAAAGTATTGGAGACAACTGACTCAGAGACCAAAGAAAATTAATATTCGTGGACAACAGCTACGTGTTTATGTGAATCAAAATAATTTTTCTACGGATGCTATAAAAAGTTCCATTTTTCTCATCGCTTCCATACGCTCAAAACGGAGAATTTCTCACGCAGTGAGAAATATCCGCCATTATAGCGAGAAATAATTTCTTAAGGCTGAGACACAATCAAAAACTTAAGGAATAAGGAATATGATTTAAGATTTAGGCGTTAAGGAATAAGACAGAATTAAAATCTTAGTACCTAAATTTAACCAATCCGGTTACTTAAAAACGGCGCGATTTTTAAACTCTAAACTAATGTCCTAACCCCACTTTTTTGTTTACAAATACTATTTTTTAAACTTTAACAAACTCGCCGTGAACTCGCCTATACTTTTAAAAAATATGGAGGGCTTGCCAAAAAAGTCCTTAACTCTTTTGAGTAGTATGTTTGCAATGTCGGCAGCGTTTTATTATTACCTTAAGAAACGGAGATCAATAAGCAGGTGGCGCAACAGGAGATGGTGAGTTCGCCCTATTAATGTCCAAAGAGAATTCTTAGGAGACTTTAATGATAGAACGTAATCGTGAAAGTTTTGGTCATACATGACTTACATGAAACTCTTACTTTTATTAAAAACCAAAGTGAAAAACTGAAAATACAATTTTGAGGTTATTAAATTGTCAAAAGTCAAACCTAACAAACATGCTGACTTCTGATTGGTTGATTTCCTATTCCTTATTTCTTAAAACCAACAAATCGGTTTTTTAAATCTTAAATCTTATTCCTTAATTCCAAAAATTTGATTGTGCGTTGTTTACATAGGACAACATATGTTCGTTCTTAAATCTTAATTCTTATATCATAAATCTTATTTCTTATTCCTTAAGTTTTTGATTGTGTCCCAGCCTTTACTGTTATGATAACCCTAGTCAGCCATGACGACGCAACGCCGACGATTAGCGCGCAATATCTACTTAGGCCATGAAACCATTTGCCGGCGTTTCCATAACAACACGAGCGAAACACTGCATAATAATTGTGCAGTGTTCCCGTTTGGCAAGGTGACAGCAATAATAATTATTATTATTGCTGTCACCTTGCCAAACGGGAATAGTTTTGTTATTGTTTTTTATACTAAAACAGTTCAGATTTGTTAAATATTGATTCTTTCCAAAATTGTTCAAATATAACTGTTAATTACAATTTTAAGTAAAATATAAAAATGAGTTAATGTAATATGTATTATGAATTTTAATTCTGAACCTCGTTTTAAACACATAAAAACAACGCATCCGTAGAAAAAGTACAGTGTACGACACGTGAGAAAATCACATATTTCTCCCTCACTTGATTTGCGGCACTAGCCTTCGGCTCGTGCCAACAAACTTCTGCGCTCGGGAGGAATATGTGATTTTTCTCACTTGTTGTACAGTATACTATTAAACTATCATTTTCTGGCGTCAGCCAAGGAATCAAGTTGATAAAAGAATCATTAATTTTTTCAGGATCCAAAAGCTCTTCCGGAATGTGCAATATGCAGATGGTACCACAACGGCGCAAGAATAATTTCACGATAACCAATTGTCTTTCCAATTTTTTTTTTAATAAAACATCTGCTGGTGTTTTACCTAATTAAACTTATCTATAACACTAACCATTAATTTTTCTCTAATTGGTCTTGAAAAACAAATATGTATACTTATTAACTAAAGTATATCCATTGATGTCCTTTAGATTGTTCAAGCTAGAGAATACACTTTCACTCACATTTTGTGTTCTGCTTTAAACACTTTCACTATACAAGATCAAAAGGTTTAGTTCGCTTCAGTCTTTGTCCTTCAGTCCAGCCGCTGTAGCTTTATGCTTGCCGGCACACCTTTTGATCTCGTCTTTCACTCTTGCAATTCCGAGGTCTCGATGCAGATCAGAGCTGCGAACATACCAATGAGCATTTACTATGGTACGTAGCACTTTCTTCTGGCAGAACTTTCTTCTGGAACGCCTGTATCGATTTGACAAGCCACACCGGTTTGAAAGCCAGGCTGTAAAAAAGCATTTTATTGTAGATTGATAATTTTTAATATCCTCCTAGAAGCCAATGATGTTGTTTATATTTTTATGTTTGGCTCAGTTCCTTTCTTCTTCTCAACCTCTTTCCACCGGAATTTTGCATCAAAAGTCATGCCAAGATATTTAGCAGTCATCTCATGGGGCATAATTGTACCTTTAACATCTAGGCGAAGTGAATGTGCTAGCTTCTTGTTAGTAATATTTAGATGGATTGATTTAAGTTCGCTGAATATTGTCTTGTTCAGTCAGCTACCATGCTACTTGCTATTTAAATTTTTCTAGTAGAGCCCTCATGGTATTGATCAACTGCAAGAATAGCAGTGTCATCAGCGAATGTTGCTTTTTGTATATATAACAGATAAAGAATGGGGCCTAGAACGCTTCCTTGGGGCATGCCGGCTGTTATTTCTTTCAACTTGTAGTCTTCATTTTCCTACTTGATTTTGGAATGTCGATTAGAGGTATAGGATGTTAAGATCTTTACATACTGCTTAGGAAGTATTTTATTTAATTTGTATAGCCTTCATGCTACACCTTACCGAACGCTTATGCAACATCTAAGAACACTGTCGTTCCAAATAAACGAAATTGGTGGTTCCACCACTTTCCCACACCATTACAGTACCTCCTTGGTGTCTGTGGAGCTCTTGGACTCTTGCGAAGCGTTCTGAACTTGTGGCCACGTATTCCCTTGACTTTTCCATGAATCATCCTCCTCTCTTGCTAACTTGTCTCGAGGACCATTCTGGGCCACTCCCCAGTCATTATAAATAAATATTATAAAATATCCCCGTATCTTGCTTTCCCCAGAAATTATTAAAGTAATTTATAAATTATAAAAACGTCTAGCGTAAGTGCTTCTCATAGCCGGAGGGGATCCCGTAAAGATATCCTGAAATTTATAATGTCATAAACCGGTACTTAATTTTCTCGATTAATTTACATTTGGGGTGGATTTAAAATTAAAATATCTTTGTTAGGCCGATTTGGCGACCTTGAAATTTAATATTTGAAAAGGCAGACCAATTTTATTGTTTATGGGAATCATTTAATATTTAATATTTTAGTGTATACCTATCAGTTAAACGTTTAGTGGTTAAAAGGTAAAGTGTTCAAGTCTTTCCTCCATATACAGTATTATCCTAAAAGTATTCTCTCGGTCTTCCTCTTACAATAAAACAAACACAGACCATTTCTTATAATTTGTAATGACCAAACATTAAATAAATCAATTTAATTTTTGAAACTTACTTCGACCAGGATGATATATGACAAGATTGGGTTTACAAAGTAAGGTTAGCTGGAGAAGTGGAACCGAGAATTATTTAATAGTTCAATAACATAATATTACAATTATTACATTACATTACCATAGGTAAGAACGAAATAAATAAATAAATTTTAATTGCCTTATTATAAATAATGAAATTTAATGTGCAAGACCACCATACAAGGACCTCTAAAACAGTCTATACAATTTTGATTTAGAATTAATAAGGGAACCAACATATAAAGGTAGCCAAATTTACATGGGATTTCCTATGGTCAGTCTGACGGTGCACCACCGGGTATTTATTTTTGCATATTTCAATAGAGCATACAGTGCTGCTAATTATTGTAACTAAGGAAATGACAGTTTATTATCTGCATATATTATTTATTAATAAATGATAAGCTTTTTAAAACTACACATCTAATTCTGTTTTACTATCACCTAGGGTAAGTATGGTTTTAAAACTCAGGCTATATTTAAAATACAGAGCATTAATGAATGTTACGTAGACATTGAAAGAAGTGATATTGCTCGTCAAAATAGGAAATGAATATGTATAAACATATGATCAAAAATGCTTCATTTTTGATATGCAGGGTGTCAAAACTTTTTTTTTTTCGGTTTTTTCGTTTTTCTGTCACATTTTCCAAGATAATGATTTTAAATTTGGCACACTTATTAGTTTTGAAATCTCTACAATAAATACAAAAAAAAAACTTTTTTGGGATAAGCTGTATAAATACTGGTATCATATTCTGACTCCCCGTTCTTTTCTCCTTCTTTTTGACCCCATGCATTTTTATCGGATCTATCATCGTTTTTTAGTTATTGGTGTAAATAGCCATCGATGCAAACGAAGTATTATCCAAGTAACAAAATAAAAGAGAAAAGTAATTGGCTGAGACAGCTCATATTTTATTTTCCGTTTTTACCTTTTTGACGTTTAGTGCCGAATAATTTTGTTCGTTGATGCCGATATTCATTTTATTTATGGTCTTGTTAATGATAATTCCTTTGAAGCTAAACGGCTCTATCGGCAGCAATATCCAAATCAAAGATAGCCTGATTGACGAACCTTTACCTGTGCGAAAATGGAACTTTCAAGAAATCCACTCATTTCGCAGGGGAACATCGCACTGTAAGAACTGTCGAAATTGAGGAAGTTGTCCTAAATGCTGTAGAAATCGAGCCAGGAGCAAGTATAAGAAAAATTGCGGCAACTTTAAACATAAACATTTTATCTGTGCTAGTTTGGAAAATTTTGATGGATAATTTGATGTATCCTTACCATATCCAAACAGTCCAAGCTCTTCCCACGCGACCACCCCGATTAAATTTTTGCCAGTCGTTCATTGCGCAAAATCCATTGTTCGGAAATAAAATTTTATTTTGTGATGAAGCAAGTTTTTCGAAAACTGTCATCATAAATTTTTATAACAATCATTTTTAGACAGAAGAGAATCCTAATGCGATTGTCGAAAGTCATTTCCATTATCAGTTTACAGTTAATGTGTGGGCTCGCATTATTGCAGAATATTAGACAAGCAATATTATCGTCAATTTTTAGAAGAGGAATTCCCGGTGCTATTAGAAGAGGTACCACTAAGGAAGGAACTAAAATACCAATTGTGGTTTATGCATGATGGTGCACCACCACTTTTCAGTTTGGTGGTAGGGGAGTTTTTAAACCAACGCTACAACCGTTGGATAAGTCTAGGTGGACTATGGCCTCCTAGGTCCCTCGATTTAAATTGTCTGCATTATCTTTTCTAATGATATTTAAAATCGTTGGTATATCAGACTCCTATCCAGACAGAGGAAGCGAGTTATAGTTTTATGTGAAATAATTCGCAATACTCCTGGGATATTCGAGAGAGTTCGCCAGTCTATGAGACGAAGAGTTGATTTCTGCATATTAGCAAGAGGAGGTAATTTTCAGCAGTTCTTATAATTTCACAGGTGTTAATTTTTGGAGGTGTTCTCATTTCCTTATGTCTTAAATTAGAAATGTTTTGGTCTCTTCCTTAATTAAAAAAAAATTAACTAGAAAACGATGACAGATACGATAAAGATGTAAACAACAAATGAGAAAAGAACGGGAAGTCAAAATATAATGTCAATATTTATACAGGCTATCTCAAAGAAAGTGAGAGTGAAAATGTTACTAGCGCAAGAAATATAATAAATTGGGTTTTTGTGTCCCATGGAGTGACGATGGGTGTGGCCAATATGATTCAATAAAACACCTTATTCCTTTAGGTATCAAACAAATCTATTTTCTAACCAAAAATCACATCCGTCCACTCAACATTGTGGAGTCAGCAAAATCCTTAAAACTAATAATTGACAACATACATATTATTGCAACCCAGCTACTTGTTAGAGGCAATAGCCTTATCGACCTTAATTACTTACACAGTGGTTGAACACATCTTATTACACAGTGGTTCAACCTACCTTATTACACCTTCTACGAAAACTAAAAAAAAAACAATAAAAAAAAATGTTACATCTACCCATCAATGTACAATTTTGTTCTATTTTTATGCACTTCTAATCTAATAAGGTAGGTTGAACGACTGTGTAATAAGGTGTGTTCAACCACTGTGTAGGTAATTAAGGTCGATAAGGCTATTGCCTCTAACAAGTAGCTAGGTTGCAATAATATGTATGTTGTCAATTATTAATTTTAAGGATTTTGCTGACTCCACAATGTTGAGTGGACGGATGTGATTTTTGGTTAGGAAATAGATTTGTTTCATACCTAAAGGAATAAGGTGTTTTATTGAATAATATTGGCCACACCCATCGTCGCTCATGGGACACTAAAACCCAATTTATTATATGGCGATCCTGCCGAAAAAACTTGGCATGAAAAAGCATAAGAAAATATGAAATGGGCAAAAATCAAAGCAAAGAAGAAATCATTATTGCACAAGCTGGAAACAGTGGAGGCCAAACGACTTCAAAAAAATTTGGTTCAATCCAAGACGTTTTAAGTATTATATTGCTTATATTGGGAGTTCTCGTCGTCCTATGGATTGTATTATTCGTTGTAAAAAAGGTTTGGAAAGGAAAATTAGAAGAGAAATAACAAAAAGTACGGAAAGGGGTTAACAGGCAAATATGGGTTACTGATTTACAAATTATGGTATATTAATGGAAAGTAGTATAATATATAAGGAGTAGGGAAGAAAGAAGAAAACATGGTAAAAATGTTAAATTTGGAATAAGAATGATTAATGGCATGGTTGTAAATAAATAAATTATGGAATATGGAACAATGATTATGGAAATTGCAAGTAATTATTAATGGTATGGAATAAAAATATAGAATGGAATGTCGTTGGAGCAAGAATTTAAATATTTATTGGAAGAATTAAGAGTATATAATAGAAATTTGTGAAAAGAAAGGCAAGAAAGAAGAGAAAACAACAAGGTACTAGAAAAACAATTAAGAAAATTAGATAGGTTTAAATTAGGTTTTGATGATATTAAGGAAAAATTTAATAGTCAAGTTAGGGAACCACATTTGATAGAAAAGTTAAATTAATTGTTAGTGAAATAGATAAGTATTTCGTATACATATATAAAACTTTAAACGATAGGTTAGAAGAAGCGGAACCGATACAATCTGAGGCAGAAATTGATTCGGATTTGTCAGACTCTGAAATAAAAATCACAATGTCTGAAAAATTTGATTTGAGGACTGCAGCAGGTTTAATACCGGTAATGAATGGTTCTGAGTCTATAACGAAACAAATGATAGATGCGATACAGCTGTATGATTCTTTGTTAGATAATGAAGGTAAAAAATTATTAACTAATTACATTTGAAAAACTAGATTATCAGAGAGTGCCAAAATTCGACTAATACAATCGTATACTTACTAATGATCCTTTAATTGAAAATTTAAATAACTATTTTATTGTGAAAAAATCAGTTTCGGCATTATCATAAAATTAACGCGAAACAACAATCAAAATCGATCGATTACTAATTATTAACTTTTTTTTTTTTTTTTTTTTTTTTGGAGGTGAGGAAATGCATTTACGCACGCAGTGTGGGACTCGCATCCTGTTCACAGGAAGCCCTACCCACTAAAACCTCACCCCCCTGCGGCCGTTTCCTGCGCCCCCGGAACCGTCCTTGCGAACATAACCTCGAGGTCGCAGTTTGCTGTCTACTGTCCTAGTCTGACCTGAGTTTAAATTGTCATTCATTTGCATTAGGTTGATTAGATCGCTCTTCCGCCTCTTTTCTTTCCATGATGTTGCGTAACATTTTGTAACCAGCTTCCCAGTTTTCCTTGCTCGCAATCATAAGATCGATCAGGTTGTCTGCCGTTTTCATTGTCCCGATCACCAGATTAGCCTCCAGTCTGTTTCTCTCCCATCTAGGGCAGACGAATATCGTATGTTCAGGAGAATCAGTTGCTTGGCAATATATGCATATGTCGTCTGTCTTACGTAAGAAGCTGGTATAAGTTCTGAACGAGCCGTGTCCAGTGAGAGCCTGGCTGACATAATAGTCGACTCTTCTGAATTTGCAGCTTATCCATCTTCCTATGTCGGGGATCAGTTTTTTCGTCCATTGGGCCGTTTCCTGGTTGTTATCCCATCGTCTTTGCCATTCCTCGACTTGGCGTTGTCTTGCGTCCGCTCTTTCTGCTTCCCCTCTCTCCCGGTTTTCCCACAAAAACCGCCTTTCTTCAACCATAAGGTCGATCGGAACCACACCCGTTATCACCTGTATCGCAGGGGTTGAAACGGTGCGGTACGCACATGCCACCCTCAGAAGTGCGCGTCTCTGCATACTTACTAGCAGTTGTCTATACCCTGCGACTTTTATTACCTCGCTCCATGTCGGTGCTGCATAGAGGATGATTGATTCAATCACCCTGTAGAGTATTTCCCTCTTGGTGCTGTTTGGACCGCCAATATTTGGCATGTTTCGTGACAGCTGTGTCAGCCTTTCTGCCGCTTTCTTCGTGACTTTTTTCACGTGCTCACCGAAACCCATGTTCTCCCCGATGAGGACTCCCAGGTAGTTTGATGTTTTCGATGGGGTTAGTGTTGTGTTCCCCAGTCTGAAACTAATGTTCCTGCGGTCTCTTCTTCCGTGGAGGATTACGGACTCTGTTTTTTCGGGAGCGAGTGTCAGCTGGTTTCTCTCCATCCACCTATTTGTCATCCAGAGTGCCTCGTTCATCCTTGCGCACAGGTCTCCTTTCTCCTCTGCTGTTGCTAATAGTGCCAAGTCATCCGCAAAACCCAGCGCTTCCACCCCCTCCGGGTATTCGAGTCTCAGCACGGGGTCGTAGAATATGTTCCACAGGAGTGGCCCGAGAACCGACCCCTGGGGAATGCCGCACGTAGTCCTTACTTCCTCCTTGTTGTCCATCAGGACCCTATCCTCAAAATAGTCCCTGATTATATTAATGAGGTATCCTGCCACTCCTTTTTCTGCCAGTCTGTTGAGTATTAATCGCCAAGAGACCGAGTTAAATGCGTTCCTTACATCCACGGTTGTTAGTGCGCACCACTTCGCCTCGTGTCCAGAGTGCTTTGTTCTTTTGCCGACGGTTAGAACCCTCTCTATTGCCTGGATTGTTGATTTCCCCTTCCTGAAGCCGTACTGGTTTGCCGCTAGGTCCCCGTTTTCTTCTATCTCCTTTGCCAGTCTTATCTTGATAAGGTGTTCGTATAGTTTGGCCAGGGTGTCAATTAGGCATAGCGGCCGGTACGCGTTCGCTACATCATAAGGTTTGCCAGTTTTGTGTATGAGAGCAAGTCTAGCCCTTTTCCATATTACGGGGAATCGCTGTTCGACTAGTAGCCTGTTCATAACTTCCAGCATGAACTCCGGAGCTGCTTTGACTGTTTCCCTTACCGCTTCTGGTGGTATGCCGTCGGGGCCTGGTGCTTTTCCTATTTTAACCTTGTTTGCTGCTTCTAGGATTTCTTCATGTGTGAATAGCTCAGTCACCTCTGCTACTTGCCTCGTCCTGAGTTCCTCGTTTGATGTCGGGAACAGTGTGGAAACGATTTGATACCTATCTTCGTCCAGTAGTTGGAATGGTGTTGATTGAGATTTCAGTTTTGCCATTACGATTTTGTAGCCATTGCCCCAAGTGTCGTTATTTACCTCTTCACATAGGTTGCGCCACATTAGCCTTTTTTGTTGTCTGATGGCTCGTTTCAATTCTCTTTTCCTGTCTTTGTACGCTTCCCATGCTCTTTCTATTTCTTCAGCGTTTTGCCCGGTGAGTATGTTCGCCTTATGGTTACGTCGTGTTTGTATGCATAGGTCCCTGATTGTTTTGATGTTTCCGTTCCACCAATACGGCATGGTGCTCTGGCGTTGCTGCTCGGCGCAGGTGTTGTATGATGCTTTAATTATTTCTACCGCTATAACGGGGTTTCTGTCGTTATCATGACCCCCTAATTGTTCCTGGAGGCGGTTTTTAAATGTTTCACTCCGTATGACGACCTTGCGCTTGAAGGATTCTTGTTTAGCCGTGGTGCTTCCAATATCCAGAACGATATGTTTATGCGGGGAGTTCGTTGTCCAATACCTCCCATTACCTGACTTTCCTGCATAAGATTCGTGAAGTGAAGGTTACATCAATATGCGTACTGGTCTGTCTTCTGACGAAGGTGGGTTGATTGCCTCGGTTTTGGACTACAAGTTCTAGTTCCGCTGCTGCTTCCGTTAGTATCTGGCCTCGACGGTCCCCTAAAGGTGCACCCCAATCTGGTGATTTGGCATTGAAGTCGCCCATGACAATCACTTCTCTGTTGCGCTGTCTTAACATCGTACGTATCCTGTCTGTGAAATCTTCAAAGGTCTGTATTTGCACGTTGGGAGACACGTAGCATCCTAATATGTCGTAGTCCTGTAGCTTTGCTAGTATCATTCCTGTTCCCTTCGTCACGCCTTGAGCTTTAATCTTGTTGTTGGCGAAGTATACTGCTACGTCCTGACTTGTATCTGCAAACCACCCTTTTTTATTAGAAATATGACGTCGGTTTGGTTCGCTCGCTACGATGATATCTATTTCGTGCTCTTTGGCGGTTAGGTAAGCTACGTCGTGTGCCCGCTGCGACCGATCTGCATTAATTTGTAATATTTTCATGTCTTATTATGGCTCTTCTTTGCTTCCTGGTATCTTCTAGTAGAAGTCTATATTTCGGGCATCTTGTGGAGTCCATTCGATGTCCCGCAATCTTGCAGCTTCCGCAGTGTGCTTCCTTCTTGCATGACTGTGCTTTGTGGCCAGTTTCCCCGCATCTCATGCAGTCCTTGGAGCGGTCCGGTCCGTTGCACTCACTGGTTCTGTGTCCAAAGTCTAGACATTTGTAACATCTGGCTACACTTACCCTTTCTTTTACACGGCAGCTGATCCAACCAATTTTGACTTTGCCTTTGGTGATTAGGTCTTATGCCAGTCTTGTTGCGATTCCGACTGTAGCTATCTTATTTCCGTCCTGGCTGGGCCTAAGTCCTTTTATACTTGCTTGCTCTTTGTCTCCCTTTGTTTCATGAAGTATTGCCTCCAGAATTTCCTCCTCCGTTATGTTTTCCTCGATGTCCATTATATTGATAGTGGTTTCCTTTTTCTGGATTTTCACTTCCATTCCCTCTGTCTTATTCCTTATTTCGTTTCTTATGAGGTCACCTTGCCCTCTCCCGATTCGCAAAAGTAGGTCGTTCTCCTTGGTTTTCCTAAGGGAGCTCACCTCGATGCCTAAATTGTCTACGTCTACTGAAGATTTTACTTCCCTCAGGATCTCCGAGTAGCTTCTTCCCTCTGCTCTCACTAGGAGAGTCTCTGTATTTCTATTGGGTCCTGCTATGGGACGGATTCCAGGGGGCTTGCCTTTATTATTGGCGGAGAGGATTTTGCACTCCATTTCCTCTTTCCTCAGCAGGAACTCCATGGTCTTCCTCAGGTATTGTTGATGGTCGTTTTCATCTACTGACGCGATGGCTATTTTATTCCTCCCGTTATGTTTCTGGCTGTCTACTATCATGTGCAGTCTCCGGTATAGATCCGCGCTGTCTATGCTGTTGTAGTTTACGGCGTAGGTACGCTTCGTGCGCGTCGCGGCGTCTTGTTTACCGCCACGTATAGTGCTTTCTATATATGTGGTTTCTTCCTCTGTGCTTACTTCAAATAGGTCCCCTAGCTCGGGGCGCCTCTTCCTTATTTGTTTCATAAGGCCAGTGTCTCCTTGCTCCTTTGCGTCAGCTATAATGGCCGCATCCCAGTCCATCCCCGTTTCTAGGGGGTTCCCTGCCTCTATTCTTGTGACCTTGAAGAGATCCTCGGGCCATGTCTTGTCCAGCACTTTTGCCAGGTCCTCAAAGGTCTCTCCTTCTTCTATCGCCCTGCTGATTTCAGCTTTTTCTTTTTCTTCTCTAAGCCTCCTAATTACGTTTGCGTCGTTGAAGTCCGTCTAAACTTCAGCCTCTGACGTTTGCTGCTCTACCGTCTGGGTGGCCATGTCTGCCTTTGGTGCTTTCCCGGCTGGGACTTCCAACTCGCTCATCCTGCGTTTAGTGCAGCTGGATATAAATTTGAGGTCCTTCACTGCCTCTTTGATTTCCACTTTAGTGTTTGGGTTTTTTCCTACTAATTGCGTCAGTGTGCCAATTATGTTATTCATTTTCCCAAAAAGCCTCTTGATTTCTTCCAACTGTCCTGCTTCGTCGCTCTCTTCCCTCGGTCTCTTAGCTTTTCCTCCCACAGACTGTGTTCTGCTTCGCGCACCATCGTCCCTTGGATGATCAAACGCTTTAGTATATGATAGACTCCTGGTTGGCGGGGGTGTTCTTGCCAATGCCGATCTTCTTACTGTTGGGTCGTCCACGAAGACCACTTCGTCGTCCTCAGCTCCTGATTTTGACGTTAAGCGTTTAAAAAATAAACTCTCCTCTGCTCCTACTTCATCTATTTCAATATTTTCCATCAAAGTCCCACGAGTTGGGCCGAAAATTTTGTCCAGCACGGCAGTGCGCCCTTACCGTGCTAAGGCTAAAGTCACCTTTGGTTCGCCATTTCCTCCGGGCATCGCTAGTGGCACACTTTAACCCCTGTGTCATGCAGCTCGTCAGCGCGATGGTGCTACACCTTGAGCTTGGGGTTTTTTGCTGGTTTTGGCCCGCCCCGGCGTTTCTGCCGGTGTCTCCCATATCTGGGAGGCGTTCCCCTATCCGCCACCTGGGGAGGCGCCCGGTGTGGGACCAGCAACCCGGCCGGGACTAATTATTAACTAACCTGAACTAACCTGAACTAACCCGAATTTCCGAAATTTGAAATTTTTTTCTATTTGAGGTTTTTCATAGAAAAGTTTTCAGTATAGAATTTTCTATTATTTGAAATTTAAGTTTTTAGTCGACGGAAAGCCACAATCGGCGTCTATCCAACGTATCCCTATATTTTTGAATTATGAAAAGCCTGCCATGTTCAGTAATACAACCTTTAATATCTCACATGTGGCAGCATTGAACATTATTGTTAATTGTACGAATCGATTCTGATCGAGATCTAGGGATTTTTAGCTTTTTTTGTTGGACTGGTCGAACAAAGATGATCCGGAGGAAGTGCTCGACCGCTTGGCGAAGAAAAAATCAAGGAAATTACTTTTTTTAAGGTGTATGTTCTAGTAAAAATTTAGTACTGATTTAACTTTTGTTATTAACAGGTATTTTTTGTTGAACATTAAAAATGCTCAAACTTCTTTCAAACATAGTAGCTGTTTATTGTACACCTTGTACTGCATCTTTTTATTGCACTATAAATAATAATAGATTAAACGTCACATAATGATTTAAGTTTTAATGTGTGATTCGCTTTGCTCTGAATTAATTAAAGTAAGTCAACATTTTTGAATGATTTTCGTCCTTGAGCCCTCCCCCCCCCCCCTCCCGAAACGAATTTGTGGATACGGGCCTGACTGCCTTTGACAATTTAGACATTCTATTGTAGAGATTTGAAATAATTATCTCGGAAAATATGGGCAGGAAACGAAATAATCTAAAAAAAAAGTGTGGAAAATTTCAAAAATGAAGCCCGTTTGACCATATGCTTATAACATCTTTTTTCTATTTTGACGAGCACGATAACTCTCTTAAATAGCTACGTGACAATCACTAACATCCTAAAATATGCGGTGAATTAAGCAGTATGTATGCAAATATGCATTTGGTATAAAATCCGGTCTTAAATCATAACCATAGGCCCCATTTCCAAAACATTTGAAAACAAAAAGGAAAAAAATTGTTCAAAGACCCTTTATGATAATTTAAAGGATCTCGGCGTTCTATACCAAAACAAACAGGCACTAACGAGCAAACAGAATTGTATTTATCTTGCTGACGCTAAAATGTCATCTACTTAATTACACTATAGTCGAGATAATTAATAAATAAATCTGTATCCTCAGTCATTAATCAACAATTATTGATTGACGCGATTGTTTGCTTAGTTCTTATATGGAGCCATAAGTGGGTAATTAAATGTTGCTATTCAGCAGCCGATCATTGAGTGGGATAATTTTTTTTTATGATTATTATAAGCTGGACTGCAGGATAAATTATACCGGGTGTCCACGGAAGGTGACTCGCCCCTGTAACTCTTTTATTTTTAAAGATAATGGAATGAAATTTGGAGGATTCGTATGCGACAAAAACTGCATTTTTGACGGATGACTCAACTTTATAGAAAATGACTTAAACTTTCGATTTTTCACTGAGACCTGGTATATTTTTACTTTCTTTTGATCCATATGACATTCTAAATACAACCATGTATCACTAGTCACTTTTTGTCACCATTTTTTATTTTTTTTTAATTACATTTTTTAATCTAGAAGGCTATGAATACGTTAAAATCACCAATTTCAGTCCTAACATCTTTGACAAAATAGAACTTTACTGTTTTCGGTCAAAACCTATCTGCTGTGTCAAATTAAATTTTGAAACCTGTATTACTCGTTTTTTTCATATGGCAATATGGTGGCTCGTCGGGTTAGGAAAAAAGAGCATTTTATTACGATTAATTTGATACCACACACTATTAGGTGTTAAACAAGACTTTGCTCCCAAGGACCCGATAACCTTGCCTATAGCTCAGGCAACCTCGCAGAAGCTTGGGATACTTGACCGAACTACTAACCTCTATACATGCCAATAGCTACAAAGCCCAAATTCGACCATCACTGGAATACTGCTCATACATTTGGGATTCTGCTCCTAAACATACCATGAAAGTGCTGGTGACTTGAGCCTCTTTTACAAATCGATAATCCATAGAGATATTATCGGGCGCTTGAGGCGGTCAAACTATTTTACTTTTTGTTCAATTTTCTATTATGAACACTAATGTGCAAGTTACATAAAATACAGGGGTGTCTCAAAAACATTCCGACAAATTTTAAAGGGTGGTAGAGGACAAAGACTCAAATGTTTTTTGTTTAATAAATATATGTCCACAAATAAGCCGTTAGGGCTGTAGATCAATAAAATCTTTTAAATCATATGCAAATAATTAAATTAATTCTTAATTAACTTAAACACCACTTTCCTTCTTTCAACATTTTCTGGTTCAACTACGTCTGTTGTTGGAGGAGCACAAATAGTTCTTTATCGCAATAAACACTTCAAGGATGCCAATTTTAAGACCGTAGTATTATTTGTGAGTTATTTATTGTAACATTGTTGATGGTTAATTCAAAATATGTATTGAATTGGACGATAATTTCTCATTTTAAGAACTTACCGATATGCACCTTCCTCTACACGCTTGTATGAACACAGATATCGGGAACGCCGCCAACCTTATCACACAACCTTTGCATCCATACATCGTCGCCTTAGAGAAAGTGGGAGCCTAAAGCGTCCTGGTGGTGGTGGTCGTCCAAGAACAACTCGTATGGTTGAATTTGAAGAAGGAGTTCTACACCGTGTGGAGGAAAATCAATCCACAAGTATTCGCGCAATTGCACACCATATGGGATCCTCCAAGTCAACGGTACAGCGTGTCTTACATGAAAAACTTCTCTACCCCTACCTTTTACAACGCGTACAAGCTTTAAATGCTGAAGATTATCCACATCGTTTAGCTTATTGCCAATGGTTTTCGGGTGACAATTTTATAGAACCTCACTTCGGGAGAATAGTGTTGTTTTCTGATGAAGCATGTTTCACGCGCGATGGTTATCTTAATTTTAAAAACAGACACATTTGGCATAATTAAAATCCTCACGTTGTGATCTCTAGAAGACACCAGCAACAATTTTCTGTAAACATGTGGGCTGGTATTGTTGGAGAGAATCTAATAGTTTACTTGCTGCCTGCTTGTTTGAACGCAAACATTTATCTCTATTTTTAGCAAAATGCTTTGCCTCTATTATTAGAAAATGCCCCTTTAGGCACTAGAAATAACATGTGGTTTCAACATAACAGGGCATCTCCACATTTTGGTTTGAACCTGCGCCAGTATCTGGACCAGCGATTTCCCCGCCGATGGATTGGAAAAGGAGGTCCCGTGGCCTGGCCCCTGCGTTCTCCCGATCTAAACCTCCTTCCTTTAGAGTTATCTGAAATCTTTAGTCTACGAAACACCTATTTGCAATGAGAAAGATCTCTAAGCAAGAATAATGGCCAGTTGTAAAGTGTGATCACAAATATAAGAAACCGACCTAAATGACTGCTATTATTAGGGTATTCAAAATATAATAAACTAGTTCTGTGAAATAATACGGGCGTAATAAATTTTAAGTACCGTACTCAGGTAAATAAAAATGCGGATAAACCAGGGTCCTTTTTCATTTTAGTCTGTCAACGTACACTGTTGAGTTTAGTTTATTTTTTGAAAATGTTTCTTCCTTGGTGTTCTAGTGACATTTGTGAAAGCAATGAAACTAAAGTAAATAACAGAGTGCATTTATCAACAGATGTCAAACAGATTATAAAGAATGTGTTTTTGACACTAATGTCGCGTGGAAATTTGTGCCCTAAAGAAGTTGTAAAGGAAACGGCTTTATTTACAAAAAAATCTTTTTCCACAGTTTGGAAAATTACACAAGGGCCAATTTTGGAACGCAGAAAAAGAAGTGATATTGGAAAATCAAGAACGTTGGACCAAGGGAACGAGGAACTTATACGACGAAAAGCGTATAAAATGTATGAAGAGCAAAGTGTACCAACGTTGGACAATTTAATGAAAAGGCTGACAACAGATGAAACAGAAATTAAATGCTCAAGAACGACATTGTGGAAGCGCCTTCGACACATGGACTTTAAATTCAAAGATTAATCAGGTTTTGATAGAGTCCAAGCGTCTTCAAGAATAGCGGTGGGAATATCTGACAAAAGTAAATGAATACAGAACTGAAGGTAGGCCGATCATTTATTTAGATGAATCGTGGTTTGACACCCACGACACCCCGTCAAGTGGTTCGGTCGATTCTAGCGGAAAATGTGTAACACGTGCCACGTCAAACCGTGGAAAAAGAATAACAATCTTACATGCTGGTTCTAAAGATGGGTGGGTATCGAATGGTCTATCTCTCTCGGCAAAAAATATAAGTGAATCATGTGTAGACTATCATGAAGACACAACAGCGGAGTTATTTGAAAATTGGTTTAAAACTAAATTATTGCAGAACATTCCACCAAATAGTGTCATTGTAATGGATAACGCTAGTTATCATAGTAGACAATTAAACAAAGCTCCTTCTTCAAAAGACACTAAAGCCAAAATTGAAGAATATATGTTTGACAATGATATATATTTTCATGAAAACTATAGAAAGAAAGACTTATTAGAAGTGCTTAGAAGTAGTTCTATTCAAAAAGGGTATTACTGTGATAAACTTGCGAAAAGCATGGGGCACATAGTATTGCGGCTACCGCCTTGCTACTGTATATTTAACCCTATTGAACAAATATGGCACCAACTTAAAGCTGGAATTCGTCGCAATAATATTTCACCCACACTTAATTCTAGTGTATTAACTCTAATTCATGATTAAACTAAAAAAATTTCTGAGGTGAACTGAAAAAACTGCGTAAAACATGTAAAGAAAGTAGAGGAAAGTTACCAAAGTTAAGTGTAAGACCATAATTCTATTTTTTTTTATATTTTGAATTTAATAAACTTAAATAAACGTCAGGGTCATATTTATTTTATTTGCTGCTAAATTAAATATTTCAATACTAGTATTTTCTAAGACGGTCCTAGTTTAGTCGGCATTGTGTTAATACCCCTATTTAAGTAGAAATAAATAAGAGTCATTGGGTCAGTTTCTTATATTTGTGAATACACTTTACACAAGTAGAAGCTATTCTCGGAATATTCCATAGGGTCCGCGAGTCAATGAACCGACGCCGACGGTGCAATCTTTGTATTAAAGCAAATGGTTAACATTTTGAAAAATTATTGTAAACCACCATCTAATGAGAAACAGACCAACACGACCAAAAAGTGATTTATTAATGTCCTCCTGAATATTTTTTGTAAATTAATATTAATTATTTACCACTGGAATAAACTGACCAAAACCATTATTCCTTCTTTCCGCCGAAACGGCTCATTTACGGACATATGTTTATTTAACAAAGCAAGTTTATTTTGATGTCCTCTATCACCCCTTAACGTTTGTCGGTATGTTTTTGGGACACCCAGTCTAGTTTTTGCTCAGGACAAAGAAAAACTAAACTTTTACAAATTCCACCACGGTTTTCCGCCGTTATGAGGACTATTATATGCGAATTCAACTCTTTTGTGCCGGATTCTTGTTCTCGGCAGCCGGCGGCTTATTTCCTCAGAAAACCGCTTTTCTTTAAAACTCTCTTCCACAAAAATTAAACCTGGCTTACCTTGGATTGTATAATATTAAATGGAATTTTAAGCATGCCATTAGAACTTTACATATCATCAGGTTATACTGTAATTTTGTAAGAAAAATACGACACCGTTTAATGATCACAAATTTATTTTACTCCTTTTCTCATCTAATAAATAATTTTGAGCCCGAGCGATGTTTAAAACTTTTATAGATTATCCAGAAAGACGCTGGATAAAGTCTAGCGACATTGTAAAGCGTGGTTTTTCTTTGCAAAATCTCGTTTTACTAATTGCCTTTCAGTGTGGCTTTCTTTTTGCTTATTAAATTACGACGTTTTTCTAGACCTACCTAATTCCCGGCATAGTTAAGTAAATTAAAAAAATGTTCTTCTTAAAATGTAACTAAGAATAAGTCTAATCTGAGCTCTAATCACATACTGGTCATTTTGGAATCAGCTTTTTTTTTTTTAAGATAAGCCACAGCACTGCAGTATAAATTCTTTATGGCACTCTGGCAGCGGTGCGTGTGCGTAGGAAACGATTCGCGTTGGCCTTGAATCTTTGGAGATTACACTCGTTGGGGAACACGATCTCAGGGAGGTCGTTCCAGAGTGATGACGTTCTCCAGATGAAAGAATTAGTGTCGTTCGACGGACACTAAGCTGAACCACGTACTGGTGGGCTGCAGTGGCCCGTCGTGTATTTCTACCATGCATCGCTCTGGGTGGTATCAAGCGGGCAACCTCAGTTGAACACTTACCATAAAAATATTTGTAAAATAGACTCAAGTCGCCAACTCGCCTTCGATGTTCCAGGCTTTCCAGGTTGTTTGTCAGACTATGGTCACCGATCAAGCGAATGGCCCTTCTTTGAATGGAATCTAGCAATATCAGGGTATGTTTAGGAGCAGAGCCCCAAATATGCGAACAGTACTCCAGCGATGGTCGAATTTGGGCTTTATAGAGCATCAAAAGTTGTTGGGATGTATAGAGGTTCTTTGTTTGGAAAAGTACTCCAAGCTTTTGCGAGGCTGCCTTACCAATGGCCGCAACGTGACTATGCCAAGACATTTGACTCTCCAAATTAACGACCAATAAATGAATTGATGAAGCCAAGGAAATCGAGTGTCCCGCCATAACTATATCCGGTTCTTCAACATATAGGTTTATGGATTGGCGACCTAGACTGAATGCACATAGAAGCTGAGGGCGTCCGCCCATCGGGGCCCATCCGGTGGGCAGTAACTTTTTTAGAAAAAACTGCCGCCTGGGTCTTTTTAGCGTTAAATTCTACTCGGTTGCTGTCACCCCAAGACAGAATTTCTTCCAGGTCTTTGTTGAGATGTGAGACCTCTTCCTGCCTATAAAGATGTGCATTAGCAGCCGATGTCTGAGCATCCAAGGTAAAAGATGAAACAAGTGTGCTGTCATCAGCGAAGATATATATAGGATTTGTAGTTTTTTCTAAAAGATCGTTAATGTATAGTAAGAAAAGGGTGGGCGACAATATGGAACCTTAAGGGACTCCGGCGTTGATGTTAAATATGTCTGAAAGAAATCCGTCCATCGCCACTCGCAGAGAACGGTCTTTAAGAAAATTCGACAGCCATGAACAAAATTGAACCGGCATTCCCTATGCTCTCACTTTAGTTAGGAGCCCCTTATGTCATGCTCGGTCAAAAGCCTTGGAAATGTCCAGTGCTACCGCCCGGGACTCCCGATGATGTTCTATTGCGTTGTTCCAAACATGAGGAACATAAGCGAGAAGATCTCCTGTTGATCTAGGCTTACGGAATCCATACTGGCGGTGACTAATAATGTTAAAGCCTTCCAGGTATTTTAATAATTTTTCGCTGATAGCCTTCTCTATAACTTTTGATATAACTGAAAGCAATGCGACTGGACGATAGTTATTTGGCAAGGTCTTCTTGCCTTCTTTGGGTATGGGCTGGACTCGCGCAGTTTTCCAGCAAGAAGGAAATATTCCTTTTTTGCAGGATAAGTTAAAAAGCCTACAAAATACCGGTGTCAGTTCGTCAGCGCATGTCTTAATTACAATAACTGGAATATCGTCAGGACCAGAAGCCTTTTTAGTGTCAAGACTCCTCAAGAATCGCTTAACATGGCGGTGGCGGAAAACGATCTCGGGCATTCTCGATTCTACAGGGGGAATGTTCGGTGGAGTACTTCCCTGAAAATTAACCGTTGAATGTGAAGAGAATAGTTCCGCCAGTAAGTTTGCTTTTCCTGTGCTTTGGTCGCAATAGTGCAATCAGAACGTGTTAGAGGTGGAATGTTTGACTTGGTAAAGTTTTGACTGACGGCCTTAGCTACCGACCAAAATGATCTTGAGCCGTTAGGACATTCAAGAAGTTTGTCTTTGATTCTCTGGTTGTGTGCTTCTTTGTTTTGGTTTATCTTTTGCTTGCATTGGTTTCGAGCGTTTACAAAGATGTCACAAAGACGTCGAGGTATTTAAAATACGAGACTTAAATTAAAAATCAAATCAAAAGTTAAAGTCGGTTAAAGAATAGAGCTTGATGCTTTGTTGTTTTTGGAGGCCTAAACTATTAGTAAAAAACTTTTTTGGTTATTCATTTGTTTTCCGGTGCCGCACGGGCGTCAAAGTTTTAGAATATAAATATAAAGAATTAAAAAGTAAAAACGCAGCTCTTAGCTAAAATCTGCTGCATTTAAAGCAAATTCTACCCAGAAGTCACCACGAGGAGGTGGCTACGTATCGACTTCCGTTTTGTTATAATAACTATTTAATCTACGGGCTTATATTCCTTTTTAGTGTTAAACTTTGGCATTAAAGTGCGAGATTTCAACTTTCCCAAAATGAAACCGTCTCTAGCTTCAAATCCACACACAACAGACGCAGCTTCCGTGACAATCTTGACGCACCTTTCCACTGCTTGAGTATGACACGGAAAGCGTGGAAAATCGGGTATTTCCCCGGTTTGTACCATTTTTTTTCAAATCTTCGTCAGATAAGTCTGACAAGACAGGAGGTTCCGTCAGTTTACAATCAATCCAATTTATTAAATCTTCATACTTAGGAGCTTCAAAGTTAAGAGTAGGCACTTCAAAACACCTAAAATGTTTATTAGGCTTGGATCTAGCCGCAGTTATCCTTCTAAGCCCAAGTTCTCTAATATGTCGCCGGGAATCAGTTATCATTGCCAAAAGAATATTTTCATGATTTCCAAAAAAGGCATTCCTTTGAATCACTGGATCAATGATGTCTTTGTACTTTTTTTTTAGGTATCTGGAACATTTAATCATTTTCCACAAATGAATAGATCCATCCTTGCAAGAAGGTTTTAATTTAATTTTGAACCACATATGACTATAAACTTTAATAATATATTCGGCAAGAACCTCTAAATTTTCAGAAGGAGCTTCACAGGATACATATAAACGCAAAACTCTGTTCGCTGTTGTTAACCAACGAGAGTGGGCAATTTTTCCTGGGTTCCTTTTCGCTAAATCTTGAGGAAATATACCTTTTGATACCGCTTGACAAATTTCGAACAAGTACTTCTGGTCCGTACTTAAATCCTCGAAATTAACTTGTGGCAGCTGCGATTCAATTCTTTTATAAGGTATGATTTTCATACCTTCGCATTTTTCAAGTTGTTTTCCTATCGGCCTAGAAAATCGTTTAGGACCCGTTGTTGGTCCTTCAAGTTGTTGAAATAAGTGCCTCAAAGGCAGCTCATTTGCATGGAGTAAGCAAATTATCCATTGTAAGGGTTTTTTAAGTCTTGTTTCCAATATTTTAATAACTCCAGCTTTACGTCCCGTATTGACGACGGTACCGTCGCACCCAATTAGTTTCAAATTTGAACTATCAATATAATTATTTTGAAAATACGCCAAAATCCCATTGGCTATATCATTAGCACAGGAAGATGTTAGTGAAATATGACCGATATATTTTGATCCTGGCTCTTGCAATAATACCACATGTTCTTCCTTAATAACTTTTCGATATACTTTTTTCCCCCTTGCTTCGGTTACCATAGTGTTATCTTTTCTGCCATCAAAATACAGACCTTCCAAAATTAACTCATGTCGTCTTTCTTGCTGTATCAAATTCTTTCTTTTCTTTTCTCTTTGTCTTCTTAAAGTCATTCTGTCAATTACCTTTTCTTTATTGTCAGCTGTAATAAGACCCATGTCTTCTAAAGTGGCATTTGCAATAATAGTTGCTGCCCTGTCTGATATTCCTGTTCTTTCAACTGCCAAGGCAAGTGCAGGTAGATTATATTTTTTTACTCGTTTATTTTCAGTTCCACTGTTAGCTGAGGTAGATAGTTGATTGTCCAATTCCGGTTCGGTAGAATTACCGATTGCACTGATATCTTCCGGGCTATTATCTTCAGCTGGCAAATCATCCTTAAAAATGTCACTGCTTTGTTTTAAAATACTCTTTTCTTTCCTTTCTAATTCTTTTGCTCTTCTTGCGACGCTGCGCATCATTGTCTTTGTAGTATTTATATCTATCGATCCTATTGCCATCATCCTTTTACCCCTTTGGTCTATTAAAAAGTTTCGTTCTTGTTGTGGGACACGAAAACCTTTGGTGCATTTACACAAAGAAAAGTCTTGGCACTTGCAAGAGCTTATATCAAACAGTTTTTTTGCCGATTGCCTAAAATTTTGTAATTTCATATTGAATGTAGAATTATTCTTCCTACTCTTAATACTTTTCTTTAAATTTCTACATTTGTCATGATAGTCTCTAATCATTTTTACGATTCGCGTATCAGTAACCACTGGAATTGAAGCTCTAAGCCATATATTCTTTACTACATCAGCAACAACCTGAGATATTTCAGAAACAGTAGGTTCCCGATTCCAGTTCTCTGATTTTAAGTTGAACTGCACCCATATATAATGTTTCATAATGTCCTCGTATGTTGGCAAAACACGATAGTCTAAAGTTAATTGTTTTGGTTCACCAAACACAGGACACTTCAACAAATTTCTAGTTTTAGGCACGTTAGCAGACATTGCCATATTTATCGCCAACTATTTATTGAAAATAACCGAAAAAACTAATAAATAGACAAACAACACTGTATTAACTTAAATCTCTAACCAAAACTAACCTGTTGTGACTCGCATTCAAGTAAAACAGACGCAATTATACATCCAATACCCGCTACGCCGACGAGAAGTGGTGCCATCTTTTGCACAAGATCCAAAGTTTACTTCTCTCAATAATTAGGGAGTTCTCTCAATAATTAGGGAGTTCTTACACTTCTTTAATTTATGTTTTGCATAATATAGACTTTTTGATATAATATGTAAAATAGCTTTACTGTTTTTTTTTGTTGGAAAATAAATGTCGTTTGCGGCACCGGTAAACATCATTTGGAATTTAAAAACAAAATATTTTTGTTTTATGTAGTTACAAAGGAAAAGAATTTTCACTATTACGAAATAAAATTTAGAAATTTGTTTTTAAGTTCCACCCTACTGCCGGGGTAGTCAAAAAATTGTTGATGTAACGGCAGTCGATCCTGTGGGATGACAAGGTCCAAAGTCTATATATAGAGGATAATTCCATCTGCAGAATGAGGATGACTTTAACCAGGGGTCATCGATGCCAAAGATATAGCTGAATTTCACTCTACGATTAATTCAGCGAAGACCCGTCCAATTTCGCGTTTCGAGATAAGAAGGTCTTAACGACGATACAGATTTATAAGGCAATCCATTTCTTGTTTCCGGCCTTTCCACAAGTCACCTTAAACGTCGAGGTAAAGTCTCTATTAAGCGTATTAAATAAAAGAAAGGCCACTGGTTTTGACGGTTTAAAGAATACGGTGATGCGAAACCTACCTGATAAAGCTTTAGACAACATAGTTATAGTAAGCCTAACCTAGGTAATAATCAAAGAAAGCCACTTCTCGTGCTCCTGAAAGCATGCAAATGTCATCCTAATATATGAGGAAGGTAAGGATTCTACGGCGCCGGTTAACTATAGGCCGATCAGCCTGCTGTCGAGCCTAGGAAAAATCACAAAAACACTAATTTTGAATAGACTGAATGACTTCGTGCCTGTCGAACAGCTTGGGTTTCGGCCTAAATATTGCCCAGTCAGGCAGCCGACGCAACTAATTTTAAACATAATAGAAAGCTTCAATCGGAAAGAGCACAAGGGAGCGGTTTTCTTTGACGTAAGCAAGGCATTCGACAAGGTCTGAAATGATCGTCTCTTGTTGAAATTGAGACTCGAAGCTCCGAACTACTATCAAGGTGTTAGCTTCTTTTCTGGTGAATAGTAGTTTTGCTGTCTCATCAGAGAACGCACTTTCTTTGAATAAACACATCAGGGTGGGAGTGTCGCGAGGTTCACCTCTTTCTCCGATGCGGTATATCATTTGTACTTATGACATTTCGCGCGATAGGTTTCCGCAGCTCTATCTTCTCGCTGACGACACCGCAATAACTTCCACTGCCAAACAGCTGCGACTTGTCAACCGGATGCAGGACCACATAATTAAGCTAGAGAAATGGCTTTCGGCTTGGATGATTCATTGAATCCCTCTATTTATTATTCTGAAAACGATGTTAGTAGGCATAAGACTAGAACGGAGTTCAGGTCAACTGGTGCCAGGAGGTAAAATACCTGGGACTTATACTGAACTGGAGGCGCAATTTAATTAATAGCGTAAAGCTAGTATTCCGTCAATTGCGCTCTATCTACCCCCTGCTTTACAAGCGGAGTGGACTGGGTAATAGGACTAGAGTTAACCTTAACAAGGTGTTGGTCAGGCCTCACCTTCATGGTGCAACATAAGCAGAGCAGAGCATCCAGGTAATACAAAACAGGGCGCTAAAAATTATCGCGGATGTACCCAGGTACACGATGAATCGCATACTTCATCAAGATTTTCGTATGCCTTTAATAAATGAATTTTTCACAAAAATTATTACAGACTCACGGACGTATCGACAAACCCATTTTTCACGGACTCTCACACGAAATTGATCCAAACCGAACAGTATGTACAGACTACTGAAAGACTGGCTGTTGGTCCAATTCCATAGTAGAGAGGCACTATCAATATCAGAATCAATAGAACAGGCGCCAAGATTTTGCAGTCAAAAACTTTTTAAATCAAGCAAGCACATACAAGAATATTCAAAGCAAAATTCGATTCAAAAATGATGAAACCTAAACAGTTTGCGAGGATTTAAATTAAGTCGCAGGAGCATACCTAACTTAAAAGTACAGAGAGATCCGAAGTAGGATAGATCTGAAACATTTCGCAACTATTATATTATTAATCACAATTATACTCTAAATAGGGAATTATAATAAGTAATTATAAATCCGAAATCAATCAGAATTTTAAACACTGTCAACAATATATATTTTTGGCAAGTGCAAGAAACTTGGCATAGTCCGCAAGTCCTCCAACTCCCATTTCCTATAAATCTGGAACCCAATAACCCAAACTATTCTCAATGGGACAGAAATTCAAAAAAACATTTTTTAATGGATCTACATTCACCCAAAAAGGCCAAAACACTTCACAAATAAAAATGTCTGTCGTCATATTGTCAGTATTTAATGTAAATCAAAATAAAAAGGTATCTAAAATGTACCGGCAGCTTTCCCAGACAAATTTCTAAATGGAACAAAAGAAATTCAGGGCGAAGGAAAAAATTACTATTATTCTTGGCTCATAATTTTCCGTATTAAAATTCGGGACGCGCAGTATTAAAAACCTAGCGTCTAGGAATGGGATTGTTCTTTTCTTTTATGGTTTTGAGTTAAAAAGACATTAGTATCAAAGAAAATGATAGAAAGCTTATCTACTGGGAAATTTTACATCTCTTGATGGATGCCAAGTTTCCTTATTTCCTTGCTTAATCCTAAAATCTCATTACTAGTGAGACATGACGTGAAGTTAAGTTTTTCTCAGAGTTCTTTTTCACAATTCTGTCCTTTGTTTTCAATTCTATTAATTTTCTTCTATTATTGTATCCTCTTTACATGACCAAATCATTTTAACTGATTTTCTTCGGTACTTTCTCCTACTGGTTTCGTATTGGATCCTTGTCAAATATATAATTTCGGGCATAGTCTTTCAATTTTCCTAAGAAAACTCGTTTTGTTGCTTGCATTTGTTTGTGTATTTCCCTTGTTGTGTGTGATTCTGAGCCATTTATTCTGGATCTCTCTCTCCTTAACGTCAGGCATCACCTTTAACTTCTATTAGTCATTGGGATCTTTGTTAGCCATACTTCAATTAAGAAAATGGATTTGAGCGAAGCCTTGGATCATTTAAATCATGCGCGTCTTTTTAGACACATTCTTCTCTCTCCTCAAAAAGGCTGGGTTTATCAAAGCTACAATCATTAGTGCCTCTCCACTATGGCTGGCTGCAGCTCATTTCTAGGGAACTTTTAAGTGCAATCCGGTGGTGATTGTAAATACCGTACGGTTGTAGTAGTCTGTTATTATTTTATCATAAAATTTAGTCAGGGTCGGTATTTCAATGTGTCTATGTAGTGGTGATTGTACATACCGTACGGTTGTAGTAGTATGTTATTATTTTATCATAAAATTTAGTCAGCGTCGGTATTTCAATGTCTCTATGTAGCACTCTATTTACAGTACATCTCGAAGTGTCCGCAATTATTTTTAACCCTCTAACTTGTAGCACCTATAGCTTGTCATGCGCTTTCCTGCTTATGGTGCACCATGTTGGCATAAGTCGGGACCGGCATGACGAGAGTTTTATATAAATTAAATTTAGTTCTAAACCATATCTTGCTCCTTTTATTTAACAGGCAGTATATAGAACGAAGCTTATTGACAGCTTTTTGAATCTTAATTCGGGGTTCTTTGTCCAATTTAGTCTCTCATCAAAAACAAGTCTATAGTACTTGACTTCCTGACCTCAACCTGAATGTCATTAACCAAGAGTGTAGTCTCTAGTCTTCTAGCTCTCCTCTTCGGAAGAAAATGACTCTCGTCTTGGCAGGATTCAGGCAAATCCTCGTTAAGTTTCTGAGGGAACTAGGTATTATATTCCCGGTAAATATGAGGATTTACATCGCTACAATACCGAACATTTTGACGGTTAACTTTCTCATTTAGAAAGAAAGTACACTCATCACTAAAACCAATACATTTAAGGTAATTTGAGTAACGGTTCAATCTTGCACCCATTAATTCACAAAACTCTAGTCTACGATCCGGATCATCTTCTGTTAACTCGTGTAACATTTTCAAATTGGAGGGATGAAATTTAGAACGTTTAAATACTCTCTGGACACTTTTACTTACTTCGCATTCAGCTGCTACAAGCCACGTCGGCTGCATTGGTTTAACAATCATTGCAGCCACTATCTGAATCTGTTTTTCTTCTTCTAATGAGGGCCGTCCACTTCTTTTAAGATTTCCAACACTTCCAGTTGTTTGGAACTTTTGAATTAATTCTCGCAAATATTTCCTTCAAATTGGGCGATCAGGAAAACCTTTATTAAAAATGCGCTCAGCAGCATGACAGCTACGTTGCGCCTCCCCAAAAATCAAAACTGCCTCTATTTTATCTTCCATTGGACGAAACATTTTAAATCAATTAAATAATTGACTTTAACGACCACAGTAGTATAAGCTACACAACTTACTGACAAATACTTATTTGACAGGTCAAAACAAAACAGTTTTTTGTGAAGAAGCAAAGCCTACTTTGCATTCCAAATTTAAAAAAATGTGATCTATTGTAATGAAATGGCAGCTACGAAACCTAACTACTTCTTCTTCTGTCTTCGAGGGTGTGAAACAAAAAAAACAAACACTTTTTACTACCCACAACCCCCGCAAATGAGCAAAAACCCCCCTTTTGCCCCGCTTTCTAGTGGATATGAGTGTTTGGAGTGGTATGATTTGGATTTTTAAGAGGGTTTAGAGACATGGAAAGGGTTATGAGACATAAGTTTCCTTGGCCCTTGGCTCAGGGGTTGTTATAGCCCTGACCCTATCACGGCCCTTTCCTTGTCTCTAAGCTGTCATGAAAATCTCTATCATTCCCTCCAAACACGCATTACCACGAAAAAATTGCGAAAAAGGGTGGTTTCGGGGGTAAAAAAAGGTTTTTATTATTTTCTTGGTTTTCGTCACCCTCGAAAACAAGGGAGGGGGGAAGAAAGTTTCATAGCTGCAGCTAATATTCATCAAAATGCGGCATTCATAGTTTTATTGCTTAAAAATCAAATTAAACCCACATTAGCAAAAGTGGCCGCCATTTTGAAATGAATCGATAAAATCTTTTGAAACTTGGGGTCGTTCATAGATTGAAAATATCTTTCCAGCGAGGTATCACTCGACCTCATCTGCCATTTTAAAATTTTATTCAAAATGGCGCCCTGCCGCCATTTTTGAAAACTGACTCCAGAATTTATACTAAAAAAGTAGTATTCTAGTTATTATTAAACGTACCAATATTTCATTATTTTCACATTTGTTAATCAAAAGTTAACATGGAGGGGGGACTTTAGACACGCACTGTATATTGGACAGCATCGGAGCAAAAGGAGACCATTGCAGAAAAGCAATAATCTTAACAAAATAATTGGGAGCCCCCAGTCTTATCAATATTAAGGCCAGGCCGCAGTGCCAGACCTTATCTAAAGCCTTCGAGATGCCGAAGGAAGAAAACCGCTTCCGTGTGTGGTCTTCTATTACAAAAATTCTGGCCGCCAGTCTCGTCGTCTGCCTCACTGTGCAGTGTTTTCTCCTAAGGTCAAATTGCTCATTGAAAAGAACATGATGCTCGATGATAAAGTCAACCAGACGAATAAGTAAATTTGTTTTCAATAATTTTCTCGACTCTCGACAACAGACTTATTGGCCTATAACTTACCACCTGTGTCGCGTCTTCGTTTTGTTTCAGGATTAGCTTAACTTTTGTTTTTTCCACACACACGGATAGTGGCTTTCTTTGATTATTGCCAGTGAAAGGTTTAATTTATGATGATGCTTGGCAGAATGCGGAATATAGCATTTTTAATACTTTCGAAACCAGAGGCCTTCTTAACATTTAAGTTTGCAATAATGCCGTCTACCTTATATATCCTAACGTTTGAGACGTTTTTAGCAGGATTATGTATCTTAAACGTCCTGGAGACCCTTTCATCTCTCTCTGGGTCGACAGATGGGTTTTCAGTGAACTGTACTCTGCGAACAGTTCAACCTCTTGCTTGCAATCCATTAATATCTCGTTGTCCTGGGTTCTAACAAATGACACCGGTTTCTTGGAGCTCCTCATCAGGACCCTCGTCATCATGTTAATGCTACCGCTTTCTATATTGCGGTACCTTATCCTGCTTTCCCAGGAGAGGATTCCTGCATTAAAGTTGTAAAGCAACCAGTGTGTGCTTGCTTAGAGTGGAAGGTCGCGAGGATCTCCAAGCTCAATTATGATCGGGAGGTGATCCGAGATTAGTTCGTTCAGCACTACTGGCTGAAATATTTGCTCTGTATTCTTCATCACAAAGATGTTCATGATCTCCGGCAGCCCATGCACAAAGATGTGAGTGTGAGTCTCCGATGATATATTGTGAAAGTTAAAAATATCAGAGTGATTAAACAGGTTGAAACCTCTTGCCTCTGTCACTCTACAACCCCAAGCTCTATTTTTGGCATTTAGGTACCAGGTACCGGCGCTTACCATTTTTTAAGTTTAGAACTACATTGGTTCCTTCGATGTGGACACAGTCTGGACTGTCTTAGGCAAAAGTGTAATTTTTTACTAGGATGATGATTCCACCACCAGGTCTATTCGACCTGTTATTTCTGTGGGCATTGTAATTTGGAAATGTAAATCTTGGTTTTTAAGCCACATTTCCTGAACCAAGAGCACATCAATGCCATGCTCCTTGACAACATTACTCAGCATGAGAACGAAAATCTTAAATATTTGCACCCTTGTTTGTCTTTGCTTCCTGGGAAGGTTCATTTTATACTGTTAAAGAGTTTTCCAGAGTTTGCTGTTTTTTTGTGATTTCTTCTGATTTTCTCTTGATAATTCATCCAGGTATTGAAACTTTTATCTCTTTATTTCTTCATTCTTATTTGGTGGATTTGTTCTTTGTTGCTCCTTATAACTGAATTGGCGGCATATAGTATGCTGGTTAAATTTTGTTCATTGCTGTCAAGCTTCTTTCTTCTCTGTGAGTGGCGATGAACGAATTTCTTTCAGACATGTTTGCAATTAATATAGTCAAATCTGGTCTTATCGGGCGGGTTTACGATTTAACAAAGACATACTTTCAATTTTTCTTTTCTTTTATTGCGTTTAATCATACTAACCAAATAAAATCCGTCAGACAAATATGACAGACTTATGCAATTTTGGCATGAAAGAAAAGGATAGGTATTTTATTTAATTTTCAGCAATTCAAAAAAGTTTGTACCTGCCCAAGTACCTGCCACCTTCGTCTTGATTTAAAGATGTCATTTTTGTGACTTTGACAGTTTGTGACAAAATGAAAAAATTTTCTGGGTTTTTGCATCCCCAAGCAAAAAAAATGGTACTTAATCTGATAAGCTATTTCGAAAATGCAAGAAAAAGTGGAAATTCGCCAACCAATATTCAGGAAACAGCAGCCAAAGCACTGGGAATTAGTTTAAGGGCTGTGCAGAGAATTGCGCATGAAAAAAAACATAACCTAATACCCAAGAATACTAAAAAATGTAAACGATGAAAGCCAAAGACTGAGAATTTAAGCGAAAATATTAAAATGGGAGTTCGAAATGTGATTTACGATTTATACAGATCAAAAACCGATGTAACTCTTCCAGTTTTACAAGAAACATTAAAAATTTGGGGTATTTTGGAAATTGGACTTGAAGCGCTATCAAAATTAATAAAAAAGTTAGGTTCTCGCTATAAAAAAGACTGTAACCGAAGATTTTTATGTGAGCAGCCACAGATAGTGAGTCAGCGTGTTCAGTTTTTAAAAAATTATACGGAGAATTACAAATCGAAATTTAGAAAAGTGGTATTTTTAGACGAAAGGTGGATATTTTCAACTGGAAGTGGTTCAAAATCTTGGCAAGATGATTCTGTGAAAAGCGTAAAAAGGAAAAAGGGATGTGGCACGGGAAAGCGGTTCATTATTTTACATGCTGGTTCTGTAACAGGACATGTTCCAGGTGCAAGCTTAATGTTTTCTTCAACATTAAAAAGTGCTAACTACCATGATAATATGAATTGCGAAATGTTTGAAAAATGGTTAAAAGTTCAATTGATACCAAATTTGGATTCTCCGTCTTTAATTGTATTAGATAATGCATCATATCATTCAAGAATTTTAAATAAACAGCCTACTTCATCTTGGAGGAAAAATGATACTTATGAGTGGCTTGAAAAACACAACCAAAATCCTTCACCAAATATGCTTAAATCGGAACTCCTATCAATGGCAAAGTCTCTTAAAAAACCAAGAATATACGCGGTAGATGAAATATTGCGTGAATATGGCCATGAGGTTCTACGACTGCCGCCATATCATTGCCAGTTTAACGCAATAGAATTAATATGGGCCGGGGCAAAGTCTTATTATGAAAAACATGTAGGTGATGGTCTTAAATCCGACCAAGTACAAATAGTTTGGCAAGATTCTTTGGATCATATTACACAAGAGTACTGGAAGAATTTAGTGGAACATACAGCAATATTAATAAGGGATTGGTGGGATCGAGAACAAGTACTAGATGTCGAAGTAGCGCCAATGATAATTGCTCCATTCGAAGACGACTCAGACGACGAGGACTTTTCAGATTTTATAAGTGACGATGACAGTTTTAGTCTATAATTAGTTTATAAACGGTTTTCTTTGTTTACATTTTTTAGTATTCTTCGGTATTATATTATGCTTTCTTTCATGCACATTATTCTGCACAGTCCTTAAACTAATTTCCAGTGCTTTCGCTACGGTTTCCTGCATATTGGTTGGCCAATTTCCACTTTTTCTTTCATTTTCGAAATAGTTTATCAGACTAAATGTCATTGAATTTTTAGGTTTTAGTAGTAAAATTGTTAAAATAAATTACACTTGTTTATTATTGTCGTTTTTAATAAATACATTTAAGGTATACTATTTACAGGGATGGCGAACCAATGGCACGCGACATAAAATTTTGGCTCGCCACCGATCACAAAGTTTACTATGAATTATTATATTACGAATTGCGACAGCACGTCTATGGCCTCATTAAACATTTCTTTAGAAAAAATGCACGTTAATACATAAAGATTCGCCACCCCTGTACTATTATGTACATAATTTTTTCAAAAATAATAATATTATATCTGGCTATCTTCACGACTTCACGACAGTTAAAATAATAAAACTATGTATCTTTTCTCCGGGTATATTGATACCTACATAGTCATCCGTGAGCTTTGGACCCGCATTTTGAGACCGGTTTAGACTTTATAACTTTATACGTTTCTTTCTCCCACTTATTTTTAGCGGGCCGCTTATTGGCTTAACAGGGGCAAAATACGTGTAAAATAAATTTGGGATTTGATACCTCACCGGCTCTAGTAGCTTTTTCTCGTTGACTTTTAAAGTAGGTAACCTATTAAATTGGAAATATTTTTTTAGCCTGATATTACACAACAAAAATTTAACCAATGTGTAATTTGATTTTTTTTTTATATTTAATTTATTATCTGCTGAAATAAACTAAAATTTGTTTAATTTATTTAACATTTCATCGACATTGTTGGTGGTCGTTAGTCAGGGGTTTTACTGTAGATTGTTTATCTAATTTTCCAACATCATTTTGGTTATTAAATTTGTTAAATGTAAAACTATTGTGTTAAACGTCTGCAATAATACGAACGCACCCCTGAGAAATTAATTTTGGAACGAGACCCGTCATTTTTATTATGACTGATAGTTTCAAGTTAACGGTTAACCTATTAACATTCAATTTTATGGAAAATCAGCTGTCCATATACGGCCATATTGGTTTTTTACGATTCACTTGTTTAACTTCCAGCGCCCACGCCAGCGCGAGCGCCGACGCCGGCTTCGAGTTTATAAATCCAGCTTTATTTACAACATTTTGATGAGCTCTGGAATTTTCGAATTGATTCATATAATCGGTGACCTTTGGACCCGCCAGATAAGGCCAGATTTGTCTTTATCAAAGTTCCTTAAATCTCCATAATATTATTGTCTTTCTCTTCCTAATATACATTAACATTGGCTTCGCACACGAAGCGCTCGCAGAGTCATAAAATACTTTTCTTTCGGTGATATGCCATAAAAAAAGAGTCATAGCTTTTTAGTATTTTCTGTGTTAATTTGCATACTACACTCAGTTCCAAAAAAAGTGACGCACCTAATTTTTGTTGCAACTTTGAAGATCTGTCATATCTGAAAAAATGGACCGATTTTTATTATCTTTCCATTTGTTGGTAGGTAATTCCGCTACCTTCAAGAAAAAAATAAACTGGTATACATTTTTTCAAAGCCCCCTGAATGATAGTGGAAAAACTCAAGCCATGTTATTTTCTTAATTTTTGACTCACCCTGTGCGTTAATCAAGTAAATGTACAGAAAGCGCTTACATTCTATATGAAAGCCGCTTCTTTTACGAGCAATTTGTTTTTTTTTTCCCATTAATTTATCTCTAAAATTGTCCGAATTACAGCTTTTTTGCTGGAACCTTGCATATTACCAACTTTATGAATTTATCGAGAAACAGTTTTTAACAGATACGAATTTTAAAAAACATTTTTATTAAACACAAAATTATAAACTAGGATAACTGCTAAATACCGTGTATTGCCTCCCCTAGCAACTCTAATCTACGCGGCATACTAGAAATTAGGTTTCTTATCGTTTCCATTGGTATACGATTCCATTCTTCCACTAATGCATATGCTAATTCTGCGAGATTTCCAGCAGGCCTCTAGCGAGAACGTACCTTTCTCCCAAGTTCGTCCCACAAATGTTCTATAGGGTTCATAACGGCTTCTGGCAGGCCACTGTAATGTAACTAGCAATTTTAGTCGCCGCTACGTAACCTCGACTACATAAAGAACTTTAAAGTTGGTGTTACTAGTATCGGGAACCGTTTAGGCACCGTTCCTTCACCACGTTGTTACCAAAATGGGGAAAGATTTTCCAGTAGAGTTTACGTGCCTGTATCGTTACCGGAACTGTAAAATTTACGTTGCGAGACAGTTTCAGGAACGTCGCGAAACCGTAAATGTATGGTAATTTCAACCAAAATGGGACTTTTACCCATCATGCCTTTTGAACCTTGAAGATATTTATTTGGTCTCTCTTTCTTTCAACTAAAATAATGTATTTTGTGTTTGCGTCTCTAAATAATATACTTTATCAACTTCACAATATGTCAATATATATTTTATTTACCTAATCATTTAAAATAATTTTATATGAATATTTAGGCTTTGATTTTTCGTAAAACACAAACGCATAAAATTTTTTTGTGAAAATTAATTATGATAAATCTGAAAATAACAACGCCCACTCAAAATAAAGCCGCATGAAGAAAAAAATACTTAAAATAGAAGAAATACTAAAATATACAAATATTTATTTTAAGAAGTTAAAAGGTCTCTAATAATTAGAAACCATAAAAAATAAAGATGTTGATTATTAAACAGATAAAATAGGACGTATATTGTCTACTTTTACGCAAATTAAAATTTTTCCACAAATGGCGTCTCAATCTTTCTATAAAACATGGCGGAATATTATTCAACGCTACGTTGAAGCCACCTCTAATTCGTTAAAGTAGAATTTACTTATGCATAAGTAGCGAGTTCACAAAAAATTCTACTTTAAAGTTTATTTTACTCTATAGTAGAATTTGTCACCTAAAAATTAAAATTTTTGTTACTCCGTGGTAACAAACACGGAGGCGCTACCTAGAAATTATCCTTTGAAGTGATCTTTAAGACTTACTAGTATTTTTTTTTTACAGTGGAGTTCCATTCGTTACATTAAAGTTCACATTGGGAACTTTAAAGTAATAATTCGTAAGTTTTGGAACTTCGTAGTTAAATTATGCCGGACCCGAGTACGTTCACTTGACATGAGCTCTGTCGGGTTTTTAGCCACGCCTCTTTAAACGTCCGCTTGGAACTATGGAATATTTTATGCGAGGGGCATAAGTTCTCTAAAATGTGTACACAGATTTTAAATCTTTATAGATTTTACGGAATTTTCCAAGATTTTTGGAGATTTAAAAAAAAAAGATTTTTAGAGATATCTGAAAATTTTATAAAATTTTCAAGGATTTTAAGAGATTTTGAGGAAATTTGGGATTTCAAGATTTTAAAAGGTTTGTACACCGATTTTTAGAAGTTAACCGCCCCTCGATTTTATGTTTTTTTTTTTCTAATGGTCACTAAGTAGGTATATAAAAACTACATTCTTATTAGGTATTTAGTTATTTATTGATGATCTAAAGTATGTAAAATAGGCAAAAACACAATAAAATGGCGCATATATTCAAGCGAAAAAAGTTTACATTTTATTTCCCTTAAAGAATATAATTTTGGAGCAGCTAATGCTCCATCAGATTGGTAAATATTAAGAAAAGAAGATTTAACAGGAGTATTAAAAAAATCATATTTTATTTTAATGCAAGAACCATAAACATATATTTCGTCGTGATAGTATGTTGCGTTAATCATCGATACAATATCACCATCATACGTCATAAACCACCTGTTCTTTTTATTATTTGAAAGAATAAAATTGTCATTAATATGAAAAGAATTAAATACCCTTCGGCATGATGGTAATTGATGAATTTCATTTTGATTATGATTTTTAACAAATGGACTAGAGACATGGTGTTTTTGGTTAGTGGTCGAATTTAATTTTGAAAGTTCAATTATTCGTTTAGCAATTTGGGCTAGTGGTCGATTTCCATTGCGCAATAGTAATTTTAAATGACCAAGAAAATTTTCAGAGGGGTACGCAGATATCTCAGACAGATTTCCAAATTTTTTTACATCATTAACAACGTGACATAAATTATGAATATAATATTACTACTAATGGCATCAATACCATATATCTTAATAAGTTTCTCAATATAATCTTTTAGCAATTGTTCAGCTACACTAATGTACTTAAGATATGTTTGACAAGAAATAATTGTAACTGCACAAAATAATATCAAATAATGTTCATAGACTTCGGGGGCTAAAATATCTTTAAGTACAGCTGGTCCAAGATATAGTAGAAATGTTCGATATTCTAGGCCTTTCCAAAATTTTAAACATTTCAGGTTTCTTATAGCTCGATGAATTTCTACCGGCCTAGTTTTGTTGCATTGCTCCAGTAAGTGGGACAGTGAATCAATTTGTGCTCCGGAAAATTTCGTACGAAAATTGTAATTTCCATATATCCAACCATATAAACATTTTCTCATCACTCCTGAAAATGAAAAGCGAAATCGAATTTGGCATACGTGGTCTAAAAGTTATAAACATTTCAAATGGCACACCCCTATGTTTAGTATTGTTATTTTTCTATATCTTAAAAAAATACATATAATCATCAGCAGTAAATAAAACTAAATGAAGGATACAAATAGTTAAAACAAAAAACCTACCAAGATCAAAGAGATGCAATGAATCTGCCACGATAAAGTCTCCTACCATATCAATTGAAAGGGCCAATAATGGTGAGTCTTCTTTGTGATGCTCTTCATCTAATTTTCTTCGGAAGCTCTCATCGGTTCTAAGAACACAGTCTATTTTCGGAAAACTCATATGCCTTCCCCCTTTATCATATTTTCCAATTTCTGTACATTTAATACACCCATGGGCAGCATTAAATCCTACAGTACCTTAAATTCAATAATTCATTAAAAAAATCAGTAAATAGAAACTAAATTGACACAAACCTTTAATAAAACTTCTTGCTGGGGTATCACAGACAAAATACATGATATTTACTTCAATTTTATGTTCATTGCATATTATTCCATTAAGCACAATATCATTAAGTTCATTGACATATTGTGTGAAAAATTCTTGTAAAGGTGGTTTGCTTTGTCCACTATAAATTGCTACGACCATTGGTTTTAAATGGTTCATATTTGCAATTCTAAATAGTATAGGCCAAAATTCTGTCGATGCACTTCTAAATGGTGGTAAACCATCTACATTGAAAATTAACGAGATTGCTAGTGGTTCTTTTAATCCTTTGAATGTTTTTAGCAAGCAGTTTCTTATGCCATGGTACCAGAATTGTCCATTACCCATTGTTACAATATCTACTGATTTTGGTGACTTCAAAAGGCTTCGGCTATCAGCTGGTAATTGATGTCCTTGTGACCTCAATATTTGAAGTAGATGATTATTAGCCTGATGAGTTATTCTTTCGGCTAAACACCATTCTCTAATACTTTGCATAAATGAAATTGACGAACAAATATCATTTTCTTTTTCCTCGTCAAAATTATCATTTTCAGGGACACAATAATCAAGGTCATATTTATCTGTTAAAGTTAAACTGTTACACTTCTGGATCTTAATGTCAGAATTATTGGCATTGCTGAAACAAGAAACATCACTTGATGTACTTGTTTCAACGCTCGCTAATAAACTTCCAGTTTTTATTTCAGAAATTTGGTTTGAAGTAACACAAGCATTACTATCACTTTTAGGTTTATTTAGTTCAAGTTTCACTTTTCTATAAAATGTAGAAGAATGACGATATTTTCGTTCTCCAATTATTTTCCGTCTAGCTTCCATTATCGTGCACTTTTTATTTACAGCTGCTTCACTACACGCGTACTGCTAACAACTAAATTTATATTGAAAAGGGAATGTGTCCTGTATAAGATTTACGGTAAAAATTACTTTAAAGTAATTTCGTCTTGTAGTTACTACTATAAGGTAATTTTTTAATAGTTTAATAGGTCAATATTACTTTATAGTAAGAAAACACAGAAACGCTTACGAATCGGTTACCTTGCAATGTTACATAGAAGTGGCTACCTGTATGATATTTTTATTGTCCCTATGTGGTTGTGGGTACCTTTAAAAACACTTTGTAGTCACGCCGACTTAAAAGTCAAATTTTTGTCGTTATGGCGACAATTATTTTTTACTTTAAAGTTTTGGTATTATATAAGTAGCTAAACCTTGACGCGCCACGGTTCTAGCAACCCTGAAACTTACCACAAAGTAATGGCCCTATATGATCACGAAACCAGGTAGGTGTTACGCAAATTCCACTAATTTTTCTGACTTACTAGAGGTTTAAACTTCATAATAAGTTATTTGGTATCATTTACTATTTTTTTACCTAAACATAGTAGCAGTGTCAATTAGTGAGGGTTTCTATAACTTTGATGCTAGTTGGGGTGGTGATATCCGTAGCTTCTAAAAAGTTTCGAACAATTGCTGCGGTGTGTGGTCGGACATTATCCTGCATCAATATAAAATTATTGCCCACTAACTCTGCATGAGGTAAGACATACTGCTGTAAAATGTCAATATAGATTAGCGCTGTCATCGACTACCTCAATGAAAAAACATGGAGGGGTGTCTTTCCATTCATTGAAATCCCTCCCCAGACCATAACCGACCCACCATTATAACTTTCACATTCTGTTATTAATTTCTGATTTAACCTTTCACCTGTCCTTCTCCATACTCTTTTCCTTCCATCCACCATGTTAAGGCAAAACCGTGATTCATCCGTAAACAAGACATTCGACCATTCACGAATATTCCATTGTCCATAATTTTCAACGAAGTTTCTTCTAGCAGCACGATGTTGTGACAATAATTAGAGACCTTTTGCAGGTCTCCTAGCTTTCAAATTAACTTCGTTTAGACGTCGACATACCGTTTGCTTACTTATCGTAACACCCCGAATTTGGCGAAGATCTTGCTGAACATTGACCACAGTATTTGATCGATCACGTAATATCCTCAATCTTAAGAAGCGATAATCTCTTGGAGAAGTTTTTCGAGGGCGACTAGAACCAACCCTTCGAGCAGAGCTTCCTGCTGTTCGTACTTGTGGATTGCTCTACGAGCAGTTGCTTCCTGGACACCCACTGCACGAGCGGCTTAACGTTTACTACGCCCATCGTTAACTAAAGTAACTAATGCTGCTACTTGTTCTGAAGTTATTTGAGGCATTTTATGTAATTTTAGCCACTTAAACTTTTATAATGACATTGACTTTTTTAATGACACAACGACAAAGGGTCAAATATGGAGATTGCCATGGCAAGGGCAATTGTTTTTTTAAAGGCAGTGTGACCCTACAATAAATTACATTTGTGGGATGAACGTAATGTTTCAGCAAAAAGCTGTAATTCGGACAATTTTAGAGATAAATTAATGAACAAAAAATCAAAATGGTCGTAAAAGAAGCGACTTTCATATAGAGTGTAAGCGCTTTCTGTACATTTACTTGATTAACGCACAGGGTGAGTCAAATATTAAGAAAATAACATGGCTTGAGTTTTTCCACTATCATCCAGGGGCTTTAAAAAAATGGCTACCAGTTTATTTTTTTCTTAAAGATAACGGAATTACCTACCAACAAATGGAAAGATAATAAAAATCGATCCATTCGTTCAGAAATGACAAAGCTTCAAAGTTGCAACAAAAATTAGGTGCGTCACTTTTTTTGGAACTGAGTGTATATGTATTTGCTGCGTGGTTGTTCTTTATCGATATCGCCCTCTCTGCACAATTTATTACTCAGTTAACAATATTTCCTACATTTGCATTATAACTAAACAAGTATTTTGATACTGGAATAGCTGGAATTCTCTAATGAACACTATATAGGAATATCTGGGTCGTAAAGAGACTACAAAGGAACAATTAACAAAGAAGTAATGTCTGCTAAAGGAACCGCAACTCCTGCAACTTCAGGATGAAGCGCATTTTCGAAGAAGTTTCCTTTTTTGTTTCGCGGGAGTTACAGCGAAGCTTTTCTTTCGCTACTTCTTTTGAAGCCGCCTTTCGAGTTATTTAATTGAAATTTTTGCCAGAAATTCCTTTATGCGTTGGACAATTGAGGACTTTGAGAGCACTGTAAGGGCTCAAGGTATTTTAATTTTAAAACTTTTTGATTTGTACGGCCGTGTTCTTGCAACTTAAACAGAAAAAGCGTTAGACATCAGGCTTGATCCAATTTTAATAATGTTTTTTTCATTGCATTCGAAAAAAATTAAAGAACCTATGCACGAGTTAAGTTAGTTTAAGATAGTTCAAACTAGTGATGTCGCAAGCCCAGGTTTTTGAGCAAGACTGGGTCTGGACACTGCCGTCTCGAAGAACAGGCCGCCATGTTAAGATCGTGACGTCACATTAGAAGATGGAATTTATTATAGAGGTTATATGGCATGTATGTAAAAATTGATATTTGTTAGTCAAAGATGTCTTAAATTATATCAAATAATTCGTATATTAAAAAGGTATTTCGATGATTAGTATACAGAGTGATTCAAGACTATAAACTAGCTTATGTTATGATCACTAAGTATTGCTTTCGATCTTCTTCGATACTTCTTCGAGGTTACGAAAATAATTTCCAAATAATCCCTGAATAACAAACATTTTTAACAATTTCATAGGTAGCTATTTTAAATAAAATTTTATATCAGACTGTTGGCAGGTACATACTATCATTTTATCTTTCTCGAGAAACTATATAAACTTAATTTAACTTGGTTTTCGACTAGAAAAATAAAGAGGCGTTAAGAGGAACCTGCTTTAAACTTGTAGGTATGTTTTAACCGATATTTTAAGTCAGAAAAACTTGTCCGTATGAAAATTTAAACAAGTGTACAACGAACGTAGGCGTTGTTTTGTTACTAAATTTTTGTCCGAACCTAACCTAAGTATGACACCAAAAACCTTTCCTCAAAGTACTTGCAAAAGTTGATACATTTTCGCAATGCTAAATCGTCTCTTGGGATCCTTTTTTTATCAATAAATAGCATTTCATCAGTAAAATACATTATAGCTGAATATTACACCCGGGAACACATCATGAATTTAGCATTTTTCGCTATTTCACAGCAACTTAATCAAATAATTTATGGTTTTACATATAAAGGTCTAAACTACATTAAATTAATATTATGGGTTTTCTAAAATAATCACATTAAACTGCTAAAAAGAACTAAAAACTTAAAGAAAACACCAAAACGGTCTACCATAACAATGAAAACCTGTCAAAACGTGGATCGACTAAAAACAGCTAATTTTAGAATGTGGGCGGGAACATGACGGCCTGTCTCCTCGAGACGGCAGTGATCTGGAGGTTGGGTCCGTAAACTGAATTAAACCCAATTTTTGAGAAATTTTCTAAAGATTACAATGCAAATAATTTCAAGGTATTCTCCGACACAAGGTAAATGGTCATGACTTTACCTGCTTTATAACGATCGGGCGACTTTACCCACCATAAACCAATTAAGGGCTGGTTTGTAAGCGTTTCTAAATAACAGAGAGGTATTTTATTTTTGTTTTGATAATGTACGTATTTAAGGTATAATTAATTATACCTGTCGACATATTAGAAATTGTCGAAATATTAATAAATCATTTGAACTGTGTCATTCAACGGTGTTCATTGGTGTTATTAATATTAGTAATTTTTAAAATGTTCAGACCGTGGGTTGAAAACTGTGAATCCGACGACGGAATTGAAGACACAAACGAGCAAAAAACAAAGTGCCATTTACAGATGTGCTGCAAGAGGATTGTTTTGCGAGTATATCAAGGTAAAATTTATATTTTTTTTAGTTTTGATATGAAAGAACATATTACACTTCTTATGGATTCCGGACAGATTTTTTTAAAATTCTAGTATGTTATTTTGGAAGTCGAAATAAGCATTTTCTTTCATTGGACCGACCTTGTAACCACACAGAGTGATACAAAAATATCAGGTCAAAATCTTACGGAAAATATTTGTCTGCAGGTCTTCTAAAAACGTTGCGAAAGAAGTTGTTAGCAAATGGTCGATTTGCTGCTAGTCGCGAAACGTTACGCCGATTCCTGCACAAAATTGGATTTAGATTAAAAAAAATTGACAAGCGCATTTGCATTAAAGAGACCCAACGGTTAGTGGAATGGAGACAAAAATATTTAACACAAATTCATCAGTTCCGCGCAGAAAACCAAAATATATACTATTTAGATGAGACTTGGTTCGACACCCATGACACTATAAAAAAAGGATGGCAAGATTCTTCATCAAAGTGCATTTTAGATGTACCTGCTTCTCGAGGAAAGAGAATATACATCTTACACTGTGGCTCGAGGGATGGCTGGGTGCCGAACACTTTGCAACTTTCAGCAAAAAACATTAAGGACTGCTCGTTAGACTACCATCAGGACATGACAAGTGAGCTTTTTGAAAATTGGATGAAAAATTCTCTTCTTCTAAATATTCCACCAGGCAGTGTAGTCGTTTATGATAATGCTAGTTATCACAGCACCTTAGCTGAAAAAATACCAACCATAAGCAGCAAAAAAGATGTACTGCAAGAGTTCCTTAGCCAACATGACCTCTATTTTGAAGATAATTATACAAAAAAAAAAAATAGTTGAGGTACTAAAAACAAAATCGTATGATAAAATATATTGCGTAGATGAGGCTATAAAAGCATCCGGTAACATACCACTTAGATTGCCCCCCTACCATTGCGATTTGAATCCTATACAGGGTGTTCCACGTAGAAGTTCCGCATTTTCAACCCGGTAATTACACAGATGTCAAAAAAGCCTTTGCCATTCGTTTCCAAACAAGAAAAAATGTATTCCGATATCTCAAAAACTAAAGAAAATAAAGGGGGGTGGAACTTCTACGAATGACACCCTGTATAATAAAAATTATATATTACGGCTTACTACTTTTACGCATGTTAATAATTTACGTCAAAGTCAGCAATACACAATAAATTTTTGTACATATACAAGCATTGTTTCAATCTTCCTACTACCACCCTGGACCGGAATGATTTATTTGCTAAAATAGAAGCATAAGCAGGTATAAGTATAAAGGGATTAGCTCGGGGATTAGTTAGTCATGACCATTTACCTTGTGTCCTACTATATCTAAACTAGGCAAGTTATAGATGAACTCCATTTTTAATAATTCTAACTCTAGAGGCCAACCAAAAAACTTAAAAGTTATATCCAGGGATTTCTTTTGCCCACTTACCAAAAATATATGTTTCAAAAGTTGAACGATTAATGGTTTTTGAGATACAGCAGGCGTCCATTCTTAGTGGCTCGCCCGATATACAGTACCAAGTAAATGTAAATCTTTATATCTTAGCCAAACCCGAGAAAAGAAAATAACAAGAAGCGACAATATGACATTTGGCGAAATCAATGTAGTGGGAGGTAACCCGGCCAACTGTCATAAGTTTAAGCCTGCCGTGTTTCAGCCGTTAGTCTGGTAGTCGATGAGTTATCGTTATCGAGTTTAGTTGTTGTTTTTATTGAAAGAAGTGTATTGTTTAACTGTTTATTTTTGTGAATGTTGTGTAATTGTAAAACTATGCCTGGTAATACCTGTACGTTTCGAGAGTGTCACTCAACAGAAAGTCAAGGAATAAGTCTGTTTGCATTTCCAAAGGATCCTGAACAGTAAGTACATTTGAGCCGCTATAGGATTGTTGATAAAAATGTAAGGATAGGTAACAAAACTGCTGTTCAATATTTAAAAAGAAATAACGGGATACATAAGAAAATACTGTTTTTCTACTTATTAGTAAGAACCTATTTACGCACTGTCTACTTTATTTGTAAAACTCAAATACACACACTATATTATTAGAAGCCAAGCTGTGCGTAAGAGCAGTTACATAATACTAATGTCTGTATTAACAAGGGCAATTTTCGCTAACTCTCGTACCGTAATTTTCGAAATCGTATGTAATAGGCTTCTTACCACTCTTGGTATGTAATATACTTTATCTACTTTCATTTAGTAATATGAATTTTACAGTTCTGTAAATCGTTTTGTAAGGGCATCTATTACAGCACTAGTGCTGTAATAGATGCCATTACAGCACTAGTGCTGTAATAGATGCCCTTACAAAACGATTTTTAATAGCAGGTGCATTTTTATTTTTAAAAATGCCTTTTGCCAAATATTTTTATTCATAGATGAAAGTAGATAAAATTTTGTACAATATTCTTGTTGTAAATTCATATTACTACACTCGATGTTTTATTAAACTGACGCCTCGTTTAACAACTTTAACATCTCGTGTTGTAATATGAATCTTTACAACACTTATATCGTAAATAACTAATTTCATTTCCTTTCTAAAATGTACTATCACTACGTAGCGCACAATCAATAAAACATTTCAAAAACATTTTTATTTTATTTAATTTTTTTATGATTTTACGAAAATTGCTGGAAAGCCAATTACATGAAACACAGAAGATATTCATGAAAAAGGTAATTCTCACTAGGTACCTACATTTTTTATTTCAGTGTAAAGCATTTACTTCATCGCTTTAGTGGGTCTTTTAGTGTAATAACCCGGCCAACTGTCAATATTTCAAGGTGAAGGACACATAATTTGGTCCCCATTTAATCAATGCTAAACTCAGGATTTTGTCGCTTCTTGTCGTTTGCTTTTCTCGGGCCAAACATAGCAGTGAGGATTGAGGATAATGAAATGCCGACCAGTTAGTGTATTAAGTGTATATTAACAATTTGTAAAATGTTTAAACTAACTAAGCTAATCCTAATATTAAATTGCATAATACATAATTCATTTAGAGATTAACTTAAATTGGCAATAATTAAATCACTCAACAACAGGCGCGTGCGGTCCATGCCGTCCATGGAAGTGATGGAAGCACCGCTTCCCTTACTGCTTTCATAAAAAAGACAAATTTGCAAGAAGCAGTTAAAAGTCATTAAATAAAGCCGTTTCATCTTGAAAGGCGTCTGGCTCCCTAAGGGTACATTTACGCGCCAATGTTTAATAAATTTTTTTTATTATTTTGAGTTCAGCAATCTGGTCGTAAGGTTAAGTAGAATACCCCTATTTCCGAACATCCTGTATAAAAATCGGAAATGAATGCAACTGCAGGCGCGTGCGATGAGTGAGCAAAATGAGGAAGCGCTGCCGGCAGGCCTGCCACGAGAGCCGCGTCCAAATATTGTCAAGAATTCACCTAAGAGCAGATCTACCTACATTTTTGTTTTCGACATGTATAAAAGGTTCTTCGACGTTTTCGACAGTCTAAGCTAAACGCATTATGTAGTCTATAATTAAGTATTAATTGAATGTCTATAAACGAATACTGTCATGTAGGTACTGTCAAAAAATGTGAGGTTAGGTAGTTAGTTAGATGATTCTATCTTTCTTCTGTTTTCTAAATAAGACTATGTTTTTTTGACGAATTTTTACGTAACTTTTCTGTCGAAAACCAGTTTTCTACTGTTTTCTCTCTGAAGCCTACTTACTATATCACATATAGAATAAACCAAAACATCGTTCGATACGTTATCGTCAATCTGCAGGTGGACAGCGCGGTTCTTATTTGGTCAATTCGGAGGAGACGGCACGTTCTCAGCGGTACAATCCAATACGATACAACGACAATCACGTGTATAGTGCGTTATATTGTTTACGCTTAGTCTGTATGTGAGATAAATGGACATTAGGTAGACTACTTACTGACCTTGGGTTGGCTTCTTGCAATATCTTGCACACAGAATAAACACAATTCACGGAATTAAAATTAGGTGGTCCAGTTTTCAAAATCGATGGGCCGGTTAAACACAAAGCATTTTGTCGTTCCCTTCTATCACAAAATAATAAAGAAAAACTAAAAACAAAGTGCAAAAATAAATAAACTCTCCCAAAATTCACTAACAAAAACAATAATTAGTGGAAGCCGTGTTTCATAAACCGATAAATCGCGATAGAAAAGTCATTAAACTTGCGACTTCATGCAAGGTAAATAAGATATTTTATGGGATTAATTATAATTTAAAAGTCGCGTGATAATGCCGTTGGACGAGCGGACTCGAAACCCAGCGCTGCAGACCGATGACCATCCATAGACCATAGATTACGCCTATACTGCTTAAAGGATGACTTCGGCAGGCAAATCATAGGGCAGTATTTAATGTAACAAGCTTTATATTGCGCTGGTCAGGGAGTCATGCAGGGTCGGATTTGGTTTGAAAATTAGAAATAAATAGGTATAACGGTGCTTCTATTGCTTCCATGGACCGCACGCCCTTGTGCAACTGAAATATTTCGTGTGACAGAATAATAATTGTGGTTTCAAAAAAACAAATTCATTGTAAGTAAAGGAACATCCTCATTTCTAAGACCAAGCTTTAGTAAAAAATAAATACAAGAAGCCGTGGAACTTTAGAAATTGCTAAATATCGAAAAAAAACACGAATTTTCAGGTTTTTACATTGATGAATTTTTAGTCTTGCACCATATTGATTTTTACTGAAAAACTCAATAATATATGTTACTGTCCAGGCACAATAAGAACGCATTTAAATAAAACATAAAATATGAAATTATAAAAAAAAATGTTAGTTTAATAAATTTATAAGAATTAAACTTAGCTTAGCCTTATCCCATTAGGAATTTAGGAAATTAAGGATTTTTGGCTTCTGTAATTACTTTGTTAGCTCCACATCAACGTAATTATGAAATAAAGATTCAGTAAATAATCAAGAAGTATCTTTGAATTTAAAAAGTGCTAAAAGTAGTTTATTCTTAAACGAACCTCAACCAAATATTAATATTTGTGATAATTCTTATTAACCACTCATTAAACCCTTAAAATGGTTATAACAACCCTTTTTAAAACTTGTTTTGAAGCTTAGAAGGTATCTAGGAGAATGATAGGTTGCTATTTAAACTAACTAACCTAAACTAATGTATATATATTAATATGGCGGATGTCAAGGAGGAATTGATGAATAAGAATAACAGTAGAATTAATAGATAACAGAACTAAGACAAACATTCACAAGATAATAATGAGGCCAGTACTGACATAAACCAATCTGGAGTAGTACAAGAAGTAGCAAATTTTTCAAAATATAATTTTACGAATAATAACAGATGCATCAAGATATACACCTACAAGGGTACTGCACAATAACATGCACATAGATACACTAAACCAGTTTTTCGATATAAATATTGACAAGATATTACGCCCGGACCGACGTATCGGACAACATACTAATAACACACTTCCACAGACAGACGTTCCACCAGGCAACATAGAGACTCCCCCGTAACCGGCTCCTACCCTAAAAATGATAACCAAGACATCCAAAACCTTTTAAAAATCAAATTGCAAAACCAATCTAAAAGCTAAAACATACCATCAAATTAGCAAAGCCGAATAACAACTCTATCTGATGATATTCCGAAAAATAAGAATAATAAAGAAAAGCAGTAAAGAGCATTGTTTAACGTGAAGAGTAAATAAGATTGATGTTTTATAAATTTAATGGTCCACTGTGATCTCATTTCGACTAACTAGTTCCAATGATGTTCCTAAAAATATTTATTTTCTCCCCAAAATGACCGATGTACTATTTCTGTAACAAATATGGAGGAATTGGTATACTTAAAACTTATTGTACCCTATGAAATAACGAATGAAGCCAACATACCTACTATATTTCATTGCCCTTAAAATAGCATTTACAAACCTACTAAGTCTTAAAACGGGTAATAAAATTCCGTTGGGTTAAATCAAACGATTTAAACTTTAATAAAGCCCCATGCCCTGAAACCATTCGCCAATGATTCTTGGAAGCTGTCAAGCTTATCCATTAAACTACCCAAACCCGACAAGGGTAAATATAGATTTTATGTAAGAAATATAACCTAATCTTTTTGGTGAAGTCAAAACCTTAAAATATACCTATATAGTCTAATTTATATACCTTTAATAAAATGTATTAATTTAATTTCACAATAATGCATTTTCACAGTACAATGTGGCATGTAAAAGTTTTAATATATTAAATATACACCTAGGTGTAGTGTGGAGTACAGCTTACCCTTTAAATAGTAGAAGATAAGCATATTTTTTTTTGAAAAAAAAAATATATTTCTTGTAAGATAAACAATTACAAAAGTAAAACAAAATGTACTCTAATCAGTGCCTTGAGCACTGGCCTCGAGAATACAATTTTAAACACAGCATAGAAGCATATTTTTACACTAAAATATTACATTATAAGTCTTAAATTTAAATCAGCTTACACGATGTTACAATATGTTTTTAGTTTCCTAATAAACAATGTATATATCACAATTTCTTTAATTTCTATTGGAAGATGATTAAATACATACGACAGCTTAAAAAAAGGATTGTTAGTACCTATACATGTTCTGTTTTGTATGTGATAGATGTTGTTTTGTGTTCTTGTTGGGTAATTATGTATTTCATTTGTGACTGAGAATTGAGAATTTGTCTTTTGTTGCCCATACATTATTTTATGCATTAATTTGCATTGCTCAAAAGCCAAAATTTCGGGTAATCTAGCTATTCTCAATGTACTGTATAAGGTGTCTGTGTGAGTAAGCCTGTCAAAATTAAATAATATTTTTAATATTTTGTTTTGTACAATCTGCATACTCTCAAACACACCCTTTCCACACATCCCCCATACTGTTATAAGGTATCGAAGGTGTGACAAGAAAAAGGCATTGTACACCAGTCTCTTAGTTTTGTCCGTAATGTAATTTCTAATCTTAAATATATAAGGAATCATAGGGAGAATCTTTTCAGTAAGCTTGGTGACATGTTCCCTCCAATTCAGCCTATCATCCACCATCAATCCCAAATACCTTACACTTGCGACCCTTTCCAAGATAAGATCATTTATTTGTATTGTCATTTCACGTACTATTTTGTTTTTTTGTTTAAAAAGCAGGAATTTTGTTTTGTCAATATTTATTTTAAGTTTATTGAAATACAGCCACTGATTGTATTTTTTGAGATCAATATTTACTTCTTCATTTAATATTTGTTCATTAGTTCCCGAATATACTAATACCGTGTCATCAGCAAATGTAAAGTATGTGGCTCTCAAGTTAGCACACCTTAAGTTTAGGACATACAGAGAATACAAAAGAGGACCAAGGACCGATCCCTGTGGCACTCCGTATGTGTTTGTTAACAAAGTACTACAAGTCTGCTCAATTTTAGTATACTGTTGTCGACCTGTCAAATATGTTTTTATCACGTTTAAAGTTTTTCCCCTTATTCCCATATTTTCAAGTTTCTCCAGAAGTAAGCCAAAATCAACAACATCAAATGCCTTTTTTTTTTTTTCTTCATAAAAACCACCCAATGCACAATACCACATACACTTTGTTTTGAAAATATAGTAGGTATTTAACTAAAATAATTGAAGAAATCCAGCAATATTCTCAAATAAGTAGTCAAGTAGTTATAATTTCGGACCATAGTAGGTTAAAAAATGTTGCATCATTGTTATTCGAGTTCTATAAATGTATACTAGTTCATTTAGCCTTTGGTATGATGATCGTGTGGCATTTTAAATATTTTGGAATATTCTTTGGAGTCAAAGATATTACATACCTACATACCGTATCAATGTGCAAAATTCTAATATTGCAAAGGTCTCTGAATAAAGCTGATGCGTGGGGAAAACTTTTGGTTTCTTAAGACTAATTTTTACAAAATAATTTTGGACAACTCGGACTTATAAAACGGTTTCTATATTATGATAGCTTTATCCCACATCAAGCTATAGGCCTCCTTGTTGGTCACGTCAAAGCTTTTTAGATCTAAAGTTCCTGATAGAGCTATTAAGGTTTGATTATACATTTTATTCTCCGTCTTAAAGGTGTCAGTATCAATCAGCAATAGAACAATTCAATACAAATACAACTATCGTTGTTGGTGAAGATGCAGTGGCGGCTTTAGGGGGGGACAAATCGTCGGGCCAACCGGGGCCCATTAATCCATCCATTTTAAGATTTTGACAAAAAAACACTAAAAAAATCTTATTTTATTTTTAAGTTTGTTTTTTAGAAGTTTGGAAGAAAAATTAGAATTAGGTATTTTACCCAAAAAAAGGGCGTGGCACCCAAAAAATTTTCGCCTGCGGCGCAGAGGGGCGCCTTCGCCGCAAGAAACCATTTTTGCGCCCCCCCCCCCCCAAGACCAAATCCTAAAGCCGCCACTGTGAAGATGTTGATTTGTTAATACTACTGCTGTACGAGCTTCAATTGATTCGATTATTTAACTTTTAAAACCTGGTAGAGCTCAAATACAAACAAAAATGTGTTCATCACAAAGTTTAACTTCATATCCAAAACGTCCAGCTGATATTTTATTTTTACGTTCAATAGCCAGTTGGCACTACATCAGCATTTATCAAAAGGGGTAAAACAGCAGTATTTATATTGTTTGAATAACATCATAATTTGATTGATGCCGAGAAGTATTTACAAAGATTGACTCTTTTCCAGACGTCATCCTCACAAATGCAATTCGCTTTCTTCTTATATAATATAAGATAGATACTTCTAAAAATCTTTTCTTTCTTCAAAATGATAAAGGGTATTTCAATAGGAGTTTCCAGATGTTGTTATTAAATATAATAAAAGCCTGATAACAAAAAGGTAAACTTTTAATTGCAATAAATAATACCTACGACTGATTACAATTAGGTATACGTGAAACACAATATCTAACAAATGACCACCGCGACTCCTCTGGCAGGACACGACCCTTTTGCAGAAATTTTGCAAGACAGCTGAGCACATTTCTGGTTGGTGTTATCTCGCGAATTTTCTGTTTTAATTCTTCAAGTGTTTGTGGATTCCCTCTCAAAAAAGTATGGTCCGATGACACCCACAGACCAAAAACCGCACCAAACTGTGACACGTTGAGAATGCATTGACCTTTAATGGATTTCCCTAGGATTTTCACTGGCCCAGCTGCGGCAGTTCTGCTTGTTTACGTATCCACGTAAGTGAAAATGGTCTACGTCGCTGAAGATGATTTTGTCGCAATTGCCTTCATTACTTCATTTTAAGCACCCAATTAGCAAGCGCACGGCATTGCCCGTGACCACCTGGTTTCAGTTCCTCTGTTAGCTGAATCTTGTAAGGATGAAGAGCCAAGTCCTTTTGCAAAATCAGCCACACTGTCACGAACAGCCTCAACACTAGCAATCGAACGACCTCGACGTGCAAGTTCTGGTAATTTGACATCCTTAACAGACCCGGCGTTTTCGTATTTCGAATTTTCGGCACTATATTGCAAATAGTTTTTTCTGAAGGACTAACATGTATGCCAAAATAATCACGAAAGTAGAATAGCAGTGCCGCTTTCAGGACACAATCTCATAAGAAATAACATGGGAGCTGAAATCCGCATTTTTATCGCCATTTTAGGGCGTGGCACTTTTCCTGGAAGCCACCATCCTCTCTTAACCTAAGTGGAACCCAGCTACTATCGCCACCTAGTGAGTGACGTCATAACTGCTCGATGCCGGTAATATAGGGCCCTATTGGCCTGTGTGGAACCCTCCACTGCTGCCACCTAACCCCCCACCCATTATTCTAACCTACCTTTTGCCCCAACGGAACCCAGATCACGTGTTACCCCGATTATATAGTAATATCATTGTAGGGGTGCCACCTAACGGGGAGAGATGTACGTACCTGTTATCTTGAGACCTGTAGCGCCACCTGCTTTTCATATACGACATCTTGTTTACCGCGATGGTAGGTATGACGTTGTAAATCAGTTAAAATATTTTAAAATATAATAATACCATAAAAAAGTTTTTGTCCTCGGTGGGATTTGAACCAGGAACCTCCCGATTCCGATCTAAAACCTTATAAAATACACTACGAGAGCGTATACATTAAAAGAGTCGATTAATGTTGACAAGCTAAAAATATGGGGGACCCGTCAATTATAACGTATAGGTGGAACAAAGGGCCCAAGTGTGGAGACGATGGCAAATGGCGGCAGCCATAGTTGTTTTTGTCTACATACTATTGGAGACCATCATCTGTTGCAGTATGCATGCGCCATAACATGTCATCAATGAACATTGTTAGAGACCGCGTGGCATGTAATTAGACAACCGGGGATCTAGTATGTCCTTTTGGCAAACAGTATTTTCAGACGCCATCTATAATTACGTTCGCGCATACTCCCGCTATCTGGGTACTACCTGAACTTATGCAACCAGAAGCCCCTATCAGCAAATATTGCCTTCACCAATTTATTAACAAACCTAAGTGTGGCGATGATGACAAAATGGTGGTAAACCTAGCTTTTATAATGCCTTCACCATTTTATCAACAAACCAGTACTAATGGCGTTGCCAAACCAATATTTCCCCTTATTCAACATAAAAATTGTCGAAACGGCAACACCGCCGTTCCAATACTGAAAATTTAAGAAAATACGCTTAGGCCATATTGTAATAGCCGTCTGCAACAGTAACTAGGTAAAACAAAGAACCTTAAGTGTGGTTATAGGGATATATTATTATCGACGCCAATTTATTAACAAATCTTAAACCTTTCCAACAGCATTCGCCCCATATCGCATTGATAAAAATACCCATATAAATACCCTATCGGAATGCCATTCATGATTGTATAATTAAATAAAAATCAATCAATTTTAAAACTTTTTTATTCACAACATAACAATATCACTTACTATCACCCTGGTATATTACATTAAAGGAATAAAAAAATCGGCGTAAAATAAAAAGACATATCTGTAATTATTTAACAACGTTTTATGCCAGAAATATATGCAGTTTTCAAGTCAAATACACTATTACAGCACTAGTTAGCAAAAATATTTAACTAAGACAAGTATCTTGCATCAAAAATAATACCTGAACGAAATAAAAATTTGGCACAAGACACTTATCGCCAATCTTGTACATTGATAAAAATACCCATACAAATACCCTATCGGAATGCCATTCATGATTGTATAATTAAATAAAAATCAATCAATTTTAAAACTTTTTTATTCACAACATAACAATATCACTTACTATCACCCTGGTATATTACATTAAAGGAATAAAAAAATCGGCGTAAAATAAAAAGACATATCTGTAATTATTTAACAACGTTTTATGCCAGAAATATATGCAGTTTTCAAGTCAAATACACTATTACAGCACTAGTTAGCAAAAATATTTAACTAAGACAAGTATCTTGCATCAAAAATAATACCTGAACGAAATAAAAATTTGGCACAAGACACTTATCGCCAATCTTGTACATTGATAAAAATACCCATACAAATACCCTATCGGAATGCCATTCAAGATTGTATAATTAAATAAAAATCAACCAATTTTAAAACTTTTTTATTCACACCATAACAATATCACTTACTATCACCCTGGTATATTACATTAAAGGATTAAAAAAATCGGCGTAAAATAAAAAGACATATCTGTAATTATTTAACAACGTTTTATGCCAGAAATATATGCAGTTTTCAAGTCAAATACACTATTATGGTAATATATAAAGGTCATATCGGAGAAAATAAGACATTTTTCGAATTTTATTAAGTTTATCGCAACTTTAAGGACATGTTTACCGAACCGTGCAATAAAAAACAGAATACATAATTAATTATCTTTCAATAAAATGATTATATAAAATTGAATCACAGGTAGGACAGCGAGGTAGAATTGATATTGTATGCAAATTTTACCAACATTGTATGCCGATCGCTTTAAATGCAATTTTGCATTTAAAGTAATTACCCTTTTAATAAATAATTAATGCATAATGTGGGCGAATAAAAGCAATTAATGGGATCTGTATACAGGGGGTATGAAACACTTTTAACCGTTAAATTTCACCTTTAAATTACAAATTATATCTATAAAACTGCCATAACATTCAGCCCAAATGGTATATTTTAGTACAATGGCGTAGCTAAAGACCAACTACATTTTAACTGATTGTACGTATTTGGGGGATATATTTAAAATTAATCTTGGAAGAGAACATATAATAATTATTTTCCGTTTCCCTCAAGCCCCGGCTAGGCGGATCAAACCCCCGTTAAGCTGTGTAATCTACCATTAACCCCGTTTAAAATATTCCAACAGAGTAGTTATTACCAGTCTCGCATATGTATTTAAAATCAGTGTAAAGAATAAACAAGCCTATTATCTACATTTTCAAAATGCCCTGTATATGATGATATTATATTAGTGTTTGAATTAATTAGTACGTACTCCAATCGACATATATTTATGCATCATAAAAATTAATTCTTTAATAGTAGGAAAAAGTTATATAAATATAGCTTGAGCCCCCGTTTAATGGTAAACGTGAAATAATGTCATCCGGTAAGTTCTTTTTATTATAAATATTTTTAATTTTAGTTCGGGGCTTTTATTTAAGCAAGTCAAATCGTTAATTTCATCGAGTTTTTGGTAGGAGAGATGTTTCCCGGCGAGGCGGTATGATTTAAAAAAATATAATTATGTGTATATGCCTAATTACGGTATTTTCAGATGATATACGTATATCATAACTTCCATCCGGAGTTCGCCACCCCGGAGGGATACATCGAACTGTGGCATGGCCCCCTCCATGGGAAGGGGGTAATAGTCTGGGCCGACCCAAGTCAAAAAATTGTATATATTTATTTCTATAATTAAATGTTTTTAAAATTAATTTTTGTGCTTCATTTCAAAGGGGCTGTGGGAAAATTAAAAAAAACATTTTGAAATCCCAAGGTATATTAGTAAAAATAACTTTACAATTTAAAACGTTATATCAATTTATAATAAAAACTAATTTTAAGATAGGTTTTGATAAAATATTAATTAATTTTAAAAGAAGCCTGCATCTGAAAGAAAAGAAACAAACCTTTGTAATTTCAAGCGTAAAAGTTAAATAATATTTTACTTACCAATACTTGCGTATCTCTAAAATAGGGGTGGTACACCCATATTTTTCTACATAATGTTTTCCTGTTCTGACAAGATATGTTTGGCCACAGGCTATATTAGTCACTTCGGCATCAGTTTTTAGCATCCTCTTAGGAAGATATACCATTTTATCATCTTCCAGATAAACTACTGTTTGAACCCCGTAGGCACCGTCCTTATTTTCGATATCAAGAATTCTATAGTGTTCTCCCTCGACCAGGTCTAGACCGTTTACAACATCAATTTTAGCAGCCATTTTTAGTTTTTTCAGGCTCTTAATTTGAGAAAAGAAGAAATCGGTGAACTAACTTTCCTGCAGTGGTTTCTGGTATTTATAGCTATACCTCACCATAACAGATAATATTCTAGAACGACCGAAAAGTAAAAATTCAAGTAGCCCCACTCCAACAAAACGTTCAAGGATTTAGCGTCACCCTAGAAGGGCTTATAAATAGTGCAGAAATGGTGAGAGCACTAAATTGTTTCTGTTATAAGTTTGCAACAGGTAAGTTTTTGAATTTTATTATGGTGTCGCGGGTTTTTAAACCGACTTGGTATTTTTATTCAAAGTGTTTGTATCTTTTTTTTTTCTTTTTAGTGTATATTTCGGGAGCCACCCTCAATGTTTGCGTGTCGATTTTGTGATAAACCCTTTAACTTTAAATGTGAAGGGGCGTATGATTTTAATTATATACTATCGCTATATGGTTTTAAATGCATTTATAATGACCCTGTGATAGAACGTATTAACAAGACGACAATAGGTCTTTTTATAGTTTTATGGAAATTGAATTTATATGAACAATTTTAAAATGTTTAATTGTCATTTATGCGAAAAAATTTTTACATATAACCTTAAAAATGAGGCATTATTATCGGTACCCGAGATTGATTTTAAAAATTATTTAGAGCTTTTTGAAATTTCATTTATTTATAATGATTCTATACCAGAGGGCCTAAACAAATTATCGCAAGGGTTTTCTACAGATAACTTTTTCTTAAATATTTCGTTTATAAGAAATTTAAACATCTGCTTTGAAAAGTGCATACGTTTAAAGCGTGATGCTCAAAATTGTGTGCCTATATGTAAAATCTGTATTAAAACGCTCGAAAGTTAAGGTAATCTTTTTTATTTTGAATAAAATTTTTTATAATATTGACCATTCATATTTATGCTATTTATTTTCCTAAAACCATATTACTATACCTAGGTCATTTTTTAAAACGCGTCTCATATAGACACGCACCCACATAAGCTATTGTTTTTATTAAGAATTCACGAACCCTTCTTCGTTATTATGTAGAATACAACTACTTTATATAGGCATTTGCACCAAGTAGTTTGGGTATTAGTTTTTCAAAACAGCTCTAAAAGAAATGAAAATTGTTTTTAATTTTTTTTCATACCTGTATAATAGTTTGTTTTAACATTTTATCTACAAGTGGGTTTTTATCAGTATAATATCCGACACATTTAATTATATTGTTTTTTATATCTTTTTTAAATATTATAACTCAATTCTTGTAACTTGAGTATGTACGTCACAATATCTGTGCAATCAAACTTGCAGTTAAATAAGGCATTATTTAATAGGGTCATAGACCAAATAATCCTGCAAATATAATTAATTTTAAAACAGCTGTTCTACGCCAGTGTGTCGTAAAAGTTAATTTAACAAGTGGCAGCAAGCTAGTAAATTACAATGACCATAACACTCCGTCTGCATCGAAAAAGATATAGGGAAAGTAATTTATTTTACAACTTGTATAGGACTTGGAACATAGGCTGATTAAAGAAAACGGGTTTGGTATAGGTTGATTAAAGAAAACGAGGGCTCTAATAATAATAATATATTTTTATTAGGTTTATAATAATATACATTTTATTTATTTTTACATAACTAAAATTTTATATTACGAGATATAATCTTATGTAATAAATCTTTAAGCTGCGCCAAAACGCCTACATTAGGGCAAGATATACCAAAAAATGAAAGATCCATTTTACCGATGCGAATTTGGCTCATGGTAAATTCATTATATTCAAAAAACATGTCGTTTTGAATAAAATAAAGGCGGCCGTCGGTGTAACGAAATACACTGTCTATCTTTGCGGGAATTTCGTTAAATAATTCTGACGTTATATGGTAATTGTCTGGTTTAAATATGCACTCATTTATACCCCATACTAAAATATCATTGAAAAATAAATAGGTTTTTCCCTTGTTTGTGTTCACGACAGCTTGAACTCTGGTTTTTACATTTGTGGCAGCGAGACTATCTATTGATTCCGTTTTTATTAACGCAAACGTGCCGTACTTTACAAAGTAAATCAGATCACCAACAAACAATACAATGTCTCCATTAGGACGTTCATATGTAGCAGTTATTTTCTTAAAATTTTTTGGCAAAAATTTAAAATAATCTGTTAATAGAAAAGGGGTATTCGAAATTTGTTTCGTCTCTAAATTCAACATCCAAACAAATGTCTCATAAAAAATAAATAATTTGTTTTTAACGATTAAATAAGCTTTATTTGTTTTCGAGTCCAAGTCACATAGAGTCGGAAACTGTGCCGCATCGGGTACCGAGGGCGCGTCAGGGGATTGTTGTTGCAGCTTTTGTCTGTATAGTTGTGGTTCTTGTCTGTGGGGTGGTTGTAACTTTTGTAGGTATAGTTGTGGTTTTTATCTGTGGAGTGGTTGTAACTTTTGTAGGTATAGTCGTGGTTTTTGTCTGTGGGGTTGTATTCGGTGACGTGGGTATTTTTGTTGTGGCCAAAGATTTTTTGCCATAAAGGTACTCGATACCATAAATATCGTCCTGAGTTATTTTCACATTTTCCGCTTTGTAATACGGGTACATGATCGCGCTCTCGTCAGCTGTGTGGGCTAAACCTAGAGTATGCCCGATCTCATGTATTAAAACGCTTAGTAAATTTGTCCCACCATTTTTGGAAGAAAGACTCCATGGTTCTTTTGAATGCATATGAATCTCTACATTGGCACTTCCATCTGGAAAAAATGCGTGCGCTAAAGTAGGTTTATCTAATTTGTATGGACACCAGGTGAGATCATTTTTCATTTTATGCCGTTGGTCGGCAAACGAAATTGTAATATTATGGATGTTTCTATCATATTTAAAGCGGAAATTAGAAACATCCTCCCATGCTTGAAAAGCTCTTTCAGCAACTGTTCTATATGGATATACTGAATAATTTGGAGGGTAGATAGACCAGGATAGCTTTAAATCTTTCCATAAGTAGTTAGAGCCTCTTCTCCAATCTGCAATATCTTTGACGCCACAGCGAGGTCTTTGCATTAGAGCAATAGTTTCGTCATTTAAGGTTCCATCTTCAGGGAGACCATAAGTTTCTTGAAATGCCCGTAACCCATCTGATATCGACACTAGGGCATTATCTGTAGCATTTTCTTCCAAGTAACCATAGTCTGTTAAATATTGGCGGGCAGCTGTTTCGTCTGTTGCCTGTACAGCTGTAGAAGTAACAGTGAGAAATAAAATGAGGTAAATTAACACACCCATTCTGCTCGAGGGGTAGATATATACTGAGATCATAAATAAGGGGTAGTGTATTTATTTTTAAAATTCGATTACCCCAAGTTTTTCCAGTTCTAGTAATATAGACCATATTTTATCATCGTTTTTATGATTAAAATTGTCGCTCTCTAACTGTTTAAACATTTCCACTAGCTTGTTAACGTCATTATCGTAATCAAGTTCTAAATCATTCAAAGTAGGATGAATAGTACTGTCCAATTCAAGGCTTTTGTTTATCATGCTCACTCTGCTTTTCTTTAATTAAGTCCTTTTTGGCGGAAAAAGCTTAGAAATAATGTTTGTATACTTCCAGCTTCTGCTAGAATTTATGTGATTTTTACTATTAAACCCCCTTCGGTGTGCGCTTGATAAAAGAAGGATTTCTTTATATTTATCCAGCTCTGTATTGGAATATCCCATAGGGCGTTCTTTTGTTAATAAATTCAGAAGTCCTAATATATTTTCTAGTAAAACACTGTTTCTTTTGGGTAAAAAATGATACGTATGTAATAATATTAATACGATTGTAAATATGCATAATCTTTATTAAATACATCTAGATACACTTCTATGAATAATTTTCCTAATCGTTTTAAGTTTATCTGGAGCTTTTGAAAAATAAAAGTGAGTTGATTTTGTTTCTAGGAACCGATTGAAAATATTTAACATTTCTATTGAATCCAGGTCTGCACCCAATTTATATTCTTTATATTGGAACTTGCTAACGTCGATAGAAGGCGTCATATGTTTCATCACTTTAAGGGTACGATCATAAGGTTTTTCTTTAAACACGTTCCAAAAATGAATGTTGCTTCCCATTTCGTCATACAAGAGTTGTCCACATTTCGGTTCAGCATCGACATTATATTTTTTAGCAAGTTCCCAAACTATTAAGGTAGCCGGTAGACAGGATGCGTAATATTTGTTCTGTATAAATACTCTTTCAACATTGTCGAGAATAATGTTTAATGTTTCAACCATGTTTAACACCACGCTGTTGACTATGCAATGAATCCATTATCCTAGCTGCAGCCTTTTAACGGACTCGTTGGGTGCAGCAAAACCTTTAGCGGCAAATAATAATAATAATAATAATAATAATAATAACATAATAATATAGTAGTTTGGGAGGGTTGTGACGTGGAGGGAATAAAATTTTTAGAGTCTGTTTTTGGTAAACATTTTTACGGCGATTAAACTTATCGCAGGTTTCACTTTCAGTCAGTAAAATATTAATGTTTTCGGCAAGTAATATATTTTAAAAATAATGACGCGTAAGACTGCTTGTTGTATGTACATCTACTGCATACTAAACCTTCAATATTAATTCTGAACGCGCATTATTTTTTCGAAGGCATGCTACTTTTCTGAACGCACCCCAACCGAGGTTATAAATAGGGGCGCATTATAAGCAGGACGCAGGAGCTCCAGCGCCCCTTCTGTCTTTGTACGTTAGAGAGAGCAGACGTATTTTGAGTCATATTTATTTTGTTACAGAGTAAAAAAAAATGCCGTTCCCAAGTGAGTACGTCGAGTTAATTAGGGCCCAGATGGATACCCCTAACTTAACAACGATTACCTGCGGTAAGATATTGCAGGACTGTACTCGCGCTCTTTGGAACTTGAATAAAGTCCTGAAACGCGCTGAGTCAGTGGCCGAAAAGTCTCATATAATAGCGTGTTTAGCTCAAATTAAGGGGTTTCAGTCCTTACTAAAGGACCGTAAAGTGGGTGGGGGTAGTGGGACACGTCGTGCAGAAACAGCTTCTTGTAGAGTAATGTGGGAAGATTTACATTCGGCATTCCAATCGAGAATCAGGACGGGTGTTATTATTAACAAACGTCATACTGATGTACGATCATTTTTAGAAGACTGTTTGATAATTTTTAAGCGGCGAATTCAAAACGCATTAAAAAAAACTACTGCCCTCAAAGTTAACACCACTCTTTGTGGGGATTTTGAAATTAGTAAAGCAGACAAAATTTTAAAGGATACAAAGTACATTACTACTCCGAATGCCCCTATTTTCGACAACACAAACTTAAATGAGTGGTTTGCCGATCATGTTAAGAACCCTATTTTAGTTGAATTAGACACGTTCCAGGAAAGAAATTCTGGGTGGGCACTACGCAAAATTACACATTTAATGGTATCTATTAATCATTATAATCCTCTTCGGGTTGGAACTTATATTGAACTTCCAAAACAAATAGCTAAAAGAAGGGCATGCATCAATGTAAAAAACAGTGATGAAATGTGCTTTGCGTGGTCCGTCGTTTCCGCTTTATATCCCGCTTCGATCGAATTGAAGCCAAATCGAACTTCTTCATACCCAACGCCTCAGTCAGTTCTAAACTTGGAAGGTATTAAGTTTCCCATGACAATTAATCAAATTTCAAAGTTTGAAAAGCAAAACCTAATATCCGTTAACGTATATCGACTGCAAAAAATTGGAAAAAATTATCTGGTTGTGCCATATTATATACCTGAAAATAAGCATCCTAACCATATAAACTTACTACTTTTACAAGACAGCTACTTTTCCTCAGATGATGATATTGATTTAAGCCCTATAAAATACCATTTTGTTTGGATTAAAGACCTTTCACGCTTACTATCAAGGCAATTGAGTCTTAATACGCATCGAAAATTTTTTTTGTGATCGCTGCCTTCATTATTTCCGCACGCAGATAACACTAGATAAGCACACGTCCGAATGCTCTAAAAACTAGACCTTAGCAATACCTCGGATGCCTGTAGAAGGCAATAATATTTTGGAATTTAATAATTTTAAACATAAGGAAAAAGCCCCGTTTGTTATATTCGCAGACTCGGAAAGCTTGCTAATACCTGTAGTCGATGATATAGAAAAAAACACTCAAAAGGAACAAGAGCATGTCCCTTATAGCGTCGGTTATTATGTAAAATGTAATTATGACGATTCTCTATCATTTTATAAAAGTTACACAGGCCAAGACTGTATGCAGTGGTTTATGCGCGAGCTTCAACAATTTGCTGAAGACGTCGAGACGGTCTTTTTATGTGATTTGCCAATGGAACCGCTTACGCCTGCCCAACAACAAAGTTTTTTAGCCGCTACTCACTGCCATATATGTGAGAAGCCATTTACGGAAGACGATAAGCGTGTTAGAGATCACTCACACTTCACCGGAAAGTATCGAAACGCTGCACATGAGCACTGCAATCTACAGTACCAGGATTCGCACACCATACCTGTCCTATTCCATAACTTGAGTTGCTATGATGGGCACATGATAATACGGGCGCTATCTGAAATAGAGGGAAAGATTGATATATTACCTGTAAATAAAGAAAATTATATCTCATTTACGAAGCATATAATGGATAGTACTGTTCATTTTCGATTTATAGATAGTTTTCGCTTTCTTGCTAGCGGTCTGGATAAGCTTGCATCATACTTACGTGAATATCCTAACCTAAAAGCAGAGTTTGAACACCTGGGAGAAGAACTGAACTTACTTACCCGAAAGGGCGTTTTCCCTTATGATTATATGAACGCTTGGGAAAGATTGAATGAGACTGAACTCCCTCCTAAAGAGGCGTTTTATAACAGCTTAGAAGATGTAGCTGTAAGTGACGCGCAATATTTAAATGCGCAGAAAGTTTGGCAAACTTTTAATTGCCGTACCATGCAAGACTACTCTGACTTATATCTTAAAACGGATGTAATGCTTTTAACGGATGTATTTGAAGCATTTAGGGATATATCGCATAGGACATATGGTCTTGATCCTGCATGGTCATATACCCTACCTGGTTATGCGTGGCAATGTTTATCCCTCTTAATTCATCGAGAAGATATGATAAAACTTGAGCTGCTTACTGATTTAGAGATGCTAACATTCATAGAAAAGGGGGTTCGCGGGGGGCTAAGTCAGTGTTCAAAGAGGTATGCAGAAGCCAACAACAAGTACATGCCAAATTATGATCCGACTAAAGAAGACTCCTATCTCATGTACTTTGATGTCAATAATCAATACGGCTGGGCAATGTCGCAATATCTACCTTATGGCGGCTTTAGATGGCTTTCAGAAGACGAGATATCTCACTTAAACATTAGTGAAATTTCAGATAAATCTGCCGAAGGGTTTATTTTGGAAGTGGACCTGGAAATACCTGAGAATTTGCATGATAAGTTTTCCGATTTTCCATTATGCCCTAGCCATGAAAAACCACCCGGGGCAAAGAATGAGAAACTTTTGGCTACGCTACACAATAAAACAGAATACGTAATACACTATAGAAACTTAAAGCAAGCTCTAACTTTGGGGGCAAAATTGGGCAAAATACACCGAATATTAACCTTTAAACAATCTCCTTGGTTAAAATCATATATCGACCTCAACACGGGGCTGCGCCAAAATGCCAAGAATGAGTTTGAAAAGAATTTTTTTAAACTTATGAACAATGCCGTATTTGGAAAGACGATGGAGAATATCCGGAACCACTCTGACGTTAAACTTATAACAAAATGGGACGGCCGCTATGGTGCTGAAGCCTTAATATCCCGGCCAGAATTTAAAAGCAGCACAATTGTCTCCGAAAATTTAGTAATTGTAGAGCTTGCAAAAACACAAATTTATTTTAATAAGCCGATTTATGTTGGCATGTGTATTCTTGATTTGGCAAAGACTACGATTTATGACTTTCACTACGAGTACATGGTTCCGCGTTTTGATGCCTGTAGTGTATTGTATACAGACACTGATAGTCTTATTTATGAAATTAAAAACCATGATGTGTATCAGATAATGAAACGAGACTGTAACGATTATTTTGATACCTCAGATTATGCCCGTGATAACGTTTATGCGATTCCACAAGTAAACAAAAAGGTGCTGGGAATGATGAAAGATGAGAACAATGGCCGCATTATGACCCATTTTGTTGGCCTTAGGTCTAAAATGTATGCTATTAAACTGCTTTATACTCCAGACGAGATTGAGCAAGAACGGGTTAAACTAGAGAATTTAAACAAAGAGCGGGCGGAAATTGATAAGGTTTTATCTAACTTGGGCGTCATCAAAAAGATAAAGGGCATTAAAAGGTCTGTGATTAAAAATAAAATCACATTTGAAGATTACGTCACCTGCCTTGAAACTTGGTTGGAAAAGCCTATTTCGCAGCGCCTAATTAGATCCCAAAAACACGAGTTACATACTATAAAACAAACCAAAATCGGTCTCAGCCCTTATGATGATAAGCGGCAAATATCGAAATCTTCACCCGGCACATTACCATGGGGGCATTATTCACATATGCATGTGGATGACTAAGTTGATCAGGGTCTGTTCAACAGGGCCTGTTCAGTTGATCAGGGTCTGTTCAGTTGATCAGGGTCTGTTCAGTTGATCAGGGTCTGTTCAGTTGATCAGGGTCTGTTTAGTTGATCAGGGTCTGTTCAGTTGCTCAGGGTCTGTTCAGTTGATCATTATTAGTATTATAATTATTCATATTATTATAACATTAGCACTCATATTATTATTAGCATTAAAATTATTTTTATTACTAGAATAATCTACTAACGCACATATATTATATCCTAACCCGTATAACTTTCAAAAGAGCCCATATTGGTTGTACAGTAAAAAGAAGGCCAAAATACTAACGCACACATATTATATCCTAACCTGTATAACTTTCAAAAGAGCCCATATTGGTTGTACAGTAAAAAGAAGGCCAGAATACTAATACACATATTATATCCTAACCTGTATAACTTTAAAACGAGCCCATATTGGTTATACAGTAAAAGAAGGCAAAAATTCCCCCTGTATAACTTTAAAAAGAGCCCATATTGGTTATACAGTAAAAGAAGGCAAAAATTCCCCCTGTATAACTTAAAAAAGAGCCATATATTATGTTATAATATATAGAACTGTTTTCTGATTTCAAATCAGATAACGGAAAAAGATTCCACTCTAAAATGGTTTTGCTTTGAAATTTCGTTTTTCCATAAAAATCGAATGGGGACAATATGGGCCACGTTCACGTCGTGTCCCTGTTTAAACCGAGTGCCCTCTGGTAAGTGTAGTGTTTTTCAGGTATTTTTGCTCTTGCCCTCGTTTCATTTTTCAGCACCTAAACTGTCCCTAAAGTGGCTTTAGTAGCTTTGTAGAAAGTGTATATTGTTTTTAGTAGTAAATATGTGCTTTAATACATTGTTCTTAAGGTTGCGTGCGAAACGCCGTCATACGTTTTTATTATGAGGTACACTTGTTGAAAACCCCCCCCGTGAATTATGGCGTCTAATATCACTGTATTCTGAGGGGCGTCTTTTGCAATGTATAAGTTATGGATAATATTCTATCTATAAGCGAATATTGCACATTACTCCTACTCTGTTCAAATGCCCATACCCGCCAATGTCTTTTTCCATACAGAGTTAAATTTTGAATTAATCGTCAATAGTTTTTAAGAATTTAATTAATTTTTATTGTACTTGTTATCCTAATAGTTATACTTTGAAATTATATTATTTTCAATTATCATTAATTGTTATCATTATTTTACATTTATTATAGGTACCTAAAACTAAAAATACCTGTCTATTTATTTTAAATTATAAAAATAAATCATGTGGTGTAGGTACATTTTCAAGCCGACCCTGATCCCATTTATTCAGCTTTGAAGAGGTTGAGGCGTATACAATAGGATTAAATCAGGTAGATTATTTATGGCAGTAAGAGTCAACGGTATAATACTGCAAATATTATACACATCCAATCAAACCCACTCAAATCATACAGACTACCGAGAGACTGGCTTACTCCTGCACAGCCTCCACTTCCTCCTTCACCACAATAAACTGACCGAGAACAATCACCAAATAATTAAAATTACACACTTCTCCGCTGCTGTCTACCACCCCTCCAACCTCAACAAGCTACGAATTTGAAGATGCAGCATTAAACCTATGTCAAGTCCCGCTGAGAAGCTTACCTGTTTAGAAATAGAAATTAATAGTCCCAGACTGATTAAAAGAACGAAGATGATCCTATTTCGTCTTCAAACTTTGAATTCCTCAATTTGTGCCACCGAAGTTATGCTCATTAATTTGAGGTTACTTCGAGAATGGTTTTTGTTCAACTCTAATTTGGTTTCCCCTGAAGATGGTCATTTAGACGCCCGAAACATGTTTAAAAATCTCCTTTAATTTAAATAAACCTTTTGGAAAAATACTTTGTCGTTTCATTCCCATTATATCAACTCTACTGTAAGTATGGACCATTTATTTTTTTTTATTATATTTTATGGCTATGGTTTACACCAAATGGCCAGCATCTCGACTATTTATTCAATTTCTAATATGTAATAGTTTGGAGCCAATTTAAACTCTTCCCCCGCCTGCTCCAGAAAACTTCTTAATACTGTTTTTTGTAATTATTGGAAGACGTGTTGTACTAACAATTGCGGCTTTAAAAAATTAGGAGTATTTTGTTCATCAATATGCACCAACTGCCGAGGCCAGTCTGGCTACAATGTTGAATCAAATACAATAAGTGAGGATAGTTATGATATGAAGGGGAAGATAACTGATTCACAATATTACTTAGAACAATATACAGAAAATCAGCAAGCAGAGGAAGAAGATGGCGAAGAAAAAGGAGCGAGGGAATTATTAATCATACTACAATTTTCAAAAAATCAACAATAATCCGTTCTATTTTGATAATTAACAAAAGTACCATTCTTTTAATGAATCGGAAACTCTGTCTGATCAGATTTGCTTAATCATCATAGATCGTGGATTAACTTTTGGAATCGCGATATATCATGAAAAAATAGATATTTTTGAGCTTTTACCTCGCATAAAGTGTTTAGCCGAAGTAGAATCGGTGAGGACTTTTGATATTTTATTTGTAATAGTGTATTTGAGGTCTGTACTAATTTTTAGCTCTATGCGAATTATTCCGAAATTAAATGCCTATTTTGGCTGAACTATTAAATATTCCTTGGGAAAATAACTGTTTTTATTTTTTTATCATAATTATAATATTTTTCATGGGGGGTGGAGGCAAATACCCCTCTTGCTCCGCAAAGCTGGCGCCTTGCCCTAATTCCCTGCCCCCTGATATAATTGCTCCGTATCTTTAATAAAAATAGCTCGAATAGATAGCGTAATGATCCTGTAATAAAAACAATCCTATTATTTTTACGGCAAATCCATGATGAAACGAAAATAAGAACACACAATCGTAGCAACGGACGGGTTTTCGAATGAAAGCCTAACATAAATCGAGTCCTTTAATCTGATTTTTATATAACGATGAAATAAAATTTCCCGCTATCGCTCGGAATACGGGCGGAGACAAATTGAAAATGACAGTATAAGCTTTCTATTTTCCCGGTTCCAGTTCCGACTGGATTTTTTCGAGACGATCGATTGAAAAATAATTTTCAATAAAAGCGTCAAGAACAAACGGTCCTTCTTGAAAATATTTTCGTCGGATCGAATTTTGTTTTAGTTTCTAGATAGTCATTTTCTCGTTAGGAACGAGACAAAGTGTAAATTAAGTAGCAGATAAATCACAGACTTTGTTTGCGTTAGGTACAGCTGACACAATGGCTTTACAGATCTGAGGACTTACAACAACATAAGTTAAATTTAACTTAATAAAAATGGAAATTGCCTCTGACACGTCATCACGATACAAGAGCGGTAGCTTGTCGACTTCCGATCTTTTTTACTTTTATAAATGCCGAGTCTCAATCAATCAATCAAAAATATACGTGATTGTCCTAAGACATAATCTTGTGACAAAGTGTGCTAACACTATTACTTATAAATATGATTTTCCAATAGTTTATATTCAATAAAAGCTTACTAATTTAGCAGCAAAATCATCGAAAAATACAAGGCAACATCAAAGAAATGTGATGATGACGCCAATTACGATTATATTACATCCAACTAAAAATATTGCGATTTTATACTTTAAAAAGCGCTGTGAATATTTCTTGCATCCACTATAAATTTATAGACCAGATTTGAGCGACGTAAATTGGTTACAGTGGCTATAACCAAAGAAACTTATAGCTAAGCAATATGTTATTTGCTATAATAAATAATACAACCTAAAATTTCTTTAAAAATGTGGCATCCCTGGTTCTATTTTGCTTTGCCACTTACAAAAAAATACTAATTATTGTAAAACCTCTGTTTGCGACCGCCTCTATAAAGTGACCACGTGCGTTAAACGACCCCATATTTAAAAATGGAAATCTCATTATTTTATACTCCTATATACCGACCCATCTGCTAAACGATCACGGGCACTCATAATCGGAATGCTAAGAACACCCTCCATTAGGGGCAGTAAAACCCGACCCGACAATTCTTAAGAAATATAGCTACCTGGGCGGCGGAACTTTCGGCCCCATATTGGGTAAGGTACCTGCTAGAAATTTTAGGTCAAGTAATCTTACAAGAAATTTCGGCCCCAAACATTGCACGTAATGCGAATTGAACCAAAAAGGTGGATTAGATGCCGTGTTAGCGCTGTTTAACCAATATAAGTCTATAAAAGGGGCGAATAAAATAATAATAAAATAGAAATAATAATAATAATAATAATAATAAATAAAAATAATAATATTCCCCGGTGAACTTGAAAAAGGCGAATTGGAACCAAAAAGGTGGATTAGATGCCGTGTTAGCGCTGTTTAACCAATATAAGTCTATAAAACCGCATTAGTCGAGTTGCAGGTCAAAAATTGAGTTAGTTCAGGTTAGTTGCATTTTCATTTTATAAATGATTTAAAACACAAAAGATCATTAGAAAATTAAAATGTTATAACGTTAGACCATTGGGGCCGAAAATGCCTGTAATAAAAACATGACCCTTCCATCCCGGGGCCGAAAGTTCCTGTCAAAATCGGGCTGCTACCTGGCCGGGGCCGAAATTTCCTACGCCCAGCTACCTACACCAATTATTTTATTGCAAGCAGATCCATTCAAATTGCTTTAAACGCTGATTAATCTGTTTGAATATTTGAAGATAGCGGGAATAAGGAAATGGCTTTCTACAAGCGAAAAAATTAAAATAATCGAGGAAAGTGAAAAAACTGGTTGAAGTACCAGGAAATTGGCTGAAAAATTTAAAGTATGTAAGGCCCAAGTGACTATGTTGCTTCAAAATAAAGCAGAAGTCAGAAGTTTGTTTCAAGAAGGTGGCAATGGTGAACGAAAAAGAAAATTTCCCAAATCAAAGGACTGGCAGTGGACCAAGTTATTTTTAGCTGGTTTTGTGAGGCGCGAAATAATCACTAATCAATATCCGGACCGATAATTCAAGCAAAAGCCCTCGAATCTGATCAATATCTAGGACAAGATAACTTCAAGGCATCAAATGGATGGTAGGAAAAATTCCGTCGTCGTGGCGAATCAGCCGATATCAATATCGAAGACATAATTGCTTGGAAAGAAAGGCCATTGGCCATTTTAAAGTGTTATGCCCCAAGGGACGTATTTAATGCAGATGAGACAGGCCTCTACTATCGTGCATTGCTAACAAAACATATGCATTGAAAGATGACAAGTGTACTGGAAAGAAAACAGCAAGACAACAATTTACAATTTTGTTCTGTGCAAATATGTAAGGTGAGAAGGAAGAACCACTTATAATAGGCAAAAGCAAAAATCCTCGATGTTTTAGAGGCGCACATATCGATAAGTCTCCTCTCCAATGGGTCTCGAACAAGAAAGCGTGGATGACAGCCCATATCATGACAACATGGCTTCACAGATTTTACAACAAGATGAAGAAGCACATTAGAAAAGTGGTATTGTTTTTGGATGTCAAACTTATTTTTCTTCCACCCAATACTACCTCATTTTGCCAACCTTTAGAACAAGGCATTATTCACAATTTTAAAATACTCTACAGATGCTACCTTACTAGGAGACTTTTATAATGTACCTCTTCAAGAAATCAAAAATAATATTACCATAACCAACGCCTTGACATGGGTTTCGGTGGCCTGGCGCAATTTGTCCCCAGTGACAATAAAAAAATGCTTTATGAAAGCTGGATTTATGTGTAAAAAAGATAATACTACCGACTTCGAAGAAGAAGATAATATTCCGCTCGCACAACTGTTTCCTAACATTAAGGACACATTTGTAAACGTCAAACAATTTGCCTTCATTGATAAAGATTTGCCAATAGAAAGTGCAGAATTGACTATCATCGAGTGTATTGAAGAGATCCAAGAAACAGATGAAACTACTCCCAACTCTGAGACAGAGAAAGAGGAACCTTAACTTGCTCCAGTGTCGAAAATATCAAACTTATCTGAAGCCTGCGCAAGTTTGAGAGCTTTTTTAATAATGTTAACAATTTTGTCAAGTCTACAAATATTTCTCAATTGCTATTAAAATGTGAATCTGAAATTTATAAGAATAAAATAAAAAAATATTAAGCAATCATTAGTTTCTGCTTATTTTAAAAAATAGGCATTTCAAAGCAAACATGCAGAACGTTCTATAATATATAATATGTACAGGGTGTTCATCTGAAAACTTCCCACCACGGATTTATCGAAAACCACTGATTAAAAGAAAAAACGCCGAGACACGTCAAAAGGTTTGCCAAAGGGGACAACTTTTTAACCAAAAACTACTTCACCCCCTTTTACCCTCTGCCCCCCGGGGGCATCCTCTTACAAATTTTAAATGACAAGGGGTAACAAGTAATAGCTTGTTTGAAAGGTCTTTCAAAGTGCTTTATTTTGACGTTTGATTTTTTAAAATCGGTCGATTCGTTCTCGAGAAAAGTAGAAAAATCTATATTTATCTTAATTTGTTCAGATAGAAACAAAAACACACGAAAATATCACTTTTTATTTCAATAAGTGTTCAAAAAACAACATAAACAGCAATTCGGAAGATTAGACGTGGCAGCAACCAAATAACAACCCGACTTTTTTTCAGCCATCTATTTATAAACACAGATAACATGGGCGAACTGTATTTATTCTTATACCTGCTTAGTTTTTTATAGTTGCTAAGGAAAAGAAAGAATTTTGTTTGCTGTCAGTTACCTTTGTGACAATCTTGGGATAGTGAAAATTAATTTATTGATTCAGATTTTACTTCCAAAATGGTTTACACACTAGCCGAAAGAGTGGAAATGATTCTAATTTATAGTGCCGAAAATCAATGTGCTCGGCAAACTGCCGTCACATTTAACGCCAGACATCCGGAAAATATAACTTCGCATAGGTATGTTTTGGACCTTGTTACTAAATTTACTCAAACTGGATATGTTGCAAATAAAAAACGTAATCATCGTAGAGTTTTGGATGAAGCCGCTCAAGTTGAAGTTTTGGGTCATTTTGGCATAAATCCTAATACTTCATTACGCAAAATTGTTGATGCGACTGGTATTTCATTAGGCTCTGTACACACAGTTACTAAATTACATAAATTTCATCCATTCAAAATGAAAATATTGCAAGAGTTAACCGAAGATGATTTCGATAGGCGAGTTGAGTTTTGTGAACAAATGACTGCAGCGATTAATGATAATACCATTCATGTAAAGAATATCTGCTTCAGTGATGAATGCACATTTTATCTAAATGGATTTGTTAATAAGCATAACTGCAGGTATTGGAGCAATGAAAATCCTCATGCTTTTATAGAAGGGCATACTCGGTACCCCCAAAAATTAATGTATGGGCAGGCATTTTAGGAAACAAAGTGATTGGGCCATTGTTTATTAATAGGAATTTAAATGGAGGCATTTAATTAGATATGTTGGAAAATACCATCAATCCGCTTATCACTGAAACCATTGAAAACCAAATCGAAGACGAGGAGACCCTATATTTGATGAGGCTGAAATATATTTCCAGCAAGACGGCGCTCCTCCTCACTATGTTCTCCCGGTTCGGCAATGGCTAGACGACGAGTTTCCAGATAAATGGATAGGGCGAAGAGGGCCTATAGAATGGCCTGCTAGGTCTTCTGACTTGACGCCATTGGACTTTTTTCTATGGGGCCATTTGAAATCTATTGTGTTCACTCCCCAACCTGAAAGTTTGGATGAACTTCGTCAACGCACCATCGAAAGCTGCCATGATCTCCAACAACATGTTTTTGAAAATGTCCGTCAGGAATTTGAGCATCGCCTATATCATTGTTTGGCCAATAACGGGCAACATTTTGAACACTTATTGAAATGAAAAGTGATATTTTCGTGTGTTTTTTTTCCATCTGAACAAATTAAGATAAATAAAGATTTTTCTACTTTTCTCGAAAACGAATCCACCGATTTTAAAAAATCAAACTTCAAAATAAAGCACTTTGAAAGACCTTTCAAACAAGCTATTACTTGATACCCCTTGTCATTTAAAATTTTTAAGGGGGGGATGACCCCGGGGGGAAGAGGGTAAAAGGGGGTGAAGTAGTTTTTGGTTAAAAAGTTGTCCCTTTTGGCAAATCTTTGGACGTGTCTCGGCGTTCTTTCTTTTAATCAGTGGTTTTTGATAAATCCGTGGTGGGAAGTTTTCAAATGAACACCCTGTATGTTAGTATGCACGTGCAGTATATATACATATGGGTAAATGGGCTTCATTTCATTTAGTTTTAGTTCTGATAAATTTAAACAAAAGTATTTAAAATTATTTACATATATGTAGATACTTATTAATAAATAAACACTGTAACATGAGACCAGTTGTTTTAGCTTTTCTCTTCAACCGACCACCGCTGTTATAGTTTGGGTGAAGCAAATATTTGACGCGTGACACTTCCATATTGTCATGGGTGTCAAATACAGCAGGCCACTCATAATATAAAAGTTACTAATGGCTAAATTTATATTATAATAATTACCACCCACTCGAAGTATTTGTATCTTTATCCTTTTATATGACTAAAAAGAGATATACATAAACCGAGTTACCTTCTCGTCGATTTGGTCAAATCATATGGGCTGCAGATCCGCATTTTATTTATTAATTTAATCGTTATACACTACTAATCGTTATACACTACTAAGATTGCTTTTGTTAAGACCTGTGATATTAATGGTCAATCCTGAATCCCACCATTACAATGCATAGAATTTATCAAAACAAATTTATTTATAGATTTAAGAAGTAGTCCATGGTCTGTGGTTATGTATTTTAAAGGGAAATGAAAGTCTGTCTTTACCACCAAAATTTTTTATATTAACTACACTATACCCTAGATTTGGGTATCGAGGGCATATACAGGGTGATTCAAAAGTACTTCGACAAACTTCGGGAGGTAATTGCCGGCAATATTTCAAGATGAAAAGTTCTTATAAACAGTGGTCTCTGGCGACTTCGTTACGGAGATACAGGGTGTTGAAATGTTAGAAGGAATGGTAATAATTTTTAAATAACTCCTTAACGAGTAATTTTTTTTTTATGAAATTTGGTGAATTAAATAAGCATCTCAGGACACTTATTTTCAAAGTAAAACACATTCGTAAATTTAACCAGTGGCGTCGGTACAAAATGTGGCTATCATATTTTTTGTGGAAACTATGCCTAACCTAACCACACCACTGACTTATTTGATTTTAACTTTTTTTTTATGAATCCCCCATTCAATTACAACAAAAAAGTTCACGTGTGTTATTTTGCTACGAGGGCCAGTTTAATGTCAAATGATTATTTTATTTGACTATACACAAATATTAAAAAATATGTTTTAAATAATTGATCAAACACTCAAATATTAATTTAAGTATATTAACTAAGATCTATACATACTTACAATAAACAAATATGTAGGTATATGCCAAAGGAAGGCATCTGAGGATGCCTATTTAAGTATAACATGTTCTCAGTGACATGCATATTTATTTATTAGTATGAATAGTATGTTATTTTCTAATATTTTCTATTTTGACAAGGCGGCTTTGGAAATACTTTTTTGATATTTTGTATTTTGATAAGGCGGCTTTGGAAATGCATTTGTCGTGAATTAAAACATATTTGACAGTTAGTTGCTTATGTGGTTTATTTCTCAGTTTTGTCATTTTCATTGAATATTAATAGTATTGTTTAAAAGGTATGGATTACTTAAGAAATAATGCGCATTTAGCTGACATGCATTTTGTATATGGCCTTGCCGATGGAAATGCACGAGCAGCTAGACGAATCTATCAAGAGCGATATCCTAACAGAGTACTGCCTGCTGCTAAAACATTTTCAAATCTTCACCGACGTTTAGCTGAAACAGGGAGTTTTGCGAGGTCACGTGACATTCCTGGAAGACCGCGAACAGCCCGAACTCCAGAATTAGAAGAAGCTGTTTTAAATGCTGTAGTGGAAAATCCAGATACAAGCACTCGAATAATTGCTGATGCTCTCAATTCCACCCAAGCCACAGTTTGGAGAATTCTGCACGATGAGCAGTTGTATCCGTACCATATTCAAAGGGTACAAGCTCTTTTACCCAGGGACTTTCCTCAGCGCATTAATTTGTGTCAGTGGTTTTTGGAAAAATTTGCTGAAAATCCCCAATTTTTAAATTATGTACTTTTTACGGACGAGGCAAATTTTTCTCAGAGTGCGATTACAAACTTTCACAATAACCATATCTGGTCTTTGGAAAATCCCCACGCCGTTAGTGAACAAAATTTTCAATACCAATTTTCATTAAACGTGTGGGGGGGAATAGTTGGCGATTACTTAATAGGACCTTTTTTTCTTCCACTTCGGCTTAATGGCGAGACGTACCGACATTTTTTGGAAAATGAACTTCCTCCCTTACTGGATGATGTGCCCTTAGAAACTCGAAGACGTATATGGTTTATGCATGACGGAGCTCCCGCCCATTTCAGCATAGTGGCCAGGACCCATCTTAATCAAATTTATCCAAATCGATGGATAGGTAGGGGAGTTGAGGAAGGAAATCAACCGTGGCCACCAAGGTCCCCAGATTTAAATCCTCTTGATTTTTATTTGTGGGGACATTTGAAGTCAATCGTTTACAAGACACCAGTCGAAAATGCAGAAGTGCTAAGAAACCGAATAATCGATGGTTTTGAGGCAATAAGAAACAGACCAGATATCTTAGCACGCGTACGAGATTCCATGCAAAGGAGATTAGATGCCTGCATCTTGGCTGAAGGTGGACATTTTGAACAATTTATTTAAAAATCATTTAATTTTTGCAACGCACTTATTTAATTATAATTAAATTAAATGTTATACCTTACCCCTTACATAATAAATCTTTGAATTTAAAACATATTTTTTAATATTTGTGTATAGTCAAATAAAATAATCATTTGACATTAAACTGGCCCTCGTAGCAAAATAACACACGTGAACTTTTTTGTTGTAATTGAATGGGGGATTCATAAAAAAAAAGTTAAAATCAAATAAGTCAGTGGTGTGGTTAGGTTAGGCATAGTTTCCACAAAAAATATGATAGCCACATTTTGTACCGACGCCACTGGTTAAATTTACGAATGTGTTTTACTTTGAAAATAAGTATCCTGAGATGCTTATTTAATTCACCAAATTTCATAAAAAAAAAATTACTCGTTAAGGAGTTATTTAAAAATTATTACCATTCCTTCTAACATTTCAACACCCTGTATCTCCGTAACGAAGTCGCCAGGGACCACTGTTTATAAGAACTTTTCATCTTGAAATATTGCCGGCAATTACCTCCCGAAGTTTGTCGAAGTACTTTTGAATCACCCTGTATATGGGAGGGATTCACCATATGAGTTAGATGTTCAATATAAGTTTGAAAATTGAGTCGGACTAGTTTAAATATAGAGTTGCTGATGATGATCTTTTCTAAGGTCGAAACTAGTCCGACTCAATTTTCAAACTTATATTGAACATCTAACTCATATGGTGAATCCCTCCCATATATATGCCCTCGATACCCAAATCTAGGGTGTAGTGTAGTTAATATAAAAAATTTTGGTGGTAAAGACAGACTTTCATTTTCCTTTAAAATTTATTTATATTATAATTCATATTCTTAGACCAATTTCCCAGCAATCATTTTCCGCAAAGGTTTATAAATAACAATGTTCGTCAGTCCGGCCCTGACTTAGTATCAGCTGTAATAAAGTTGGTGAAATCGAAATAACCTAGTATTGGACAAATATGACAAGATAGAAGTGTCACGCGTCAAATATTTGCTTGACTTCAACTATAACCGACCAGCATTTGATTCCCCGAGGGTTGTCGCTATTGAGAGATTTTACTGTATAAAGAGAAAATGGATGTTGTTTAGTATTTCGGGGAAGCTTTAAAAAAAAATTGTGTAATATTTGTTTGTGTACCTATTGCTCATTACCTAGGTCCTAATTTACAATATCTGCTGTGTTCCTTTTAGAAACAAAATCTATTTGAAAGAATAATCTTTAGGGACCAATAAAACGCATTTTAATTACTAATTGCCAGTTTATTCAAATTTACAGACTGCCAAAACTTTTATGTTCACCAGATTATTAAACCGTAGTTACCAACCAGTACATATTTAGCTGAGAGAAGAAAAGGACTACTCATTGCACGGTGCGCCAGAAAACACGATTGGCAACCAATGTAATAATAGGGAAGGGAAAGAAAGTCAAAATGTCTTTCTCCACTAATTTAATAAAAGAGCAATCAAGGGCTCAATTTTTTCATATTAATAAGTCTACATGTTTCGAAGGTAGTGACCCTCACCCTCAGGAGACAAACGAATTGTTGCTGTTTGTATCAGCAGTAGAGAAAAATGTTAGTGGTAAATATAGAGAATAATCTGCTATATTTTTAGCTGAACGCAACAGACAGTTCGTAACAAATCCATTTTGTAAACCTGCGTGTTTAATTGTTATTATTTTGCCTTTATTTGAAGAAGCCTGGGTTTCACATTTTTTTGAAAAGTTATTCCATCCTTTTCCTGTAGTGCCATGTGTATCGAACCATGTTTTGTCAAGGTAGAAAATTGATTCATTCTCTGCTCTATATTGTTTAATAGCCGTTAAGTATTTATGACGCCAGTCCCGTAAGCGTTGAGAATCCGTTCAGGTTTGGTTTCTATCAATTGTGTGATATTTAAAACCCATAATAAAGCCGAAACTGCTCTCCAGAAGGGACATGTATAATGAGGGATAAATAAGATTGGAAAAGCCCTATCACCATCTTTATTTAAAAATTTAATTCCTACGCGTTTCGATCAATAGATCATCCTCAGGGCGAGTGGTCTGGAAGCAAATGTGAAGTAGTTATACAGGGTGTCCAGAAGTCCAGAATAAAATTAATATAGCATTAACCTGTAACTTTTGGGGAAAATGTTCGGACACGTCAATTTAGTTTTATATATGCTCACATTTTGTTCACGTTATTCGTTTGTTTTTTTATAGACATTTGTCAAAGATATGACGAAATCGATCTTTTTTTAATGGAAACATACAGCTTGTGATACATCATTTGAAAGCTTATATGTCGTACAGTGTGCTCATAAATTTTGACGCGATTCTGTCAAGCTATTTCAAAATGACGACTGTTAAAATTTAAAAAAAAATCCCTATTTAAATAAGCGGTAATGATAAATAATTGATGTTTTTTTACCTTTCAAGGTAAGAAATCTTCATTGTTTCACGTTCTGGCATTTTGTGACATTGTGAATTAACAACAGTTTTATGGTTTAGTATTTGTTATTTATTTTGTCAAAAAAAATAAAAATGTAACGAAGCAAAACAAACCACAACAAAAAGGTGGTTTAACGTGGCAAATGCTCGAAATGTCCCCCACCCTCTACTTGGCATGCTCCCAGACGATGGTAAAATCCGTTGACGGAATTTCGAATGGCTGTTATTAATGATACCTGCCCATACGTTTACTTTCTGGGGCCGCTGAGTATGCGCTTCAAATATCCATCGTGGATTTTCTTGACTTCAGAAACGATAATTATGTCTGTTAACCACCCCGTTTAAATAGAAAGTAGCTTCATCCGAAAATAATATGTTCTGTGGAAACCTATTATTCTCGTCACACTGTCTCATCATTTCTTCGCAAAATTGCAAACGCGCCTATCATAGTCATCTTCTAAAAGCTCTTGGACAAGACATACTTTATAAGGGTAGTATTTTTCTGCTTTCAAAAATCTTCCAATAGTACCTCTAGATGTATCATGATTTTGAAAATGCCAATGAAACTGTTGAAACATGCGGATTATCTTGCAGAGATAATGCAATATCCAATTTTTCATCGTCGCCTAAAACAAGTGGCCGTCCATTTCTAGGCAAGTCCTTTACTGTGCCATGTTTATCAAATTTGTGGAATATTTTACTAACAGTGCCCTGTGAAATTTGATTTTCCGGATATTTAGCATTAAATAAAGTGCACACTTCACTTTAATTTCTTATTTTATCTCCACATCCTAACAATATCAAGACTTCGATACGCTGCCTTTCCGACAAAACCATTTTTGTTTAGAGAATTGTAAAATAATACTTCGGAAATACCTAAATTAATTTTATATCATACTATATTGTAAAACACACCTTTACATATTTGAATTTAGTCCAGAAAATAAGGTTTTACAGCAATAAGTCCGGTAAAATTAAAATTTCTTTACCGGACTCAAATTTGTAAGTTTTAGTTTAATCAATGACAAACACACAATGTTTCCACCAGTAAATATAAGTACTTTTCAAATATACGACGCAGAATAAAACTTCATTATAATTTCAAAACATAATTATAATTTTCAACAGAACAGTATGAAATAAAATATTGTACGTCATTCGTCCGGCAGATCCTTTACAGTATTCGTTTCAAAATTCCAGACTCGGCTCCTACGTCGCCTTGTCTCGAAACATTTCACTCACACTGTAAAAGTTGATTTACCGGACTTATAACGTAATAGTTATTTACGATATAAGTGTTGTAAAGATTCATATTACAACACGAGATGTTAAAGTTGTTAAACGAGGCGTCAGCCGAGTTTAATAAAACATCGAGTGTAGTTATATGAATTTACAACAAGAATATTGTACAAAATTTTATCTACTTTCATCTATGAATAAAAATATTTGGCAAAAGGCATTTTTAAAAATAAAAATGCACCTGCTATTAAAAATCGTTTTGTAAGGGCATCTATTACAGCACTAGTGCTGTAATGGCATCTATTACAGCACTAGTGCTGTAATAGATGCCCTTACAAAACGATTTACAGAACTGTAAAATTCATATTACTAAATGAAAGTAGATAAATATCTATTACAAGTTCACAATGTCACAAAATGTCAGAACGTGAAACAATGAAGATTTCTTACCTTGAAAGGTAAAAAAACATCAATGATTTATCATTTCCGCTTATTTAAATTGGGATTTTTTTTACACTTTTAACAGTCGCCATTTTGAAATAGCTTAACAGAATCGCGCCAAAATTTATGAGAATACATGATGTATCACAAGCTGTATGTTTCCATTAAAAAAAAGATCGATGTCGTCATATCTTTGTCAAATGTCTATAAAAAAAACACGTCAATATGTGAGCATATATAAAACTAAATTGACGAGTCCGAGCATTTTCCCCAAAAGTTACAGGTGAAGGGTATATTAATTTTATTCCGGACTTCTGGGCAGCCCTGTAATTAAACGTACATTATACAATCTTGTGAACGTACTTACAGGTTAGAACGAAAAATTATCAACATTAAACAATCAGTTACGCACACACATAGCCATAGATTAAAATCGGTCAGTCTTAAAATACATTTAAAGTGAATTAGTAGGTAACCTATACGGTTCAGCAGAAACGACAGTGAAAGATAGTTTACCTCTGATCAATAGTTTTAATTTGTTTTGTGGTAGTTACGTATTTTGTTTTGTTTTTTTTTTATTCATTTTAAATGTATTTTAAGACTTTGACCGATTTTAATCTATGACTATGTGTGTGCGTAACTGATTGTTGAATGTTGATAATTTTTCGTTATAACCTGTAAGTACTTCCACAAGCTTGTATAATGTACGTTTAATTATAACTAGTTCACATTTACTTACAGACCACTCACCCTGAGGATGATCTATTGATCGAAACGCGTAGGAATGTGATTTTCAAATAAAGAAGGTGATAGGACTTTCCCAATTTTATTTATCCCTCATTTAATACCCATTTTAAATATTTTTAAAATTTAGGCTTAAAATGCTACAAGAATTGTTTGTTTCGTCGTTGGTAAGCCTCTTTTTTAGGGAAACCAAGATTAGAACAGATTGTTCTTCATATATTTGGAAATAGCTGCTATTGGTATTTCTCTTAAGTCAGCTCCCTTGAGCTTTTACTTCTTTTAAATTTGTTGGTGCTTATTCTTCTACTATACTGGAATTTCTTTGTTGCGATCATCTTCTTGCATTGTTCTGTTTTCTTCATTGATTTGCTTGCTTATTTTCGCTATTTTGTTCCGTGTTGTTTTTTTTTTTGCTTTTTTGGTAGTTTTCATGACTTTTTTTTTTGTTTCTCTATTGTTTTTGTTAATCCTTGTTTTTGTTTTTGTGTTTTTAGGGTGGGAGCCAATCTTTCGGATATTTAAAGTTGTTGTGTATTGTCGATCGTATGTGTGAGTTTTGTATCATTGGATTTGTCGATAAGTCTGTCCTTTCAAAGTATTTAGTTATTAATTTTGTATTGTGTTCCGCAATTGTTTCCATTTTTAGGTCTCTGTGTAATACAGCTGTCGGTACGTGTCTTTGTGCGTTAGTCATAATCCTCATTATTTTGTTTTGTAGTATCTGTAGTTTTTGGTATCTTGTCTTGTTTACGGTGCACCATGTTGGTACCAACACCGTATGTCAGTACAGGTCTTATTATGGTCTTGTAAACTGTTGTCTTTGTCTTTAAATTAAGTTTCTTTCCTTCTTATTAAATCCAAATGATTCTCGTTAATACTTCTAATTGTGCCACTGAGTGATAGGTTTCAGTACTATGTCCTTTACCGAAGATAAAGAAGTACTTGTTAAAGCAGACGTCTCGGCTAAAGCATCACATCAATTAAAATCTCTTTTCAGCAAAGATTGGTACACATTTTTAGTTATTTCTTTAGCATCGGGAGATAAACGCTTTCTTCTGAAAGTGACACTACAAAATGACCCACTCTTAGCACAAGCCCATGGACGCTACATTCTAACACCAATACAACAAAAAATATCACGCGCTGGTAAACCAAACACTAATATAGTAAAATTCATTCGTCGAAAAACCAATTGAAACTAAAATTAATAAAAATCAATTTGCAATTTATATATTATTTATACCTATTTAAAATGGTATAGCAATGAGGGATGCAGGTAATTTGTACTCCGGCTCTTCCAGAAAAGATGTAAATTTGGGGCATTTTATGGCCAGAGGGATAATTAGGATTTTATGGCAGTTATCAGATCAACGGTATATTGTAAACTTTACTATAGTATCATCGACAAACTGAATAATATCTCCGTGGATATTTAATTGTTCTTCAATACAAACGATATGAACATATGATTTTCGACTCAATAATAAGTATTTTAAATTAAGACTTAAGGAAGCTGGCAAGCAACTAAGTTTGATTTATTGCCGTTTGAACAAAAAGAGCAAAACTGACTATGGAACAAAAGTGAATTTATACGATTTCTTGGCCGGGCCGGTCCTGTTTATGACGTGCCAACATGGTACATGATAAGCAGGACCAAGTTTCAGGTGCGCCAGGATAAGGCATTGAAAATAATTGAGAACGCTCCTCGGTATACTATTAATACGGTTTTGCATCACTCAATGAATTTTATGACAAAATAATCGCCAATTTCTACAGATGTAGGTACCGACGTTTACGACAAATCCTCTAATTACTCAAACTAATGTTCAATCTCCGCCAAGTTCCATCTACAGATATTCTAAAAATAAGCTAGGCGTAGTGGAAACACGCTGATCTGGAAGGTGCGACAAAAGTTTCCAACAATTACATCACAAAACCCAATTCGCAAAGAAATATTGACACCAGGTAGCAAATATTGCGGTCTTAAATTGCCCAGCCAAGTAGGGTAATGCCCAAATCAAATCCCTATATAAAGAATTAAAAGGGTAACGATTATTTTTAATAGTTTATTAGAGAAATGTCATAATATTTTCTCCGTTTAAAGCAAAACATTGCGGCCCTAAAAATTGCTATGCTGAATTTTTTTAATCAAATGAATAAGCCAGCTGAACGTTCTTTCCCCTTAATTCTTGCTGCCCAATGTTACCAATCAATCGATAAAATACCTGGTTGTTTTTATAGCATGGAAATAACCATACATCACGCCATTGAATCGCGTGATGCGTGATGTAAAAAACGGACCCATGTTATAATTTGCGAATCATATATGCGTAACAGATGAGCGTGCGGTATTATAGGTACGCTTCTTACACTACCGAAAGGGCTATTAACTTTCTTTAAACATGTATGTAATTAGTTTTATATACATTATTATAATAAGTTGAAACAGGCTCTATTGGAGAATCCCCAACGGCAGTTTTCTAAAAATGGGCAACATAAGTACAGTATTATATTCTTGTTGTTTTGCTCAATCTGGCGGATATTTAAATTGATGCATTTTTAATCGTCTGATACATTTAAGGTTAATAATATACTTTTCAATAACAATTTTATTATATCTGGATTTAAAAATTTGCAATGACAGTAAAATAAAGGCACCCGTTGATAACTTGCAACAATTTTAATACTAAAGAACTTTTACTACTATGGTCTATCTTTAAATGATGTAAAGTAATAAATCAATCAAAACCGTCTTCTCCATGAGCGTGAAAGATTTTTCGGCATACTTATATAGATTTAAATAGGCCTGAATTTTGAAATGTCTGCAGAATTGGTACAAGTATCGATATTTAATTCAAGTTTTATCATCATACATATTTTAATATTAAATTTTTTACGCTTAAAATTATGTACAGCCGTACCATTTCCCTGGAATTTTAGAAAGCAATTTTATCAAAACTAATTAGAGTCTAGGTACTTCTTCCGTTTCTGCTTTAATCATTTTATTCCTTTTTTTGTCCCTAATCCTGGTTACATGTTTGCTAATGATGTGGTTATTATGCCTTTATGGGTGCCTCTATTGGAAAAATACACCTATTTATATCTATACATACCTTGGGTGCTTGTTTCTTAGTGAAACTAGTCAAATTGTGAAATATCCCTAGATCCCTAGAGTCGGTCCATGTACAGGGTGAGTCAACCATAGACTATAGTTCATTATGTCATTTGTTTCGGGAATTGGTAATACAAAAGTTGTAGAGAATATTAAGGTGCACAGTTTAAAATTATATTTGAGTATACGGGGTGGTTCAAAGAAGCGTGGCGAATATAACATAAGTTTTTTTTAATAGAACACCCTATTTTTGAATATATTTTTAGATTTTATATGAAATTCTGTAACTGTTTTGTTAATAATGTTATATACCTAAACCTAGTACTTGTTCTAATATACTAATTTTTCTAGAATAATATTAGTATTTACTCTTATAAAAAATTGACAGTTCGGTAGGGATGAATTCATTGATTGGCCTCCCCGATCATGTGACTTAACATCATTAGATTTCTTTTTGTGGGGCTACATTAAAGATCGCATTTATGTAAATCCCCATATAACACCAGAAGATATGGAAAATAGGATACGGGATGCCTGCAGGGCAATACCACCCTTTATGCTAACGAACTGCAGGGAAATATAGTAAAAAGACTAAACATGTATATCTACGTAGACAGGCATATTTTTGAACATTTATTACGTCATAATAATTAACAATTAAGTAAGTTAGAAAAATCAAAATAAATCGCAAACTATTAAAAATAGGTATATGACATATTTAATGAAAGTTGAAGAGTTTTATAAAACCCATCAGAAATAATAATAATAATATACAGGGTGTGCCATTTGGAAAAGTTGATATTTTTCAATTTAAATTAGTCGAAATGTATAAATTTATTTTGAACGCCCTGTAGCATCTTACCCAAATTTCGTTACACGTTTTTTTTGTCATCCCAATAAAACGTGTGTACCAAATATGACTATTCCACATTCAAAAACAATGGGCGGGACTGTCAATTTTTTATAAGAGTAAAAACTAATATGTTTCTAGAAAAATTAAAACATTAGAACAACTACTAGGCTGAGGTATACAGGGTGCTGATAAAGTCTTGAATAATCGATTTTTCTTGAAAACGCAAAAGTTTTTCGAAAAACGCTCGGACCCGTCGATTTTATTTTATTTTTTAAAAATTTTTGACGTTCTTCAATATTATACCGGATGCGCCAAAAACGCTAGGCAAGTGTCAACTTCACTTTTTCTTTTCAAATAGAATACCCCTTTTTTTCTCCAATATTCAGATTCCTCTCTAAACTCTAGACAAGTTTCATATAACATGTTGTATGGCTAAAGTCAACAGGAATTGAAATACAGGGCCCCCAATAAAAATCAAGGTATAATTTTAAAGCTTGTTTTCCATGACAAATACTTAGGCTAGGAAAAAAATTTTAACAGAAAATTGGTAATTCAGTGAACAATCTAAAATATTATTTGAGTAAGTGTTGAAAATGGTATCCATTTACGGCTCTACAATGTCCCAAACTCTCAACAAATTCTAACTGTACATTATGTACAATTTCTGGGGTAATTTGTCTTATGGTTGTTGTTATACGGGTTATGAGAACATCAATATCTTCTGGTTTATTTTTGTAAACCCTTTCCTAAATATAGCCCCACCGAAAGAAGTCCAATGGCGTTAAGTCGGGGGACCTCGCAGGCCACTCTATTTGACCCCGTCGATCTATCCAATGATGATGAAATAACTCATTCAGGTATCTACGGACTTCGGCCGAATAGTGGGCTGGTACACCATCTTGCTAAAACCAGATAGTTGTATCATGTGATTCAGGAATGTTCCGATCGGGAAATAGGGCAATCAACGCTAAAGCGAGGTTTTCTTCAAGAAACTGCAAATTTTCCTCAAAAAAATAGGGTCCTATAACAGTATCCCGAATTATTCCTGCCCATACATTAATTTTTCTCGGCCGCTGGATATGAATTTCTCGGAACCAATGGGGATTTTCGCTGGACCAGTACCGGCAATTTTGACGATTTACCATGCCATCCAAGAAAAAAGTCGCCTCATCGGAAAAAATTATGTTACTCGGAAATAATGCATCGTTAATCAAGTACTTATCCATGAGAATTTCACAGAACTCATTCCTTCTGTCAGGGTCGCCTTCCAAAAGTTCCTGTACTCCTTGACATTTATATGCGTGCCATTTTTCCTTTTTCAGGATCTTTGCCACCATTGAATCGTGGATATTTTCAAAATTTTGAGCAATGCTTCTTGTGCCCGAATGTGGTCTCTCTTCCAACAAAACTAGAATATCAAGTTTGACATCGTCGGAAATTTTAGGTCGTCCACTTCTAGGTTTATCCCTAACGTGACCAACTTCATTACACTTCTTAACAATTTTGGAAACAGTTGCCTGATTTATGTGTTCTCTATTTGAATATTTATCATTAAAATACTCACAAACTTCTATTTGTGTTCTCTTTCGATCTCCACATCCTACTATTATTAATATTTCGATTCTCTCAGCTTCCGTTAGAAACATTTTTATGGGTAAAAGTGACAACTTTGGAGTAAATATTAAATGTTTTGACATTTACGTCACTAAGTTATTATGTAGAAACCGGTAAAAAGGTAAATACCTAGACCTTAAAATTATACCTTGATTTTTATTGGGGGCCCTGTATTTCAAATCCTGTTGACTTTAGCCATACTTGTTATATGAAACTTGTCTAGAGTTTAGAGAGGAATCTGAATATTGGAGAAAAAAAGGGGTGTTCTTTTTGAAAAAGTGAAGTTGACATGTGCCTAGCGTTTTTGGCGCATCCGGTATAATATTGAAGAACGTCAAAAAATTTCAAAGAATAAAATAAAATCGACGGGTTCACGCGTTTTTCGAAAAACTTTTGCGTTTTCAAGAAAAATCGATTATTCCAGACTTTATCAGTACCCTGTATAACATTATTGAAAATAACGTAATAGAATTTCATGCAGAATCGAAAAATAAATTAAAATTTTCATAAAAATGCATTTAAAAAATATGTAGTCGATGAAATGCCAAAGTTACGAGGAATATCTGTACTCAGACTCCCTCCTTACCACTGCGAATTAAACCCGATCGAACCTATATGGGCTCAAATATAAGCAGATGCCGCCAGAAAAGCACGACTTATAAAACGGTGGATTTAAAAAGACTCTTTAATAAAGCTATGGGTAAAATCAGTGCGAAAAAGTGAAAAAAGTGTATCGATCATGTGATAGAAGAAGAAGCTAACATGTAGCAGGTAGATATAATAATCGAAGAAATGGTTGAACCGCTTATTATAAACGATGTTAATAAAAGTTCATCTTCCGAATCGTACTATGATTAGGTCATAACGACAAAGTGTTATTCGATTTTTGAAAACACTTTGTAAGATTCTATATTATATCTGGTTTTTGTAATTATATTATGTAAAATAGTACCACCCATTGTTATTTATTAGTTAATACGATTTTTTAAATGTTTTCATATGTTATAAATACCTACGTATATAATATAATACAATTTTAGGAGAATAAGCATGTTTAAGGTTTTTAATTTAAAAACTTCCCCAATACATGCTCCTGGCTAGGGGATTTTCCCAATAACAATGGTAAATCGTAAAATATAACAATAGCTTGCGATAAATTCAGGGTAGACCTACCTAAAGAATGCTCATTATTTGGATCTTTAAACACAATAGATTTTAAGGTATGGTGTTTAAATTGTTCTTGATACCCCGTTATGCGTTTTGCATATTAAATGAACATTTATTACTTCGCGCCATTTAAAGATAGACTATAGTGACTAAACAGTTTGTTTACCACCAATATTAGGAGAACATGTGTTAAAGAACCACCGAAAACATGTTCAACGTATAGCCCAAATTACTCAATGTAAACAACGTATACATAATACGACTCTAAAAACGTTTCATAAAATAATATGCCACGTCACAAGACCAAAAAGTACTATTTTGCAGGACTAAGCAGATAATTTTCAATTTTCCAATTTTCAACTAAAGAGGATTGTCTTCTATCAGTAAAAATATGTTTATACAAAGATAAGCTTCTTTCAAGATCTACTGATGTAATCGGACAATACTGCAGCTTAGGTAGTAAATTATAAGGCCAAGTAACAAATTCGTTGGATGGTTTACCTTCATAAAGGCTTTTACTGCAGTTAAGTATTCAAATCCTTCATTATTTTTTACAGTTACATCCAATTTGTTCCTTACTTGACCTCCTACTTTACCGGAAAAGTTGTTACATTTCGCGGAAAAAGTTTCAAGAATACTAATTGAATCTCTTAAACTTAAATTTCTACTCTCTAACGAGGATATTATGTCCGGTATAAAACTGAAATTAACCTTAATAAAAACAAGATCTTTAACTACACTTGCACTTTTTAACAACTCTTTACTTTGCACAACACACTGCGAATCGTCATCTAAATCCAAAATTAGTTCTTTAATGGCTTCGAAATGTTCTGCGTAGAATGTTGCGGCCTTAATCCATGTTCCCCACCGGGTAATTACAGGTTCTAATTACTGGCAATCTCTCCTTTTACATCTGCACTCTTAGAGGTATTTTTAGAAACACTTTTTTACATTTGAAATTAATTTACTTACCTACTAAAGGATATTTAGTTCTTACGTTTTGTGCGACTCGGTTTATTCCATAAAAGACAAGTCACATGTACCATATTGGGGTAAAAGATTCTTAAGTTTTGGCCTACTTTTATCATATACGGTGCTGAATCATAAAAAAGCACTGAAAACTTCTCATCTGGGACTGGATTTGGTAAGAGAAAGCTCGATAGGAACTGCTGAATAAATCGGGTTACGGTCACACTATTAGTTTTGTCTAGCTGCTTAGAAGCTATTAAATATGGGTTTGATGCTTCATCTTCTTGAAGTGCTCTAATCATAAGATGTGCGATATATCTTCTGTGCTTTCATCAAAAATATTGTAAAAATTTTTATCACCCAGTGAAGCTCCAATTTCTTCTAAAACGGTTTCGTATACTGAATGAATATTCTTCCTTCTAAGCGTGGATTCGTCAGGAATGGTTTGTTGACAATATTTTTGCAAAAATCCTTTAATTTGTGGATTTTGTACTTTTTTTAAGAATATGTTTGCTACGACCAAAGCCTTGAATAAGTCTTCTGGAAAAACTTCCTTTTCAGAATTTGATTTTTCTCCAACATTTTGAAATGCGTTTTTTACACTTAGCTGAACTTGCTCAGATTTAATTTTTTGTAACTTTGATTTATGCAGCGGTGTTTTCAAATGTTGATCGATTTTAACTTCTTTTCAAAAACAATAATTTTTGCTCAAGCTCTACAAAAGACTTTTTCTCCACTAAACTCTAACTCTGGGAAATTTTGAATCCACGAAGACGTTTTCGCCACTTTAGACATTTTGAGCACAAATTTGAAATCACTGGTTTCACACTAAAGATACAGAAATCTTTCGACAAACTAAAACAGAAGTACGTATTACAACCCGATAAGCGGGTAATAATAAGGCATTATTAAATGACAATAAATAACCCCTAACAATGTACCTGCAAACCCCGGAAACCCCCAATAAATATCTTGTGTATACCCAAAATGTAAATATTAATTATTATATAATTATCTTCGGATTGGAATATCCCTGAAACAAGTGCCGGACCGGACATTAAACCTATGAGTCTACGAGTTTTCATGAGTTGGCGCTTTTAATTTTTTGATAACGCCGAAAACATAAAAATATGCTCATAAAATAATAATTTTGGAAAAATATGCATTTTATTATAAAATTGACAAAAAATTCCGCTTTTTTCTTTATCAGTAATCAGTTCTGTATAGTGCCTTGTTGTCAATATAATTTGTTATCATATCTAAATCTTATTGACTTACACGTATTTTTGCGAATAATTACTATATTTCAACACAACAAAAACACAAAAAGGAAATGACAATTTGACAAATCATAGAAAAATTCACGGCAACGTGACAGAGATTAAAAAGTACGATTTTAGTTTATTAAGTAATGCAGCAATTATTTTTAATCATATGACTTTATTTGTGTATTCTTGTCATCCTATTCCAAGGCACAAGAAGTACATCATATATACAGGGTTGATGTGATAAAGAAACGAATCCGTCTTATAGATGTCATACCGCCTTATTGATCGCTGGAACCTGTCCCTTTTTTTTTAAATAAATGTTTTTAGAAAAAAAAAACTATTATACAGAGTAGGTATACCATAGTAATATGTCAAAAGGAACATTTATTATTAACTTGTTTATTCTTAATGATGTTCTTCATCTTACGAATATTCTTAGTAAACACTTGCAATGGAAGGAATGTACATTGGCCAAATCTACTGGAGTTATAATTGGGACAATTTCATCTTTAGAGCAAAAACGAAACGAGAAGTCTTTCCTATCTTTATGGGAAGAGATTGAAAAAAAATAGCAAACAAGCATGATATTAGCCTAGAATCACTGCGATCTCTAAACGAAAAAAAACAGAATCCACAATACTGGAAGGTTTTGCTATTTTGTCAACGATTGGCGCCGACCAAAATGAACTTGCCATTGACATAGAAACGCCAGAGTCAGGTTTGGATATAACAAGTCATTTCTGGTTAATAAATGCTTATTATCGTATTCTGGATAGCATAATTAACCATATGAAAATTCGTTTTTCACCAGAGAGCCAACAGTTTGCATTGTCTGTCGACAACTTTTTTAAATTAGATTTTGAAGAGAGTAGTCTATTTATTCGTCATTATTTAGATTCATTTGCTATAAACAAAGATGTGTTAAAAGCGGAAATGCTAGTTGCAAAAAATTGTCTAAAATCTGATATTTCTGAGTGGAATTTGAGTGAAATACGAACAACTGTACAAAAAGAGACTTTTCCAAATTTATATAAATTAATGCAAGTAGCATTGACAATACCAATCAGTTCTGCGACATGCGAAAGATCTTTTTCAACGATGAGAAGAATAAAAAATTGGTTACGGAGTCGTATGTCGCAGGATCGATTTTTAAATGTACCTATCTTTAATTAACATAGAAAGTGAAATGATGAGTAATTTGAATTTAGAAGATATTCTTAAGCAGTTTGTCGGGCAAAAAAATCGCAAAGTAGACTTTAGTGTTTAGTCCCAATTTCAATATTTTTACTGTTTTTAAGTTTATCAAGAGTAATGATTATTTTTGTTAGTACCTAGCTATTTTTACCCAATTGATGGTAGCTTTTTTCAGATTTTTTAGTATGTTATTGTAATCCTAATACTGTTTATGTTGTTGTTTTACCGACGTTTTTAATATTTTTCCGCTATAATAATAATTAAAATACACCTAGCTGCTTAGATTAAAATTTTCTTTTTCCTGGCTTTCGTTTTTTTTTATAGGTTTAAGCATATTATTAGTAAAAAAACTAGTTTGGTTAAATCTTGGTAAAATTAGGGCCTGCGGCGCTTCCCGTTCGGCACTTTTGGTTAAATCTTGGTAAAATTAGGGCGTGGCCCTGAAATTTTTTCGCCTGCGGCGCTTCCCGTTCGACGCTTGTTACGATTCTTTCAGGGGCTTAAGCCCCCCTACACAAAGTAGGCTAGCTACGCCTATGGTGCGTAAGTACATAGGTGTAGGGCCCCCACATAAGATCCTCTATCCCCTTATCTCGAAAGATATTCGATTTTTGAAAAAAAGTTAAATACAAAGTGTTATTGTTTTTAAGGGAACTTTTATATTATATACCTTTCACATATACAGGGTGCTCAGTTTTCCATGGTCAGGAATCAACTCTTAAAAATTAAATGGGACACCCTGTATATTACTTTGGATATGGATTCCTCATAAAAAATAAGGGTGACTTTCAATAAGATATTATATAGCTAACTCTCGTGGTTTAGGATTTAATAGCCGTTTTATTTATTTTTTTGCTAAAAACGGATTTATTTAAGGTAGTAGGAAAAAATATAAGTATATCATATTTGGTGAATCTGCCATTATTATATTAAAGACAATACCACAATATATATATTTCTGCTTGTTTACTTTGGCTAAAAATTATACAGGGTGATGTCAGAAATTTATCCGATCGGGATATATTAAATCACCTATAAGTCGATAATTTGAAATGGAACACCCTGTATATCATTGCCGATCTCGATTGTTCACAAAAAATTAAGGTAACTTTGTATAGAATTGCCTTTACCCATCTCTAGCCGTTTAGAAAATATTCGCTCTTAAACATTTTTTTGCATTAAAAAATACCTTTCGTTTAAATTTAATAAGAAAACACGTTACAAATTTTTTTTAACGGGCTGACTGTAGTAGATTTTCAACAATATACTGTAGTTATAATTTTAACTAACATATCTGTATTTTCTGAGAAAATAATTCTAAAATGAAAATAAAATACCTATGCTATGCTCGATATAACAATAATATTTAATCTGTTATTTCAACGACTTACGATATATTAACAAATAAAGAAATGCTTTAACATTTAACAATACGATAAGTTTTGTGAACTATTAAGTAAGTAGCAAGAATTTAAGTTAATAGTGAACATTTAATTACAAAATAATTAATATGTGAAAACAAACAAAACAAATACATATTATAACGAAAGAACCAATAAACTATACCTAATATAAAACGGAAAATTAAAGTAAATGTGCTATATGGCCTCCATTCTGGGCAATACAAGTTGCGTGGATGACTTCCAGTTTTCTTAGGGCGTCTCTTACTGCAGCACTTTCATTGATATTTTGAATTTCTTCCCTTATTCGATTCCTGAGATCGTCAACATCTTGAGGTTTATTTTTATAGACTTTATCCTTTAATGTTCCCCACAGGAAATAGTCCAGGGAAGTCAAATCTGTACTCCGCGGAGGCCAACGAATATTTCCATTTCGCCCAACGACCTCTGCATAGTTTTCATTTAAATAATTTCTTACTTGAATGGTGCTATGGCAAGGTGCTCCATCCATTTGGTAAATAATATTATTTATGTTACCATTGACCTCTAGTAAGGGTCTGATATTGTTAGTCAGTAGCTCCAGGTACCCCGCACGATTTAAATGGTTATCCAGAAATAGAGGACCTATTATTTGATTCCTGTAAATCGCACACCAGCAATGAACACTACGGCGACCTTGATGTTGTATAGTTTTAAAGTTGTTTTTGTTTTCTTAAGACCAATAGTGAGTATTCTTTCTATTAAATATCCCTGAGGTAGTAAATATCGCTTCGTCCGTCCAACAAATTTTGTTAAAAAAAAAGGTCACGAAAATGATGATCCATCATTAAGTTACAATATTCAAAGCGTAGAATATGATCGTTAGGTTCTAAGTGTTGTAATTTAACGAACTTAAAAGCCCTGTATTTATTTATTTGCAGCGTCCTATGGATATCAGTTCTAGCAATATTTAAGTATTTTTCTGCATCTCTGATGGAGTTTTCTGTAAATTCTTCGAAATACAAACATATATTTAATTGCGTTTCATCACCCAAGATATTTTTAGGTTTATTTCTTTTTCCATATTTTAAAACACCATAATGTTCGAGATCTCCGGATACTTTTGACGATATGCTCTAATAGTTAGTGCAACGCTTTTGTTATTTTGGAGATAACACTGATATAAATTTAACCTTTCTTCGGCACTATAAGACATTATAAGCTAAAGATAAACTTAACGCACAACAAACCAAAATTATTATTTGACAATTATTATTCTTGTTTACGTTGGTTTCCAAAACACCTTATTTTTTTATTTCCATGGCAGTTTTGATTTTGCAGCGTTAGTTGGTTTTTATTACATGCAATATTTCAATTAATTTTACGATTTCTAGTGAATTATTTTCTCAGAAAATACAGATATGTTAGTTAAAATTATAAACTACAGTATATTGTTGAAAATCTACTACAGTCAGTCCGTTAAAAAAAAATTGTAACGTGTTTTTTAAATTTAAACAAAAGGTATTTTTTAATGCATAAAAAATGTTTAAGAGCGAATATTTTCTAAACGGCTACAGATGGGTAAAGGCAATATTATACAAAGTTACCTTAATTTTTTGTGAATAATCGAAATCGGCAATGATATACAGGGTGTTCCATTTCAAATTATCGAGTTATAGGTGATTTAATATATCCCGATCGGATAAATTTCTGACATCACCCTGTATAATTTTTAGCCAAAGTAAACAAGCAGAATTATATATTGTTGTATTGTCTTTAATATAATAATTGCAGATTCGCCAAATATCATATACTTATATTTTTTCCTACTACCTTAAATAAATCCGTTTTTAGCAAAAAAATAAATAAAACGGCTATTAAATCCTAAATTACGAGAGTTAGCTATATAGTATCTTATTAAAAGTCACCCTTATTTTTTATGAGGAATCTATATCCAAAATAATATACAGGGTGTCCCATTTAATTTCTAAGAGTTGATTCCTGACCATGGAAAACTGAGCACCCTGTATACGTGAAAGGTATATAATGTAAAAGTTCCCTTAAAAACAATAACACTTAGTATTCAACTTTTTTTCAAAAATCGAATATCTTTCGAGATAAGGGGATAGAGGATCTTATGTGGGACACCCTGTACTTACGCAGGGTGTTATTTAATAAGTGTCTGATATTTTACAGGACGATTCCTCAGTTATGTATAAGGTGAGAAGTTCATATAAGCATGGGTCCGCAATCCCTTCATTTTTGAAATACAGGGTGTTAAAAATTTATTTTTATTTTTGTTTTTCGTAAATAATTTTTGAAATAGTGCCTACATTCTACATTTAGACGAAAATTGGTATCTAGGGGATTTTTTTGAAATGCGAAATTCGAATTTGATGTTAGTATGGCTCCCACTTGTTGTAGAGGGTGCCACCTCCATATCTTTTTACTCTTTTGAGGAGTCAGAACTTTTTTATACGTGCTTGCATTACATTTATAAACTAAAAAATGTGTTTCTTCATCATTCCTACACGAAAAAGGCATTCTTGGTAGAAGTCGCTACGAGCAATCGTTCTCGATAAAAAGAATAATAAAGAAATAAATAGCATTTATTTGCATATCGCTATGCCCATATCAGAGTTTAATAAAATAGCATTTATCTCCGAAACAAAGCCGAAATCAAAAAATTATTAAAATGTAAGAAAACAAGGTCTGTCTATACCACCAAAATAAAATATATTTGTCCTTTTAGGGTGAAATAAGGGTTAAAGAGTATACATAATTTAAATCTGAAATTAGGTTGTACTAGTTTCGACTTTAGGCAAAGTCATCTTCAGCAACCAAGTAATTTAGAAATATGTTTTTTAGGATGTACCTAAATAAACTAAAACAAATTAGAAGAGGGGAAGCAGTGGTTCAACAATATACGGTCATAACAAGTACCTTGTGCAGCCAATGGAATCGACAGCAGATAATTACGAACATGTTGCTACTTTAAGCATTCATGGAAATTAAATGTAAATAAGTAACAGAGGCCAAAATTCTTAATGGAATAATTTATAGTTATGATATATAGATGTCAATAACATGTTAATTAAGAAAGTTCAATAAAATCATCGTTTCATGAATCAACTGAGTGAGGGGACATGATTTATATTTTGGTGGGTCAGAAGTTTAATAAGAAAAAAGAGGGGGGGGGGGAGAAGGGAAATTAAAATTAGTTTAAAAAACCAGTTACGTCATTGAGTAAAATTAGGGGTCATCAAATTGTCAATATTCATAGCTTAATTTCTCGATGAATTTATTTTAAATTGTTAAATAAATTTAATGAAGCCTATGTTACGATTTTCTTTTTTTCTTTTTGGCAATTGAAACACAAATTAGTAACATGACTTTAGATTGATGCAGTTCACAGCAAATGTCTAAAGCATCAATCTAAAGTCATGTTACTAATTTGTGTTTCAATTGCCAAAAAGAAAAAAAGAAAATCGTAACATAGGCTTCATTAAATTTATTTAATAAATTCATCGAGAAATTAAGCTATGAATATTGACAATTTGATGACCCCTAATTTTACTCAATGACGTAACTGGTTTTTTAAAATAATTTTAATTTCCCTCCCCCCCCCCCCCTTCTTTTTTCTTATTAAACTTCTGACCCACCAAAATATAAATCATGTCCCCTCACTGAGTTGATTCATGAAACGATGATTTTATTGAACTTTCTTAATTAACATGTTATTGACATCTATATATATCATAACTATAAATTATTCCATTAAGAATTTTGGCCTCTATTACTTATTTACATTTAATTTCCATGAATGCTTAAAGTAGCAACATGTTCGTAATTATCTGCTGTCGATTCCATTGGCTGCACAAGGTACTTGTTATGACCGTATATTGTTTGTAATTTGTTTTAGTTTATTTAGGTACATCCTAAAAAACATATTTCTTAATTACTTGGTTGCTGAAGATGACTTTGACTAAAGTCGAAACTAGTACAACCTAATTTCAGATTTAAATTATGTCCACTCTTTAACCCTTATTTCACCCTAAAAGGACAAATATATTTTATTTTGGTGGTATAGACAGACCTTGTTTCCTTTCATAATCTCGCCACAGAAAATGGACTACTTCTTGAATTCTTAAAATGTATTTTGCATTAGCCAATATGGTGCCTACATAACAGTGTTATCAAAAGAGAAAACGGCAGTGGCGTACATATTTTTTGTTCATGTTAAAGTTTTAACACACTGTATCTCAAAAATGAAGGGCTTGCAGGCCCATGCTTATATGAACTCTTCACCTTATAAATAACTGAGAAATCTTCCTGTAAAATATCGGACACTTATTAAATAACACCCTGTATATTCACCTCGTTTGGAAATTTTAAGACTTTGATTACTTATGAGACACATGCAGTAACTAAAGTACTAATAAGCTGTTTAGGTATATACTTAGAAAAAACATGATAAGCCGCAAAACCATCGGAATTAAGTTATTATGATCTCTTTTTCTCAAGAGCTTTGATCTTGATAACATCTCCAGACTCGTGCATACAGGCAAGACTGTTTTATGTCTTGTAGCCGCGTATGAAGAGATACAATCCATTAATTTTATATTTCGGTTATCTCGAAAACAATAAATTCAAAATTAAGAGGATAGTGTTATAATTAGGTATTAGGCGACCGATTTGCTCTGTACTCTGAAGGATAAATTACCATTAAGTGGTAAGTTCGTATTGGAAAAGTGGACTTGTGGTAATCTTGAAGAGATGAATTGCCAGGGCGTTGGTAACTTACCCGTAATTATAACTGTTCGAGTATTGTAAAATGGTGTTTGGTAGATTATTAAAACAATAATACTATAACAGTGTGTATCAGCCAAATGGAATAAATTGGATAAAAATTACATGGAGGCGTGTCCGAAAAAACGCTCGGACACGTCAATTGGTATTTCTAGTTGCACATCTTTTTCAATGAAAACTTTTTATACAGGGTATGTCATGTAACAGTGTCCAATACTAACTTTCTTATTTTAAATGCAACACCTATATATTATTTAATTTTTGGATTCTTCAAAAAATTCTAGACATATCTTATGTACAATATCCTATACCTATCTTCAACTGTTTAGGAAATATTAAGTATTTTCAGATTTATTGCAAGAACTAACAACACACTAAAAAACTAATAAGTAATACTGTTTATTTCTTGATAATGTAAAAAACAAAAAAAAATATTAATGTAGGAGATGTTGAAAATGCTCGCCGCGAACGTCTTGGCAACATCCTAATCTTAAATAGAAATTTCTTCTAACGTTACTGAACATCTCAGGCGTGACCGATCTAATCTCAAGCGTTATTCGTCTTCTTAAGTCAGCTAAGTCGAAGGGCTTAGTTCTGTATACAATATTTTTGACATAACCCCATAAGAAGAAGTCTAATGGCGTCAGATCAGGGGATCGTGCTGGCCATTCCATTCATCCACGTCTCCCTATCCACCGATTTGGAAATACTCGGTTGAGGTGCTGCCGGACATTGATTTGGTAATGGGACGGTGCTCCATCTTGCTGAAATTATATCATATTCGCTGGAAGTTGTGGGTTTGCTGAATCAGGATATAAGTTTATCAAAGTTGGCAAGACATTATTTTGGAGCAGTGCTAAATAATTATCGCCATTTAAATTGCCATTAATGAAAAAGGGACCTATGATATGATCTCCAACAATTCCTGCCCAAACATTAACCTTTTCAGGATATTGCGTATGTTCTCCTTTCATCCAGTGAGGATTTTCCCTAGACCAACAGCGGCAATTCTGACGATTAGCATGACCGTGAAGTGTAAAGGTGCACTCATCAGAAAACAAAACATGTTCTAATTGGATCACATTGTTATCTAACATTGCCATCATTTGTTCACAAAAATACGTTCTCCTATCAAAATCGTCTTTGATGAGCTCATGAGTTGGTATCATTTTATAGGGATACATTTTATTTTCTTGTAATGTTCGAATAATCGATGAATGGCAAACATCGAACAATGGGGCTGTTTTTCGACTAGAAGTATGTGAGTTTTTCTGAAACTCAAGCATAATATCTAATTTGGTATCATCACTTATTGCATTGGCAGCTACTTTTTTTTATCTGCTTTACATGTCCAAGCTGACGAAACTGCTTTTCTATTTTACTAATTGTCTCTTGAGTTATAGGCGGCAAATTTGGAAATTTTTCATGAAATAAGCGAGCAATTCCATTTGTGTCCGTGTTTTATCTCCATAACCAATCATCTGTAGAATTGTTATTTTGTGCATTTCTGTTAAATAAACCATTTTTCTGATATGCAGTTAACGAAATTCAAACGACTATAACACTGACAACTACTGTCATGCAGACAGACAACAATTTGCTGAGGTCAGGCGTTTTAAACAAAAGTAAACAAAACTGTTTATACCTTTTTTTTATTTCATATCAGTAAAAACATTTTAACATCAATTTTCAACATCTCCTACATTAATGTTTTTTTTTTGTTTTTTGCGTTATCAAGAAATAAACAGCATTACTTATTAGTTTTTTAGTGTGTTGTTAATTTTTGCAATAAATCTGAAAACACTTAATATTTCCGAAACAGTTGAAGATAGGTAAAGGAATTGTACATGAAATATGTCTAAAATTTTCTGAAGAATCCAAAAATTGAATAATATAAAATATAGGGTGTTGCATTTAAATAAGAGAGTTAGTATTGGCCACTGTTACATGACACACCCTGTATAAAAAGTTTTTATTGAAAAAAATGTGCCACTAGAAATACCAATCGACGTCTCCGAGCGTTTTTTCGGACACGCCCCCATGTATTTATTATCGAATTTATTCCATTTGGCTGATACACACTGTATAATTATTTGTGGTCAGTGGCGTAATCCGCGTAATCGCTTTATTACCAGAATCAAAAAAAAACACTAGAAAACAAGATTAACTTCAAAAAGTTTAGAGCAAAAGCACGATATGTAATTAAAAAAAGTAAAAAGGACTCTTGGACTAAATATGTAACAACTTTAACAAACTCGACACCATCTAGAGAGGTATGGAAGAAAATCAAGAGAGTTTCTGGAAAGAACTCTTTTACACCCATCCGCTTAATAATCAGTAATGGCAACAATTTAACAAATAGCACCGATATAGCTAATCTTTTTGCAGAGACATATGCAAGGTTTTCAAGTAACCAAAACTTTACTGAAGATTTTAGAACACATAAAGAAAATGCCGAACAAATCCCCCTTGTAACATACGACGACAATGACTCTGTGCTTAATGCAGCCATTACAAAAACCGAATTAGAAGAAACCTTAAATGGTCTAAAAAATAGCAGTCCAGGTCCGGATAATATCCCTGTCATATTTCTTACCAATTTACCACAAAAGGAAAAAATTTCCTTCTTGACATGTACAATTTCATTTGGAAGCAACAAAAATTTCCTAAATTGTGGTCAAAAGCGATCATCGTACCAGTACCAAAACAAGACAAGAACCTAAACAGCTCAGATTCGTTTAGACCTATCTCTCTTACATGCTTGATGTGTAAGACACTTGAAAAGATTGTCAATAACCGGTTGTCATGGTATCTGGAAACGAATAAACTAATTACTTCGGAGCAAAGCGGCTTTCGCAAACAAAGATCGTCACAAGACAATATCATAGACTTGGAGTCAGAAATACCCGAGGCATTTATTAATCAGCAGCGATGCTTAGCCGTATTCTTTAACATTCCGCTGCCTGAGTACTACAAGGTTGTATGTTACAAAATTGGATAATACCAAATTATAATGTAACATGGTTCTATGTATCGCCAGCTGTTCATAGAACCGTGTAAAATTCACATTGCCGTTCAAAATACTTCACAAAACCCAAAAAATCAAAGGTGTATGTTTTTAAAATAGGAAGTTTGATAACCATAGTCCTATGTTTAACATAAAACTATGTTATTCAAATATTTTTGTCATAATAATATAACAAAGTTGTATGTAAAACATAGAACTGTGGTTCATTATTTTAAAATATTATTTTCAGAATAACGGGTGTATGTTGTAACATACACCTTTGTGTTTTCAACTTCATATGATTTTTATAGGTTATGTGCAAATAACAAAAGTTAATAGTGCTCGAACTTTGTGTATTGTTTTTGTTTTAAAATGGACCAAAATAGTGACAATGAACAGTACTGGGATGGGTATGATTCCGACAAAGATGAGGAGTATGTGCCAGAAGAAATGCCTCCTAAAAAATGTATAAGGTAAGTAATTCCATAATTTGCGGTGTAATTTAAGGTTACATTTTTGTAAAAATTCTAAAAAGTAATTACTTTAGTACATAATTTAGTAAGTTATACCTTCATATAATCCGTTATCCAAAGCACGTAATTAAGTTGTTGGAATTCGGGATTTTAGCCATATTTATAACAAATCACTTTTTTTTTAGTATAAAAATTAGAGGAAAACTAATTAGAATACCATCATGTGAGTCAAACGAGCAGAGTCCTTCATCTAAACAAACCAGGTTAGTAGTGTTGTTATTAAGATGGTTGGTTGGTTTGTACCTAAAATATTTTTTTTTGTATACAGGGTGTGCAACTTAAAATGGAAACAAGCTTATATTTTCGTTATTAATGTATTTATTTGTGAGTGTTTACATAATATGACCCCAAGCCGAACTTTTCCACGGCTATAATTTTAGTGAAATCATAGGCGGACAGTTGTACACGGGTTTTTAGCGAAAGATTTAAAGAGTAAAGTATAGTAAAGAGTAGCGATAATAAATAGTTTCATATTGTTTGACTTAAGGTTGGCCGTAACTAAAACTGGGAGGTCTGGAAAAGAGGACGACAAAGATTATGCATTACCTAAAATCGATGAAAGAGTTGGAGATGGAGGGCAAGATGATGCGTTACTCAAAATTATTGATATAGGAAAAAATAAAGAACAAGACAGTAATCGTGCTTCTAATTACTTGAATGAGGGTAATGCATTAACGGACGCTGATCCTACAAAGTTAGTCAATAACAGGTAATTAATTTGTACGTTAGTAGTTGATGCTAATTAATAAGTTGTTATTTTCAGTTCAGTAGAAGATGACGATCATGTAGACTTGAACGTGGGGATTATAAACGAGAATGAAGACTTGGAAACTATAGAAAACCAGGAAGAACTTCCAACTGAAGGTACAGAAGTACAGGAAAAAAAGGTTTCGCGGAAAAGACTCAGAAACCCAAAGAAATGGGCATGCAACATACGCAAAGAGAAATTTGATAAAGGCCTAGAATACGTCAGCTCGAGGAAGAAAATAACACCTGCTAGAAAAATTCAAACAAAAAAAGACTGCTATGAAAAATGCATTTATAAATGCTCCAGAAAATTAAGTGAAGAGGATAGAAAAAAAATATTTTCTCACTTTTATGAATTAAATGCAAGAGAAAAACAAATTTATATTTTGAATACAACAGAATCAAGTAATCCTGAGCGGAGACGAAAAGGAAAGACTTCTGATAATTCGAAAAAATCTAAGAGTTATAGATATTTTTTTACCTTAAATAACAATAATATCCAGGTATGCAAAACTTTCTATTGTGGGACGCTAGCAATAAGTCAAAAACCGATATATACTGCGCATAAACGTTCAACAATATCGAATACCCTCCAAAAAAGTACTCAGGGAAAACATAGAAAAAAATATACCTCAGATGATGCAACAAATCTAGTACGGAAACACATAAGTATGTTCCCTAAAGTTGAAAGCCATTATTGCCGCGCAGATTCTAAAAGAGAGTACCTTGAAGGAAATCTTTCCATTATGAAGATGTACGACATGTATAAAGATTTTGCGAGAGAAAATGATGCGAATCCCGTAAAAATACATGTGTATCGTAAAATTTTTTGTACAGAATACAACTATTCCTTTAATAAACCATCCAAAGATAAATGTGATTTATGCGCAGAAGTAGATCTTCAAAAGAAAGAAAAAACATTAAGCCAAGAAAAGGAAAACGAATATGTGAGACACCGCAATGAAAAAATTTTAATGAGAGAAGAAAAAAAAAAGGATATTGACTCGGGAAAACCAATTTTATGCTTTGATTTGGAAAATGTTTTGACTTGTCCCAAGGGAGATGTAAAAAACTTTTTCTATAAAAGTAAGCTAAATGTCTATAATATGACCGCCCACTTTTCAGTAAATCGCAAGATCTACTGTGCAATCTGGTCTGAAGCCACACGTGGGAGGTCTGGTAATGATATTGCCAGTTCTGTATACAAAATTTTAAGAAAAGTCGTAGAGGACCACCCGTTGCTAGAAGAATTAATATTGTGGAGCGACAGTTGCGTGCCTCAGAACCGTAACAGTATTATGAGTTTGGCGATTGCACATCTGCTACAAACAAGTACAAATCTTAAAAGCGTTACCATGAAATTTTCCGTGCCAGGACATTCTTGCGTACAAGAAGTAGACTCCATCCACAGCGTTATAGAACGGAGTTTAAGAAAGTCTGAGTATTTTTCTCCTGTGTCCTTGCTACGATTTCTATTAAAAGTAAATACAAAAAAACCTTACACAATTATTCAAATGCAGGAAAAAGATTTTTTGGATTTTAATTTCCATTCTTCTAAACTGAAATACAGTTTAGTTCCTTTTGCGAAAGTGGTATCGTTACAATTCACCAATTCTTTTTTTGAAATTAAGTACAAGACGTCTTTCTCTGAATACGAATTCACGTCTATTAATTTAAGACAACGTAGTGTAAGAAAACATGTTACAGCAGCTGACAGTGATGGAAATATTCCAAATTGCATTAAAAAAAATGATGTCAAATCTTCCTTGGGTAAAAACAAGGTTGAAGCCCTAAAATCGATGTTCAAGTGGATGCCCGAAACTGATAAGCAGTTTTACGAACAAATATTTTCAAAACTATAAATTATTCCAAAAAAGAACTGACAATTCTATAAAAATTCCATAGTTGTAAGTTACATTTAGTAAGACTATATTTCAAAATGGAATAACAAAGTTGTATGTTTTTTCTATTTTTTTATAAATAAGGATAATATTTAAAAAAAAAATTGTTTCCTTTTGTATGCTATCCCAATAACCCTTTTAGTATCTGCAAAAAAAAACAAAACCATAAAAAAGTGTTACCACAACGATAATCCATGGGGCACAATATTTAACATAGCTTTTCTCCATTTCATGTTTTTGTATCATACAACCTTGTAATAATCAGGCAGCGATTCGACGAGCCTATGACTCAGCCTGGAGATACCGAATTCTGCAACAACTTACCCATCTTAATATTAAAGGAAATATGATAAAATTTATAGAGAACTTTTTACAACATAGAAATTTCAAAGTAAGAATAAATGGAATAACTTCTGAAGAAAAGATACAAGAAAATGGCACCCCTCAAGGCTCCGTACTTAGTGCTACACTTTTTCTAGTAGCCATAAATAATATATCGCAAAATATTACGGCCCCAGTAAAATGCAGACTCTACGCAGATGATTTAGTACTCATCATTAAAGGAAAGAACATAGAATCCATGACTAATATTATGCAAAAGCATCTTAACAAACTACAACAATGGTCTGAGTGCACAGGACTTCAGTTTTCCACAAAGAAAACTAAATGTATTATGTTTTCCAAAAAATCAGAGAATATAACACCTTGTCTAAATATATATGGGCGACCCTTAGGGTTCTTTGACACCGTCAAGTTTCTTGGAATGGTGTTCGATAAAGGCCTGTCCTGGAAACCCCATATACAAAATGTGGTGCTGAAATGCCGCAAAGGAATAAATATGCTAAAAATTATAGCAAACCGATCATGGGGGGCGGACACAGAAACACTACTTAAAGTTTATAGAGCTCTAATCAAGATCACAAATGGAATATGGTTCAATTGCAAATGACTGCGACACCATCCTTACTAAAGCGACTAGATACAATTTACAATGCAGGTATACGCCTAGCTCTTGGCGCTTTCTGGACCAGCCCTGTGGATAGTTTACTCTGTCAAACATCCGAACCTTCTGTTCATTACCGCAGATCCTATCTCTCCCTATCGTATGCATCATTTGTAGCTGGAAACTTTGGACACCCATCTCACCAAAACATTTCTTCAGACCGATACCACGAATTGTACAATGCAAAGAAACGCTCTAGACCAACATTCTATGAACGAATAAATCGATATCCAGATAAATTCAATATACAATTTCCTAAATTTTTCCAACATGACCACCTAATGCCTCCCCCTTGGATTATTACTAAACCTAACTGTGTTACAAAGTTGACTCAATACAATAAACATGAATCATGTCATAGTTTAGAGTCAAGATTTATACCGATGCCTCAAAAACCGACGAAGGAATTGGAGCAGCTGTAGTAGCGCCTGACTGCACCCTTAAATTAAGACTAAGTAAATACACCAGCACTTTTACTGCTGAGCTATATGCAATCGTCCAAGCTTTATTATATGTCCAGAAGAGAGATTCCGGAGTCCACTTGATTCTGTCAGACGCGCTAAGCGCCATTAGATCACTACAACATCCTTTTTCTAAACATCCACTCGTCCAAAAAGTATACCAAATCCTTCATGATATTCATAGTATGGGAAAAGAAGTTATCAGTATATGGATACCAACACATATCGGCATTGATGGAAACGAGGAAGCCGACAAGGCAGCGCGCGCTGCCATAGAAGATCCCGACTCAATACTAGTGCCAAACTCCATGACTAGTGACTTTAAATGCTGGATTAAGAACAGGATACTTTACTCATGGCAATGTGAATGGGACGGATAACCGGCAAAGCTACGGGAATGTAAGAACAATGTAAAATCGTGGGAATGCAACCTACGAAATAGAAGAGACCAAGTCACGTTAAATCGACTGAGAATAGGTCACACGAAACTAACGCATAGTAACATCGTGTCAAAAGAAAATCGACCCAGTTGTGAATAGTGTCAAGTGCCTTTATCCATTAAACACATTTTAATAGACTACTCAAAATTTAACCAACTAAGACTTAAATCTAACCTTAAAGACAATATGCAGGAAATTTTGAACACAGACTTACAACTATGTAACTATGGTCACGCTAATAACCTTAAGTGGTTGATGCGTTTTCCTTGTATATATATATAAAAAAAAGTACATAAATATGCTAAGCAGATAGATTCAAATCCTTTTCTGCCAACGAGGTTCCAAAATTAGGAATGGAAATTACAAACCGAGATGGAAAGTATTTTATTTCTATTCTACAGCACAACCTACCGTCCTATTTCCCTCCCCCCCCCCCCCCCCGGATTTTCCGCAGAAAGTAGATTCTTTCTTGCGGCACTTTTTATTTCAGAGCTTGATTTAAATAATAAATAATATATTTGGTCATATTTCTTTAAATAACACAGTATAGTGACCATTTCTATTCCAGGTCTATTAATTAGCAAAGAAATTGCTTAATAATGCCTAGAATATAAATATTTATTTTAAATTATATAATTTGCATACAACTAATACAAATTTTAAAAGCAGTTAGAACAGTTGGAAAGCGACGCTATTTTTTACAATGAGGATTGTGAATTGAATAGGCCAGCGTCATGCAGGCAAGGGATTCAAAATTTTTCACTCGGCAGAGTAAGATGGTTAAGCGGCCAGGCAATTTGTCAATTTTTGTTTTTGAAATTTTGGGTGTTCGTCAATATCGAATTTAAATTCTGTGATAGGGTTGGGTACGAAGTGCTACAGGCTTCGCCGATTTAACCGTACGGCGGAAAGTACCAAAGTTAATGAACGGAAAGTGGTTGTCAGCAATATTCAGCGATTAATTGTCACAAAGATAAGCAACAAACTTTAAGGGGGCAAGCTAAGGTAGACGTATTTTTTTTTACTTTGAGGAAGTAACATAATCAGGAAAATGGAAATTAGGGGAAAGGCAAAGCGTTGATGGGAGAACTACGAATAAATAAATTATCAGGTATAGTCAAATCAGATTTAGAACCGTTGTACGTCATCAATCAGCTGATAATGGTCAGTCCGTAAGAAAACACTGATTTAAAATAAACGCTTGCGCCATAATGTCGTCTCACCTTGGTTAATAATATACAGGGTTATTCACCTTATTCGACACGACATAATAAAATTATACAGTTGATGCAAAACAAAAACCGATGCACGTCATCAATCAGCTGATAATTGTAAATGCGATGCGATGTTTATGCGATATTAAATTTACTACAAACTTAAAGTATTCTTCTTTGATACGAACCCACTTATTGCAAATATTTTGTTTATTTAAGCTTGTAAAAATTAATATAATTTGAATTTTATTGGCCGATAGTTGGCAACACAACTGTAAACGGTGCGGTGGCGCCAGCTCGTTCGTTGGCTTTGTTTGACGTTTATGCAAAACTAACCTCAATTATTTTGTGATTTTGTGTTGCTTTGCGTCTATTTTTTTAACAGAAACTCCAGATATTTTCATAAATAGCATTAAAAAACTGTTCTTTGAAAAACAACATAAGTGCACACACATACAGGGTGTTATGGAAATGACTTATTATTTTTTAACTCGTAAATATATAGGTCGAGACGAATTGGGGAAAAATTGCTATAAATGGCGCTCGAAGCTAGAAATTCGAGAAAAATGCCTTCAAAAATTTAGGTCCAAAACACCTACGCGCCAATGACCCAAACAGCTGATTTGGGTAATTGTTTACTTTAGTGCAAATGTTGAATTATTCGCTAAAATTTCGTATATAGGCTAATTAAGGGTAGCTGATAACAATTTTCCTTTTGCGTTTAGGCGGCAAATGCACTGGTTTTGAGAAAAAAAATGTTAAAGTTTTTCTAACTCACCGGTATGTTATTTTGCATGTAATCCTAAAATGTTGCTATTTCCAATAAAATATTACTTGTCGGAGTCATAGTATACACTTCTGAGTTTAAATAAACGAAATATGCCACAAGGAAACTCTGAAAAACGGGATAACTTGTAAGCGAACAGAAAACTCTACGTTATCTGGAAAAAGACGGGAGACAGCTCACTGACAGCTGGCCAAAAAAGCAGAAGCAAACTGCATGGTACAAGGAGCCTGTTTGCAGGTTCACTGCACCCATGTTGTCAGATTGTTAGTGTATTATAAATTGCCTATACTTTTCAATTCATTTTTATTAATTGAATGAATCCTATTGGCTCGAGCTAGCATATCATTCTCCTGGATGGAAGCCATTAATAATTACAAGAAAAAGAAGAACAATCTGGCAACGTGAGTGCAATGAATCTGAAAAGAGACGCTTCTACTTTGTCGGCGTATTAACAACGAATTTAATTAAATTTGTGCCTTTTCCATTGTTTTTTTGCTAAAATGTTGTTCTTATTTTATGAACAGATAGTTTGGTGAAAGTTTTATCACATATTTTGAAGGGAAAACCATAAAATCTAGGAAATTGAAAGGAAAGTGAAACGCGACACCCAAAGATATCGAAATAAACAAACCTCAAAAAGAATACCCTAACCTGTAAGTGAAAAACTTTAACATTTTTTTTTCTCAAAACCAGTGCATTTGCCGTAAAAACGCAAAAGGAAAATTGTGATCAGCTACCCTCAATTAGTCTATATACGAAATTTTAGCACAAAATTCAACATTAATTGCACTAAACTAAACAATTACCATTCCAGCAGTTTGTCTTGTCAAAAACACATGTGTTCAGGGGCATTGAACTATCATGGAAGGCGCACATAGTCCGGTTTTAAGGTATTTTACAAAATTCAAAATACTTCCGATTTTAGAAAAAAAAACTATCAAGTGTAACTCTAGACCACCTCAGGAGTGGCCCCTTAAAATATAATAAGTCATTTCCATAACACCCTGTATATCTCTGTCGATTACGTTGTTTACTATTTGTGAAAATGCCGAAGCATTTAAATAGCCGGTGCAAAGAGCTTATAGCCTCTCTAATAAGCTATTTTCAGGAAGAACTTAACAACAATGGCCCATTGTTACCCTTGACAGCAGTTAGAGAAGTATATTTAAAGAATGTGTTAAGGTCTACATATTTTAGTTCCAATTTACTAATTTTTAGCGTGTAGCAGCTGCCCTAAATTTGAATATCTCCACTGTAAGCGCAGTTTCAAAACAGTTAAGCGAAATAAATTATTAGAGTCACCTAAAAGAAAACGTTCATATTTAAAAAAAGTTGTAAATGTGTCAAGATTGGATATAAGTTCTATCCGTGACACTATTTATGGAATGTATGAAACAAGTAAGTTGTATTATTCAAAAACTAATATTTTACATTGGTTATGCATGGGCTGTAACTTTTTTTTAGAACATCATGTAACTTTGACAACTTTAAGTAAGAAATTGTAAGACAGACCACTTGATGATTTGATGATTGTCTTAACTCTTTAAGAAGCCTCTTAAAGGAAATAGGCCTTGGATGGAAAAAAGATGAACCGAGGCGAGGGCGTATGGAACTTTCCCATGTAGCTTTCAAACGATTGGTATTTTTGAAAGAATATGTTAAAGAAAAAGAAGCATTCTTGTACCAATTCGTTTTCTTGGATGAAACATGGATTTTCCAGAATGGTACCATTGGTCGATCTTGGCAAGATGAAAATAAAGGAAGTAATAGATCTACTAAACTTGATGGTAAAAGGTATTATGCAGTAAACAAATATATAAACTATGAGAAGTTTACCTAGGTAAAACATATTTTTCTAGGTACATATGCTGGTAGTGAAGATGGTTTTGTTGAGGATGCAGAGGCAATTTTCTCTTCTAAAACTAAGCTGAGTGACTACCATGGAGAAATGAATCAGCAAAACTTTTTAAAATGATTCGAAAACCAATCATTGAAAAATTTAGCAAAGCCATCTGTGATTGTAATAGACATATCATAGCATGTTGTTAACAAAAATACCTAATACATCATGAAATAAAGCTGCAATTCAAGAATGGTTAATTACTAATAAAATTAAATTTGATTATACAATGTTCAAAGCCGAACTTATACAAATCGTTAATAGGTTGGTACAAGACATTTTGTATGCCCTTTTTTTTAACATATGCTTGAATGTTAAACTTAAATTGTTTTCAGACATAAGCCACCAAAAAAATATTTAGTTGATAACCTGGCTGACGGCTGAGCAATATGAACATAAAGTTTTACGGCTTCCTCCATACCACTGTATGTTCAATCCAATTGAACATATTCGGGGGATTACCAAAAATTATTACAACAGACATATTGGTCGAGATGGCAGTACAGAAACTGACTGTATGAATATGTGGAAAGAATTATTGGGTACTGCTACTCCTGATGTTTGGAAAAATTCAATTCGGCACACAGAAAGCGAGATATTAAAATGGTATGAAAGAGAACATGTATTAGATAGACTGAACATATAACCCACTATTATCGAAGTAAATGAAGCGAGTGATTCAAGTGATTTGGAGGATGATTGAAGATCCATCTTTGTATTATTATTTCATTAAGAAGCCTCTTCAAGAAAATAGGCTTTAGATGGTAAAATTCCCATGTAGCCTTCAAAGGATTAGTATTTTTGAAAGACTATATTAAAGAAAAAGAAGCATTTTTGTACCAATTCGTTTTCTTGGATGAAACATGGATTTTTCAGAATGGTGCCATAATGGTCGATCTTGGCAAGATGAAAATACAAGAAGTGTTGGATCTACTAAAGTTGATGGTAAAAGGTATTATGCAGTAAGCAAATATATAAACTATGGAAAATTTTTGTATTTTTATCTTGTTTTTATGAAAAAAAAAACTGTAATTCCCTCACTCGGATAATTTGGTTACAAGCTGGCAACACTGTCGATATCTGACGTCACCTAAAGGGTATGACGTACAACGGTTTTAATTTTGCATTATGTATATATATATATATATGAGGTTTGTGTAGACAGTATATCATTATAAATCATTGGTCTGTTCACTTGTCTCAGTACCGCCTCTTAAATGGTACGGTTATAATTGTCCAAAATCAATATACTTTCGCTCTTAAAGTAAGGGTCACCCTGATATAAGTCAAATCTATTATGGGCACACTTTGTGCCGAAACCAGATGATCTGTTTGTCTCTCAAGGTTTAACCCAAAGCATAGATAATCAAAGTAAGAAAAGAATTTAATAATATTATGATGTAGTAAATTTTACAAAGCATTACGACATAACCTGCAAGGTTGGGGAGTAATTAGTCGTCAAAGGTGGGTGACAATAATATTAGAATTTTTGATTTGGTGGAGAAGGTATTTGCTATAATGATATCAGTAGAGCATTAATTTATGATAAGTGTTAAACGGAGTTCAATTGAGTCTTTTGCTGTCACTAATAGGTTGGTGTCATCTGCGTAGGAAGTAAGCAATGTATTAGGATTAGCTATTTCGTAATTTAGATTATTGGTAAAAACGATGAACAAAATTGGTCCTAAAACACTACCCTGTGGGATTCCTATTGTATTTTGCAAACTTTCCGACTTAGTTAATATTTTCCTTCCTAATTACAGTCTTCTGTATTATACCTAATAAGTATGATCCAAACCACTTTAATGTATTGCCTCTGATTCAATAGAAATCTAATTTCTTTAATAGAAGTTCTCGATTCAGGCAGTCATACGCCTTCGAGAGATCCAGAAAGACTCCCAAAGCTGCCCTACCGGCATCCAGTTGTTCAAGGATGTCGTGCGTGAATTGAAATGTCGCTGTCCGAGTCAATCTGCCCTCCATGTAGCCACAGCGGGTTTTGGTAGATGCAATCAATGACTCTTTTGACAGGGGTTCATTTCCTTCGTGTTTGAAGATGGCGATGGTGATCCCTTTATATAAGGGGGGAGCTACTGATGATCCCGGCAGCACTCGTCCAGTGTCAATTCTACCGTCGTTGGAGAAGCTTATTGAGAGGCTTGTTAAGACTCGAATGCAGGATTACATTAAAAAATATAATATACTCAGCCAGTGTCAGTATGGCTTCCGGGAATCGTTGGGTACTGGTGATGCTGTCTTTAATTTTTTGCAGAGTCTGTTTCTGGGCCTGAACGACGGAGAGGTGGCAGCGGCAGTATTCTGTGATTTCTTCAAGGCTTTTGATTGTGTGAATCATAGGATACTGCTAGACAAGTTGGAATATTATGGCTTTAGGGGAGTCCCCTTAAAATGGTTTAAATCCTATCTATCTGATAGAAAACAATTTGTCAAATGTAATGGCGGTATTTCCCAGACACTTTCCATTAATAGTGGAGTTCCTCAGGGATCCGTTCTGGGACCCATGCTTTTTCTAATTTATATTAATGATCTGGGACATCTTAACATCCGGGTCCGGTTTACTATATTTGCGGACGATACAACGATTCTCTGGACCGGGTAATGACCCTGACGGTCTGGTGAATTTTGTGTCGCGGGATATGGCTGTGGTTATGAAATGGTGTGATAGTAACCTTTTGCATCTCAATTTTAACAAAACACAAATATATTAAGTTTTAAATTCGACTGTGAAAATATTAGAATAAATAATCGTGATAATATTAAAATAAACGACTGTGATATCCAAAGCAGGCAAAATGCGAAATTCCTGGGTGTTGTGATAGACAATAGGCTTAGGTTACATGAGCATGTTCGAGCTTTAAATCAGAGGATTCCCCGGGGCTGTTTTGCCGTTAGGGTTGTGTCAAGTGAGTTGGGATTATCTGTGGCTAGGTCGACTTATTTCGCATTGATTGAGAGTCACCTAAGATATGGCATCTCGTTTTGGGGTTTCTGTAGCCGATACCTTCTTGGCACCTCTTTTATAATTCAGAAAAGAGCAGTTCGGTATATTTGCAGGGTTAGTTCGAGGGAACACTGCAGGCCTTTATTTATAAGACTTAAGGTTCTTACATTACCATGCTTATTTATTTTGGAGACGGTTCGCTTTGTATTTAAAAGGTATAGACATACTTTGTTGAACCCCTTGGATAGAAGATATCCCACAAGGCAGGTAGATAGGGAATGGGACTACTCAGCGCAGCCTTTTCAGCGCCGCCGTTTCAGCGCCGCCGTTTTATCGCTAGGACATTTCAGCGCCGGCCCATTTCAGCGCTAAATTATTTCTCAGATGAACGCATACTCCGCATTGTTACCGAATACGGCAACAGAACTCCAATAGAATATTTAAGAGGAATAGCCCACAATTACCAAATGACTGATTAATTAATTGTATATATTATATTAAAAATGTTATTAGTTTGTAGTACCAATATTGTATCTTTTTGTAGTTTTATTTAATAAATTTTATTTATTAAACAAATTTTAGTTATTGTTTTTTTTTTAGTTTGTATTACCAATATTTTATCTATTTTTAATTTTATTTAATAAATTCTATTTAGATCATTTTTATTATAAATATTTAATAATAAAATCTTGAGAAATAATTTAGCGCTGAAATGGGCCGGCGCTGAAATGTCCTAGCGATGAAACGGCGGCGCTGAAACGCCTGCGCTGAATAGTCCTAGACCCGGTAGATAACCTTCCACTACCTATACCAAAGAGTACTCTGATTAAGATCTTAATAGTCTATGAGAGCATAAAGATGTACAATTATCTACCTGCAAACGTCAAAAAAATAAGTACGTTCGTATCGTTCAGGAGGGCCGTCTCCACTATCTTGGTGGATAGGGCATTTTATTCTCTTGAGGAATACTATGGTGACAGATTTTAGTGTGATTTGGTTTGGGGTTGCATTTTTGTTATCGTTGGAATATTCTGATTTACTGTACTGTCTGCTTGCGATAAGTGATGCTCTCCTTTTTCATTTCTTTTATGATGATTCTTTACCTTTTTTAAGTTTTCAGAACTAAATTTTAAAATATATTACAGCCTCACTATGTATTTATTCGTGTGTTATGTTTTTTTTTACTTGTTGTATTTACCCGTATTCTTTATATTTTTTGTAATTTTATATTTATTTCAACGTGTTATCAAGTTAAATTAGTTTTTGTCTAGTAATGAATATTTAAATTTTTAGACTATGGAAATATAGTTTGTAACACACTGTGTAGGCACTCTACTTTTAATTTAATTTTAAGTTAGCTTTGTCAAAAAATAGTATTTTATTTATGACAATAAAGCATTTTTGATTGTTTGATTGATTGATTGCTGAACCCTCGAAAGCAGCGTTCAGTACCCCATGAACAACACAAGCCGCTTACATGCTATTAACTGGAACAGCTTCGAGAAACCCTGAAGAAGACTGATCGGCCTATTTATTTATTTATTTATTTATTACATTTGGGATGCAGACAGAACTAGAAGTTCCAAAGAAGGCCTATAACCAACAAGCTCCTCCGGACTTCCTTTTTTCAATATTGGTTTTATAACCGCTGTTTTAAACTGTTCTGGAAAAATACCTTTACGTAATCAATTATTTATTATATATACAAGGTGTTTCCTAACTACGGTACGAAACTTCAGAGGGTGATACGTAAAGTCGTTTTAAGAAAAAAAGTTTCTATGGACATATGTCCGGAGTAGTTTTGTTTCTGAGATACAGGGCGTGGAAGTTTAAAAAGAAAACCGGTCATAAATATCCTTAAACCGATTTGGTTAAAATTTGGTTCAGTTATTTGAAGTAATAAGGCGCTTATTCCTAACTAGATTGAAATTATTAGGTCCAGTGGCGTCTCAGTGGGCACCACAGCCAATTATCATTGAAAAGAAAAAGTACGCCACTGTCTTTTTTTTAAATTTGTTCAGATTAAGCAACTACAAATACAACTTTTTAATCTCTTGTTTTTTTTTCATATCGTACTTTTGCTTCTCAATAATAATTGGCTGTGGATGCCCACTGAGACGCCGCTGGACCTAATAATTTCAATCTAGTTAGGGCTAAATAAGCGCCTTATTACTTCAAATAACTGAACCAAATTTCAACCAAATCGGTTTAAGGATATTTATGACCGTTTTTTTTTTAAACTTCAACGCCGCCCTGTATCTAAGAAACGAAGCAACTCCGAACATATTATGTTCATAGGAACTTTTTTTCTTGAATTGTTTTTATTATAATTATTATGATATTCTCAGGAAAGGAAGTTCATTGTTTGTTGAGTAATCTTAGGTCCCTCGTATAATGTAACATAGTTCGGACGTTTTACTAATGAAAATAACAGCTCCTATCCTTTGATACACTATTATATCTTATATGGGGAAATGTCAAACGACCAGTGGCCACAGGTATTTTTGTGTTTCCCAGTTACGTAGTATCATTATATCAGTACGTGCGTCGATTGGATTTTGGTGACAGCAAAAGTCTAATTTACGTGATAAAATAAATTTAAAAAAATACTTATCGCCGGCAGGTAATGGCAAAACAAAAAAAAAACAGTACAAGACAAAAAAAAAATAATTGTTATAAAAATATATAATTTTAAAGAGTTCTCAAAGAGGGACATAATATAATTAAAATACTGTTGTATAAAACTTTTAAAAAGGAACTGGCAAACACACACCATGTAATGTACAGGTGATGAACATACCTGAGGGACGGTGAGTTTCCATATTATATATATTTTATGTATACTTTCTCTTGTTACCCTATTTTATGTAGTTTAGATTTGTCTGTAGAATTATATTGGTAAGTATATTTACATACCTATATATTTCAATTTTATTAATTAAGGATGTTTATAACCCATCCAGTTTTGTGTTCAATTACCACTTCAGAATATTTAAAAACGTTAATTAAAATGGAAGAAAGCATTTTTTGAAGTCGCCCAATATCTCTCTCTCTCTCTCTCGTAGCGTCACAACCCTTCGTGGGTCTTAGCTGCATCTACGACTCGTCTCCATCCATCCCCGCCCAATATAGAAAAATAAAATAGTATGCAAAACAGCGAAAACGATTTTTGTACAGGCATAACTCGATGCTGACGTTAAAAATACGTTTGTTTCTTGTAGTCACATTAGTGAATATAGAGTATAGAATCGACGATGCAACCGGGTGGTAAAAAAATTATTGCAGGCTAATTATTTAACAATTATACTATTGAAAAGGTTGGACAAACGATTTTTTTCAATGTTGATGTATTGCCTTAAGTAAATCCGAGCTTATCCAACTTTAATTAGGGTAAAATTTCATCGAATTAAACGAGCCATGTTAAGGTATAATATATAGGGCAAGGTTTACTCGGTGTACCAATAAATATATTCATGTGTCACCTTGTCCAAACACAAATTATAGAGGGTTAAACCGTTCATTTCTCCCAGATGCAATAAACAAAACGTGACCGTTCCTTTTCACCCGACCAATTAGTATCCGGCTGTCCGAAATGGACCCCTTTGCTGGTATTTATTACCTCTGGATCAATGTCAATTGACGGTCCCCTAAATTTAACGGTCACCGTTCTCAATGTTCAAATTTTGACTAAACCAGGTATATGATAACCTGATAACAACTAACCTGAACAATATAGAGTGTGGCCGAACAGTGGCGGCGGGGTTCAAAATTTCCTATGAGTACAACATAAAAATGGATGTTAATAAATTTGTGAAACAAGAACACCAACCCGTACTGTATTAATAATAATCTAGAAAAACTGCAAATAGTTTTAATATTTATTTTGTAACAATACTACAGGTCATAGGCGTACTACTACTATGTATGGTACCTACATGATAACAATATAACCCATCGCAACAGATTTCTGTAGATGCAAGGCATAGTATCTCAAATGCATATTTCCTCTACACTTCATACCTAATTGTTAAAATTTGCATGGCTGACCTTTGTATAATGTCATCATTTTGATTGTGAACGAGTCCATGATGGGCGATTTAGCACCTACTGATATCGCCAGGGCTGTAGGTAGCAATGATCGAAAATGGTCGATGTTACAATGATGTTGTCGAAGTGTTTCGTAAAACCAAAGCGACGAGGCATCGTTATTTTACACATCGGACGTAAACTGGAGAGCTAAGAAGATGAGGTCAAGGTAGGAAACGCTCTACCACGGCTCTGTTGATGATCGATTTATGGCGTTGCAAACACTCCGCAATAGGCGTCGAACTTTCAAACCAACTAGATGCAATCGAGTTTTCTCTGCGACAAAACATGGGGTGCATTCAAAAATTCAAATAAAATAAAGATTGTTAATTTAAGAAAAAAAAAAATTACTAAAATACGTGTCATGTATTTTTTAGTCACTCTCCTGTGGATTTAGAAACATTGGTGCAAGGCCTACGACCGCGTACTTTATGCGTTATCCTTGAGCGCGTATATTTTTCACAATTCTTGAAATGAAAAACGGCAAGAAAAATTATATATAATAAATATTAGTATTTTATTATTATTTTAAATTACCAAATTAAAATTAATAAATATTTTATTTTTTGCTTAAATAATTGATAGAAATTTTTTTAGCCCTGTATAAAATAAACACACGTAAATGAGCCAAAAAAACTGAAAGAAAAACGAACTTTTCAAACCAGGAAACCTTAAGCCACATAAATTTAAAAAACCGCGTGAATATGAAAAGTCGAGTGTAAATTGTCCTATTTCAACAGAATTGGCCTCTACAAATAAATTTCCATAGATAATCCTTTTCCTTATAAATATGCAGAAGAAAAACAGTCCTTCATGTTTTCCGATCTTTAATATAAATTTTTAAGTCGGTCACAAACGTTATGAAATATTAAGTAGCAGCGCCAAAGTTGCTTGGATGAAAGTTTTACATTTTTATCTGACTTGTTTTCATCCTGTATAAAATAAACACAGAAATTAGCCAAATAGTGTAAAGACATCCAAGAAAAACGCACTTTTCAAATTCGGAATTCTCATTCATTTCAGTAAAGAAGTAGCTAGTAACATAAATTAAAAATGTACAATTTAAGGAAGATAAATATTACTTACCAAAAACGGATATAAATTATGTACATGTTTATACAATTCCGTGTGTCTATTATGGGAAAAAAATCATGTCCACATCGTAAATAAATATTATAAAACTCATATGGAATCACTGAAAAACAACGTAATCAATGTCTAGATATATTGTTATTAGACATATTACAATCTACATGTTAAATTTTATGAAATAAATTCAGCTATTAGTAGAAAAATTACTGCGTCCACTAAATGAAAACATTTTTTTTTAATACATAATCACATTTTTAAAGCTTCAATTGTATTAATTAACAGTGAAATTAAATTAAAACTTGAATTTTCTGACATTTTGACGTCTATACTTATAGCTTTGACAAATACAAGCAGATTTTTGGGTCACAGACCAGTCTTCAAAAAGTTATGATGTTTAAAGTCCCGAAAATGCGGAATTTTTTAGCAATTTTCGTGGCATAAAAACATATATATCTGTAGTATTAGTATACAGGGTGTCCCGAAATTAGCTGACAATATTTTAAGGGGATAAAGTGCATCCAAAAATAAGACTAAAACCCTCTATTAATATACCTTCAAAAACGCTTCGCTATGGGGCTAGAGCCCCCCGAGCTATGACAAGCGGTTTTTTCACAATATCTCAGAAACCTATTAACGTATCAAAACAAAATTTGATACATATTTTACACATGACAAGACGCAATAAACGGTTTATTTAGCTTAACTGTATTTCTTCCAGTGGCGACCCACTGGGTAGGTAGTGAGGAGAATATTGCCCTAAGTTTAATATTTGTAGGATTTTTTAACTTCAGGTGCAGTTTTTAGAAACCTTGAAGGTGTTTTTTTTTGCATATCTCAGCAATCACTTGATATTAAAACATGCAATTTATATGAAGTTCTACTAGCGACAAGACATATTTATTAAAGGATGCTACTTTAAAATATTTTTCCAGTGGCGTCGCACGGGGTGGAGCCTAAAGTAAATATTACTATTATTTTTTTTTTAATTTGCCAGGATTTTATACTTTTAACGAAATTTTTTAATAATTTTAAAATTTTTGTTAATAAAACCTTATATTATTGTAATTTGACAGAATGTAACGTTTTCAAGTTAAACAGATTTTTAGATTACCTTGTTTTTTAAATATTTATTTTCATGGAGATTTTAAGAGACTTTTAAAATAAAACAAAAAAGAATAACAAATTGCAAATCAAATTTAATTGTAAAACCACACGGGAAACTAATTCTTAAGCAATTGTTCGAAATGATTTCCATTTTTTTGAATGCACAATCTAGACCTGCGTGTTATGTTTTGTGAGGCACGGAGAATTTGAAAATGGTTTTCTCTTATGGTGTTTGCCGCGTTATTGAGTCGCTGCCTCAGTTCTTCTATTGAGTCTACTTCTCTTGCATACACCATACTAGTCATGTGTCCCGAAAAATAATAATCAAGGGGATTAAAATCAGGTGATCTTGGTGGCCAGGCTATGGGACCACCTCTACCAATCCACCTGTTAGGGTAATTTTCTTCAAGCCAATTCCTGACTTGACGCCCGTAGTGAGCTGGCGCCCCATCATGTTGAAAAAAGCGCCCTAAACATAAATCCATTTAATAAATCCCCAAGTTGATTATGTAGAAAATTTAAATACCTTTCTGCATTTAAATTTTGTGGGATTTCAATTAGGCCAATCAGGTGGTTTTCAATAATACCTGCCCACAAATTAATCGAGAATCTATGCTGGTGATTTGTCTCTCTTACAACCCTTATATTTTCTCGTGCCCAGTAATGTGTATTATGCGTGTTGAATGATTTGCTCCTAGAGAAAGTTGCTTCATCAGACCACAATTTTTTTTTAAACTATTGCCATTGTTTAATATCCAACGAGAAAACACAAGAAAGTCTTCAGGTTTTAAATCTTGAACTCTCTGGTAATGGAAAGGGTGTGACCCTTGTATTTGCACCATTCTTCCTATCTAAAACAAACAAGAAAATGTTAAGTTGGCGTTCTAGAAATTCACCTGTAATATTACTTACGATTGACTTCGGTAAATTGTAGCGCCGAGCTAGCGTTCTTGTTGCTATGTTTAGGTCCTCTTCCATCAAATTTAGTGCATTTCCCCAATTATAGTTTCCAATCGGCCGATCTTGTTCACGAGCCCTTCGAAAAGATCCATTTTCAACTTAATTTCTATGAACCCTAACAAAAGTCCAACGACTTGGTATTCTTCTATGTGGAAATCTCCTTCGATATTGCACTAACGCAGCAGTAGAAATGCCGTTACAGAACCCATAAACAAAATGTATATCTGCTAGTCCGTGATTTGAAAAATTTTGCATTTTGTTTTAATAATAATACAAAAATATTATTCTATGATTTTTCACCAAATACATCAAACTGCTGACAACAAAAAATTGACACCTATCAAGCTTTATTGTGTTTCCGTGGTATCAAATCAACCGTAGCCGCCTATTATAAATTGTTATTACTTACCTTAGCCTTTTCAACTGCTTTCAAAAAGCCGAACATTTTAAAATCGATTTTATTGGAAAACGGTGAATCCCACCGAAATGAAACAAGAGTACCTTTTTTCAAAAAAAAACCTCAAGGCTTCTGAAAATTGCACCTGAAGTTAAAAAATCCTGCAAATAAAAAGCTTAGGGCAACATTCTCCTCAGTACCTACCCAGTGGGAGGCCACTGGAAGAAATACAGTTAAGCTAAATAAACCGTTTATTGCCTCTTGTCATGGGTAAAACATGTATCAAATTTTGTTTTGATACCCTAATCTGTTTCTGAGATATTGTGGAAAAACAGCTTGTCATAGCTCCCATTTGGGAGGCTCTAGCCCCATAGTGAAGCGTTTTTGAAGATATACTAATAGAGGGTTTTAGTTTTATTTTTGAATGTACTTTATGCCCTTAAAATATTGTCAGGTAATTTCGGGACACCCTGTATATGCAGGGTGATTCAAGAGTACTTTGACAAACTTCGGGAGGTAATAGCCGACAATATTTTAAGATGAAAAGTTCTTATAAACAGTGGTCTTTGGCAACTTCGTTACGGAGATACAGGATTTTGAAATATTAGAAGAAAAATAGTAATAATTTTTAAATAACTCCTTAACGAGTTATTTTTTTTTTATAAAATTTAGTGAGTTAAATAAGCATCTAAGGACCTTTATTTCAAAGTTTAACATGTTCGTAAATTTAACCAGTGGCGTCGGCACAAAATGTTGCTATCATATTTTTTGTGAAAACTATGCTACACCACTGACTTATTTTATTTTAACTTTCTTTTTATGGACTCGCCCTTCATTTACAACAAAAAAGATCACGTGTGTTTTTCTGATACGAGGAACGGTTTAAGGGTAAATGATTATTTTATTTGACTTTACACAAATATTGAAAAATGTGTTTTACATTTCAACACCCTGTATCTCCGTAACGAAGTCGCCAAGGACCACAGTTTATAAGAAGTTTTCATCTTAAAATATTGTCGGCTACTACCTCCCCAAGTTTGTCAAAGTACTTTTGAATAAACTGCCTAATGAACTTAAAAATGAACAAAGTGTGAATGTGTTAAAAGAAAATTAAAGAAACTTTTAGTGCAACTTGCACCATACAGCCTAAGGGAGTACATGGAGTTAATGCTCTCACTATGGTGACGTAATTTCTTTTAATGTTGATAAAATCTATGTAATTAGAAATAAAGAAGTTTATTATTATTATTATTATTATTATTATTATTATTAGTAGAAAACTTGTCTTTTTTTTTAGTAAAACTTGTTAAAAAATGACGGGGGAATCGAATAAAACCAATATGAATGTAAAAAAAAGTTTCCTATAAAATATGTCAGTTTAAAAAAAAAGAGATATTTCAATTTTTTGTATTCTGAATAAAAACTCGAAATATACATTTTACGTCTTTTGAGGATCGCTTTCCGAAGAGATATTCAAAATTTTGATTAAATATTTTCTAACCTAAGAAAAAATGAGCAGCGTTTTAAAACATTGAAATTTTTAGTTTTTCTCGAAAATCTACAATTTCTAAATTTTTTACGTATAAAGAGATGTATCGTAAGAAGAAATTAGATGATCTATCCTATGGTCTTAACCGCATTTTGCTCCGACTTCTCGTTTCGAAGCTATTAATTACCAAAACTGGGCCTGTTTTCATTTACAATCGATCAAAAAAAATACTTGCCATTTTCCGATCCTACCCAAAAACTATAGAGTTTCGAAGACCAAGGTTCTCTTTAAAATCAGAAAGCTTTAATCGATTAAATCCGGCCGTGTGCTTTACTTTGATGTTTAATATCTTTTTCGAAACCACCCTGTATAATCAAATTTCATCGTATCAGATACCTTAAATAGTTGCAGAATTGTTGAGAAAGTTTAATTATTCCACCGCAGAAGAAGAAGTTGGTGGAACCAGAGTAAGTGAGCGTACAGTTAGTTAGAAAAAGGCTCAAAGAAGTCGTATACTTTAATAAAAGCTCCAATATTCCAGATACGTCATTAGACGCTAGAGAAAGATTGTATCGACAACAGGAAGAACAACATAAACAATTTAATTTTACTCCTTCTGTCTCTTTCAGTGACGGCTCGATGATGGTGCGGAGAGGCATATGTTTAGGGACACGCACTGAGTTGGTGGTGATTGATGGCGGCCTTTGAACGGCAGATAAGCACAAAAGGAATATTCTGCAAGACCGTGTAGTGCCTTTAGCCCCACATATCGCCAAATTTCCTCCTAATGCCCGACAATGCTCCCCGCAAGTAGCTCGTTGTGGAACTGACTTTTTAAACCGAAATGAATTGGCCTGCTTGGTCTCCAGAGTTGAATCCGATTAAACATGTCTGTGATATGCTAGGCAGATAGGACAAGACATATAGTTGTCCAAAGCTAAGAAGAAATAAGAGTTGATGCTTTAATTGAAATTTGGGAAAATTGGCCTCAAGAAATGATTGAAACGATAACATCATCAGGAGTATTGGACGATGGATCACTCAGTCATAAGGGCTCGTGGGAGAAAGAAGCGTTTTTGAAAAATATATACCTTGTAATTTTGCTTAATGATTTTATGTTTAAAAGAAGTCAAATTCGTTTAGGTAATTTATTATTTCTTTTATGTTTATAGCGAAGCTCAAATTGATATGAAGCTTTGCAGAATTAACTGACATTAGCCTACGCTGTTAGCTTACTTTTCCTTTCAAGATATTTCGTCAAATTGGTAGGAGAAAAAAAAGTTATAGAAAATATTGCAATTTATCTTAGATTCCTTTAGATTTGCCGGTGAGTCTATCACTCGGAGCAAAAGGCTTCTTTTATGTGCGCAGCCTCTACTCACGCCTCGGTGGCCTCAACAAATAATGTTCGCGTTCTTCTCCTTGTAATATAATCTACTATTTTATATTAGGAATTCTTACTTCTTATAGGATAGCTAAGGAGTTTTTATATGTAGATAGTAGTTATTTATATTACTAGTACGGTATGAGCTTCATTACAGTATCGAGTGGGGAATATTGGTAGGACGAGGTCGTAGACCGAGTCGTAGTAACCACACGAGTGCTGTAATGAGCCTTACCGTACGTGTGATATACAACATTTTATATAAGACCCAGAATTTTGGTTTTTTATGATTTTTTTATGTATTCAAAATGGTTTTCATATTTATGCAGTGACATTACACAAAAAGTGACAGTGACTGACGGGACAAAAAAATCATAGTTTGATTAAAAATGAGTAATGTAATAAGTTAATTACATCACTGAGTGATGTAATGAGTTCATTACATCACTCAGTACGATAATATAGTAAATTACATAACGCAAGCAGGCTAAAATGGGTTATGTAATAAGCTCTTTTCGTGTGGGTCCTATATATCTTTAATAAAAAATTTACATCTGTCTGAACCATAACTAATATTAAAAATTGAGGGTTTAGGGAGGTAATAAAAACTCCTTTTATGCAATTTCGAGGGTAAGTACAGGGATCTCTGAAATTACCAGCGATACAAAGTCGGTTAAATGGGGGCAAAGTTCCGAAATATGATGCTGAACAAGACGCCGCTAAAAAAATTTGAAAGTTCCGAATACCTTTGGACGTTTCGTTTCTTAAAAATACATCAGCAAGGTTTTTGGATTTTTAAAAACTCTAGCCTTATAAAAATTAAAAGTATTTATTTGAAATTGAGCAGACTAGCAAATTAAAATATTTTTTGTTGTGTTTAAAATACTTATTTAATAATTATAAATGTAATAAATGATGAGTAAAATAAGCAGAACAAAATCAGATACATGTTAGATAAACTTAGTTAAATATAATGCACGTCATATTGAAACAGAATTAAGGCTTCGATAATATCAAAACAAAATTAAGAAAAAGTAAGAATATCCTTGGAACTCTCAAATGTTCGAACGGATTGCTATTTACGTTTAAACATTTAACTGCGTTGTTATTTACTTTTCTAACCGCCCTTAAAATTGATCTTCTGCGTAAAGATCGGCATGAAGTTATAATTATTTCATGTAACTGTACCAAGTTATAAACAGTGCCATTTTTATAGACTTTATTTTTTATTGCATATTTATTGCACCTCAGAGATATTTGTAATTTCGTTCCCAATTGTGAATCCCTTAATTAATTAAGTTAATCTAATATGTATCTGTTGCATATTTATTGCACCTCAGAGATATTTGTAATTTCGTTATCAATTGTTAGTCCCTTAATTAATTAAGTTTACCTAATATGTATCTGTTGTTTTTGTGATTTTTATCAGGGTAGTAATTATAAAAAATCCAAAAACCTTGCTGATGCATCTTTAAGAAACGAAGCGTTCGAATGGCGTTCAGAAGAAATATTAAGTTTTACGGATATGGGAACCAAAAATATGCATTTTAGATTGCAGGTCCGTATTCGAAAAAATGAAATTGATGATGGTGGCCCGAAAACTAAACGTCGGAATTAAAAATTAATTATGCGAACTTATAGCGGAGAAAAAGTGGTAATGGAAATAACTATTACATATGTTTGAAATTATTTTAACAAATGTAACCAGGGAGAAATAAAAACTAATTTTCCTTTCTTTCCGGATATCTCCGAGGGTATTCAGGATATTCCAATTTTTTTAACGGCAGCTTGTTGAGCACCATATTTTAAAACTTTGTTCCCATTTAACCAACTGTTTATCTCTTACAGTTTCAGAGATTCCTATATTTAGTCTCGAATTTGTAGCACCCTGTATAGAAGGGACGCCGCCACGTTTCGACAATATAGTTTGCCCTTATCAAGACTTTTTTAAACCTGAACCTGTCAGACATAAAACTACTCACCTCCTTTACTGCTGTTTCTTAATACACATCAATATAAAAAAAAAAAACACACAAAATATTAATATACAGTAAAAATGGGGATCCAACAATGATGTTCCCGAACAGTACAACAGCAACAACTGACCATTAGTACTGTGGCCGTTTCTACTTAACTTCAATGGAAAATCTAAAGCTATAGTAAAAAATAGCATGTTGTAATTGGTCATGATGGTTCAAAGATCAAAATGCTCCGAGTTGAACTCGCCCCCCGATCGGATCTCCAGGTGGGGGCTGGTCCTGGCGCCTCATCAAGCGAATTTATCTTAACATCCACCATTTTCAATATCCAGGCGGGTCCTTCAAATAACAATAAAAATGGAAATGGTGTGACAACTAAAGTTGTTAAAAGATACAAAATTAGCAGCTTCCAAATTGACTTCGGCAATATAAGTGGACTGAACTCAAACATCAATGCAGTCCATCAACATCTACAATCTACCAAACCTCATGTACTTACACTAACCGAAACAAGGGTCAGATCATCGACTAGTACGGTCAGCTATTTATATCCTGGGTGCAACTTTCATCACCGATTTAGGTGTAATTTTGGCATTTGCCCCTTTGTCCCCAGTTATATTTGTTGTCAACGAAAGGAGACACTCGAGCCTAACGACCCTGATGTAATATTGTTTAAGATATCAACACAGAGAGTTACTAAATTCATCTGCTGCCTTTACCGGCCGCCAAGCGATACCCATTAGAGACTTGTTCTCCTCACTTGCAAACACTATAGACTTTTTGCCAACCCACCATCCCAATTCCGAAGTTGTCATCCTTGGCGACTTTAACGTTCATAATGTCAACTGGCTCAAATACTCAAATACAAACGACGAGCAAGATCGCGAAGCCCAATTCTTTGCCATTAGCTCTGGCCTCACTCAACTCGTGGGTGAACCAACTCGGATTCCAGACCGAGATGGGGATTTTGCTAGTTTGTTAGATCTTTTCTTAACTTCAAAGCCCGACTTGGACACTGTCACAGTAAAGCCTCCGTTAGGAACGTCTGACCATAACCTTATTTCGGCACTGAACAAACTACCAATTAGTGCCGAACAGCCTCCCAAACCACGCAAGATACATCAGCTAAGTGGGATGACCTAAAGGACCATTTTCGAACCTTTCCTTGGCGGAACGTTTGTTTTACCTCTGACGATCAATACATCTGTGCTAGAAAAGTATCGGAGGTTATCCTTTCTGGCATGGAAGCTTTCATCCCTTTCTCAAAAAAGTGCCCTTCTAGCGGCAAGCCTTGGTTTATCAAAAATTGCAAACGAGCTGTTAAATCCAAGAATTATGTCTACCGGCAATAGCGTCAAAGCCCTACCGCCGAAAATCGTACCATCTTTGTTAACGCTAGAAACCAATGCAAGCAAACGATAAACCAAAGCAGAGAAGTACATAAACAGAGGATCAAAGACAAACTTCTTGAATGTCCTAACAGCTCAAGGTCATTTTGGTCGGTAGCTAGTCAGAACTTTACCAGGTCAACCATTCCACCTCTAACACGTGCTGATGGCACTATTGCGACCAAAGCATAGGAAAAAGCAAACTTACTGGCGGAACTATTCTCTTCACATTCAACGGTTAATTTTCAGGGAAAAACTCCACCGAACATTCCCCCTGTAGAATCGAGAATAACCGAGATTGTTTTTGGGCACCGCCATGTTAAACAAATCTTGAGGAGTCATGACAACAAAAAAGCTTCTGGTCCTGACGATTTTCCAGTCATCGTAATTAAAACATTCGCTGACGAATTAACACCTATACTTTGTAGGCTTCTTACCTTATCCTACAAAAAAGGAATATTCCCTTCTTGCTGAAAAACTGCGCAAGTCCAGCCCATACCCAAAAAAGCCAAGAAGATCTTGCCAAATAACTATCGTTCAGTCGCATTGCTTTCGATTATATCAAAAGTTATGGAGAAGGCTATCAACGAAAAATTATTAAAGTACCTGGAAGGCTTCAACATTATTAGTAACCGCCAGTATGGATTCGGTAAGTCTAGATCAACAGAAGACCTTCTCGCTTATATTACTCATATTTCGACCAACGCAATAGAATATCATGGTGAGTCCCTAAATCCCTGAGTAGCACAAGACATTTCCAAGGCCGTTGATCGAGTATGGCATGAGGGGCTCCTAACTACAGTGAGAACATACGGAATGCCGGTTCAATTTTATTCATGGCTGTCAAGCTTTCTTAAAGACCGTTCTCTATGAGTGGCAATAAACGAATTTCTTTCAGACACATTTAACATCAACGCCGGAGTCCCTCAAGGTTCTATATTGTCGCCCACCCTCTTTTTACTATACATTAACGATATTTTAGAAAAAGCTAAAAATCCTATATAGGTTCGCTGATAACAGCACACTTGTTTCATCTTTTACTTTGGATGCACATCTCTATAGGTAGCAAAGAGGCCCCACACCTCATCAAAGACCTGGAAGAAATTCGAGTAACCGAGTAGAATTTAGCGCTAAAAAAACCTAGGCGGCAATTTTTTCTAAAAAAGTTAATGTTGAAGAACTGCACATAGTCATGGCGGGACACTCGATTGCCTTGGCTTCATCAATTCATTTATTGGGCATCAATTTAAATAGTCAGAATATGTCTTGGCATAGTCACGTTGTTAAGGCAGCCTCGCAGAAGCTTGGATCCGAACTAAGAACCTCAATACACCTCAACAACTTCTGATGCTCTATAAAGCCCAAATTCGACCATCGCTGGAGTACTGTTCTCATATGGGCTCTGCTCCTAAACATACCCTGAGATTGCTAGATTCCATTCAAAGAAGAGCCATTCGCTTGATCGGTGACAAACCTGACAAACAACCTGGAAAGCTTTGAACATCGAAGGCAGGTTGGCGACTTGAGTCTATTTTACAAAGGCAAGTACTCAACTGAGGTTGCCCGTTTGATTCCACCCCGAGCGATGCATGGTAGAAATACACGACGAACCACTGTAGCCCATCCATACGTGGTTCAGCCAAGAGCCCCTCGAACGACACTATTTAAAAAAAATTTTTATCTGGAGAACGTCATCACTCTGGAACGACGTCCCTGAGGCCGAGTTCCCCAACGAGCATAATCTCCAAAGATTCAAGACCAACGTAAATCGTTTCCTGCGCAAACGCACCGTTCGCAGAGCGCCGGAAAGGATTAATCCTGCAGTGCTGTGCAATATTATAAAAAAAAACTAAAGTTGGCCGCCAGTATAACTGAAAATGACAAAATTATGTTAAGATTTTAGTTGAGAGAGTTTAAAAAAACGGTTCAATAGCTCTCGCAAAGGTTCTCGTTGTTGTTTGGTGCATAATCTACACCACTAATCTGAACTAATCACACTAGTTCAATTTTGAATTTGTATATTAGATATATTTCAGGGGTGCTGTAATAAGGAATTTGTCCACAGGCAAATTAGAATAAATAATGTTAACAACTTCCAAATCCTCTTAGCTTGCTACTAGGTTGATTTAATTTTAAACCAATTTACTGAATGTAAATCAAGACGGAACGATGGTTAATTATTTATTTGTAGCCAGAGAGTACATTTTCGCTGCGGTAAACTGATTTTAATTTGCTTGATTGGGCAAAAATAATAATAACGTGTATTGCTGGGGAATCTTATACGTCTCAATCACTGTGCTGCAGCGTGGGTTCCAAAATTGTTGAACCAATAGGCAATATATATTTTTGTATTCTTGTAATTTAACAAATATGAATTTTGTTTACATATCAAATAAATCATTTTTTTATTCATTCTCATACATGTATTTCTAATTTAGCTGACCGAATAAACAAAATTTGATGTATAATCCAAACATGTACGGATATGCACCGAAATTACAGACGCATACAATAATTACTGCATCTGTCTTTTCCCACAAAACCGATGAACGTTTACGAAATGGGGCGAGCGAACAAATGTAAACAATTGAAAATGCACCATCACTATGCAAATTTGCGAAATAATTAATTCCTTTTTTAGATAATACAACAGACGGAGTAATGCATGACAAAACCGTATACTCAGGATGTTTCAGTTGAGTCATTAATTCATGCCTCCCCAACAACATATTTTACAGATTTTATAAGTGCAGAACCATAGTAAATACTTCTATTACCACCCATCGGCCAGTCAATAGGGATCTCTACAATCCAAAATTCCGAAAACTTTGACAGATTTTGAGGTATAAAAATGTTGAATCCGTTTTTCGTACCCTTTTCCGCCCCCCGGAACACTAACAATTAACAAAAAAGAAAGCTTTTCGAAAACATTTTGAAAAAAATTCAGTAGGAAAATAGAAAAATCATAGGTGCATGCATAACCTCACATTTTTTGACAGTACCTACATGACAGTATTCTTTTTTAGACATTCAATTAAAACTTAATTATAGACTACATAATGAGTTCAGGTTAGTTCAGATTGGACTGTCAAAAACAAAAATGCAGATAGATACCCAATTCTGCCCTTAAGTGAATACTTGGCAATATTTGGGCGTAGTCACCCAAAAAAAATTTGCTTAGTAATTAATAAAATCGTTTCCTTTTCCTAAATAATAATAACACAGGCCTACGACGAATTTGTGATTAGACAATTTTTGCTTTTTTAAGTTACTTTTGACGTACTAATAACCAAATCAATCGACGTTTGTTTCTATCGCATACAGCCTTTTTATTTATAAAATTGTCATATTTGTTTATTATATAAAAAGAATAATTTGCTGTTTATTGTTTTTATTTAAGAAGAATTGCTAATACTACATGTATTAATAGGTAAAACACTGATGGGGAATCCCTATATTCGGAATATCGGAATAATCCACAAACTTAACGGGGATACAGCCGACGCGCGACGGGAATCCCTGAACTTTGAAGAATGCTTATATAACTCAGGGTTTCAAATAGTCCAAGGGATTCAACTGGAATACGTCGGTATGATCCTCTTCGACATTAAAAAAGCCTTTGACACAGTCTGGCAAGATGGGCTGATTCATAAGATGACAGCCCTTGGTTATCCCTCCAATCTCGTCCGTCTAATACAATCCTACTTAAGCCGGCGCAAAATTCGCGTCCGCATAGGTCACTACCTCTCAACCCACCGAACCCTAAAATCCGGCGTCCCCCAAGGCGCAGTCCTCTCCACACATCTTTTCAATATTTACATCCACAACATCCCCAAAGCCCCCGACAACACCATAGCCCTCTATGCTAATGATACCGCCTTCGTCGTAAGGTCACTGAGTCCCCACATAGTCACGCGAAAACTGCAAGAAGCAGCACACGAATTTTCCAGTTACTGTGTAAACTGGAAACTTCTTCTAAACTCCGATAAAACCCAAACCATCCAGTCTGCTTGATGAAGGGAGCCACCCTTCGACGTGATCAACTCAGATGGACGCGACGTCCCCTGGCGCGACACAGTGAAATACCTCGGTATCACCCTCGACAAAACCCTCCATAGAACCCTCCCTTGGCGCCCCAATATTCATAAAAACAAACTCTTCCTCTCCTCCTCAACAGCTTGGAGATACGCAGCCGCAACCAACCTCAAACGTCTCCAATCCCTTGAAAATCGTTACATTCGCACAGCCATGGACATCCCATGGTTCATCCGTAGTAACGTAGATCTACACAGAGATATCAAACATACCGCCCTCACTCAACACGGCAACACCTCCATAAAAGAGGAACTAAAATCCTCACCGCCAGCCTCACTCACCCCAACCCGCTCATCTGACAAGTCTCCGACTATGACATAGGTGCCCAGCACCGACACAAACGCCCCGACACCAACTCCTTTAGGTATACCCCCCCCCCCCAGTGCCCCCCAGATATTTCTCCCAAAGCCTTTCTAAAAACCCACATGCCCGACTCCATGTGAACAGAGGATTTTGCTGTTACTGATGAGACCCTGCGGAATGGACCGCGGGGGGGGGGGGGGGCGAGGCAGCCAAGCCTAGGGGGAGTAAGTGGAGATCAGAGCTCGTGATAGCTCTGGACCCCGATTACTCCTTCAAGGTGGGCTCACCTTACTACTAGTCCATATTTAATTTAATACGTAACACTTAAACGATAACTTCAGATTTTGTTCCGGTGAAGTAATTTGTTGCAGAAATGTTCCGTCAAAGTTGCAAAAATTACCCTGATGATTTTTGCTACATTTGCGGTAACTTCATTGTGAAAATGTACAAGAGAAATATTATTGACTTTGTTATAAACGCGTATTTTGCATACTTTAAAGTAAAACTCGGAGATCAGGATAAATCTTGGGCATCGTATGTAGTTTGTAAGATTTGCAAAGAATGAATTTGGAATACAATGGAGCCAAAGAACCATACAGACGATTGTTATTTCTGCCTTTGCAACATTAAAGGTCATAATGCCAAAACTTTAAAACAATCGTGTATCCAAATATTATGTCGGCAATCAGACCAGTGTCTCACAGTGTTGATATCCTAATACCTGTGGCACCAAAAATTTTACTAAGTGCTAGTAGTAATGATGAAAAGGACGAGCCCTTAGCTATTGTCGAGACTGTGTTTCAACCTTCTGCTTCAAGTCAAAATGCACCTCAGCTGTTATTGCAAGAAGAGCTCAATGATCTAGTCCGCGATTTAGTACTTCCGAAAGATCTCTTCCAAATTCTAGGATCTAGATTAATGCGCTTAGTGCTTTCGAATATACAGGGTGTTTCATTAAGGTCGAAGAGCGGCCATATCTCGGAAACTATTGGGCATAGAAATTCAGGAAAAAAAAATTAATGACTAAAGTGGCCATGAGAAAATCCTGGAAATAATTTTTAAGTTCCGCATTTTGCCGCAAGGGGGCGCAATTGAAAAGTAAATTTTTAAATTTTAGATATCTCCGAAAATTGCACGTTAAGGTATATTTTTGATAACACCAGAGAAATGTAAGTACTTTTAACTATCGTCTTGAGTGGTCCATGATACTTCTCAATAAAAATACAAGAGGGCGCAATTTGAAATAATAACACATTTCTTAACTTTATTCATTTATTTCAAATGATACGGTATAATTATGATACCATAATCGAAAAATAGATGAAATTTGCTACAAAAAATGTCAAAACCGCAGTTTGATATCTCCATCCGTTTCAGAGTTATTGCCAATAGAATAATTTTTAAAACTTTAAATGAAGAAGCGGTTGTTTTCATAGTTTTGTGATCAAGCATTCCATGACAAAAAATATTTTTAAACTTTATGGTTAGGTAGGTTTGTTTCTCATTATTCCAATGGCCCAGAAACCACTCTAGAATTAATGGCAATCATGGAAAACGTGTCATTTAGGCGTAACTCTAACAATATGATGTGTTTTAAAAAATAAATCTAGATAGCTGTGAAATAAAATCTGAAAGTTTCCATGGAGATAAGACAAATAATGCAAATAGTTGTCAACTAGTTTCATTTTGAAAGGTGTTGACAAAAGTTTATCCGTAATTCATCTTAAACTTCTTGATAGAAAATTGTGATACGTACCTTTCAAAAATGGCTTATACCAATGCCGAAGCTTACGATATGCTGGCCGTATATTTTGAATGTTTTCAAAATGCGCCTATAGCGGAACGCGAATATGCTCTCAGATATCCTGAACGAAGGCACTATGGCAGAGCAGTATTTCAGCGACTGGCAATATGCGTAAGGCAAACGGGAAGTGTACGACGCATTTCAGTTGCTTTTAGAAGACGTCCAGTAAGAAATGAAGTCAACATTACAAACGTTCTTGCGTACGTAGAGGCCGATCCGCATTTAAGCATAAGAGCAATTTCTTTAGACCTAGGTATAAGTTGTGCTGCAGTGTTCCGAATTCTAAGGGATTTTAAGCTGCATCCCTATCATATAGTTTTACATCAGGCGCTATCAGAAAGTGATTATGACAGACGGCTCGACTATTGCTATTGGCTAAGAGAGATGTGTAACGAGAATCCTCAATTCCTCTCCCACGTGTTATGGACTGATGAAGCCACTTTCAGTAGCTGTGGCAAAGTTAATTTACACAATATGCACTATTATTGGTCACAGACAAATCCTCACTGGATGCGCGAAGTGGATTACCAAAACAGATGGAGTGTTAACGTGTGGTGCGGAGTATTAGGACACAGAATTATCGGACCGTTTATTTTTAATGATTATCTAAATGGTGAATCTTATTTAAACTTTTTACAAAATGACTTGCCTATCCTTTTAGAAGATGTTCCTATTGGCCTAAGAACATCCATGTGGTATCAACATGATGGATGCCCGGCACACTTTTCGCATATGGTCCGTGATTTTTTAGATATTGGATACCCAAATCGCTGGATTGGAAGGGGTAGTTTGTTTGCTTGGCCACCTAGATCCCCGGATTTAACTGTGTTAGATTTTTACTTGTGGGGGCGAATAAAAGACATTGTATATAAAACGCGACCAACCACACGAGACAACATGATTGAGCGAATTGAAAATGCACTAAATTCGATTTCACGAGCTGAAATTGAAACAGCTGTCTCTAGTTCTAGAAAAAGAATTAATCGTTGTATTTTGCACAACGGAGGTCATTTTGAACATTTATAAAGTCTCTCAATTATTTTCCTAAGAAGCTTTCCATGAATATTGTTTCCTTCAATAGTTTCCGATAATTATTTCAATACTGTTTTATGGCCCCCCGTTGGCCTTGAAACACGCTCCAAATTTTGTATTTTACATGATTTGGACTAGTCCTAAGCCTAGATAAAGTGTGAAGGAAGGCACGGAGTTTGACATTGGAATAATGAGAAACAAACCTACCTAACCATAAAGTTTAAAAATATTTTTTGTCATGGAATGCTTGATCACAAAACTATGAAAACAACCGCTTCTTCATTTAAAGTTTTAAAAATTATTCTATTGGCAATAACTCTGAAACGGATGGAGATATCGAACTGCGGTTTTAATATTTTTTGTAGCAAATTTCATCTACTTTTCGATTATGGTATCATAATTATACCGTATGATTTGAAATAAATGAATAAAGTTAAGAAATGTGTTATTATTGCAAATTGCGCCCTCTTGTATTTTTATTGAGAAGTATCATGGACCACTCAAGACGATAGTTAAAAGTACTTACATTTCTCTTCCAAACAAGTTTTAGTTTGCTAAAATCGGATAAGTGGTTTATAAGTTACAGCGATTTAAATGATTACACATTCAACAGCTTCCCCCACTCTTACTAAAGTCGGTACGCCAATAAGCATGGGACCAAAATTATGCAAAATTGTCCAAGCTTTTTAACGGTGTTATCAAAAATATACCTTAACGTGCAATTTTCGGAGATATCTAAAATTTAAAAATTTACTTTTTAATTGCGCCCCCTTGCGGCAAAATGCGGAACTTAAAAATTATTTCCAGGATTTTCTCATGACCACTTTAGTCATTAATTTTTTTTTCCTGAATTTCTATGCCCAATAGTTTCCGAGATATGGCCGCTCTTCGACCTTAATGAAACACCCCTGACTGGAGACTTTTCATCGACTCGTCAAAAAGGGGACTTAAGGCAATTTTTATGCTCCTATTCCTGTGGGCCATTCGACTCAATTAAAAGACTGTGGGCCATTCGACTCAATTAAAAGAAACTTACGAAAACCTTAAAGAATTTCTCATGTAAAAAGACTACAAAAATCAAAACTGGTTACTATGCGGCGTCTTAAAAATTTTAGGCCTTCTATTCGGTCAACAATCTGGATTTACGAAGTACCCATATTTTTTATGTGAGTGGCATAGTAAAGCTAGATACTAACACTGGGTAAAGAGATATTGGAACAGAAGAGAGCATTTAACACCTAGCAACAAGAATGCTCTTCATGAACGTCTAGTTGAACCTAAAAAGTATTATCACCTCCAACTTGGTTTAGTAAAGCAATTTGTTAAAGCGTTGCATTGGACACAGCAGGTCTATGTTTCCAATTCTTGACTGAAAAAATTCCCTATCTATCAGAAGCGAAGATTAAAGAAGGTATCTTTGTTGGTCCGCAAATAACAAAAACGCTAATGAAAACTGATGGGTTTCAAGCGGTCATGAACAACACCGAAAAAAATGCGTGGAAGGCTTTTAAGGATGTTGTAAATAAATTTCTGGGAAATAATAAACACTCTTAGACCCAAGACATTAAAGAAATGGAAAAGAGATATCAGGGACGATGAGACACGAAAATGATGGTAGACTATTGTTGGATATTGCGGAGGGATGCTCCTATAGCCGAGTATAAGAAAAAAAAACGGAGTTTTTCGGGCAAAAGAGACAGATTCTAAGAAGAGCAAAGAGTAGTTCATTTTCGTTTTGCTTTGTTGTTCGCATTTTTTTATTAATATTTTGGTTTTTTAAATAAATAGAAAAGGTGATAATAAAAATTGTACTTTTGAGGAACCCTGTAAACTTTAATGCAGGTAAAAGTAATTTTTTAAAACAAGAACTATTTCTCTTTAAACTTTTTTATATCATGAACAGGGAAGTAGATATATCGTGTATAAATAGAGTTGGGACACCGTGTATGTTTATAGAGAAAAATATAATTATTTTTCGACGTAGTTTGCACCTTATACGAATGACACTTTCATTTTGGGACATCCTGTATATATTATTATGCGGGTGGAATGGCAGTATTTTAAAAATATTTTACATTGTTAGAGGTACCTAAAAAGTTTTTTTATATTTAGATTTTGGTCGAATATTGAGAAATTGTTTTTGGAAAATAATAATAATAATAAAAAATTTTTAGTGTCAAATTTCCAATAAAATCCGTACAATAATTGCTAAATCTCGTAAATGAAGGTATTAATTAAGCTTAAATTAATATCCCCAAAAAGGCTGATTTTAGAGATACTAAGTGTTATATGAAATTAAAGCTAATTAAAGGGTATATCTGTTAAAATCATAATATACAGGGCTTTAATTTCAAAACAAACCACCCTACATATCTCCTGATTTAGAATTGTTGACCTCCATACCTCCAGCTAACCTCACTTTAAATTGTCTGGCGAACCGAACAAGAATAATCTTCCTTTTCGCTTTTTGCGTAGAGCCGCCACAGTATTCAATTAAAGGCATCGAGACAAAAACGTGGAGCATAACTATATCATAGAATTGATGTGTAAGGGACGTATTTAATGCAGATGAGACAGGTCTCTACTATAGTACATTGCCAACAAAAACATATATGCATTAAAAGATGACAAGTGTACTGGAAAAAAAAAACCAGCAAAACAACGATTTACAATTCTGTTATGTGCAAATATGGAAGGTGAGAAGGAAGAACCACTTATAATAGGCAAAAGCAAAAATCCTCGATGAAAGCTGGATTTATAAACTCGAAAAGTTGGCGACGTTGAAGTTATGTTCAAGTTGGTGAGGTTCGATATTCTACAGTTCAGAGTATCGTATTTATAAAGTCAGTGGCGAAGTTCGAAAAGTTAGTGTTTGACTGGTTAAAGTTTGTGCCCAATAGAATTAATTAAATATTTCATCATTTTGAATAAAGTCGAGTAACAAATAAGTGTTCATTCTCCATGCTATCCATTATTTATTTTACAATTTTCCGGCACAAAACACCAAACTAACCTTAGAACAACAAAAATGAAACTCAAGTACAAATGGCGGAATGGCGACGTAAGCAACAATCCACGTGACTTTAAAATAGCGTCTTCATTGGTCGAAACGAACTTTCCGAACTCCGAACATAAAAATTGGTTATCTCGAACGACTCGCGAACTTTTCGAAACTATCGAACTTTGCACGAACTGAGTTTATAGATTGAACTGAGTGCTCCCTTTAGTATAATTTGGTCTTATTTCCAACGCAAACTGAACCCCAGCTTTACGAATTTTCTGAGTTTATAAATCCAGCTTTAAGGGCGCAAATATCGGTAAGTTACCTCTAAAATGGGGCTCGAACAAAAAACCGTGGATGATAGCAGACATCATGACAACATGGCTTCACAAATTTGATACCAGGATGAAGAAGTAGAATAGAAGAGTGGTATTGTTTCTGGATTTCATCCTAAAATTACACTGGATAATGTCAAACTTATTTTACTTCCACCAAATACTACCTCACATTGTCAACCTTTGGGCCAAGGCATTATTCAGAATTTTAAAATGCTCTACAGAAGCTACCTTATTAAGAGGCTTTTAACATGTATAGACAGTGGTTGTCCTCTTCAAAAAAATCGAAAATAATATTACCATATTCAACGCTTTGATACCAGGATGAAGAAGTAGAATAGAAGAGTGGTATTGTTTCTGGATTTCATCCTAAAATTACACTGGATAATGTCAAACTTATTTTACTTCCACCAAATACTACCTCACATTGCCAACCTTTGGACCAAGGCATTATTCAGAATTTTAAAATGCTCTACAGCAGCTACCTTATTAAGAGGCTTTTAACATGTATAGAGAGCGGTTGTCCTCTTCAAAAAATGGAAAATAATATTACCATATTCAACGCTTTGATATGGGTTTCAGTGACCTGGCGCAATTTGTCCCCAGTGATAATAAAAAAAATGCTTTATGAAAGCTGGATTTATGCTTAATACGGATAATATTGACGACTTGGAGAAAGATGATATTCGGCTCGCACAGCTGTTTCCTAGCATTAAAGACAGATTTGTGAACTTGAAACAATTTGCCTCTATTGATAACGATTTGTCAACAGAAAGTGCAGAATTAACTATCATCGAGTGTATTAAAGAGATCCAAGAAACGGATGAAACTACTCCTCTCAGACAGAGGAAGAGGAACCTGAACTTGATCCAGTGTCAAAAATATCAAGCCTCTCTGAAGCCTGCGCAAGTTTGAAGGACTTAAAAAACTTTTTTAATAATGTTAGCAATTTTGACAAGTCTACAAATATTTCTTAATTGCTATTAAAATGTAAATCTCAATTCTATAAAAATAAAATAAAAAATATGAAGCAAACATTGCTTTCCTGATTATTTTAAAAAATAAGAAATTCAAAGCAAACATGCAGTACATTGTATAATATATATATAAATATATATGTTACTATGCACATTTGATTCCCCGAGGGTGGTTGCTATTGAGAGATTCTACTGTATAATAAACCCGAGAGAATAGAGCTACAGGGTGAATAATGAAATCAGCAAAGAAAATTTAATATTTCCTACAGTTGCGTTTAAATTTAAACACCGTCAGGTTATATAACGAGTGATTATTAATTATTTTGCTCAAGGGCGGCTGTGACCCAGTATACATAGTGTAGCAGTAGCGCGTAGATTGAATCATAGGGCGAATTTGCAAGAAAGCAGCGTTGTCACGTTGAAAACCTAAAATAATGTTTTTTGACGGTATGTAATATAAAATCCTGAGCTATCTTACTTTGAAAGCCTACTTTATATGGCCGCCTCCTACTTCTAGACACCTTCTGATGTTTGTTCTTACCCTCAGAGACACATTAACCAATACGTTTGGAGAATTATTAATTTCGGCAATTTTTTCTGAAATCCTTCGTTTAAGATCATTTAAATCCTCAATTGGTGTTCGATAAATGGAGTTTTTTATAAAAGGCCACAAGAAGAAATCGCAGAGTGTTAAATCGCAGGAACGAGGTGGCCATATTTGTTGCGTATTTCGGCTTATAACTCTGTTTTTAAAAAATTCACTTAAAAAATTTAAATTTTCTCTGGTTACATGAGGTGTAGCGCCATCTTGTTGGAAGTAACCTTCCCGCAATTCATCATCGTGAAGCTCATTAATAAATGTTGTCAGAATTTCGATCCGATATCTCTCAGCTGTAATTGTGCCATCAAAGTAAATTGGACCTACTATTCTTCTAGAACTAATTGCTGCCCACACACCAACTTTTTGAGGATGAAGAGGTCTTTCTACAAAAACATGCGGATTTTGCGTATTCCACATTCGCATATTTTGTGAATTAACATAGCCTGATAAATAAAAATAAGCCTCATCGGTAAAAAATGTTTTTTCAAAAGCACCACTATTTTCTTCTTGAAAATTGTTTAAAACCCATTCTCAAAAATTAAGTCTTTGGGGAACGTCATTGGGAAGGAGTTCATGAATAGCCGTAACACGATAAGGGTATAGATGCAGATCCTTTTTCAAAAGTGTTTGACATGTACTGTAGCATAAATCCGTTTGCTGAATTTGTTGAGATAAATGCCTAATAGAAGTTGAAGGATTATTTTCCATAATTTGTCGCGCTTCTTCAATAACCTCATTCGATCGTTTCGTTGGTCTTCCAGACCCTTTTTTATGTTGAACAGAACCAGTCTGACAAAATTTATCAATTAGGTATTGTGACCCAGTACGAAAATTATGAAAGGTCACCGCAACATCAGGAAACTCGGTTCGAAATTCAACAAAGCAGTCATGCATAGAGTAATTCCACACACCTCCTATTTTGTTTCCATTTCTAAAAAAACTTTCAACAATAAAAATTTTTTGTGCTTCACTAAACATTTTTACTGTAGAACTTTCAATCCGGCAACAAAGCTTCACCAAAACTTGATACGCTGAAAAATAAAAAAAAAATAAAAAATAAAATCATATCCTGCAAATAGCACTTTATAATAGTCAAAAGACGACTCCCCGGAGAAATATTAGTTAAAGCAATAGTAACCTACCTTCAAATAACTGCAAAAATTACAAAATTTCTCCAATTTTTAAACTTTACAAATACACAAATTCAAATAAGACGTAAATGTCATAAAATCACTCCCACTTGCGGCACAGGAGGATCCCAACGTTAAGAGGAGTGCGACAATACTACTTTTCGCACGGGGGGTGCAAACAATAATTACCTACAATTCATATTATAATAGAAAATTATTTCAGGAAAGGTTGTTTATTACCCTTATCGGCGCATGAAAATATACTTTATTGTAATTTTTATATATCCGAAGGGTATCTTTATTTTACCAAAACATTACGTTTATCTCCAAAGATTTAACGCCCAACAACGTTTAATCCGATTTAAATTGGTAATTCCGAGTAAAGTTTCGCTGTTTCCGACTGATACTCTCTCTCTGCTCTGAATAAAACCGATTAAAATGTTTATTGTAATGATCGAACTTGTGAGCATTTTCGAGTTAAATCGCTTTGAAGTTAGGATTTAATTTGAAGGGAGCAATTCTTTACCCTTATCCACAGTTATTTTCTTGACGTGTAGTCAAAAATAGATAATCCATCGACTAGATTCCAAAATTTTGGGATTTTAATTTTAAAGGAAAGCTAAGTATTCCCAAATATTGTAAGATATTGAACAGAACCTTGACTTACCACAGGACAGAAACTTTTTCTCACTAAATATGTGTGACTAACCTGAAACAGAGAATACCATTTAACATTTTCTCTAAAATTCAAATCTATTGAAAAGACCTATACAACGTAAAGGACATGTTAGTATAGAAAGGGTATATTATGTACTTTTATTCTATATTAATTGGAAAATTGAAATCGCTGACACCGAAATAAAATTATTTGTTGATTTCAAGGCTACTGTGAATAATTTGATTGTATTACCAACATAAAATTTAGGCCTAAAAATTTTGAAAATTTGAATGTTTTATTTTCTTTTTAAATATGGATTTATTTATTGAAAAAAATGCCAGAACAGAAAAAATAGTATAAAGCAAGCGTTTTATAAAGCTATTAGCGTACGCGTCCATGTTAGAAAACGAGCAGCTTGAGGCGAGTTTTCTAACATGGAGGCGTGCGCTAAAATGAGCTTAACAAAACTTGTACTTTAATATACTATTATTAAACAGATAATTGATTTCTTGACTTATTCCAAAATATAAATTTAAAAAAAATTTTAACTTTTCCTGTCGAAATTAGCCTTTTTGCACGTGGGCCACTGATGTCCTTAATTATTGTGAAAACAGGTGATATTTATACTCTATTTCTTAATCGTTGACAACACAGCGAGAAGCCAGTAGTCGTAAAACCGCAATAAACCATAGGCGTGACAATACCAGGTACTTGGTCTTAAATTACACAGGTACCTTGTTTCATAGTAGAATATTTCTAACTTAGTTTAGTTTTTAACGTGTTATCGAAATCTTGTGGGTCTATTATGGAAATGACGAAAAATTATTTACCTGTATTTTGTAAAGGTGTGCTTGACGTAAACGCAAAAACAATAGGTTTAAATATTTTAAAACCTCTCTAGTACTATTCGAAACCCAGTATCAACATGTCGTCCCAATATGACGAGAACAATACAGGCTTCTCAGTGAAAAAAACTCTGGAACGGTAGCCCTTCCTAAACAATCGCCAAGACCGACACCAGTACAAATTGATGAGGATCTGAAAACTGCCATAAGAAGAAACGTTAATAATTTTAATTTTAATATGGAGATCACAACATTGGATACATTTTTTAATGTTATAAGAGAAGATGAGAATTGACTCAACCTAGGAAGAAAAAAATTGTGGCAAATTTTACATAACTTAAGTTTTTTCTCGGAAACACAATCGAAAGTCAATCTTACCGGATAGACAGACAAGGTATTATTTTTTGGAGACGGCTGTATTTAGAGACATTGATACATATAGAAATGGAAAAAGAACATTTCATTTTTTATTTAGACGACACCTGGTTCAACGAAGGAGTTCAGTGCAAAAGATATGGCAGTGCTGTAAACTGAGAACATGAGCTTAGCAACAATACTTTAACAAGTCAAGAAGACGGGTGTCAGTTAGCTAAAGTTTGTAATTAAAATGAGTTCTAGTATTGCGAGTGTTATTTCAACAAATCCCATGCGTCTTAGGCTAAAATAAACCGCTTGACAGCCTGGTTCTAAAAGATAGACAACAAATTCAGAAGAGGGGATTTCTTTGAAGAAACGGGCCACAAGATGATTTGGAAACAATTACGGCGCAAACGTGGAATAGGCGATTGTGAACATTCTAGTGGTGATTTAGTGATTTCCGGACAGACTGTTTGCGGAAAATCGGGAAAATTTAATATATTTTGGTGACTTTTTGCGTGACTATACTTTGAAGCTTGCCTACTTTGTGAAGGAAATTTGAATTTAGACTTTTGACCATATTGCTTCGATAACGTCAGGGTGACGCGGGTGGTTGTGACTGTAATTATGTACTTTTTAACCATATTAAAAATTTATTACAATCCGCATTTTAATTATTTGGTAGAAGCGACGCCTATGGTCAGGAGTTTAATGCTTTTTTATGTCATCAAATTAAGCTTGGAATAACTACAGTTTGCATTTGTAATGGGAGTTACTTAGTGGCAGGCAATAGATAAAAAAGTATAATCAAGTAAGCGAATACATATTGTTTTTAATCCGGCAAATTTGGGACACCCTGTATACAATGTAATGATTGTAGTGCCCCCCTTGGCTTGCTTTTTCCTGATCTTGCGAGACAATACATAAAATTGGCCAGACCAAAAAATATTGCAAGTAAATATTAAATAAATTGTGACAAGACAAGATTTCTTGCCTCAGCCATCCTTAGTAATGAAAATAAAAAAACACATATATTTAGCCAGATACCTCCTTTAACTATTCCCAATCTTTGAAGTCTATAACTCATGGGAAATGTTCGACACACAACATTTTTATTACGGTCGGCCGCCACTCATCTTCTGAATATTATACAGTAATAAATAGTTATTACTTTGGTCTCGTGGCGTGTCTTATATCGAATATCGTGCTCGAGGATCATTTATTTCATACAGATTTTTATGTTTACCAACTTTAATCATGCCATAATCCACTTCTACAAAAATACTACAAAACAAAAGTTGCTGCAAGGCCCAGTGATAGCTGAGATAAGACATCTTGCAAGATTTGAAACTGTATTGTCTTGCAAGAAAAGCAAGAATTTTATTCAGATCTTGTTCTTGCGAGAGACTTGCAAGATTATGGCTTGTCTTGTCTGGTAAGCGTGAGAGTCCATCACACAAAGGCATTCAAAAAAGTCTAATACAATTGTAATGTAAGATGAATAGGAGAGCCAATATTTGAGGGTAACAAAATTTACATGGGATTTCCTATGCAGGACATTTGCGGGTATGGTCCGTCTATCTATCTTACAAACTCATTAAAAATGCTAATCCTTAATGCCGATAAGACCCAGCGGGTGATCGAATAAAAGCATGGACGTACTCGTTGCTCATAAAATAAAAGATTACGTTGCTTTAAGATAATATTATACAGGGTCCTTGGTATGTATGGAAACGGTCGATTATTTCTTAAAGTAAAACAGCTAACAAAAAATATTCAAGACAAAAGTTTTATGATTTTGTAAAGTCTATTAGAATTAAAAAAAGATAAGTATACAGGATGAGTCAAAAAGTCGTAGAGAAATAAAGCTACTTTTTTTGAATGGAACACCCTATATCTTACAATATTTTTGGATTTTACATGAAATTACAATTATTTTTATTAAGTGCATTATTAGTCTAAACCTACTAGTTTCCGAGATATCGACTTTTAAAAAATGACATTTTTGAACTTTGACAGCTTCTAGCTTTCTAACGGTACGTCATAGAGCAAAACAGCTTAAATGTCCCTATCTTTCTTTTTTATTATCTTCTTAAAAATACCAACTTCCGTTAAGCCGAAAGTACTATATTTCTGGTTTTTGAGCTGCATCCGGTTTAACCGGAAGTTGACACTTTTAGAAAGATAGTTAAAAACTAAAACAGGGACATGTACGCCGTTTCACTCTAAGACGTACCGTTAGAAAGCTAGAAGCTGTTAAAATTCAAAAATGTTATTTTTCAAAAGTCGATATCTCGGAAAATATTTGGTTTATACTTAGTAAAAAATAATTGTAATTTTACGTAAAATCCAAAAATATGCTAAGATAGAGGGTATAGAAAACTCAAAAACATATTTTAAGCGGTTATTAATTAAAACCAAATATACATATACCTACAAAAAAGTATCGTGTCAGAAAAATAATTATTACATTTTAACCCAAGTCAGTTTCACTGTCACTGTCGTCATCCAAGTTCACAATAATTCTTTCTCTAGGCAACAGATCTATATTTACGTATGATTTTTCTACATTTTGAACATGCGCTACACAATTTTCTCAGCTTTTGCTTGAAACATTTTGCATCTCTAGCTGTAATGAAGCTGTCGCAGAAGAATTTAAGGTTGGCAACACATTATTCCTCCTTACCGATGCTTTCAGCTGGTGCTATATATGTTCAATTGGGTTGAACATGCAATAAGGTGGAAGTCTTAACACGGTATGACTTGTTTCTGCTACCAAAGTGTCACAATAATATTGCTTTTTTATTGAAAATGATTTTAAATTTTCGAGCAATTACCTTTTTGTGTAATTTTCCTCAAAATACATATTATTTTCCATCATATAGCTCTGGATGGTAACTTTTGTGTCATTGAAACACGGAACTTTATTTAACCTACACTATCACACTATTTGGTGATATATTTGGTAATAATTTGTTTTTAAACCAGTCTTCAAATAATTCTGCCGTAGTATCATCGAGATAATCAACAAGGGAGTCCTTTATATTTTTGGCTGATAAGGCCAAAGCGTTTGGTATAAATCCGTTTTGTATCCCACCATGAATTATTGTTATACGCTTACCTTTATTTGATGGAGCTTTGATTCTGCATTGACCCGATAAATCTACCCAACCTTTATCTGAAGCTTCGTGTGTGTCATACCACGTCTCACGTCTCGTCCAAATATATAATATCCCTTCCATCCTGTCTATATCCATGGACTGCAATTAGATATTCCATCCTCCATCTTTTTAACCGGGCCGATTCCATAATTACTTGTCGTTTGTTAATTTTTTTCATTTTAAAAACGTTTCTTAAAATACATTTCCTTACAGTTTTATGACAACACTCTATTCCTGTATCATCTTTTTTTAATCTTTGCAAGAGGGTTTTTAATATAAGGATCATTTATTCCCTGTATATGGCATATATTCTTATACGAATTATATCGACATCCATTGCGTCCAGTTTCTTAAAAGTAAAAGAGTCTTTCCTCTTTCTTCTCTCCACTATAGGTTTATTTACAACAAACCACACTGTGCTCACTGGCCTGCGTGTCAAAGCTGCCGCTTCCTTTACTGCACCAAATTTTGAGAAACCACGTTCAAAAAGGGTGGTGTAAACGTTGAAGATTACTTTTCTTGTGTAAACTGATAGAATATCACGTTTTAATTGGTTTTTATCACGACCCGTAGATCCACTTGGCGTACTGATTTCTTCCCACGGACGAAACATTCTTGTTATTAACATTCACGTTTAATTGGCAACAAATAACTTCTTGCCTAAACCAATACAAACATCTAACTGAATTTTAAAACCGAAAATCAGTATATTTAAATAACTAAAATAAACCTATTTTATTTTACCCTAATTATTTTAAGAGGATTACTGAAAAAATATAATAATATAATAGTATTTAATTAGATCCGTACCTGGAGTCACCAGATCAGGTGGCCGAATTTCACATCTCACACAATAGGTTATTATGGCGGTAAAGGATTAGCATTTAAAATGAGTTTGTAAGATAGATAGACGGACGAACCATAAACAATAACTCGTATCCTGAAAAACAGAATTCTTGCAGGTAGGTTAAGTCGGCTGAACGCACCATGTAGCATTACTTTATTTAATTGAGTGAATTCTGTTTAGCCGTTGGGGCGAGACAAGCTATATTGAATAATTAAAATGGCGATGTTAGACCTTATATCGTCTTAAGAGCCCCCCAGCAAGGCGATAGCACACTAAAATCCTTTGGATATTATAACGGTGTTTATATGGAGAAACACGCCGCCGCGCAAGTTAAAAAAAAGTCAGTTGATATTCCAAATAAAACCATTTGGTAAACAGATTTGAAAACTTAACCGTTCTCTAGTTTTAGTTTTATTTTTAATTGCCTTGTAGCAAATATATCATGAAGTTAAATTTTAACATGTCGGAATATCACCATTTTCACTAGAAAAATTAAAAAAAAAAACTAGAGAAAGGTCCTTTGTTCCTTCGATTTTTAGATTCGTGTTAACATTTGCTTCTATTTGCATTGTTTAGTTCTTGAATTTATGGTGACCCATGCAAACCAAAAATTTAAAAATATTCCTGACCAGTCGATAGCTACCCCTATATACGTATTGTTTCGATCGATAGGCACGATTGGTTTAATTATTGCTTTTACAATTTATAACAATAATAATAATGCCTTCTATTTTATACTCAGACATAAAAACAAGTATATAATATTAATAATGGTGGCGGTATTCAACTGTTGCTGCACATACAACCCAATTCATAAAATAAATAAAAAATTATTTCAAGTAAGAAAAGCAAAAATATAAATTAAAAAGTACTAGCATATCAAATACAATTCTTAAATCACTACCATCAGAAATTGAAGTTAGCAAATTACTGTAAAAGAAAAAACAGTATACCCACTATAAAGTTTTTAAAGTTATATATATGTACCTATACAGTAAGAACAAAAAGTTTGAACAAACTCGTTTAAAATTCATGTGTTTTTTTTTCCGAAAAAACGCTTGGGCCCGTCAATTTTTTATTTTTATTTTTTTTTATGGAAGAAGTCCATCTCTCAGTGGAGTGAAATTTTAACGTAAAGTAAAACACACAATCTGCTCCACTAGTTTAATGTAAAATTTTTTTAAGCCATACATGGTTCGGAGGCATAAACCTCCTTCATCAGTGGGATTAAATTAAGTCAAGTTGAAGAGAAAAGGACCAGAAACATTGTGAGAACTAGTGTCGCCGAAAAAAACTTATCATTTTGTATTTAGTATGTTATGAAAATAAAATAGAGAGTAGAAAAGTTGTTATTATTTAAAAAATATATAAAAAGTTGAAATTTTAATTAAATAGTACATATCTTTTTTTGTATCTTTCACTTATACAAAAACCAAAAATCTTTGTCCAATGAGGAGAAAACAAAATACGAGATACGAACATCTTGCTAGAGTTGTATAAAAAAAATGACTTAATTTAATCCCACTGATAATGGAGGTTTATGCCTCCGAAACATGTATGGCTTAAAAAAATTTTACATTAAACTAGTGGAGCAGATTGTGTGTTTTACTTTACGTTTTATTTTTATTGTGCATTTTTTTAAGCTTATTTCATGTATGCAAGTTGTCCCAAAAACAAGTTATGACGGTTTACTTAATTTTTTTAAATGGATACCCCTATTTTATAATACTTTTTTTTTTATTCTGCATAAAACTCTAAACATATTTATTTCATGAAATATGTCATATACTTAAATTCAGCCGTTTGCGAGAAAACTGCGTTTTAACTTAAAACAACAACACATTATTTAGCGAAAAGAAATGAAAATTCAAAAGAAACTTAAAGTTACTTTATCAAATGTTGGAAATGACCTCCATCAACAGTCTGGCAGTACCTGAGACGATCTTCAAAATCTTGCTTCTCTTATTCTGTTCTTTAAATCTTTAATATTGTTTGGTCGGTTAACCTTAGACTTAAGATAAACCTACAAGAAAAAATCTCAAGGGGTTACATCTGGATATCTGACCGGCCATTCAATTGGATCTCGTCGGCCAATCCATCGTTCGGGAGAAACTGTATTAAGGTACCTACGCACACGGCGGGTGTAATGGGCCGAAGCTCCGTCTTGCTGATACCACAAAAAAAATTTCGGTGCATCGGGATCTTCTGGATTAGGGTATAATGTGGCAAGGCACGCTACTAGATCATTTTCTAAAAATTCTAAATATGTTTCACCTGTCAAATTTCCGTCAATAAAAAAGATTCCCAAAATTCTTATTACATCAGTGCCGGCCCAAGCATTAACTTCTTGAGGATATTGGGTGTGACATTCCATAATTCAGCGTGGATTTTCTCTAGCCCGACAGTTTTATTTGTTTACAGTTTCATTTAAACAAAACGTTGCCTCATCCGGAAATACAATTCGTTTTGAAAACTGTGGATTATTATTGCATATATTCATTATTATCTCGCAAAATTGAACACTTCTGTCTGGATTATCTTCAGTGAGTTCATGAACCAATTGGAATATGTAAGGATGGAATTTATTTTTGTCTAAATACTTTAGGATGGATGTTTTTCAGATACGATTTTCCAAGGCAATAGTACTACTCTACACTTCTTGATCCGAGAATAATATATTTAATTCAGTTTATCTTATAATACCGCAGGTCGACCTCTCGTATAATTGTCCCTGACGTGACCTAAATCTCTATATTTTTTTTTCATCTTACTGACAGTAGATCGAGATATCGGTTCTCTGCGAGGATACTTGTTATTGAACAGTTCGCAAACTTCCATTTGTGTGCGCATTCTATCTCCATAACCAATCATTATTAATATATCTATATATTCGCTCTCTTTCACTTAAGCGTATCATTTTTTAAAATTACAATATTATCAAAATAACTGTTGCCAGACACTTTGACTTGAGGCAAAACTACTCAAATCAGGGGACAACCGTCACTGTCAGCGTGACAATCTAACAACCAAGGACTTTATTTACAACAGTGTTCATGATTTAAGAAATGATAAAGAAAATCATCTGTTAAAATCCGAATCTGGATTTTCTAGCAAATTTAAGTATATGACATATTTCATGAAATATGTTTAGAATTTTATTCAGAATCTAAATAAATATTAGAAAATATCCATTAAAAAAATAAAGTAAACCGTAATAACTTGCTTTTGGGACAACCTGCATACATGAAATAAGCTTCAAAAAATGCACAACAAAAATAAAAAAATTGGCGGGTCTAAGCGTTTTTCCTAGAAAAAAACACATGCATTTTAAATGAATTTGTTCCAACCTTTACGTTCTCACTGTATAAAAGATAAGTATTTATGTATATAGATTTGATAAAAAAAAGAAAAAATATTAATAAATATTGTATAGAAACAAGCTGTAAATTTTTATAAACTATAAGGTGAAATTTATTAGAACAAAAAATTGCATGCAGTTCAACCGCTAGCGTGGATTGTGACCCGCCAGCAAACGCTCCTTAACACCCCTGCAGAATGCAGCAGAACTAGGAGCCATCCTGATACTGTCTCGTAAAGAGTTGAAAGTAGTAATAGCCATAACGAGTGGCAAAAAAGTCGCGCATAATGCCTGTAACTTTTGAATTACCTCGTGTACGAAAAAGTGACCTTTATGAAAGTTGTTCAGTAAATTATTCCCCACATTTCTACTTGCATGATTTTTTCTGTCATTTCTGGTTTGGTTGCCATAGAGACCAACTTACTTTTTTTTAAATGGAACACCCTGCATATGATTGCATATTTGGATTCTACTGAGAAAACTCTGAATTTTTTGTATTTCAAATTTTTATTTATTTAAAATTGTAACAAACTTTATAATAACAAAATAAGTAGCCTAGAAAATTAAACAACTTAACATTGTAATAATAAACAAGTGAAACCTTTTCAGTGGATCAGGTGTTCAAAACAACCACCATTTTCTGCTAAGCAGAGCGCCAGTCGATCCATCAACCCGTCTACAACATTTAAAAGAAGGTCCTCTGGAATGGCCCGAATTTCAGCACTAATTCTGGCTTATAAAGATTCTAAATCATTTGGACGGTTAACGCAGACTTTGTTTTTTAAGTGTCCCCACAAAAACAAGTCAAGCGGGGTTAAGTCCGGGGATCACGCTGGCCAGTCGATAGCACCTCTTCTGCCTATCCAACGTCCTGCAAATTATTCGCTTATGTACTTTCTAACATTTGCCGCATAATGCGCAGGTGCTTCATCTTGCTGGAACCATACCTGTTCGTTTATGTCATTATTTTCTATGAAGAAACGTCCCACAATATGTCTACCAACTATGCCCGCCCAAACATTAACTTTTTCGGGCCTCTGAGTATGACCTTCCTGGAACCAGTGAGTATTATCAGCAGACCAATAACGTTAACTATTAACAATGCCATTTAAATAAAAAGTAGCTTCATCCGAGAAAATGATATTTGTTGCGAAGTTATTATCGTTATTGCATTTTCATCAGCTCACAAAATTCAGCTCTTCCATCAAAATCGTCCTCGTTTAACTCGTGCACTAACTTTGTCTTTTAGGGATGCAACTTCTCCTGCTTAAACAAATTTTTCACTGACTGATCAGACACATTAAAATCCATTGCCATTGGCCTGGATGATTGTGTTGGATTTTCATGTATTGAGAGCATGATTTCCAAAGTTTTCCTAACACTACCTGTTTCTCGAAATTTCTTTACCACTCGACAAACCGTTGACTGATTTATTGGATTATTTGGATATAGTTCATTGAAAAGTTGACAAACCTAATCTTGCGATCTCCTTATATTTCCGTAATCGCTCATGATTAACAGTTGTTTCTCATTCAGATGAACCATAGTGTAAACAAATTAGAAATCAGATAACAGAAAATAAAACAGGAACTCAAAATTCACACCTCTTAGGTCGCTATTATGAAAACACCTTGACTCAACTGGTGGGTATTAGGTAGGAATAATTATAATTAGGAAGTTTTTCATTTTTGAGCCGTCATTATCTCGGAAACGCTTACAGATAGGTGAAAATTTGAAAAGCAAAAAATTCATAGTTTTCCCAGTAGTATCCAAATATGCAATCATATGCAAGATGTTCTATTTAAAAAAGTAAGTTAGTCTCTATGGCAACCAAACCAGAAATGACATAAAAAATTCATGCAGGTAGAAATGTGGGGAATAATTTACTGAACAACTTTCATAAAGGTCCCTTTTTCGTATACGAGGTAATTCAAAAGTTACAGGCATTATGCGCGACTTTTTTGACACTCTGTATAGCTGAATAAACGCTGAAAAAAAGCATGGGTGTGCTTGGGCACTCTATACAAATCCCTGTGGCGTGTTAAGACATTATGCACATCAGAACCCTTAGAAAGTTTGTTAAAGGTAAGAAGGAAATTCATTTAGTCTAATTTTGTAAACCAGATGTAAGATATGAAGTTCGTAGAGCTCTTTGATAGTAAACCATATTGCTTCAATTAAACAAGGTGTCGATGATGTGATGAAATTTGCGAACTTTTATACAAACGAATACTAAAATGCAGTGCTAACGATAGTATTCCTAGCAGAGTTATCCGCATTTGCCTTCACTTCGTCGTTTTCTGTCCTATGTCGACCTTTTAGATGTGCTAGATCTTGCTGGAGAGTACGGAAAATTAAATTTTGTAATATTTGTATTGCGTTGGCTATCAAAATAAGTTTGATATTTTTCTGCAAGATTTCCTAATTCTTGGTCTTGCAAATTTCGTGTCTAGCCTCACAAGATTTCTTACTTAAATATGTCGAGATAAGAGCTAGAAAAAATATGACGAAAGTACCAACACTAGTAAGGCCTGTGCTCATCCTACCAAGAGCACCTAGCGACAAAACGATTGGATTTTATCTCGATAAAAATATTGGTATCAATCTGAGACACCTCGTATAATAAATACACAATAAAAAGTTTCAGAATTAACTAAGAGACACACCGCCCCTAAAACAAGAAGATGGCTCATATACCATTCCTTATGTAGTAAATGGCTATCTTACATGCAATTTAACACTAAACGTGGATCCCGTTGAGATATTGATGCGTTGCTCGGAATCTGTCTTATTTGTATAATGGGTTTTTGGTCGATTGTGAATTTGTTTTTCCTTCGCCATGCACAAAGTTAAAAATAATCGGCAAAACATACCCCAAGTACGGTCCCGTGTTTGTTTAGAACTAAAGGCTATGAGACATTGGAGATTAAGTTGCGCTTCCCGCGAATATTCGCATTGTTCGTAAATCAGAACGATTGCATGGACTCTGATACGCTCGCAAATGAAATGTTTTTATCTTCATATTTAGTTTACAGTAGTTTACAGCCAGCAGATGTTTATCCATCAATGTTCAAAATAGAAGCGAATAATTCCTGTATTTTATTAAGAATTAGCCATAACGTAAAAAGCCTACGGGTAGTGCCTCTTAACTCAATTTTAGTGCCTTAATATCTCAGAGTTAAAAAAGATCAGCATATGTTGGTTAGGCAGGTTATTGGGGTAAATATGTCCCACAGTGGCTTGAAAATTTTCGACAGGGCAGCATATCGCCCAAATTGATGTTAAAATGCTTCTAAGTGGTTCTTTTGGATCATATAGCAATGAAACATTATATGAGAATAAATTTGGCAACCCTGGAATTAAATAGTTTAAGGTTATTTGCGATCAACGCCCGACGCACGTGGTTTATACTAGTGCTAGGAATTAAACTCAAATAATTCGACTATTCGAAATTGTCTCGATAATATCTTTTGCAGTAGCGGCATACAGGTACACAACACACTCGTGGTGGATGTTGGGGTTTCTGATCATAGGGGACAACTGGTTGGGTTCTCCGTGCCTGAGGAAGTGGATTTTTCACGGAATAAAAAGGTATGTAGGCCTATAACTCGGAGAGGGTTGTTCATGTTTCATGACAGGCTGTCTGAAATGTCTTGGGATTTCATTAATGACGGTTCTACTAGTGTGGATCAGAAATTTGATCTATTCATGCAAATACTTGAACATGCTTATCTGAATTCATTTCCAGAAAAAACATATGCAGTTAGGTCGAATCAGGGTAATAATATCAGTTGGTTTAATGAAGAGCTGAAGGTAATGAGGGATAGGCTGGGTTTCTTAAAAAATTTATCTGAACAGTATGGGGGTGTAGATAAAAAATACTATAATGACTATAAAGCTGTTTATAAAACCAAAATAAAGGATGCCAAGGTAAGTGCTAACGATAATCTCATTAGAAACTCTAACTATTCTGCAAAAACTATGTGGAATATTATAAACGAGCAAAGAGGAAGATCAAAGTAGAGCTCCAGCAAGACTGAATTAACGCCTGATGATTTCAATAACTTTTTTAGTAGCGTAGCTGAAAATGTAGTGAATCACATTCCACATGTGAACTGCAATCCAATAAAATTTTTAAACTCTTTACAAAAACCTTTGAATGAATTTCTGTTTTCTGAGGTTAGTTATAATGAGGTCCGTGATGTAATTAATAGTTTGAAAAATAAGAATAGTAGAGACGTATTTGGCTTAAATGTGAAACTGATAAAAAACGTAAAAAATATAATATTGATACCACTTACAAGACTCATAAATATTGCTTTTAGGAATGACACTTTCCCGGATGTCTTGAAGAAGGCCATTGTAGCACCAATATATAAAAAAGGCAATCATGACCTGCCTGAAAACTATAGACCTATATCTCTCCTCCCGGTCGTGTCCAAGATATTTGAGAAATGTATGGCATTGAGACTGGTGTCATTTTTTGAGGCGAACGATCTTTTCTCTGAACATCAATTTGGTTTCCGCAGGGGTAAAAGTACTTCAATGGCTATACTTGATCTTGTCTCACAAATTACTGAAGCCTTTCATGATAAAATGTACAGCGCAGTGCTGTTTTGTGATTTGAGCAAGGCATTCGACTGTGTCGATCACGACATTCTTCTAAAAAAACTTCATATCTACAATTTTGGCCATGACAGTATCGAACTGTTAAGATCATATCTCAGTAACCGCTCCTAAAAGGTGAGATGTGGTGGAGTGACGTCAGGGGAAAGGAATGTCAATATTGGTGTCCCGCAGGGATCAGTTCTTGGCCCAATTTTGTTTCTGATATATATCAACGATTTACCGGCTAGCAATGCCTCTCAACTGTTCACCATTTTCGCTGACGACACGACCATCTCCCTCACTGATAGTACACTAGACGGCTCAAAGGCAAAATGCGATGTGGGCCAGGAGGATGCCGAGCTCTGGTTCTCTGCGAACAGACTGCTGCTGAATAAGGACAAGACTGTGAAGATGATATTCACCATGCGTAATCTGCCCGAGGATGACATAACAGAGGCAGGGTTTCTGGGAGTCACATTGGACTCGAGGCTGCAGTGGGACCCCCACATTCGGGCGGTGGCTAGAAGGTTGACGAGGGGAATCTACGTTCTTCGACACTTGTCATCATGTGTATCTCTTCAAATTCTGAGGGTAGCCTACTTCGCTCTATTTCAGTCGCATGTATCTTATGCAATTTTGACATGGGGACATTCATCGGGGGTGCATAGATTGTTTGGCCTGCAGAGGAGAGCGGTGAGAGTCCTAGAAAAGCTTGGATACGGGGATGATTGCAGGAATGCCTTTATTTCTCTAAAAATTCTCACTGTGCCCAGCCTGTATATCTGGGAAGCATTAATCTACGCTAAAACTAGCAATTACCAAACTCATGAAAATATTCATGACCATGATACAAGAACTAAGGGCAATTTGGTACCCCTCTATAGACGTCTAAGAAGGTGTCAGGATGGTCCAGGTTATTGGGCCATTAAGTTTTTCAATAAACTACCTGAAAACTTGAGAGGACTACCTCTCAATTTATATAAAAAAAAAAATAAAACAAATTTTATTGAACAAGGCTGTTTATTCATTCAGTGAATTTTTAAATTGTACATTTTAAAACAAATTATGTGTGTGACTGTATTTTGTATTTTGTAATATTTTAAAACTAGTGCATTTTGAATATTTTAAAATTAATGTAATTTGTCATTGTGCAGTATGTGTCTGTATTTAATGATAAGTTTTATAATGTTGTGTATTGACTATATTGACGTGTGTAAACCTTTGTGTATATGACATGAATAAATTTACTGAATTACTGAATTACTGAATTCAAATATTCAAATACCGAATATTTTTCTTTAAAATTATTCATGTGTTCGATTATTCGAGTACTCAAATATTTGAATATTCGATTAATTGCACGTTTAAATGTTCCAATATTCCAATATTCAATTATCAAATATTTTTACTTAGTTTATCATTATTATACACATTGCATATAGTACATATACTTAACAGTTTTCATTTTTTTGAATACTTGGAAGCTAAAGCTAAAATTTAAATTAAAGGTACTAAAAGTCAAATAGTAAAATTATTCAGTGTTTGAATATCACTACGAGTATTCAAATATTTCAATATTTGAATATTCGAAATCGAATATTTAAATATTAGAAATCGAATATGTGAATATTAGAAATCGAATATTTGAATACTCCTAACAGAATATTCGAATACTTATAGATGATATTCGAATATTAAATAATTTGAATATTTGTATAATAAAAGCCTCTACACACGACCCAATCTGCAGGGACCCTGCAAGTTGAGTAGTGTGTAGGCATATCGGACCGACAAAATCCAGATCGGACGGTTGGTTGAGCACGGTTGGGTCGATTTCACGTCATGTATTAATTCTGACAGATCTGCCACAATTTTTTTCTATTTTGAATCATAAATGTCTGAAAGGGAAATGCAAGCTTGGAGAGAGATTTTTGAGCTTTATAGGGAAATGCCCTGCCTGTGGGATATTTCCAACGCCTATTATTTAAATAGAGACAGCAGTTCCTCAAATGTCTCGGTATTCATTCTCAAAAAGTTTTCAAACTCAATTGATCCTAATTCTTTAAGAATATTCATATGGCTAAACTTTTTCCTCTCTAATAGCCACTTCTTAGCACAGCATTTTCTTTTTTTTCTTTGCGAATTATTTTCTAAAGCAAAGTCAGCGCAATTCCGATTTTCTTACATTTGCTAGGAGCCATTTTGACAACTAACCTTTATAGATTTAAAGGTTAGTTGCTTCCCTTCGCCGAATTCATCCCCAGAGGGCTGCGACTCCTGAAAAAACAACCGGCTCGCCCGGGCTTTGCAGGAGTTTGCTTCTCCGCTTCTGACTGATTTTTGTTAGACGTGTCAGGTGATGCATTTGATTGCCACGAGATATCGCTTGAAGGCTACATCTGCCATTATTCATCCACCATTCAGGGTGAAGCAGACTCTATCGTGTTGCTTCCTTTCGTCGGATTCTATAGCCTCACTGACGAACTGTTATACAGCGAAACGCACCTGGGGATGAATCCGGCGAAGGGAAGCAACTATAACCTTTAGATCTCTAATTGTTGGTACTCGGTCCGTATACCGAATTGGCTTATAATGCTGCGCTCCTGGCGGCGACTCCTGAAAGAATGACCGACTCGCCGGGGCTTTGCAGGAGTTTGGTGAAGCATTTGATTACCACGAGATGTTGCTTGAAGGCTACATCTGCCATTATTCAACTAACCTTTATGTTCTGTGATTTTGACCTTTACGACTCAAGATTCGAAACGCACTGACTTTGTTTCTGTTTTCTGCACACACTTCGAGATCGGGTGGTGAGGAGAGCAGCATCCGATTTTCCCTTTCCTATATGCCCTGCAAATCGGACCCTGCAGATTGGGTCGTGTGTAGAGGCTTTAAATAAAGTGAGTATTCAAATACTTGAATTTCAAAAGCACTAGTTAATACGTTTTCTGTAGCTTCTCATGTCGAAAGAAGTGCTAAAAAGAGCAACAATTACTAAATAATGTAAGTACAGATATTGTAAAGTAATTAAGAATAAAATACAGTTATGTTGGTGGTTTGATGGCAAATAATTGGAAAAGTTTATGTCGGGATGCAGGTATCCCATTGGTGTTGTTGGCGGTTTCGATTTATCCCACTGGTGTTTTTTAGGATGTTGAAAAGAAAACTTAACCAAAAAGAAATTGGCTATTAAGTCGAGCATCTATCTGATATTGAGTCAGAACGAGACCCGTACGCATCAAGCGACAAAGAAGTTGACCAAGAGGTTAGCTATGCAACTAAGTACACAAGTGGGTCAGAATCATCTGATTCATCCAAAGAAGACGACCATCCAACCGGAAATTTAGCCGCTACTCAAGATCCTCCTATACAGAATATACCAAGTAATTTAGATTGTTTGAACCTATTTTCAAGAAGTTTGTTTACTTTTATTGCGCAAACCCCCAACGAAAGAATAAGTATTTACAATCAAGGCTCAAACTATAACGTTGCACCCACAGATGTTGGTGAAATAATGATAGTGCTTGGTTGTAATTTGGCAATGAACTTCAAAAACTTTTCATCACTGGTCAACGCTGCTGTCGCTAAGAAATCATGCAATAAGTAGTGCTATATTTCGTAACAGATGCTTATTTCTTTTGTCTAAATTATATGTGAATCATCCTGAAAAACCAGAAAATTCCAATAAAGTTTATTTCATGAAAGAACTAATATCTTGTGTAAAGCATACTTTTTAGAAGTACCGATCTGACAATGCAAGACGAAGTATTAATGAAACCATGGTGAAATTCAAAGGCAGATCTGTGCTAAAACGATACAGGCCTCAGAAGCCTGTTAAAAGAGATATAAAATTATAGGTCCGATGTGACGCCGATACAGGATATACTTACGACATAAGTATTTATGTTGGAAAAGAAAATAATCCACAGCCTTTGGACCAAACATTAGGCGAGCGTGTGACACCATAAAAGGAAAAGAAGTGAGATCTATCATTTGATAGAATTTTACATCAGTTAACCTCTTGAATACACTTGTATATCCGGCTTTGGAGACTGCCATTCTGAAAACAAAAAATATGCAGAAAGAGATGCAGCAAAGGACAGTCGGTATGTTTAGAAAATGGCAAAGGTACTATAGCGACTAAATTGTCGTATTGCTAAGTAATTACCACAAAGATGAAGAAAGCATAGTGAAAAGAAAAGGAGAAGATGGAAAGAAGATAGATGTTCCTTGCCCAGAAGCCATTTCATTTTACAATCAAATTATGGGAGGCGTAGAGTTGGCTGACCAAATAGCTGGCGTTAATGAACTTGACAGAAAAACCATTAAAAGGTGGAGTTTTTTACCGCGTTATGATGATATGTATAGTAAATAGTTGAGTTATATATAATAAAGTAAGAAGAAAGAAAATTCCATTACTTGAATTTTTATTCCCAGTTTCTGAGGACCTGATTACACAAGGGAGAATGGAGTTTAAAGTTCCAATTCGTAAAAGGTATATGGGAAGACCTTGAAAAACAGCTAAAATGAAAAACAATGTAGGAGATCATCTTCTCATAGAAGGAAAATCGCGCAGGAGATGCAGTCGATGTGCAAAAGGAAAGAGAGAAAAAAACGAAAACAACACTATGTCAAGCATGCCAAATATCTCTTTGCAAACATTGCTTTGCTCATTATACATAACTTGTTTTCAGAACCTAAAATAACGTACTTTAGAAATTTGTTCTTCTGATAATGTTTGATTTTTGAAAATACTGGGACACATTATGCCCCGCCTAAATACTTAATTGGGACATATTATCGCAATATTTTCAATTTTTTAATTAATTAAATAATTAATTTATTGCTGTTATAATCTTTTAATGAATAATCATTTTAAAAAATTTCAATGTTTAATTGTGATTCGAAGCAATCGGAACTTCAATCGCAAAGCTAATTTTTCATTCACCCCTTGGCCAAATAAATCTTTCGGATGCTTTTTGCCGCGGTTTTAAAAATTAGCTTATTTTCAAAGTTCTGGAATCGTGGGCTGATAATAAATCCGAAGATGTTTTGCGTTTAATTTACATTAATTAAAAGTTGTAACCTCCTGGAAATACCGTTTTATGCATGTTTAAAATAGGAGTGCAAACGTTCATCTTTATAATGTGCACAAACAGAAATCAGTTAAAAAAAAACAGGAATGAACTAAGAGCATATTCAAACGTTTTAAGTGGATTTTATGCACCAAAGAACAATGAGCCAGTTTTGCTGTACTCGAAAATATGTCGTGGTTAAATTTGCCTCTACCTGCATGATTTTAAACTTAATTGTATATTGGTTTTCTGGGGGTTTTGGTCAATTTAAAATCAAACTCAGAGAATTTTAAGTGACATTTAGGTTTATATTACTTTTAAACCATCATCGGACTTCAAGTTAAAATAATTTTTTTTTTAATTCAAATACATATAAAACTGTTAGTTTAACAAGACAGGAAGAAAAGTTAGAACATAAGTAAACATATCTTGAGTTTTCACAGGATGGACATTAAACGGTAACTTCTACGAAGTTGATTAAATTAGAGACATGGTGACATTTTTAAAGCTTTTTTAAGATCCACTAATTGCGTTGCCTAATTGTTTCTGGTTCCTGAGATATAGGGCGATTTATTGAAAACGTCTAAAATGAATTCCTTTAATAACTCAAAAGGTTTCAATATTAGGAAAACGTTCTTGAAATAAAAATTTTGTAGTTTTTTCGTCTCTACATACGAAGGCGTAGAAAGGCCACCCAAAGGAAAGAAATATTTTGTGTAATATTCCAAGTTTAATCTCGGAATTTCGACTTTAATCTCGGAATTTCGACTTTAATCTCGGAATTTCGACTTTATTCTCGGAATTTCGACTTTATTCTCGGAATTTCGACCTAAATCTCGGAATTCCGACTTTATTCTCGGAATTTTGAGTTTAATCTCGGGCTTCCGACTTTAATATCGAAATTCCAACTTTAATCTCGGAATTCCGACTTTATTCTCGGAATTCCAAGTTTAATCTCGGAATTCCGACTTTAATCTCAGACTTAAAACTCGGAATTTCGTAAGTAATGTCAGGACTAAGAGTTTAAGGTTAGAATGTCATACCTTACATATTACAATACAGTGTGATATGCAAGTGCTACTGTAAAACAAGATTCCATAGAATAGTTAAGTTTAGCCCTAGACATACAGGGTTCACCATTTAAAACGAAACAGGCTAAATATCCGATTCTAACCCTCTATGGAGAGTGGGACCAATCCTTACTATCTCAAATGGAACAAGGGATCAAGTGATACCTCTTTTGAAAGGGCATTTAGTTCTATTTCAAATGACATCTCATTCGTGAAATTCGGTCAGATAGTTTCAGAGTTAATTATCTAATTGTGTAATGGCTTTTTTCTAATCTATTATTGGAATAACATTAATACTAATGATTAAATGTAATACAAAACTAATGTAATTATTTACACAGATGTTGAAAATGACCACCACCGACTTCCATGCAATGATAAAGTGTGATTCAAATTTTTCACGAACTGCCTGTAACATTTCTGGTGTTATCAGTCGGCATTCTTGTACAATTCGTTCCTCAAGATCTTCTAAATCATTGGGCTTTGTTACATAAACTTTTGTCTTATGATGTCCCCCATAAGAAAAAGTCGAGTGGCGTCAGATCTGAAGACTTAGCTGGCCACTCAATGGGCCCCCTCCGGCCGATCCATATTCCTGGAAATGTCTGATCCAAGTACTCTCTTACCCGGACATAATAATTCGGAGGAGCCCCATCCTGTTGGAAAATAACTTCGTGTCCTAAAAGATTTTCATCTTCCTGTGCTACTCTTATAATAATACGATTTATTGTATAAATTATGGTAAACTTCTCCAGTCAAGTTTCCATTGATGAAAATGAAACCAAGCCAAGAATACCCGCCCATACATTTAATTTCTCAGGTCTTTAAGTATGATGTTCCCTGTAAAGATGAGGGTTTTCATCGGACCAATACCTGCAATTATGTTTATTAACTGCCCCGGCAAGAATTAATGTAGATTCATCTGAGAAACAGATATTTTAGACAATATTGCGATTTTCTAATATGCGATTTGACATAAGTTCGCAAAATTCTGTCCGGCGATCATAGTCATCTTCGTTGAGCTCATGAACAAGACTAATTTTATAAGGATAATACCTTGCAAGTTTTAATATTCTGTAAACTGAAGTTTCAGACACCCCAGATCCTTCTTGCAATGATGTTATGCTATTAAATTGAGTACGGTCGGCTTCTAAAAGTCCAAGAACCCCTATTTGCATACCTTCATTGGTTATCGGCCGGACACGATTGTATTTTTTATTCTGCACCGAGTCAGTTTCATCAAATTATTTGACAAGTTCCATCACGTGAACATTCTTGTCAGGAAACTGAGCGATAAAAATTCTAGCAGCAGCTCTAGCGCAATCATTGTTGCGATAATATAGTTTTAGCAGTCCTTTTCCTTCTTCTGCTGTAAACTGGGAACATGGGCTTAGCAACAATACCAAACCAAGTCAAGAAGACGGGTGTCAGTCAGTTGGTCGCCGTCAGATTATTGTCATTGTATTATTATTATTATTTCAGTTTAAAAGTTTGTAATTAAATAAGTTCTAGTATTTGTGAGTGTTATTCAACAAATCCCATGCGTCTTAGGCTAAAATAAACCGCTCGACAACCTGGGTCTAAATAGACAACAAATTCAGAAGAGGGGATTTCTTTGAAGAAACGGGCCACAAGGTGATTTGGAAACAATTACGGCGGAAACTTGAAATAGGCGATTGTGAACATTCTAGTGGTGATTTGGTAATTGCCGGACAGACTGTTTGCGGAAAATCGGGAAAATTTAATACATTTTAGTAACTTTTTACGTGACTGTACTTTGAAGCTTGCCTACTTTGTGCAGGAAATTTAAATTTGGACTTTTGACAATATTAATATTGCTTCGATAACGTCAGGGTGACACGGGTGGTTGTGACAGTAGTTGTCAAAAATATAAAATGCCACGTTTTGGTCAAGCAGAAGGTCCTGAGCACCGCGGAAATGATAACGGAGAGCAAAGGAGTATGGAGTCCATGATGGAAACAATTGTCAAAATGATGAATGTAATGGAAGTCAACAGAACGACAACTGAAAATAGGTTTTTAGATATGTTGGAGAAACAGAACAACCAAACCAACTATCAGGTAGTACCAGACTTTACTCAAACCATAGATGATTTTAATGGTGAAATGCTAGGCAAACATGCAATGGATTGGCTGAGGAATCTAGAAGCGACAGCTTTGTTGCACAGATGGCCTCAAGAATTTAAGTTGGAAACTGCAAAGTAGCATTTAAAAGGTACGGCTAAGAAATGTTTTGTTGCTAACTCTACTAACATTAAAAGCTTTGATGATTTTCTTGATGAGTTCAAGAGAACATATGATATCAAACAAAAGAAAGATGTACTATGGCAAAATATGAAAAAGAGGTTTCAAAGTAAAAATAAAACAGTTATTTCGTATTTTCATGATAAATTATCGCTTTGCAATGCTTTAAGTTTTGACTTTGAGGAAACAAAGACTCAAATTTTAATTGGTTTACTGGATAAAAAGATAATTCCTGCTCTACTGGCAGCCAGACATGATAACTCTAACAGTTTATTACATGATATCCTAAATTTTAGCGAAGTTACTACTCAAGCTTTAGGATTTGGGGCTGGCAGGGAATCTAGTTACACAGAAAGAAAACCGAGCTATTACCGAAGTCAAGACCACAAGAACGATGAAATAGGCCAAGAAAACAGGGAATTTGGAGGTGTGAGGCGAAGAATACCCACATGTTATAAATGTAAGGCAGAAGGACACTTTAAGAGGGACTGTCCACAGAATTCAAATAGACAAATGGTAATACAGGATGACGAAAAAGATAAGGTAGATTCCATAGCAAAGTTTTTGAAAAAGATAAGTATATATGGCATAAGTATTAATGCACTGGTCGATACAGGTAGTTCAGTATGCACAATACGGGATAGTGTTGTCAAGGAAGCTGGTTTTTATAGACTGCAATGCATGGAAAAACTTTATGGCTTTGGACAAGACACAGCAGTAGTCGAATGTAAACATAAAATCAATGTGCGTGTTAATTTAGATACAATTTATGCAGATAATATTGATATTTATATAGTACCAGATAACTCACAAGTTGTTGATGTTATCTTAGGGCGTACATTTACTGAATTGGAGCACATTGCATATTATAAAATGGGAAATAATTTAACATTTGGATATAGTAACGAAGATCCCTTCAGTAAATTTCCTAAGATTAATGAAACTAATACACAAGTTATTTTAAAAGCAGTTAACACTGAATTACTAGAACGTGACACAGTTGGTTTTATCAAAGTAACTGCAAATGATAAATTTCTAGGAATACCTGTGATGAATTGTACTGACCAAAATGTGATAATAGAAAAGGACCAAGTTATTTCTAAAATACAGTTGAGTATTGAAAAGGATTCTAGAAAATTTGTGGAAATTGACATGCCTATTACAAGAGAACAATTGAATATTGACCAAAGTACTCCAGAAGCACATGTGGAACAATTATTGGATTTGGTTAATGAATATAGGGATACATTCGCACAGTCAATTAAGGAAATTGGGTGCACTGATCTAGTTGAGATGGACATTGTTGATAATAATGTACCGGTAAGATTAAAACCTTATAGCCACCTATGAAGATAGACAAGAAATTTCCAGACAAGTAAAAGAACTCAAAGATTTAGGAATAGTAACAGATACGACCTCTCCTTATGCAAGTCCAGTACTCTTAGTAGGGAAGAAAGACGGAGGTAAAAGGATGGTAGTAGATTTCAGAAGTTTGAACCGTCAAACTGTGAAAATGAATTTTCCTATTCCTCATATAGACGAGCAGTTTGAAGGCTTGAATGGATGTCAGCTGTTCAGCACTCTGGATTTCACAAGTGGATACCTGCAAGTACCGTTGACAGAAAGAGCCCAAGAGAAGACAGCATTTATTACAAATGACGATACAGGGCAGTATACTAGAATGGTATTTGGGTTAACAAATGCACCTTATGAGTTTTCTCGCTTGATGAACATGGTTTTGCATGAATTAAGAGGGAAAATATGCATGAGCTACTTGGATGATGTGCTGATTCCTTCAGTTGATTGGACACAAATGATAGATCGTCTCAGACTAGTTTTTGAAGCTTTTCGTAAAGCGCAGTTGTCGATGAATATCAAGAAATGTGAATTTGGGAAAAAACAAGTTGCTTATTTGGGATTAACACTGACTAAAGACGGGTTAAGACCAGGTGAAAGAAAATTAGATGCGGTTTCAAAGTTTCCAATACCTAAAAATGTACATGATGTGAAGAGGTTTCTAGGACTAACAGGTTACTTCAGAAGATTCATTGATAAATACGCAGTCATTGCGAAGCCTCTTACCGATTTGACCAGTAAGAATATAAAGTTCTACTGGGAAGAAACTCAACAGAATGCCTTTCAGCAGCTGATAGACAAATTAGTTGATGCGCCAGTGTTACAACTATATGACACAACTGCCAAGACCGAATTACACACTGACGCTAGTTCAATTGGAATAGCTGGTTTACTGATGCAAGATGGACCTGATGGAAAAATGCACTTAGTATATTGCGTCTCTAGGAAGAATTCTGAAGCAGAAAAGAAATATCATTCGCACAAAACCGAGTTAATGGCAATCATTTGGTCTGTTGAACGGTTAAAGTCAATGCTGTTGGGGATCCATTTTACCATTATAACAGATTGTCAAGCCTTAACCTACCTTAACAGTAAAAAGGACAACAAACCACAAATTGCGCGATGGTATGCCACTCTCATGGAGTATGATTTCGATATCAAGCATAGAGCAGGAATCAAGATGCCTCATGTCGATGCTCTAAGTAGGGCACCAGTTGAAGCTCAAGATAAAGCATTTATGGATAATTTGATGGAGAAAAAGTTCGGAATTTATACTCTCATGACAGAAGAAGATAAAATTTTGATGTTACAGAGAGACGATGAAGACTTAGATGAAATAATCAAGTTATTAAAGGAAAGTTCAGATATTACAAAGGAAGAAAGAAATAAAATTAAAGACTATGTTTTGGAAGAGGGTAAGCTTTTGAAGCAAATAAAAGTAAATGATGAACCAAGGTTACTATATGTAATACCAAATAATATGAGAAAAACAATTGTAGTTACTTACCATGATCAGATGGGACACTTTTCGGTTGACAGAACTGTTGCAAAAATTCTGGAAAATTATTGGTTTAAGGGAATGAGAAGATATGTTACAAGACATATAAATGGTTGTTTTCGTTGCTTGGTAGCAAAGAATCCAGGAGGAAGAAGACCAGGTCTATTACATCCAATTCCACCAGCAAAGAGGCCTATGGAAAGACTACATATGGACCACTTAGGACCATTTATAAAAAGTGAAAGAGAAAATTCCTACATTCTTGTCATCATAGATTCGTTGACAAAATTTGTCCAACTATATGCAGTAAAAACGACGACGTCTAAGGAAACAGTAATACAGTTGAAACGGTTTGTAAAACAATTCGGTTTACCAAAAATTATAGTCACGGACAGAAGGATTGCTTTTACCGGGAAAGATTTTAAGGAATTCTGTGAAGAGCATGGAATACACCACAATTTAATAGCTAGCCGATGGGCGCAAGCGAATGGTCAAGTTGAGGTGATTAATAGAACCATCGTTTCACTAATAATGACATCAATGGATGAAGAAGAAACATGGGACGAAGATATTAAAGTTGTAGAAAGAAATATTAATTTAAGAGAGAATGGAAGCACTGGGGTCGCACCATTTAAAGCTTTATATGGTTATATACCGTGTTTCGAGGATGCATTCTATAAGGATAAAATAGGACGAAATGATTATAAAAAACCAGATGAAATGCAAAAACAAATAGTTAAAAATATAGCAGAAGCTCAAATAAAATATAAGAAGTCATATGATAAAGGAAAATTTGAGAAGAAACTAAAAAAAGGTGATATAGTAGTTATGAAGCGAGTTCCTGAACCTACTGGACAACCAACCAAAACGCAAGATAAATATCGAGGGCCATTAGTTATCATACAAGACATAGGAAAAGATATTTACAAGGTACAAAAGTTAGAAGGCACTTCCGGAAGAAACTTCTGTACAAACGCACATGTTTCGCAGCTAAAAATCTATAAAAATGCCATAGAAGAAGATGCTAGTAGCGAAGAAGAAATTGAAGAAGATTGAAGAAAATAGTGGGTCCGAGGAAGAATACGAAGTAGACCCGAACTATCAGCCTGATATACCCATTACAGAGGGAAGTAGAAAAAGTGAACGAATGGGAAGAGTTCGAAAGATACCACAACACCTTCTCGATTATAAGCTGAGCTAATTTTTGGGGGCCAAAAATCTTTCAGGAAGGCCGATTGCTGTAAACTGGGAACATGGGCTTAGCAACAATACCAAACCAAGTCAAGAAGACGGGTGTCAGTCAGTTAGTCGCCGTCAGATTATTGTCATTGTATTATTATCAGATATTTCAGTTTAAAAGTTTGTAATTAAATAAGTTCTAGTATTTGTGAGTGTTATTCAACAAATCCCATGCGTCTTAGGCTAAAATAAACCGCTCGACAGCCTGGATCTAAAAGATAGACAACACTTCTAAAGAGTAAACCATTTTTAATCACAGTATCTCACACTTTTAAACACAACTTACACTAAGTCAAGACTGAGAATGTTCAAGAATAACAAATACTTTTGGTTCTCTTATCAAAACACACAAAACAAAAAATGCACATGCACAAAAAATTTCTTTTCCTTGCGATGGCAGTGGCGGCGCTAGACCTCTTTTTTTGTTAAGAGACTCCCGCAGGAGAAGGATTTAAAGAGCATATTTTAACTAATTTTAATTATTATCTCTGAAACTATCTGACCGAATTTCACGAATAAGATGTCATTTGAAAGAGAATTAAATGCCCTTTTAAAAGAGGTATCACGTGATCCCTTGTTCCATTTGAAATAGTAAGGGTTGGCCCACCCTCCCTAGAAGGTTCAAGTTGCAGTGTTACAAATGGTAACGAAAAACTTCCCCCTTGACAAATCTGACTACGTGTACGAGCGATTTTTTTAAAGATTAACGTGGCATCAGATATTTAGCCTGGTTCGTTTTAAATGGTGAACCCTGTATACACCATCGATTCGGTAAGTATACCTGATTTTTGGTTGTAATTAGACTGGTAACCTTGGTATTGAAGCCTATGACTTTTAACTCGGAAATTTAAGTCGGAATTCCGAGATTAAAGTCGGAATTCCGAGATTTAAGTCGAAATTCCGGATATAAAATCGGAATTCCGAGAATAAAGTCGGAATTCCGAGATTAAACTCGGAATATTGAGATTTAAGTCGGAATTCCGAAAAAAAATTCGAAATCTCGAGATTTAAGTCGGAATTCCGAGATTAAAATATTTTTTCTTTGGGGTGGCCTTTCTACGCCTTCGTATCTACAAGATGGCCTTATCACTTATTTTTATATCACTTTTTATAACTGAGGTATCACCGTATCATAGCCCACTTCATTTTTTTAAATACGAACTTGGATTTTTTAATTTTATTATTTAAAGCAGATTTTAGTCCAAATACAATGATGTATCGCTCAACCCTATTTACTTACGTTTCGGCACAAACTTTAATGAGTTACAAAATTTGGATTACGAGTCAAATTTCAATAAACGAAATTTAAAGAAATTATTCACATACGTAAATTGGCGGCACATGGGAAACTTTTTTATTATTAATTTTACGAAAAAAAGTTATTCTTCATAAAAAGTTTTGCATGGTCTAAAACATAATATGCAATAATCAGATATCAAGATTTGTCAGTCGTATAGGAGGTTTATCAAAAAATATGAATTTTGCTCAAGAGTAAAGTACCTTTATTTTTGACAATATCGAAAACTATTATAAAGAACAACTGTTTAGAATTAAAAATAACTTTTAAATATTCATTAAAAAAACTATTTCGTAGACATTTTAATAAAATAATAATAATTGATAATAAAAAAGTTTCCCACGTGCCGCCAACTTACGTAGACACACTGTATGTATAAAAAAACGAGAAAACACATGAAACTACAGAACTGATAAAGATATTCTTAGCAGTGTTTACAGTAATTTAATAACACAGTAAAATGCAAATTTTTACTATTAAATAAATACTGTAATATTCACGTTTCTAGAACAGGATTTTTGAACCGTAGATAACACAATAAGGAACATTGCTCGACCTTACCGTGGGTTAAGTGGTTAGTTAAAGTATGATGTCAATAGTTTTCCACTGGTTACGGTAATGACGTACCTACCTGCAGAAAACGTCTACTCTGATTTAGTTGAGGAAGTGTTTGTGATGCTAAATGTCAGTATTGTTATTAATTTGTTTATTTTTCTTGCCTGATTCTATTGTTCTTATTTGGATTTAATAAATCCATTTACGCAAAAATTCTGTGTGATCTTTGAAACCTACAAAAAATGTTTTTAATGCATTGTAAATATTTGAATAATATAGCAACACTGGATATTCTTGATATTCCTTTGTCGAAATATTGTCTATTTTCGAAGAAAAAACCATTTAAACGACATTTTTGTCAAACCATAGCAATGAGCATAACCTACAATCACCTTAGCACACCGCCTAACCACGCCAAAAAGCTAGTTAGTGGGTGTGGCTTATTATAACGTCATGGCTAGAAGTACTGCTCAAAAAGATATGCGTGGTTACCTATGGTTAGACTGTTGTAACAGCATAGAATATTTTATTTTATTTTATTTGTTTTTTAAAAGCTTGCTTTACTGGAAGAAACTTCCCCAAGAAATACGTTAACATGTAGCTAGTATTGGCGAAAGAAGGGTTTTATTGTCTTTTAAAAAGCTAAACACTAAATCAAACTAAAGAACACAACTTAAAATAAGTTTGTGTATAGAGTTGTCCCTTATCCTTTCCGTCAGACCCAATCCTTGGACGCGTTTCGCCGTTTACGGCTCCTCAGCAAGGCTCCGGGTCTGACGAAAAGGTAAGGGACCTCAAAGTGCTTTAACACAGAAATGCAAGTTGACGAATGAGAGTTGCAGCACGTGGCTACATCTCGTGGCAACCACACGTATCAACCCAACCAGGACAGCGAGAATCCATATAGGTTCAAACGCTGGCAAGGCGGCCCATTGCGGGCAAACTACGTTGGGTGTCGCTGGAAGCCAGTGTATCGGTTCAGCCTACCGAAAGCGTGTAAATTAAAGAACACAACTTAAAATAAGTTTGTGTATAGAGTTGTCCCTTATCCTTTCTATCAGACCCAATCCTTGGACGCGTTTCGCCGTTTACGGCTCCTCAGCAAGGCTCCGGGTCTGACGAAAAGGTAAGGGACCTCAAAGTGCTTTAACACAGAAATGCAAGTTGACGAATGATACGTGTGGTTGCCACGAGATGTAGCCACGTGCTGCAACTCTCATTCGTCAACTAAATCAAACTATAGAACATCTTTTCTGTAATATAGACCTAACTCCTCTTCGGACCTAATTTCATTCGTTATGGTACTTCCTGACTAAAAACAATAAAAGTAAATATCTCTAAGCTTGACAAGTTCTAGATTTAAAAAAAGATATTCTCTATGGATACTTAAAACATAAATCTGTTGGAAAAAGGACCTTTCTTAGAAAGTACAGGGTTTAGTGTAGAAAGTTGGAGAACACATAGAAAGCAACGGCTCTAAAAACAAAGAATGCGCGAGAATTGACTCATATAGTTTCATATTAAAAGAAAAATAGATAAAGCTGCGACTTTAAGACTGAAACCGGTATCTGCCTTATACACCTTGTACAAAAGTTTTAGATCTGTTTTTTTTTTAAGTACCTAATACCTGAAAGACACAAGAAACAAGCAAAAATTAATTTGTAGGTTTTTTTTTAACATTTCTAACTCCTTTTAGGAGATTAGGACTTTGTTGTTTTGTATAAATTATAGGTTTAAGTCATTTTCTATGAGAGGAAATCAAAATTTTCAATTATATCCTTTCCGTGAACTAAATTAGCCATCCATCGGCGAACAGCCTAAGAATATTAAGGGGATGGTCAACAAGGGGTTAAAAGATTAGAAGGGCAATTACAGTTGTTATTGGTCAAGTACCATCAGTCATGGGACGCGGGAACGACAATTACTTGTTTTAGGAAATTTAATTCGTTTTAAGGTTAAAAAGTTGGCATTTTGGGAGCCAAGGGGTGTGGAATTAAGGCCACAAGTTCTTTTCAAGAACGCAGTGAAATCAGTTCCGAGATTTTCACCGAACTCTTTGATCGACTTACTAATTCTTGTGTAAAGTGATCCTTTTCTTAATTTTATATAGTTCTAAGATTTTTACCGAACTCTCTGGTCGACTTACTAATTCTCGTGTAAAGTGATCCATTTCTTAATTTTATAAAGCTCAATTTAATCTCTTATCATTTATTAATCAGTGTTTTGGTGTAAGATGTGTACCACCTGGTAGTACATTCTGTTCTATTGCTTTATTTCCTTTTATTGGGGATTTTCATTAGACGCATGTCGATTATTCAGTTTGAATACTAAATAATTAGCTAGTTGGGCTCTAGTTTCGAAACCTCTCTTTCTCGCTAGATGTAAATATTCCATTGTAAATATATTTAAGGCTCTTTTTGTAAAGTATCACTTTCTTTTCTGTGTAATATATTTTAAGTGTTTTGAGAAAGTAGTTATTTTCTTTGGCTAATAATAATTCTTGACCGAACTACTTATACGGTTCACTTAACGAGGATTCTGCGGTTCGCGGTGGTCTCGCGGACGCGGTAATACGATACGTGTGCCTGCTGACCAGCTGACCAAAGGAGTAAGGGATCCTCCCCCTAGCTACAACTGACTGTTAGATTCAGACGAGGTCAAGGTGGGTAAGTGCATCTGAATAGGTACTAACAATATTAATTAATGGCTACATCCGACGATATCAGAACTTCGAGATACTTCTAGATACCATCTGATCTTCCAGAGTGCTTTTGCCCCGATTCAGATTATAGTATAGATAAGGAAACGTTTGTATTAAATTGTGCGGAATGATACTGACTTGGTCTCCACACTACCACGTTCTCTAAACCAAGTCTATCACCACCACGTCATTCTGTCACACTGTGGTTAGTTGTGGTAAGGTCGAGAAAATTTTTTTTAATGATATTCTGTAAATGACTATTGTTAAATGTATCTGTATTTGTAAAAAAACATTTTTTATTGTACTCCGACGATGATTTAAAAGTAATATATACTGAAACATCACCCAAAATTCACTGAGTTTGATTTCAAATTTACCGAAACACCAAGAAATCTAATAATAATTGTTAACAAATGGTCCGGGAAAATACACTTAAATTTAAACTTAATATTTGTGACTACACAACTAACCTGAACCGCAATAAGACAACTGTAGCGAAAATTATGTAACCAAATAAACCCAGAACGTAAAGATCCCCATCTACGTCTATAAATTTTGTTACTTTATTACTTTACACCTTTGTAAACCATCCCATTTTGTGGGATTAACGATATAGCGCAGGGGAGAGCCCTGAACTTAATTTTGAATTTATAACTTTCTATTTTGAAATGGTCAGACATTAAAAATATTTTGGAAATGTCTATGCACGGTCTTTTATTCTTTGTCACCCGGTATATTTTGGTGTTGCAAATCTTGTCTAAAATTTAGGTGTGGACGAGGATGAACAAAACGATTCACATGTTTTCTCTGGTTTATTTTGGTCGTATTTCTTTATTGACCTGCCTTCCGAAACCCATAAGGTCCGTGTTTGGGAACACTTAACAACGCTGATTTTGATAGTCACTTTATCACCTTGCCGTGGTCAAACACAGAGGTGTAACCTTTTTATTTATCTTTGCTAAATACCATGCAGAATTTCACAGTAAAATGACCATGATATGGTCAACAGCCCAATGAAACGGATACTACAAATTTTTAGATACATTTCGCGAAATATTTGTTATATTAATAGAAATAGATTAATAGTATCGATCGTGAGATCTAAATATAAATAGGAACTGTTGCATACAGGGGGTCAATTAAACCCATTACAATTTTGCAGAACTTCATTACTTCCGAAAACATTTTTTAGGGACTGCTTCACCACACACAAATAAATATTGCAAAAACCAATTTGAGTGGTTTTGTCGTATCTGTAATATTAGGCTTCCTTTTGGCCCTATATTATCTTGACAAGAAACTGAATACAATTTTTCATGCTCAGCATTAGTTTATCAGACCCCATTTAAACTTTTGAGACACTTGCAGTGCGGATGCAATATACAGAGTGTGCAGAGCACTACCGAGAATTGATTAATATTACGGTTGAATCACCTTGTAAAGAGATACTCTTAGTGCCCGTACTTTTGACATTAATTAACTCATTTGATAAACAATTAAAATATTCATGACTTCCAACAAATTTATATTGACATTGGCACATTCAAAACCCTGATTATTTAAATTAGTTAATCAGTGTCAAAAGTCAAATATCTGGGCACTTGGATCAACAACAACCTGGACCCAGATGTAGAAATTAGATCCAGGATCGAGCAAGCAAGAGCCACGTTCAACCTGATGCGGTCACTCCTGTGTAATCCCACCCTAAATATGAGTCTTAGATGTCGATTTGTGAAGTGCTATGTACACTCACTCTTGTTGTATGGTTGCGAGGCATGGACTTTAAAGGTCAACACCATTAACAAGATAGAGGCCTTTGAGATGTGGGCAATTCGCAGGCTTCTCAAGATACCTTGGACGGCTCATGTCACAAACGAGGAGGTGTTGGGGCGAGCGCAGTGCGAGAGAGAATTGCTACACGTGATCAAAAAACGAAAGACGGCCTATCTGGGTCATGTAATGCGTGGAAGTAAATATGACCTCTTAAGATTGATAATGGAAGGTAAAATCGAGGGCAAGAGAGGCATAAGTAGAAATAAACATTCCTGGTTGAAAAACATCAGAGACTGGACAGGTATGGATGCTCACTCCCTGTTTCGAACTGCCCAAGATCGTCAGACGTTCTCCGCGATTGTTGCCAACCTTCAATGAAATGAAGACGGTACTCTAAGAAGAAGAAGTGTCAAAAGTACTGGCACTTAAATCCGCTCCTATAGTTGATGAAAAAAAAAAAAACGATGCACGTCATATCCTTTGAGTGACGTCAGTTATCGACAGTGTTGCCAGCTTGTAACCAAAATGGCCAAGTGAGGGAATTACACAGTTTATTTTTCATAAAAACAAGATGAATATACTAAAATTTCCCATAGTCTATATATTTGTTTACTGCATAATACCTTTTACCATCAACTTTAGTAGATCTAACACTACTTTTATTTTCATCTTGCCAAGATCGACCAATGGTACCATTCTAAAAAATCCATGTTTCATCCAAGAAAACGAATTGGTACAAGAATGCTTCTTTTTCTTTAATATATTCTTTCAAAAATACCTAGCTACATGGGAAAATTCCATAAGCTCTCGCCTCAGTTCATCTTTTACCATCCGAAGCCTATTTTCTTGAAGAGGCTTCTTAAAGAGTCAAGACAACCATCAAACAGTTCTCTGTCTTTTAATTTCTAACTTAAAGTTGTCAAAGTTAAATGATGTTCTAAAAAAAGTTACAGCTTATAAATACCGATGTTAAATATAATAATTTTTAAATAATACAACTTACTTGTTTCGTACATTCCATAAATAGTGTAACGGATAGAACTTATATCCAATCTTCACACATTTACAACTCTCTCTGAATTAGAACGTTTGTTTTAAGGTGATTCTAATAATTTATTCTCAATAACTTTTGTTAAAATTGCGCTTACAGTGGAGATATTCAAATTTAGGGCAGCTGCTACACGCTAAAGACTAGTAGAATTAGAAAAAATAGAAATCTATATTTATCTAGACCCCAACTTACTCTTTAAATTTACTTCTCAAGGGTAACAATGGGTCATTGTTGTTAATTTGTTCTTAAAATTAGCTTCTTAGAGAAGCTATTAGCTCTTTGCACAGACTATTTAAACGCTTCGGCATTTTCACAAATAGTAAAGAAAGTAATCGACAGAGTAATGTATGTGCACTTTTGTTTCTCTTAATAGAACAGTTTTTTAATGCTATTTATGAAAAGATCTGGAATCTTTGTTAAAAAATAGACACACAGCAACCACGAACAATTAAGGTTAGTTTTGCATGAAACGGCAAACCAAGCCAACTAACAAGACGTCACCGCATCGTTTACAGTTGTGTTGCCAACTATCGGAAAATATAATTTAAATTATATTAATCTTTACAAGCCTAAATAAACAAAATATTTGCTATAAGTTAGTTCGTATCAAAGAAGAATACTTTAAGCTTGTAGTAAATTCAATATCGCATAACGTTTTAATACTTACCCAAATTTAATTTCCTCGTGTTTTCCTACGGATTTACAATTATCAGCTTATTGATGACGTGCATCGGTTTTTGTTTTGCATCAACTGTACATAAAAATGAATACGAATTTGACACATTTTGGGCGGGATCTTAAAACATGGGACAATACTGTCGAAACGGATTTTCAGTTTTTACTCTAACGCTATGATTATTCAAAATACAGGTTTATCAAAAACAAAGAATTATTCAATAAATTATGAACACATGCAAAACTTATTTTAACTGTGTATAAGACTTGTAACCACAATTTCGCTTAAACAGAAAAGGTTTCTCGACATTTTTTAAGACATCAATTTTGGAACTCTTTGTCGTAGAGTACCTAAAACTTCTTAATTTTTATATGCTTTTTTAATTAGTACTTTTTAAAAACAAACTAAATCAAGATTAAGTAATCAATTAAGATTTGAAATCTTTTTACCAAATGGTCATATTTGAGATATTAACTAAGTTCCTCAAATTGAGCGGCGCAGCGGAGTGTCCTTCCATATAAACACCGATATAACAACCAACCACTTTACTATACTAACTTACACCCCCAAATATACTAAGGATCATAGTATTTACAAGGAACAAGTCAATAGTATTGTAAGTAGATTAAGTTAGGCAGCATATGCCATTCGATTTTTGCGTCACCAGGTTAGTAGTAACATAATAAGAAGTTTCTACATGGCTAGTGTCCAATCTATAGTTTCATATAGCACAATTTTTTGGTACTGTGCCTCTGTGGCAAATGTGCATAAAATGTTTGTGACTCAAAAGAGAATAGTTCGAATTATAATAATAATAATAATAATAATAATAATAATAATAATAATAATAATAATAATAATCTTTATTGTCTAACAGAACAGGTTCCAATTACAAGACAATGTGACACAAAAATACAAAGATTTAGTTTAAAAAAATAATAATAATAGGCTAACAAAGGATTAGTAAATAACTCTGAAATAAAGAAAAATAAAAAAAATGATGAAATTCAAGATGTTAACGTTGTTGTAATAGTTTGAGTTTAGTTGCATTTATAAACTGAGGGAGGGACAGGCCAAATACATCAATGTCATTGCAGGTATTATTGAAAATAAACATTGATTGATAGATTGGTGTTTTAATTAAGAAGTTTGTTGAGGGAATAGGCAGATGGAAGACGGGAGAGGATCTGGTAGTTCGTGAGGGAACATGGAAGTTTATACAGGATAGTAGCATAGGGCAATCTATGAGCGATCTGCACACTTTGAACAAGAACTGAATGGTCAAATAATATCTGCGATTGAGAAGCGATGGTATCTGAAATCTTATTAAAAGGGCATTTTGGTCAGAGCCTCTAGGGGGATATGTGCGATCTTCCTTAAATGAAAGATATTTGACAAACTTTCTTTGGACGTTTTCTAGAAGATTGATGTATTTGTGGAATATGGGGTGCCATATAATAGCACCATATTCTAGTTTGGATCGCACAAAACTATAATAAAGGGTCTTCAATGTTTGAGTATTTGTAAAATCAGCCGAATTTCTTATAATGTATCCAAGCATCTTCATTGCACTGCTATAGGTATTGCTGATGTGAAAAGTAAAGGAAAGTTTTGGGTCAAAAACCACACCCAGGTCTCTAAAAGTATCACACTGTTTAATGGTTGAGTTATCAATACTATAGTTGAACCGAATAAAGTCGACCTTATTTATAAATGTCATGGCGAAGCATTTGCCTACGTTCAGGGGCAAGTTGTTAATTTTGCACCACTTTTTCAGGGTGTTTATGTTGGGAATGCAGTGTAGAGAATCGTGTAGGGGTAAATTTAAACTTTTGAATATTATGACTGTACCATCCCTTTTTATATACAACTGTGCTGTATTTGTTAAGTCCAACTATGGTATGTTTATCAGAAATGGTGACGTCTCAAATAATGTTAACACTAGGGGCAGAAATGATTTACTGATACCTATTCATAAAACATCTCTTTTTCATAACGGTCCCCTGATGAATTGTATCAAGATCTACAATTCGTTACCTATCAATATGAAGAATGTTCAGAACATTAAATCCTTTAAGAGTAATCTAAAGAAATTTTTAATCGACAAGAAATATTATTCGTTAAGGGCCTTTTATTGACTACCTACTTGGTTTTGTTTTGGTATATACAGTGTCACCATTAAAGTCCGCACCATATGGAACTTTTTTTTATTAATGAGGTTAGTTAAAATTAAATTTCGGCAATCGTTTTTGCTTCAAATTAGACTAAAAATTATATAATCAAATGTCACCATCTGTCATTCGGTATTTGTCAAAAATTACATTTTAATCAAAAAATGCTGAAAAATGGCATTGTTTTACCGAATTTCAAAAAATCTTATTAGAAAAAGTTGTTTCTAGTACAATTCTTGACCTAAATACAAAGTTTCAGTTTTCTAGCTCAAAGTTGATTTTTTTGCCATTTTTTCTAATTAACTTTTTTTTTATTTAATGTAAGTTCGCTTAATGGATATTAAACTATTTGCTTATACCATACTCAATATTTTATTTAGTTTGTATGAGCTTTTTTTTACTAGAATGCCATTTTTTTTCGAAATTTAAAATTAGAGGCAAAAAAATTTGGCACAGGTGGTGCAAAGTTATCCTAATTTAAAAATTTTAACAGATATACGTCAGATGTTTCGTTTTTCAAATGACAAATACATCTAAATATTTGATAAAAATTTTATTTTATACTTAAAACTATCATTATTATTAAAAGGAACAAAAAGGAACTTTAATCATTTTAAATAGGTAACACAAAAGCAATATAAATTTCACATTTCAGTGTGACGTCCTTCTCGCTCTATACAAACACCCGTCCGTCTACAAACGTCTTTGACAGCATTTTGTAAAAAGCTTGGTCTTATCGTTTGTTCCAAATGCTCGATATTTCTAAACGGTCGATTCTTATAAACTTTCTGCTTAAGATAACCCCACAGAAAAAAGTCTAGTGGAGTTATGTCAGGCGACCTGGGTGGCCAGTGACATTCTCTATCATGCCCTATAACTCTGTTTTGAAATAATTGGTTTATGCGCTCTTTCACTGCTACAGTTTGATGTATGGGTGCAACATCAAGCTGATACCATAAGTTATGTCTATGGTGTAAGGGCATGTTACCCAAAACTTCGGTAATCTCGTTATCAAGAAAATTCAGGTACCTTTCACCAGTTAAGTTTACTCTAAAGAAGTATGGTCCAATAAGCTCATCTTTCAAAATTCCACATCAAACATTGGTTTTAAAATGATACTGGTCGCGACATTTAATTGTGAAGTTAGGATTTTCTTGGGACCACCATCGGCAATTTTGTGAGCTCACGGTACCATTCGAAGAGAAAGTGGCTTCATCTGTCCATAATATCTTGTATGGAAAAAGAATATTCTCCTCATATTGTCCCTGATACCAAAACGAAAAATCAAGTCGGATATCAAAATCGCGTTCTTTTAATGTGTTTATAAACTTGGGTTTATATGCCCGAAATCAATTTTTCTGAAGAATTTTTCTAACGCTTTCCCTCTTGCACCCTGTTGAATCACTTATCTTGGTTACACTAGTTTGACCGTGGTCAATAACAGTTAAACAAACATCAAGTTGTGCTGCTTCATCGTATTTACTTGCCGCGTGAGGTTTCTTAAAATTATTTTGAACAGATCCAGTTTCTCTAAATTTTGACATTATTCTTGAAACAGTGCTATGCTGCAATTTTTTTTCTGGATGCCTCTCATTAAAAATGGCAGATACTTGCCGGTGAGGCATATTCTCTCCACAAATTAAGACAATTTCTATTTTTTCTTGAATGGACAACATTGGTGATAACACTGAAAACTATAACTTGCGAAAATATTCAAATTTATGACATTTCTTTTATTTATTCGGCACTCTAATTCGTTTTTTTTTCCATAGCCTACTTATAAAATTCAAAATTGCCTTGATATTTTATTGTGGATAAAAAGAAAATGTGTCTAAATTTTGAACTAATCTGATATCTGGGAATTTTATTATAAGTTTTTTAAACTTCTTAGGTGTATGTACTATCAAAAAAATGGAATATCTGACGTCTATCTGTTAAAATTTTTAAATTAGGATAACTTTGCACCACCTGTGTCAAATTTTTTTGCCTCTAATTTTAAATTTCGAAAAAAAATGGCATTCTAGTAAAAAAAAGCTCATACAAACTAAATAAAATATTGAGTATGGTATAAGCAAATAGTTTAATATCCATTAAGCGAACTTACATTAAATAAAAAAAAAGTTAATTAGAAAAAATGGCAAAAAAATCAACTTTGAGCTAGAAAACTGAAACTTTGTATTTAGGCCAAGAATTGTACTAGAAACAACTTTTTCTAATAAAATTTTTTGAAATTCAGTAAAACAATGCCATTTTTCAGCATTTTTTGATTAAAATGTAATTTTTGACAGATACCGAATGGCAGATGGTGACATTTGATTATATAATTTTTAGTCTAATTTGAAGCAAAAACGATTGCCGAAATTTAATTTTAACTAACCTCATTAATAAAAAAAAGTTCCATATGGTGCGGACTTTAATGGTGACACTGTATATATATATTTTTTTTTCTCTCCTTTTATTTTCTCCTTGGCTGTTTATTGGTAGGCTAAGGATCTGTTTGTAAAGCAATGTGTCTTTTATTTTTATTTTATATATAGTATTTGTTGTTTGATGATAAGATGTATTTATTGTTAGTAATTGTTAATCTTTTTGAATTTGTCAAGTTTGTTATCTTAGTTTATTTTAACCACTGACGATGTCTATGTTCATTTTTGAATGTTTTCATGACAATAAAGTATTATTTATTTATTTATTTATTTCAGCAGGATGGGGCACCACCACATAATGTGCGTATACCACCTTAACGAACGACTCGCAGACTAAAATAAATAAATATATCCTTTATAGCACTTGGCTAACAATCAATCAATCAAAAAATAGCTTTAGTGTCACAAAAAAAAATCAGCGTAAAAGTATAAGTTTTCCGACAGCGTCCAAAGCCATTTTTTCCGTATGCAAGGCGGCGGTCTCGCTGAATGGATTGTTGAGCACTCACGCTTCTATTTACCATATCGGTGCATGATCTAGGTGGACAAAAACCTTACTTATTAACTTTAAAGGATTTCGTAACGACAGTGCCTGCTGGTCCTTGCTGGTATACCTCCTCTGGTAAAGTGTAATCTTGAAGAATCAATAAATACTCTATTAAAAGATTACATCAGTCTTTTATCTGCACTACCCCACGACAAACAAAAGATTCGTAACATAATGGTTTTAATCCGATTACTAACAAGGCTCACATTATCAATGTCTTGTTAGCGATACCAGACATATTCATAGCTTCCATTACAATAATGGTATTCTTTGAAAATTATTTTTTAGTAAGTGTTAACAAGACATTGATAACGGGGATTTAAGTGTATGCGTCACTTGGACTTAGTTTTCCAATCCACCTAGTTTGATTATTTTGCCTGTATATCATCATCATTGCAGCCATGCAAAGGTCATTAAATGGAAACAGACTGGAACTGGAGAATAGAGCCCCTGGTACAGATCTACACAAGAGGCACTTTCACACTACGTAGTGCGATTTTGGCCTGTAAAAGTGCAAGAAGGTCCGGTTTCCAAAGGGTTTCAATGTAAAAGTGACTTGACACACTCCCGGCAAATGTTCGCTTTTCCAAAAACAGCTGATCTTGAACGTCTAATTTGGAAGAATTAACCTGAAGTAGCCTGAAGAATAAACAATTGAAATGAAAAGACTTCCTATAGCCATTCTCATATATAATATAAATTGTTTTGAGGGTGTGAAAGACATTTATTTTTTACGCTACAGCTACACCACTGTCGGTTGAAATTTACGGGCCAATTTTGATTCAAACTTTATTGTTTTTACGCTTCTTCCAAATTGTCTGCCTCTCTGGCGTATTTCAAGTTTAGCATATTTCGCCAATAAAAGTTTAAGAAAACAGGCATAAAATCTACATAAGCAACAACTGTCTGTAAATGAAATCGGTCAGATACTATGAAAATTTGCATTCGTTCCGCGTGGGCCGTTTAAATATAAAAGTATAAAAACCTATAAAAAAGAAATAATAGTGAACTCAACTCAACAAAGATATGTGACATTAACCAAGTAGCATTCAATGCTAAAAACCAAAGAGCCACTGTTTCTCTAAAAACGTCAAAAGACCATTTACAGAGTGTTACGTAATGTTATGTACTTTTTATTCTTGAGATACAGGGTGACATAATTTTTAAGTGAAGAAAAAGTCTACGTACACTGAGAATAATTAAACCATTATAGCCCGGAGGATAACGGAAACTATGTGGCTATTAGGTATACAAGCATGAAATTTGGCACCCACATTCTTAAGGCGATTTTAAGAGATTTGAGTCGAGTCCCCAAAAAATTCCCCCATAGGGTAAGTAGTTTCCGCCATTTTTTCAAAATGGCCGACTTTATTTTATAAAATATCCTAAAATGGCTTATTTAAAAAAAAAACATTAGGAATATTCTTTGACTTTAAATAAAACTTACTAAACTTTTACACCGATAGAAAATGGCGTCCGGCGACTACAGTACCTCTTTTTCAAGATGGCGGCCAACTTACATTAAAATCTAAACCAGGCCCCCAACCATAACTTGTGATACCTCTATTTCGACTAATTTAGGGCCAAGAAATCGATTTCTTGCGATAAAAATATCATACACGTTGCTATTTCGCTCTTGGGCGCCTTTTTTTAAAATGGCGACCTTGAATTTGATACATTCTTGAACTTATAGCTTATAGGGAATCGTTTTATAAATAACGATATATTATATTTTAATATAATATATTTAATATTATAACCTCCTAAATCAAATTTTGACAATATAGCAAACGTAGCTTCCGTTTTAATTTCGGAAGCCATTTTAAATATGGCGGCTTTCAATGTACAATATACTTGAAACTATAATATAATATAACAATTTAAACCAATTTTGGTAACAAATAATACGCAAAGTTGCTTTCTTTTGTTTATTGGAGTTATTTTTAGCTTTAAATTGCTTCATTCTTGCAGCGCAGTAGGGTCTGATCTACAAATAACAGTTTAATGTTAATAAAAATATGATTATAAAGCAATCTTAATTACATTTTTACCTTTGATTTTCACAAGCTCCACGATAATTCCCACAAGCAATGCAAATTGTCGCATCCCATTTTACAGCAGCACTTTCCTAGATCTTTAAAAGACTTCCATATCTCGGGATGATCTGTCCAATTGGGAGCCCAACCGTCTGCTGTCTTAAGGTAGCCCCAATTCGCTGGACTCGGCAATTCTTCATTTATATTAAGAGCCCGACCCCTAATTTGTCCAGCTTGGTACGCAGCCCTTAGCGTGTGCTGTGTCAATGCTGCTAGAGTGGGGGGAAGCATATTGACGTCACGGCCACCTGTACAAAAAAGTGTCTGGCGAGCTTTGTCTATTTCTGTCTCCGTGCGTGGTTGTCGTATAAACAAACAACGAACTTTTCTAATGGCACTAATGCAAAAGCAATGTTTTCGGTGTCTTTGCTTCCCAAGCATTTAAAGGCTTCAGTAGCCTCATCTTCCTGCCATGAAGCTCATGCCTTGCGTTTTCCTTTTGACAAAAAAAAAGACGTTGTGTCGCACCCGGTAAAACTATGGAAACCACGTAAGGCAAGAGATTTGTCACTTCCTGAGTGAATCTGCATCTTCCAAAAATTCTGCACAAGTTTTGACGTGCTCATACACTTTATTGGTATCGCAGTGACGTAAAACAGCCTGTGCTGAATTGCCACATTTGCACAAAAAACAAAGTTCCTCTTTCACATTAAAACAACTAACATTCGAGAGCCGGGTAATTTTTTTTTCCGGGACGGATGACGAAGCACATGCAGGCATGCTTTCAGAAATGTTTTTAGAATCCAATTTTTGTTCTTTGACCCTAAGCATGATGTTATCAAACTTGTACAAGTATGTACGAATACAGTTTTTATGCCACTTTGCACTCTTTCTACACAAATTAAGTCCAATTCCTTCTCCTTCGTCGAAAACATCCACTCGATAGCCAGCAGGCAGACAATAATCGTATCGTTTTAACTGGTTAAGTTTTTCTGATAGGACAAAATATGTAGAATTTCGACGACATTCAATCGGATTATTGGCAGGGCAAATAAGCTGTTCATCATTTTCTATTTGGCAAATACAGCAAAGATTATAATCAACAACCACCTTACCTAAACTAGTACGAGGGGCTATTACCAATTTTTCTTTCGACATTTTCAATCAAACTTTCCCTTTATTTTCACTAAACCTTCACACACAACCTGTAAAATAAAATTTCTATTTACAAATCTCATGGACCGCGTAGAAATAATAAAAGCGCGAATCTATCAGAGAAGTGCGCATGCCGTGACACAACTCGACAACGTGGCATTTCAACGAACTTTAGGTCGATATAGTAGAGCGCGTGATTAATTCTCTGACACCTAAATACCACCACTTAACGGTAGATGTCGCTCCCTAACTGTTATACAACAATACAATATAATATTTGAGATAAAAATACTATAAGTATATTTATTTCTCGTTTCCAAATTATGTTTAGGAGGAAAAAACTAATACTAAATGATATTACACGTGTTATAATTCCGCCTATTTAGATAATTATTGGTCGCTGTCAATCTTAAAAATGGCCTCAAAATAAAAACGAAAGCTCCTTGTCAAAATTGGATTTAGGAAGTCGAAATACCTATAAAACGATATGCATAAGCTATAAGTTCAAATTAGGGTCGCCATATTGAAAAAATGGCGCCTAAAGGCGAAATGGCAAAATTTACGATATTTTTATCACAAGAAATGGATTCCTCGACCCAAAATTAGTCGAAATAGAGGTATCACAAGTTATGGTTAGGTGTATGGTTTAGATTTTTATGTAAGTTGGCCGCCATCTTGAAAAAGAGGTACTGTAGTCGCCGGACGCCATTTTCTATCGGTGTAAAAGTTTAGTTAGTTTTATTTAAAGTCAAAGAATATTCCTAATGTTTTTTTTTTAAATAAGCCATTTTAGGATATTTTAAAAAATTAAGTCAGCCATTTTTAAAAAATGACGGAAACTCCCCACTCTATGAAGGAATTTTTTGGGGACGCGACTCAAATCGCTTAAAATTGTCCTAAGAACTAGTGTACCAAATTTCATGCTTGTATACCTAATAGCCACATTTTTGCTTTATTAAGCCGTTATCCTCTGCACTATTAGAAAGTTTGTAAATCCCTAGTTTGCACCGACAGCAAAATTTTCGCTTAGCACTATTAGAGTAATCATAACAATAATTATAAAAATATTCTTTATCGGTAACGATCTCGCTTATTTAAACATTTCTTATTGTCTGTATAAGAAAGGCTTAGACGTTTAGCAAATCAGTTTGCCGCACTTATAATACAGAGATTTATAAAAGTCAGCATAATAGTCGCAGCTGTAGTTTTTTGTTTAATCGCTTTTAAAAGTGAGTTATATTTTTGAGTATTTAATATCTTTTATTTGTTGATATGTATACCTTAAAATTCTATATACCTGTTATAACCTTTTTTTTCCCAAAACCTTAACCAAATATGTGTTGAATTATTATAACTAATAATTACGTGTTTCTTTTTATTTCCGTTTTAATAAAGATATGTTCGAAATATATAAATATAGGTAGTTTTTTTTTCTAATCCATAGAATTGTATATAGAATATTATAGAATGCCTTCTAGTGTCGAACAAATTCTAGTAAATACAATCATAAGTTAATTGCATTAACGCCATATAATATATTATTTATTATATTTATAGGATAGTTTTCAGTAAGGTTTCTTTCTGCTAAAAAATAATCAACTATGATAGAGCCATATCAAAATCAGGGACATCTGGCGAATCATATCTCATGGAGAATATGCTTTTGTAAGTGGACCACCCAGTATATCAGATGTTCTAATACACACTATCAGAATCTTCTCATCATAGGTATTAGAACCTTTCTTATATTGGGTATAAACTATCTTGTAAGTGGAAAAAACCGTATGATATTCGATATTATCTAGATTATCACTGATATTAGCTATTCTTATAAACGGTATACAAAGTAAATTATTACCAGTATTACCACTATAACCACACTTTAGCAAAGCGAGATTAGTTACAGTAGCGAACTGTCGCGCTGTCCAAATATGTATGCGGAATTCTAATAACTTTACTGATCTAATATTTTTTATATCAGGTATTGAATAATTTTCTCAGTGTAGCTGCATTTTTTTTTTGATAGCACCAGTTATGTAAAAACAAAGAGTATCCCAAATGGGTTACTCTTTGGTACATAGTTGAATGTCTAATGCAATGATATTTTTTTTTTTAATTTCGGCTTCGTTTAGAAGATAAATGCAATTTTATCAAACTCTGATAAGCGCATATACACGGACATAAGTATTGCAATAAAATGAAAAATGAAGAAATGGCCTAAAATTTTGTAAGCACAAGGAAGTTTGCTGTAAACATCACAACAAAATTGTTTTTCGAGTTGGTCTTGATCATTTCTGACTAAAAGGATAGTGCGGGCATGGTTAGGTAATATAGGAGACCAGCAAAGAACCCCTTAGTTTTCGCTAGGAATAAAGCTACTATGCTTGCATCCGCACGAAGGCATATCGCCTGAACCTAGACTGCTGCTGACTGAAGGAAGATCCTTTTCAGTGATGCGAAATTTTTAAGTCAGATGGCATAAGACGACTTAGGAAATGGTCAGGAGACCTGTAAACTTTGCGCATCTCAAGTATCTCAAGTATTTAACGCCTGTACAATAATACTTGTTAATGACATGTAAACTTGGTGTAAACTTATATGCTAAAAAGAATTAAACTAAACTAAATAAGTACATATTAGTATTAGCACTGACTACGTATTTTCGGGTTGGGCTATCGAAACGTAGAAGCAAGTAGCCTACTAAGGATATGATAAACAAATAAAACTCATTAAATCTGCCGTCTTTATAAGAGACTTTGTACTTCATAAGATTCTAACATGAGTTTATTAAGATATGCGTTGGTTATATATTTTATGCCGTGGGAAATATATACAGGGTGTTTCAGAAGTACAGTACATAACTTAAGGGGGTGATTAATAATAATACTCTAAGAGAAAGAGTTCATGTGAACACGTGTCCGGATTTGCCCCTTTTTTGATATACAGGATGTTAAAGTTTAAAAAAAAATATATAATTTTTTTTTTAATACCCTTTTTCCGATGTTATTGAAGTTTGGTATTCATTTATAAGGGGCTTAATTGGCCCTAATTAGGTTAAATTTGTTAAGTCCCTTTTTCTAATTTTGATATTTTTTTTAGGATTTACCAACTAATAATACAACTTTTTTCCCTGAATTGTTTTCGTATATTGCTTCGTTTTCGAGAGAAAAAATAAAACCCACTTTATCGCATGTACAAAAAGAATACCGCTGTATTTCAAAGTTAATTAAAACATTTAAATTAAAATTAATTTTTTTAAATAATGATACAAAAAAAATGCAACAGTTAATCAAAGCAAATGTTGAAAATGGCCACCTTCTGATAAAACGCACGATTGCATAGATTTTTGTTTAAAAAACTTTAACACCCTGTATATCAAAATCGGGGCAACACCGGACCATGTTCATATCAACTTTTTCTCTTAGAGTATCATAAGGAATTACCCCCTTAAGTTACGTATCGTACTTCTGATACTGACCGTATATCTGAGAAATCGTTTTTGGGCTTTTTCAATTTAGTCAATGCCAGGGTTTGTAACAGGATTCCAAATTAATGGATGCGTATTCTAATAGAGGACGAATCAGACTATTATATAGCTTGATTATAGTTGTGTATAGAAAATCCCTAGAGTTACGCATAATGAAACCCATAGTGCTAAACGCTTTTGATGTTATATGATTTAGATGGTTAATAAGGTTAAAAGTGCTGTGAAAATAAATTCCTAGATCTTTACATTCGTTTATGCGAGAAACTAAATTTCCATTCAAGAAGTACATCCATTCTTACGCACAACTGTGCGTTATGATTCCTAGTATAACAATCAAGTTAGCCTCGAACCACTCAAATCGTGACATTTATCTATCTTGCGTTTTGAATTTTTGACAGTGACATTGTCATTATTTGAGATTTGAAGTTCAAATCAATCGATAATTGTAATTACCGTTATCGCCGCTACGCGGCTCGTGCGTAATATGCTTTTTACAACACTTAATACGTAATATACAATTTTACAACACTTAATACGTAATATACTATATACAATAACTTTTGTGTGAATGTGATTACCGCACATTTGTCTATGTTCAGAAATAATTTATTCTTTCTAAACCACTCTAGTACAGATGCAATATCTCTCTGCAGATCACCGCAGTCTTTTTTCGAGGATATTGTTTTGAATATTTTAAAATCGTCGGCAAAGAGTAAACATTCGAAATACCGTAATGCATCAGGTAGGCCATTTATTTATAAAAAGAGTAAATAAAAGAGGACCCAAATTGCTACCTTGAGCGACTCCAGAGGTTGGAGGTTGGAAATTTTGGACAGGTTAATCTACGCAAATATTATGGAATATTCCACTTACGTATAAAAAATCCCATAAGGACAGTGGTATTTTCGAAAACTTACAGCGGATATACAAAATCGAAAACACCAAAACGAAAATACCACTTGTCAGTGTCACTTTGTTGACAAATTTCTATTTATTATTTCAAAGTTGACAAAATGAATGTTTTTGGATTCGTGAAATATTCCTTTAAATACCATGCGTGCTTTAAAACTAACCGGATAATTTTAAAGCCCTCGTGGTATTACACCCGAAAATAATATGCTTCCTTTTGCAGAACGCTTCATTTTTCGACAGGATAATGATCCAAAACACATATCCAATTATGTGCAAGCTTGATTCGAGCAGAACAATACTAGAATTTTATACTGGCCTGTGCAATTTCCCGACCTCAATCTCCTGGTAAGAGGTAGAACCAAATTATTTCCTAACAAACAAGCTTAAATGAATAAAATTACAGAGGTTTGGAGAATCTTAGACAATTTAATCAACTCAATGACAAGAAGATGTGCCAAAGTTATAGCGAATAATGAATATGCCATCTCGTTAATAGTTTTAAATGTTATTTAGTATCAGTATTTTTTGTCAGTTCTTTGTTTATTTAATCAATTATTAACCTTAATTTAAAAATGTTGCAATACTTTTGTCGCCACCATTTCCTAATAAATTATTTCTAGAATTTTTTGATCTGCATGTTGTTTCATATTCTGCTTCAAAGTACACGGGGTCTTGATTAGGTTTTTACGTCAGGATATTCCTTTGACATTAAATTTGTTCTTTTATTGAAGACTTTTTGGGTCTTAAGTTTTGAATTTTGATTCGGCTATTGCTATATTTATTTGTGTCGTGTGTCGTTTATGAAGGCTGGGAAGCTGCATAGTTCTTGGCGCCTATTACTTGTCTGACTGACGATCATGGTAGTGCTTCTCTACTATATACTCATAGTGTTTGGGACACACTTTATATTTCTGTCGTGAACCCGTAGGAAAGCAAAGTAAAAACGTTGAAATCAATCTTAGGGGATGTAATGCAATGTAATACTAAACCAAGCGGCAACGTCGTATTCGTGCTAAATTACTATGTTTTTCTTTAACAACTAAATGCTAAAAAATAGAGAAAAATACATTATATTCACATGCAATATAAATGACAACACTGCATATCAAAGTGGTGGCAACGTTGTACAAATCCATAAAAATATAAGTTCAAACAAAATCCTATAATGTAAAAAACTGCTATTTTATAATATTCTCTAAAACGCAATTGTAAGTACGACATAAGCCACGTGCTTAGTAACAAGGAGACGCTATTCTGATTGGCCGATCGACAGTGGCCTGATATATACGTTGCCATCTTGGTTTCGACGTGTTAAGATCTGATTGGTTAGGATGTTTGAATAGGGTTATATTATATTCTATTGTTTGTAAACAAATCAGTGTCATTCGAGAATCTAAAGAGATAAGTCGTCGCTCCGTGGAGAAAAGCCTTCACGTTAAAAAAGTGTTGAAGTGTCATGCGAGAGTCTAAAGAGGCAAGTCGCCGCTCCATGAAGGGAGAAAGCCTTCATGTATAATTTTGTTGTTGTTTACAAGTGTCAGGTGAAAAGTATAGAAAGTTAAGTCACCGCTAAGTAAGTGGACAAAGCCATCACTGTGACAGTTGTTTTATGTTGTAGCCCATGCTACGGTGAGCAGAGAAGGAGTGTTATTAATCGTTTAATAAAGGAATAATGCAGTAAAATTCAAAAAGGATTTTATTTTCCAATGTAAAACAAATTTGAACCAGTCGACTTGTGAAGATACAGGTTAAAGTTTTGTGTAGCTCATTGTTACAAACGTGAGTCCGCACACATAGTGCTCTACTGTTAGAGATTTATGCCAACGGGGAGCCAATCTTTCGCTAGTTCGTATGTAGAGTTTGGTCTGGCCATCATATGCGAGTCCGTTATTAGTATATTGGTCGATACGTCTATAATAGTCTGTGAGTATTTTTAAAAAGAATTAGTTCATTGTCGGTATTCGAAAGTCCTGATGCAAAACACGGTTCATCGTATATCTTGGAGCATTTGCGATGAGTTTTAGCGCCCTGTTTTGAATCACCTGGAACTTATTCAGCTCGGACTTACCTATATTACACCATGATGGCGCTCCATAGGTAAGTACCGGCCTGACCAAGACCTTACGGAGGTTAACTTCGGTTTAATTACTAAGTCTAAGATACAGTTATTCAAAAGATAAAAGGTAGTAGTTGGTAAGCATTACAACTTGATGTATTGTAGCGCTAACTGTGTTAGCCAAATACGGCCTTATAGTATAAGGTTTATATCAGATGGCTAGGAAATATTTTCCTAATTAGTATATTATATTTACAACTTGATAAATCAACAGACGTGGCAGGGCTTGTAGTGCTGCTCGTAATCGTCCGGTATATACACAGCAACTGTGTAGAAGAAGAAATGCTATTTTGCAAACCTCTGAAAACTCATACAACCGGAGAGGAAATTCTCAACTTGGTCGATATCACTGGAAAGGAGCTTAATTGGAACCAATGCATTAATATTATAGTTTCGACCGTTACTTGATGAAAATCCGTATTAAACATATGAAAGAAAACACTAATTGTTTTTTGATTTTCACATTAATATGTCAACATGACACGTGTTTCATCATCACAGCGGCTTCTTCAGATCTGACTTTATGACAAAATTGAGGCCCAGTTAAAAAAAATACAGTTTCGGGAATCCTGTATAACAGAGGTATAACTGAGTACTTTCCTACACTCCATGACTTTATAACCAAGTCAAAGACTGCACTTTCAGCAGAAATTACGTTAGATATAACCTTCAGAGTTTACAAAGACCGTTCAAAAATATTTTCCAACACGAGAGGTTAGATCCTCGCTGGCTTCGCAATCCATTCTCAGTCACAATCGAAATTTTAGATCAGTCTCTAACCCTAACTGTAAAACAAATTAAACGTGTATTGATGAAGCAGCTGATGGGAACCTAAGAAGTACGTTTAACTCGGCTATTTTGTTTGAGTTTTGATTCCAGCTTAGATGTGAATACCAAGAAATTGCCAATTGTGCTGTATTAAAAAACTACTACCATTTGCTACAAACTTACCGTTGTGAAATAGGATTTTCCAAGTATGTTCTTATAAGGACTGACCAAAGAAATAAACTAAATCCTGAACCAGACATGCGGATACAACTTTCGAACATTGAACCTGATTTTGACAACCGAGCTCAGCCATCCCATAAGCTTGCTTAGATTAAATGTTATTTAATAAAAAAATAATTAATGACTGTTTGAGACACACGTCATATTTCTGTCGTGACCCAGTACAAAGTTAAAGTAAAAGCGTGGAACTCAATTCTATGAAATGTAATGTAACGTAATACTAATCTAAGCGGCAACGCCGCATTTGTGCTCAATTACTATGTTTTTATGTAACTACTAAATGCTAAAACAATGAGGAAAGTACATTATATTTACATGCAATATAATTGGCAATACCGCATATTACAGTAATGGCAACGTTGTGCATCCATAAAAATATAAGTTAAATCAAAACCTTATGTATAAAAAACACGGTCGGCGATTCTGTATCATTTCCTAGCACGTAAATGTAAATATGATAAACGCCGCTTGCATAGTAACAGTGGATGTCTTTCTCATTGGTTGGCAACGGTATTGTGACGTGAAATAAACCATCTTGGATTGTGACGTATCAGTACCTGATTTATCAAGGTGTTGGTAGACGGTACGAAACGGACAATGTTTTGTCAACAGACTAGTGTCACGCTGATTTCTACAGAGAAAGGTTGCGCTCCGTGGAACGACAAATTCTCTACGTAAAAATGGTTGGAAAGTATTTGAACGTATTTGAAAGTAGTAAAAAGTATTTAAGAAGTTTTAAGTGGTTGTTTGACGAGTCTAAGTTAGAAATGTGTTAGTATGTCATACCCATGCTAGGGTATAAAATGACAAAGTGATTGATTTGTTAATAAAAACCTGTGCAATAAAATTCAAAAGAAATTTTATTTTCCAGTTAAAGCAAAGTTTTGAACCAGTCGACTTATGGAGATACAGGTTAAAGTATTTTGTGTCGTTCATTGTTATAAACGTGTTCGCGCACAATGACTAATGTATGTGTTTTAATTTGTGATTAATATATTATTTTGTTGTTACAGTTGTTTTTGATTTTATTATAATTATGTATTTGGTATTGAATATCTTATATTTTTTTGGTGCTAAGGGGTTCCTCCCTCTCCAAAAGGTTGAGAAACACTGGTCTAATACAAAATTGGTCATCCGATTGAGTATTTATTTCTCAATAACCTTGTCAATGCACGATAATAGACTTATAGGTTTGTAACTGACAAAGATTAAAAGATCTTGCCGGTTTTCAGAACTCCACCTTGGCTTTTTTTTCAACTATCAGGCAAATAACCTCTTTTGAGTATAGCCTGGGATATGTTTACTATATCCTGTGCTGTATTTTCTGGAACGAAACCTTGAGTGCTTTAGAATTTATAAGTATTTATTGTGTTAATAGACTGTTAGAAATCCTGGCCGTGTTAATCAAAAAATCTCATAGTCATTTTAAATTGATTAAAACTAAATTAAAATAGAAAGTTATTTTAACTCTTTTATGTTCATAGTAAAAATCAATTTTTCGGAACTAACTTTTTTAAGAGTCGTTTAAACATAATAGTGAGTTGAAATAGGCAATAACTTTGTTACTCAAGTGAATATAAGAACATGCTACATTGATTAAATGTATAATTGTTTTGACTTCTGTTTTAGTTATAAATTTACCCAAAAGAAGATTCCATACGAAATATTTTTGAAAGTTATTTCAACATGAAAAAAGATTAATATTTACTGTGCTAACTACTCAGTGTACAAAATCAACATATTAGTAATAGCAAAATATGCTTCTATCAACTATTTATAAATTTGCATTTATAGAAAGTAAATCTAACTAATTTTTTAAGTTAATTAAAAAACGCGCGTGTCCCTACCACCCAGTGTCTTCCGTCCGCTGTCTTGTCTACCCTGCAGCCGATAGGAACAGACAGGTATTTTTATCATATTTTGGCCGGTGGTTATTTTTCAGTAAATGTTTTAGTTTTGAATATATTAACGTACATTTATAGTAAGTATCTAATATCTATTTACTTTATTTTAAAATACATACTTATTGTTTAGATTTGTTATTTCTCTATATTACTTATTAAATGATATGTAGATTTTGTTTCTATTTATGTGTATTTATTTATATTCCTTTCTATTCATTTGTATTTAATTATATTCACTTGTATTTATTTGCATTTAAATGTATTTATATAAATACATTTCGACAATTTCCACACCTATTTAAGGAGTGTCGCACCCCTAGGTAGGTTTGTAGGTAGATAATATAATTTATTTGATCAATTTTTAAAAGCGAATTTGTACACCTAAAAAAGTATTATTCTTAATATTTGTAAAAAAATAAAAATGTTTCATGTGTTATAACGGAAAATACGTTAGAAACAATTAGTTCAGTTAGTTATAAAGTGAATGCTACAAATTAATACTGCGCTGCGTATTTTAACAATTACAGAATATTTGTTAAACAAAAATATAGTTTCTAAGATAAATTGAATGTTCCAAAATAAACATTTTTTTTAGTTCAAAAGAGAATATTATATATTAAGGTTTTAAGATATGGTTAATAATATTAAATTAATATTATTAGATATTACCGAAATTATTTTTTATTACATCGCGAATGTTATTTCAATTGGTTAAATCTTAAATAAAATTTAGAGATTAGTTAATATTAATCAATAATTTATATTGAAAAAGTAGTCCATACTCAGTGGAGTCAATGTAATATGAATAAAACAATGCAGTCTTCCTCCACAGTTTAATAGTTGTAATACAATTCTAAGTTCCTGACATGTTTCGAGTACTTAAGTACTCATATTCAGGGAATACTAAAAAGACAGCACAAATTTGAAAATAAAGATCTGTTTTCAGATGTTTTGGTTCTTCTAGCTTAAATAATTCATAATCCTTTTTCACTTTTCTAAATCCAAATTGTGAAATGGTCCGTTTTGTTCTCAATAATTAAACTTACTATTTTGTGTCTGTTGAACTGATATTTAAAAGTACTTATTTTGAATGAGTACGAAAATCAAAATAAATATCGCATAAAAGTTAAATCTATTCAGGGCAAGTTGTTGACCAAAGTAAAAGTTACTGTTGAAATGAATATCGCAGTTAGTTAACACACCGATTTGTTAAGTCACTTAAAAAATGTGATTTATAAAATAAGTTAACATTTACATAAATAAAGTGTTAAGTTTAAAAAATAATGACATATTTTATCAGTTACTATTTGACTTAAACGTTATGAGCTAAATTGACAAAAAACGGGAGTGGACCTCCTAGGATTGAAAATGTTAAATTTGATTGTTCTCCTCTAGCAGTGTAAACAAGATGTTATAGATGTGTTTTAAACTAATCGTCGTCCATATTACGAAGTGACGTAACTCACAAAAATCGAAAATTGAGATAAACCGATTTTTACATGTAAAAAGTGTTGCTCTACAATATCACAAAGTGTCGTAACTCAATTCCTATACCTTTCGACGTTATACCAAAAGTGAAAAAGCGCGTACCTCACTTTTGTAAAGTGGACAATTTCACGAATAGACGTAACTCGAGTTACGCCAGCTTGTGAAATCGTAAATATATTTATAGCAAGCAGTATTGTACGGCGTATCTACGGTACGCCGCTTCGTGAAATTATAATATTGTCCATATCAATGACCATCGAGTGACTTATCTAATTTTTTCACGTTTAAACTCGTTAATTTAGTCTGTTTGAAATCTTTGAAAATTGAATTTGTATTATTAGTGTTGTTCGCTAACACGAAATCGTACAGAGCGGCGTTGCTTCTTATATTTAATCATATTTTCGAGAGAAAAAAAGTAGTTTGAGGTAATAGTGCATAAGAAATAATGGATGTATTAGTGCTGTGGCAAGATGGGACAAAAAATGTGGTGTATTCTAATGAACTTAAGAATAACGAAAAGAATAAGAAAATACGCGTGGGTAGTCAAGTTAAGATGTTGTATAGAAATCAGTGGTATAGAGGAACAGTTCTTGATATGGAATTAGAGAAAAGTGTACAGAGTGATAGCTCTGAAGATATTCCGCTGGCAAAGCAGGGGACCTCTTCATCCCTTCACAGTTGTACCCTGTCATACGCCTAGCCCGGCGTAAGCAGCCATACATTTTACACCCCTTACAACACAATGACTTTCTGAATTTTAAAAAGTTGGCCAAAGAATTAAGAATTTTAACCATTCGAACTTCTGAAACTGGGGAGCCTATCAAATGGCATGATTTTATGGAATTAAAGGTGAAGAAGAGTGAACCATTGACGCTCTTTTATAAAACGAGTCACCTCCAAGAAAATTATAAATCATTTGAATTAAAAAGGCAAACATTTAGTTTAACAGATGTTCAGATTGAGGTTTTAAATAACGAACAACAAAAAATCAGCAAAGAAAAGTATGCAGATTTAAAGTCGTTATGTCAAGGAGAGACGCCTGTCATTCGATTAGCCGAATATAAAGACTTTTATTCAAATATTCCCCATGAGTAACTATTTTTTTTCAGTGTTCTCTGTTTTCATTATTTGTATACGATGTTTATTTTTACCAGAAGTTTGAAATTTTTGTTTAACCCCAAAACTAGAATAAACCCTTTTTTTCTATTAAATGCTTTTATTTATTCTAAAACTACTAAAATTAAATGAGGCGTAAGTCATTTCATATGGACCAAATCGTTTTATTTTCAATTTTACAAACTGGCGTATCTCACTTTTTTGCTCAAAATTGTGATTTATTTCAAATAAATCGAATCGCATTATACATGTTTCGATAGTCAATACACAACTCTATATATACTCAAAAAACCAATACGCTAACTTAAATAGCTTCTTATAACTCCGAGATCAAAAATCTAAAAAATCTTTAAAACCCTCCCCTGAAAAATTAGAAATACTGAGTTACGTCACTTCGTAATATGAACGACGTAATGCATGGATTTAGGTATAGGATAAGTAACAAGGAATCTGACCAATATTTCGCGTAGAATCAGAAAACAAACCAAAAACTACACTACTCCGCTTAAAAAATGGTACATTTGTAAAAGACCCTGTATTTTTAAAATTATTTAAAAATCTATTGACTTTATGTCAAATATTTTTTTTTCAGAGGCGACGCGACGTTTTCAAAATAAACCGTGTATAACCGTTTTCAATTATTTTTCCTGCAGTCCTTGTATCGATCATAAAGAAAAAAACCGTAATTATTATTAATTCCCTTCACCGAACTCTAAACGAAGCTTATTTCCCCTACGCTAGCTAAATGTGCTTATAAATATAATGCCGTGAAATAAATTCGGATTCCCTAAGAGCTTTTGACACCACAGGAGTAGCTTTCGGTATAATATTAAGTTTCATGGAGGTGCTACTGTTCGGTTAAATTACACAGCTACATTGTTGGTAGGTAATTAATGGCGATGTTTAGTATTATATCTGTTGCCGACTGTGTTATCGGTCTGCGTAAAGAGAAGTTAGCGTGTGAATAACTTAAATAAACTTTGGATATTTTGGGGGGCAGTAATTCACTTTATAGAAAGATAAAGCTGAACTAGGTGATTTTACAAGTATCAGGGGAAATTTTAGGGTTTAAATTAGCGTCTAACTAGGAACCTTAAGAATGTGTCTAAAATAAGACGCCTCACTCTGAGGTATTAAATCTTATGAATAAAATGTGAGCAACTAGTATTTCTTAAATTTTGATCAAATATACTTGTAGTTTTTTTATACAGTGCGCGTCTAAAGTCCCCCCTCCCTTTACATGCTAACATTTCATTAACAAATGTGAGAATCATGAAATTGTGCAAATAAATAATGACTTAGTTATGAAAAATTGCGACAGGGCATCATTTTGAATCAAAAATTTTTAACGGCACGTGGGCACTGATAAAAATGGTATCCTAAGGGCAAAAGAATCCATTCATTTGGCAAATATTGATTCAGTTGAAGGAAACTGTATTTATTTTAAATGCGTTTCCCTTCGGCTAAAATAATTGCGGCATTTAGGTGTAATACTCGATTCTTTTGGCATTTAATTACTTTAAGGCAACGTAAAGGCATTTAGGCAAAAGAAATCTTCAATTCATGTCTTTCTGTCAAAATCTATTGGTATTGCTAGAAATTCCACGGTTTTTCGCTAAAGTACACTGACAAACATGGATTATTTTAGGCAAACGAATCCATTCATTTGGAAATGATTCTTTTAGTTTAAAAAAAGATAGTTTGTTGCAAATTCTTTGGCATTCGACTAAAATAGCTGATGCATTTGAGGCAAGCTCTCGATTCTTTTGGCTAAATCCTTCTTCGTAACTTTATTTCAAAGTACAAAGTATTTTGTCAATATGTCTTAAGACTTTAACACAAAAGCATCATAATGTTGAGTAAATCCCTGTGCATTTGAGCCAAAACCTACATGTCAACAAGTCATATCCGCACAATCCTCCTTATTCCTTGACAGATATCAGCAGGAAGCGTTAAAGTGAGACCGCGTACATTTTGTTTTGATGTCATTTCGCTGTTTTGAATTTTGGGTACCTATGTGATTTGTTCGCCTAGCGTGTATAGCTTTGGGTGGTTTATCGGTTGGAGGTGTAAAGTTTGAATCCCGCTGTGTTTCTACCTTTTTTTTAGTCTCACTTTACCGCTACCTATATCAGCACCACTATGCAGTTAGGTTTAACCTAAAAACTAATAGGAATACACGATTTTAAAAATTCTTAGTAAAATATTCATTATTTGATTTTGTTGACAGAACCAGGGCCGAGCCGTGCCGGGGGTGCAAGGCGTGCACAGCACGCGGGCCGCAACCCAGTAGGGGCGGCAAAATTAAAAAAAAGTAAAAGCCAAAAGCATTTTTTAATTTTTTATAGAATAAATATACTACTGACTGAAAAAAATCTGATGTGCCCATCCACATGCTTTTCGGATTTAATTAAAATAGTTTTTATTTGACAAATATTTGATTTATATCATTTATAACTTCGACCACCCCTAAAAATTAATGTATTATTTTTCATAAAATTTTAACTTGCAAGTGAACCTAGAACACTGCGACAGTTGAAATAGTATAGTTAATTTAATCCAAAATCCAATTCACCAGGACCAAAGATAAAATATATTTTGCAGAGCGCGACGGCATTTGACGGTACCTTTGTCCTTTGTCGGTATTGAGAAGTTGTTTTATGAGTATTTTTGCTACCTATTAATATAATTTATAACTGGCGGGTTCTTATATAGTGCGGCATCATGAAATACAAAACTATATATGTAATATATAAATAAAGTGGAAGGAAATTTTGTATATTTGCCATTTGTGCGGTTGTGCTTTGACTTTGACGCCTTGTGAGATCAGCGGGCAGAATAATATGATACAAAATTTTATGTCATACAATGTTTTATCAAAAATAAATCCTGTAAGCAAAATCATGCAAAAATCTAATATTGTTTTACCAGAAGCTATCAAAATGTTAAAGGAGATTCAAATGTTTTTCATTGGAATACGCTCTGATAGTAGCTTTTCAGCAATGCTTAATGAAGCCAAAAAAATTGCCAAAGATATAATAAGCGCGATTTATACTTTGACGCTTACGTTTGAAGTTTGACGGTGACGCTCGTAGAATTCCATTTTGGGTGCATTTATAGTTTGACGCTTGACGTTCAACATTTTCGTGTCATAACCTCATTATTTTGTTGTGTTCAGCAGCAGCATTACTTAAAAAGAAACAAAAGCGAAAAAGGCAGTATAAAATTAGACCCATAAACAGAAGACGACGTAATAAAGTACAAATATTATACAAATATGAAAGAGCAGTATTGACAGTTACCTATCACGTGCAAATACTCTCGCGTCCTATTGGCTGTTACGTCATATTCTACGGAATTTCTACGAGTGTTGAGCGTCAAAAGTTAAAATTGGTTTATCTGGAACGTCACGTCATCGTCAAGCGTCAAAGTATAAATGGGTGTATATATTTCCTATTCTTTAATCTTCAACCGACTACGTCAACGTGATCGGCAAGCGTCAAGCGTCAAAGTATAAAATTGTTTTTCCCGCTATAGGCTTAGTTAGACAGAGGAAAAAAATACTCTTTTTGATTATGAACATAGAGATGAATTGAAATTAAATCACCAAAGTTGAATTTCAAAGTTAATTTTTATTTCTATATTCTTGATATAGTATCATCAAAATTAAATGACAGATTTGAACTATTAAACGAATACAACGACTATTTTGGCTTTTTGAATAATTTAGGTTCTTTATCCATAGATAAAGAAGAGTTAATGAAATATTGTTTGGATTTACAGATTAAATTAACAGATTTATCCACTAAACAAATGGATGTAAATGCAACTGATTTGTGCAATGAAATTGAAATGTTGTCTACCTATAAAAAATTTAAATCGGCCAAGGAGGTCATAGAATATCTTGTGGTTAATGATTTAATTAGTACTTTCCCAAATTTATCTGTAGCCCTACGAATTTTTCTAACGATGCCTGTCACTGTTGCTCATGGCGAGAGATCATTTTCAAAGCTGAAAATAATTAAAAACTACTTGAGATCTACTATGAGCCAGAACCGACTTACGAATTTGGCTGTGAAGCATCGAGAAAGAAATCTGCGAGGCATTAGATATAACGGATTTGATTAGATAATTTGCGATTAAAAAAGCAAGGAAAGTAGCTTTTGAAATTTAGAATTTATATGTAGGTACATAGTTTAATTCAAGTGTATAACTTCTAAGTTCTGTTCTATGTTAATAATAAGGAGAACTATTATTTGAAATTAGTTTCTTTCAGTTTATATTTTATATGAATAATAACGTTAATAGTAACATTGTTTTTAGTTTGCAGTTACAGTTACCTATCAAGGAATTTTCGAATTTTGATTTTTACAATAAATACTATTTATGCCTATAGTCTATAGGGGCGGAAAATTATATCTTGCACCCGGGCGGCAAATACCCTAGGCTCGGCCCTGGACAGAACAAAGAATTGATGATCCCGAAATCCCTGAATTCTTAACTCCTGAACAGATTGACTTTCTAGCTGATAATATTGGGGACAAGTTAAGACTTGTAAGGGGAATTAAAACGCTTGAAGAAACCCATAACTTAGGGAATAATAATACCTATACCTACCTACCTCGTATCTTAACATAATATGTTATAATACCGACAATAATTATTTTTTATTTGCACACAGAAAGGTACTAATTTTTTATCTTTTCGCGGTAAATTAATTTTTCCTGAAATCTTAAATTATAAAAATAATTATTGATAAAAATGTGGGTATATAATTAAGTGTTAAAATGTAGCCCAAACTAATTTTTTTTTAATACAATTGGCTTATTAGACAGGGTGTCTCAAGAGTCTTAGCCCTCTCAATATTTCGTAGTTTTATCAATATTAATATTTGACATTGCTTCTTTGCTTGATAAAACATTAACATTTTTATTTTCCAAGGCATTCTAGACAAATTGAAACTTGTTGCATTTATTTTTCAACACCTAGAAATTATTTAAATATTATGTGGCTTCTGTTTTCCAAGGTACCTATTCTAGATGTATTAAACTGGAACAAATAGAGATTTTTAAAAATTTGAATTTGATGGTTCATATCTCAACATCGGGTTGAGCTAATATATTATATATTTTTGCAATCAGGAAAGAAAGATCTTTTATAAAAATTAGAAATATACAGGGCGTTCCATTAAAAAAACCTAATTTGTTCATTTTTCTTAACTTTTAGATCGTCTTCTGTCTAATTTTTTTAAATTTTCTGGCGGTTCAGATGAGACCCCACAACTTCTACATTAAAATTTCTTTGCATCTCTTATAGGAAACTCTGTAGACAAGTAATCACAGCAGAGAGTATACCTGATACACGATGAAGATAAAGAATAAAGATTATTAAATATTATATTATCATTTCCCAGTTTTCCAAATAAACTCAAATAAGAAATTGTGACTTCTAAGCTTTATTTATACTGTTCGGTATATGAGTATTCAATTTTTTGTTTTTTATCAATACATAATGTATGATTTTTAGTAACAATTGTAGTTTTTTTTAATTTAAGTGGGTAATTTTTTCAAAATCAAAGAATTTCAGCTCGAGAAATTCGGGTTTTGACTCAAAATGCCCATATATTTGGAATAAGAAATCCGAGTTTTGCTACAAGTAACAATATTCTTTCAACAAAATACTAATGGATTGGTTTCGTTTCATAAAATAAAATCATTTAAATAAAATGTCAATAGATTTAAAATAAGAAATCCAGGTTTCGTTCCAAACATCTAAATTCTTTCATACAAATTCCAATAGATTTAGAATAAAAGAACATACTTTTTGGGTTAAATTCTTAAGTTGTTGAGACAAGAACCTAAGATTTTGCTTTAAACCCGCTTTCCTTCATTTCAAATTACTTAAGCCTTTGATCGAAATCAGTACTGAGTTATTGGTAAAAGCACGGCAGTTTAGGGCATATAATGAAGATCTTCTTCTAAATTCATGTTTCTTTGTAACAAAGACAAACAATGAAATGATCTGAAAGAAAGGACGTATTTGCTTCAAACCCTTCATTCATTTGGACCTATCCAAAATCCCCATTCCTTTGAGGGACTGGCAGATTTCCTTGGGGCAAAGGTTCCTTTTTTTCAGTGGGGTGGAGTCTCTAGTTGAAAAGTTATATTTTATTGGGAAAACTTAAAATTTCTGTTTTCTTTAATATCCTGTATAAAAGTTTCTTATTATCTTCCTAAAAGAGTCAATTTCCGGTTAAACCGGATGTAACTCAAAAGCCGGAAATACAGTACTTCCGATTTAACCGGAAGTTGATGTTTTTGGGGAGATAATGAAAAAGTAAGATAGGGACATGTAAGCCGTTTCACTATAAGACGTACCGTTACAAGGCTAGAAGCTGTCAAAGTTCAAAAATATTATTTTTCAAAAGTCGATATTATACAGTAAAACTTTTGTTTGCGACCGCCTCTATAAAGTGACCAGCTGCGCCAAGCGACCGGTTATGAATGCCCCATATTTAAAAATGGAAATCCCATTATTTTATACTCCTCTTTACCGACCCATTTATTAAACGACCACGGGCACTCATTGTCGGAATTTTTAGTAAACATTATTGCTCAAAACACCCTTTATTAGGGGCAGTAAAACCCGACCCGACAATTTTAAGAAATATAGGTACATACACAAATTGCCTTATTGCAGGCGGATCCATTTAATTTGCTTTAAAGGCTGATAAATCGGTTGTTAACATTAGTTTTGTTTTGAACAGTTTTTGTGGGTCTTGGGACTAACGTGAATATTCGAAGATGGCGGGAAAAAGAAAATGTCTTTTTTTAAGCGAAAAATTGGAATAATCGAGGAAAGTAAAAAAACTGGTTGAAGTACCAGGAAATTGACTGAAAAATTTAAAGTGGGTGAGACCCAAGTGACTATGTTGCATCAAAATAAAACAAAAGTTAGAAATTTGTTTCACGAAGGTGGCAACGGTGAACAAGAGAGAAAATTTCCCAAAACCGAAGAACTGGCAATAGACCAAGTTGTTTTTAACAGGGTTTGTAAGGCGCGAGACAAGCACGTATCAATATCCGAGCCCATAATTCAAGCAAAAGCCCTCGAATCTGCTCAATGTCTAGGACTAGATGACTTGGTAACAAGGTATCAAATGGATGGTTACAAAAATTCCGTCGTTGGCAAGATATTACCTTCAAGAAAATATGTGGCCACAGCCCCCTTTACTTCACGTTCAGGGGGCTGTGATGTGGCGTATAGACGTAACTGCTTGGAAGGAAATGCTATTGATAAGTTTAAAGAATTATGCCCCAAGGGACGTATTTAATGCAGATGAAACAGGTCTCTACTATCGTGCATTGCCAAGAAAATATATGCATTGAAAGATGACAAGTGTACTGGAGAAAATACAGCAAAACAACGATTTTCAATTTTGTTCTGTGCAAATATGGAAGGTGAGAAGGAAGAACCACTTATAATAGGCAAGATGTTTTAAGGCCGCACATAACAATAAGTTAGCTCTCCAATGGGTCTCGAACAAGAACGCGTGGATGACAGCAGACAACATGGCTTCACAGATTTGATACCAAGATGAAGAGGCAGAATAGAAGAGTTGTATTATTTCTGGATAACGCAACGTCTTATCCCAAAATTACACTTGATAATGTCAAAGTTATTTTTCTTCCACCCAATACTACCTCACATTGCCAACCTTTGGACCCAGGCATTATTCAGAATTTTAAAATGCTCTACAAAAGCTGTCTTATTAAGAGGATTTTAACACTTATAGACAGTGGTTGTCCTCTTCTAGAAATCGAAAATAATATTACCATAACCAACGCAACGCCTTGATATGAGTTTCAGTGGTCTGGCGCAATTTAACCCCAGTGACAATAAAAAAATGCTTTATAAAATGTGTAATACATATAGTATTGAAGACTTCGAAGATATTCCGCTCGCACAACCGTTTCCTAACATTAAGATGCTGAATACGATGGCGGTGACTTAAACTCTTTTCGAGGTGAGCGCACCCCCCAAACGGGCAAAAACAACCCCCGAAAGAGGTGAAACTCGGATACGCTGTATCATACCGGCTAAATCTGCGCTAACACCCGTTTTCGAGGATGCTGAACATGATGGTGAAATATAGATCGTCACTCGACCCCCGCCAACTCCCCAAACGGCCAAAGGCTATCCCTTTGATACGCGGATTCATGAAGTGCACCGTATGGAATAAAATGAATTATTTTTGATGATGATTCGAGGTTTCTTGATGAACTGTTCAATTTAAAAAACAGGCGCATAGTTCGTGTCGAGTTTTTAGGTGGGGAAAGCATGTATATGGAATCATTGGTACAGGGTCTTCCAACGAGGACTGAACAGGGGCTCATTTTTGAGCTTCCTTGTATTTAAAGAAAAATCCAAAATAGCCAATCGATGTACTTTTTCCTGCAGAATTCAAAAATGAAACCAAAAATTTATTTGAACCAGAAACAAAAGAGTTACGCTATGGATAAGGTGTTTTTTAAATGGAACATAGCTTTTTTTATACGATTTTTGGAACGAGTGATTTTTTTTTTGTCCGTTCTGATTAAAATATTTAATATTGTGACAGCTATTTTTATTAAATTTTAATGTTTTATCCAGTATAATTTAACTTTAACCTGTTTGAAACATACACTAGGTAATAAAGGTATAATCACCTTTGAATCCTTCAAAGTCAAAAAATTTGAATAGTATTGACGGATATATTTCTGTGAAAATTTGCAATAAATCTTCTCCTTGCTTCTCTTGCATTTTCTTGGCATTTGTAGAACAAGATAACAATCTGCAATCTCTCATCTAATGAATATTTCATTTTGGCAATATTATAGTAAATTTGTCAAATTTTTTGACTTTGAAGGATTCAAAGGTGATTATACCTTTATTACCTAGTGTATGTTTCAAACAGGTTAAAGTTAAATTATACTGGATAAAACATTAAAATTTAATAAAAATAGCTGTCACAATATTAAATATTTTAATCAGAACGGACAAAAAAAAAATCACTCGTTCCAAAAATCGTATAAAAAAAGGTATGTTCCATTTAAAAAACACCTTATCCATAGCGTAACTCTTTTGTTTCTGGTTCAAATAAATTTTTGGTTTCATTTTTGAATTCTGCAGGAAAAAGTACATCGATTGGCTATTTTGGATTTTTCTTTAAATACAAGGAAGCTCAAAAATGAGCCCCTGTTCAGTCCTCGTTGGAAGACCCTGTACAATTTCGAAAAAGGCGTATCCAAGTTTCACCCCTTTCAGGGGTTGTTTTTGGCCGTTTAGGAGGTTGGCGGGGGTCAAGGAAGGATTCAGACTTCACTATCGTGTTCAGCATCCTCGAAAATGGGGGGGGGGGGGGACATACTCTCGCTACTGTACAAAATATTATCATTTTTCCGACTCACAGAAGCCACCAATATACAGTGAGGACCTAAAGTCCGTCCCCCCCCCCTCTTACTTCTAAACCGTTGGGTATATTTTAATGAAATTTTTAACGATCATTTTTGAGTAAGTCTTGCATTTTTTGACATACCAATGACAGCTTTAAATGTCAAAATGACTTGAATTGGAATATTTTTTTAAATTGAAAGGGGGTTCCAATGACACCTCATTTTGAAGGTCTTTTAATGCTTAAAACATTCTTCAATTTAAAAAACATTTGGCTCAGTATTTTCTGAATAGAAATCAATAATATCGGTTTCTACGTTATGACTACCACTGTTTATAACACACTTTTTTTACCTATTAGTTGTCTATAGACCATTTCAGAACATATGATTTTGACAACAAGTATAACCTAAACTTGTCACTTTGCCCCCCAGGCAAATATGGCCGTTGTCAAATTATATTATGGTAATTTCATGGCTTTGACATAACTTTAACCTAAGTTTGTCAAATTTGCCTCCCAGCGACGTCATCCTTAAATGGTCAATTGATTGTTGCTGTCATACTGTTTTTAAATGTCTGACTGACAGAAAATATTCTTAGCTCGAAATTGTCTTAAATGGCTCGTTCTTTACAAGATAAATTTGAAGCGATTATTATTTTTGGCGAAGCTAACCGAAATTACCATGCTGCTATTCGTATGTTCAATGAACGAAATCCGGAACGCCAAATATGCAGAAAGTTTTTGCGAAAACTAATCTTAAAATTTCAAGAAACTGATACGGTGAAAGACGCTCCAAGGTCTGGAAGGCCAAAAATCGTGGAAGATGTGAAAGTCCAAGTCTTAGCTGAAATGGTTGTTACTCTTCAACAGCCAACGAAACACGTGGCTGTGGCATGCAATGTTTCTCGTAGTTCTGTCAAAAGAATTTTGAAAAGCCATAAATTTCACCCATATAAAATGAAAATTATACACGAATTAACAGAAGATGATCCAGATAGACGACTAGAATTTTGCGAAATTATGTCAGAAAGAATCGTACGGAATAATAACTATTTGCGGAATATTTGTTTTAGCGACGAAAGTACTTTTTTCTTACATGGAAGAGTTAATACCCAAAACTGTAGGTACTGGAGTGATGAAAACCCCCATGTTTTTCGGGAGGGACACACTCAGTTTCCCCAGAAAATAGATGTTGGGCAGGCATTTTGGGTAATCACATTATAGGTCCCATTCTTCTGGAATATAATCTTAATGGCCCCAGGTACCTGGATATGTTGCAACATACAATTACTCCACTTATTAATGATGTCGTTGCCCAAACCCCACATGAGTTTCAAGAGGTTATGTTTCAACAAAACGGTGCCCCGCCACACTATTTCAGGCAAGTCAGAAATTACCTGGACGAATCTTATGAAAATAGGTGGATTGGTCGTCGAGGTCCGACAGAATGGACGGCTAGATTGCCAGACCTAACGCCTCTAGATTTTTTTCTTTGGGGATATGTTAAACCTGAGGTTTATCAAACGGCTCCAGGCTCATTAGATGAACTTAGGCAACGAATTACAGATGTTTGTTCAAGAATAACACCACAGGTGCTTCACAATGTCCGAGAGGAACTTACCAACAGAATATTTATTTGTCAGGAGGTCCATGGTGGTAATTTTTAACAATTGTTGAAGTAACCACTGTTTTGTAGATGTGTGCCTTTATCTTTTGCTTAAAATACTTATAATTATTAAATTTCATTTAATACTGAATAAAATGTTTTTTAAATTGGAGAATGTTTTAAGCATTAAAAGAACTTCAAAATGAGGTGTCATTGAAACCCCCTTTCAATTTAAAAAAATATTCCAAAAGCGGACCCAGCTGTGATTTTGACATTTAAAGCTGTCAAAAAATGCAAAACTTACTCAAATATTATCGTTCAAAATTTCATTAAAATATACCGAACGATTTAGAAGTTAGAGGGGGGGGGACTTTAGGTCCTCACTGTATATGTAGATAATTATTAATAAACAAACACTGTAAAATGCAGACCAGTTGTTTTCATTTTTCTCTATAACTAACCGACCAAGATTTGATTCCCCAAGGGTGGTCGCTATTGAGAGATTTTATGTAGAAACAAAACTGGTATATTATTATCATTAACTACTAACCATTAACTACAACTAACCTAAACTACAACATCCAAACCAAAGTTTTTCAAGCACATAGTCAATTTGTTTTTGATTCTGTCAGAAATGGAGGTTTTTCACAAAAAAAACTATTTTTTTACCCTTAGTCATTATATCAAAGCGATCAAGATGATGGGGACTATAATTTACAGTCATGAAATATAAAATGCTCCAAAAATAGTTATTTATTATACAAGGGAAAAAGTATTAAATTTTAGCGCGAAGCGGAGGGAGACAAGAAACCGAGAGCTAAAATCTAATATTTTTCCCGTGTATAATACACTATTTTTTTCTTTCTGTGACGGAAAAAACGACAATTTAATATTAATAGTTATTTACGATATAAGTGTTGTAAAGATTCATATTACAACACGAGATGTTAAAGTTGTTAAACGAGGCGTCAGCCGAGTTTAATCAAACATCGAGTGTAGTTATATGAATTTACAACAAGAATATTGTACGAAATTTTATCTACTTTCATCTATGAATAAAAATATTTGGCAAAAGGCATTTTTAAAAATAAAAATGCACCTGCTATTAAAAATCGTTTTGTAAGGGCATCAATTACAGCACTAGTGCTGTAATGGCATCTATTACAGCACTAGTGCTGTAATAGATGCCCTTACAAAACGATTTACAGAACTGTAAAATTCATATTACTAAATGAAAGTAGATAAAAAAATATATATAATTTCAACACCAGAAAATTCGACTATTGTATTGAATAGTACAAGGAACAATGTCATTCATGCAATGTACATATAATAATTGTACTTCTGATAAAGAAAACGTAACTTTTTGTATAATAAAAATATTCTAAAATTAAATATCTACCTTTACGTATGTGGTCGCTATTGAGAGATTTTACTGTATGTAGAAACAAAACTGGTATATCATTAACTACTAACCATTAACTACAACTAACCTAAACTACAACATCCATACCAAAGTTTTTTAAGCACATAGTCAATTTGTTTTTGATTCTGTCAGAAATGGAGGTTTTTCACAAAAAAACTATTTTTTTACCCTTAGTCATTATATCAAAGCGATCAAGATGATGGGGACTATAATTTACAGTCATGAAATATAAAATGCTTCAAAAATAGTTATTTATTATACAAGGGAAAAAGTATTAAATTTTAGCGCGAAGCGGAGGGAGACAAGAAACCGAGAGCTAAAATCTAATATTTTTCCCGTGTATAATACACTATTTTTTTCTTTCTGTGACGGGAAAAACGACAATTTAATATTAAAAAAAATATATAATTTCAACACCAGAAAATTCGACTATTGTACCGAATAGTACAAGGAACATGTCATTCATGCAATGTACATATAATAATTGTACTTTTGATAAAGAAAACGTAACTTTTTGTATAATAAAAATATTCTAAAATTAAATATCTACCTTTACTTATGTGTATATCCAGGAAAAAAGTAATTTCTTAAAAAGTGTCATTTTGTTACCTGTGAACAGTTGAACAGAGATAAAATGTTAAACTTTTTTCCCGTCACAGAAAAAAAAATATAACTTTATATCATAAAACTTTTTGGGTCACCCTGTATAATGTAAAATATTTTTAGAACATGCATCTTAACCACCCAAATTGAAATACACATACACTTTAGCGAAGTTCTTTAGTTTTCGTATAGCCTGTATATTATATTATAGCTCACCGTCCGTAGAGGTTTTCAATTTATTTGCTCTTATTTTATTTCCTATTTGAATTCTTATATAATATCTGACGAGAATATCACGTAAAATCATAACTTAAAGCTCATAAAAGCAGATGGGTCCGAGCAATAAACAACAAACTTTTTATATAGGCAAAAAATTTACGATGCTTTCCCGGCTAACACAATTTCCTAAATTTTATGTGGTCCTTTGCGTTTATGAAATGTATTCAAATATATGGTGTATAAAGTATAGAGATATTAAGTATAGAGATTATATCATATTAAACATCATAAGTAGAATCGGTGGAAAAGGTACTAATCTGATGATTGACTGTGGTAATAATTCTCAGTAAGCAGCGCAAAAAGTTAGAACCAGAAAAAAAGTTAGTCTAGTTCAATTTTGTAACATTCGGGTCAAACGACCCGATTGTTATCGCGCTTCGACCTACAACTTGTGCCCCTGTCGTAGTTGTAGGGTAATTCCGATAGATATGAACGGCACGATAGAGATGCCGATTGCTTAATATGTTTCCGAACGTAGTAAGTCCTATCCTCTTTGGTAGTAATCTGCGAGACATGTGGTACAAGCATACGCATTCACGTGACAGTGCCTGTCGAAGTCTGTGTGCAATCTCCAAACATTTTTAATAATAATAATAATTATGTCTTTATTGTAATTTAAGAGAAAGAAAATTACAAAAGGCGAAGTTGAAGCAAAGCTTCCTCACTTAACCTAATATTATAAACTATGACGTAAGTAATAATCACTAAGAGTTAGTTGAAGCAGATTTGGGAACTTTGTTGCAGATTAAGGAGACTTGATAACTGAATGATCTTTCGAGCAGAGTAGTTTTGTGCCAAAGATCCAAGGCATGAGAGTCATATATAAATTTTATTTTTTGATATAAATAGTCCGGGCATTTTTAACGATTATTTGATTAAGCATTATTAGGCTATGGAACATTCTTCCCTCACTCATGTTAAGCCATCCTATTTCTCTCATTGTAGTACTCACCCCTCTATCATACTTTCTTATTCTACCTATCATACGTATACAGTAGTTCAGAATCATCTGAATACGTCTGGCATCCCTCTGCAAGAGACACGGGCCGTACAGTGCATCACAAAAAGTGAATTGAGATAAGACCAGGCTATCACATAACGATTTTCTGAGATCAGGATTTAGAAGGTACTTTGGTAGTATATAAGTTTTAAATTTGCAAATGCCTTTTTTATACAGTTATTGACATTTTTACGTCAAGTAGCAATCCGAGGTTTCTAGCAATGGTTGAACAGGATAAGCTTTGACTACCAAGAACAACGAGAAACATATCTTGACATTGCTCCCTGCTTTGAGTAGGACCAAACAGAAGTAACTGACACTTTTGAGGATTTAGTTCGAGACAATCTTGGGGAGAGATTTTTAGCTGAAATTTGTCCATAAAATTCGAATTTTAATTTAATTTTAGTGTTAATGTAGTGTTGGACTTAAAAAATGTGATGCATTTGTTTTAGAAAATGTTTTCTTTTTTCTTTTTCCTTAAGCCCGTCCTTATCCGGAGCACTGCGGCCATAAGTAGGCCTATTGTGCAAACCTTCGTTTTATTCTATCCACTCGGTTATCTCGGTTCCGTGTATTAGTTTATACACGTCAACTGCTGATTAAGTGGTTATTTCATTCAGTTCCAGTTTTACTCTCCCGAATATGGCATAGCGTCTGCGATTCACATTTACAGACAACGTGATAGACATTTTCCCTATCCTTGCCGCAGAGCCTGCAGCTAAGATCTCCATTGTATATCTTCATTTTGTTCAGGTGATTCTTGACAGCCATATGTCCTGTTAGGATTTCCGTTGTTGTTCTTAGTTGGTCCCTGCTAAGGTTAAGCAACTGTTTTGAGAATTTAGGACGAATACTCCCCATAACTCTCTTGGTATAATTGAGTCCCTGTCTGCTGTTCCAGTAGACTTTGTTTTCATTTTTGGTCCATCGTTTAATATAGCTTCTCGTGCTGTGCATTTAGGAACTCCTAGGGCTGTTTCAGGACCATTGTATGGTGCAGCTGATGCTTGCCTCGCGAGCTCGTCTGCTCTTTCGTTGCCAAAAATGCCTGTGTGACCCGGTACCTAGAATAGTTTACCAGTATTTCTGTCCCTCAGGGCTCTCAGTTCATTCTGGCATTCCCAGACTAGCCTTGATGTTACCCTCTGGCTCGTGAAAGCCTTGAGGACCGCTTGACTGTCTGAGCATATATAGATTCGGCTATTTTGGTAAGCTCTTCTATTGTTTTCCATGCGCATTGTAGTATGACATAGGTTTCTGCCTGGAATAGTGTTGCCAGTTTTCCCAAGGGAAAGAACAAGTCTTTTCTTGGTCTTAATCCGTGTATCCCAGCCCCTGTGCCTTCCTCAGTCTTGGATTCATCGGTGAACCACACCAGAGCTCCAGACAGAAAATTTGGTTCTTTGTTTGTCCATACGGTTCGATCCTAAATGCTTATCTCAAAGGGTGTGTCGTAAACAAATTTTGACGTCATGTGGTCTGATCTCATTTTCATCTTCGGCACATGTGCCATTCTTCTATAAGTTCGTGACCTACCCTCTTTACTCTGGAGGTCGGCAGCAATATCTAAAGGCGGTGGAGACCCGTTCTCCCCTTCTCCTGTATCATCAAGTGAAGAGGAGGGAGGTCAAGAAGGCGATCCATCGCTGCAGAAGGGGTCGATTTCATTGCACCTGTTACGCCTAAGCAGGTGACTCTGAAGACTTCCTAGCTTCAGCATAGAGGTCCTCTACAGAACTTTTGGCTACCAGATCACGGATGCGCAGGTAATTGAGGGTATCACCACTCTGGTGTATATCTTAGGCGATAAAGCCCATTTCTTCTCCTACGTTCTCCTTGTTACTGCAAAAGTAATTTCAGATTTATGGATAATTTTTTCCATGTGGCTATTCCAAGTAAGTCTAGAGTCCAGGATGACCCCCAAATATTTTACTTTCTCAGCCAACTGAAGTTGAAGGATTAGAGGCCTTAATCGCTTTTTTTCTTTCGCTTTGTGAAGGAAACTATGACGGTCTTTTGAGGGCTGATGTTTAGATCTTCCCGTCTTATCCATTTCTCCACCACTTTAAGGGCCTCCCGCATTCTCTCACAGTGCTGTTAAACTTTTCTTGTGTCGTGATGACCAGATCATCAGCATAACCCAAGATTGAGTGCCCCGCCCCACTGAGTTCCCTCAGAAAGCCATCCATGATAAGGTTCCAGAGCAGGGGAGAGAGTACTCCCCCCTGCCACTAGAACCGCCTGAGTCTCGCCCAGAAGAGAGGTGAACACAACCCTGCCCCTAAGCATGTGATCCATCTATCGGCAGCAGATTTCCTTCAGTCCTATGTTTCTGGTTGCTCTTGTGATGGAGGCAAAGACAGTATTATCAAACGCATTACCTCGCCATTTTCTAACGTTCTTTCAACTCTTTTCGCCAATTGGTGGAGTGCCGTTTCTGTTGATCTTCCTGCATGCTGGTCTTGGTGGAATGGTCCGTCGCCCATTACGTCATCCCTTATATGTCTATCTAACAGTTTTTCTAGCGTTTTAAGCACAAGGGACATTAGGCTGATGGGCCGAAATGCCTTGGCGGTCGAGTAATTTGGACGCCCATGTTTTGGTATAAACCCTACTTTGGTCAGCCTCCATGATCTCGGAATGTATCCTAACGCCAAGCTGGCTCTTAGCATTAAACACAGTTTGATAATGAGAAGGTCCGGGGCCTGCTGTAGCATTGCTGGGCAAATTCCGTCCGGTCCCGGAAATTTGTACGGTTCGAATGAGTTTACTGCTACTAATTTATCGAACGTTGCCACTTTGTTTGCGATCTGCCAATTTTCCCGGGTTGCTCTGTTTATGGTCGCGTCCGGTTCTTGAGTTTCCCAGATCTCCGGTGGTGTTCTTAGTGTCGTTGATCTGGGAAAGTGAGCCCGAAAAAATTCGGTCACCGTTTCTTCCCCGTTAGAGGTGTACGCCCCTGTCTCTGTAACCAGGGAGTTTATTGTATGCCGAGTGTTTTTTGAGAGTGTTTTTTGGATTTTTGGAGTCTGGCACATGCTGGGGTGTTTTCAATACTCTCGCAGTGCCTTTTCCAAGATATTCTTTTTACCCTTCTCAGCTCTTGATTGTACTCAGTTATGGATGTCCTGTATTCATCCCAGTTCCCGGTTCTTTTTCCTATATTCCAGAGTACCCTGACTCGTTTTCTTTTCTCCTTCAGGCCAGGCCCCCACCAGGGGACATTCCTGGAGGAGTTCAGGCTAGTCGGGGGACAGTTTGTTTCAAATGCTGTGGTTGTAGCTTTCGTCAGTTGATCCACCGCAAGCTCCAGATCCGTTGCATTTCTTATTGTGCTTTTAATAACCGATAGTCCAAACAATAATTACCCCAGTTCGTTTTACGAGGGTGGCAAAAAGTTTCAGAATCCCGTTTAATATACGTTTAATCAAACTGTATATGTCTGTGATCTCAACAATTTTATTTCAACATATATATACAAAACTTTAACCAAATAGCTACTAATTAATATGAATGTTCATATTAAAAACACAATTTGTTGCATTCTGTAAATTATTTAAAATTGCCGGTCCAGTGGAGTGGGGATGGCATCGGTTGCAGGTCGCATAAAGATGACGATGACGGTGACGGCAACGGTTGTAAGTCATTTGTAGATGAAAGAATTTTATTCGATATGTTTTTCTTCTGATTCTCGGAGTCCTCCAAATAGCCCTCAGCGAAGTAGTAGACTTCCAGCCACTGAGGCGTTTTATGTTGGTTATCCCTTCACCTGAATCTGCTAGGAACGTTGCCGAAGAACGTCTGAATGAAACTGTGTCCTGTATGACGTTCCAGGTTAGGAAAGCGCAAATATGCAGCAGTCTCTGCTGGCATCTTACCAAAAGTGTTTACGCCAACGCATTGAACTGAGCATTTTCCTTTCTTATAATTAATAGAGAGATATCGGTATATCCGATAACGCGTACTTGCGTAAATTACTCCAGGCGCAATCTGGATTACGTCTGTGCCGTAGTATGTTTTATTTTAGAGATATCGGAACCACCGATCGTCAATAGCGTACAGTAAGAAACGTTATCGAAAACACATTTTTAACTAACCTAAAATTTAGATTTTGAATTATATTTTAACGAAAAGCATGCATAAAATTTTGAGAAATAAAATCTATACATATACCAAATGATAGAAGTTAATTACAAATATAAGGTAAGTATCTTTTTAACTTCATTCAAGGTTACCATTAATATTAATTAATCTTTTCCTTTCAAACTAATCTTTTTATAAAATCACTAATTAGAATGGATGAAGACCTACATGACATAATTGTAGCAGCGGGTAATGACCAAGACATTGAAACAGCAATAATAATTAATTTATTAGGCAACGATGCTGAAGCAGCCAATGATGAACCCCTTAACCGATTCAATTTAGATGAAATACCACCTGATAGGTGTAATTTTTTATTTAGATTTGAAAAAGAAGATTTGTATAGATTGTCAGCAGCCTTAAGGATGCCTGAATTCATCACAACTTACAATAAAAATAAAGTCTCTGGTGAGATTGCCTTTGTACAGTATATATCTAAAAGTTGGTACCTATTTAAAATGTGACATAAAAATACTTTCATAGAGAGATTTATTTCTGTGCCACTACATAGAAGGTACCTATACTACTCAGTTTATGAATCTTATAGGTCTAACTGGTCTCTGCATGGTCCTAAGGAGATTAGCCTATCCAAACAGGCTACGAGACCTCCAGCAGTTGTTTGGATATTCCTGACAGGCACTCTCTCTGATTATAAATCGTACTATTGAGATAATTAATCAAAGCCATGGTGATCTATTAGCAGATCTTGGCCAGGCACACTGGTTAAATCAACGAAGGTTTAGAGTTTATGCACAAGTAAGTAAAAATGTTTAAATTTTATATGAAAATGTCTTATTAGGTATATTATCATTTAACATTGTTTCTTTATTTATACAAAATTATTGTCATGTTTGAAGACATATACCTAGAACCTTAAGTGAAGAATTTGGAGAAATTTACATAAGTGTATTTATGTTTTAAAAAATCTATTGTACTGAGTAGCTACCTACTACTACCTACCTACCGTTTTCTATTCCTTCATTTACAAAAATCTAAAAATCTTTTGTTAGTAATTCATTCTTATTATTTTCCATGCCATTCGTGAAAAAGGAAGAGCAGTACCAACCTGTTAGGGTTTTATTGATGGCACTGCTAGGGCCATGTGTAGGCCAACAATAAACCAAGAAGATTATTTTTCGGGCCATAAAAGATACCATTGTATAAAATACCAGTCAGTATTATGCCCAGATGGGATGATTGTAAGTTTGAAAGGAGGATGGCCTGGACGCAGACATGATGCTGCAATGTTTACCGAGTCAAATTTATATAATGAATTGGAAAGGGTAGCTATATTTCCTGATGAAGAGCAGTATGTGTTGTTTGGAGACCAAGCTTATGGAGTTAGAGAGCTACTTCTGGCACCATTCCCTAACAGAGCCAATATGGGGGCTCATCAATTAGTATTTAATAACTCTATGAAACTTTTAAGATTATGTGTAGAGTGTGGTTTTCAAAAAATTTTAAGTCAATTTTCTTTCCTTGATTATAGGAAAAATCAAAAGTTACTGCTTCAATATTTGGAATCCATGTACAAAGTGGGGGTATTATTGACCAATTGTCATACCACTTTGTATGAAAGTCAGACTTCCTTGTATTTTAATATCAATTCTCCAAACCTTGAAGAGTATCTTGGCGAATGAGTAGAAATAATTATATTATATTAATTTTTATTTTTATAGCCTTTAATATCTATATTTTATATTTAAAATAGTTCAATCATTAGCTTTCTCCAAATTAACTTTTTGTTCTAATTTACATTCAAACTATACCTTTATAATTTGTATGTTACATGTTAATTAATTATATAATATATGTTTGTATATACTATTTTTAATTTTAATAGTAAAATCTATTTTTTGTATCATGCTTAGGTACTAGTGGGATATTGGATGTGGAGTATTATAATAAATGATTACAAAATATGGGTTAAAGTTTTTTTTCACGCTGTTTATTAAACAAATATATAAAATATGTTCTTTGCAAAGCAGAGAAAAAAAAAACAGTTTCCTAAACTAAATTTCTTATATAAACACATACTTTTTGTTTTAGGAACCAATCAATGTACTTATTAAAAAGTACAAAATAAATATATCAGAGAAAGTATGAACAGCAGTAGGTATTATGGTATTAGTAATAACTTCCATTTGTTTTTATTTTAAATACTTAAATTGTGAAAATACCTATTTTATTTATTAACTTATGAGAAGTTCTACTGCTATATCAGGATATCTCATATTTTCTTAACCTTTCTAACAAGGTACTAATGAGCTGTTGTTGATATTTTATGATGTTTCCTTGCTGGTGTCTTTCAAAGAGCTCTTGTTTAAACCTCTCTTTTTCCATTGTCAATCTCTCATCCTTTTCCAACATTTCTCTTACATGGCGTTCTTCCTCTATCTTAATTTTCCTTTCCTCTAAGTTAACCTTTCTGTCCTCTAATTCTAATTCCTTTTCTTTTATCTTGCGATCCTTCTCTTCTTTCTTTTGTAAGTAATCTAAAGCACTTCGCCTTAAAAAGAGAGCTTATATTATTTTTTCTACTTACTGGCCCTAAAATTGTATTAAAACATGACCAACAAATGCATTATATGAGGGGGAGGGGGTTTATAATCTGAAAAACTGTAATACTGTACCTACTTATTGTCAAGATGTAAAAACATAACATTGAATAAAACCTACAAAGATATTTTAATAGGATTACATATAAAATAATTTAGGCATTTCATTTACCTAAGATCCTTGTTTTTGATAGTGTTTTTTTTCCTGAGACACTTCCGGCAGAATGAGATTGTGTTCCAGTTCCAGTGTCACTTTCTACTTGCTGCTCTAGCTCTATAATAGATTCTTCAGCCAAAACATGCTCATTATGAACTATAACTTCAGTTACCAGAGATAAACAATTAACTAAAAACAAAGATAAAATTTAGACCTATATATTATCACCAACTTGCCTATTATATTTACTTACAATAATCATGTTCATTTGCAGCTATAGGCAGATACGCCTTAGCACTGTCCAATGGAGGAGAACTTCTACTGATTCCTTCAGAAAATTGTTCAGCAAACACCTCCCTTGCCTTCCGACCTAAATCTGCTATTTGTTTTTCCTTACTTAGTATTTTTCTTTTTTTGTAAGGATTAACTTTTGCATTTTCACACAAGTCTTTTATCTCTTAAAGAAGAACATCCCTTTCAGAATAAATTTCTTCAACACCAGACCTACAGAGAGTAGGTAAATTATTTAGGTATCTATGTTCAAATTAAATTATTTTTCGCTTAAATTGTCACATTTTCTAAATTTACTATAAACATTATTTTCTTAATAAATGAACTAGCAAGTGCATATATATGTTATTTTGTAGGCAAGGCCCAAAAGAACAACCCCTCAAACAAGCTTTACTATAGCTTAGATAAAAAACCAATATAAAGTAGATGCAAAATAAAAATATAATTACTTTGGTAGGTATGTACGTACCTTATTTGGCTGGTTGAGTCCTTCTTAATCCATATATCCAAAATTAAAAATAAGTGGTCTTTCACAGTCCTAATGCCAAACTTTTTCCCTGTGATTTGTTCGACATTTTTTTGTACGGTTTCCCATTTCTCCAAATTTTCTATCGGAATACTTATAAATTCTTTAAGAAGCACCAAATCGTCGTCTGGTGTAAATCTAAGTCTTTTTGCTACACCTTTATTCCCTACCCTTGATGATTTGGGATTTCCAACAGATATGTTTTACATAAAAGCTAAAATTTTAAATGATTCATTATTAAATAGCCTAGGTAATAGACAGGTAAGTTATTTATGCTCTGCAATAATTACAAGAAAGCTTTTCAAAAATATGTACTTGCCTAAAAAATCAAAACACAAGAGAAAATAAGCACCAGAAACACTGAAAGTCAAATAACTAACCTCAAACTTTACTTTTACTCCATGTGCGCATGACAATTTGTTTCGTTATTTCTAATACCGCCCGGAGTAATTCCCTCGCAATTTAACACAGACGATAAAGCATTGCTTATCGTCATTGGCAAAAAACTCCGTGCGGTATCGTTATTAACGTTGCGGCGCTATCAAATCGAATCGCGCATGAGTTATATGTCAAAATAGTGTGTCCGTTAATTGCGGACGACGCTATTGGAACTACCGATATCTCTCTAATAAGAAAGCGGCGGTGTGGAGTGGTAGGTGGTCGTAAATTTGCGTACTTTCTGTACAGCATCAAATATTTTACATTATTTATTTCTTCAGATAAAATGATTGATCTTGACGAATGACTTTTGGAATCAGAAATAAAAATATCTTCATTATTTTATATTTTCAAAAAATTAAAAATACAACAAAAAGCTAGAAAAGAGGTAGATTTTATTAGATGGACTATTTCGTAAATACTTATTTACCGATTGTAACAATAGTTACAACTTCCGAGGTAAGAAGCTATCTAATAAGGTCAAGATTTGCATAATTTTACTTTCCCGCACTAGTGCGGGAAAGTGGCACTTTCAAAACTAAAATGAGTGCGGGAAAATGGGTTAAACCGCACGGTCGTAGAAAAAGTTCTTTTTCTTACATTTCTTTCGTCTTTCTGGCTCATTAGTGTATATTGATTTTATACAGGGTGAAAAAAAAATAGTGGATGCAAATATTAATAACCTTTCACTAAAGCCAATCGTGTATAACAATATTAGACTGCTTAACTTAATATTAAAATAATAATTAAATAAATAATTGATGTCTACACTTTCAATAATTATGTATTCAAACTGTTCGTGGCCATAGGCCTCGCATAATCAATCAAATACTACTGGGAAAGCCGATTGTTTCCAAATCATAGTCAGCAGAAAATTGACACTTATCTTAGTATTTTTTTTAATTTTATTTATTAAATTAACAATCTTTATTTTATTTAAATTTACAATGCACCCAATGTTTGGTCCTAGAGGAAACCCGATTGCATCTAGCTAGTTATTTTAGGCACAAACCTAGTCGATTTCTGCCGACGACTCTACTTTAAATTCAGTTTCCATGATTTTTCACGTCGAGCAAGACGATATGCTCGAATTCGACTTTGACAAATAACTTATTTTAACTTTCTTATCATACCCGCACCACTTGTCTAAAATATTCCCATAATTCATTAGAATAAGGTCAGATTTAAGTAAGTATTGATCTCTGCTCCCTCACGAAATTTGGAATTTAAATTGGAAAAGGCTTTCAGTCAGTTGATTGCACAACTGATTGAAAGAATATGGTACCGTTTATAAACTCAATAAAAAAAATCTTATCAAGAGAAACAAAAGCTTCAATTCATGTTTTGATGTGTTTCTAATTTTGTGAAATTATATATAATATGTTTCGGCAAAAAAGTTGGCACACCCAGGCATTGGCGTGGCAAGCAGAATTTTACGCAATAAAAGAAATTGTAGCTGAAATAAAATTGTGGCATTATGTATAAAAGAAGAAAAACCCCGATGAAGCATTTTCAAGAGATCCAGAGATGATTGAAATAGTTAAAACAGCCATCACGCATTTGCAAACCATAAAAAATAATCTGAATTTACCAAGCTCTACAATGACGAATAATTGTTAAATGAACTGAATCAAAATGAGAGTTCACAAAAAATCGAGGATTGAGACAAATTAATGTAAAAGCCCAAAGATATTGTTGTTGGAAACGTTTTGTCAGTAAATAAAGTGGAACGCTGTGGCTCTACCCTGCTAAACGATTTTCAATAATGCAATGTTGCCGCTTCACCAGAAAGTAGTAGCAGCTTTAATATGTTAAACGGAACTAGCTGAATATGCCCTACCTATATTATATTCTGCCGCACGAGGCTTACACTACGACGTATGAAGAGAAATGGGAAATAAAAGCCCCAAGGATGGAGTTTGAAGCGGCGTGTCATAGACGTGCGTAGAACTTTTCTGAATATTATTTTTTTATTATAAATTTAGGTTTTATTAAAAAAATAATAAAGAATTATATAAAAATGTGTGTGCGTAAGTTTCAATGGCTCTGGATCCAATACACATTCATCTTAAAAATCGCATTTACAATGATACGCTAATGACGAACAATCAGCACACGCCTGACGCTTCTCAGATGCACAGCACGCCAAATATTTTTTGGATACGTAGAACCTAAGTCAATTAAATTACTTTGTCTGGTCCACTGCCTTAAGCTAGGCGCGTTGACTTGTTGCCAGATTCGGATAATTAGATTAAATTATAATTTATTAGGATACTCTGCGACAGAAATCACAATTATTTCTTTATTGAATAATATATTGATCAGATACAAATTTGAATAGTTTTATATTTTAATACTCTTACATAGTTTAATAATAACTTTTACCTAGTGTAATATAAATAAGTATTTAGATTGTCTTTATTGAAATGTATGCTAGTTGGATTGGCAATATTGAACTTTTTTATTCGCATTCCTTTCGTAGGGTAAGCCACGATTTTCGGACTAAACCCAACTAGTCAAGTTTCTGACTTATAAACATTGATTGAAAATACCTTTCTAACGAGGAATCACTCGACCCCACCTGTCATAAAAAAAATTATTTCGCCCTACCGCCATGTCAAATCTGAGTCTAGAATTGACACTTTGACACTTAAAAACTAGTATTTTAGTTCAGGTTAAAGAAAGTAACAAAATTTGATAATTCAAATATCACAATAAAGCCTGTTCACGAACGCCTCTATAAAGTGACCACCTCAATTAAACGACCGGTTATGAATTCCCCATATTCAAGAATGGAAATCCCATTATTTTATACTCCTTTTTACCGACCCATCTGTTAAACGACCGAGGGCACTCATCATCGAAATTTTTAGTAAACATTAATGCTAAAAACACCCTCCATTGGGGGCAGTAAAACCCGACCCGGCAATTCTTAAGAAATATAGGTACAAGGTACATACACTAATTACTTTATTGAAGGCGGATCCATTCAATTTGCTTTAAAGCTGATAAATCGGTTATTAACATTCGTTTTGTTTTGAACAGTTTTTGTGTGTTTTGGGATTAACGTCAATATTTGAAGATGGCGTGAAAAAGGAAATGTATTTCTTTAAGCGAAAAAATTGAAATAATCGAGGAAAGTGAAAAAACTGATTTAAGTACCAGGAAGTTGACTGAAAAATTTAAAGTGGGTAAGACCCAAGTGACTATGTTGCTTCAAAGTAAAGCAGAAGTTAGAAATTTGTTTCAAGAAGGCGGCAACGGTGAACAATAAAGAATATTTCTCAAAGCCGAAGGACTGGCAGTGGACCAAGTTGTTTTTAACTGGTTTTATAAGGCGAGTCAGTAGCCCTGCTTTAAATCAAGGCTGGAAATGTATCGGGCGCTCCTAAGTTTGTCCAGGATGGCGTTAATATACGGTAGAGGATAAGCATCTTTGCGGCTAACTTCGTTGACTTTCTGTAGGTTTACACAAAATCGGAATTTTCCATCCTTTTTGCGGACCATGACTATCGGTGAGCTCCATGGGCTATTAGACGGCTCTATAATGTCCTCCTCTAACATTTTGTCGAGCTCGGCGTTGATAGCCTCTTGCATCTTGGGATTTTGAGGATAATATCTTTGTTTAATTGGTTCGGTTTCGGTTAGGTAAATGCGGTGCTCTATCAGCGGCGTGGTTCCTTTTATATCCTGAAATAACGGCAGTTCCTTGTCTAAAAAGCCTTGCAGCTGAGTTTCCTCATCGGGGGTAAGTATCAACGGGGTTTTGGTGGTTATTTCCTCCATGAGGTAACAGCTCGAGGCGGGTTTTGGTCGGTCTACTTGTTCTCCATTCATCTGTATGGCTGGTTAGAAAAATTCCGTCGTCGGCACGAAATTACCTTCAAGAAAATATGTAGCGAATCACCCGATACCAATATCGAAGACATAACTGCTTGAAAAGAAAGGCTATTGACTATTTTAAAGAATTATGCTCCAAAGGACGTATTTAATGCAGATGAGGCAGGTCTCTACTATCTAAGATATGCATTGAAAGATGACAAGTGTACTGGAAAAAAAAAACAGCAAAACAACGATTTACAATTCTGTTGTGTGCAAATATGGAAGGTGAGAGGGAAGAACCACTTATAATAGACAAAAGTAAAAAATCCTTGATGTTTCAAGGGCGTACATATCGATAAGTTACCTCTCCACTGGGTATCAAGAAAAATAGCGTGGATGACAGCAAACATCATTACAACATGGCTTCACAGATTTGATACCAAGATGTTGAGAGAGAAGAAAAAGAGTGGTATTGTTTCTGGATAATGCAACGTCTCATCCCAAAATTACACTGGATAGTGTCAAACTTATTTTTCTTCCACCCAATACTACCTCACATTGCCACCTTTGGAATAAGGCATTATTCAGAATTTTAAAATACTCTACACAAGCTACCTTATTAAGAGGTTTCTAACATGTATAGACAGTGGTTATCCTCTTCAAGAAAGCGAAAATAATATTGTCGTTGTGGAGTGACAATAAAAAAGGGCTTTTCAAATTCAAATTCCTTTATTCATGTTACAATTCTTTAAAAAAAATGAAATACGTCAGGCAAAGTTTAACCGCATACACAAGGCAGTTTTGCTATAAACTAATAAAATTAACAACTAAAGTAAAAAAAAAAACATTCTACAGACATAGTTGACGAAGTCAGGCTAAAATGAATTATTAAAATCACACAAATAACATATTACAGTAAACCAGTTTAAAACAAATTATAAATTGGAACAGGCAGTCAAGATAAGGGAACATCAAAGGTATGGTCTAAAAATTCCTGAATGGAGTAAAAAGGGTGAGATACTAGGTATTTTTTTACGACAGATTTAAAAGTGTTTATCTCTAGATATCTGACAGAAATCGGAAGCTTATTAAAAAAGGTGAGAGCGTAGTGCAGAGTCGCATTCCACGATTTCTTTACTCGAAAAAAGTCAATATGTAGATTTTCTCTACCACGTGTGTTGTAATCATGGCCGTCACCAACTGGCTGGTAGTTCCTCGAGCTTTTAGCGTGCAATAAGCATTCATAGATATAACGGAAAGGAATGGTTAGTATCTTTAGATCTCCGTACACGTATCTGACATCAGCACGGTGATCGAGCCCAGCAAGAATTCTCACTGCTCTGCGCTGAAGCGCAAACACTCTGCCCTTATGGGAGAATGACCCCACGTCAGCAAAGCATAGCAGCAAAGGGCCTGCACAAGCAGGGCCGGCATTAGCTCGCGCGAGGCCCCGTGCATTCAGATAGTGCTATTGTTTCCCTCTCGAAACCTTATTTCGTATTGATGTATTTTCGGATCATATCTTTAGATACATGGTTATTTACTCGATTTATATAAAGCCAGGCCCTTCTGTCTCGACCAGAGAATACAGATTCCTGGTCCTCCTTGCTAATTTGGGCACTTCCGAGCCGCTTTTTCACTGTTTTGTTGTTTTTGGTCCGAGGGAATTTGAAGCTGTCTTCGCTGTCAGATTTTTTGTGGTTATGGTCAACATCTTCATTATTTCTTGTTGGGCCCTTACTAGCACCCGGGTTGCAGCTGGTGGAGTTTTCACTTGACCTTGCACCGTTTTGCGATGTTGTAATATCTCTGCATGATTTTTGATCGCTTAATCTTTCTTTGTTATCCGGTTGCGTCTGAGCTCCGGTCTGCGCGGGGGTTTGCTCAGAGTCGCATTCCACGATTTCTTTACTCGAAAAAAGTCAATATGTAGATTTTCTCTACCACGTGTGTTGTAATCATGGCCGTCACCAACTGGCTGGTAGTTCCTCGAGCTTTTAGCGTGCAATAAGCATTCATAGATATAACGGAAAGGAATGGTTAGTATCTTTAGATCTCCGTACACGTATCTGACATCAGCACGGTGATCGAGCCCAGCAAGAATTCTCACTGCTGTGCGCTGAAGCGCAAACACTCTGCCCCTATGGGAGAATGACCCCACGTCAGCAAAGCATAGCAGCAAAGGGCCTGCACAAGCAGGGCCGGCATTAGCTCGCGCGAGGCCCCGTGCATTCAGATAGTGCGAGGCTTGGAAATAAGAATGTAAAAAAAACTATTTGAGTCAGCATCTTAGTAATCCAACAGTTTTTTTTATTGCACATACATTAAATATAAAAACTCGCTACATCTGTCATTTTGCAATGTTAAGTTAACTTTTCTTGCTTTTTTTTAAGCGAAAGCATTGATAACAGAGTCGAAGTTTAATGTTTTTGAAATTTCTTTTTCAATAGACAATATCCCCAAATCATTGAAGTTGTCGTTGATCTTAGGTAATTTTTTATCAGTTTCAATTTAGAAAAAGATCTTTCAGCAGATGCAACTGTTATTGGTATTGTTAACAATATTCTGTATGCAATGATTGCATTTGGAAAACTGCTCCGAAATTCTCGCAGATTTTCGAGAATGTCAACAACTGCATCGAAATCATCAGTGATAAAATATTTGTAAATCTGTAACGCACTAAACAATTGTTTCCCATCCAGATCTTTTTCTCCTACTGCATTCAAACTTGCTTCTAAATTAAGACAGTGCTCCATTATCTGTTCATCAGGCAGTTGCTGTAGCAATTTAGGAAAGTGCAAGAAACCAAATCGATTGGCAAAATTTCTTAATTCTTCAAATCTTAATGATATTGTTGTCTTTGCCTGATCAATTACGATGTTGAAGAATTCAATTTCTAAAACTTTCTCTACTGATTTAGATTGTCGAAGAGGTTCATCGTCATGTTCATAATCAAACTGTTTTTTGACTTTCCGAACTCGAAGTGAATTTAGAAAATTCTTATTTGAATAAGATTTTTGGTAAAAAAATTTTACAAGGCCCCGCGCGAGGCCTCTTGCACCGCACGGATTTGCCGGCCTTAACGCCGGCCCTGTGCACAAGAGCATGGAAAGCCATCAGACACACGTCGGAATCCATCACTCTCGAAAGCTGCTTCAGCAAGTAGACAGCCCGTGACACCCTGGAACAGATGGAGTCGATGTGGATATCGAACTTCAGTGTGGGATCCATAAACACACCGAGGAATATCACTGCAGCAGGGTTCTCTATATCATGGGGTCTGAGACCAAACACCATGGCTTCGGTCTTATCAGCATTTAGGCTCATTCGGTTTGCTGCCAACCAATCGCTCAGAGAGTTGCGATTCTCTTCCATTCTCAGCAACAGTGCGGCGACGTCAGAGTCTTTGTCAGTCGCCGCTGTGTCGTCCGCGAATAGAATCAACCAGCCCATAGTCAGCGCCGCTGGCAAGTCATTGATATACACGAAAAACAGCAGGGGCCCCAGAATCCAGCTCTGGGGCACTCCGTGCCTTAGGGTTCGTTGGCCTGACTCAGCACGATTAAAGGACGTCACCTGCTTTCGATCCGAAAGGTAACTCCGCATCAGGGCAATACTACCCTCATCCAAGCCATAAAACCTAAGCTTCTTAAGAAGTAGAAATGCAATCAAAATCGTAATATGTTGTTCCTACATACTTTGCCCCTTCGAACCCCCTCAGAACATATTGGCACAGTGTATCTATGGCATGCGTGGTAGATAGCTTTTTTCTGAAGCCATACTGACAGTTGGAGAATAATTTTTTCTGTTCAAAGTAGTTGTAAAGTTGGTTTTTAAGGATCTGTTCAAACACTTTTAATATTACTGATATAAGTGCAACAGGCATATAATTATTAACGTCTGCTTTATCACCCTTTCTATGGATAGGGATTATTTTGCTAAGTTTAAGGCTATTTGGGAAAACACCCTCCTCAATCCAGAAATGTATAACCTTAGTTAAGGGACTGATAAGAATATTTTTTACCTTCTTTAACAGTATAACACTCATGCCAAAGATATCCCGGCTACCCATATTCTTCAGACCATCAATCGCATCCCTAACCTCAAGAAATGTCACCGGCCTAAAAGCGAAACTCGACTCAGGAGATCGATCCATTGTCCCTAGGCGGTCCTTCGCCGCCACGTTTACGGTATTTTTTATAGTTCTCATAAATCAGCGGGGATCCAAGGATACGATACATTTCATGAAGTATTGAAAGGTTGTTTCTCATTGTTTTGAGCTCCTCCGTGAACCATGGGACCTCATGGGAACGCCTAGAGACTTTTTTTGACCTCTGGGAAGGCGCGATTTAAGGCATCGTTTATTTTGTTAATTAAGTTGTTACATTTGGCCTCCGCTGAAGTCCCAGTGAGCACTGCAGTCCAATTTGTACCATCAAGGTCATTAAGAAATAAATTCTGACCTCTCTGGGTGAATGGACGGTAGAGAGCAGGTATCGGTTTTGATAAGGACCTGTCTGTTCCCAAAAAAAGTGAAACATGAATGCTTACCGCGCTGTGATCCAACAACAATGCGTGTTGTGAACGTCAGTTTTAAACTCTAGGGTATTATGAAAATTAACAAATATATTACCTATACAATGATTTTCTCTTGTTACAGTATATACTTCCTGTTCAAAACCGTAAGAATTTACTAGATCACTGAAGGTGTTTCTAGGCTGATAGTTTTTCTCAAAATGGATATTGGAGTGGCCATTTCTTATACAGTATTTGTTGCTAATTAATAGTTTTGTAAGCAAGTGTTCCATTATTAATAAGAATATTAGAAAGTCACCATTAGAGAAAATCAACCTCTTTATTCCTACGTGTTCCGACCAGAATGCTGGTTCGTAAAGCTTAGCTTTTTTGGTGAAGGGTGCTATAACTACTAAACTCTTTTGGGTGACCATTTTAGAAGGCAATTCTTTGACTACTATTGTTTCCCTCTCGAAACCTTATTTCGTATTGATGTATTTTCGGATCATATCTTTAGATACATGGTTATTTACTCGATTTATATAAAGCCAGGCCCTTCTGTCTCGACCAGAGAATACAGATTCCTGGTCCTCCTTGCTAATTTGGGCACTTCCGAGCCGCTTTTTTACTGTTTTGTTGTTTTTGGTCCGAGGGAATTTGAAGCTGTCTTCGCTGTCAGATTTTTTGTGGTTATGGTCAACATCTTCATTATTTCTTGTTGGGCCCTTACTAGCACCCGGGTTGCAGCTGGTGGAGTTTTCACTTGACCTTCCACCGTTTTGCGATGTTGTAATATCTCTGTATGATTTTTGATCGCTTAATCTTTCTTTGTTATCCGGTTGCGTCTGAGCTCCGGTCTGCGCGGGGGTTTGCTCATTGGGCATCTCGGGGGGATTTGTAGAGGAGCGGGTACGGCCGTGACGCATGGGTAGTTGCAGCGATATTTCTGCGTGATTCTCTTGATTTCTGACTTTTCTAACCTCGCCTTTGGAAATTCCAGCATTTTCTTCCAAAAGGGCTATTTTGTCTCTCAGAAAACTTTGGTTTTCGATCATTTGCAATAATATTTTATTTAGTAGCTCATTTTCAGGTTTGAAAGCTTCTAGATCCTTTGTTTCAGTCTCTTGTTTCGCACACATTAAACACAAAATAGATTCATATTCGATCACTTTTAACCCTTCTTGACGAACTGCACAAGCAGGGTGATACTGCGAGTCACATTTAGAACACTTCAGCTCACTTCTCACTGATCTTTTACATTCCGCACACAGTATATTGCTCTTCGTTTCAAGGAATGTCTATATAGTCCGCCATCTTGACTAATTTCCTAATTTATTTTTATTATACTTTATGAAAGCCGAATTTATGTGTAATATAGATAATATTGACGACTTCGATAAAGAAGATAATATTCCACTCCCACAACTAACATTCCTAACGTTAAGGACACATTGGTGAACTTGAAACAATTTGCCTCTATTATTAACGATTTGCCAACAGAAAGTGCAGAATTGACTATCATCGAGTGTATTGAAGAGATCCAAGAAACGGATGAAACTACTCCCAACTCTGAGACAGAGGAAGAGGAACCTGAACTTGCTCCAGTGTCAGGAATATCAAACCTATCTGAAACCTGCGCAAGTTGAGAGATTTTTTAATAATGTCAACAATTTTGACAAATATTTCTCAACAGCTATTAAAATGTGGATCTGAATTTTATAAATATAAAATAAAAAATATGAAGCCATCATTAATTTCTGATTATTTTAAAAAATATGTTAGTATGCACGCAGTATATACATACTGGTACATTGGCTTCATCTCATTTATTTTAGTTCTATAAATTTAAACAAAAACATTTAAAATTATTTACATATGTAATAATGTATTAATTTTTCTCTATTAAACGACCAACATTTGATTTCCCGAGGGTGGTCGCTATTGAGAGTTTTACTGTATTTGCTAATCAAAAAATAACAGGGAGGGGGGGGGGGGGGTTCAGACGAGCGCTGTATGTAAGTATATTGTTGTTCGTCTCATGATTTTTAACATCTTATTTTGGTGTTAAATTCTTAAAACCTGATAATCTGATGATGTTACCATTTTTGACTAATAAAACTAATATTAGTGTATTACGTTCAATCGACACAAGACCAGCGACGTACGAGAAAATTTTGATAATGTCTCACTATATTGGTATAGTTTTGGACAGTTGAAAAATTCTAATAATTATATTTTAATAATTTAATAATAACTAAATTTAGTAAAAAAATTGAATGGTGATAAAAGAGAGACCGGCAGAGTACTTTACCAGTCTCTCTTTTTTGCTTTTCAGTCTAGACCGGTAAAGAGAAACTTTCCGGTTAGAAAAATATACCCCGAAATTTAAATAGGTTTAAATTACCAATAGTTTCTTTGAATAAAAAAAGTCACAGGATATTTATATCAAATTTTTTAAGCCCCATATCGCTTTTTTTAGGTTTAACAACTGGCATAATCGACCGTTTAAATTTATCCCATGATTTAAAATCCATCTTTAGTATTTTGTAATTAATGAACCCAAACATTTGTCGAAACGATCCAATTAAAATCTTCGTAAGGCCGCGGCAATTTTTCCCAAATCGAACTGTTTCTTTTCATAACAGCCCTGGTTGGCCTGGGGCTAAATTTTAATTAATCATAATACTGGAAATTATTTTGTAATTATTTGGAAATTAATATTTATATTTACATTGTGAATTTTATCTTCAATTTTTTTTATATTAAACGCATCCACGCTACATAGGAGGAAATATCAATTGTTTAATTTAGATCCACAATTTAAGTTCATTTATTAAAGGAAATGATTTGGCAAACTATGTTGGAAAATCTTGACGTGATTTATTCAGTAATTAAGGGGTTATTTAGAAAAACGTAAATCTAAAATTAGCGAAATTAAAAAAAACGGTTTTCAAGTTTAATATTAAAAGGCCCAGTAAATGTCAATAGCTGACATGGAGGATGTTTATGACATGACATTAGAATTATTTTTTAGGTGAAATAAGTTAAAAGCCTTTTCTACAAACGTGTTAAAAATTCAATTTATAACACCCCCCAGTAGCCTTAAAAATGTTACTTTAAGGCACTAGTGCCATAATAGTATATTAAAACATAAGTTTCATAAGACAAAATTTTAGAGCATGCATCTGTTTAGGATACGAACCGCGTAGTGGGGAGTGCCCTAATGAGACGAGTGCTCTAAAATGTCTTATGAAATGAATATTTTATAATACTTTTTCTATTTGGGTAGTTTTTAAGGAAATTTCAAACAAAAAAGGTACTCTTGTGATAATCCGCTAAAGTAAGCCGTTTTTGAGATATTTCGGTTTTTAGTGTTCGATGACGCACCGGAATATTTAAATTATTCTGAATAAAAAATGTTTGGTTATCTTTGAGGATGAAATTTGATCAGTGAATTAGCAGTGGAAAATGTATTTTTTTAAGATACTTTTTTGCAGTGTCACATCCAAAAGCCCTCGGATTTTTTACCTGTTTTGCAACAGACTATTTAAATGTAAACATTTTTCGTATTTTAAGAATTTTCGCTATCAGTCTATGGTGTTTACAGTAAGTGTTTCAGTAAGAATTTGCCAATGCGAGAAGAAATAAGGTGTTTGAAACGTGTTAGTTAAATTTTAAATTGACTGCAAAGATGGCTGAAGGATACAGTTCTGCAGAAATGACGGATATGCTATTGGTTTTTGGGTATTGTGAAGGAAATGGCCGCGAAAGTGTTAGGGTATACAGGGAAAGATATCCAAATCGGCGCATACCAAATCATCAAACATTTGCTGCTATTGAGAGACGCCTTCGCGAAACCGGTAGCTTCACTCCTTTAACTGCCAATTATGGACGGCACGTGCAATAAGGACTCCTGAGGTTGAGGAACAAATTTTGGAAAGAATTGCTGAAGATCCAAAATTAAGCACCAGACGCTTAGCTTTAGAGGTAGGAGTATCCAAGGATGTAGTTCATAGAACATTAAAAGAACAGTAGCTTCACCTATACCATATCCAAAAGGTACAAGACCTTTTGGTTCCGGATCTCGATCAACCATTGGACTTCTGTCGATTCATTACCGAACAAAGACAACAGAATGTGAATTTTGCTAAGCATATTTTATTTACTGACGAAGCATGTTTTACAAGAAGTGGTGTAACCAACTTACATTACGAACATGTTTATGCTGCTGAGAACCCGCATGCTACGAAAGTAACTCATTATCAACACGAGTTTAGAATTAATGTGTGGGCAAGAATCATTGGCAATTTCATTATTGGTCCTGTCATTTTACCGCCACGACTAAATTGTGTGGATTATTTGGAACATTTACAAAATACGCTACCATATTTATTACAAGATTTGCCATTACAACTTCGACAAGATATGTGGTTTATGCATGACGGTGCTCCACCACATTTTAGTTTAAATGTCCGCAATTATTTGCATCGACAGTATCCAAACAGATGGATCGGTAGAGGAAATGACGCTCCTGTAAAGTGACCGCCACGCTCACCAGATATGACTCCGTTGGATTATTTTTTATGGGGGTCTTTAAAAACGATGGTATACTCCAGACTGATCAATAATAAAGAGGAATTGTGGGGAAGAATTCAAAATGCAGTCAGCATATTAAAGAACGATGCGGAATTGATACAAAGAGTAAATTTAAACTTTTTTCGTCGTATTAATCTTTGTACTTATGTTAACGGAGGTCATTTTGAACAATTAAATTTACTTTTAAAATAAAACTGTTCCTCATTTAATTAAAAAAAAAATCCATGCTCAAATTATTCCTGCAAAACTTGCTGTAACTAACCCAAGTGAAATTTTTCCTGCCGAAAGTTTACTAATAGCGGAATATTCCGGTGCGGCATGGAACACTAAATACCGAAATATCTCAAAAACGGCTTACTTTAGCGGTTTTTCACAAGAATACCTATTTTGTTTCAAAATGTTCAAAAAATCAGTTCTTTGACAAAAAAACGAAAAAAGTTATGGCCATTCTAAACCATAAGAAGTGCATTGTGAAGCGCCCTCTAATAGCGACAGTGAAAAGGTATCCGTATTTGGATTTCGCATCCCAAAAAACCCCCGGGTACCTAGTTTTAAAGTAATACGTTAAAAAATGCTCGTTAATTTTAAAAAATTCGATTTTTATTTTTTAACTTTACCACCCTATCTCGGAAACGTAGCAATTTCGGACTAAGGTAAGTTGCTTTAAATCGCCGTATTTTAGCTTCAGGAATATGTGCTCAGATTTTGTACAGACCTTTTAGAGACACCCTGTATAATATGCGTTAAATAACTTTGAATAGCCTGCATGAAAATTATTAAAAATTTTCAAGAAAGCTTGGCTTATTGAATTCTTTAAACAGTTTAGATACCTGTACAGAATATTCACTTATTCGGCATTTACATTATTTTTTGTAAACGTGAGAAGTACCACGCAACCTAAATGTTGCATAAGCACATAAAGTATAGCGAACGAAAGACTGCATGAGACGAAAGGGGAAATCGAGAAGAAATTTGGCATAAAAGCGGTATATTTTGAAAAACTAAATTATCTCCTTCCTCTTCGCTCCCTCCCTTTGGTTTAAAAAAAAAATAATAGATTTGTGAATTTGGGTATATTTTATGCAGTATCTACTAATATTAGGAATGTGTGACAATGTTTTTTAAACTTGTATATATTTTACTGGGTATTTAATAATGATAACTCACCAAAGACTCATTCGCTAAAGATTAACATTTTGATTTAGCAATGGATACGGACTCTATATATCTCTGTTATTTTGTGGCTATAGTGATTAATAATTGGTAATATTGTCACTTTTATGCTTTTTTAGTAGTGGCTAAAAAGGTAATTGTAATTTATGGAGTATATCTATTTACTGTTTTTATAGAAGTTGTTAAAGTTGTACTTAAAAAGATACTTAAATTAAGATTTTGTGAATATAGTTGTAGGTATATGTCACTTGAAAGTTTGTACCTAATTATTGTACTGTTTATTAGCACATATTTCATTAATTTTTGTTAGTAGGTATAAATTTAGAAAATGACAGACAAAGAAGCTTTGGTCAAACAACGTGGTGGTTACATAGGTGTTATTACGCGGATCTACAACTGGTATAATGATATGCACAATACAGAGTTTGACGATCTTCAGTTTGAGGTGAGACTGGAAGCTTTAACCCAAGCTTTTTCAAAATACTCTCAAGCTCAGGATGAAATGGAGAAAATTGATTCCAATGACAAAGATAGAGAAAAGGTAGAAAGTACATTTTACAATTTACATGCAAAACTAAAAGGTAAAATTAGAACTCTTTGGTGTGCTGCAAATGCAGACTCGCAAAGTCAAAATCCAGTTGTTTCACAATCTGTAAATCAAATGCCCAATGTAAATTTACCTCTTTTAAACATTCCCCAATATAAGGGCGACGTCACCAAATGGAATACATTTTATCAAATGTATGAAACCCTAATCGTTGATAATAAATCATTAACAAATGTTCAAAAGTTGATTTATTTAAAGTATTATTTAAGTGATGAGCCCCTTAAACTAATTGATACATTACCTCTATTAAACGATAACTTACAAATAGCTATCGATACTTTAAAAAATAGATATGATAATCAATTATCAATCATTTTTGCCCATATCAAAAATTTAGTAGACATTCCCACTTTAACTAAGGTAACTGCTCATACTTTGAGAGAATTTATTGTTCAAATTAAACAAAACTTTGATTCCCTTAAACTTCAAAAAATACCAGTAGATCAATGGGACCTAATTTTGATTTACATTTTTTCCCATAAGTTGGATTTCGGTATCAGGAAAGCTTATATTACCGAAAGAGGATCAAAAATGGGTTCTAAAGTTCAACCTAAACTGGATGATTTTTTAAATTTTTTGGAAAGAAGGTGTGTAGTGCTTGAAGATCTTTCCGAACCTATTATAAATAAACCTACCTTTCAAGGTCAGGGACTTCAAAACAGAAATTTCTCCAATAAAGTTAGGTATACTCATTATGCCGATGCACAAGGCAATCAAAATACTGCTTCACAATCTCAGTACTATAAGAATGTGAACCCGGTAAGAAATGAACAAAATAATTCGTGTTCTTTTTCGACTAGAAACACTCTTTGTCCTTTTTCACCCAAGACTAATACATGCCCTTTTTGCAACATGTCCAATCATAGAATATTCACGTGTATAAAATTCAAAGATCTCCCCATTCAGCAAAGGTCTGATTTTGTAAAAAAAGGTAATCCTTGTTTTAACTGCCTTGGAACAAAACATCGAGTCAAGGACTGTAATTCTCAGCAATGTACTAAGTGTGGAAAGAGACATCACTCTTTGTTACACCCTATGCAATCCCATTTTTCACAGCAGTCTTCTCAAATTACAAATTCTTATTTTAAACCCAACAATAGTGGCACTCCCCCTCAACATCAGAACTCTGAAACCCCCTCTGATAGCTCCTCAGAAAGTAGAAACAGTAATAATAGCTCTCAGAACCCCCCCAATGGTACTAACTACCAAACGGTCTCCGTTTTCGCTGCGGATGACAATAAAGTTTTATTAGCAACTGCTATGATTAAGGTTCCTGACATATATGGTAATTTTATAAACGCTCGAGCTATTATTGACCCCGGAAGTACTATTTCAATTATCACTAACTCTCTGTTGGAAAAATTAAACCTTAACCCCCACTTGCAAAAGATACAAATTGCAGGTATTGGTGGCAATGTCAAACACTCCGAAAAGGAGGTCACTTTAGAAATTCACTCTCTTATTAATGAAAATTTTTTACTTAAAGTAAAGTGTTGTGTCCTTGATAAAATCACCGGAAGCTCTCCCCAATTTAGGATTAATAGAAAGAAATTAAATATACCCTATGATATCGATTTAGCTGACCCTAGTTTTGATAAGCCTTCGTGTGTTGATATTTTATTAGGTGCAGATATCTATTATTCCATACTTTCAGGTGACCTAAGAAAGGTCAATGATCAATCTCTTAGTTTAGTTGGTACTCATTTTGGTTATTTACTCTCAGGTATAATTCCCCAGTATGCACTTTTTAAAAATAGTAATAGCCCGCACTCCAACGAAAATAATTGTCTTTTTGTTCAAAGCTCTTTGGCAAAACCCACTCTAGATTCACTTTTGGAGAAGTTCTGGCTGATTGAAGATCTTCCACCCTTTAAAGACAAATTGTTACATCCTGATGATACGCTGGTTGAAAAGAAATTTCTCGGATCCACTGTAGTATTGGAAAATGGCGCATATCAGGTAGACCTCCCTTTAAGAATCCCAAAAGAAGATTTCCCATTAGGAGAATCATTTTTTCTTGCTAAGAAAAGATTCTTACATTTAGAAAATAGATTTAGCAAACACCCTCAACTCTTTGAAGATTACAATAAATTTATAAGCGAATATGTCTCTCTAAACCATGCTCGTGTGATTCCCCTCTCTTTAAAAAATTCTGATGGAGACGATAAATATTTTTTGCCCCATCACTGTGTAATAAAAGAAGAAAGTAAAACTACTAAGTTAAGGGTGGTGTTTGATGCTTCGATGAAGACCACCACAGGTCTTTCCTTAAATGACACGCTATATAAGGGTTACACTGTTCAGCCAGAGCTCTTTGATATTTTATTAAGGTTTCGCAGTTATGAGTTTGTTTTAACCGCTGATATCGAGAAAATGTATCGTCAGATACGAGTTAACCCTAAACACACTCATTTACAAAATATATTATGGAGAGAAACCTCGTCTGGCGAACCTCAGAATATTGAATTGTTGACAGTCACTTATGGAACTAATTGTGCCCCCTTCTTAGCTACAAGAGTATTAAATCAGTTAGCCCTAACACATAAAAATACATTTCCATTAGCTTCAAACGCACTCATTACTCAATGTTATGTGGATGATATTTTGTGTGGACAAGATTCCCTTGGTAAATTATCTGAATTGTACAATCAGTTAGTAAATCTCTGTGAATTAGGTAATTTTAAGTTGCACAAATGGTGCTCCAATGCAGACATTATTTTGAAAAAAGTAAACCCCTATGATTTTCCCACTCATTCTCAAGAAATGAACGATATTAAAGTTGATGGAATTTCTAATAAAGTGATTTTTGGAACTCTAATACTGATACTTTTTCAATTTCCCTCCCAGATGTCAAGAATTTTGCTTCCGTTACTAAGCGTGAAGTGTTGTCCATAATAGCCCAAATGTATGACCCTCTAGGGTTTATTGGTCCTATTACAGTAAGTTGTAAAATAATTATGCAAGAAATTTGGAAATCTCAAATTGGTTGGGATGACCACCTTGATGATGTCATTTTTAAATGGTGGACCCTATATTGTTCAAAAATCTATGTTTTGATATCTCTTAAAATCCCTCGATTTTTGCTTACTAGCAGTCAAATAGTATTTTTAGAGCTCCATGGATTTTCAGATGCCAGTCGAAAGGCGTATGGAGCTTGCATTTACGTTCGAGCTGTCTATGCTGATAAGTCAGTCACATGTAATTTGATTACATCAAAAAGCAGAGTGTCACCTATAAAGGAAATAACTATACCCCGGTTAGAACTTTGTGGGGCATTATTGCTCTCTAACTTGATAACACGTGTTGTCCAAATATTCAAAGACAGATTTTCATTTAGAAGTGTTAATCTTTGGACCGACTCGGAGATAGTTTTGGCTTGGATAAAGTCTCATTCCTCAAAATATAATATTTTAATAATAATAATAATAATAATAATATTTTATTTTCCTTTTTGACAAAAGTACATTTGTATAGGAATCGTCAATAGAACTTAAAACTAGAGTCTAGATTAAAAAATCATCTACACTATATAGACATTTATCCACCAACATACTCTTCAATTGGATCTTAAAATCTTTTAAAGTCGGAGATTCCGTTATATTTTTTGGTAATTTATTAAAAAGTTGTGGTCCCAAAGAGTTGGGAGACTTACATACTATTTTATATTTATTAAAGGGAACATACAATTTATTTTGCTGACGCGTATTAACCTGATGTTTGTCTCTTATATGGTGAAAATCACTTTTATTTATATAAACATACAAACACATTTCAAAAACAAACAAACTTGGAAGAGTTAATATACCAAATTTCTTGAAGAGACCCTTACAAGAATATGTACTAGATACACGTGCCATACACCTAATCAGTCTTTTTTGTGACAAAAATACCTTATTAGCCATAGATGACCAACCCCAGAGTGTGACCCCATACCGCAATCTCGACTCAGCCATAGCATAATAAAGTGAAATAAGTTGTTTTTTATTTAAAACAGTACGCAAATTTTTTATCATATATACAACTGTGCCAATTTTTCCAGCAACATGTTCGCAGTGACCTTTAAAATTAAGGCACTCATCCAAATGGATTCCTAAAAATTTCACAGTTCCACTTTGTGTAAGAGAATTATCCCCAACAGATATACCAATCTTAGAGCATCTCTTTTGGTAATTATGAAATCTCACAAAAGACGTCTTGCTGCTATTGAGAAATAAAGAATTATGACCAAACCACTCACTTGCGACATTCATTACTTCATTACATTTAAGTTCTAAATCCCGATCTAGTCTATTGGATATTAAAAATGATGTGTCATCTGCATAAACTGTCATGGCATGTGCCGGAATGCAATTTATTTCATTAATATAAAGAATAAAAAGAACAGGGCCCAAAATAGAACCCTGTGGGACACCGACATTCACATCCAGACACCTGGAATCTACGCGATATTCATTTCTTGAGTTTGCATAAAAGATACTGACATATTGTTTTCTATTTTCAAGAAAACTTCTAATCCAGTCTGAGGCAGAACCGGCTATCCCATATTTAGACATATTACCTAATAAAACCTTATGATCGACGCAGTCGAATGCCCTGCTGAGGTCACAGAAGATTCCAACAGGGCACTCGCCTGCCTCAATCTGTTTCAATACATCATGATAAAAAGAATTTATGGCCGTAATGGTCGATTTTCCAGTCCTAAAACCATGCTGGTTAGAATTTAAAATATTGTTCAAATTCAGAAAAGCATTTAACCTATTTAAAAACGCGTATTCAAAAATCTTTGATAAGCTCATTGGAACAGTGACCGGTCTATAATTAGAAATTTCTTCCTTATTATTTTTTTTATATAGAGGTGTGATCTTGCCTGTTTTCAATACAGCCGGAAAAGTTCCCGAACAAAATGATAGGTTAACCAAAAAAGTAAGCGGTTTTATAATGCACCACATAATCTTCTTAATCAAAAAGCCAGGAACATCATCAGCCCCTGATGAATATTTATTTTTAAGCTTAGTATTCAACAAATTATACAACTCCTCATCAGTATAAGGACATAATGAAAAATTACATTGTATGGACGGTACAGTTGGGACATCAATCCTCACCCCCCCATGATTTTGCGGAATTTGATTCAAGATATCATATGATATATCCTTGAAATATTCATTAAATGAATTAGAAACCAGGTCGGGATCCGTAATGCAATCATTGTCCATTCTAATTGAGATATTTTCTTTTACTTTGGTTTTCCCCGTTAACTCGGAAACAACATTCCACGTGGTTTTGTTTTTATCTAAACTATTTTTTATTTTTTTCTGATAAAACGCCTTTTTTGTTTGTTCAATTAATCTGAAATGATCACGTTTTTCTTTACGATAACTTTGTCTTAATTCAGGGTATTGATATACTAACGAATGTAGATTTTTCAGTCTTGCACTAGACCCCCTAATCTCTCTGTTAACCCATTTTGTGGGTAATAGGATATCCCAGATTCAAGATTTAACAGAAAAGTTTATTTGGCACCACGTTAAATCTGACAATCCAGCAGATAGTTTGTCTAGCGGACTAACTCCTGAAGAAATCCTAGACTTTCCATTATGGTGGCATGGACCCCAGTTTATTTCCAACTATGACACAGATTTAAATCATTTTTACATAAATCCCATTGCAGCGAATGAGGAAATGAAAGCAAAACCAGTGTTACTTGCAACAAAAACTGATGAATGGCAGTCATTTTTTAACAAGTTTTCGTCTTACACTCATTTGCATAGAACAATGGCCTTTATTCTTAGATTTATCCAGAATTGCAAGCCAAATTCAATCAAACATCTTGGTCCCCTTACAGTAAAAGAATATAAAAATGCCCAAGTAGTAATTTTAAAGAGTTTGCAAAAGGAACATTTTTCCAAGGAACTTGTGGAAATGTCTTCAAATCAGACTGTTGCTAACAAACAAATTCTCAAGTTAAACCCTTTTATAGGTTCAGATGGATTATTAAAAGTGGGTGATCGTCTCTCACACGCCCAAGTTCCCTATGATCACAAACACCCAATTCTATTACCCTCTAAAAATCATGTCGTGTCTTACTGTTGAAGAAAGAGCATTTAAGACTTGGCCATGGTGGCCCTCAATCGGTGTTGTCAAATGTTCGTTTAAGGTATTGGCCCTCAACGGATTGAAAGAAATAAAACGCATAATAATAAATTGCCATGTTTGTCATAAATTTAAAGCCAAATCGTGTCAACAAATTATGGCAGATTTACCTAAAGACAGAGTCACTCCCTCTCGCCCTTTTTCAAAAACTGGGGTCGATTTTGCTGACCCTTTTTTATTAAAATCCTCAAACCTACGAAGCTCTACTGTAGAAAAAGCTTATTTTGCCATATTCGTTTGCATGAGTACAAAAGCCGTACACCTCGAATTGGTATCTAGTCTCTCAACTCCCTCTTTCTTAGCGTGTTTAAAGCGTTTTGTATCTCGGCGAGGACACCCTTCTGCTATTTATAGTGAGAATAGCTCCAACTTTCTTGGTGCTAGAAACCAACTAAAAGAGTTATATGACTTTTTTAAAAGAAAACAAGTTCAAGATGAAATTGAAAATTCTCTTTTAGTGAATGAGACCCAATGGAAATGTATACCTCCACTTAGTCCTCATTGGGGTGGAATCTGGGAAGCTGCTGTTAAGAGTGTCAAGCACCATTTACGAAGATTAATTGGTGATCACAAATTAACGTTTGAGGAATTTACTACTATCCTCACCCAGATTGAAGCCATTTTAAATTCAAGACCTCTTCCCCCCCTTTCCTCGGACCCTTTAGATATAACTTGCTTGACCCCCGGTCACTTCTTAATAGGTGACGCATTGACATCATTCCCTGAACAGGACATATCTAACATTCCCGAAAATCGTTTAAAACGTTGGCAACAGTGCACTCAGATCCAACAGAACTTTTGGAAAAGATGGACAAAAGAGTATCTAAACCAATTACAAAACCGTCCTAAATGGTATACCCTTAATCAAGATTTGTCAGTTAATGATGTCGTGTTGCTCGAAGAAAATAATACCCAACCTTTTTGTTATGATTTTGTACCTGCTTTGTTGGTTACTACCTGATAGGTATATTTTCATTCAATCTAGCAGTTTAGCGGAGTTGCTAGGGAACATAAGTTAGTTTGAAAAATAAAGAATTTGTAAAAAAGTCACGAAATCAAAGTCATACGTACATCTCGAATTCTAGCATTATTATTGATACTACATATACAACAAATTGGCGACGAGGATTGCGAATTTATACGCAAAATAAGAAGGCAGTAACTCGAATATTATAATACGAAAATGACACAGGAAAGTACAAGAGCAATACATGATATTCAAACTATATTTTCAATAGAATCATATGATCCGACAAAGAAGTTCAGTAGATGGTTAATGCGTTTGGAAAGCGCATTCAATGTTTTTGCTGTTCCTGGGGACAAAAAAAATGCTTATCTACTACATTATATGGGACCGGATGCTTACGATGTTTTATGTGACAAGATTTCACCAGATCTGCCTTCATCTAAAACATATGAAGAATTGGTAAATACAATGAAACTTCATTATAATCCTGAACCATTAGAAATAGCAGAAATTTTTCGTTTCGTACAAAGGAAACAACATGAGGGAGAGACAGCCCAGGAATACCTAACGTCTTTACAAAGATTAGCGACTACATGCAATTTTGGTGAATATTTGAAGAAAGCATTAAGGAATCAATTTGTTTTCGGACTTAGAACCCAAAATATCCAAGGTAGACTTTTAGAGCAAAAAAATCTGACAATAGAAAAAGCTGTCGACATCGCTGTTGGCATGGAAACTTCAGTCCGAGATGCAGCCCAATTACATGGTGCAGGAGGTGGAGGTGTCTACAAAGTGCAGCAGCAAGGAAAACATTTTCAAAAAAATGCAAAACCAGTTGACTTACGTCAAAACAAATTTCAAAATAATAATTCTTTAAAATGTTTTAGGTGTAGTTCCAACAAACAATTTGCAGGTTCGTGCACTGCCAAGAACTTGAAATGTACAAAATACAACCGGAATGGTCACGTGGCCCAGGTATGCATGAAATCACAACCTGGTAAGAGTCCTGTTAATAAAATTGATGAAATTTTATCGCTTGGTAATACACAGCATGTCAGTCTTAGGAGGAAATATACTCTAGCTTTGCGGATTAACAATGCATATATTAATTTTGAGGTTGATTCAGGCGCGGCAGTTACATTAATTAATTTTACAGATTTTAAAACCTATTTTCCTAATTTACAATTAAAAAGCACAAATATTCATTTATTAAGTTACAGTAAACAAGCACTAAACGTTGCTGGTTATGCAGACGTACAAGTAAAATACAATGGTTCTGTAAAAACATTAAATTTGTACGTTGTTCATAGTGATAAACAGCCGTTATTAGGCCGTGAATGGCTACGTCAGTTAGGTATTGGTTTTACTGGAATGCCAGATGATATACAAATCAACACCACTGATACAAGAATAAATGAACTATTTTCAAAATATGCCAAACTTTTTAATAAAGAGATAGGTAAAATTACAGGTATGCAGGCAACTTTACATATTAAAAATGATGCACAGACTTTCTTTATAAAAGCAAGAAAAATACCATATGCACTGTTGCCAAAAGTGGAACAAGAACTTAACTTCTTGGAAAAAGAAGGAGTATTTGAAAAAGTTGAAAGTTCTGAATATGCCACGCCGATTGTGCCTGTTTTGAAAGCCAATGGTAGCGTCAGAATATGCGGAGCTTTTAATTGTACACTAAACCCAAATTTAGTGATTGATAACCATCCATTACCATCAATCGAGGAACTTTTTACCTCCATGGCTGGTGGTGATAAATTCACTAAACTTGATTTAAAGCAAGCTTATTTACAAATGGAAGTACGGCAGGAAGATAGGAAGTATCTTACCCTAAGTACTCCGAAAGGATTGTACAGAAGTACGCGATTAATGTACGGAATTGCAAGTGCTCCTGCAATCTGGCAACGTTCAATTGAGAATATACTTCAGGATATACCGGGAGTATCAGTTTTTCTAGGCGACATTAAAATTACAGGTCCTGACGATAATTCACATATTGAACGATTGGATGCAGTCTTGAATAGATTAAACAAAAAAAATATACGGGTAAATTACGAAAAATGCACGTTTTTTGCCGATCAAATTGAGTATTGTGGATACATTATTGATAAATTTGGCATACATAAAACTAAACAAAAGATGGATGCAATCCAAAATGCTAAAGTGCCAACGAATAAAACAGAAGTTCGAGCTTTTGTTGGTCTTGTAAATTATTATGCACGGTTTCTTCAAAATTTAAGTTCAATATTGTATCAAATTTATAATTTACTGAAAGACGGCGTACCATTCATCTGGAATAATCAATGCCAAAGAGCATTTTTAGCAGTTAAAAAGGAAATAATGTCAGATAGGGTGTTAGCTCACTTTGATCCGACATTACCACTTATTTTAGCTACAGATTCGAGTCCTTATGCAGTAGGGGCGGTGTTGTCACATGTTTATCCAGATGGAACGGAACGGCCGATACAGTTTGCATCACAAACTTTAACAGCTGTACAACAGAAATACGCACAAATAGATAAAGAAGCTTACGCAATAATATTTGGTATAAAGAAATATTATTATTACCTATTTAGACGACCATTTACATTATACGTCGATAATCAACCATTAGTACAAATTTTCTCACCTGCAAAAAGTCTTTCTACACTTACAACTACACGAATGCAACATTACGCATTATTTTTACAAGGATTTACATACAGTATTAAATACAAGAATACAAAACTACATTCTAATGCAGATGCCATGTCTAGATTGCCAGTTAAAAATACGAGCGAGTTTTCATTTGATACGATGGATCAATTTGAGATTGGTCAAATTGAAACCTTACCGACGACATTAAAACAGTTAGAACTAGCAACTGCAAAAGACAATTCATTATACCACCTACTACAAGGACTTAAAACAGGTAAAGAAATTAAAGCTGAACATAGATTTAATATACCACAAATTGAATTTACACTACAAAATAACTGTATTTTTCGACAACAAATGGCAGTTATTCCTAAAATTCTTAGAAAAGATATTCTTGCGAATTACATTCTGCACATTTTGGTATATTTAAAATGAAACAATTGGCTCGTGGATACTGTTGGTGGCCAGGAATTTCTTATGATATTGAAAAAATTTGCAAAAATTGTGTGGATTGTAATAAAAATAAAAATAATCCCCCAAAGGTAACTTTACATCCTTGGGAAACGCCAACAGAACCCATGCAACGAGTACACATTGATTTTGCTGGTCCATTTATGAATTCTTATTTCTTTATACTGGTGGACGCATATACACGGTGGCCCGAAATACACATAGTTAAAGATATGACTACTAGAAATACAATTACATTATTACGAAAAATTTTTGCTTCATTCGGATTACCACGCATTTTAGTTTCAGATAATGTGCAAACTTTTGTTTGTTACGAATTTAAAAGTTTTTTGCAAGAGAACGGCATAATTCATAAATTAAGCGCACCTTATCATCCTGCTACAAATGGTTTAGCAGAACGATATGTTCAGACTTTCAAGCAGTCATTAAGGGCCTTAAAGAGTAATGTGTCTGATCGGGAAAAACAACTTGCAAAATTTTTATTAAATTATCGACGAACACCACATACAGTTACAGGGATAAGTCCATCATATTTGATGTTTAATAGAGAAATACGAACACGTCTAGATTTACTTGAACCCTTTGAACAAGTTATTCAAAAAAATGTTATAGAAAATACAAGGGAATTTCAGGTGGGGGAGAGAGTACAATGTCGTGATTATATACATTTATATAAATGGGAATTTGGTCGAATTCACAAAAGGTTAGGGAAATTACACTACTTAATTAAACTAGACAATTCGCAGATCTGGAAATGACACACTGATCAAATTAGAACAATGGGGGAAAATACACCTCTATTACCTAACAATTCTTAGCCTCAAAATAATAATCTACCTTCGAATACGAGCGATTTCAATTTTGCGCAAAACATACCTAAGGTTGTTATAGAAACTCCAAATGTGTCTGTTACACCTGAATTTCCTGAATTCCAAGCGAATCCAGATTCTTTTACAACTAATAATAATGCTGAGGTATTGCCAAACGTAAGCTCTCGAATTACAGGGTCTTGCATGACTGAGGCCAACCAACCTTCCTCTGGTTTAAGGAGATCTAAGCGTAATAGTAAGGCACCTAATAGATTAGATCTCTAATGGTGTTTTGTACATTTAAGGGGGAGAAAAAGTGTTATGATTTTGTACCTGCTTTGTTGGTTACTACCTGATAGGTATATTTTCATTCAATCTAGCAGTTTAGCGGAGTTGCTAGGGAACATAAGTTAGTTTGAAAAATAAAGAATTTGTAAAAAAGTCACGAAATAAAAGTCATACGTACATCTCGAATTCTAGCATTATTATTGATACTACATATACAACACTTTTAATTGACCTTTGGCAAGAATAGTAGAGATTTTTCCTGGCAAAGATAAAAAAGTTCGTTCACTTGAAATTCGAACCAAAAATGGAATATTTGTACGAAATATTACCAATTTATGTCCCTTACACAATCATAGTAATTAATGTTTCTTTAATATTATTGGTATGTTATGTATAGAAAGTTTTTTTTGGTTTTGAAGTCAAAGCCTTCAAAGGCGGGAGTATGTTCGGAAATCAATTTTCGAGTAATCTCATTTAAAATTAAATTCAGAACTTTTGGTATAAAATTAAATGATGTAAGTTTTCAGCCCGGTATAATATTCATTGGCATAGTAACCAACACGTTGTTTCGGTTTCGATAGTAATAAAAAAAAGAGAGTGTGTCAGTAGTATAGCAGAGATAATAGTATATTTTCTAATTTTGTCTCGAAAAATAGATATTTCGAACGCGCTAGCGAGTTCGAAATATATCCATTTCGAACTCCGAATTTTATTTTTTAAAAGTTGGCATTGGTTATATTTAAATGTTTTATTCTGTTGACGTCTGACGTTTCCTGTTATTGTTATCCATGAGAAAAGAAAGTTTTCGGGATTTCTCTGGTAAAAGTTGATTTATCGTTTTATTAGCAATATCCCTTAACTCAGGGGGAGTTAAACTTAGATTATCATGCTCCATATTTTTTTAATTATAATTATGAACAACTCTATGAAATATTAAATCACAAATTTCGTGACAATGACACAAAGAAAATATTATTTATTGTCAAGGCTACTATGATAAAAAGAAATTTAGAGTATTACCAACATAGAATTTAGACACACAAATTTACAAAATTTGAAGGGTTGATTTTCTTTTTAAATATGTATTTTCTTATTGAAAAAAATACAAAATAGAAAAAATAGTATAAAGTACGTGTTTTATAAAGCAGTTAGAGCACTTGTCCCGTTAAAAAACTCGCCGCAAGCGGCTCGTTTTTTAACATGGACGCGTGCTATAAGATGATGCTTTATAAAACATGTACTTTAATATACTATTAAAGTACATGTTTTATAAAGCATCATCTTATAGCACGCGTCCATGTTAAAAAACGAGCCGCTTGCGGCGAGTTTTTTAACGGGACAAGTGCTCTAACTGCTTTATAAAACACGTACTTTATACTATTTTTTCTATTTTGTATTTTTTTCAATAAGAAAATACATATTTAAAAAGAAAATCAACCCTTCAAATTTTGTAAATTTGTGTGTCTAAATTCTATGTTGGTAATACTCTAAATTTCTTTTTATCATAGTAGCCTTGACAATAAATAATATTTTCTTTGTGTCATTGTCACGAAATTTGTGATTTAATATTTCATAGAGTTGTTCATAATTATAATTAAAAAAATATGGAGCATGATAATCTAAGTTTAACTCCCCCTGAGTTAAGGGATATTGCTAATAAAACGATAAATCAACTTTTACCAAAGAAATCCCAAAAACTTTCTTTTCTCATGGATAACAATAACAGGAAACGTCAGACGTCAACAGAATAAAACATTTAAATATAACCAATGCCAACTTTTAAAAAATAAAATTCGGAGTTCGAAATGGATATATTTCGAACTCGCTAGCGCGTTCGAAATATCTATTTTTCGAGACAAAATTAGAAAAAGTTTTTTTTGTTGTTCCCTGTTTGGTGTCCCGTTTTGTATAGAAAACTAATTCCCTTTTGTGGTCCCAATGTGGAGTTGAGGTGTCCAGGCCCCCTTTACTGTAAATATTACTGAATTGCGGCTGGCCCAGTGGTGCTGGCAGATGCGACATCCAAGGTGGATAGCCGTGACGTGTAAGCAGATTTTTGGCATTTACTGTCATGTAATGCCAGGTGAATGCAACATTCAAGGTAGATAACCGCAATCTTTGGCAGATTCTTGGCATTGACTGTCATGTCATGCCACACCTGACTGCGCGATAGAGGACCAGGCCGTCGAGCAAAGTTGTTGTTTTTGTTGGCAAAGCCTAAGTTAAGTACCGTAGTTATAGTTTTTGTGATTAGATTTAAGTTGTCCCATATTAAAAAATAAAAGATTTACTCAAATTCAAAGTATCGCCTTTTTTGGATAGTATATAATTAATTTTAAAGTTTTATTAATTCAGCGACATAACGCTTGTTGCTGCATTTTATTGCAAGATGCAGCAACGATTTGTACAGAAATGGTTCTGTTAACATAGCACACTACGCGAAAACTGACAGCTGTCAAAATTGATTTTGGTAAAGGGGTGGGGCCGATATTGATATCGTTATATCGGCATATCGGCAGTTGTTACCGGTTATCGGTATCGTATTACATCGGCAGGAAAATCGCCGATATATCGGCAAGACAAGTAAAATAAAATCAATTCATTTTTGTGTAGAAGAGTAACATGTCAATTTACTAGTAGTAGGGGTTTAGTTTCATTACCGTTTTTAATTTAATTTTCTTTTTGTCTCTATTTTACTTTTTAGTTACCTATAGCAGCGTGGCAGTTGAGAGGTGTTTTAGTGTGTTATGTTTAGAGTTTATTCAAGATATTTTATGTATATTTAATATATTCAAATAAATAATACTAACATAGCACACTACGCGAAAACTTAAACTGCCGTTGTCGAGTAGTGACGTCGCTGTGTTATTCTTACAGTCATATTCAGATTCTACAGGATTTAGCAAATTGCTCTTTCAGAGTCATTTTGTATTTTTTATTTACATTTGACATTGTAACAACAGGGGTTGGCATAATTTAATTCAGTGATTTTAGGCCCAATTGTATGGGTTGGAATGAACTATAGAATTAATATGAAGATTTACCCTCAAATTAAACCTAAAGTTAATCTAAGGTAGGTTTATCCATAAAACTGCTAACTTCATAAGGATGGGAATATCAAAATTGCTTTCTGTTTTCACGTTTCATTTGTCAATTGTCATGTTCATGTCATCTAAAAGTAACCTAACTTTGATACACCATTTTTATCCCAAGATTGCGAGTTAACTCATACCCAATCCACGAGTTAAGCGTTATCCTAGGGTCGGAGGTAACTGGTTATATAATGCATATTATTACTAACTCCTGGATTAAGCTCCACTTTTAAGTTAATCCCAACCTATACAATTGGGCCTAAGCCTTTTCTTTTACAAGTCTTTGCCGATACGATGTATCGGTTAATCGGTAAATCGGCATGTAAAAATGGGTATCGGCAATTATATCGTATCGTCAAAATATAGTCAAATCGTGCGATCTCTATTGTGAACCGTCCGCGTCCCCTCCTTTTACGAAATTTCGATTTTTATTTTGACATTTGCAACTTACAACTGATGCGTATGAAAATTGATATATTGAAAAAGATGCCTAATAGTTGTTTATGAATGAGACCAGATTCCGAATGAGATGGAGGTTGAGGGAGGCGCAACCTTCGCCGTAAGCATTTCTTTGATCAGCAAAAGTTGGAAAATCAAAATTTAGTTAGAGAGGCAAAAGTCGGTGGGAAGGTGGAGAGTGTGGTCGGGAACTCCAAAAAAAAAATTGGCTCGAAAAGTAAAAAAATTACGGAATTGGAAAGATTTATAGCAAAAAAAGTGATTTTCGCGGTTGAAAAAAAACTGGATAATCGGATCGATTTGACAGTTTCTTGAAGCGGTCAAAATGGATTTTGACGAAAGGGTCGTGCGAAAAATTAATTAATAAGGCAATGTAGAAACCTCCGTTTTTCCGGAACGGTTGAGAATAAATATCAATAACTACATGTTTTTGAAACTGGATCGCGAAATGTGGTTATGGATGAGGGTTTCCATTTTAAACAATCCAGTAGGGCATCAAGCCTGTTAAATTTGGAGAGCTATATATTTCTTGACATTAAATTTGGCTTAAATCGGGTAAGACACTTTTAAAAATGTTCCTGTACAGGGTGTCCAGTTTTCGTATGTTTTACGGGTTATCTGCGTTATTCGTAAAGATAGAAGGTTGCGGTTTTCGCGGCACTGTGTTACTTTTTTGAGAAACAAACGATGCCATCAACAGAATTTTTATAGCCCCGTTAGTTTTTTAGATTTTTGAAAATTTTGCATTTTGTATCTCGGTTACGCTGCAACTTATCAAAAAGGTAAAAAATGAACTTATTAGTTTTTTTCAAGTAGAATCCAGTGGCTTGGTCAGATTTTTTCTATGTTTAATTGTTTTCGAGAAAAAAAAAACAAACTTGCATTTTTTTAAATGGGACACCCTATATATTTTTAGCTATTATGATTCAGTTTATCACAAGCTTTTTAAAAATATATGATACTTTACAGCTGTTTTTAATGTGAAACTCAAAATTTATGTTTTTTGTTTATGTTATCTGAAAAAATCTTTATTTACTGTCAGAATAGGTTATCCATTTTCTGTTCTTTATTTCTATTCAGTTTGGATAAATTGCAGTTTTTTCTTAATTAAGGCTGCGAATGCAAATTCGAGAATTATGAAAAGTACGATATGTTCGTTTGTTATATTCATTGCAACGAAAATTCGGATGAAGCATTAGAAGTTTATTTTAACAGGTATGGGCATCTTTATATAATTTTCATCATATTTTAAAATTTATAAAAACGTAATATTCGCAGATTCCCAGAAAGAAGACAGCCGGATAAAAGAATATTTTTAAAAATAAAATCAAACTTAATTGAAATCGGTTCATTTTCCAAACCCCGACCTAGTATTTACAATAAGGAAAACCAGGACATTGATAAAGTAAACGTTTTGGCTTCAATTGAAACAAATCAAAGTAGTTCTTGTAGAACAGTGGAAGGTTCTGTCGGTGTTACAAAATCAAGGGTTCAAACTATTCTAAAAAAACACAAGTTTAAGCCATACAAATTTCATGTCGTACAAAACTTACATCTCGGTGACGCAGAGCGCCGCGTAGAGTTTTGTAATTGGTATTTACAAAATGTAAATAGAGAAAATCATTTTGAAAGAACGATTATATGGTCTGATGAGAATAATTTTACCAGTGCCGGTATATTTAATCGGCAAAATACTAGGTTTTGGTGCCAGGAAAATCAACATGTTATATTTCCACGGGAACGGCAAGGCAGATTTGGGTTTAGCGTTTCATGCTTCATACTGGGAAGTAAAATTTTATATAATATATTCGAAGGCGGTCTTACTGCAAATAAATATTTAGAAATTTTGGAAAACATTGTGCCCGAAATAGTAGAGAATATGCCCCTAGCTCATCTTAATAGCTTATATTTGCAACAGGACGGAGCTCCCGCTCACAATGCTCAAATTGTAAGAGCATATCTTAACAATAATTTTCCTGGCCGCTGGATTGGAACACATGGACCTGTAAGATGACCACCCAGGTCACCCGATTTAACGGTTTTGGATTTTTTTTTGTGGGGCTACCTAAAAAATTAAATTTATACCGTCCAGTACCAAACGATGGCATATTTAAGAGGAGCCACTGAAAGAGCCTTTAGGGAGTTACAGGCACGGCCTTTTATTATTTTAAATGCACTGAGGCGAATCAGAACAATGTGTGAAACATGTCTTAGGCATAATGGAGAACAGTTTGAGCAATATTTATGAGACAGTTTCCTAAATCATCAAATAATTGTAGCTTTTAATTTTTGAACGTATAACACAACTGAGTTAATTGTTATTTATATTTATAAAAGTTATTGTTATAGGTATATATTTTTAAAATTAGTGTTTTATATTTGTGAGAAACTTGTGACAATTATTGTTTAATCTTAAAATTTACCGTGCCGTTTAAAAATATGTAAATTTGTTGAAAAATGTTAATTTTAAGCTTCACATTGAAAACAGCTATAAAGTGTTATATATTTTTAATAAGCTTGTGATAAACTGAATCATAATAGCTAAAAATATATAGGGTGTCCCATTTAAAAAAATACAAGTTTGCTCCTTTTCTCGAAAACAATTAAAAATAGAAAAAATCTGACCAAGCCACTGGATTCTACGTGAAAAAAACTAATAAGTTCATTTTTTACCTTTTTGATAAGTTGCAGCGTAACCGAGATACGGGGGGGGGGGGGACCCAAAATGCAAAATTTTCAAAAACACCCCGTATCTAAAAAACTAAGGGGGCTATGAAAATTATATTTATCGCATCGTTTGTTTTTCAAAAAGTAACACGGTGCCGCGGAAACCGCAACCTTCTATCTTTACTAATAACGCAGATAACCCGTAAAACATACGAAAACTGGACACCCTGTACATACTCCCTACATTTCTTAAGGATGCATTATTTTAATCTTTGAACTGTACACTTCATTTCCTTGTTCACTTTGTAACCAATACAGGACCGTCCTTGGAATATGTTTTGCCGATTTATGGTAATTTCGTTGCGTTTTTCCTGCTCTTTTTAAAAATTCTCACATATACATTTTACGTCACATCCGTGTTCTGTCCGCCTCTGATAAATGCGAGTTTATGTTAAGGTTTACAATAGCATAGTAATGTACTCCATTCAAAGTTAAAGATGTTTTCTTTTAGAAAAATAAAGAATGGTGTTCGAACAGTCACTTAAAAAGAAAATTTAGTTTTAAAGGAAACTCTATAACAAGTCGGGATAAGATACGAATTCTAACACGGGACTAGAGAAATCACATTAGCTGCTGCAGCCGAGTAAATTATTCTTTCAAAATCCATTTGGGTTGACAGGCACGTGTGAAGTTGCGATTTTCGCCGTTACGATATCACGTACACTTTTTGTATGTGTGTGTGCTGCACAGCAAAACTTCTGGTGGGATTTCTAACTTCGTTTTGAAAAGTTGGAAAGAAAACGTGGCTCTCTCGCGTCTAAATTGCGAAATTATTTTTAGATAGTTTAAGCTCAGTCTATTCGAAATGTGGATTGAAGAATGGTTCAAAAATGGCAGGTGTCATGAAAGATATAATAGTATTTGTACGGGGTTTTTACCCATACAGCGCTTATTTAAAGAATATACCGGGTGACCACGAGATAACTAGCCAACTTGCCATTTTTCTAAGAAAAAATATATCGCTTTGAGATTTTGTGTCGTATGGTTACCTTAAATGCAGATTTTGGGTTCTGTTTTTGAAAAATATACGGAAAAACCCTGTAAATTTTAAAATTATTTTCATAATGTACAGGGTGTCCGAAACACATAAAACGTATAAAAGTAGCATAATTTGTGCAATATTTTTCTTTCTGTTTTTACAATCAAAAAGAAACGCGAATTTTGTACGGTTTTGAAAATATGTTTGCATTTTGTTACAATATACCCTCATGTGCACAAAAAATGGCCATTACAATATTTTGATTAAGTTTTAGCACAAGAATAAATAATAACCAGAAGGATTACAGAAAGAGAGATCCGATATTCAGGTAGATTTTGCCGCTCGGGCTTTGGAAGAAATTAAAAGAACTTATCGGCCAGTGCCGCGACGACTAGTGTAGCGATAAGTTGTTCTGCCAGTGGCAGTATTTTATTAAAATTTTTTAAAATATGGAGAATAAATCCAAATCCCACAATGTTTGCTGTGTGTAGAATTGTGATAATAAAAGGTACAATTCCCTCAATCTAAGTTTTTTTAGATTACCAAGTGATCCCGAAAGGTAAGGATAATTTTATACTTAGAGGTATAGTGCGGAAATTAAATTCCGGACAGCATTTCGTTATATTGAACCTATTAATTTTTAGCCTATTAACTACCTACAATATAAGTGTATTAAGTGTATTAAATTTTCGAAGGTATACGTACCTACTGAACCTTTCATACCTTTGTATTGTCTTAATTATAAATATACAGAAAATATACCAAAAAGTGGTAATTTCACTCTGTCACTCACAATATTTTTATTAATTATACCATATAAATTAAATGGTAAAAGCTTAACTTACTAAATTATACATAAATGTCATAAAATGTCAAATTGATGTCAGAATTTTAATCAACGCAACTGTACGTAGACACAAAATTACGCAATAGTAATCTATGTAAATAAAAGTTCCCATATTACATGTCACGCATCCCTTATTAATTATTCTTTCAATGTGACACAATTTTAAATTAACTTTGTTTTTCTTATTCATTGTAGAGCTAAATCTTGGGATATTGCCTGCCAAAGAGAGGATTTGTTAACCGATCTTAAAAAGGCGCATAACTTCCGAGTCTGCGGAGCAAATTTTGAGGATAAAATGTTTACTTTGTTCAATAAGAGGAGGATTATCTCTACTGCAGTTTCGACGGTATTCTCAAAGTTGTCCTCTAGTGAATATATTTCCCAACAGTACAATAATTGTCCCAAGGCCAAAATTAATATTTTACCAGATCTTGTAATTCGTCTAGGTATGATGCTTTTTTAAAGTATTAGCAATATTAAGAATTTGTATTAAATAGGTGTGGTTACCTGTATCAAAATAAAGTTTAGCATTTACAATGTTACTGTAATTTTTCAGGTACTTCGAACACCTTCCAAACAAATTTGAAGATAAAAATTCCGGAATACTCGACAATTAGTGGACCATCTACTGCCATGTCACCAATAAGTACCCAAACAAGTCAAACCTTATCCGTATGTACGCCCCGAGGAAAGAGAAATTGCGCGCTACAGTACATAAGCTTAAAGAGGAAAATAGTGCACTTAAAGAAAGAAGAAAATAATTTATACAGAGCAAAATTTGAATTAATATAAAAATCAAGTCACGCATCTTTGGAGGAATATATAAAATTAACGTATATATTCTGCGAGTCAGAAGAGTTAGCAAACTTTATCAACATACAAGTGTGCCAAAGTATGCACCCTTCAAAAGGTCGCAGATATTCAAAAGATTATAAAATATTATGCATGGCTATGTATTTTACTGAACCAAAATTGTACAAAAATAAATTAACCAATCTTTTTTGTTTGCCAGGGCCAACCAAACTGTTAAAATGCATTTGAGACTTCACTGTTGAGCCTGGTTTAAATAACCCAGATATTACAATTATGAACATTATTTACAAAATTTGGATAAATGTTTTCTCGTTTTTTCTCAGTTTGGATGAAATGTTCTCCATAATTTCTCCATCTCTAACCAAGTTTTCTGTTACTCTTGAAGTACTGCAGGAGACTTCTGGCTTCGTTATATTGTATAAAATTTTATTTGCAACTACCTTTTTATTGTTGACGCTCTCCGCTACATAACTTTCCGCAATAGTTGCAGATTTCCATCCGCCATGTCGCTTGAGGGCTAAGACATCAACTCCAGTATTCGCTAATAAAGTGGCCGACGTTCTTCTAAGAGAGTGTCCAGTATACTCCTTAAAGTTCTGAAAGTTCAGAAATTTAGCAATTTTACTTGGAATTGAAGAAATCGAGTTTTTCTCGACAGGCTGGTTTAAGCACTTTCCATTTTTATATCGCATGAAGAAGCGAGGATTAAAATTCGTCATGTGGGATCTTATATCAATGTAATTTTGAACTATTTTGAAATAACAAACCTTCTCATTGTCACTTTTAGTCACTATAAATTTACGTGCCATTCCATTTTTGGAATCGGGAATAGTAACAAATATGACTTCTTGCCTTAATTCAACATTGTCCATTTTCATTGCACAGTTCACGAGAACGGCACGCTCCAGCAATTCCCATTATCATTACAACCTTCATCATTAAATAAATATCATCGGGGGCTTCAAACAGAAAATTATTTATATCTTCCCTGTCAAACACATTAGATTTTTTGGGTTTATATCCGTCATTTTTTTTTTTTTTAAATGCTCGAAGTTTAGGATACTTGGAAATATCTATGTTTTCCTCTATAAAAAGGGTGGACTTCAGCATGGAATATTCACACCATAAGCTTGATGGAGACTTTAATACAGCAGATTTTTCGTGAAAGTACGCCAAAAGCACGGTTTCTGAAACTGCACTAGCAGTCTTTGTTTGGCACCATTTCTTGAAGTATTGATACGTTGCTTCATACCTCTTCCTCGATTTTTCTGGCAGCAGCGACAGACAAGCGATATTTGCTGATTCTTCTATATCCATTTGGCTGTTATACAAATCAATAATTTCAATTTCTCTCAATTTTTGGCTTGACGTTGTTGATAAAATAACAATGCTTATGATGCTATAGAAACCGGTCAAAGCTGTCCATAATTTCATGCGAAAAGTATCGAATTAAATTAATAAAAATCCAAGAATAAATTCTGCGGTGAGGAGAAAAAATGTTATATACTACATGGGATGTAAGTATATTTACTAATATCGAACTTTGTTGCCAGCCCTCGCTTTCGCTCGGGCGCAAAATCGTTCTCGACTAGTAAATGTTACTTACATCCCTTGTAGTATAAATAACTATTATAACCTTGATAAACAAAATGGTATTCGAGCAGCCCCCAAAATATCACACTCACATGTTTTTCCAAACAATTTTGAAAAAATGAAGGTAAAGTTTGCAACTCAAGTTATGAGCAATACAGTAGCTATTGGCATGAAGATGTTTGTTAATTTTAAAGCGTTACCAGCAGAAGCTACAGCTGATTTTTTTGAGCGAATGGATAAAGTATTTGATTTATTCAATTCATCACAAACATCAGCCTCAAAAACGTTTAATCGGGCTTTCAAAGAATTAGACTATCAAAAATATCGTTTTTGAACGAGTGCATGGATTTCTTTGATCAGGTGCAGGTTTTCAACGGAAATATTAATGTTACAAAAAAAGTGAAATGTATAAATTCTTCAAAAGTTACAATAAATAGGTTGCTTCAAATTTGGAACAGTCTAGGTTCCATAGGATTTGAATTTCTATTTACTCATAGAATAAATCAATATTTTTTTGAAAATCATTTTGGTGTTATTCGACAACATAGTGGCAATTGCCGGAACCCATCACCTATACAATTCCAAAGAGCCTTTAAAAAACTCTTGTGTTTAAATTAATTTCATTCGGGGACAGAGAATTGTGCGGGGGATGGTGACAGTTTACTTTTAAAAATTACAGATATCACTCTCTCGGGAAACCACATCGACAATAAATTCATTGAATCTGAAAATTCAAAGGTAAAAAATGTTTCTCAAAAAGACTCTCAAACAGATAATCATTTAGAAAAGAATTTAAAACGATACACTAGCGGATATCTAATTAGAAAATCACTAGTAAAGCATAATTGTGAAATCAAATCAATCAAAGATATTGACAGTACTTCAATTTTTTGTCATTTAAAAGCCTATGAAAATGGAAATTCGGACTTGTTCGGAAACCTCATGATGCCTATTTATAAATATTTATATGTAGTTAGTGTATATATTTTAGTATGTAGTATTGTGTATAAATAGTAGGAATATGTATAATAATGCGCCATTGTTCATATTTTAATATTAACCATTTCTAGCCAAATTTGTGAATAAATAATATTTAATCATCTAATATTATGTATTATTTGACCATAATTATAACCCAAGGACGGTCCTGTCAGGCAACGTTGAAATATTTGGTAATATACCTGAGACCGGCCCCGGTTTTTCATAAATCACGCGCTGCCAAGGTCATAGAAGATCGCATCGGATCTCTCTTTCTGTTATCCTTCTGGTTATCATTTATTCTTGTGGTTTTAGGCTTGATAACTCTTTTATTTTTGGTCCGATTTTAGTGATTTTTTTAGAGAACTGTAGATACAACTATCAGTTTTAACGCGCCTTCTACAAATTTTAAGTAACATTGGTTATTCGGCATATTATAAAAGGGTAATCAAAATGTTTTTTTTTTATCTAAAACACCCAGTGGAATAATGAAGTAGCCAAATTATTTCAAAATACCAGTTTTCATTTAGAGTCATCTATTGTTTACATTTTGTTTTTTGGTTCATGTCAATACATGCATTTATTCTTACACAAATGCGAAATCATCTGAAATAAGTTAATTTTCTCCATAATTGTAGCAACAATTTTATTGATTAAACCCTGTATTTTCTCTTTTTTTTTCTCTCTAAATCCATACTGGAATCTACTAATTGAATAAGTTTTATGTCGTATTTTTGTGACAAATTTACTAATTACCGATTGTGCCGTTTACGCCGTAAGCATTGATTAATTAATGGTGTTTTTAATCAATGATTATTATTTGTACATGAGTTGCACCACCAAATATAGGAGTCCGTTTAGTTCACCAAAAAATACACTTGGCAACAGTGCAGTTTTGCAAAAAGTTCAGGTTATTTGCTAATTTCAGATCGATGAATTTATAGGTTAAAATCATTTTTCAACGTCCACTTTGAGTACTAAGACAGCTTCATTTGGTTTTTGTTTAAATTAAATAAAAAATAGATATTTCATTTTCATTGTATTGCGATGGATTACGACAAAAAGAAAAGAAAACGATGTGCACGCTTTACTGCCGAAAAAAGATTGTTTATAGTAAGCATTTGTACTCGTTATAAAAATGTATTAGATAATAAGCAAAACTGACAATATCTCGGAAATTCGATTTGGAATAAAATAGCAATGGGTACCACACTATTGTTCCTAAAAATAAAAGCGGGTAAAAATCATACTTTACTGATACAAATCATTATCAAATTCCATGATTTCTGAGATTAAGTAAATGTAAAACAGTGCTTTTAGTGAGGCCAAAACGCCTAAAGAATGAACATTAAATTATCCAATTCATCAAAATAATTTTTTTATTATAAGTCTTGCGCGGAAATTCGAAATCAAGAATATCTAGAATTTCCGGATCGTCATTTGCAAACATATCTTCAACAATAGTGCGGAAAGTGATACTTTCCCGCACGCGACTGCAGTTGACCCAAACGACGCGGAGCGGAGTTCGGGCAAGCGGTCAAAGGCGGGAAAGAGACTTTACGCATGAGTTAGGAACATTATTTTTTCCACGACCGTATATACAAAAAATATACCTACTTATTTTTCAAAAATTATTTTATTTCAACATATACATATACCTATACAAAACTTTGACTAAAAAGCTACTAATTATTATGCATGTTAATATTAAAAACACAATTTGTTGAATTCTGTAAATTATTTAAAATTGCCCGTCCAGTGGAGTTATTTGGTTTTAACTGGTAAGTGCATAAAGATGACGTCGATGGGGATAGCATCGGTTGCAGGTCGCATAAAGATGACGATGAGGGTGACGGCTACGGTTGTAAGTCATTTGTAGATGAAAGAATTTTATTCGATATGTTTTTCTTCAGATTCTCGGAGTCCTCCAAATAGCCCTCAGCGACAGTAGTAGACTTCTAGCCACCGAGGCGTTTTATGTTGGTTATCCCTTCAACTGAGTCTGCTAGACACGTTGCCGAAGAACGTCTGAAACTGTGTCCTGTATAACGTTCTGGGTTAGGTAGGCGCAAATATGCAGCAATCTCTGCTCTCATCTTACCGACAGTGTTTAGGCCAACGCATTGAACTGAGCATTTTCCTTTCTTATAATTAATAAAAAAGCGGCGGTGCGAAGTAGTAGGTGGTCGTAAATTTGCGTACTTTCTGTACAGCATCAAATAGGTTCCATTATTTATTTCTTCAGATAAAACAAATGATCTTGACGAACGATTTTTGGAATCAGAAATTTTCAACAGTAATATACCGATAGAGGAGGCGTCTTATCGGTAATACCGATGTTTTTAACAAGAAATCGATTTTCTGACAAATTTTTACGAAATGTAATTTTTACTTATAATCTGATATGATCCCGAGAGCTTTAGCTCGAGGGTCTTATCTTTGATTATAAGTAAAAATTACATTGAGTGAAAATTTTCTTGGAAAATCGAGTTTCGAGTGAAAAACGGAGGTATGAAGATAAGAAACCGCCTCTAGAGGTGTATTTTATTGGATAATTTACTGAACATAAAAATGAAGGCCGTCTCATAAAGGTAAATATACAAGTTAGAGGTGTTACTAATTTTTTATTTAAGTAAAAAAGCTACAAGCGTCTTTTCGAAAGCGTCTTTTCGAGCTAGCGGTAGTCTTATCGGGTAAGACGACCGTTACCAAGGTGGTTGCTATGAAAATGAGCGTTTTGATTGGTTCAATAAAAGTGAGGTGAATTATCACAACAATTAGATTGCCTTTATCTTGAATGTCGTCGACAGTGATATTTGCAAGCTCCGCTCTGCGAAGAGCGCCTACCTCTTCCTTATAGGTTTTCGCCCCTTTCTCCTTACACCATGTTGTTAAATGATCGTATTGCTTTTCATACCATAGTCTGGATTTGGCAGGTAACAGCTCGGAATTTACTTTATCTGCAGCCTTCAAAATGGCTTCGGGAAGGCCTTCGTCGGATGAATCCATTAAATATTGCTTTGATTCGGTTTAATTTAGAGAAAGACTGTATACTGTCACTTCGAAGACGCTTTGAACAACTTTGGGTAATTTTCCAGTTTATCGGCTTATGCGAAAAATGGCGTAAAATGAAAAACGTTTCTTGCAATATGTAGCACGTACTTTCTAAACGACAAATCCGCGAGCGGAAAACCATTTTTTTAATTGGAAATATTAAAAAAAAGTGAAAATAGTCTACGACAAGCACTTACCGTTTTGCCCTTTTTTGACCGAAAAATACACAGACTTGTAATAAAATCGGTAGAAATACTAACGGGAGTATTTTTCAAAAGTGATCGTGTGGAATTTATTAGTTTAAAGTGGTAATTTGTTATAAAAAAAACTTGGAAAAAGTGTGAGTGACAAGTGAGGTTATGTTTCTCTGGCTATATTTTGAATGCGATTGACGGGGACGGGGCACTGACGCGAGTGTTCTCGATTGTTCCTATCGATAGTACAGATGTTGCCACACTGAATTAATGTCGTATATGCCTTGTGACAAAATGTGTGTTTTTGCCAAAATATGACTTTTTTTTTGAAATCCTAATCCGTTTACGGAGAGGTGTTTTTTTCAGTGCAATTGTTTAAAAAAACGTAATAATTATAGACTTATATTGGTTAAACAGGCGCTAACACGGCATCTAATCCACCTTTTTGGTTCCATTTCGCCTTTTTCGCCAAAAATATATGTTCTTCGGACACACTGATTTTTCGTATTTTTGCACATATTGAATTAAAAAAATCGCTTTGCGCTCGCAGATTTATTATTCCTAAAGTATATGCTACATAAATCAACAAGAGTTTTTTATTTGTCACAAGACACACGGCATATATTCAGCGTGGCAACACTGCAACATCTGTACTATCGATCGATAGGAACAATCGATATCACTCGCGTCAGTGCCCCGAGAGCCGAAGTCAAAATATAGCTAGAGAAACATAACCTCACTTGTCACTTACACTTTTTACAAGTTTTTGTTATAACAAATTAACACTTTACACTTATAAATTGCACACGATCACTTTCGAAAAACACTCCCGTTAGTATTTCTACCGATTTTATTACAAGTCTGTGTATTTTCCGGTCAAAAAAAGGGCAAAACGGTAATTGCTTGTCGTCGACTATTTTCACATTTTTTTTATATTTGCAATTAAAAAAATGGTTTTCCGCTCGCGGATTTGTCGTTTAGAAAGTACGTGCTACATATTGCAAGAAATGTTTTTCATTTTACGCCATTTTTCGCATAAGCGGATAAACTGGAGTGGTACCCAACTTTGACGTTGTAGTAACAATGACACTTGTTTATAATAGCAAGTGATATCAAACCACCCGTCACAGGTTGGTTTAATAGTTGTTTAGTGACATGACTTGGATTAGAACACAACAAGAGTAATACAATAACCTGATAACGACTAAGAGAAGCGTTTTCTTTCTCTACCAACTTCACTATGTCACTTCCTACAAAAAAAACGCAGTTTGTAAAAAATAATCTGATATGATCAAAGTACTAAATCTGATTGACTTAATCATTTTTATCGTTACCTGATGCCATAAAATTCATATTTGCATGCAAGGGACAAACGCAAACCATGTGAGTCCCCCCTGAACCTGCTAGCACACAATGAGCTGGTCGTAAATCGCAAGATTTTGACAGGCCTATTTTTATATCAGGATTTTCATATGAATTTCGTATAAATGAACCTCAAATTCCCCAATATCAAACGTTTTTAAAAAACTACAGCTTTCCCGTCAATTTTGACCGATTTCGTATCTTTTTGTCCGGACATTAAAGCACTTATATCGTCGAACTCATAAAATTCTTTCACTTTCAGTACAGTTTCTGCCGAGATAACTTTCCCTGCAATAATATAAATGAAAATTAGCATGTCCTAATAACCGTTCTATCTTATGAATATTTATGGCTGATTAATCCTACCAATTGTTTTCGGATGCACAGATAAAATTCCATTTTTTCTCTTTCAAGTCTCGAGCTTTTCTAATCATTGCTTTAGAAGCCGCATTCATGCTCAATTTAGATGGCAAAACAGTTAGTAAATTTAGGTTTCAAATCTGATATGGAATGACCCATACGCTAGTCAATTTGACATGATGCGAAACTTACTCAATTAGTAGAATTTGGTGAGAATTTAATCACTTATATTGTTACTACATTCTCATAATGACCAAAATGATGCAGACGTTCCAGAACAAGGTGCTGTGTATATAGTGAATGCTCCTTGGTATGTTCGCAGCTCTGATCTCCATCGAGACTTTGGAATTTCAACAGTGAAAGAAGATATCAAAAGGTATGCTGGCAAGCATGAAGCCCGACTTCACCTACATATCAACGCAGAGTCGAAGAAGCTCTACAGCTGCTGGACAATCAACATCACGTCCGAAGACTGAATAGGACCAAGCCGTTTGATCGTTGTAGTGTGTAAAATAATAAAAGCAGAGCACAAAACGCAAGTAAATGTGTATCCTCTAGCTTAAGCAATCTAATGGACATCAATTCAAGGGTGCGCTTTGACCACCTTCCATCTGTTGCTCTTGCAAGATGGCCCGCCCAGTTCCACTTCAGGTTTGCGATTCGTTCTATCACATTCGTGGCTCCCGTTCTCTGACGTATAGTCGTATTAGGCACCTTATCTCTCGAGGATAAACCCAGCATCGATCACTCCATAGACCTCTGAGCGACTCGTAACTTATTCACTGTTTTTTTGGTAAGCGTCAACGTCTCTGCCCCATAGGTCAGTACTGGCAGGACACACTGATCGAATGTTTTCCTTTTGAGACATATAGGTATGTTTGTTTTAAAGACATCCTTAAGCTTGCCAAATGCCGCCCATGCTTAGCCTATCCTTCTTTTCAATTCGCAGGTTTGGTTATCTCTGCCGATCTGCACCTCATGCCCCAAGTATTTATAAGAAACCACCTGCTCAACACGCCTGTTTTCCACCGAAATATCCTCACTCAAGACGAGATTAGTCATGTATTGTGTCTTTGAGAAGTTTATTTTTAATCCCACATCTTGGCACACCTCGTGAAGGTCCTTCGGCATACTCTGCGCCTGGTCTACACTGTCAGCTATTATGACTATATCGTCGGAGAATCTCAGGTGGCTTAGAAACTCTCCATTGATGTTTATGCCCCTGTTTTCCCAGTTCACTCTCTTAAAGGCATACTCCAATACAGCAGTAAAGAGTTTTGGGGATATTGTGTCGCCCTGACGGACTCCTCTTCCAATTTGAGATTTATTTGTGCTTGTGTGCAGCCTTACAGTTGCCTTTGCCCGCTCATATATGCTCTTTAGCAGTAAGGTATATCGATGATCAACACGAGCGTCCGCCAGCGCTAACAACATTTTGTGATGGTTTACTCGGTCGAATGCCTTTTCGAAATCCACAAAGACCATGATGAGCGGCCGATTATACTCGATCGACTTTTCTATCAGGCCCTTGATAGTTAGAAGGTGGTCATTTGTTCCGTAACCTGCTCTGAAACCAGCTTGTTCGCGCGGCTGATATAGATCTAGTTTAGATGTCAAGCGTTTTGCTATTATCTTTGGAGTATATAGTTTTCCAATCTTGAAATGTCTCCCTTTTTGTGCATTATAACTATTTCAGCGTTATTCCATTGAGAAGGTGTTGTCCCTTTTTGAAGACATGCGTTAAAAAGCATGTTTATCGCCTTAAGCAATGTGCTTCTGCCTGCTTTGATTGATTCTATGGTGATTTCGTCGTCTCTTGGGGATTTGTTATTTTTCATTTCCTCCAGCGACTTTCTTATTTCATCCATGGTAATATAAGGTATATCTTCGGAGCCCTGATTTTGGACGTGAAGTAAGCGAGGCATATTTTCTGTGGGGGAGGAGTTTTCTTCTTTATAAAGCAGGGTATAGAACTCTTCTACTATCTTCACAATCTTTTCTCTATTTGATGTGGTTTGGCCAGTCCTGTTTTGAAGTTTGCAAATCATCGTGGTGCCGGGAGCTAGATTTCTTCGGAGGGTCCTCAGGCTTTTGTTGTTTTCAATGACATTGTTTATTTCTTCTGTCCCTAACCTTCTTATGTCCCTCCTTATATTCCTTAAAATATTTTTATTTAGGTTCCTCAGTTGGTCTGCGTTTGTAGAATGTCTGTCGTCTGAGCGTTAACTCTCTTCTTTGTTTCATGAGTTTTTTTGTTTCCTTACTAAGCTTATCTTTAACTTTCAGGTCTTTCAAGCACCACCGCTCTTGTGCCTTTTTTACCGTTTCATTAATTTGTTGGTTTAGTACTTTAATAGCCACATGATCTGCTTCCATTACGTCGGCGTTCTCTATATCCCGCCTTATCAACTCCTGGTAGGCACCTAGGTCTTTGAGATGTGACCATTTCCGTGAAGGACGTTTTGAAATCATATTTTCTCTCTCCCGCTTTGTGTTTGTGACCACCTTGGCTCTCACCATTCTGGTCCGAACCAAATGTGAATTTATTCAAAACATTTACATCATGTATTATGTTTTTCCTGTCGGTGATTATAATATAGTCTATTTCATTTTTATTTATTCCATTTGGACTTGCCCATGTCCATTTCCTCTGTTCGCTTTTCTTGAAGAAAGTGTCTATGGCGTATAGTCTATGGTGGGACATAAAATCCAAGAGCATATTTCCTCGTTGGTTTCTTGGATCATAACCGGGTTCACCCATAGCTATTTCGTTTTCGTCTTCCTTTCGTCCAAGCTTAGCTTTGAAATCACCGATGATAATGTTGTGATGGGCCGGTGACTGACTCATTGCCTTTTCGATGTCCTCGTAGAAGACTTCTTGTCCTATAGACTAGCTTTAATAGGTAAAACACCAGCAGGTGTTTTATTTAAAAAAAAATCACAAACTATTTCAAAAACCGTTTAAGTGAGGTATATTATTAAATAATATATAAAAGTATATTTATAAAACTCGGAAAAAAACTTGCAAATCAGAAAATATAGCTTTAATATCCCTGTATATTTTGCTTATGTTTGGTTTTTAAGATGTTGGGCCCTAAGAACAATAAGTTATAACTTTTCGCCTTCAGTGCTGTTTCTTTTTTGCTTTAATCCCTTTGTTAGACTTTTGCGACCAAGCCAGTGTGTGTGTCTTATTGGTCTCTATATTCAGTTTATTCCAGTAGAGAGCTATTTCCATGAAATTAGCTCAATGGAGAATAAGCAAAATAGTTGTTTAGTTCAATTTAATCTCTGAACTGTGTTTTAAAAGCACGAACTGGCGGCAAAAAAAATGTTTTGTCATTCGCTAGGTCGCTCAGCTTAGAGAATCACGTGTGCGGCTGATTTATTTTCCTACCCTAAATTAGAATTCGCGGCCGTGACGTCGTTTGCTGTAAAATATATTGAATTAAAGTGTCGGAAATGCGCGAAATCGCGTTATTTTGCAGTTAAAAAAGCGTTGTTCATCTGACAGCAATTTATTGCATTCCGGGAGCTCGATGGAAATTTAATTATTTTTTATTTAAAATGTATGTAGCCTCGCTGTGAAAAAGGCAATGAAAAGTGTTAAAAATTACTGCTATTACTTTAAAATGCGTCAATATAAAATTGAAAGAAATATCAGTTGGAAGCAGTATATAGAAAAGAAAATTATACCGGGTGACAATGGAACTACTATCCGGGCTGGCGTCTCAAAACGACTTTAGATAAAAATTTAAAATTTTTGTCGACGTCTGGGTTAAGTAATGTGCATATTTTAAGCAAAAAAACAAATAACAATCGCTTCCGGTTTCACCGGAAACGATTAAAATTTTGATATTTTAAATTGCAACCCTCGTATATTTTTGCATATTTGAATGCTGCGAAAAATTCTAAACATTTTATGTAGCATGTCCTATACCTAAACTTAACAGATTTTGACTTATGGGGCTTTAAAGTTTGAACTATTTTAACATTTAATTCATTTTTCCAAAAAAAAACGAAGAGCGCTACGACCAAAACAAACGGTGCAATTCGTACTTCATTAAAGGCACTCTAGGATAGTAGAATAAAAAAACTGATGCTAGCAATTTTAAAAAATCGATATTTTCGACAAGTCGTTTTTCAGTTTTTAATCAATTTTTGTATGAAAACGGTTTAACTTACAACCATAGGACTTTCACTACCCTATCTTACTTTTTTATCTTCTATCCATTTATATTCTCAGTTTTCATTTTCAAACAACGGATATTATTTAATAACTCGCAAATGCAAACGTTTCAAAACTACAAACAAATACTTTATTATACAAAGGTGTACACATGATTAATATTAATTAGCTAATAATAAAAGAAATGAAAAAAACGAACCTAATCATAATGAAGATTTTCAAACCCGACCTTCTTGTTCAATACAGGTCTCACACTTTTCAACAATTTTCCGTAATACATTTTCTTTTTGAGGTATACTAATATCATTAATAGCCCTAATAATTCGAGTTCTTAAAATGTCCAAATTTTCAGGTGGAGTTAAATAGACTTTTTCTTTGATATGACCCCAGAAGAAAAAATCTAGGGGCGTCAAATCTGGCGAACGTGCTGGCCACCTTACAGTGCCATTTGTCTCTATCCATCGGTCCCCAAACCTGTCATTTAAATAGTTTACACAAATCCTAGCATTATGAGCCGGCGCACCATCTTGTTGAAAGTAAATGTTGGGAATTTGTACAAGAGGTAAATTGTCCAGAAAATCGTTGACTGTTGTTTCCAAAAACTTCAAATAAGCTTGCGCTCTAAGGTGCTCATTAAAAAATATTGGACCCACAACTGTCGTTCCTAAAACACCTAGCCACACATTAACACCGAAGCGTTCTTGAAATGATCCTTCTCTAAATAGATGGCGATTTTCATTTGCCCAATATCTTACATTGTTCCTGTTGAACATTCCCAGATTCGTGAAGCGAGACTCATCAGAAAATAATATCAATCTATGAAAGTTATTATTATGGTTATGATTTTCCATAAACCATCGGCAATATTGAACTCGCCGAGCAAAGTCGTTAACACCCAAGTGTTGGTGGATTTGGTATTTGTAAGGCTTGTACTTATGTTTCTTCAAAATTTTTCTTGCACTTTCTATGTTAACTCCAACTTCATTTTCAATTTGGCGAGTAGAAATATTTGGATCAGCATTCACACATGCCAGAACGTTTATTTCTGCTTCTTCGCTAATAATAAAATTTTCTTCATTTTCATTTTGGGGAACTGTTTTCAAATGTTGTACCAGCCACGGAAAAGAAGCATAGCAGGGTTGGTTTCTGTCGGGGTATCGTTCTGCGTGGAGTGTTTGAGCCTGCCTTTTATTTTGCAAGCACTCGCCATAAACGAGAAGCATATCTATTTGTTCGGCTCTTGTAAAAATTACCATTTGAAACAGATTACAAAGAACTACGCCAAAAAAAATCACGAAATAAGAAACGATAATTTACAAGAATTTCCAACAATCTGCAAAACACACTAGGTGATAAAAAATAACTGACATAGGTAATATAATTGTTTCTAAAAACCATAGCAACCTGTGTCACGGCTAATATGATTATTTTAATTTTAGTAAAAAGAGCATAAACGTCCAGCTGGTTCAACAATAATATCCGTTGTTTGAAAATGAAAACTGAGAATATAAATGGATAGAAGATAAAAAAGTAAGATCGGGTAGTGAAAGTCCTATGGTTGTAAGTTAAACCGTTTTCATACAAAAATGGATCAAAAACTGAAAAACGTCTTGTCGAAAATATCGATTTTTTAAAATTGCTAGCATCAGTTTTTTTATTCTACTATCCTAGAGTGCCTTTAATGAAGTACGAATTGCACCTTTTGTTTTGGTCGTAGCGCTCTTCGTTTTTTTGGAAAAATGAATTAAATGTTAAAATAGTTCAAACTTTAAAGCCCCATGAGTTAAAATCTGTTAAGTTTAGGTATAGGACATGCTACATAAAAAATGTTTAAAATTTTTCGCAGCATTCAAATATGCAAAAATATAAGGGGGTTGCAATTTAAAATATCAAAATTTTAATCGTTTCCGGTGAAACCGGAAGTGATTATCATTTGTTTTTTTGCTTAAAATATACACATTACTTAACCCAGACGTCGACCAAAATTTCAAATTTTTATCTAAAGTCGTTTTAAAACGCCAGCCTAGGTAGTAGTTCCATTGTCACCCGGTATAGCTAGCTACGCAAGAGAAAGCTTATATACCCAATAGAAAATTTAAAAGCTCGTCAAGTTTCTGACTTATTAACACAATTTTATTTGAAAAGTTCTTTGAAAAAGATATTCCAATTCGGTTCTAAGTCAGTGTGTCCATGCAATGGCATGTGTCACGTCACTGTTGTTATCGGAAAAATTCGATTTTTACCTGAAGAACGCCTTTTTTTTCCTTATCACGATTTTTGAAATGTTATAAAACCTGAGACTATCAAAAACTTCCCGAGATATATCACTTCAATCATTTACATTATGTACACCTACGCTATTTCATATTTTAAAAGGTAAATAAAACACGAGCTATTTATATTTTCCGATTTTAATATGAGTTTAGCTTAAATCATTCATAACTTAAGAGATCCGCTACACAAGAAACGGTCAAAAACGTTACAAAATATTAAAGTAACATCGCTTTAGTGTAAGACGATAAAATATTATTATACAAAAATTGGCTTGGCTAAAGGTTTTAAATTTTTTCATGACTATAAAATCAACACACACAAATTAGCCAAAAAGACGAAAGAAATGTAGGAAAAACGAACTTTTCACACCTGGAATACTTAAGCTACATAAATTAAAAAACGCATTTTTAAGACATCTTGTATATTTGAATTTTCGTATTTCAACACACTTGTATAGATAATCCTTTTCATTAGTAATATGCAAAAAATATCAGTTCTGTAGTATAGGTACCTATTTTCCCATTTTTAATATGAGTTGTGTTCAAATCAAACATAATTTATTTGGACACCTGGTAGACTAAAGCCGTCAAAATTGTTACGAAATATTAAATAACATCGCCAGAGTTGGTTGGTTAAAAGTTTTAAATTTTTACCTAACTTAATATCCATCCTGTATATACACATATAAATTAACCAAGTAGTATATAGATATCTAAGAAAAACGAACTTTTCCGATCCTCATTCATTTCAGTTAAAAGGTAACTTTTGACCAACGTAAATTAGAAATCTACAATTTAAAGGAAGATTTTAAAATTCAAATTTTACGTGTTTTGAGGAGCGCTTCCCGATGATGTATTTACTATTCAAACAATTTCTTAACCTATAAAATATAAAAAGTTCAATCGTTCCACCGAGAACCGTTTTTGAAAAAGCTTTAAGAAAATGAAAAAATGTCGATTTGACCTCACTACTACTACTACTGCTACTACTACTACTTTTTTTTTTTTTTTTTTTTTTTTAGTGGTAAAAAAATCTTTGAAAGACTTCCGACCGATTTATCTTGTGTAGCCGGAGTATGTCGGATTCTTACCGACTAAAAAACTTCCCCTCCCTGTTCGTCTACTACTATCTGGCACTACCGTGGCTGGGTATACTTCAGATAGCAGTCTCTGTCCTCTATCTTTTATTCCTCCGTTGTCTTTCGTTCCTTTCTTTTTCTTTTATATTCATTATCTTTCTTATCATATCTTGCACGATGTTCCACTTTTCCTCACTTTCTAACATATGTGTTACGAAATTGTCTTCGTCCAGATTCTGTCCAAGCGTAAGGTGAGTATGCTGTCTTTGTCGTTCAAACCTTTCACAGTGAAATAGTGTGTGCCCCACGGTATCGTCTTCCTCGCAATACATACATCGAGTGCTTTCTGCGGCCCCAATTCTTTGAAGGTAAACAAAAAACGACCCGTGTCCTGTAAGTACTTGTGTGGTATAATAGTCAATTCTTCTGTGTTTACAGTTTATCCACTGTCTTATGTCTGGAATCAATTTTTTGGTCCATTGTCCCTTTGTCGTGTTTTTTTGTCCATATGTCTTGCCATTTGTCTAGAGTTCTGTGTCTTTCGTCCGTCTCTTCTGCCTTCTTAGTTATCGTATTGACGTGGTCTCTAAAAGTAAGATGCTTTCCGATCACTATTCCAAGGTACTTTATTGACTGACTTGGCTCTATTTGTTTATTCATTAAATTAAAAATTATGTTGTCCGTGCCTTTTCCTCCTTTAAGAACCACAGCCTCTGACTTTTCGGGTGCCAGTTCCAGTTTATGCATCTGGAGCCATCTGTTAATCCTCCACAAGGTCTCGTTTGTTCTGAGAATAAGCATTTCAATGTCGTCAGCATTCACCAAGATGACCAGGTCGTCTGCAAAAGCTATCGTCCTTGCATTTTCTCCAAGGTCCAGTCTAAGTACCCCATCGTAGATGATGTTCCATAGCAATGGCCCGATTACTGAACCCTGTGGAACTCCCATTGTCATTTCCTGTTCAATGCCTGCTATGGTGAGCTTTCTGCCCCTAAAGTAACTTTCGACACAGTTAATTAAATATTGCGATGTTCCTCTTCGTCGAAGTTCCCGGATAATGTATCTCCATGTAGCGGAATTGAAAGCGTTTTGTACGTCCAAAGTTACTAAGACACACCACCTCTCTCTCGTTTCCTCCAGATGATTTACAACGCTTTACACCGCTTGTACTGTAGATTGCCCTTTTCTAAAACCGTACTGGTTTTCTGAGAGTCCTCCTGTTTCTTCCAGTTCTTGTTCCAGCCTTCTCTTAATCATGGTTTCGTATAGCTTTCCCATTATGTCTAGGAGGCATATTAGTCTAAACGCTGACGTGTTCTCAGGAGATTTTCCATTTTTTAGCAAAAGGCAGACTCGGGCGATCTTCCATCTTTCGGGAAAGTCTTGGTTTTGAAGCAGACCGTTCAGCGTCGCAAGTACGAAATTTGGTGCCACTTTAATTATTTTTTTTCTACCTCTGGTGGGATTGTGTCCGGGACGGCTGCTTTCCCGCTTTTTATTTTTGCACCTGCTGCTATAACCTCCTCGACGCTAAACAAGTCTGAATTCTCGACCTTCTCTCCTCTGACCCAGGTGTCTTCTCGGCTAGGGAAAAGTTCTTTTAGTATTTTCGCTTTTCTTTCATTGGAGATATTAAAAGGAGTCGAGGGACTTTTTAAGTGCTTTGTCGCAATCGTGTATCCATTTCCCCATAAATTCGTGTCAAGTTCTTTGCACAGGTCCCGCCAATGCTGCGCTTTTGCCTTTTTATGAGTTTTTTGAGTTCTTTCCTCTTGGTCTTATAGTCTTCGTTGAGTTCGTTTAGTTCAAGGTTATATATATTTCTTCTTGTTTTTTGACGTAAAAGGATTCTTCTAGACATCGTGCATTGGTTTCGTTGAGATTCGATGTCCTCATTCCACCAGTATGGTACCTGCTTGGTTCTTCTTCTAGTGCGTAATGTACAACTTTTTTTATACGCTTGGGTAAGCGCTTTCATACAGTGGTCTACGGTAATTTCGTTTTCTTGTCCTGTCGCATTTGTTATTTCTTGCAGCTCCTCTTTGAGAATGTTCTTGTCGAAGTACGTTTTCTGTCGTTCATATTGTATTTTTAGTCTTGTCTTTTGTCCAACTTCGAAAGAGATAAAACAGTGATCACTCATGGGTTCATCGTCAAGTACTTTCCAGTTTGAGATGGTTTTTGCTAAGTTTTGGGTGGAGCAGGTGATATCGATGAAGGACCTGCTTGCACCCCTTACAAACGTTGGTTTGTCCCCCTTGTTGTGTATTATTAGGTCCAATGTGTCCATCCATTCAATAAAAAACTCCGCCCTAGAATCAGTTATATGTGATCCCCATCGATGTGATTTTATGTTTAAGTCGCCAAGAATAATGGCCTCTTCGGAGTGCTGTCTAACTGTTGTCATTAGCGTGTCCACATAGGTTTTAAATTCATTTAGAGGAAGATTAGGGGAGCAGTAGCAGCAGTAAATACTGTAGTCTTTAAGAATGATCCTAATAAAACCGTCTCTGCTTTCAGTTGATTTTACCGGCACATCTTTGTTTCGAAAATATACTGCGACGTCCATGTTCCTGTCTGTCGTCCACCTAGAATCTTTCATTAATATTCTGTTAGGTTCGCTTGTTAACATTATGTCGATTTCCTCTCTTTCCGATACTACTACTACTACTACTACTACTCCAGGGAAATATCGACCGGGATGCCAGTGCTATGGACTTAGTGTACAGAATTGCAGAGAAACACAAGGTGGATATAATAATAATGACAGAACCTAATCGTAGAAAAGTAACACAGAGTAACTGGCTATACGATAACGGGTTAGATGTGGCTATGAGAATGGAGAACAGAATACTAAATGCGGAGCGATAAGGCAAAGGTGACGGCTTTGTCTGGATGGAGACTCCCTTATTTACAAAAGCTAAGAATAAACATGAAAGAACAAGTCAAGGAGATAATAGTAGGGGGCGACTTTAACGCAAAATCGGGCATCTGGGGATCTAAAATAGAGGATAAGAGAGAAGAGAGAGAAGGTGGAATGGCTAGCAGAAGAAGACCTGGTGGTACACAACAAGGATAACATGCGAACGTCTATAAGAGGAGAAAGCAAATCATTTATAGACGTGACGTTTAGCACCAGGAAAATTGCAAAACAAATAGAAAATTGGAAGGTACTGGAAGAAGAGAGTTTAAGCGCCCATTAACATATATCTTTTGATATACTCGAGAACAGGAATACTCCGGAAATAAACAAAAACCAAGGGTGAAGGATAAGGAAAGTAAATTTACCAAATATGACAATAGAACTGAACAAGCTACTCCCAAGGGATCGGGACCAAAAAATGTCCGTAACCGAAATCACCGACGCCATAACTAAAGCGTGCGACAAGGTATTTGGTAAGAAGAGAGGACACCCCACACGAAGGCCCATGTATTGGTGGTCGGAAGAAGTAGCCCAAACCAGACGGAATTGTCTCAAAAGTAAAAGATCTGCGGTAAGAGCAAATAAAGGAACAGATGAGGTAAGGAAGAGAGTATGTCAGGAGAAATACAGGACTAGTAGAACAAAGCTAAAGAAAACAATCACTAAGGCAAAGAAAAAGGCATGGAGGGAGGTTATATCCGAGGTGGACGACGACTTTTGGGGCAGGGGGTATCGAATTGTCACGAAGAAGTTGACGCTGAACATACCTGTTGCAATAAACGAGGAGGAAAGCCTAAACCTTGCCAAATCCTTATTCCATACAACGCCAAACAAAAAATAGAACAAAAAACAGTAAGAGCAGAGCATATAAGCCTATTCACAGAAAAAGAGCTAATAAATGCCGCAAAGAAAATCAAGGAGAAAGAAGCTCCGGGTCCCGACAATATTCCCCTGGAAGTGATAAAAGCGGTAGTGGAAAACCATACGAAAAGGCTCCTGGATACCATGAACGGACTGTTAACCCAAGGGGAATTTTCGAGGCAATGGAAGGAAGCACATCTAGTACTCATAGAAAAGGAAAGAAAACCGGAACAACTGGGTAAAAAATACCGGCCAATATGTTTATTAAACCTACTGGGGAAGCTGCTAGAACATTTATTATTAGTGCGACTTAAAGAAGAACTAGACAGAACCGGGAGCTTGTCAAGAAATCAACACGGCTTTTGTAAAGGAAAGTCGACCATTAGTGTACTAAAGGCGGTATGCGAAAAGGCAGATGACGTAATGAGCGACCCACGGTATAGGAGAAAGTGGTGCGCGTTGATAACGGTGGATGTCAAAAATGCTTTTAACGCGGCACCATGGAACGGGATTCTGGGAGAACTAGAAAGAAGAAACATCGCGCCATACCTATACAATATATAATATGCCAACTACTTCGAAAACCGAATATTAAATGTTGGCCATGGAAAGAAACTTGAGGTCACTGGAGGTGTTCCACAGGGATCGGTAATTGGTCCTACCCTTTGGAACATCTATTATGACAACGTACCAAGGATTTCAATGCCTGTTAGGGTTACCCTGATTGCCTATGCAGACGACTTGAGAGTACTGGTGGAGCATAGACAAGCCGACTTGCTGGAGACGATAGCGAACCATGGTTAGGTTAGGTTCGGTTAGAGTGGCAGACTTCTGGTCTATCCAGACAGTCTCACGTAGTCCTATAAGGACCGTTGTGTTACCACACATGTTCTGCGGAACCTATCAGCATCAGCTCCCTGATGGCTAGTGCGAAGTACGGCGTAGAAGAATCTTGGCAGCGGCAGCTCACTCAAACCAGCCACTACTGTTGATAAACCTAGTAAGTCGACCCAGTTGTAAGCTGCTTACTTCCTCCAGATTATTGAAGAATGGTTCGCCCAAGGCATTAAACCTTCTTCTTGCAAGGCCAGGGCATTCACACAAAAAATGTTGAATGCTTTCCTCCTCTTCTTCGTCTCTGCAACTTTTGCAAAAGTCGTTAGCTGGTATTTGCATACGTTCAGCATGTCTACCGAAAAGACAGTGTCCGGTAACCACGGCAGTGATATTTCTTAAGTCCTTCCGACTGGGTTGCAATAACGCTGCGGTTTTCTTGTTATCAATTAGGGGCCACAACTGCTTGGAGATGCTACAGGTTGTTAGCTCTGTCCATCTGCTTATTGCAAGTTGTTTGGCTGTACAATCTATCTCCTCTTTGACTAATCCCAGCGGCCAAGCCACGGCATTCTCTGCTAGATCGGCGGACATGCCCGCGCCCTCCTTGGCGAGCGCATCAGCAGACTCATTGCCATCTATGCCGTGATGACCAGGAACCCAACACAGAGTGACTCGATACCGGGCACCAAGTATGTGAAGATTGTTGCGACATCGTCTCACTAGTTATGATTTAATGTTGTTGAAACGAATTGCCTTTATCGCTGCCCGACTATCTATATAGATAGCTATTGACGCAGCTGCTCTCACGTCTTGACGTTCCTGCAGGATTTTTACTGCTTTATCTACTGCCATCTCTTTTGCTTGAAAAATGCTGCAGTAGTCCGGAAGTCTATATGATCTCTGTATTTTCATGCTCTCAGAGAAGATTCCAGCTCCCACTCCGACGTCCATTTTTGAACCGTGCGTCTCGTCTGTGAAAATTGAGTGGTCTGTCTCCATTGCTAACTGATTGCCCTCCCACTCTTCCCTAGTCGGAATGAGCACAGAAAATCCCTCTCCGAAATCTGTTAGTGGGACGATGTAATCAGTCGGCTCTTGCAAATTTTGGACTGGATATGTCCTTAGTATACTGCTGTGCCCGTAGTTGGTGTCGCTCCAGCATTTCGACTCTTTAAGTCGTAATGCACTCTTTGCAGCTCTAGCGAACCATGCCTTGCATAATATAACAGAATGGATGCGGGACAAAGGACCGAGACTGGCGTCACACAAGACAGAGGCCGTACTCTTAATTGTGGGTAGGAAGACGAAAAATATACATGTCAATGTAGATGGCGTAAGGGTTGGCAGCCAAGAAGCTGCGCAATATCTGAGAGTCCACTTGGACAGAAACATGAGTATGGGAACACACATTCGCAAAGTCGCGGAAAAAGCCAACAAGGCTCTCAGCACCGTAAGCCGACTTATGCCAAATGTAGGCGGCCCAAGAGAGGGTAGCAGGAGGATACTCTGCTCTATAGTCCAGTCCATCCTTTTATACGGGGCCACAGCATGGGAAAGAGCCATGACGAAATGTGTGTATAGAAATATACTATTTAAAATCCAGCGAAGGGCCTGCATTCGGATTATAAGTGCATACAGAACTACCTCAACCAAAGCGTTACTAGTTATCGCTCGAATGCCGCCAATAGACACAGCAAAGAGATCGAAACAGAAAATGTCCCCAAGGATATATCTTATGACAACATGCTGAATAAGTGGCATCAGGAATGGGAAAATGACGATGGGAAAGCAAACTGGACAAAGAAACTAATACCAATCATAGGACCATGGCTTCAAAGGAAGCATGAAGAAGTTGACTTTTACATCACCCAGATACTGACAGGACATGGAGCTTTCCAATCGTATCTGCACCGGTTTAAACTGACAGAGACGAACGTCTGTCGCTACTGCGATGGTGAAGACAACTCGGAGCATACCTTCTTTTACTGTAAAAGATGGGACGATAAAAGACAAAGGACAATTTACAGGGGAACTAACTCCAAATAACCTGGTAGAGAAGATGCTTGCCTCGAAACATATAACTGGAAAGAAGTGTTCAGAATGGCAAAAGACATAGTAAGAAATAAAAATAGCAAAGAGGGACAACTAAGGGCAGAACACTGAAGGTACTTCCGTCATTGGAAATTACATAGACATAAGCTCAAGCTAATTCCACCAAGCGAATCTTCTTGAAGTAATGCCAACAGGTAGTTCCAGGAAGATCTTTGTAACAAACGCCAAGAGAGGGAAGGGTTTAGTTGGTACGCATGACCCTCTAAAGAGCGTAAATCCGACATACAACAGACACATAAGATTAAAACGTCGGTAAGATCTTGTAAAGATTCCTAATCCTCTATAAAAAAAAAGAAAACTACTACTACGACGGTGGCACAAGTTGTAGGTGGTGGAAGCGCGTATACCAATCGGATCATTCTACACCAAGTAGCAGAAATTGCTTAAGTTGAAACCCGAATAACGCTGATTTTAACCGATAAACTGCTGATTTGTCGTTTTGCCTTTATGTCATCTTGCCTTACTTTCCCCTACAGCTTGTTTTACATTAAGTTAATACCATAATTCCAATTTTAGTAATGTGAAGCACAATAGAAATATAAAACTTTAAAGACTTTCAATTCTTTCAAAAACTGCTTGATAGTGGTCTGCAAATAAATAGCAACGCTTGTCGTAGACAGAGGCGGATTCCCATTAAGCCGTCAAAGCCTGTAGAGAGGCTAGGCTTTGACGCCGGGGTCATTGATTTAGGACAAAAAAGTAGAACATTTTTGGTTATGATTAGACATAATTACATAACAATAAAATGATATAAGTACTATGCAAAAATTGATATTCCAAAGAATATGTTAAGACGGCTCCACATATTCGGGTATATGTGACAAATTTGTGTATTCTGCAAATGACGAATATGTGGATGAGGTGTTTAAAGACAAATATTCGGCAAATATAAATATTTGCCGCTTGAAGTCGGATGGTCAGTTGGTCTAACTGCTTAAGAAAAATTAAAATAAATTGTGTTTTATATTGTTATTAGTAGAAATTAAATCAACTTTGCACCAAGATTAATGAGATCTAATTGGTGTACTTTTATTCGTTTACAAAATGATTGTTTAGAACAACAGTTACTAACAAGAATACATTCGGTATCTAGTTTTATTATAAAAAAAATATAATTATTTCGGTTTGCTCAAAATCCGATATTCCAGAAATGAACCAGGACAATAAAAACTGTCCAAAATGTACTATAGGGTAAAATTTAGCCTGAGGCAAGCAACTTTTTTCTTTTGATACTTTTTGAAATTTTGAAAAATAATGACACTTTTCGTACGTTTTTAGAGAAGACAGTTACAGAAAGTCAGATCATTGCAAATGTGCACGTCATTTGACATCGTTTATACAGGAAAGATGAAGGGCAATATAAAAATTTACCTAAACCCGTTAATAAAAAAATTTCCCCGTTAATAAATAAATTTCCCCTTATAGTGCAGACCTCGGTGCAGACTTTATCACGGGCACACAGTAAGTTGCAGAATGTACGTGATAAAGTATAGTTTATTTACGAAAATGTCTCGTAATTACTGACTTTAGTTAGGTAAAATATTAAGAAGGCATCTAACATCTAATGGTGGTCCAGATCATTATTCTCCGACAACTGCGATCCCACTCCGACGTCCATTTTTGAACCGTCTGTGAAAATTGAGTGGTCTGTCTCCATTGCTAACTGATTGCCCTCCCACTCTTCCCTAGTCGAAATGAGCACAGAAAATCCCTCTCCGAAATCTGTTAGTCGGACGGTGTAATCAGTCGGCTCTTGCAAATTTTGGACTGGATATGTCCTTAGTATACTGCTGTGCCCGTAGTTGGTTTCGCTCCAGCATTTCGACTCTTTAAGTCGTAAAGCACACTTTGCAGCCCTAGCGAACCATGCCTTGCATAATATAACAGAATGGATGCGGGACAAAGGACCGAGACTGGCGCCACACAAGACAGAGGCCGTACTCTTAATTGTCTCGTAATTACTGACTTTAGTTAGGTAAAATATTAAGAAGGCATCTAATGGTGGTCCAGATCATTATTCTCCGACAACTGCATTCCACTAAAGTTGGTAGAAATACATTTTCTTACAAAGAGTTCGAGGCAGTATCTACTATCAATGAAATTCAAATGCATATATTTATAGGTTAAATAAAATACCAATTATCGACTTTAGTTTCACAAATAATAAAAATAAGACGATAGTAGCTCAATCTCTCAGTTTTTGGACAAATTCATTTTACTAAAGTTAGTAGAAAAAATAATTATTTAATATTTATTTATTAACGTACGTACATAACTAACCTATATTCAATATTTTATGAAGCTATAACTTTTGTTCTACCAACATTAGTTAAATATAATTATTATTAGCAAACTAAAAATGGTCCAAAATATTATTTCTATTTTAATTTCAACTACGAAAGTGGGTAAAACTGATATAGGTATTTAAGAAATGTGTTTTTTGAACTTATTTATAATATAATATAAGTGGGTGAGCAAGTAGACACAATAATAGCTACCTATTGCTTCGAGGAAAAAAAATTTCTTATTTACCCACCTTAGTTCAATAAAACTTTTTTCTACGATCATGCAAAAAGGGACAACTTTTGTAGTCACCGTCTTATGGCAAAAGTTAGCTTTTATTGCACGCGTGCAATAAAAATACATTATTGCACGCGTGCAATAAAGTGTTTTCTTGGTTGCCTATATTCACCACAACCCACCGAAACGACACTTAACCACAGCCTACTTAACTTGGCGTTGGGGCTGTTGGTTGCCTATTCCTCAGTCAATTAGAATAAGTTCCTCAAAACTTTTACCCTTATTTATTGCTTATTTATTATACATTTACTAAAAGAAAAATTTGAAGAGACATTTAGCAACATAATATCCAACGACAAACGAAGACTGTAACAAAAGACCGTTTAATCAAAAACATATAATAGTACTTTTAAACCCTGACAATGGAACATTATGCTGAATAAAGCTCCAAGAAAACTTATTTCTAAATTTTATTTTGCTTGAAAATATAAACAAACCCTAAATTCGGCAAAACTTGTTTTATTTAATATTATTAAGTTACAAAATGAAAAGACGAAGTATACAAAAATTACACTTGTACAACATTAGAAAGTGGTTATTTATTGGAATGTGTGTTTATGGTTATGTGACAATAAGTGCAATTGCTAATATTAAAGCTGGGTTTATGCTCCACTTTCTTAAGCATAAGCTTTGTTTTAGTCTTAGTCTTAGGTATTCAACTTGGGCAATCTCATAAAAACGTTTATGCAAGGTTTTAGTCTTAGACATAAACTTAAGCATAAGGAAAGACCTTGAAAAATTGATTAATTTTTAATTCTTAAGACAAAGTTTATGTCAAAATTACAATGCGCATGTGCACAGGATGACGTACATAATGGCAGAAAACAGCTGTGAGATTTTTGTTGACAATCTGTTGCTGAAACCTCTTTGGAGTTTGATAATTTCGTTAATTTTATAATGGGTGACGAGAAGTTAGACCTACAGAGGTCCTTAGTACAACATGTTGAAAAATTTACCCATATTTGGGATACAAAACATGATAAACACAGGGATAGTTTATCGGTAAGGTTATAATCAGCCTTTCAGCTGGTGATATAGGTCTTCGATTGTTCTGTTTTTGTAGATATGGTTTCACCAAGGACAGCAAGTAATTAAATTTAGCAGGATTCAACCTGGTATATTTGAAAAATTGCTCATTATCTTCCTCCTTATATAGCATATCCTTTATTAATGTTGCAAAAACCCCTTCTTCATCTATTTTTCGATTCATAGGTCTCACGGCATAGCGGTGGCGGCGGGAGGTTGTACCATTTAGTTTATATTTTATTCCTACTACCTATACTAGCACATAAAATTATTGTGGCTAAAGTGATAGTGTTTAACTTTTTTTTTGATACTCTCATTTTAAATAAAAATAAAAGTAAAAATTTCGCGACTTTTTGCCAAAAAATAAGGTTAGGTTTTTATAAACAGATGACAACCTTTTCTCAAAATTTTCCTTAAGCATAAGCTTTATTACTGTTGCATAAACACATCCGCTTAAGTTTAAGACTAATACAAAAAATAAGACAAAGCTTATGCTTAAGAAAGTGGTGCATAAACCCAGCTTAATTGGAGATGGACCGGGCATTGATGATAAATAATTTATATAAAATAGGTTCGATCATAGAAAAAATATTGTATGTAACATGTGCAAAAAGGCTGTTTATTGCACACGGCACACTTATTCACCTCGACTACGTCTCGGTGAATAAATGTATGCCTTTGTGCAATAAACAGCTACTTTTTGCACTAGTTGCATAAATAACTATTAAGATTTACAGAGTTAATGGCAGCTTAGTCTCCTTTTTTTCATTAAATGTAATCTACTAAACTCGGTAAAATATAATTTTTTTTACAAAACTGGCAGAGTATACAGATAATTCAGATTAATGTAGTTACTTATAGAAGGCTATGGAATTTATGTGAAGCACAGTGATCGTCACGTCAAAAAAAATTTCACTTTTAATATCCCTAATACTTAAATAATTATTACTGCGAATTTTTTCGCCTTCGGCTCGGGATAATTTTCAAAATATTCGTTACCGAGACAAAATTTCCTGTTAATAATTTAAACTCGAGAAATATTCGGTAAAAAAATTGCATAAAATTTGTTAGTGTTTATTATATAATACGAGGTAAAATGTGTGATGTAATAACTTTGTTTTTGTACCATTGTACCTAAAAGAAATAATATATGAACATCAGAACCAAAATAATTTTCTGCAACTGCAAATTACTTTAATCAATTCCATGGGTAGGCAAGGGCCTAGCGACACCTAAAGCACCGGTTCCCGTCAGATCACCGAAGTTAAGCGGTGTCTAGCGCGGCTAGTACTTGGATGGGTGACCGCTTGTCTTAGGGAAGAGTGTAAAATGAATCGACATCAAAACCATCCTATTCACGCCGGACAGGCCGGATGAGATCGGATATCTCGTAGGATGAAGGTGCCGTTTCACACTCCCCAGTCGGTAGACCGCACGATTAAAAACCGTACGGTCGATGACCGGTTCTAGATGGCCTCAGATACGCCGACGAACCGTAAAAAAGTAAAATTAAAAAAAAAAAAAAATTCCATGGGTATGTCAGTATACTAAATTTAACTTTCATATCATTTTTTTGACATTCGAAGTGTCAAGAAATGTCCACTTATTAATTTCATATAAGGTGATAGGAATATGAGAGTCTAGATCAACAGGAGACCTTCTCGTTTATGTTACTCACGTTTGAGACAACGCAGTAGAACATCATGGGGGTCCCGGGCGGTAGCACTGGACATTTCCAAAGCCTTTGATCGAGTATGGCATGAGGGGCTCCTAACTAAAGTGGAGCATACGGAGTGCCGGTTCAATTTTGTTTAACATCAACACCGGACTCCCTCAAGGATCTATATTGTCACCCACCCTGTCACTAAAAATCCAATATATAGCTTCGCTGATGACAGCACACTGTTTCATCTTTTACTTTGGATACTCGAACATCGACTGCACATCTCTCTAGTCAGCAAGAGGTCTCACATTTCAACAAAGACCTGGAAGAAATTCTGTCTTGAGGTGACAGTAACCAAGTTTAACGCTAAAAAAACCCAGGCGGCAGTTTTCTCTAAAAAAATTAATGTTGAAGAACCGAATATGGTCATGGCGGGACACCCTAAGATTCACCAATTCATTTATTGGGCGTCAATTTGGATATCATATGTCTTGGCATAGTCATGTTGCGGCCATTGCTAAGGCAGCCTGTCAGAAGCTTGGAATACTTTTCCGAACTAAGAACTAAGAACCTCTATATATTCCAAGAACTTTTGATACTCTATAAAGCCTAAATTCGACCATTGCTGGAGTACCTACTGTTCGCATATCTGGGGCTCTGCTCCTAAGCTTGATTCCACCCAGAGAGGTGAACGGTAGAAATACACGATGAGCAACTGCAGCCCACACATACGTGGTTCAGCTTAGTGTCCCCCGAACGACATTGTTTAAAAATTCTTTCATCTGGAAAACGTCATAACTCTGGAATGACCTTCATGAGGCCGTGTTTCCCAACGAGTATAATCTCCAAAAATTTAAGACCAGCGTAAATCATTTACTACGCATATCGCTCGCAGGGCGCTATAAAGGCTTAATCCTCCAGTGCTGTGCTTTATCATAAAAAAGGGTGTTTCGTAAGTAATCTAAAATATTTCAAGAATCGATTCCTCAGGTATTTTTATAAAAAAAATCTCATATATCCTAAGTTGCCTTTTTTCCAAACAGCAGGGTGTTGAATTTTTTTTTGTTTATTTTTAATTCTTTTTAAAACAAAATGTTTTCTTTTTTTCAACTATTGCACTGCTTGTCAGAGGAACCGCTTAAGTGTAAATAAAAATGTAATCAAATCACCAGGGACGTGCGTATATCCAATAACTTGAAAAAAAATGCACGCCAATAAACTATATGTTTAATTTGAGTCAGTATTTTTTATAAGGACCTACTTCTCATTTAATATTTAACATAACATTGCAGCTTAGTTTAGGTGGAAAATGCTATTTTATCCACAATATAACAATATAATTGCACGCACATTTTCACAGATACACACCACTAATAGGTGTGTATCTGTGTTTAAGTCATTATCTTTAATTTACTTTAGAAAATTTCAGTGTTTTTTCATAAAAAGACCTCAGGAATAGCTTTGCTTCAAACACTTTTTATTAATTAGAAAACACGCTATATAGAATTTTCGGAAATACGATGGATTTTAAGTTTAAGGGGTCAACAGCCTAAAGTACTCTTAATCCGCCCCTGGCTGTATACTTGGGCCGACTATATCGATTTCGGTTTCAATAGCACATCTGAAAGAAAATAAAACTTCTCTGCCGTACTATTCCGATATTGTATAAGTAATAAAAATTGTCCTTTTCAGCAGTTCTAAATCCTGCAACAAATTGTACAAAACACAATTTCGATTACGCGATCCTAAAGTATTACAAAAGAAATCATCTATAACATGAAACTTGGAGTTATAGTTTGGGTATCCAAAATCAGCTGAAACAGCGAAAAACATTCGCCTTGCAAATATCAAATGTTCATCTATAATACGGATTGGTTGACGCAAATGACCAAACTGTCAAAGTGTAAAGATTTAAAAATTTTTGCAAATTTAATGTCGATGGTAAAAATCCAAATAATTTTAACAAAGAAGTGAATTTAAAAACGAAATTTGTCACTAGAAGATTCGAGAATAACGCATCCAAAAGCAATGACGTCAACCTAATTTGTCGAATTTTCTGCTATAAATATGATGAAATAAAGAAAAAAAGAACAGTAGGAGAGGTTGGGGTAATAGCGCGGTCCGGGAAATAGCGCAGATTTGATTTTCCGCTAATCTTTGATAGATGGCCGCACCTTCGCGGTGTATTTTAGGCAACCCTAATCTAAACGGATAGTATACCATTAGTATTACTCTCCTCGTGGCATGTGTTTCGATGTGAATCGACTATACAGATTTATATTCAAATAAAGTTTTATGTGTATTGACTTTTAAACGGTGTCACAAAAGTAAGTATTGATTTTAATTATATTTTGACCGATTTTGGCAACAGTCTTACTATTGGTTGCACTTTTTACACTGTGGCCATATCAATACCGCAAATTATAACCTCAAATCGAGCTCATCAAAAATTAACTGCCAGTGAGTGCTGATTTATTACTGAGGTATTAGCGCATATGCGCTATTGCCCCGAACATTTCTGAATAAAATATACCTACCTTCAAATTGATTGCAGATGCCACGCACATACAGAAAAAATTATATTCGAGGACAATGGAGAGCCGAAACCCCTGAAAAGGCTGTTCTAGGTGTGACATCAAAACAATTAAACGGAAATCAAGCCAGTAGAAAATATGGGATACCTTATACCACAATTAAAGACCATGTTTCCAACAGATGTAGACACTTAAATGCTGTGAAGGTGATTTCGAAAGTCGTTGGTAAAAAAACAGCTTTTACTTTAGAACAGGAAAATAAACTGGCTGACCATTGTATTAAGCTCTTACAGCGTTATTATGGGTTGAGCATCATAGAGTTTCGGCAATTGGCATTATGCCCAAAAAGTCGGCGTCGAGGGCCGATTTAAAAATAAAAGGAATGAAGAACTTGTTGGATGGGACTTTTATTGGTTATTTATGAAAAGACATCCCGGCATCTCGTTAAGATCTCTAGAAGCAACAAGTTTACACAGGGTTATTGGCTTCAACAAAGTAGAAGTTGGCAGGTTCTTCGATAATTTATCTACCTTGTATGAGAAAAATAATTACTCTGCTATGGATATTTATAACGTTGACGAAAGTGGTTTACAGACTGTTCATAAACCATCTAAAATACTGGCACCCAAAGGTGTAAAACAAATAGGCAAAATCACCAGTGGTGAAAGAGGCGATACTTGTTCTATTATTTGCTGTTTTAATGCAGCTGAAAATTACATTCCACCGTTGATTATGTTCCCGAGAAAAAATATGAATGACAGGCTAATGAAAGGTTCTCCGCCAGGATCCAAAGGGTACGCTAGTTCAAATGGTTGGAGTAATGGTGCAATATTTACAAAATGGGTGAAACATTTTGTAAATTATGTTAGACCTTCCAAAGACCATAGAGTTTGCCTTATTTTGGACAACCATGAAAGCCACATTGCTTTACCGGTATTTGACTTAGCTAAGGAACATGGTATCGATATGTTATCCCTGCCTCCACATACTTCCCATCGAACGCAACCCTTAGATAGAACATTTTTTGGACCATTGAAAACTGAATTTAATAATCAGTGAGCCTATTGGATGAAATCCAACGCCGGTAAGCGAATTACCGTGTATGAAATGGCCGAATTGTTTGGAATGTCATACCAAAAGATATCTACAGTAGACGAAGGTGTCAATGGATTTAAAGTTGCTGGAATTTTTCCTTTTCAACCTAGTGTGTTTTCGAAAGAGGATTTTGTTGCTGCAGTGCAATTTCTGGTAAAGTTGATAACATTGTAGTGACTGCAGTAGAGCAAAATAACATACTCCCCAACAACACAATACTGCTTGCTGACTCGTACTCCATCAATGCAGAAGCTGGCCCATCAACAATTAACAAAACGGTAGATGCTGTAATGCAGGCAAATAACAGGACCCCTCCTACATCTGCTGACAAGCAACTCTTGCCTGATACTACACAAATTAATATAGAGATCGAAAACAAAATGTTTACATTTCCGACTAAGAGTCCAAATCTGGCTGCCCAAAGAAAAAGCAAGAAGAAGCATTCAGAAATCTTAAGCGCAACTCCGCTGAGGGAACAGTTAGTTAAAAAGCAAGAGAAGTCAGTTAAAAAGGAAGCGAAAGCGTCAGTTAAGAGAAACTTATCGAAAAAAACTAAGTCAAGCAGCCCTAAACGCAATTAAAAAAAAAGGAAATGTGCCAAAAGAGCACAAAAAATGGAGTTCAGATGATTAGATTATCATGTCATCATCAGATGAAGAGCTTGATGAAGAATTATTTCAATTTAATGATCTTGATGAAAAGCCAAAAAGACTTCATTACGTTCTAGTTGAATTCGAAGCGGAAGGAAAAAAAATCTATTATGTTGGGAGAATCATAACTGATATGGACAATAATGAAGAGTTTGAAATATCGTTTTTCCGTAAATCTAAAAAATGTTCAAACCGCTTTGTTCTACCCGACACTTTAGATATCGCAGTTATAAAAAAATGTGATATTAAAATAATTCTACCTAAACCAGAACTGCATGGAAAAACTAAACGACAATAATCTTTCCTGTCATTTGGCGTTTCTTTTGGTAATTTGACGGTAAACTAAACCTAGCGCATTAATTAGTTTAACCATGTTTTGACAATAATTGTAATGTTTTTATTGCTTTTAATACTTATGCTATTTTTGCTGTTATGCTATTATTTCTTAAATACAACAAAAAGTATTTCTTTATGTTTTCTTTTTTCCTTCGAAAAGTACAGCATTTAATTTTGCAAATGGGGCAATAGCGCAACGCGCTGCGCTGATACCCCGTCGTATAGGGGTAATAGCGCAAATTGATTTTTAACTTTGAAATAAAATATTTCAATAAATTATTCAAAATTGTTAGTTCCTACGAAAATATCATATTCTAAGTCAATTGCCGCGTGCGTAGACGGAATGCCAGTTTTCTAGTGGTAGTTTAAAAAAAGATACGGAATTTTAAAATGTTTACTGCGCTATTACCCCGACCTCCCCTACCTATCTATTTAATTCAGTTGCTAGGAACTGATTAAAAATCGGCCAGAATTTTATTCTTTTTTTATTTAATTAAAAATTCGAATTTTGGGAAAAATAAAGGGGTTTGCGCTCAGTGAATAGTTTAGACTAGACTGGTCGATCTACTTTGTGCCAAATAGACCGAGCGATAACAAATATAAATAATAAGTGTCTGACTTTAAATGAACTTATTTTTGTGGTCATAATTTAACATTCAGCATTTATTTTATAATTTTTGAAGCATTAGCAACACCCTTTTTATTGGTGATTTATTTTGAGTTTTGATTTAGCCCTGTGTGGACGGCTATGAACATAAAGAGTTTTTAAAGACGCTTTTTTAGTTTAAATAAAGGGAAATGTGTTAATAAATGTTTTCTCCTAATTTCTTTTGACTTGCTAAGATTATTGTAAAGCGACATTTGCAATTTTCCTGCTGACTATAATAAAAAAACAAATGACACATTTCTGAATGATGTTCCGCAAGGAAGCCAAATTTAATGTCAAAAAATATATAAGTTCGCAAATTTGACCGATACGACGCCATTTTTCTTTTTTTTAATGGCAACCCTCATCAATAACTACTCGAATGGATTGCATTTCACGATCCGATATTTCGTGGGTTGAGTATTACCTATATTGTTCTATAAGTCCAAAATGAAATTGTTGGAAAATGGTGATTGAATATTCGAGGTTCATTTTTTTTACCATGGAAATATTTTAATAATTTTAATTACTGGTTCTGGACTCATACACTTGAGAATGAAAAAATTTTATGGTTCTTATTTGAACTTATTTGTTCCTATACGTTTTTAAGCAAATTAAACAATTTTTGATAGAACATTTTTTTAATTGACAGCAAAAATATTACAAAATATCAGATTTTGTTCTAACAGCATACAAAATTCTCTAGAACAAAAAGTTATTAGTTTCAAAAAAGTTCAGAGTAGATACCAGGAAAATAATAACATGAAAACATTATTATTGCAGTATAAGAAATAACATAGGTATTCCTAACATAGAAATATAGGTCTAGGAAAATAATGGAGGTATTCTTAACTAATAAAAAAAATTAACTGAAAATATTATGTTTACAAAATAATAAACTGAAGGTAACTATTACTTAAACAAAAAAACAAGGTTTACACTATTTTCTTGCTTTGGTACTTTTGTTATTGGATGATGCTTTACATTTATTTACTTTCCTATTAGTTTCTGAAACATTGGAATTAGCTTTTGCTTTTTGCAATGTTTTCTTTGAATTAGCAAACACGGTGGTGTTATTATATTCTTTGAAAAAAGTACGAATAAAGGTAATATCCACAGCAGGTATAAACTTAAAAGGCTTTGTAAGATCTGCAACTTTTGCAAATGGTAAAAGTCATTTTTTTAGGCTCCGGTGTATCAAGACACGTATTTTAATCAAAATTTCTCAAAATTGCACCTCACAAACAAACCGTGTTATTACTACTACTTGCATACAAAACTGAATCAGCAAAAAATATATTGTTCTAACAGCCCAAAATTCTCTATTCTCATTGGTTGGCCTGTTAGAACATTATAATACTAAACGGTTTTTAAATATGAGTGAGAGAACAATTTAATACTTGTTTCAATTAAGTTTGTGTATTAAATTATGTAGGTTATTCTATACACATAGAATAGAAATTTTTCGTACTATTTTCCTACCTTAAAAAACGATTTCGCGCCAAAAGTGCTGTTAGAACAGTATAATACTCTACCCACGATTTGTTTTCAGCCGTTTCGGAAATTCGGGGGTTCCCAAATTACCGTCATCGATTTTATCTTTTATAAATAGACCTTTTAAGTTGAAAACCCCAATTTTTTTCACAGTAACATAATTTCCCGTGGCCGCGCTGTTTACGCTATAATCAAATACGACAGATGTCAAAAAGTGGCAGATAGAACGCCATTTTGAATTTTAATTTATTTTGCATTACTATTTAACTTACTATGCAGATATCAAATTCAAACTCAAAATATACTTTATTGCCTGAAGAACAATATTCTTGTTGACGAAGTAAAATTATTATTAACAAATAGAGTAAATACAAACACAATCTGAAGGTCGTAAGCAAATGTCAATAAATAAAACAAAATTTGTAATAAACTGTTAATCATTATGTACATATTATGGAAATATGGAAGTAATGAACAGCTTAAAGACAAACAAAAAAAATTTCCTGCACGCCGGCATGGTGAAGTGAAGTATCTTTGAGCTGTAATATCCTCTAATTAGCTAAAACAATGTGATTTTAACATAAATACTTAACTTCTAGTCACGATGGTAAAAAATCCAATTTTAATTTTCTAAATCTCCCTTTTTTAATCATAACATTATGTTCATTTTCTACCCCCTTTTATCCTAACAATTTGTTAACCAATACTTCAGGCATGGTTGAATGAAGCATCTTTGAGCACCTATCTACATTATTTTCCTCTAATTAGCTACAAACCTACATAATTGCTTTACCACCTGTCCATTGGCTTCAAATTAATAAATTCTAACCTTAAAGTAGTATAATTTTCATTTTTATTTCTTGTTGACCTCCTAAGAATGTGTTTCTCACGTCTAACCTCTTTTAACCCAGTATTTTGTTGACCACACCCCAGACACGGTTAGATGAAGCATCTTTGAGCACCTCACTTAAATTAATCTCTAAATAGCTATAAATGACATAATTGCTTCACCACCTGTCTCAGTGGCTGCAGACTGGGAATCCCCTTCTTCAAAGATACCTTGACCAAAATTTCAAATATCACATCTCATTCAGTCTTGAACATTCATTGGAACCTACAATTTCAATTTTCACATACTTTTGATCTTCGCTTATGCAAAATAGAGCTGTCGAAATCGACTACTGTATCCCTGATGATGGACATTGCTATGTCCGAAACATATAGGATATAAACATTAAAATACATATTGTGGAGGTAGACTGCCGTTGTTTTATTTGAAACAAAAATAACGGTTAAAACAAACTTAACATATTCACTAAAATAATCACTGAACTGATGGATCACTAAAAAATTCATCCAAAGTGTAGTACGCTATTTTAATTAGGAAACGCTTAGTCAGGTTCTTAAACCTCTTTGAATATTGTTGCCTTCTCAAGGGGAGCGGTAGATGATTGAAAACTTTCTTACCGCCATATATTAAGGATTTCTTCATTTGTTCAGAATGAGGAATAGGTAAGCTTAAAAGAAAGGATTTACGCGTAATATAATAAGTAGGCAACAACAGCTCACTTTTATATTTTTGTATGAACAAGACATGCAGTCTCCAGAATAAAAATACAACAAAGAGTCAATATCGCATGTTTTATAAATAGTGGGGACAAGAATCCCTAATTTTAGCTCAACACATACTTATATCTTATTGCTCTCTTGTGCAGAACAAAAACAGAGTGAAATAAATATTGGGAGCATGAACCCGAAAAACAGATTCCATAGCGAAGATGGGACTTTATTAGGGAACCTAAGAGCTCCTTGCTACAGTGAAATCTAAGTTGTTTGATATCACCCTCATAACAGTTAGAAAAAATTTTGTTACATAAATTGTTAATATGAGTTTCAAATTTAAGAGAGCTGTCTATTGATATCCATAAAAATCTACTTACAGAAATTGTTGAAATTTTCTCATTCTCTATAAGGACGTTATCTATAACACACTTAAGATTCAATACATATGTCTTTGAGATATTAGAGGATAACAGATTTGCATTGCACCACCCCTTCATCCTGTCCAAATCATTACTTATGTCATTCAATGCCAAGGTCTGTTCCGTGCCAAAGAATGGTGGTATCAACACAGAAAATAGTAAACTTCCCACATATTAGCAGATGAGGCACGTCGTTGAAGTAGACCAAAAAGAGTAAAACCCAAGACTGACCCTTGTGGAACACCCGTGTCAGTGGTAAGCTCATCGGAGCTGTTGTTATTAAACACGACTGACCGCACCCGGCCTGTTAGATACGAGCAAAACCATTCCAAGGCAGTTCCTCTTACCCCATATGCTTCCAACTTCAACAGCAGTATTCGGTGATCCACGCAATCAAATGCTTTCGACAAATCACAGAAGACAGCTGCAGCAGCCTCACCAGAGTTTAAGGACACGTACAGATGCTCAAGGAACCCGAAGATGGCATCGCTCGTACCCTTCGAAGTCTGAAATCCAAACTGTTGGATGAACAAAAGGTTGTGTTTATTTAGAAATGACATCAGCCGCAGTTTTACAATTTTTTCTATAATTTTTGACAAGGTGGGAAGTAACGCAATTAGTCGAGAATTTGAAGGGGTATCATGACCACCATCCTTGTGAAGTGGGATAACTATAGCCTTCTTTAGACAAGACCAAGAATGCCTGCGAGAGAGGAGAAGTTTATTGCTTCAGCCTAAACCTGTAAGGCCCTTGATGGTAAGGCAGAAATAATCTTCAGACAGAGCCTATCCCAACCCGAAGCATATTTATTTTTCATTTGACCAAACATCGCCCTAATCGCCATATCTTGTATACCTGCAAGACATAGAGGCATTTTTAAATAAATATTGTTAGTTATTCAGTGTACCGCAGTTAGAATATTGAGAATGTTCCCAAAAATTCTTTAACATATTAGACCAAATTCGGCGACAGAAACCCATGATAGGTCACTGAGATATGCCGCGTTTTGATCTTTGGCGTTTGCAAGAAAAGTTTTTTATTGTTTCAGGTTCCGGCTAATTCAAAGTCGATCCAAAGGGCATGCAAATCATTGTTCTAAATAAAAGACTTGGGTCACCCTGTATACAGAAAGAGCAAATGTAAGAATACGGACAGTAGGCAAAAAAATACTTCAGTCTACTATAGTTTGCCATATCAAGAAAACTTGTTTTTACTATAAATAAAGTAATTGAAGTAAAATTCGCATCGAACCTAAACATTACCGTATTTAACGCTTTTTGTCATAGATAACTCAAATACCTTTTTGTCAATGATGCTGAAACCACCGACTGACCATAAAAACATAGCAATTTATGACAACTGCATCCAAAGTAACTATAGGAGTGACTAAAGCCGATGCATTATGGATGTAGGTATTAGACATGTATTTTTTTTTGTGTTTTATAGCTGGTTGCTACCAAATGGCCAGCATCTACCTACCTTTGTTTTGTTTTATGTCCAATTTTCGGAAAGTTCTTAATCCAATCTTATACTAACTCTGTACTTCTAGCAGTTTATTATATTCTTAGTTAATATACCCTTGACTTAATAATATAACATTTTGTATACAGCATAGGTACTATAATTTAGTTTTAATTTATTTATATTTTCTTAAGCGATTGATTTTCTTTTTTTGTATTTTTTTTTTGTTTTTTTTATTATTAATATTCTTAGATTTTAACTTATTTTTCATTAACTTTTAATTTTTCATTAAATTCACTATTGACACATCACGACAAAGTTTAAATAAAATATTGAATTAGCATGTCTGCCTCCTACATCAGATGCAACATGTTACCACAGTTTACGAATTTATCATCAAATTTAGAAATGGATGGGTAATTTAATATCTCCTACCTCTTGATGTTGGAATAAAACAGGGAGAAGCTAAACAGCCTATACAGGCCGATAAGCCAATAGATCGGGAATTTATCCCTAAACTAATTTTTTGTAATGGCAAGACCGCCTGCAGAAAATTGTGCAGCTGCAAAAAGACAAACCTAAACTGCTCTAATCTATGTGGCCAGTGCCAACGCAATACATGCGGTACACTTTAAAGCCCACTTTGACAATAATAATGTCCAGAACATAAAGTTTATTTCTTTATTTTTACTTTTTATGCCTCTGTAGTACGCTGCTGTCTCAAAATACTATTTTTAATTATGTAACATTTCATGGGGTTTCTTTTTTCCCAGTTCACTGTTTCTCGCAAAATTAACCATAACGGAGGTAATTCTTAAAAAACCAAGAAATGTACATTGGGGGGATTTTGGGAGGGTCCCCACCCCGGAGGTATGGGACTTTTAATGTGATAAGTAGGACGGCAAAAACTAAACATCCCAAAAAAAAAAGCTTCATGTGATTTTGTTCCCAGTCAAGTACTAAGTGCACCGGGGTAAGAATGCTCTCTTTCAATACGAAATATTTAACTTTGGTCGGTAGGTGAAATACTGACATACACAGGTTTCAATTAATAATATTTATTGATCTCAAAATGCAATAAAGAAAAAAACAATTGTTTAAATAAATACAAATTGTGTTTAACTTTGTATGTCAATAGTTTAAAAAAAAATGTTCTAGTGATTTGAATAAAGAAAGAAAACGGGAAATATAGCAAACTAAACAACTTGCTTTTTTGTTTTCCTTTAGTTGAATAATTTTTAAAAGATAAAATATGCAGCATATCACCTTCTTTTTCAAATAAAAAAAAAAGTGTCCCTATTTAGGACTATTTTATACAGGGTGTTAATTAATGTCACGCAGATATTTCAGGGAGTGATAGTACTCGTCAAAATAAAAAAAAATGCAAATATATGCATGGTCTAAAACGCGTTATTTTCATTATACAGGGTGGCAAAGTTTCAATTTCTTTTCTCGTATTTTGCGTTTTCTCTCTTATATTCTGTGATAATTGTTTCAAATTTGGATCATCAACCATTTTTAAAATCTCGACAATAAAGTATCAAAATTGTCGGTCGCAGTATACCGGGTGTTACATTTTCTTGAATCGGCTACAATTTTATCTTTCAGAACTTTTTTGGAGCTCCCTGTATGAAATTTGAACTCTCTGTTCCTTTGTTTAGCGTTCTGGTCTCTTGCACTATTCTCGTATCTGTGACCGTTTTCGATTTATTTGCAAAAATAGCCATCGATGGAAATTAAGTGTAGGCGAAATAAAGCAGAGTAAAAAGCTGTTTTTATTTGTATGTATTCTAAGTAATTATTTTCATTTTTATTTTAGATAACCGACAGGGTTATCAACAATCAGATAAAAACATTATAAATTAAAAATAAATTAAAACAAAACAATTAATTAGTTAATCAAATAAAAATAAAACAAAATTACAAAAACTGTTGAAAATGACCGCCTCTTGCTAAAATGCACGAATCAAGTCTTCGCCTCATGGACTAACGGACTCTGCCAAATATTCCAGGAGTATTGCGAATTATGTCGCATGAAGCTATTATTCTGTTTCTTAAATCCTCTTCTGTCTGGCTGGGGTCTGATACACTAATGCTTTCAGGTGTCCCCAGAAAAAGAAATCCAGGCTATTCGGGTCTGGGGATCTAGGGAGCCATGGCTGAGGTCCCACTCGACCTAGCCAACGGTTGTTAAAAATTTTATTGAGAAAGTTTCTCACCTCTATGCTGAAGTGCGGTGGTTCACCATCGTGCATGAACCACATTTGGTTGGTGATTTTAGGCCCAATTGTATGGGTTGGAATGAACTATAGAATTAATATGAAGATTTACCCTCAAATTAAACCTAAAGTTAATCTAAGGTAGGTTTATCCATAAAACTGCTAACTTCATAAGGATGGGAATATCAAAATTGCTTTCTGTTTTCACGTTTCATTTGTCAATTGTCATGTTCATGTCATCTAAAAGTAACCTAACTTTGATACACCATTTTTATCCCAAGATTGCGAGTTAACTCATACCCAATCCACGAGTTAAGCGTTATCCTAGGGTCGGAGGTAACTGGTTATATAATGCATATTATTACTAACTCCTGGATTAAGCTCCACTTTTAAGTTAATCCCAACCTATACAATTGGGCCTAAGCCTTTTCTTTTACAAGTCTTTGCCGATACGATGTATCGGTTAATCGGTAAATCGGCATGTAAAAATGGGTATCGGCAATTATATCGTATCGTCAAAATATAGTCAAATCGTGCGATCTCTATTGTGAACCGTCCGCGTCCCCTCCTTTTACGAAATTTCGATTTTTATTTTGACATTTGCAACTTACAACTGATGCGTATGAAAATTGATATATTGAAAAAGATGCCTAATAGTTGTTTATGAATGAGACCAGATTCCGAATGAGATGGAGGTTGAGGGAGGCGCAACCTTCGCCGTAAGCATTTCTTTGATCAGCAAAAGTTGGAAAATCAAAATTTAGTTAGAGAGGCAAAAGTCGGTGGGAAGGTGGAGAGTGTGGTCGGGAACTCCAAAAAAAAAATTGGCTCGAAAAGTAAAAAAATTACGGAATTGGAAAGATTTATAGCAAAAAAAGTGATTTTCGCGGTTGAAAAAAAACTGGATAATCGGATCGATTTGACAGTTTCTTGAAGCGGTCAAAATGGATTTTGACGAAAGGGTCGTGCGAAAAATTAATTAATAAGGCAATGTAGAAACCTCCGTTTTTCCGGAACGGTTGAGAATAAATATCAATAACTACATGTTTTTGAAACTGGATCGCGAAATGTGGTTATGGATGAGGGTTTCCATTTTAAACAATCCAGTAGGGCATCAAGCCTGTTAAATTTGGAGAGCTATATATTTCTTGACATTAAATTTGGCTTAAATCGGGTAAGACACTTTTAAAAATGTTCCTGTACAGGGTGTCCAGTTTTCGTATGTTTTACGGGTTATCTGCGTTATTCGTAAAGATAGAAGGTTGCGGTTTTCGCGGCACTGTGTTACTTTTTTGAGAAACAAACGATGCCATCAACAGAATTTTTATAGCCCCGTTAGTTTTTTAGATTTTTGAAAATTTTGCATTTTGTATCTCGGTTACGCTGCAACTTATCAAAAAGGTAAAAAATGAACTTATTAGTTTTTTTCAAGTAGAATCCAGTGGCTTGGTCAGATTTTTTCTATGTTTAATTGTTTTCGAGAAAAAAAAAACAAACTTGCATTTTTTTAAATGGGACACCCTATATATTTTTAGCTATTATGATTCAGTTTATCACAAGCTTTTTAAAAATATATGATACTTTACAGCTGTTTTTAATGTGAAACTCAAAATTTATGTTTTTTGTTTATGTTATCTGAAAAAATCTTTATTTACTGTCAGAATAGGTTATCCATTTTCTGTTCTTTATTTCTATTCAGTTTGGATAAATTGCAGTTTTTTCTTAATTAAGGCTGCGAATGCAAATTCGAGAATTATGAAAAGTACGATATGTTCGTTTGTTATATTCATTGCAACGAAAATTCGGATGAAGCATTAGAAGTTTATTTTAACAGGTATGGGCATCTTTATATAATTTTCATCATATTTTAAAATTTATAAAAACGTAATATTCGCAGATTCCCAGAAAGAAGACAGCCGGATAAAAGAATATTTTTAAAAATAAAATCAAACTTAATTGAAATCGGTTCATTTTCCAAACCCCGACCTAGTATTTACAATAAGGAAAACCAGGACATTGATAAAGTAAACGTTTTGGCTTCAATTGAAACAAATCAAAGTAGTTCTTGTAGAACAGTGGAAGGTTCTGTCGGTGTTACAAAATCAAGGGTTCAAACTATTCTAAAAAAACACAAGTTTAAGCCATACAAATTTCATGTCGTACAAAACTTACATCTCGGTGACGCAGAGCGCCGCGTAGAGTTTTGTAATTGGTATTTACAAAATGTAAATAGAGAAAATCATTTTGAAAGAACGATTATATGGTCTGATGAGAATAATTTTACCAGTGCCGGTATATTTAATCGGCAAAATACTAGGTTTTGGTGCCAGGAAAATCAACATGTTATATTTCCACGGGAACGGCAAGGCAGATTTGGGTTTAGCGTTTCATGCTTCATACTGGGAAGTAAAATTTTATATAATATATTCGAAGGCGGTCTTACTGCAAATAAATATTTAGAAATTTTGGAAAACATTGTGCCCGAAATAGTAGAGAATATGCCCCTAGCTCATCTTAATAGCTTATATTTGCAACAGGACGGAGCTCCCGCTCACAATGCTCAAATTGTAAGAGCATATCTTAACAATAATTTTCCTGGCCGCTGGATTGGAACACATGGACCTGTAAGATGACCACCCAGGTCACCCGATTTAACGGTTTTGGATTTTTTTTTGTGGGGCTACCTAAAAAATTAAATTTATACCGTCCAGTACCAAACGATGGCATATTTAAGAGGAGCCACTGAAAGAGCCTTTAGGGAGTTACAGGCACGGCCTTTTATTATTTTAAATGCACTGAGGCGAATCAGAACAATGTGTGAAACATGTCTTAGGCATAATGGAGAACAGTTTGAGCAATATTTATGAGACAGTTTCCTAAATCATCAAATAATTGTAGCTTTTAATTTTTGAACGTATAACACAACTGAGTTAATTGTTATTTATATTTATAAAAGTTATTGTTATAGGTATATATTTTTAAAATTAGTGTTTTATATTTGTGAGAAACTTGTGACAATTATTGTTTAATCTTAAAATTTACCGTGCCGTTTAAAAATATGTAAATTTGTTGAAAAATGTTAATTTTAAGCTTCACATTGAAAACAGCTATAAAGTGTTATATATTTTTAATAAGCTTGTGATAAACTGAATCATAATAGCTAAAAATATATAGGGTGTCCCATTTAAAAAAATACAAGTTTGCTCCTTTTCTCGAAAACAATTAAAAATAGAAAAAATCTGACCAAGCCACTGGATTCTACGTGAAAAAAACTAATAAGTTCATTTTTTACCTTTTTGATAAGTTGCAGCGTAACCGAGATACGGGGGGGGGGGGACCCAAAATGCAAAATTTTCAAAAACACCCCGTATCTAAAAAACTAAGGGGGCTATGAAAATTATATTTATGGCATCGTTTGTTTTTCAAAAAGTAACACGGTGCCGCGGAAACCGCAACCTTCTATCTTTACTAATAACGCAGATAACCCGTAAAACATACGAAAACTGGACACCCTGTACATACTCCCTACATTTCTTAAGGATGCATTATTTTAATCTTTGAACTGTACACTTCATTTCCTTGTTCACTTTGTAACCAATACAGGACCGTCCTTGGAATATGTTTTGCCGATTTATGGTAATTTCGTTGCGTTTTTCCTGCTCTTTTTAAAAATTCTCACATATACATTTTACGTCACATCCGTGTTCTGTCCGCCTCTGATAAATGCGAGTTTATGTTAAGGTTTACAATAGCATAGTAATGTACTCCATTCAAAGTTAAAGATGTTTTCTTTTAGAAAAATAAAGAATGGTGTTCGAACAGTCACTTAAAAAGAAAATTTAGTTTTAAAGGAAACTCTATAACAAGTCGGGATAAGATACGAATTCTAACACGGGACTAGAGAAATCACATTAGCTGCTGCAGCCGAGTAAATTATTCTTTCAAAATCCATTTGGGTTGACAGGCACGTGTGAAGTTGCGATTTTCGCCGTTACGATATCACGTACACTTTTTGTATGTGTGTGTGCTGCACAGCAAAACTTCTGGTGGGATTTCTAACTTCGTTTTGAAAAGTTGGAAAGAAAACGTGGCTCTCTCGCGTCTAAATTGCGAAATTATTTTTAGATAGTTTAAGCTCAGTCTATTCGAAATGTGGATTGAAGAATGGTTCAAAAATGGCAGGTGTCATGAAAGATATAATAGTATTTGTACGGGGTTTTTACCCATACAGCGCTTATTTAAAGAATATACCGGGTGACCACGAGATAACTAGCCAACTTGCCATTTTTCTAAGAAAAAATATATCGCTTTGAGATTTTGTGTCGTATGGTTACCTTAAATGCAGATTTTGGGTTCTGTTTTTGAAAAATATACGGAAAAACCCTGTAAATTTTAAAATTATTTTCATAATGTACAGGGTGTCCGAAACACATAAAACGTATAAAAGTAGCATAATTTGTGCAATATTTTTCTTTCTGTTTTTACAATCAAAAAGAAACGCGAATTTTGTACGGTTTTGAAAATATGTTTGCATTTTGTTACAATATACCCTCATGTGCACAAAAAATGGCCATTACAATATTTTGATTAAGTTTTAGCACAAGAATAAATAATAACCAGAAGGATTACAGAAAGAGAGATCCGATATTCAGGTAGATTTTGCCGCTCGGGCTTTGGAAGAAATTAAAAGAACTTATCGGCCAGTGCCGCGACGACTAGTGTAGCGATAAGTTGTTCTGCCAGTGGCAGTATTTTATTAAAATTTTTTAAAATATGGAGAATAAATCCAAATCCCACAATGTTTGCTGTGTGTAGAATTGTGATAATAAAAGGTACAATTCCCTCAATCTAAGTTTTTTTAGATTACCAAGTGATCCCGAAAGGTAAGGATAATTTTATACTTAGAGGTATAGTGCGGAAATTAAATTCCGGACAGCATTTCGTTATATTGAACCTATTAATTTTTAGCCTATTAACTACCTACAATATAAGTGTATTAAGTGTATTAAATTTTCGAAGGTATACGTACCTACTGAACCTTTCATACCTTTGTATTGTCTTAATTATAAATATACAGAAAATATACCAAAAAGTGGTAATTTCACTCTGTCACTCACAATATTTTTATTAATTATACCATATAAATTAAATGGTAAAAGCTTAACTTACTAAATTATACATAAATGTCATAAAATGTCAAATTGATGTCAGAATTTTAATCAACGCAACTGTACGTAGACACAAAATTACGCAATAGTAATCTATGTAAATAAAAGTTCCCATATTACATGTCACGCATCCCTTATTAATTATTCTTTCAATGTGACACAATTTTAAATTAACTTTGTTTTTCTTATTCATTGTAGAGCTAAATCTTGGGATATTGCCTGCCAAAGAGAGGATTTGTTAACCGATCTTAAAAAGGCGCATAACTTCCGAGTCTGCGGAGCAAATTTTGAGGATAAAATGTTTACTTTGTTCAATAAGAGGAGGATTATCTCTACTGCAGTTTCGACGGTATTCTCAAAGTTGTCCTCTAGTGAATATATTTCCCAACAGTACAATAATTGTCCCAAGGCCAAAATTAATATTTTACCAGATCTTGTAATTCGTCTAGGTATGATGCTTTTTTAAAGTATTAGCAATATTAAGAATTTGTATTAAATAGGTGTGGTTACCTGTATCAAAATAAAGTTTAGCATTTACAATGTTACTGTAATTTTTCAGGTACTTCGAACACCTTCCAAACAAATTTGAAGATAAAAATTCCGGAATACTCGACAATTAGTGGACCATCTACTGCCATGTCACCAATAAGTACCCAAACAAGTCAAACCTTATCCGTATGTACGCCCCGAGGAAAGAGAAATTGCGCGCTACAGTACATAAGCTTAAAGAGGAAAATAGTGCACTTAAAGAAAGAAGAAAATAATTTATACAGAGCAAAATTTGAATTAATATAAAAATCAAGTCACGCATCTTTGGAGGAATATATAAAATTAACGTATATATTCTGCGAGTCAGAAGAGTTAGCAAACTTTATCAACATACAAGTGTGCCAAAGTATGCACCCTTCAAAAGGTCGCAGATATTCAAAAGATTATAAAATATTATGCATGGCTATGTATTTTACTGAACCAAAATTGTACAAAAATAAATTAACCAATCTTTTTTGTTTGCCAGGGCCAACCAAACTGTTAAAATGCATTTGAGACTTCACTGTTGAGCCTGGTTTAAATAACCCAGATATTACAATTATGAACATTATTTACAAAATTTGGATAAATGTTTTCTCGTTTTTTCTCAGTTTGGATGAAATGTTCTCCATAATTTCTCCATCTCTAACCAAGTTTTCTGTTACTCTTGAAGTACTGCAGGAGACTTCTGGCTTCGTTATATTGTATAAAATTTTATTTGCAACTACCTTTTTATTGTTGACGCTCTCCGCTACATAACTTTCCGCAATAGTTGCAGATTTCCATCCGCCATGTCGCTTGAGGGCTAAGACATCAACTCCAGTATTCGCTAATAAAGTGGCCGACGTTCTTCTAAGAGAGTGTCCAGTATACTCCTTAAAGTTCTGAAAGTTCAGAAATTTAGCAATTTTACTTGGAATTGAAGAAATCGAGTTTTTCTCGACAGGCTGGTTTAATACTTTGACGTTGTAGTAACAATGACACTTGTTTATAATAGCAAGTGATATCAAACCACCCGTCACAGGTTGGTTTAATAGTTGTTTAGTGACATGACTTGGATTAGAACACAACAAGAGTAATACAATAACCTGATAACGACTAAGAGAAGCGTTTTCTTTCTCTACCAACTTCACTATGTCACTTCCTACAAAAAAAACGCAGTTTGTAAAAAATAATCTGATATGATCAAAGTACTAAATCTGATTGACTTAATCATTTTTATCGTTACCTGATGCCATAAAATTCATATTTGCATGCAAGGGACAAACGCAAACCATGTGAGTCCCCCCTGAACCTGCTAGCACACAATGAGCTGGTCGTAAATCGCAAGATTTTGACAGGCCTATTTTTATATCAGGATTTTCATATGAATTTCGTATAAATGAACCTCAAATTCCCCAATATCAAACGTTTTTAAAAAACTACAGCTTTCCCGTCAATTTTGACCGATTTCGTATCTTTTTGTCCGGACATTAAAGCACTTATATCGTCGAACTCATAAAATTCTTTCACTTTCAGTACAGTTTCTGCCGAGATAACTTTCCCTGCAATAATATAAATGAAAATTAGCATGTCCTAATAACCGTTCTATCTTATGAATATTTATGGCTGATTAATCCTACCAATTGTTTTCGGATGCACAGATAAAATTCCATTTTTTCTCTTTCAAGTCTCGAGCTTTTCTAATCATTGCTTTAGAAGCCGCATTCATGCTCAATTTAGATGGCAAAACAGTTAGTAAATTTAGGTTTCAAATCTGATATGGAATGACCCATACGCTAGTCAATTTGACATGATGCGAAACTTACTCAATTAGTAGAATTTGGTGAGAATTTAATCACTTATATTGTTACTACATTCTCATAATGACCAAAATGATGCAGACGTTCCAGAACAAGGTGCTGTGTATATAGTGAATGCTCCTTGGTATGTTCGCAGCTCTGATCTCCATCGAGACTTTGGAATTTCAACAGTGAAAGAAGATATCAAAAGGTATGCTGGCAAGCATGAAGCCCGACTTCACCTACATATCAACGCAGAGTCGAAGAAGCTCTACAGCTGCTGGACAATCAACATCACGTCCGAAGACTGAATAGGACCAAGCCGTTTGATCGTTGTAGTGTGTAAAATAATAAAAGCAGAGCACAAAACGCAAGTAAATGTGTATCCTCTAGCTTAAGCAATCTAATGGACATCAATTCAAGGGTGCGCTTTGACCACCTTCCATCTGTTGCTCTTGCAAGATGGCCCGCCCAGTTCCACTTCAGGTTTGCGATTCGTTCTATCACATTCGTGGCTCCCGTTCTCTGACGTATAGTCGTATTAGGCACCTTATCTCTCGAGGATAAACCCAGCATCGATCACTCCATAGACCTCTGAGCGACTCGTAACTTATTCACTGTTTTTTTGGTAAGCGTCAACGTCTCTGCCCCATAGGTCAGTACTGGCAGGACACACTGATCGAATGTTTTCCTTTTGAGACATATAGGTATGTTTGTTTTAAAGACATCCTTAAGCTTGCCAAATGCCGCCCATGCTTAGCCTATCCTTCTTTTCAATTCGCAGGTTTGGTTATCTCTGCCGATCTGCACCTCATGCCCCAAGTATTTATAAGAAACCACCTGCTCAACACGCCTGTTTTCCACCGAAATATCCTCACTCAAGACGAGATTAGTCATGTATTGTGTCTTTGAGAAGTTTATTTTTAATCCCACATCTTGGCACACCTCGTGAAGGTCCTTCGGCATACTCTGCGCCTGGTCTACACTGTCAGCTATTATGACTATATCGTCGGAGAATCTCAGGTGGCTTAGAAACTCTCCATTGATGTTTATGCCCCTGTTTTCCCAGTTCACTCTCTTAAAGGCATACTCCAATACAGCAGTAAAGAGTTTTGGGGATATTGTGTCGCCCTGACGGACTCCTCTTCCAATTTGAGATTTATTTGTGCTTGTGTGCAGCCTTACAGTTGCCTTTGCCCGCTCATATATGCTCTTTAGCAGTAAGGTATATCGATGATCAACACGAGCGTCCGCCAGCGCTAACAACATTTTGTGATGGTTTACTCGGTCGAATGCCTTTTCGAAATCCACAAAGACCATGATGAGCGGCCGATTATACTCGATCGACTTTTCTATCAGGCCCTTGATAGTTAGAAGGTGGTCATTTGTTCCGTAACCTGCTCTGAAACCAGCTTGTTCGCGCGGCTGATATAGATCTAGTTTAGATGTCAAGCGTTTTGCTATTATCTTTGGAGTATATAGTTTTCCAATCTTGAAATGTCTCCCTTTTTGTGCATTATAACTATTTCAGCGTTATTCCATTGAGAAGGTGTTGTCCCTTTTTGAAGACATGCGTTAAAAAGCATGTTTATCGCCTTAAGCAATGTGCTTCTGCCTGCTTTGATTGATTCTATGGTGATTTCGTCGTCTCTTGGGGATTTGTTATTTTTCATTTCCTCCAGCGACTTTCTTATTTCATCCATGGTAATATAAGGTATATCTTCGGAGCCCTGATTTTGGACGTGAAGTAAGCGAGGCATATTTTCTGTGGGGGAGGAGTTTTCTTCTTTATAAAGCAGGGTATAGAACTCTTCTACTATCTTCACAATCTTTTCTCTATTTGATGTGGTTTGGCCAGTCCTGTTTTGAAGTTTGCAAATCATCGTGGTGCCGGGAGCTAGATTTCTTCGGAGGGTCCTCAGGCTTTTGTTGTTTTCAATGACATTGTTTATTTCTTCTGTCCCTAACCTTCTTATGTCCCTCCTTATATTCCTTAAAATATTTTTATTTAGGTTCCTCAGTTGGTCTGCGTTTGTAGAATGTCTGTCGTCTGAGCGTTAACTCTCTTCTTTGTTTCATGAGTTTTTTTGTTTCCTTACTAAGCTTATCTTTAACTTTCAGGTCTTTCAAGCACCACCGCTCTTGTGCCTTTTTTACCGTTTCATTAATTTGTTGGTTTAGTACTTTAATAGCCACATGATCTGCTTCCATTACGTCGGCGTTCTCTATATCCCGCCTTATCAACTCCTGGTAGGCACCTAGGTCTTTGAGATGTGACCATTTCCGTGAAGGACGTTTTGAAATCATATTTTCTCTCTCCCGCTTTGTGTTTGTGACCACCTTGGCTCTCACCATTCTGGTCCGAACCAAATGTGAATTTATTCAAAACATTTACATCATGTATTATGTTTTTCCTGTCGGTGATTATAATATAGTCTATTTCATTTTTATTTATTCCATTTGGACTTGCCCATGTCCATTTCCTCTGTTCGCTTTTCTTGAAGAAAGTGTCTATGGCGTATAGTCTATGGTGGGACATAAAATCCAAGAGCATATTTCCTCGTTGGTTTCTTGGATCATAACCGGGTTCACCCATAGCTATTTCGTTTTCGTCTTCCTTTCGTCCAAGCTTAGCTTTGAAATCACCGATGATAATGTTGTGATGGGCCGGTGACTGACTCATTGCCTTTTCGATGTCCTCGTAGAAGACTTCTTGTCCTATAGACTAGCTTTAATAGGTAAAACACCAGCAGGTGTTTTATTTAAAAAAAAATCACAAACTATTTCAAAAACCGTTTAAGTGAGGTATATTATTAAATAATATATAAAAGTATATTTATAAAACTCGGAAAAAAACTTGCAAATCAGAAAATATAGCTTTAATATCCCTGTATATTTTGCTTATGTTTGGTTTTTAAGATGTTGGGCCCTAAGAACAATAAGTTATAACTTTTCGCCTTCAGTGCTGTTTCTTTTTTGCTTTAATCCCTTTGTTAGACTTTTGCGACCAAGCCAGTGTGTGTGTCTTATTGGTCTCTATATTCAGTTTATTCCAGTAGAGAGCTATTTCCATGAAATTAGCTCAATGGAGAATAAGCAAAATAGTTGTTTAGTTCAATTTAATCTCTGAACTGTGTTTTAAAAGCACGAACTGGCGGCAAAAAAAATGTTTTGTCATTCGCTAGGTCGCTCAGCTTAGAGAATCACGTGTGCGGCTGATTTATTTTCCTACCCTAAATTAGAATTCGCGGCCGTGACGTCGTTTGCTGTAAAATATATTGAATTAAAGTGTCGGAAATGCGCGAAATCGCGTTATTTTGCAGTTAAAAAAGCGTTGTTCATCTGACAGCAATTTATTGCATTCCGGGAGCTCGATGGAAATTTAATTATTTTTTATTTAAAATGTATGTAGCCTCGCTGTGAAAAAGGCAATGAAAAGTGTTAAAAATTACTGCTATTACTTTAAAATGCGTCAATATAAAATTGAAAGAAATATCAGTTGGAAGCAGTATATAGAAAAGAAAATTATACCGGGTGACAATGGAACTACTATCCGGGCTGGCGTCTCAAAACGACTTTAGATAAAAATTTAAAATTTTTGTCGACGTCTGGGTTAAGTAATGTGCATATTTTAAGCAAAAAAACAAATAACAATCGCTTCCGGTTTCACCGGAAACGATTAAAATTTTGATATTTTAAATTGCAACCCTCGTATATTTTTGCATATTTGAATGCTGCGAAAAATTCTAAACATTTTATGTAGCATGTCCTATACCTAAACTTAACAGATTTTGACTTATGGGGCTTTAAAGTTTGAACTATTTTAACATTTAATTCATTTTTCCAAAAAAAAACGAAGAGCGCTACGACCAAAACAAACGGTGCAATTCGTACTTCATTAAAGGCACTCTAGGATAGTAGAATAAAAAAACTGATGCTAGCAATTTTAAAAAATCGATATTTTCGACAAGTCGTTTTTCAGTTTTTAATCAATTTTTGTATGAAAACGGTTTAACTTACAACCATAGGACTTTCACTACCCTATCTTACTTTTTTATCTTCTATCCATTTATATTCTCAGTTTTCATTTTCAAACAACGGATATTATTTAATAACTCGCAAATGCAAACGTTTCAAAACTACAAACAAATACTTTATTATACAAAGGTGTACACATGATTAATATTAATTAGCTAATAATAAAAGAAATGAAAAAAACGAACCTAATCATAATGAAGATTTTCAAACCCGACCTTCTTGTTCAATACAGGTCTCACACTTTTCAACAATTTTCCGTAATACATTTTCTTTTTGAGGTATACTAATATCATTAATAGCCCTAATAATTCGAGTTCTTAAAATGTCCAAATTTTCAGGTGGAGTTAAATAGACTTTTTCTTTGATATGACCCCAGAAGAAAAAATCTAGGGGCGTCAAATCTGGCGAACGTGCTGGCCACCTTACAGTGCCATTTGTCTCTATCCATCGGTCCCCAAACCTGTCATTTAAATAGTTTACACAAATCCTAGCATTATGAGCCGGCGCACCATCTTGTTGAAAGTAAATGTTGGGAATTTGTACAAGAGGTAAATTGTCCAGAAAATCGTTGACTGTTGTTTCCAAAAACTTCAAATAAGCTTGCGCTCTAAGGTGCTCATTAAAAAATATTGGACCCACAACTGTCGTTCCTAAAACACCTAGCCACACATTAACACCGAAGCGTTCTTGAAATGATCCTTCTCTAAATAGATGGCGATTTTCATTTGCCCAATATCTTACATTGTTCCTGTTGAACATTCCCAGATTCGTGAAGCGAGACTCATCAGAAAATAATATCAATCTATGAAAGTTATTATTATGGTTATGATTTTCCATAAACCATCGGCAATATTGAACTCGCCGAGCAAAGTCGTTAACACCCAAGTGTTGGTGGATTTGGTATTTGTAAGGCTTGTACTTATGTTTCTTCAAAATTTTTCTTGCACTTTCTATGTTAACTCCAACTTCATTTTCAATTTGGCGAGTAGAAATATTTGGATCAGCATTCACACATGCCAGAACGTTTATTTCTGCTTCTTCGCTAATAATAAAATTTTCTTCATTTTCATTTTGGGGAACTGTTTTCAAATGTTGTACCAGCCACGGAAAAGAAGCATAGCAGGGTTGGTTTCTGTCGGGGTATCGTTCTGCGTGGAGTGTTTGAGCCTGCCTTTTATTTTGCAAGCACTCGCCATAAACGAGAAGCATATCTATTTGTTCGGCTCTTGTAAAAATTACCATTTGAAACAGATTACAAAGAACTACGCCAAAAAAAATCACGAAATAAGAAACGATAATTTACAAGAATTTCCAACAATCTGCAAAACACACTAGGTGATAAAAAATAACTGACATAGGTAATATAATTGTTTCTAAAAACCATAGCAACCTGTGTCACGGCTAATATGATTATTTTAATTTTAGTAAAAAGAGCATAAACGTCCAGCTGGTTCAACAATAATATCCGTTGTTTGAAAATGAAAACTGAGAATATAAATGGATAGAAGATAAAAAAGTAAGATCGGGTAGTGAAAGTCCTATGGTTGTAAGTTAAACCGTTTTCATACAAAAATGGATCAAAAACTGAAAAACGTCTTGTCGAAAATATCGATTTTTTAAAATTGCTAGCATCAGTTTTTTTATTCTACTATCCTAGAGTGCCTTTAATGAAGTACGAATTGCACCTTTTGTTTTGGTCGTAGCGCTCTTCGTTTTTTTGGAAAAATGAATTAAATGTTAAAATAGTTCAAACTTTAAAGCCCCATGAGTTAAAATCTGTTAAGTTTAGGTATAGGACATGCTACATAAAAAATGTTTAAAATTTTTCGCAGCATTCAAATATGCAAAAATATAAGGGGGTTGCAATTTAAAATATCAAAATTTTAATCGTTTCCGGTGAAACCGGAAGTGATTATCATTTGTTTTTTTGCTTAAAATATACACATTACTTAACCCAGACGTCGACCAAAATTTCAAATTTTTATCTAAAGTCGTTTTAAAACGCCAGCCTAGGTAGTAGTTCCATTGTCACCCGGTATAGCTAGCTACGCAAGAGAAAGCTTATATACCCAATAGAAAATTTAAAAGCTCGTCAAGTTTCTGACTTATTAACACAATTTTATTTGAAAAGTTCTTTGAAAAAGATATTCCAATTCGGTTCTAAGTCAGTGTGTCCATGCAATGGCATGTGTCACGTCACTGTTGTTATCGGAAAAATTCGATTTTTACCTGAAGAACGCCTTTTTTTTCCTTATCACGATTTTTGAAATGTTATAAAACCTGAGACTATCAAAAACTTCCCGAGATATATCACTTCAATCATTTACATTATGTACACCTACGCTATTTCATATTTTAAAAGGTAAATAAAACACGAGCTATTTATATTTTCCGATTTTAATATGAGTTTAGCTTAAATCATTCATAACTTAAGAGATCCGCTACACAAGAAACGGTCAAAAACGTTACAAAATATTAAAGTAACATCGCTTTAGTGTAAGACGATAAAATATTATTATACAAAAATTGGCTTGGCTAAAGGTTTTAAATTTTTTCATGACTATAAAATCAACACACACAAATTAGCCAAAAAGACGAAAGAAATGTAGGAAAAACGAACTTTTCACACCTGGAATACTTAAGCTACATAAATTAAAAAACGCATTTTTAAGACATCTTGTATATTTGAATTTTCGTATTTCAACACACTTGTATAGATAATCCTTTTCATTAGTAATATGCAAAAAATATCAGTTCTGTAGTATAGGTACCTATTTTCCCATTTTTAATATGAGTTGTGTTCAAATCAAACATAATTTATTTGGACACCTGGTAGACTAAAGCCGTCAAAATTGTTACGAAATATTAAATAACATCGCCAGAGTTGGTTGGTTAAAAGTTTTAAATTTTTACCTAACTTAATATCCATCCTGTATATACACATATAAATTAACCAAGTAGTATATAGATATCTAAGAAAAACGAACTTTTCCGATCCTCATTCATTTCAGTTAAAAGGTAACTTTTGACCAACGTAAATTAGAAATCTACAATTTAAAGGAAGATTTTAAAATTCAAATTTTACGTGTTTTGAGGAGCGCTTCCCGATGATGTATTTACTATTCAAACAATTTCTTAACCTATAAAATATAAAAAGTTCAATCGTTCCACCGAGAACCGTTTTTGAAAAAGCTTTAAGAAAATGAAAAAATGTCGATTTGACCTCACTACTACTACTACTGCTACTACTACTACTTTTTTTTTTTTTTTTTTTTTTTTAGTGGTAAAAAAATCTTTGAAAGACTTCCGACCGATTTATCTTGTGTAGCCGGAGTATGTCGGATTCTTACCGACTAAAAAACTTCCCCTCCCTGTTCGTCTACTACTATCTGGCACTACCGTGGCTGGGTATACTTCAGATAGCAGTCTCTGTCCTCTATCTTTTATTCCTCCGTTGTCTTTCGTTCCTTTCTTTTTCTTTTATATTCATTATCTTTCTTATCATATCTTGCACGATGTTCCACTTTTCCTCACTTTCTAACATATGTGTTACGAAATTGTCTTCGTCCAGATTCTGTCCAAGCGTAAGGTGAGTATGCTGTCTTTGTCGTTCAAACCTTTCACAGTGAAATAGTGTGTGCCCCACGGTATCGTCTTCCTCGCAATACATACATCGAGTGCTTTCTGCGGCCCCAATTCTTTGAAGGTAAACAAAAAACGACCCGTGTCCTGTAAGTACTTGTGTGGTATAATAGTCAATTCTTCTGTGTTTACAGTTTATCCACTGTCTTATGTCTGGAATCAATTTTTTGGTCCATTGTCCCTTTGTCGTGTTTTTTTGTCCATATGTCTTGCCATTTGTCTAGAGTTCTGTGTCTTTCGTCCGTCTCTTCTGCCTTCTTAGTTATCGTATTGACGTGGTCTCTAAAAGTAAGATGCTTTCCGATCACTATTCCAAGGTACTTTATTGACTGACTTGGCTCTATTTGTTTATTCATTAAATTAAAAATTATGTTGTCCGTGCCTTTTCCTCCTTTAAGAACCACAGCCTCTGACTTTTCGGGTGCCAGTTCCAGTTTATGCATCTGGAGCCATCTGTTAATCCTCCACAAGGTCTCGTTTGTTCTGAGAATAAGCATTTCAATGTCGTCAGCATTCACCAAGATGACCAGGTCGTCTGCAAAAGCTATCGTCCTTGCATTTTCTCCAAGGTCCAGTCTAAGTACCCCATCGTAGATGATGTTCCATAGCAATGGCCCGATTACTGAACCCTGTGGAACTCCCATTGTCATTTCCTGTTCAATGCCTGCTATGGTGAGCTTTCTGCCCCTAAAGTAACTTTCGACACAGTTAATTAAATATTGCGATGTTCCTCTTCGTCGAAGTTCCCGGATAATGTATCTCCATGTAGCGGAATTGAAAGCGTTTTGTACGTCCAAAGTTACTAAGACACACCACCTCTCTCTCGTTTCCTCCAGATGATTTACAACGCTTTACACCGCTTGTACTGTAGATTGCCCTTTTCTAAAACCGTACTGGTTTTCTGAGAGTCCTCCTGTTTCTTCCAGTTCTTGTTCCAGCCTTCTCTTAATCATGGTTTCGTATAGCTTTCCCATTATGTCTAGGAGGCATATTAGTCTAAACGCTGACGTGTTCTCAGGAGATTTTCCATTTTTTAGCAAAAGGCAGACTCGGGCGATCTTCCATCTTTCGGGAAAGTCTTGGTTTTGAAGCAGACCGTTCAGCGTCGCAAGTACGAAATTTGGTGCCACTTTAATTATTTTTTTTCTACCTCTGGTGGGATTGTGTCCGGGACGGCTGCTTTCCCGCTTTTTATTTTTGCACCTGCTGCTATAACCTCCTCGACGCTAAACAAGTCTGAATTCTCGACCTTCTCTCCTCTGACCCAGGTGTCTTCTCGGCTAGGGAAAAGTTCTTTTAGTATTTTCGCTTTTCTTTCATTGGAGATATTAAAAGGAGTCGAGGGACTTTTTAAGTGCTTTGTCGCAATCGTGTATCCATTTCCCCATAAATTCGTGTCAAGTTCTTTGCACAGGTCCCGCCAATGCTGCGCTTTTGCCTTTTTATGAGTTTTTTGAGTTCTTTCCTCTTGGTCTTATAGTCTTCGTTGAGTTCGTTTAGTTCAAGGTTATATATATTTCTTCTTGTTTTTTGACGTAAAAGGATTCTTCTAGACATCGTGCATTGGTTTCGTTGAGATTCGATGTCCTCATTCCACCAGTATGGTACCTGCTTGGTTCTTCTTCTAGTGCGTAATGTACAACTTTTTTTATACGCTTGGGTAAGCGCTTTCATACAGTGGTCTACGGTAATTTCGTTTTCTTGTCCTGTCGCATTTGTTATTTCTTGCAGCTCCTCTTTGAGAATGTTCTTGTCGAAGTACGTTTTCTGTCGTTCATATTGTATTTTTAGTCTTGTCTTTTGTCCAACTTCGAAAGAGATAAAACAGTGATCACTCATGGGTTCATCGTCAAGTACTTTCCAGTTTGAGATGGTTTTTGCTAAGTTTTGGGTGGAGCAGGTGATATCGATGAAGGACCTGCTTGCACCCCTTACAAACGTTGGTTTGTCCCCCTTGTTGTGTATTATTAGGTCCAATGTGTCCATCCATTCAATAAAAAACTCCGCCCTAGAATCAGTTATATGTGATCCCCATCGATGTGATTTTATGTTTAAGTCGCCAAGAATAATGGCCTCTTCGGAGTGCTGTCTAACTGTTGTCATTAGCGTGCCCACATAGGTTTTAAATTCATTTAGAGGAAGATTAGGGGAGCAGTAGCAGCAGTAAATACTGTAGTCTTTAAGAATGATCCTAATAAAACCGTCTCTGCTTTCAGTTGATTTTACCGGCACATCTTTGTTTCGAAAATATACTGCGACGTCCATGTTCCTGTCTGTCGTCCACCTAGAATCTTTCATTAATATTCTGTTAGGTTCGCTTGTTAACATTATGTCGATTTCCTCTCTTTCCGATACTACTACTACTACTACTACTACTCCAGGGAAATATCGACCGGGATGCCAGTGCTATGGACTTAGTGTACAGAATTGCAGAGAAACACAAGGTGGATATAATAATAATGACAGAACCTAATCGTAGAAAAGTAACACAGAGTAACTGGCTATACGATAACGGGTTAGATGTGGCTATGAGAATGGAGAACAGAATACTAAATGCGGAGCGATAAGGCAAAGGTGACGGCTTTGTCTGGATGGAGACTCCCTTATTTACAAAAGCTAAGAATAAACATGAAAGAACAAGTCAAGGAGATAATAGTAGGGGGCGACTTTAACGCAAAATCGGGCATCTGGGGATCTAAAATAGAGGATAAGAGAGAAGAGAGAGAAGGTGGAATGGCTAGCAGAAGAAGACCTGGTGGTACACAACAAGGATAACATGCGAACGTCTATAAGAGGAGAAAGCAAATCATTTATAGACGTGACGTTTAGCACCAGGAAAATTGCAAAACAAATAGAAAATTGGAAGGTACTGGAAGAAGAGAGTTTAAGCGCCCATTAACATATATCTTTTGATATACTCGAGAACAGGAATACTCCGGAAATAAACAAAAACCAAGGGTGAAGGATAAGGAAAGTAAATTTACCAAATATGACAATAGAACTGAACAAGCTACTCCCAAGGGATCGGGACCAAAAAATGTCCGTAACCGAAATCACCGACGCCATAACTAAAGCGTGCGACAAGGTATTTGGTAAGAAGAGAGGACACCCCACACGAAGGCCCATGTATTGGTGGTCGGAAGAAGTAGCCCAAACCAGACGGAATTGTCTCAAAAGTAAAAGATCTGCGGTAAGAGCAAATAAAGGAACAGATGAGGTAAGGAAGAGAGTATGTCAGGAGAAATACAGGACTAGTAGAACAAAGCTAAAGAAAACAATCACTAAGGCAAAGAAAAAGGCATGGAGGGAGGTTATATCCGAGGTGGACGACGACTTTTGGGGCAGGGGGTATCGAATTGTCACGAAGAAGTTGACGCTGAACATACCTGTTGCAATAAACGAGGAGGAAAGCCTAAACCTTGCCAAATCCTTATTCCATACAACGCCAAACAAAAAATAGAACAAAAAACAGTAAGAGCAGAGCATATAAGCCTATTCACAGAAAAAGAGCTAATAAATGCCGCAAAGAAAATCAAGGAGAAAGAAGCTCCGGGTCCCGACAATATTCCCCTGGAAGTGATAAAAGCGGTAGTGGAAAACCATACGAAAAGGCTCCTGGATACCATGAACGGACTGTTAACCCAAGGGGAATTTTCGAGGCAATGGAAGGAAGCACATCTAGTACTCATAGAAAAGGAAAGAAAACCGGAACAACTGGGTAAAAAATACCGGCCAATATGTTTATTAAACCTACTGGGGAAGCTGCTAGAACATTTATTATTAGTGCGACTTAAAGAAGAACTAGACAGAACCGGGAGCTTGTCAAGAAATCAACACGGCTTTTGTAAAGGAAAGTCGACCATTAGTGTACTAAAGGCGGTATGCGAAAAGGCAGATGACGTAATGAGCGACCCACGGTATAGGAGAAAGTGGTGCGCGTTGATAACGGTGGATGTCAAAAATGCTTTTAACGCGGCACCATGGAACGGGATTCTGGGAGAACTAGAAAGAAGAAACATCGCGCCATACCTATACAATATATAATATGCCAACTACTTCGAAAACCGAATATTAAATGTTGGCCATGGAAAGAAACTTGAGGTCACTGGAGGTGTTCCACAGGGATCGGTAATTGGTCCTACCCTTTGGAACATCTATTATGACAACGTACCAAGGATTTCAATGCCTGTTAGGGTTACCCTGATTGCCTATGCAGACGACTTGAGAGTACTGGTGGAGCATAGACAAGCCGACTTGCTGGAGACGATAGCGAACCATGGTTAGGTTAGGTTCGGTTAGAGTGGCAGACTTCTGGTCTATCCAGACAGTCTCACGTAGTCCTATAAGGACCGTTGTGTTACCACACATGTTCTGCGGAACCTATCAGCATCAGCTCCCTGATGGCTAGTGCGAAGTACGGCGTAGAAGAATCTTGGCAGCGGCAGCTCACTCAAACCAGCCACTACTGTTGATAAACCTAGTAAGTCGACCCAGTTGTAAGCTGCTTACTTCCTCCAGATTATTGAAGAATGGTTCGCCCAAGGCATTAAACCTTCTTCTTGCAAGGCCAGGGCATTCACACAAAAAATGTTGAATGCTTTCCTCCTCTTCTTCGTCTCTGCAACTTTTGCAAAAGTCGTTAGCTGGTATTTGCATACGTTCAGCATGTCTACCGAAAAGACAGTGTCCGGTAACCACGGCAGTGATATTTCTTAAGTCCTTCCGACTGGGTTGCAATAACGCTGCGGTTTTCTTGTTATCAATTAGGGGCCACAACTGCTTGGAGATGCTACAGGTTGTTAGCTCTGTCCATCTGCTTATTGCAAGTTGTTTGGCTGTACAATCTATCTCCTCTTTGACTAATCCCAGCGGCCAAGCCACGGCATTCTCTGCTAGATCGGCGGACATGCCCGCGCCCTCCTTGGCGAGCGCATCAGCAGACTCATTGCCATCTATGCCGTGATGACCAGGAACCCAACACAGAGTGACTCGATACCGGGCACCAAGTATGTGAAGATTGTTGCGACATCGTCTCACTAGTTATGATTTAATGTTGTTGAAACGAATTGCCTTTATCGCTGCCCGACTATCTATATAGATAGCTATTGACGCAGCTGCTCTCACGTCTTGACGTTCCTGCAGGATTTTTACTGCTTTATCTACTGCCATCTCTTTTGCTTGAAAAATGCTGCAGTAGTCCGGAAGTCTATATGATCTCTGTATTTTCATGCTCTCAGAGAAGATTCCAGCTCCCACTCCGACGTCCATTTTTGAACCGTGCGTCTCGTCTGTGAAAATTGAGTGGTCTGTCTCCATTGCTAACTGATTGCCCTCCCACTCTTCCCTAGTCGGAATGAGCACAGAAAATCCCTCTCCGAAATCTGTTAGTGGGACGATGTAATCAGTCGGCTCTTGCAAATTTTGGACTGGATATGTCCTTAGTATACTGCTGTGCCCGTAGTTGGTGTCGCTCCAGCATTTCGACTCTTTAAGTCGTAATGCACTCTTTGCAGCTCTAGCGAACCATGCCTTGCATAATATAACAGAATGGATGCGGGACAAAGGACCGAGACTGGCGTCACACAAGACAGAGGCCGTACTCTTAATTGTGGGTAGGAAGACGAAAAATATACATGTCAATGTAGATGGCGTAAGGGTTGGCAGCCAAGAAGCTGCGCAATATCTGAGAGTCCACTTGGACAGAAACATGAGTATGGGAACACACATTCGCAAAGTCGCGGAAAAAGCCAACAAGGCTCTCAGCACCGTAAGCCGACTTATGCCAAATGTAGGCGGCCCAAGAGAGGGTAGCAGGAGGATACTCTGCTCTATAGTCCAGTCCATCCTTTTATACGGGGCCACAGCATGGGAAAGAGCCATGACGAAATGTGTGTATAGAAATATACTATTTAAAATCCAGCGAAGGGCCTGCATTCGGATTATAAGTGCATACAGAACTACCTCAACCAAAGCGTTACTAGTTATCGCTCGAATGCCGCCAATAGACACAGCAAAGAGATCGAAACAGAAAATGTCCCCAAGGATATATCTTATGACAACATGCTGAATAAGTGGCATCAGGAATGGGAAAATGACGATGGGAAAGCAAACTGGACAAAGAAACTAATACCAATCATAGGACCATGGCTTCAAAGGAAGCATGAAGAAGTTGACTTTTACATCACCCAGATACTGACAGGACATGGAGCTTTCCAATCGTATCTGCACCGGTTTAAACTGACAGAGACGAACGTCTGTCGCTACTGCGATGGTGAAGACAACTCGGAGCATACCTTCTTTTACTGTAAAAGATGGGACGATAAAAGACAAAGGACAATTTACAGGGGAACTAACTCCAAATAACCTGGTAGAGAAGATGCTTGCCTCGAAACATATAACTGGAAAGAAGTGTTCAGAATGGCAAAAGACATAGTAAGAAATAAAAATAGCAAAGAGGGACAACTAAGGGCAGAACACTGAAGGTACTTCCGTCATTGGAAATTACATAGACATAAGCTCAAGCTAATTCCACCAAGCGAATCTTCTTGAAGTAATGCCAACAGGTAGTTCCAGGAAGATCTTTGTAACAAACGCCAAGAGAGGGAAGGGTTTAGTTGGTACGCATGACCCTCTAAAGAGCGTAAATCCGACATACAACAGACACATAAGATTAAAACGTCGGTAAGATCTTGTAAAGATTCCTAATCCTCTATAAAAAAAAAGAAAACTACTACTACGACGGTGGCACAAGTTGTAGGTGGTGGAAGCGCGTATACCAATCGGATCATTCTACACCAAGTAGCAGAAATTGCTTAAGTTGAAACCCGAATAACGCTGATTTTAACCGATAAACTGCTGATTTGTCGTTTTGCCTTTATGTCATCTTGCCTTACTTTCCCCTACAGCTTGTTTTACATTAAGTTAATACCATAATTCCAATTTTAGTAATGTGAAGCACAATAGAAATATAAAACTTTAAAGACTTTCAATTCTTTCAAAAACTGCTTGATAGTGGTCTGCAAATAAATAGCAACGCTTGTCGTAGACAGAGGCGGATTCCCATTAAGCCGTCAAAGCCTGTAGAGAGGCTAGGCTTTGACGCCGGGGTCATTGATTTAGGACAAAAAAGTAGAACATTTTTGGTTATGATTAGACATAATTACATAACAATAAAATGATATAAGTACTATGCAAAAATTGATATTCCAAAGAATATGTTAAGACGGCTCCACATATTCGGGTATATGTGACAAATTTGTGTATTCTGCAAATGACGAATATGTGGATGAGGTGTTTAAAGACAAATATTCGGCAAATATAAATATTTGCCGCTTGAAGTCGGATGGTCAGTTGGTCTAACTGCTTAAGAAAAATTAAAATAAATTGTGTTTTATATTGTTATTAGTAGAAATTAAATCAACTTTGCACCAAGATTAATGAGATCTAATTGGTGTACTTTTATTCGTTTACAAAATGATTGTTTAGAACAACAGTTACTAACAAGAATACATTCGGTATCTAGTTTTATTATAAAAAAAATATAATTATTTCGGTTTGCTCAAAATCCGATATTCCAGAAATGAACCAGGACAATAAAAACTGTCCAAAATGTACTATAGGGTAAAATTTAGCCTGAGGCAAGCAACTTTTTTCTTTTGATACTTTTTGAAATTTTGAAAAATAATGACACTTTTCGTACGTTTTTAGAGAAGACAGTTACAGAAAGTCAGATCATTGCAAATGTGCACGTCATTTGACATCGTTTATACAGGAAAGATGAAGGGCAATATAAAAATTTACCTAAACCCGTTAATAAAAAAATTTCCCCGTTAATAAATAAATTTCCCCTTATAGTGCAGACCTCGGTGCAGACTTTATCACGGGCACACAGTAAGTTGCAGAATGTACGTGATAAAGTATAGTTTATTTACGAAAATGTCTCGTAATTACTGACTTTAGTTAGGTAAAATATTAAGAAGGCATCTAACATCTAATGGTGGTCCAGATCATTATTCTCCGACAACTGCGATCCCACTCCGACGTCCATTTTTGAACCGTCTGTGAAAATTGAGTGGTCTGTCTCCATTGCTAACTGATTGCCCTCCCACTCTTCCCTAGTCGAAATGAGCACAGAAAATCCCTCTCCGAAATCTGTTAGTCGGACGGTGTAATCAGTCGGCTCTTGCAAATTTTGGACTGGATATGTCCTTAGTATACTGCTGTGCCCGTAGTTGGTTTCGCTCCAGCATTTCGACTCTTTAAGTCGTAAAGCACACTTTGCAGCCCTAGCGAACCATGCCTTGCATAATATAACAGAATGGATGCGGGACAAAGGACCGAGACTGGCGCCACACAAGACAGAGGCCGTACTCTTAATTGTCTCGTAATTACTGACTTTAGTTAGGTAAAATATTAAGAAGGCATCTAATGGTGGTCCAGATCATTATTCTCCGACAACTGCATTCCACTAAAGTTGGTAGAAATACATTTTCTTACAAAGAGTTCGAGGCAGTATCTACTATCAATGAAATTCAAATGCATATATTTATAGGTTAAATAAAATACCAATTATCGACTTTAGTTTCACAAATAATAAAAATAAGACGATAGTAGCTCAATCTCTCAGTTTTTGGACAAATTCATTTTACTAAAGTTAGTAGAAAAAATAATTATTTAATATTTATTTATTAACGTACGTACATAACTAACCTATATTCAATATTTTATGAAGCTATAACTTTTGTTCTACCAACATTAGTTAAATATAATTATTATTAGCAAACTAAAAATGGTCCAAAATATTATTTCTATTTTAATTTCAACTACGAAAGTGGGTAAAACTGATATAGGTATTTAAGAAATGTGTTTTTTGAACTTATTTATAATATAATATAAGTGGGTGAGCAAGTAGACACAATAATAGCTACCTATTGCTTCGAGGAAAAAAAATTTCTTATTTACCCACCTTAGTTCAATAAAACTTTTTTCTACGATCATGCAAAAAGGGACAACTTTTGTAGTCACCGTCTTATGGCAAAAGTTAGCTTTTATTGCACGCGTGCAATAAAAATACATTATTGCACGCGTGCAATAAAGTGTTTTCTTGGTTGCCTATATTCACCACAACCCACCGAAACGACACTTAACCACAGCCTACTTAACTTGGCGTTGGGGCTGTTGGTTGCCTATTCCTCAGTCAATTAGAATAAGTTCCTCAAAACTTTTACCCTTATTTATTGCTTATTTATTATACATTTACTAAAAGAAAAATTTGAAGAGACATTTAGCAACATAATATCCAACGACAAACGAAGACTGTAACAAAAGACCGTTTAATCAAAAACATATAATAGTACTTTTAAACCCTGACAATGGAACATTATGCTGAATAAAGCTCCAAGAAAACTTATTTCTAAATTTTATTTTGCTTGAAAATATAAACAAACCCTAAATTCGGCAAAACTTGTTTTATTTAATATTATTAAGTTACAAAATGAAAAGACGAAGTATACAAAAATTACACTTGTACAACATTAGAAAGTGGTTATTTATTGGAATGTGTGTTTATGGTTATGTGACAATAAGTGCAATTGCTAATATTAAAGCTGGGTTTATGCTCCACTTTCTTAAGCATAAGCTTTGTTTTAGTCTTAGTCTTAGGTATTCAACTTGGGCAATCTCATAAAAACGTTTATGCAAGGTTTTAGTCTTAGACATAAACTTAAGCATAAGGAAAGACCTTGAAAAATTGATTAATTTTTAATTCTTAAGACAAAGTTTATGTCAAAATTACAATGCGCATGTGCACAGGATGACGTACATAATGGCAGAAAACAGCTGTGAGATTTTTGTTGACAATCTGTTGCTGAAACCTCTTTGGAGTTTGATAATTTCGTTAATTTTATAATGGGTGACGAGAAGTTAGACCTACAGAGGTCCTTAGTACAACATGTTGAAAAATTTACCCATATTTGGGATACAAAACATGATAAACACAGGGATAGTTTATCGGTAAGGTTATAATCAGCCTTTCAGCTGGTGATATAGGTCTTCGATTGTTCTGTTTTTGTAGATATGGTTTCACCAAGGACAGCAAGTAATTAAATTTAGCAGGATTCAACCTGGTATATTTGAAAAATTGCTCATTATCTTCCTCCTTATATAGCATATCCTTTATTAATGTTGCAAAAACCCCTTCTTCATCTATTTTTCGATTCATAGGTCTCACGGCATAGCGGTGGCGGCGGGAGGTTGTACCATTTAGTTTATATTTTATTCCTACTACCTATACTAGCACATAAAATTATTGTGGCTAAAGTGATAGTGTTTAACTTTTTTTTTGATACTCTCATTTTAAATAAAAATAAAAGTAAAAATTTCGCGACTTTTTGCCAAAAAATAAGGTTAGGTTTTTATAAACAGATGACAACCTTTTCTCAAAATTTTCCTTAAGCATAAGCTTTATTACTGTTGCATAAACACATCCGCTTAAGTTTAAGACTAATACAAAAAATAAGACAAAGCTTATGCTTAAGAAAGTGGTGCATAAACCCAGCTTAATTGGAGATGGACCGGGCATTGATGATAAATAATTTATATAAAATAGGTTCGATCATAGAAAAAATATTGTATGTAACATGTGCAAAAAGGCTGTTTATTGCACACGGCACACTTATTCACCTCGACTACGTCTCGGTGAATAAATGTATGCCTTTGTGCAATAAACAGCTACTTTTTGCACTAGTTGCATAAATAACTATTAAGATTTACAGAGTTAATGGCAGCTTAGTCTCCTTTTTTTCATTAAATGTAATCTACTAAACTCGGTAAAATATAATTTTTTTTACAAAACTGGCAGAGTATACAGATAATTCAGATTAATGTAGTTACTTATAGAAGGCTATGGAATTTATGTGAAGCACAGTGATCGTCACGTCAAAAAAAATTTCACTTTTAATATCCCTAATACTTAAATAATTATTACTGCGAATTTTTTCGCCTTCGGCTCGGGATAATTTTCAAAATATTCGTTACCGAGACAAAATTTCCTGTTAATAATTTAAACTCGAGAAATATTCGGTAAAAAAATTGCATAAAATTTGTTAGTGTTTATTATATAATACGAGGTAAAATGTGTGATGTAATAACTTTGTTTTTGTACCATTGTACCTAAAAGAAATAATATATGAACATCAGAACCAAAATAATTTTCTGCAACTGCAAATTACTTTAATCAATTCCATGGGTAGGCAAGGGCCTAGCGACACCTAAAGCACCGGTTCCCGTCAGATCACCGAAGTTAAGCGGTGTCTAGCGCGGCTAGTACTTGGATGGGTGACCGCTTGTCTTAGGGAAGAGTGTAAAATGAATCGACATCAAAACCATCCTATTCACGCCGGACAGGCCGGATGAGATCGGATATCTCGTAGGATGAAGGTGCCGTTTCACACTCCCCAGTCGGTAGACCGCACGATTAAAAACCGTACGGTCGATGACCGGTTCTAGATGGCCTCAGATACGCCGACGAACCGTAAAAAAGTAAAATTAAAAAAAAAAAAAAATTCCATGGGTATGTCAGTATACTAAATTTAACTTTCATATCATTTTTTTGACATTCGAAGTGTCAAGAAATGTCCACTTATTAATTTCATATAAGGTGATAGGAATATGAGAGTCTAGATCAACAGGAGACCTTCTCGTTTATGTTACTCACGTTTGAGACAACGCAGTAGAACATCATGGGGGTCCCGGGCGGTAGCACTGGACATTTCCAAAGCCTTTGATCGAGTATGGCATGAGGGGCTCCTAACTAAAGTGGAGCATACGGAGTGCCGGTTCAATTTTGTTTAACATCAACACCGGACTCCCTCAAGGATCTATATTGTCACCCACCCTGTCACTAAAAATCCAATATATAGCTTCGCTGATGACAGCACACTGTTTCATCTTTTACTTTGGATACTCGAACATCGACTGCACATCTCTCTAGTCAGCAAGAGGTCTCACATTTCAACAAAGACCTGGAAGAAATTCTGTCTTGAGGTGACAGTAACCAAGTTTAACGCTAAAAAAACCCAGGCGGCAGTTTTCTCTAAAAAAATTAATGTTGAAGAACCGAATATGGTCATGGCGGGACACCCTAAGATTCACCAATTCATTTATTGGGCGTCAATTTGGATATCATATGTCTTGGCATAGTCATGTTGCGGCCATTGCTAAGGCAGCCTGTCAGAAGCTTGGAATACTTTTCCGAACTAAGAACTAAGAACCTCTATATATTCCAAGAACTTTTGATACTCTATAAAGCCTAAATTCGACCATTGCTGGAGTACCTACTGTTCGCATATCTGGGGCTCTGCTCCTAAGCTTGATTCCACCCAGAGAGGTGAACGGTAGAAATACACGATGAGCAACTGCAGCCCACACATACGTGGTTCAGCTTAGTGTCCCCCGAACGACATTGTTTAAAAATTCTTTCATCTGGAAAACGTCATAACTCTGGAATGACCTTCATGAGGCCGTGTTTCCCAACGAGTATAATCTCCAAAAATTTAAGACCAGCGTAAATCATTTACTACGCATATCGCTCGCAGGGCGCTATAAAGGCTTAATCCTCCAGTGCTGTGCTTTATCATAAAAAAGGGTGTTTCGTAAGTAATCTAAAATATTTCAAGAATCGATTCCTCAGGTATTTTTATAAAAAAAATCTCATATATCCTAAGTTGCCTTTTTTCCAAACAGCAGGGTGTTGAATTTTTTTTTGTTTATTTTTAATTCTTTTTAAAACAAAATGTTTTCTTTTTTTCAACTATTGCACTGCTTGTCAGAGGAACCGCTTAAGTGTAAATAAAAATGTAATCAAATCACCAGGGACGTGCGTATATCCAATAACTTGAAAAAAAATGCACGCCAATAAACTATATGTTTAATTTGAGTCAGTATTTTTTATAAGGACCTACTTCTCATTTAATATTTAACATAACATTGCAGCTTAGTTTAGGTGGAAAATGCTATTTTATCCACAATATAACAATATAATTGCACGCACATTTTCACAGATACACACCACTAATAGGTGTGTATCTGTGTTTAAGTCATTATCTTTAATTTACTTTAGAAAATTTCAGTGTTTTTTCATAAAAAGACCTCAGGAATAGCTTTGCTTCAAACACTTTTTATTAATTAGAAAACACGCTATATAGAATTTTCGGAAATACGATGGATTTTAAGTTTAAGGGGTCAACAGCCTAAAGTACTCTTAATCCGCCCCTGGCTGTATACTTGGGCCGACTATATCGATTTCGGTTTCAATAGCACATCTGAAAGAAAATAAAACTTCTCTGCCGTACTATTCCGATATTGTATAAGTAATAAAAATTGTCCTTTTCAGCAGTTCTAAATCCTGCAACAAATTGTACAAAACACAATTTCGATTACGCGATCCTAAAGTATTACAAAAGAAATCATCTATAACATGAAACTTGGAGTTATAGTTTGGGTATCCAAAATCAGCTGAAACAGCGAAAAACATTCGCCTTGCAAATATCAAATGTTCATCTATAATACGGATTGGTTGACGCAAATGACCAAACTGTCAAAGTGTAAAGATTTAAAAATTTTTGCAAATTTAATGTCGATGGTAAAAATCCAAATAATTTTAACAAAGAAGTGAATTTAAAAACGAAATTTGTCACTAGAAGATTCGAGAATAACGCATCCAAAAGCAATGACGTCAACCTAATTTGTCGAATTTTCTGCTATAAATATGATGAAATAAAGAAAAAAAGAACAGTAGGAGAGGTTGGGGTAATAGCGCGGTCCGGGAAATAGCGCAGATTTGATTTTCCGCTAATCTTTGATAGATGGCCGCACCTTCGCGGTGTATTTTAGGCAACCCTAATCTAAACGGATAGTATACCATTAGTATTACTCTCCTCGTGGCATGTGTTTCGATGTGAATCGACTATACAGATTTATATTCAAATAAAGTTTTATGTGTATTGACTTTTAAACGGTGTCACAAAAGTAAGTATTGATTTTAATTATATTTTGACCGATTTTGGCAACAGTCTTACTATTGGTTGCACTTTTTACACTGTGGCCATATCAATACCGCAAATTATAACCTCAAATCGAGCTCATCAAAAATTAACTGCCAGTGAGTGCTGATTTATTACTGAGGTATTAGCGCATATGCGCTATTGCCCCGAACATTTCTGAATAAAATATACCTACCTTCAAATTGATTGCAGATGCCACGCACATACAGAAAAAATTATATTCGAGGACAATGGAGAGCCGAAACCCCTGAAAAGGCTGTTCTAGGTGTGACATCAAAACAATTAAACGGAAATCAAGCCAGTAGAAAATATGGGATACCTTATACCACAATTAAAGACCATGTTTCCAACAGATGTAGACACTTAAATGCTGTGAAGGTGATTTCGAAAGTCGTTGGTAAAAAAACAGCTTTTACTTTAGAACAGGAAAATAAACTGGCTGACCATTGTATTAAGCTCTTACAGCGTTATTATGGGTTGAGCATCATAGAGTTTCGGCAATTGGCATTATGCCCAAAAAGTCGGCGTCGAGGGCCGATTTAAAAATAAAAGGAATGAAGAACTTGTTGGATGGGACTTTTATTGGTTATTTATGAAAAGACATCCCGGCATCTCGTTAAGATCTCTAGAAGCAACAAGTTTACACAGGGTTATTGGCTTCAACAAAGTAGAAGTTGGCAGGTTCTTCGATAATTTATCTACCTTGTATGAGAAAAATAATTACTCTGCTATGGATATTTATAACGTTGACGAAAGTGGTTTACAGACTGTTCATAAACCATCTAAAATACTGGCACCCAAAGGTGTAAAACAAATAGGCAAAATCACCAGTGGTGAAAGAGGCGATACTTGTTCTATTATTTGCTGTTTTAATGCAGCTGAAAATTACATTCCACCGTTGATTATGTTCCCGAGAAAAAATATGAATGACAGGCTAATGAAAGGTTCTCCGCCAGGATCCAAAGGGTACGCTAGTTCAAATGGTTGGAGTAATGGTGCAATATTTACAAAATGGGTGAAACATTTTGTAAATTATGTTAGACCTTCCAAAGACCATAGAGTTTGCCTTATTTTGGACAACCATGAAAGCCACATTGCTTTACCGGTATTTGACTTAGCTAAGGAACATGGTATCGATATGTTATCCCTGCCTCCACATACTTCCCATCGAACGCAACCCTTAGATAGAACATTTTTTGGACCATTGAAAACTGAATTTAATAATCAGTGAGCCTATTGGATGAAATCCAACGCCGGTAAGCGAATTACCGTGTATGAAATGGCCGAATTGTTTGGAATGTCATACCAAAAGATATCTACAGTAGACGAAGGTGTCAATGGATTTAAAGTTGCTGGAATTTTTCCTTTTCAACCTAGTGTGTTTTCGAAAGAGGATTTTGTTGCTGCAGTGCAATTTCTGGTAAAGTTGATAACATTGTAGTGACTGCAGTAGAGCAAAATAACATACTCCCCAACAACACAATACTGCTTGCTGACTCGTACTCCATCAATGCAGAAGCTGGCCCATCAACAATTAACAAAACGGTAGATGCTGTAATGCAGGCAAATAACAGGACCCCTCCTACATCTGCTGACAAGCAACTCTTGCCTGATACTACACAAATTAATATAGAGATCGAAAACAAAATGTTTACATTTCCGACTAAGAGTCCAAATCTGGCTGCCCAAAGAAAAAGCAAGAAGAAGCATTCAGAAATCTTAAGCGCAACTCCGCTGAGGGAACAGTTAGTTAAAAAGCAAGAGAAGTCAGTTAAAAAGGAAGCGAAAGCGTCAGTTAAGAGAAACTTATCGAAAAAAACTAAGTCAAGCAGCCCTAAACGCAATTAAAAAAAAAGGAAATGTGCCAAAAGAGCACAAAAAATGGAGTTCAGATGATTAGATTATCATGTCATCATCAGATGAAGAGCTTGATGAAGAATTATTTCAATTTAATGATCTTGATGAAAAGCCAAAAAGACTTCATTACGTTCTAGTTGAATTCGAAGCGGAAGGAAAAAAAATCTATTATGTTGGGAGAATCATAACTGATATGGACAATAATGAAGAGTTTGAAATATCGTTTTTCCGTAAATCTAAAAAATGTTCAAACCGCTTTGTTCTACCCGACACTTTAGATATCGCAGTTATAAAAAAATGTGATATTAAAATAATTCTACCTAAACCAGAACTGCATGGAAAAACTAAACGACAATAATCTTTCCTGTCATTTGGCGTTTCTTTTGGTAATTTGACGGTAAACTAAACCTAGCGCATTAATTAGTTTAACCATGTTTTGACAATAATTGTAATGTTTTTATTGCTTTTAATACTTATGCTATTTTTGCTGTTATGCTATTATTTCTTAAATACAACAAAAAGTATTTCTTTATGTTTTCTTTTTTCCTTCGAAAAGTACAGCATTTAATTTTGCAAATGGGGCAATAGCGCAACGCGCTGCGCTGATACCCCGTCGTATAGGGGTAATAGCGCAAATTGATTTTTAACTTTGAAATAAAATATTTCAATAAATTATTCAAAATTGTTAGTTCCTACGAAAATATCATATTCTAAGTCAATTGCCGCGTGCGTAGACGGAATGCCAGTTTTCTAGTGGTAGTTTAAAAAAAGATACGGAATTTTAAAATGTTTACTGCGCTATTACCCCGACCTCCCCTACCTATCTATTTAATTCAGTTGCTAGGAACTGATTAAAAATCGGCCAGAATTTTATTCTTTTTTTATTTAATTAAAAATTCGAATTTTGGGAAAAATAAAGGGGTTTGCGCTCAGTGAATAGTTTAGACTAGACTGGTCGATCTACTTTGTGCCAAATAGACCGAGCGATAACAAATATAAATAATAAGTGTCTGACTTTAAATGAACTTATTTTTGTGGTCATAATTTAACATTCAGCATTTATTTTATAATTTTTGAAGCATTAGCAACACCCTTTTTATTGGTGATTTATTTTGAGTTTTGATTTAGCCCTGTGTGGACGGCTATGAACATAAAGAGTTTTTAAAGACGCTTTTTTAGTTTAAATAAAGGGAAATGTGTTAATAAATGTTTTCTCCTAATTTCTTTTGACTTGCTAAGATTATTGTAAAGCGACATTTGCAATTTTCCTGCTGACTATAATAAAAAAACAAATGACACATTTCTGAATGATGTTCCGCAAGGAAGCCAAATTTAATGTCAAAAAATATATAAGTTCGCAAATTTGACCGATACGACGCCATTTTTCTTTTTTTTAATGGCAACCCTCATCAATAACTACTCGAATGGATTGCATTTCACGATCCGATATTTCGTGGGTTGAGTATTACCTATATTGTTCTATAAGTCCAAAATGAAATTGTTGGAAAATGGTGATTGAATATTCGAGGTTCATTTTTTTTACCATGGAAATATTTTAATAATTTTAATTACTGGTTCTGGACTCATACACTTGAGAATGAAAAAATTTTATGGTTCTTATTTGAACTTATTTGTTCCTATACGTTTTTAAGCAAATTAAACAATTTTTGATAGAACATTTTTTTAATTGACAGCAAAAATATTACAAAATATCAGATTTTGTTCTAACAGCATACAAAATTCTCTAGAACAAAAAGTTATTAGTTTCAAAAAAGTTCAGAGTAGATACCAGGAAAATAATAACATGAAAACATTATTATTGCAGTATAAGAAATAACATAGGTATTCCTAACATAGAAATATAGGTCTAGGAAAATAATGGAGGTATTCTTAACTAATAAAAAAAATTAACTGAAAATATTATGTTTACAAAATAATAAACTGAAGGTAACTATTACTTAAACAAAAAAACAAGGTTTACACTATTTTCTTGCTTTGGTACTTTTGTTATTGGATGATGCTTTACATTTATTTACTTTCCTATTAGTTTCTGAAACATTGGAATTAGCTTTTGCTTTTTGCAATGTTTTCTTTGAATTAGCAAACACGGTGGTGTTATTATATTCTTTGAAAAAAGTACGAATAAAGGTAATATCCACAGCAGGTATAAACTTAAAAGGCTTTGTAAGATCTGCAACTTTTGCAAATGGTAAAAGTCATTTTTTTAGGCTCCGGTGTATCAAGACACGTATTTTAATCAAAATTTCTCAAAATTGCACCTCACAAACAAACCGTGTTATTACTACTACTTGCATACAAAACTGAATCAGCAAAAAATATATTGTTCTAACAGCCCAAAATTCTCTATTCTCATTGGTTGGCCTGTTAGAACATTATAATACTAAACGGTTTTTAAATATGAGTGAGAGAACAATTTAATACTTGTTTCAATTAAGTTTGTGTATTAAATTATGTAGGTTATTCTATACACATAGAATAGAAATTTTTCGTACTATTTTCCTACCTTAAAAAACGATTTCGCGCCAAAAGTGCTGTTAGAACAGTATAATACTCTACCCACGATTTGTTTTCAGCCGTTTCGGAAATTCGGGGGTTCCCAAATTACCGTCATCGATTTTATCTTTTATAAATAGACCTTTTAAGTTGAAAACCCCAATTTTTTTCACAGTAACATAATTTCCCGTGGCCGCGCTGTTTACGCTATAATCAAATACGACAGATGTCAAAAAGTGGCAGATAGAACGCCATTTTGAATTTTAATTTATTTTGCATTACTATTTAACTTACTATGCAGATATCAAATTCAAACTCAAAATATACTTTATTGCCTGAAGAACAATATTCTTGTTGACGAAGTAAAATTATTATTAACAAATAGAGTAAATACAAACACAATCTGAAGGTCGTAAGCAAATGTCAATAAATAAAACAAAATTTGTAATAAACTGTTAATCATTATGTACATATTATGGAAATATGGAAGTAATGAACAGCTTAAAGACAAACAAAAAAAATTTCCTGCACGCCGGCATGGTGAAGTGAAGTATCTTTGAGCTGTAATATCCTCTAATTAGCTAAAACAATGTGATTTTAACATAAATACTTAACTTCTAGTCACGATGGTAAAAAATCCAATTTTAATTTTCTAAATCTCCCTTTTTTAATCATAACATTATGTTCATTTTCTACCCCCTTTTATCCTAACAATTTGTTAACCAATACTTCAGGCATGGTTGAATGAAGCATCTTTGAGCACCTATCTACATTATTTTCCTCTAATTAGCTACAAACCTACATAATTGCTTTACCACCTGTCCATTGGCTTCAAATTAATAAATTCTAACCTTAAAGTAGTATAATTTTCATTTTTATTTCTTGTTGACCTCCTAAGAATGTGTTTCTCACGTCTAACCTCTTTTAACCCAGTATTTTGTTGACCACACCCCAGACACGGTTAGATGAAGCATCTTTGAGCACCTCACTTAAATTAATCTCTAAATAGCTATAAATGACATAATTGCTTCACCACCTGTCTCAGTGGCTGCAGACTGGGAATCCCCTTCTTCAAAGATACCTTGACCAAAATTTCAAATATCACATCTCATTCAGTCTTGAACATTCATTGGAACCTACAATTTCAATTTTCACATACTTTTGATCTTCGCTTATGCAAAATAGAGCTGTCGAAATCGACTACTGTATCCCTGATGATGGACATTGCTATGTCCGAAACATATAGGATATAAACATTAAAATACATATTGTGGAGGTAGACTGCCGTTGTTTTATTTGAAACAAAAATAACGGTTAAAACAAACTTAACATATTCACTAAAATAATCACTGAACTGATGGATCACTAAAAAATTCATCCAAAGTGTAGTACGCTATTTTAATTAGGAAACGCTTAGTCAGGTTCTTAAACCTCTTTGAATATTGTTGCCTTCTCAAGGGGAGCGGTAGATGATTGAAAACTTTCTTACCGCCATATATTAAGGATTTCTTCATTTGTTCAGAATGAGGAATAGGTAAGCTTAAAAGAAAGGATTTACGCGTAATATAATAAGTAGGCAACAACAGCTCACTTTTATATTTTTGTATGAACAAGACATGCAGTCTCCAGAATAAAAATACAACAAAGAGTCAATATCGCATGTTTTATAAATAGTGGGGACAAGAATCCCTAATTTTAGCTCAACACATACTTATATCTTATTGCTCTCTTGTGCAGAACAAAAACAGAGTGAAATAAATATTGGGAGCATGAACCCGAAAAACAGATTCCATAGCGAAGATGGGACTTTATTAGGGAACCTAAGAGCTCCTTGCTACAGTGAAATCTAAGTTGTTTGATATCACCCTCATAACAGTTAGAAAAAATTTTGTTACATAAATTGTTAATATGAGTTTCAAATTTAAGAGAGCTGTCTATTGATATCCATAAAAATCTACTTACAGAAATTGTTGAAATTTTCTCATTCTCTATAAGGACGTTATCTATAACACACTTAAGATTCAATACATATGTCTTTGAGATATTAGAGGATAACAGATTTGCATTGCACCACCCCTTCATCCTGTCCAAATCATTACTTATGTCATTCAATGCCAAGGTCTGTTCCGTGCCAAAGAATGGTGGTATCAACACAGAAAATAGTAAACTTCCCACATATTAGCAGATGAGGCACGTCGTTGAAGTAGACCAAAAAGAGTAAAACCCAAGACTGACCCTTGTGGAACACCCGTGTCAGTGGTAAGCTCATCGGAGCTGTTGTTATTAAACACGACTGACCGCACCCGGCCTGTTAGATACGAGCAAAACCATTCCAAGGCAGTTCCTCTTACCCCATATGCTTCCAACTTCAACAGCAGTATTCGGTGATCCACGCAATCAAATGCTTTCGACAAATCACAGAAGACAGCTGCAGCAGCCTCACCAGAGTTTAAGGACACGTACAGATGCTCAAGGAACCCGAAGATGGCATCGCTCGTACCCTTCGAAGTCTGAAATCCAAACTGTTGGATGAACAAAAGGTTGTGTTTATTTAGAAATGACATCAGCCGCAGTTTTACAATTTTTTCTATAATTTTTGACAAGGTGGGAAGTAACGCAATTAGTCGAGAATTTGAAGGGGTATCATGACCACCATCCTTGTGAAGTGGGATAACTATAGCCTTCTTTAGACAAGACCAAGAATGCCTGCGAGAGAGGAGAAGTTTATTGCTTCAGCCTAAACCTGTAAGGCCCTTGATGGTAAGGCAGAAATAATCTTCAGACAGAGCCTATCCCAACCCGAAGCATATTTATTTTTCATTTGACCAAACATCGCCCTAATCGCCATATCTTGTATACCTGCAAGACATAGAGGCATTTTTAAATAAATATTGTTAGTTATTCAGTGTACCGCAGTTAGAATATTGAGAATGTTCCCAAAAATTCTTTAACATATTAGACCAAATTCGGCGACAGAAACCCATGATAGGTCACTGAGATATGCCGCGTTTTGATCTTTGGCGTTTGCAAGAAAAGTTTTTTATTGTTTCAGGTTCCGGCTAATTCAAAGTCGATCCAAAGGGCATGCAAATCATTGTTCTAAATAAAAGACTTGGGTCACCCTGTATACAGAAAGAGCAAATGTAAGAATACGGACAGTAGGCAAAAAAATACTTCAGTCTACTATAGTTTGCCATATCAAGAAAACTTGTTTTTACTATAAATAAAGTAATTGAAGTAAAATTCGCATCGAACCTAAACATTACCGTATTTAACGCTTTTTGTCATAGATAACTCAAATACCTTTTTGTCAATGATGCTGAAACCACCGACTGACCATAAAAACATAGCAATTTATGACAACTGCATCCAAAGTAACTATAGGAGTGACTAAAGCCGATGCATTATGGATGTAGGTATTAGACATGTATTTTTTTTTGTGTTTTATAGCTGGTTGCTACCAAATGGCCAGCATCTACCTACCTTTGTTTTGTTTTATGTCCAATTTTCGGAAAGTTCTTAATCCAATCTTATACTAACTCTGTACTTCTAGCAGTTTATTATATTCTTAGTTAATATACCCTTGACTTAATAATATAACATTTTGTATACAGCATAGGTACTATAATTTAGTTTTAATTTATTTATATTTTCTTAAGCGATTGATTTTCTTTTTTTGTATTTTTTTTTTGTTTTTTTTATTATTAATATTCTTAGATTTTAACTTATTTTTCATTAACTTTTAATTTTTCATTAAATTCACTATTGACACATCACGACAAAGTTTAAATAAAATATTGAATTAGCATGTCTGCCTCCTACATCAGATGCAACATGTTACCACAGTTTACGAATTTATCATCAAATTTAGAAATGGATGGGTAATTTAATATCTCCTACCTCTTGATGTTGGAATAAAACAGGGAGAAGCTAAACAGCCTATACAGGCCGATAAGCCAATAGATCGGGAATTTATCCCTAAACTAATTTTTTGTAATGGCAAGACCGCCTGCAGAAAATTGTGCAGCTGCAAAAAGACAAACCTAAACTGCTCTAATCTATGTGGCCAGTGCCAACGCAATACATGCGGTACACTTTAAAGCCCACTTTGACAATAATAATGTCCAGAACATAAAGTTTATTTCTTTATTTTTACTTTTTATGCCTCTGTAGTACGCTGCTGTCTCAAAATACTATTTTTAATTATGTAACATTTCATGGGGTTTCTTTTTTCCCAGTTCACTGTTTCTCGCAAAATTAACCATAACGGAGGTAATTCTTAAAAAACCAAGAAATGTACATTGGGGGGATTTTGGGAGGGTCCCCACCCCGGAGGTATGGGACTTTTAATGTGATAAGTAGGACGGCAAAAACTAAACATCCCAAAAAAAAAAGCTTCATGTGATTTTGTTCCCAGTCAAGTACTAAGTGCACCGGGGTAAGAATGCTCTCTTTCAATACGAAATATTTAACTTTGGTCGGTAGGTGAAATACTGACATACACAGGTTTCAATTAATAATATTTATTGATCTCAAAATGCAATAAAGAAAAAAACAATTGTTTAAATAAATACAAATTGTGTTTAACTTTGTATGTCAATAGTTTAAAAAAAAATGTTCTAGTGATTTGAATAAAGAAAGAAAACGGGAAATATAGCAAACTAAACAACTTGCTTTTTTGTTTTCCTTTAGTTGAATAATTTTTAAAAGATAAAATATGCAGCATATCACCTTCTTTTTCAAATAAAAAAAAAAGTGTCCCTATTTAGGACTATTTTATACAGGGTGTTAATTAATGTCACGCAGATATTTCAGGGAGTGATAGTACTCGTCAAAATAAAAAAAAATGCAAATATATGCATGGTCTAAAACGCGTTATTTTCATTATACAGGGTGGCAAAGTTTCAATTTCTTTTCTCGTATTTTGCGTTTTCTCTCTTATATTCTGTGATAATTGTTTCAAATTTGGATCATCAACCATTTTTAAAATCTCGACAATAAAGTATCAAAATTGTCGGTCGCAGTATACCGGGTGTTACATTTTCTTGAATCGGCTACAATTTTATCTTTCAGAACTTTTTTGGAGCTCCCTGTATGAAATTTGAACTCTCTGTTCCTTTGTTTAGCGTTCTGGTCTCTTGCACTATTCTCGTATCTGTGACCGTTTTCGATTTATTTGCAAAAATAGCCATCGATGGAAATTAAGTGTAGGCGAAATAAAGCAGAGTAAAAAGCTGTTTTTATTTGTATGTATTCTAAGTAATTATTTTCATTTTTATTTTAGATAACCGACAGGGTTATCAACAATCAGATAAAAACATTATAAATTAAAAATAAATTAAAACAAAACAATTAATTAGTTAATCAAATAAAAATAAAACAAAATTACAAAAACTGTTGAAAATGACCGCCTCTTGCTAAAATGCACGAATCAAGTCTTCGCCTCATGGACTAACGGACTCTGCCAAATATTCCAGGAGTATTGCGAATTATGTCGCATGAAGCTATTATTCTGTTTCTTAAATCCTCTTCTGTCTGGCTGGGGTCTGATACACTAATGCTTTCAGGTGTCCCCAGAAAAAGAAATCCAGGCTATTCGGGTCTGGGGATCTAGGGAGCCATGGCTGAGGTCCCACTCGACCTAGCCAACGGTTGTTAAAAATTTTATTGAGAAAGTTTCTCACCTCTATGCTGAAGTGCGGTGGTTCACCATCGTGCATGAACCACATTTGGTTTCTGACAAGAATTGGTACCTCTTCTAGCAGCCCTGGGAGTTCCTCTTTAAGAAATAGACGATAATATTGTCTGTTTAGCCTTGCTGGTGGGAAAAATGGTCCTATCAAATAATCTCCAATAATGCCGGCCCACACATTTACTGAAAACTGTTATTGGAAATTATTTTCGGGTATCGAATGCGGATTCTCTTCTGCCCAAAAATGGTTGTTGTGAAAATTGTTTATGGCATTCCTTCAGAAATTTGCTTCATCGCTAAATAAAATCGTCTTTTCAAATAACGGATTTTGGGCTAGCATTTGTAGGAACCATTGGCATTGAACCCTTTGGATGCGATAAGTATACATTAAGTTGTCTATTAAAATTTTCCAGACAAGCACAAATAAAATGCTAAGTGTTGCGGCGTACTAGTAGCAGGATCATTTTCTACTGCATTCACGACTGCTTCCTCGACTTCAGGAGTCCTAACCGTTCTGTTTGCTCCTACTAAATGAGTGGATTTCTTGAACGATCCATCTTCACATAGTCGATTATGTAGATTTGCGAATGTCCGTGGGTCAGGCAGTATTCGATTTGGATACCTTTGTGCATACAGTCGTCTGGCTTCGTAACAATTGCCATCGGCAAGTCCATAGATTAAATGCATCTCTGCAAATTCTTGATTTGTGAGTTCAACCATCATTAACCAGTTCAAAACAACTCCGAAAACGTCAAACAAAAAAATATTTGTTACAATATGTCAGAAGGACAATAAACAGAATTAATAGTTGCCTATCCCAGCCTACTATTTTTTTTTTCTAATATTTATTATTGCGCTATTTCGCCTACACTTAATTTCCATCGATGGCTATTTTTGCAAATAAATCGAAAACGGTCTTAGATACGAGAATAGTTCAAGAGACCAGAACGCTAAACAAAGGAACAGAGAGTTTAAATTTCATACCGGAATTCATACAGGGAGCTCCAAAAATAAGTTCTAAAAGATAAAATTGTAGCCGATTCAAGAAAATGTAACACCCTGTATACTGCGACCGAAAATTTTAATACTTTATTGTAGAGATTCTAAAAATGGTTGATGTTCCAAATTTAAAACAATTATCACAGAATATAAGAGAGAAAACGCAAAATACGAAAAAAAAAATTGAAACTTTGCCACCCTGTATAACGAAAGTAACGCGTTTTAGACCATGCATATATTTGCATTTTTTCCTTATTTTGACGAGTAATATCACCCCCTGAAATATCTGCATGACATTAATTAACACCCTGTATAGGTAAACTCAATGTTAGATGGTAGAATAGAGAAGACTGTAATTAGGAAGGACTACATTTACTATCAATCGGAAAGTCCGCAAAATACAATAGGAATCCCACAGGGTAGTATTTTAGGACCAATTCTATTCATTACTTTTACCAATGATCTAAATTACGAAATAGCTAATCCTAATGCATTCATATGCAACCCACCTATTAGTGACAGCTAAAGACTCAACTGAACTGACTGACAACACAGAAAAAATTTGTTCACAAACTACCCCAAATGGTTTGAGAAAAATAAACTTATATCCAATAAAGACAAAACAAACTTATTACTATTTAGAACAAAACTAAGCAAGCTAGGAAAACCAGAAACAATTTAGATCAATAATACAGATTTTAACCTTCAAACTAAAACAAAATTCTTAGGCGTTTATATAGATGATTTTTTAGACTGACCAGAGCAAATAGAATCGCTGGGAAAAAAATTAAATAAGATAAGTTATCGTATTAAAGTAACGTCAAAGTATGTATCGGCTGGTGCCCTGAGGATTCTATATTTTGCCAACTTTGAGTCTGAAGCAAAATATGGGATTATATTTTGGGTGGAAACTCGAAATTTTAAGATATTTTTGTTATACAGAAACGAATAATTAGAATAATGTAGAAATTATCATTTAGGGAAAACTGTAGAAATGTTTTTAAATATAAATTTATTTTAACAATATATGGCCTGTATATATTTGATACTATTATGTTCTTTTTTTAAGGATGGACAGGGGCTACGTATGGGGAGGGGTCATCATTATAGCACTCGCACAACTAATGTTACTTATCCTGCGCACCATCATCTATCCATCATTGAAAGGGTACCTTTTTATGAAGGGGTTCGCTTCTTTAATAAACTGCATAATGAACTTAAAAATGAACAAAGTGTTAATGTGTTCAAAAGAAAATTAAAGAAACTTTTAATGCAACTTGAACCATACAGCCTAAGAAACTACATGAAGAGTGTATGCTCTCACTTTGGTGACGTCATTTCTTTTTATGCTGATAAAATCTATGTAATTAGAAATAAAGAAGTTTATTATTATTATTATAATTAACGTTGGAAATAATTGTAAGTCGTTATTTAATTTTTTGAAGTTGTAAAAAATGCGTTATTAAGTTAACAGGGGTTTTCACATGAAGCTCGAAGGGCCTAAATCTCAAAAACGAATGCATAAATTTTGATTTCGTAAAACGCCGTCGTAAGGTAAGATCATTTTGCCTTTTTTAAAGATAACGTGAATGTGACCGCTTGGGCGTTGCGATGCTTCAAAATATAAATCGATTGCAGGCACTTCGTCACTATTGAAAGTACTTTAAATTTTAAGATTTTTTTGTCATTTGCCCTAATTCAATTGCTTCACCCATTTTTAAGTAATATAAGGTTTAAAAGACTGAAAAACCTAATTCCTATATTAATTTCAATATTTACATATTAACAATAATATGTCTCGCAAAAGTAAAAAAATGACTTTCCTAAAGGCAAGTGAAACACAACACCTCGACAGATAATGATATTGAATTCTTTGTACTTGTGACTTTTGCAGCATTTGTTTGAAAAACAACACATGTCAATTTTTGCCGTTTTTTGACTATATATAAATTTAAGTATTAAAGTAGTTTCTACGCACTTTTAGGATATCGTATTGTGCGAAAGCACCAGTCGTCCGCCTGAAATGCCAGCGTGAAATATAAATAGTTTTGATAAAATAACAGATGTCCACGCGGTTTGTTAAGGCGCGTCCTCACCTAGTCGACACTGTCGATCGACTCTGTCTATCGACATTGTTGATCAACAAGTCGACAAAACTGCATCTGTCCACATCAGAGTTGACAGAAATGTTTGTCGATCAGTCGAAATCAACATGTCTGACGAAGATGACGTAATTGCTTGTGCCGCATATAATATTATCGCGACTAAAAAAAGAAAAATTGCACGCAAAAGAAGATTTTGGTTTCGACCAAGTCTTCGAAGTAGAACTAGATACGCCATCATTTAACTATTTTTATGCCCGCGAACGTAATAAGAATATATTCCCAAAAATGAGGGCGTAGCAGTGTACTAAACGCCTGTTCGTTAAAAAAATATAAATAGATAGCTAGTCTTCAAAGTCTACGTACCTCTGAATCCAACATCTCTCTGGGCTTATTTTTGTCAAGTAAGAATTTCAAACTTTCAAAAGCAAACCATTTACTTTTATACACATCCTCCGTACCAGTGCCAGATTTGTTACTGTCCTTTATTTTTTCTTAACTTTCTTGTAAATTGACTTTAAAGATTTCTAATTTTTTGTTCTACCGCTTGCTTCTCGATGTTAAACCCATTACCAATTTCTATAAGGGCATCGTGTCTCAAGTTTCGGTTCTTATAGTTTTTGGTTTTAGAATCCCATAGATTTGTTTTCAGTTTGTATTATTCAATAAAGGCTATGACTTTATCTTGTTCCCATTCCATTTCTCCAACGTAAACACACGACTACGATGTCAACAAGGCAAGACGTCACTGAGTACTAACAGTTTGTCGAATGTCGAACTTCGCAAACACGTCCACACACTAAAGTCGATCGACTGCTCTTTCATGTTTACCGACAGGCGATGGAAAACAAATCGACATGTCGATCGACACTGTCGATTGCCACGTACACACCAAGTCGACAACGTCGATAGACAGAGTCGATCGACAGTGTCGACTCGGTGAGGACGCGTCTTTAGAAATACATCGTAATTTGCTGCATGCGCTTCTGCGGATGATGCAATTTGACACTTCTTTACAAACCAACAAGTAGCGAGTTGTTTATTGCGTAACTTACCATTTTTGTCTAATATTGGCTTATTGGCTAAAATGTCACTTAAAAAAGGCAGAATGTGCTCAGGCTAGAACCTTTGGTGTTGTTGTTGTGGGTAATAAAGTTTGTAAAGTTAAATCCACAGATAAACCAAAAAAATGTAGAAGTGAAGTAGTATACCAAAGAGAAATAATCAGACATGCAAAGGTGAGGGGAATAGCGCACAGAACTTCAACCAGGTCAGGAGAAACAATAAGATAAGCCGGAAGCTGAAATGACTTTATATTGGAATGTATTGTAGGAAATTTATAAAAAACTAATTCTGTCAAACATTTGTTTAGAAAAGTAAATTTCTTAAAAGATAATTTTCACTAAGAATAAGGTAAGCGGTTTTTCTCAGTTTTCTCAGACCTGTTTTTTGGACATGTGTTGTTTTTCAAATAAATGCTTCATTTATACAAGTTGATAATATTCTGTAGCGCCCATCTTCTATCCTCGAATGGGTACTTACTGTTTTATGACCTCATCCCTTCAAGGCGGCTACTAAAATCCTCAACGGGGTTCGCAGTACCAGTGTGTTACACCAAATACATCCAAATAGTAGTTGAATCGAAGTAGTTTATATTTTTCTTTTAAAGGGAGCAATATATGGTTGAAAGGGAGCTAGTTACTTTTAATTTCTAGCAGTAAAACCACAAAGTCACTATTAGTTTCACTTATTTATTAAAATATCAAATTTCTATCTGAGGCGCTCACTTTACGCTTTATTCAATAAACCTTTTTGCGTTACCGTGCCAAGTCTATAAGTAAAGGTTTCTGAGACCGCGACGATATCTTACTATCTCCGTGTGACTTCGGGTCAACGCACTTTCAACTTCCGAACTAAACTTTTCGCGACCACACTGGACTATAACGGCACGGCAACTTTCAACGGACGACGGTACTAACTTTGTAGGTATTTGAACATTACGACGGTTAAATATAAACTACTTTTTCCTCTAGCAATCCCATCCATTTATAGGGGAAAATTGATCAAAACAACACCTGCAAGTGCTCGCAGATGTTTACACAAATGTTCCAGTTTTTGAAATCCCTTTGTCGGTACGAGAAACAAAATATTTCGGCATTTTGCAAAATTTTATCTTAATTCATTTGACAGTTATTAGAAAACAGTTGCAGCTGAACGGCAGATGTTCTGCAGGTGATACTTGTTGACACCAACGCAATCCGTCCCCATTTTGCGATCTATCCAGATAAAACTAGTTTAAGTCAGAGTTTTGACCAATCAGGAACTACCGCGTCTTCTCCGAGGTGGGAAAGAGATTATTTAAATTTTAACAGCGCCTAATTTCGTCAGTTTCTCTCGTACGGTACCTTTTACTCGGTCAAATAAACAGTCGGAGAAGAAAAATAAATTAAAATTTTGTTTAATTTTAATTTATTCTGTTTGAAAATTTTTGTTAATTTGTGATGTGTTCTGTTAATAAATCCCTTATTGGATTATTTTATTTTAGTGAGTTTCATACTCATTTTAATTTTCTTGAATTTTTTATAAAATTATTTTTGTCTGAATTCGAATACCACTTTTGGTCATGCTTACCTTATAAATTTGGATTTATCCGAAAATATTTAAGATTTTTTAATTATTTTCACTTTATTTTAACGTATTCTGGTAAAACTTTGAAGTCCAATAATTTAACATTCAAAATTTTCAAAAAGGTTTCTTATTTTATTTTGGAAATCTGACTCAAATAAAAATAATATAAAATAGATACTATTCCTAATTTAAAAGGATTTCTAAATTAACACAAATATTTCCTTAGTACTCGCGTATATGTTAAAATAGTATAAATAATGTGAAGTGTGCCCCAAAATACCGACTTACACATTTCATAAATAAATATATAACATTTCAACCAGTTGGTCTTCCTAGACCAGGAGTCGGAAACTGGCCGACCGCGGAAGGTAGAAAACTAGACCACAGAAGTAATCTGTGACTACACCACAAAAAAATCAATTTAAGCTTTTATTAATTCATTCTACGTACCGTACTTGTGAAACACCCTGTATAATATAATTTCTTTATACTTAACCTTTAGGTTGTCTCAGTAAACCCACTTTTTTTTTTAATTATTAAATTTTCAAATCGGTTTCTTAGTATCCATGCTATTTAAGTAGATGTTATTGCAGTCCAAAAAGTTTGACAAGACTGGTATTAACATTTTATTAATGGACTTTTTAAAATGAACGAAAATAACTACTCTAGCGAAGTTCTAATGAAATTATTTCTTTTAGATAGAAAATGTGACCAAATTATAGCCAGAACTTGTCGAAAGTTTAATGGAATGTATCCTGATTTTACCACAAATGAAATTATGGCTCAAAATTAAAGGCGTCCATTAGTTTGCCAAATCCTAGTGCAGAAGTAGATTTAGGTATATCATACACATCAGTCCCACGAATTTTAGTAAGTCACGACATGCATCTATTTAAATTTAATAAAGTTCAAGCTCTAAAACCGAAAGATTATCAAGGAAGAGTAAATTTTTGTGAAAGACTTTTAGTTCGTATACGAGAAAATCCAAATTTTTGATCAAAAGTTATTTGGACTGACGAAGCTAAATTTTCTAAGGAAAGGATTTTTAACACAAGGAAAAAACATTTTTGGGCTAATCAAAATGCATATGTCACAAAAGAAATGTCCTTTCAGTTTCAATATCTTTTGTTTATTGAAGAAGAACAAAGTATTAGCTTCTTAATTTATAATGAGTCATTAAATTCCGGAAGATACCTCCAAGTTTTAAGAACAGTAAACGATTCTCTCGAAAATTTAACACTTGATGAAAAACCCACTACAAAGTCGTAGGCACATTTTAAAATTAAATAGTCAACATTTATTGAAATAATATTATTATAATAAAGGTTAAGTATAAAAAGTATGCATCATTTGAAAGCAAATTGAATGACCTTTTCATTTTTGAAATAATATCCGGGGTGTTCCATTTAAAAAAAAAATGGAATTTTGACCATTTTTAGAAGTACGAAAAATAAAAATATATTGAAATATACAAATTTTTAAATAAGGTCATGTTTTGTGCAATATTGAACAGAAATAATTTTTTATAACAGTAAGAGATAGGTATAGGATAATATCAAAGAGAATTACAGCTAGCGCAATAGAATTGTAGCCCTTATGACCGGCTTGGAACCGCGAGAGGCGCTGTACCAGATTAATAAACAGAAGATTTTGCAGCAAATTTGAATTCGCGCGTCCCGTGGTAAGCTTGATGGAAAGCTACGTTGCCAATAGTTGTATACATTCTTAAAAGGTTGCAATTGAAATATTGTTAGCTTAATCTTAATAATAAGGGCTAGAATTGGCTACAGTCAGTGAAACAAGACACTTAATGCAACCACACGGAACTAATCTATTTCATACCATTAAAATGTTCTTGTGGCGCAGTGGTTAGGGCGTCGTATTTTAGATAAATATCGTTTTACCAGTCGCGAGCTTCTACTTCCAAGTGTTTTTTTTTTATTATTTTTTGTTGCTTTGAATTTTTCGTAGATTTATTTCCGCTTTAATATTATGACAATGGCAACCTTTTGTCATGGACAACAGGCTGTCACTATTTGCACGGTAGTTCTTTTTGTGGAGGCACTAGGTCGTGGTCCATATACTTACACCTTCCCTTCGTCTTTGGTTGCCTTGGGCGCCACCTGGTTTGACAGAAATCCAAACCAGGAAAAATATACCGTATATCAGTTCTATTGAAAAATCTACGCAATAAATAAAACCAAAGTTTTCCCACACAAATAATAAAGTTTTTTTTTTATTAAATACTAAAAGGTTACTCAATAACAAAAGAGGTTGATTGTTTTAAATCTTAAAGGAAAATTTCAATTTTGCATTGACCTGTACTATTCTAATTACAGAGTTATTATTAAAAAAGAAAAAACAGCCTTTCCGGGCGCAAGGATTCAAATTAAACATTGGGTATAACCTCAGGGAAGATTCTAGAACCTTGGAAATCTTTTACTAGTGTATGGTTAAAAAGTGTTATCCCTTGCCTAGATAGCTTTACATTATTAGTTTAATTTTTGTTAGTGTCAATAAAAGGTAATGAAATTGAAATGCTTAAATGTGCTGAACCTTGGCGAATGATAAAAATTAATTAAATTATAACAACTTATCTAGGTTACTTCATACTGTCCTGAGAGTCCACGATGAATACTGCTATTCAGCTACGTCAATCAATAAGGAGGCCCCCATGTGGTCAGGCGGAATCGATCTATCGCAGGACGACTAAAACCCAAGCTGTTAGACTGCTACGTGGGCCTTAAAATTCCATGTGGTTTTGGTTTAAGCTACGTAAATGCCAAACGGCAGCAAAACGGCTAAATCGGCCGAAAACCAACAAAACCCCTAAAAATAATTAAAAGAAAAATTACCCACTGAATACCCACAAAACGATGATCAAGAAACGAAAGAAAAGATATGTATAATAGCTTACTTCTAAAAGGGGGTTGAGGCCTCGTGGCCTTTTGCCAGAAATAAATGGCCTAATGGCGGCTGGCTGTACCTTCTTGGCTGAAGGATTTTCAGAAAGTGAAATTAAAGGCCACGAGAAATCTGAAGACCCTCCCCTTCTTTTCCAACAAAATCGGCTGACTCAATGTTGCCAACTGAACATAAACCCCAACAAAGGAAAATAAGAAGAAGAAGAGAACAGAGACACACCATAAAGGATCCAAATGATCAGAACGAACAAGAGTCTGGGCTTTTACCAGAACCTAAATTACATAAGGAAATAAATCAAATAATTCCAAACAATTTTGTTTACACACAGAGTTGCCAAAAGTACAAATGGGCGTTCTGCGATTTCACGGGAACCAGAAACGCAGATACGTGACTCAACTTTACGCGGCGATGGCTAGCGCCATCAACCCACAGGACAGCAAAAGTAGTGCGTTCGCCCCATATTTTGGCTAACGTTATGCAACCAAAGATGATACAACCTAATGAACAATTTTTAAAAGTAAATAAAAAGAAATGCACTTTGTGGAAACATATCTGTATAAATCCAAGGCAGTCTACCTTCCCCACAAAATAAATAGTGGCAATTTTGAAATTGCTACAATATTGGTGGATTTATAGATTAATAGTATATTATTTGACTAGCACGTTATAGCTTTATTACTTGCGAGAAGAATACTATTGTTAGAGTCAGCAATTTTGGAGCCCGGCGCCGTTGGCGGGAATGCAGGGTGATTGCCGCGGAACCGGCGGGACACTTAACTTTTGGCGAGCCTGAAGCCAAGAGCGTCCGTGTGATTCACACAAACATTTGCTTCGTTAAATTGATAATTTTTGTCAGTGTCGTTTGTTTACTTCTTGAATAAATTGTTTGTACTCATTGAACTGTTTTTGTCAATGCTAGACTATACCGGGTGTTAAAGTGCTTATAACATTTATTTAACATTTTAAATTATCTAACTCTTTAAATCAGAAGTGCGATTGTGCCCTCGTTCCATACTTTTTGTGGAAGAAAGAAAACCAACGTCATGGAAGCTTTATTGTCGGAGATGTTGGAAAGTCTGAAACGCAGCAGAACGGCTCCTGAGCAGGTGGATTTGCCACTTTTTCGCCCTGATATTGATGACTCGACTGTGTGGATTCAACAAGTCGCCCAGATAAAAAGGGAATTTGACTGGTCTGATCTGCAGGTATTGGTAAGAGTTGGTCGCTTTTTATTAGGGGATGCTCATATTTGGTATGAAAATTGGTCGCCGTCTGTTAGAGACTGGGGCAGTTTTAAGAATGAATTTTTAGAATCGTTTCCCCAAAAGAAAATTCTTGGTCGTTTATTGAGTAAAGCTTCTACTTTTAATAGCTCAATGTGTAATACGTACATTGCTTATGTTCATAAAAAGGTTGCTTTATTGAAAAATTTGCGTGCTCATTGGAATTCCGCAGATTTAATTGAATTGATTGTTTATGGAATTCATGATAACAAAATCCAAGAATCTGTAACTATAAGAGATTTTAATTCAATTTCGGATTTGATTGCTTATTTAGGTACTATTCCAAAATGTGTATCTAGTGAAAATAATGCTAATACTTCAGAAACAATTGTTTCTCCAAAAAATATTCGTCATGAAAAATGTGAGTTAACAAAGTCTAAAATATCTTGTTATAAGTGTGGTCGCTTAGGTCATGTTAAGCGAAATTGCCGATCTCGCAATAGCAATTATCTGAATTTTAAACCCGATAAAAATGTAAGAGTTAATTCTTTTATAAAACCTATCCATAATGAAACTTTTACCGATAATACTGTTTCAGCTAAAAATAACAAATGCAGGTTTTGTTTTAAGTTGGGTCACGTACTTGAAAATTGTTTTCTTAAAAATTCGATTGATAAACGCCGAAATGTGAATTTTATTTTAAGCGAGAAAAACAGTGTGCCCACCAAAATAAACATTGATAAGTCAACCTATATGGGTTTAATTGATACCGGAGCTGAAGTGTCTTTGATGTCGGATAAATTTGCTGACAAATTTAAATCAAGACTAGTTTCACAAGAATTTTTTATCACAGGAATAACTCGGGATACTTTTGTTTCAAAATATAAACTTGAAGCTGATGTCGAGATTACGGGTCAGCACACGAAGTTAATGTTTATGTTAGTGCCATCTCATTATTTAGAGTATGATGTCATCATAGGTTGTAATTTATTTGCTGATAGTAGGCTTGCTGCTGTAACAGATTGTGATGGCACGTGTATTATAAAACGACAGTTACCGGGTGTCTTAAGGATTTCAGAAGATTCTGAAAGTAATTTAGATCAGTTAAAAGTTCCTGAAGAATATCGGGATGATTTATGTAATGTTATTAAAAAATATTCTGATTTGTTGTCTATAGGGTTTTCGATCTCTGCCGTAAACAATTGTTTTATGCAAATCAATTTAATTGATAACTTTATTGTAAATCGACGACCATATCGACTCTCAATGAGTGAAAGAGCGGAAGTACGAAATATTGTTGATGATCTTCTTAATCATGGCATTATTAGGGAAAGTACTTCTCCTTATTCCAGCCCTATTTTGCTGGTGAAAAAGAAAGAAGGGTCTTACCGAATTTGTTGCGATTTTAGAGAACTTAATGCTCATACGGTTAAGGACAAATTTCCCTTACCACGGATAGATGATCAACTTGATCGTCTAGGATGTGGTAAATTTTTCACTTCGTTAGATATGGCTTCCGGGTTTTATCAGATACCCATCCATGCTGATTCGATAGAAAAGACTGCCTTTGTTACTCCGGATGGGCACTACGAATTTCTTCGAATGCCTTTTGGACTGGCAAATGCCCCATCTGTATTTCAGAGGTCAATTAACAAAGCCTTGGGAAATTTAAAACACACCGTGGCGTTAGTGTATATGGATGATATCCTGATTCCATCGGATACTGTTTCACAGGGTTTGATATATTTAGAGCAAGTTTTAGAAGCTCTAAAATCGACAGGATTTTCCCTAAATATTTCAAAGTGTTCCTTTTTACAAACCAATATTGATTATCTCTGTCAGGAAATTTCTGCAGAAGGTATTAGACCAGGACTGAGAAAAATAGAGGCTTTAACGAAAATAACGTCACCAAGCAACGTTAAACAAGTTAGGCAATTTTTGGGTCTCGCGGGATATTTCCGAAAATTTGTTCCGGAGTTCGCAACTCGAACGGCGTGTATGACCATGTTAACCAAAAAAGATGTTCCATTTTTATGGACCCATGAACACGAGGAAGCTAAAAAGTACGTTGTAACTTGTCTTACTTCACGACCACTTTTGGTAGTATTTAATCCTGATCTTCCTACTGAATTACATACTGACGCAAGCTCCGTGGGATACGGAGCTATATTGATTCAAAAATATGATGCGGAAAGCAGAGTTGTCGCATACTTTAGTAAACGCACTTCAACGACGGAAGCCAAATATCATTCATATGAGTTAGAGACTCTAGCCATAATAAATTCACTGAAACGTTTTCGCGTATACCTCGTTGGCATCAAATTTAAAATAATAACTGACTGTAATTCTGTTAAGGCGATTGTCAATAAACGCGAAATTGTTCCTCGCATTGCAAGATGGTGGACATACCTCCAGGATTTTAATTTTGAGATTGTATATCGAAAAGGCTCATCTTTAAGTCATGTGGATTTCCTTAGTCGAAACCCTGTAAGTGTTCTACGAGTATCGAAACATAGTTCTTGGTTGCATATTGAGCAGAAAGGGAATGCGGAGATTCAACAAATGTTAAGAGATTTGGAGGAAGGCAAGCTTGATTTAAATCAATACGTTACAAAAAATGGTCTCTTGTGCCATCAACAAAATGGTCCTAATAATCAAAAAATATTTAGGTATTTTGTCCCCGGACAAAGTAGGCTAGGTCTTTTACGTTTGTTTCATGATGAACAATGTCATATAGGTACGGAAAAGACAATCAGATCAATTCTAATGCATTTTTGGTTTCCTCGTCTGAGAAATTTTGTGAAAAACTATGTAAAGCACTGCCTTGTCTGTGCAGTTAAAAAGACCCGAACAGGTCCATTACAAGGTAAGATATTAACACCACCAAAACCAATAATTCCTTGTCATACAATACATCTTGATTGTTTAGGTCCATTACCATCAACAGCTAATAATTTTAAGTATGTGTTGGTTATAATCGACGCTTTTACAAAATACTGTAACTTGATACCCTTAAAATCAGTAAAGGCGGATGAGACACGGCAAGCTCTAGAAAGGTTTATTTCGTATTTTGGCACGCCTAAAGTATTTGTAATGGATAGTGGAACGAATTTTCACAACCTTAGCTTATGTAAATTTTTTGATGAGTTTAATATTCAATATCATTTCATTACACCTGATATTCACAGAGCTAATGGACAAGTAGAACGGTATATGCGCACTATTATGAATTTCATAAGAATTGAAACGCGGCTTAAGGTTGAATGGCCGAACGTTCTATGGAAGATTCAGTTGGTTTTAAATTCAACATTTCAAAACTCAATAAATTGCACCCCTTTACAAGCTCTAATTGGCATAAAAGCGACAACTCCATTAATACAGGCAGCTCTCACTGACCTATCCCAAGACTTGACGCCTGTCCGCAACCTTAAGTTGGACCGGGCAAGAATCGCCGAAAAATTACAATCTAAAAGTGATGATGTCATAAGCCAGATGAATACAAAAAGGCGCGATACTGTGCAGTGGGGTCGGTGATTTTGTTTTGTTATATAGGGCGAGCAAAATGCACGTTAGCAAAACTAATTTTGAATTTATTGGACCTTATGAAATTGTAAGCATTACCAAACAAGGCAGGTATGAGTTAAAAAGAGTCGGTGTAGGCAAACACAAAATAATAAAAGCAGCCAAGGAACAGTTACGACTTTGGCCGAGTGAATGGTCGTTAGGAACTGATTTACAAGAATTAATGAATCTGTTTGAAACCAAAGGTAAAGTAAGATTTTTTTTTAACAGTAAATGGGTTTTTTTAATATTGAAATGAGATCTGAAGCATGGGGTCAGCATACTCCCATGGTATATTTTGTTTATGTTTTCCGGGATTGAAACAATATCTCGAAGCATGGGGTCAGCATACTCCCATGGCATATTTTGTTTATGTTTTCCGGGATTGAAACAATATCTCGAAGCATGGGGTCAGCATACTCCCATGGCATATTTTGTTTATGTTTTCCGGGATTGAAACAATATCTCGAAGCATGGGGTCAGCATACTCCCATGGCATATTTTGTTTATGTTTTCCGGGATTGAAACAATATCTCAAAGCATGGGGTCAGCATACTCCCATGGCATATTTTGTTTATGTTTTCCGGGATTGAAACAATATCTCGAAGCATGGGGTCAGCATACTCCCATGGCATTTTCTGTTATGTTAACCGAGATCGAAACGATGTTTCGAAGCATGAGGTCAGCATACTCTTATGAAGTACATTCATTGGCAATAGAGCAAGATGCCTGTGTTTGTACAATTTCTTTTGATAAATCCTAAAATGTTGTTTATTACAATTTACAGACAATAAAGACGCCGCAATGGTTGCAATTGGTACATGTTTCGAGAGCGAAGCATCCGTCAGTCAGGCCGTGTTAGAGTCAGCAATTTTGGAGCCCGGCGCCGTTGGCGGGAATGCAGGGTGATTGCCGCGGAACCGGCGGAACATAACTTTTGGCGAGCCTGAAGCCAAGAGCGTCCGTGTGATTCACACAAACATTTGCTTCGTTAAATTGATAATTTTTGTCAGTGTCGTTTGTTTACTTCTTGAATAAATTGTTTGTACTCATTGAACTGTTTTTGTCAATGCTAGACTATACCGGGTGTTAAAGTGCTTATAACATTTATTTAACATTTAAAATTATCTAACTCTTTAAACTATAGTTTTCTTACGAACTTAAACTCATTTTTAAGAATTTACTTATCACAAAAAAACTTTACCTACGACCACCGGTGAAAGTGAGCAAAACAGTCCAGTTAATTTGGCAAGAAAATGCCTTGTAACACACACGTGTTGAAAAGTGTATTTGCCAAACGACTTACCCTGTATACATAAAAATATAATAAAATAAAAATTTCTATACAATCAATTAATTTTTCTATTGAACTTTTTTTTATAACTCTTACAGTTTCCGAGAAAAGGTATTGTGTCATCTTACGTGGACTACCCTATACATGGCGACTTGACAAATTCGGTAATGGAAATAAGATGTGGTATTTCGATTTTTTCATGTATTTTAAATATCTTAATTTTTTATATGACTATCTGAATCTTATAGTTTTTGAAATAATTTATCCTATGCTTCGCAAAATGGGTAATGTTATTATTTTATTGAACAGAACTACAAGAAATTAAGTAATTAAAAAATTATCTCTTGTAGTAGGAGCCGCCTTGTACACTATTTCTATCACATATCCCAATAAAAAAAGTGTAGCTTAGTTAGGTCGGAACATCTTTCTGGTCAAGACACTAAGCCTTTATAATGATCATTGAAAGTAAAGTAATATTTCATTCAACTGCGTTGCTACGTTGATATAGGTGATGTCTTACTACTAGACTGTAATGCATGAGCTGTAACAAATAAAGATAAACTTACCAGTCGGATTTCTATTAAAAAATGTGGCCCAGTATTATGATTTTCTATTATGCCGGTCCAAACATTAAACGGCCCTGTGTTGATATAAGTTAACTTCTCCCTTGAAAATGGGATCATCATAATGAAAGTTATGTTTGTTAACAGATTCATTTCTCTAAAATGTTATGTTTAGTGATGAGGCTCACTAACCATAACATTCTCGAAAAACTGATTTTTTGAACGAGTTGCTGAAAATTTCTTAAATATCAGAAAAACACATTTGGCAACATCGTAAGCGAATTTAAAAATAAAAAGACGGTTTTAAAGGCATTTCTTTACATAATGAAATAAGTACAAAATATACAGGGCGTTTCATTAAAAGACACAAGTAGTAATGCTGTACCAATCTCAGCTCAAAATCTCATAAGAAATAACATGGAGCTGAAATCTGCAGTTTTGGTGCCATTTTAGGGGCGCGGCACTTTTCCTGGAAGCCGCCATCCTCTCTTAACCCAAGCGGACCCAGCTACTATCGCCACCTAGTGAGCGACGTCATAACTGTTCGATGTCGGTAATATAGGGCCCTATTGACCTGTGTGGAACCCTCCACTGCTGTCACCTAACCCCCCACACATTATTCTAACCTAACTTTTGTCCCAACGGAACCCAGATCACGTGTTACCCCGATTATATAGTAACATCATTGTAGGGGTGCCACCTAACGGGGGAGATGTACGTACCTGTAATCTTGAGACCTGTAGCGCCACCTGCTTTTCATATCTTGTTTACCGCGATGGTAGGTATGACGTTGTAAATCAGTTAAAATATTTTAAAATATAATAATACCATAAAAAAGTTTTTGTCCTCGGTGGGATTTGAACCATAATCCTCTGAGCCCGAACCTCAAAGCCTTGCAAAATACGCTACGAGAGCGTATACATTAAAAGAGTTGATCAATGTTGACAAGCTAAAAATATGGGGAACCCGACAATTATAACGTATAGGTGGAACAAAGGGCCCAAGTGTGGAGACGATGGCAAATGGCGGCAGCCATAGTTGTTTTTGTCTGCATAATATTGCTACATCTGTTGCAGTATGCATGCGCCCTAACATGTCATCAATGAACATTGTTAGAGACCGCGTGGCATGTAATTAGACAACTGGGGATCTAGTATGTCCTTTTGGCAAACAGTATTTTCAGACGCCATCTATAATTACGTTCGCGCATACCCCCCGCCATCCGGGTACTACCTGAACTTATGCAACCAGAAGCCCCTATCAGCAAATATTGCCTTCACCAATTTATTAACAAACCTAAGTGTGACGATGATGACAAAATGGCGGTAAACCTAGCTTTTATAATGCACTCACCATTTTATCGACAAACCAGTACTAATGGCGTTGCCAAACCAATATTTCCCCTTATTCAACATAAAAATTGTCGAAACGGCAGCACCGCCGTTCCAATACTGAAAATTTAAGAAAATACGCTTAGGTCATCTTGCAATACCCGTTCGCAACAGTAACTAGGTAAAACAAAGAACCTTAAGTGTGGTTATAGGGACATATTATTATCGATGTCAATTTATTAACAAATCTTAAACCTTCCAACAGCATTCACCCCATATCGCATTGATAAAAATACCCATATAAATACCCTATCGGAATGCCATTCAGGATTGCACAATTAAATAAAATCAATCAATTTTAAAACTTTTTTATTTACAACACAACAATATCACTTACTATCACCCTGGTATATTACATTAAAGGAATAAAAAAATTTGCGTAAAATAAAAATTTTAAAACTTTTTACATTTACAACATAACAATATCACTTACTACCACCCTGGTATATTACATTAAAGGAATAAAAAATCGGCGTAAATAAAAAGACATCTGTAATCATTTAACAACGTTTTATGCCAGAAATATATGCAGTTTTCAAGTCAAATGCACTATTACAGCACTAGTTAGCAAAAATATTTAAATAAGACAAGTATCTTGCATCAAAAATAATACCTGAACGAAATAAAAATTTGACACAAGACACTTATCGCCAATCTTGTATATAGGTACAATATATTATAAGTTCAAAATTTAGTGAAAAATATTTACAGTTAAAACTAAGGATTAGAAACATTTACCGTGCAAGAAGGCATATCTACATACAAACTTAAAAACTAACAAAAAAAAAAAAAAAAATGAATGGAAAAAGAATGGAAAAAGACATTGGACGTAATGTGCAATATTCGCTTATAGATAGAATATTATCCTTAACTTATACATACAACTTGAAACGAGGGCAAGAGCAAAAATACCTGAACAACACTACACTTACCAGAGGGCACTCAGTTTAAACAGGGACACGACGTGAACGTGGCCCATATTGTCCCCATTCGATTTTTATGGAAAAACGAATTTTCAAAGCAAAACCAAATTATACCACAAATGGTTCTATATATAACATAATATACGGCTCTTTTTAAAGTTATACAGGGGGAATTTTGGCCTTCTTTTTACTGTATAACCAATATGGGCTCTTTTTAAAGTTATACAGGTTAGGATATAATATGTGTGCGTTAGTATTTTGGCCTTCTTTTACTGTACAACCAATATGGGCTCTTTTGAAAGTTATACAGGTTAGGATATAATATGTGTGCGTTAGTATTTTGGCCTTCTTTTACTGTACAACCAATATGGGCTCTTTTGAAAGTTATACAGGTTAGGATATAATATGTGTGCGTTAGTATTTTGGCCTTCTTTTTACTGTACAACCAATATGGGCTCTTTTGAAAGTTATACAGGTTAGGATATAATATATGTGCGTTAGTAGATTATTCTAGTAATAAAAATAATTTTAATGCTAATAATAATATGAGTGCTAATGTTATAATAATATGAATAATTATAATACTAATAATGAACAACTGAACAGACCCTATTAAACAGACCCTGTTGAACTGAACAGACCCTGATCAACAGACCCTGTTGAACTGCCCTGTTGGCCTGTTGACCTGTTGAACAGGCCCTGTTGGCCTGTTGACCTGTTGAACAGACCCTGATCAACTTAGTCATCCACATGCATAAGTGAGCAATGCCCCCATGGTAATGTGCCGGGTGAAGATTTCGATATTTGCCGCTTATCATCATAAGGGCTGAGACCGATTTTAGTTTGTTTTATAGTATGTAGCTCATGTTTTTGGGACCTAATTAGACGCTGTGAAATAGGCTTTTCCAACCAAGTTTCAAGGCAGGTGACGTAATCTTCAAACGTGATTTTATTTTTAATAACAGACCTTTTAATGCCCTTTATCTTTTTGGTAACGCCCAAGTTAGATAAAACCTTATCAATTTCCGCCCGCTCTTTGTTTAAATTCTCTAGTTTTACCCGTTCTTGCTCAATCTCGTCTGGAGTATAAAGCAGTTTAATAGCATACATTTTAGACCTAAGACCAACAAAATGGGTCATAATGCGGCCATTGTTCTCATCTTTCATCATTCCCAGCACCTTTTTGTTCACTTGTGGAATCGTATAAACGTTATCACGGGCATAATCTGAGGTATCAAAATAATCGTTACAGTCTCGTTTCATTATCTGATACACATCGTGGTTTTTAATTTCGTAAATAAGACTATCAGTGTCTGTATACAATACACTACAGGTGTCAAAACGTGGAACCATGTACTCGTAGTGAAAGCCATAAATCGTAGTCTTTGCCAAATCAAGAATACACATGCCGACATAAATCGGCTTATTAAAATAAATTTGTGTTTTTGCAAGCTCGACAATTACTAAATTTTCGGAAACAATTGTGCTGCTTTTAAATTCTGGCCGGGATATTAAGGCTTCTGCACCATAGCGGCCATCCCATTTCGTTATAAGTTTGACGTCCGAGTGGTTCCGGATATTCTCCATTGTCTTTCCAAATACGGCATTGTTCATAAGTTGAAAAAAATTCTTTTCAAACTCATTCTTGGCATTTTGGCGCAGCCCCGTGTTGAGGTCGATATATGATTTTAGCCATGGAGATTGTTTAAATGCTAATATTCGGTGTATTTTGCCCAATTTTGCACCCAAAGTTAGAGCTTGCTTTAAGTTTCTATAGTGTATTACGTATTCTGTTTTATTGTGTAGCGTAGCCAAAAGTTTCTCATTCTTTGCCCCAGGTGGTTTTTCATGGTCAGGGCATAATGGAAAATCGGAAAACTTATCATGCAAATTCACAGGTATTTCCAGGTCCACTTCCAAAATAAACCCTTCGGCAGATTTATCTGAAATTTCACTAATGTTTAAGTGAGATATCTCGTTTTCTGAAAGCCATCTAAAGCCGCCATAAGGTAGATATTGCGACATTGCCCAGCCGTATTGATTATTGACATCAAAGTACATGAGATAGGAGTCTTCTTTAGTTGGGTCATAATTTGGCATGTACTTGTTGTTGGCTTCTGCATACCTCTTCGAACACTGACTTAGCCCCCCGCGAACTCCCTTTTCTATGAATGTTAGCATCTCCAAATCAGTAAGCAGCTCAAGTTTCATCATATCTTCTCGATGAATTAAGAGGGATAAACATTGCCAAGCATAACCAGGTAGGGTATACGACCATGCAGGATCAAGGCCATATGTTCTATGCGATATATCCCTAAATGCTTCAAATACATCCGTTAAAAGCATTACATCCGTTTTAAGATATAAGTCAGAGTAATCTTGCATGGTACAGCAATTAAAAGTTTGCCAAACTTTCTGCGCATTTAAATATTGCGCGTCACTTATAGCTACATCTTCTAAGCTGTTATAAAACGCCTCTTTAGGAGGGAGTTCAGTCTCATTCAATCTTTCCCAAGCGTTCATATAATCATAAGGGAAAACACCCTTTCGGGTAAGTAAGTTCAGTTCTTCCCCCAGGTGTTCAAACTCTGCTTTTAGGTTAGGATATTCACATAAGTATGATGCAAGCTTATCCAGACCGCTAGCAAGAAAGCGAAAACTATCTATAAATCGAAAATGAACAGTACTATCCATTATATGCTTCGTAAATGAGATATAATTTTCTTTATTTACAGGTAATATATCAATCTTTCCCTCTATTTCAGATAGCGCCCGTATTATCATGTGCCCATCATAGCAACTCAAGTTATGGAATAGGACAGGTATTGTGTGCGAATCCTGGTACTGTAGATTGCAGTGCTCATGTGCAGCGTTTCGATACTTTCCGGTAAAGTGTGAGTGATCTCTAACACGCTTATCGTCTTCCGTAAATGGCTTCTCACATATATGGCAGTGAGTAGCGGCCAAAAAACTTTGTTGTTGGGCAGGCGTAAGCGGTTCCATGGGCAAATCACATAAAAAGACCGTCTCAACGTCTTCAGCAAATTGTTGAAGCTCGCGCATAAACCACTGCATACAGTCTTGGCCTGCGTAACTTTTATAAAATGATAGAGAATCGTCATAATTACATTTTACATAATAACCGACGCTATAAGGGACATGCTCTTGTTCCTTTTGAGTGTTTTTTTCTATATCATCGGCTACAGGTATTAGCAAGCTTTCCGAGTCTGCGAATATAACAAACGGGGCTTTTTCCTTATGTTTAAAATTATTAAATTCCAAAATATTATTGCCTTCTACAGGCATCCGAGGTATTGCTAAGGTCTTGTTCTTAGAGCATTCGGACGTGTGCTTATCTAGCGTCATCTGCGTGTGGAAATAATGAAGGCAGCGATCACAAAAAAATTTTCGATGCCCATCAAGACTCAATTGCCTTGATAGTAAGCGTGAAAGATCTTTAATCCAAACAAAATGGTATTTTATAGGGCTTAAATCAATATCATCATCTGAGGAAAAGTAGCTGTCTTGTAAAAGTAGTAAGTTTATATGGTTAGGATGCTTATTTTCAGGTATATGATATGGCACAACCAGATAATTTTTTCCAATTTTTTGCAGTCGATATACGTTAACGGATATTAGGTTTTGCTTTTCAAACTTTGAAATTTGATTAATTGTCATGGGAAACGTAATACCTTCCAAGTTTAGAACTGACTGAGGCGTTGGGTATGAAGAAGTTCGGTCAGAATTCTTGAACGCGGGATATAATGCGGAAACGATGGACCACGCAAAGCACATTTCATCACTGTTTTTTACATTGATGCATGCCCTTCTTTTAGCTATTTGTTTTGGAAGTTCGATGTAAGTTCCGACCCGAAGAGGATTATAATGATTAATAGATACCATTAAATGCATAATTTTGCGTAGTGCCCACCCAGAATTTCTTTCCTGGAACGTGTCTAATTCAACTAAAATAGGGTTCTTAACATGATCGGCAAACCACTCATTTAAGTTTGTGTTACCTAAAATAGGGGCATTCGGAGTAGTAATGTACTTTGTATCCTTTAAAATTTCGTCTGCTTTACTAATTTCAAAATCCCCACAAAGAGTGGTGTTAACTTTGAGTGCAGTAGTTTTTTTTAGTGCGTTTTGAATTCGCCGCTTAAAAATTGCCAAACAGTCCTCTAAAAATGATCGTACATCGTTTGTTAATAATAACACCCGTCCTGATTCTCGATTGGAATGCCGAATGTAAATCTTCCCACTTTACTCTACAAGAAGCCGTTTCTGCACGACGTCTCCCACTACCCCCGCCCACTTTACGGTCCTTTAGTAATGACTGAAACCCCCTAATTTGGGCTAAACACGCTATTATATGAGACTTTTCAGCCACAGACTCAGCGCGTTTCAAAAGTTTATTTAAATTGCGAATTGCACGAGTACAGTCCTGCAATATCTTACCACAGGTAATCGTTGTTAAGTTAGGGGTATCCATCTGGGCCCTAATTAACTCGACGTACTCACTTGGGATCGGCATTTTTTTTTTTACTCTGTAACAAAATAAATATGGCTCAAAATACGTCTGCTCTCTCTAACGTACAAAGACAGAAGGGGCTCTGAAGCTCCTGCGTTCTGCTTATAATGCACCCCTATTTATAACCTCGGTTGGGGTGCGTTCAGAAAAGTAGCATGCATGCCTTCGAAAAAATAAGGTGCGTTCAGAATTAATATTCAAGGTTTAGTATGCAGCAGATGTACATACAACAAGCAGTTTTACGCGTTTTTGAATATATTACTTGCTGAAAACATTAATATAACGAGTCCGTTAAAAGGCTGCAGCTATGATAATGGATTCATTGCATAGTCGACAGCGTGGTGTTAAACATGGTAGAAACATTAAACATTATTCTCGACAATGTTGAAAGAGTATTTATACAGAACAAATATTACGCATCCTGTCTACCGGCTACCTTAATAGTTTGGGAGCTTGCTAAAAAATATAATATCAATGTTGAACCGAAATGTGGACAACTCTTGTATGATGAAATGGGAAGCAACATTCATTTTTGGAACGTGTTTAAAGAAAAACCTTATGATCCTACCCTTAAAGTGATGAAACATATGATGCCTTATATCGACGTTAGCAAGTTCCAATATAAAGAATATAAATTGGGTGCAGACCTGGATTCAATAGAAATGTTAAATATTTTCAATCGGTTCCTAGAAACAAAATCAACTCACTTTTATTTTTCAAAAGCTCCAGATAAACTTAAAACGATTAGGAACATTATTCATAGAAGTGTATCTAGATGTATTTAATAAAGATTATGCGTATTTACAATCGTATTAATATTATTACATACGTATCATTTTTTACCTAAAAGAAACAGTGTTTTACTAGAAAATATATTAGGGCTTCTCAGAACTACACCCTGTTTATGGGTATACAGCGTCATCATTATGATTGACGTATCAGTGTTATATTAATGTTTTTGTTTGTGTTCAGATGATCTGAAACAATATTATAGGTATATAAGACCTGTTTTGTTTTTTCAGTGTTGACGTTGTGATTGATATATAAGCGTTATATGTTTGTTTTGTTTCCGTTAAGACACTGTTTTGTTTCAGTTAAGATATTGTTATGTTAGTGTTGTGTTTTAGGTAGTGTTTTAAACACCCGTTCCGTTGATGAGTACGTCATTCGAATGTCAGAGTTCTGCGAGATAAGATGGCGAACCGAAAAATTAAATTAGCGCTTTTGTCTTTACCGAACGGTCTAGATTTTGGTTTTAAAATGGTTGAAAATGGCTGCTTTATTGGGAATAAGCCCGTAGAATTTGAAAATAACACCCTAGTGATTGATAATGAGAAATATACTTTAACTGTAGGACTTCTGAATTTATTGACAAAAGAACGCCCTATGGGCTATTCCAATACAGAGCTGGATAAATATAAAGAAATCCTTCTTTTATCAAGCGCACACCGAAGGGGGTTTAATAGTAAAAATCACATAAATTCTAGCAGAAGCTGGAAGTATACAAACATTATTTCTAAGCTTTTTCCACCAAGAAGGACTTATTTAAAGAAAAGCAGAGTAAGCATGATAAACAAAAACCTTAAATTGAACAGTACTATGCCTCCTACTTTGAATGATTTAGAACTTGATTACGATAATGACGTTAACAAGCTAGTGGAAATGTTTAAACAGTTAGAGAGCGACAATTTTAATCATAAAAACGACGATAAAATATGGTCTATATTACTAGAACTGGAAAAACTTGGTATAATCGAATTTTAAAAATAAATACACTACCCCTTATTTATGATCTCAGTATATATCTACCCCTCGAGCAGAATGGGTGTGTTAATTTACCTCATTTTATTTCTCACTGTTACTTCTACAGCTGTACAGGCAACAGACGAAACAGCTGCCCGCCAATATTTAACAGACTATGGTTACTTGGAAGAAAATGCTACAGATAATGCCTTAGTGTCGATATCAGATGGGTTACGGGCATTTCAAGAAACTTATGGTCTCCCTGAAGATGGAACCTTAAATAACGAAACTATTGCTCTAATGCAAAGACCCCGCTGTGGCGTCAAAGATATTGCAGATTGGAGAAGAGGCTCTAACTACTTATGGAAAGATTTAAAGCTATCCTGGTCTATCTACCCCCCAAATTATTCAGTATATCCATATAGAACAGTTGCTGAAAGAGCTTTTCAAGCATGGGAGGATGTTTCTAATTTCCGCTTTAAATATGATAGAAACATCCATAATATTACAATTTCGTTTGCCGACCAACGGCATAAAATGAAAAATGACCTCACCTGGTGTCCCTACAAATTAGATAAACCTACTTTAGCGCACGCATTTTTTCCAGATGGAAGTTACAATGTAGAGATTCACATGCATTCAAAAGAGTCATGGAGTCTTTCCTCCAAAAATGGTGGGACAAATTTACTAAGCGTTTTAATACATGAGATTGGGCATACTCTAGGTTTAGCCCACACAGCTGACGAGAGCGCGATCATGTACCCGTATTACAAAGCGGAAAATGTGAAAATAACTCAGGACGATATTTATGGTATCGAGTACCTTTATGGCAAAAAATCTTTGGCCACAACAAAAATACCCACGTCACCGAATACAACCCCACAGACAAAAACCACGACAATACCTACAAAAGTTATAACCACTCCACAGATAAAAACCACAACTATACCAATAAAAGTTACAACCACCCCACAGACAAGAACCACAACTATACAGACAAAAGCTGCAACAACAATCCCCAGCGTACCCCCGACCCCTGACGCGCCCTCGGTACCCGATGTGGCACAGTTTCCGACTCTATGTGACTTGGACTCGAAAACAAATAAAGCTTATTTAATCGTTAAAAACAAATTATTTATTTTTTATGAGACATTTGTTTGGATGTTGAATTTAGAGACGAAGCAAATTTCTAATACCCCGTTTCTATTAACAGATTATTTTAAATTTTTGCCAAAAAATTTTAAGAAAATAACTGCTATATATGAACGTCCTAATGGAGACATTGTATTGTTTGTCGGTGATCTGATTTACTTTGTAGAATACGGTACGTTCGCGTTAATAAAAACGGAATCAATAGATAGTCTCGCTGCCACAAATGTAAAACCCAGAGTTCAAGCTGTCGTGAACACAAACAAGGGAAAAACCTATTTATTTTTCAATGATATTCTAGTATGGGGCATAAATGAGTGCATGTTTAGGCCAGACAATTATCATATAACGTCAGAATTATTTAACGGAATTCCCGCAAAGATAGACAGTGTATTTCGTTACACCGACGGCCGCCTTTATTTCATTCAAAACGACATGTTTTTTGAATATAATGAATTTACCATGAGCTTAGTTCGCATCGGTAAAATGGATCTTTCATTTTTTGGTATATCTTGCCCTAATGTAGGCGTTTTGGCGCAGCTTAAAGATTTATTACATAAGATTGTATCTCGTAATATAAAATTTTAGTTATGTAAAAATAAATAAAATGTATATTATTATAAACCCAATAAAAATATATTATTATTATTAGAGTCCTCGTTTTCTTTAATCAACCTATGCCAAACCCGTTTTCTTTAATCGGCCTATGTTCCAAGTCCTATACAAGTTGTAAAATAAATTACTTTCCCTATATCTTTTTCGATGCATACGGAGTGTTATGGTCGTTGTAATTTACTAGCTTGCTATCACTTGTTAAATTAACTTTTACGACACAGTGGCGTAGAACAGCTGTTTTAAAATTAATTATATTTGCAGGATTATTTAGTCTATGACCCTATTAAATAATGCCTTATTTAACTGCTAGTTTGATTGCACAGATATTGTGACGTACATACTCAAGTTACAAGAATTGAGTTATAATATTTAAAAAAGATATAAAAAACGATATAATATTAAATGTGTCTGATATTATACTGATAAAAACCCACTTGTAGATAAAATGTTAAAACAAACCATTATACAGGTATGAAAAAAAATTAAAAACAATTTTCATTTCTTTTAGGGCTGTTTTGAAAAACTAATACCCAAACTACTTGGTGCAAATGCCTATATAAAGTAGTTGTATTCTACATAATAACGAAGAAGGGTTCGTGAATTCGTAATAAAAACAATAGCTTATGTGGGTGCGTGTCTATATGAGACACATTTTAAAAAATGACTTAGGTATACTGATATCGTTTTAGGGAAATAAATACCATAAATATGAATGGTTAATATTATAAAAAATTTTATTCACAATAAAAAAGATTACCTTAACTTTCGAGCGTTTTAATACAGATTTTACATATAGGCAGACAATTTTGAGCATCACGCTATAAACGTATGCACTTTTCAAAGCAGATGTTTAAATTTCTTATAAACGAAATATTTAAGAAAAGTTATCTGTAGAAAACCCTTGCGATAATTTGTTTAGGCCCTCTGGTGTAAAAATTTTTTCGCATAAATGACAATTAAACATTTTAAAATTGTTCATATAAATTCAATTTCCCTAAAACTATAAAAAGACCTATTGTCGTCTTGTTAATGCGCTCTATCACAGGGATACAAACACTTTGAATAAAAATACCAAGTCAGTTTAAAAACCCCCCGACACCATAATAAAATTCAAAAACTTACCTGTTGCAAACTTATAACAGAAACAATTAAGTGCTCTCACCATTTCTGCACTATTTATAAGCCCTTCTAGGGTGACGCTACTATTAAAGAATTAATTTTTATGATGCATAAATATATGTCGATTGGAGTACGTACTAATTAATTCAAACACTAATATAATATCATCATATACAGGGTATTTTGAAAATGTAGATACTGGGCTTGTTTATTCTTTACACTGATTTTAAATACATATACGAGACTGGTGATAACTACTCTGTTGGGATATTTTAAACGGGGTTACTGGTAGATTAGACAGCTTAACGGGGTTTTGATCAGCCTAGCCGGGGCTTGAGGGAAACGGAAAATAATTATTATATGTTCTCTTCCAAGATTAATTTTAAATATACCCCCCAAATACGTACAATCGGTTAAAATGTAGTTGGTCTTTAGCTACGTCATTGTACTAAAATATACCATTTAGGCTGAATGTTATGGCAGTTTTATAGATATAATTTGTAATTTAAAGGTGAAATTTAACGGTTAAAAGTGTTCCATACCCCCTGTATACAGATCCCATTAAATGCTTTTATTCGCCCACATTATGCATTAATTATTTATTAAAAGGATAATTACTTTCAATGCAAAATTGCATATGTTATAGGCCAACAATGTTGATAAAATTTGCATATAAAACCAATTCTACCTCGCGTTGTGACTCGATGTTATATAAGCATTTTATCGAATGATAATTAATTATGTATTCTGTTTTTATTGCACGATTCGGTAAACATATCCTTAAACATAATAAAATTCGAAAAATATCTTATTTTCTCCGATATGACCTTTATATATTACCATAATAGTGCATTTGACTTGAAAACTGCATATATTTCTGGCATAAAACGTTGTTAAATGATTACAGATGTCTTTTTATTTACGCCGATTTTTTATTCCTTTAATGTAATATACCAGGGTGGTAGTAAGTGATATTGTTATGTTGTAAATGTAAAAAGTTTTAAAATTTTTATTTTACGCAAATTTTTTTATTCCTTTAATGTAATATACCAGGGTGATAGTAAGTGATATTGTTGTGTTGTAAATAAAAAAGTTTTAAAATTGATTGATTTTATTTAATTGTGCAATCCTGAATGGCATTCCGATAGGGTATTTATATGGGTATTTTTATCAATGCGATATGGGGTGAATGCTGTTGGAAGGTTTAAGATTTGTTAATAAATTGACATCGATAATAATATATCCCTATAACCACACTTAAGGTTCTTTGTTTTACCTAGTTACTGTTGCGAACGGGTATTACAATATGGCCTAAGCGTATTTTCTTAAATTTTCAGTATTGGAACGGCGGTGTTGCCGTTTCGACAATTTTTATGTTGAATAAGGGGAAATATTGGTTTGGCAACGCCATTAGTAGTGGTTTGTCGATAAAATGGTGAATGCATTATAAAAGCTAGGTTTACCGCCATTTTGTCGTCATCACCACACTTAGGTTTATTAATAAATTGGTGAAGGCAATATTTGCTGATAGGGGCTTCTGGTTGCATAAGTTCAGTAGTACCCAGATGGTGGGGGTATGCGCGAACGTAATTATAGATGACGCCTGAAAATGCTGCTTGCCAAAAGGACATACTAGATCCCCGGTTGTCTAATTACATGCCACGCGGTCTCTAACAATGTTCATTGATGACATGTTAGGGCGCATGCATACTGCAACAGATGTAGCAATATTATGTAGACAAAAACATGTTGCCGCCATTTGCCCATCGTCTCCACACTTGGGTCCTTTGTTCCACCTATACGTTATAATTGGCGGGTTCCTCATATTTTTAGCTTATCAACATTGATCAACTCTTTTAATGTATATGCTCTCGTAGCGTATTTTGCAAGGCTTTGAGGTTCGGCCCCAGAGGATTATGGTTCAAATCCCACCGAGGACAAAAACTTTTTTATGGTATTATTATATTTTAAAATATTTTAACTGATTTACAACGTCATACCTACCATCGCGGTAAACAAGATATGAAAAGCAGGTGGCGCTACAGGTCTCAAGATTACAGGTACGTACATCTCCCCCGTTAGGTGGCACCCCTACAATGATGTTACTATATAATCGGGGTAACACGTGATCTGGGTTCCGTTGGGACAAAAGTTAGGTTAGAATAATGTGTGGGGGGTTAGGTGACAGCAGTGGAGGGTTCCACACAGGTCAATAGGGCCCTATATTACCGACATCGAACAGTTATGACGTCGCTCACTAGGTGGCGATAGTAGCTGGGTCCGCTTGGGTTAAGAGAGGATGGCGGCTTCCAGGAAAAGTGCCGCGCCCCTAAAATGGCACCAAAACTGCAGATTTCAGCTCCATGTTATTTCTTATGAGATTTTGAGCTGAGATTGGTACAGCATTACTACTGACACATATTTTTATGTAATAATTTTTTTTGGGTCACTCATTATGCGGTACAATATGTTTACGTTCTATATGCCTTTTGGTAAACCCAACAACTTTAATATAAATTTTTTTTGTATCCCATTTTAATTTGGTTATACTTATTATCCAATTTTTGTGTTCTACCTAAAATTCTAAACTTATTTCATGTAACACACGTTATACCCTAACCTCGACCCTGTTGGTTAAGGTTAATGTGAATATTTTGAAGACCGTTCGATTAAGGTATAACACATGTTACCTGAAATACGATTACAATTTTAGGTAGAATTCAAAAATTGGGTAATATACAGGGTGGTTCAACGAAAACTTAACACCTCGATTTTCCTGCTTTAAAATGAAAATGTGGAAAATCGCTCGGACCCGTCAATTTCTGATTCGAGGGGGAATAACTTTTCCGCGTTTTTCGTCTCCGTAACTTCAACCCCCTAACGGGGGTGAGCACAAGGTCGTGGTCCATATACTTACACCTTCCCTTCGTCTTTGGTTGCCTTGGGCGCCACCTGGTTTGACAGAAGTCCAAACCAGGAAAAATATACCGTATATCAGTTCTATTGAAAAATCTATGCAATAAATAAAACCAAAGTTTTCCCACACAAATAATAATTTTTTTTTTTGTATTAAATACTAAAAGGTTACTCAATAACAAAAGAGGTTGATTGTTTTAAATCTTAAAGGAAAATTTCAATTTTGCATTGACCTGTACTATTCTAATTACAGAGTTATTATTAAAAAAGAAAAAACAGCCTTTCCGGGCGCAAGGATTCAAATTAAACATTGGGTATAACCTCAGAAGGAATTCTAGAACCTTGGAAATCTTTTACTAGTGTATGGTTAAAAAGTGTTATCCCTTGCCTAGATAGCTTTACATTATTAGTTTAATTTTTGTTAGTGTCAATAAAAGGTAATGAAATTGAAATGCTTTAATGTGCTGAACCTTGGCGAATGATAAAAATTAATTAAATTATATCAACTTATCTAGGTTAGTTCGTACTGTCCTGAGAGTCCTCGATGAATACTTTAAAATGAAAATGTGGAAAATCGCTCGGACCCGTCAATTTCTGATTCGAGGGGGAATAACTTTTCCGCTTTTCTCATCTCCGTAACTTCAACCCCCTGACGGGGGTGAGCACACCCCCCTGATTTTGAATAGGGATGAGGGGTATTGCGATACCTCATTTTGAAGATCTTATCGAGTAGGTACTATCTCACCCTAAAATTTCGCTTCAAAATTTTCATCTTTAACGAAATGACAGCTAAAATAGTGGAAGACTACTTACTTTTGTGATTAGTTTATGAAATGCTGAAAATGGCCACCATTCACTTCCATGCAGTAAAATAAATTTTGCTCAAAACGTTCACGTACATTACTCAACATTTCTGGTGTAATTTGACGGCATTCATTAATGATCCGAATTCGCAAATCATCCCGTGACTCAGGCTGGGTAGCGTAAATCTTAGATTTCAGGTGACCCCATAGAAAAAAGTCCAGTGGAGCCAGATCAGGTGATCTGAGTGGCCACTCAATATGTCCCCTTCTTCCAATCCAGGCCTGAGGAAAATTTTTATCTAAGAACTGACGCACATGTTGAGCGAAATGAGGTCTTGTTGAAAAATGATCGTTACATGGTCTTCTTCATTCTCCAATACTTGAACGAGGGCTGAATAAATAGCGTTCTCTAATAGTTCTAAATAAATTTGACCAGTGAGATTACCGGGTATAAAAAAAGGCCCGATTATGTGATTTCCATAAATACCCGCCCAAACATTTGACTTTTGGGGATGCTGAGTATGCACTTCACGAAATAATCTTGGATTTTCATCTGACCAATACCAACAGTTATGCCTGTTTACAATGCCATTAAGGTAAAATATACACTCATCCGAGAAACAGATATTGAACATGTAGTTAGGATTATTGTTAATAATTCTACTGACCACTTCACAGAACTGGAGTCGGCAGTCGAAATCATCCTCATTCAGTTCCTGAACCAGTCGTATCCTAAAAAGATGAAACTTATGTTATTTAAGGATTCTCATGATTGTTGTGCGTAAAACACCAGATACATCGGACAATTTCCTAGTACTAAGGGTCGGATCCATTGCTACTTGACCTAAGACAGCCACTTCCCTTGCTTCGTCTCTTTCATACACCCTCTTTTTGTTTCCGACTGAACCAGTAGCGTCAAATTTGGCAACCAGTTGAACAACGTAAGCGCACCCTTTCTTCTACGGAATACACCATTTTAATTCTACTACAAAGTTACAATCGCTTTGATACAGTTTTAACGTTCTTAAAAATTCACGATAGACTAAGGTCTAAGGTAAGCCAAAAACATGGTCCATCTACTTTTTTGGACAAAAAAATTAAGAAATAAATAAATAATTCAAATGTGTCTGATAAGAGTAATATCCTCGAGGTAAATTCCACATTCTCTACTCATACACCAGCCTTCTTTACTGCATGCAAGTGAATGGTGGCCATTTTCAGCATTTAATAAACTAATCACAAAAGTAAGTAGTCTTCCACTATTTTAGCTGTCATTTCGTTAAAGATGAAAATTTTGAAGCGAAATTTTAGGGTCAGATAGTACTCGATAAGATCTTCAAAATGAGGTATCGCAACACCCCTCATCCCTATTTAAAATCAGGAGGTTGTGCTCACCTCCGTTAGGGGGTTGAAGTTACGGAGATGAAAAAAGCGGAAAAGTTATTCCCCCTCGAATCAGAAATCGACGGGTCCGAGCGATTTTCCACATTTTTATTTTAAAGCAGAAAAATCGAGGTGTTAAGTTTTCGTTGGACCACCCTGTATTTAAGAAAATATAACTTTATGCGATATCCTGTGTATAAAGCGACTAAGGGATATTGTGGACACTCCTGCAAAAAGTATTTGAAATATCCTACATATAAAAATTTGTATTTTTATCTAGAATGAAAAATTAAAAAGTTAAGAGAGTGGGACATTGGTGAATCACCCTGTACCTAATTGTAAAAAACAGTGATTCAAATTTTTTTCAGAAAGTTTTTTTTTACTTATCTGCCATCAATATCTCCCTTGTTGTTTAGGGCCTATGACCAAAAAGATTTAGTAACTCGTACTTTCCTATCGAAGCTAAATACGACTAATTAAAACGTTTAACAAATTTTTATAATAATAGGTAATTTTGTGACAACAAGTAAGATTTAATTTTTTTTGTTTTGGTCGTTTTAGACCTAGGACCAAAAATGTTTATTACTCACGTCTAGGTGGCGTAAAATAAAACAATTTCGTAAGATACAAGAAAAAAATGTAAATTGCTTAGATATACAAACGGATATTTTTTGAACCACCTTATATACAGATAAACGTAGATTTTATATCCCTTCTTATGTTGTTAATACATTTCTTTTAGATTTTTTATTTTATTTTTCCGTCATTGGACTAAATTAATAACTAGTCAATTTTGTAAGTACTAAGTATTTCAAAAATACTAGAATTTATTAAAAGAGTATGCCGAAAGGTTTCGTATTATGTTTAAAGGAATATATTTCGTGAACACTCTGTACACAAATATTGATTGAGGTATTTGTTATTATAAAATACGCACCGTTTCACTGCTGTAAATTCGCGAGAGCAGTTAGTTACTATTTTGGGGACTTTGTGGCAGGGACTTTAATTTTCTTTGAAAAAAACAGATAATGTAACCCAGTATTTAACATTACTTTTTAATTCTAAGATAAGCAAAGCCCTGTCTCAATATCTATTGTCTGTAATTACTGAAATGTAGAAATAAAAGTGAATGTATAAACTATTCAGTCAGTTCCAAAGCGTACATAGCTGCAGTTCGCCAAACTTCGCTGCAAAACGAATTTCTAATTTATAAACTTGGTCAATTTGCGGTAACCTAATAGCGTTTTGATTATTTTAAAATGTTCATTCTAAACCAAGGGTCTATTAACAACAGACCGCCAGGCTGCGCCTGGTTCTCACCTAGGCTTTTTAAAGTGCCGTAAGGGGTTGTACTAGTTTAGTTTGACATATATAGGGTGGTCCAACAAAAACTTAACACCTCGATTTTCCTGCTTTAGAATGAAAATGTGGAAAATTGCTCGGACCCGTCGATTTCTGATTCGAGGGGGAATAACTTTTCCGCTTTTTTCGTCTCCGTAACTTCAACCCCCTAACGGGGGTGAGCACAAGCCCCTAATTTTGAATATGGATGAGGGGTGTTGCGATACCTCATTTTGAAGATCTTATCGAGTACTATCTGACCCTAAAATTTCGCTCCATAATTTTCATCTTTAACGAAATGACAGCTAAAATAGTGGAAGACTACTTACTTTTGTGATTAGTTTATTAAATGCTGAAAATGGCCACCATTCACTTGCATGCAGTAAAGAACGCCTGGTGTATGAGTAGAGAATGTGGAATTTACCTCGAGGATATTACTCTTATCAGACGCATTTGAATTATTTATTTATTTGTTAATTTCTTTGTCCAAAAAAGTAGACGGACCATGTTTTTGATTTACCTTATGTAAACTACTATGAATAATTAACAAAAGTCCTTTTTCAAAATTAGACTATATTGTTACACAAAAATATGAAATAATCCAAAAATGCAAGTTTAGCGAAAGAAAGCGTGGACATCAATGTTTTCTCTGCCCAAGTCCTTATATCATCGTTCGGCCGGGCGGGCGAGGTGAGTCAGCACGCCGCAAATGAAAAAGCTCTCGTATACAGGGCAAAAGTTGCTTACAGTCGGCCTACCTGACAGACTTCACGACCTCGTGAAGGGCAGCTTACCTGAAAATTCATAATAAAACAATAATTAATATTTAACATAGGTAGACGAATATTATGACGAGAGACAAATCACATTACTCATCTTCAACGTCATTGGTGTCGCTACTATCTGAAACCCTTGTAACAAAGAGTTTTAATCTTTCTGAAGGACAGACGCCCGTATAAGCAGTCCTACAGCGCTTCGAACCTTGTATTTCGGTAATCACATACCGATCGTTATCAAGTACTTTTGAGACTACAAAAGGTCCTTTATACCGAGGTTCAAGTTTCCTACTTCTCCCGTCATTGGAGGTCTTGTTCGCTTGAACCAAAACATGTTGACCAACATTAAACCTCGTAACCTGGGCATGCCGCTTATCGTAATATTCTTTCTGCGAACGTTGTCGCTCTTGGGTCTCTTCGACCACCTCTTTCCTTACTTTTTCGATAACTCGCCGTTCTTCGCATGCTACCTCTAAAGTAAGAAAAGAGTCGTTTACACCACGAGGCCGATAACCTAGGAAGACCTCGTAGGGTGATTTACCAGTAGTGGAATTAACCGTCGAATTAATTCCCCACCTAACCTTATCGACAGACTCATCCCATTTGGATTCATCTTCTGTAGAGGCCAAAAGAGCAGAGAGAATTGAACGATTCATTCTCTCCACTTGCCCATTTGCCCTTGGAGTTGCCGTCGCGCATAAAACCCGTTTTACTCCTAGATTTTGGCAAAAGTCCGTGAAACTTTTTCTAGTGAATGCCGCACCTCTGTCACAAATTAATCGCCGGGGAACTCCAAAAGTTCCTATTATGTCTTCTAGAAATCGTATAACAGGCGCAGTTTTCGTGCTCTGTACAGCTTTTAAAAAGACGAATTTCGTGAAAGCGTCCACAACGACTATCAAATAAACATTTTTTTTTGTACTCCTAACAAATGGCCCCAAATGGTCCATTGGTGTACTAAGCTTCTCTATTGGGCTAAGTCTACCAGGCTTCTTTCCAGAAGGTATTTTGTTGTATAAACAACCCAAGCACGAGTTAATATAATTCTTGATGTAATTTCTCATTGCTGGAAACCAATATCGTGCACTAACAGCCTCCAGCGTTTTGTCTACTGCGAAATGCCCGGCTCCATCATGGTAATACATCAGGATTCTTCTCCTGGCAGATCTAGGTATCACCCATCTTTTACCGCCAGCTGTTCTTCTGTATAATCGTTTGTCTTTTAGGCAAAAATCTCTGTGAACTGCTTGCGACTTACTATCAGTTGGAGCTTGACATAACGTTTCTATCAACTTACGGCAATTTTCATCTTGAAGCTGGGCCGATAATACCCAATCTTCTTCAGATACGTTTACATTTAGAACGCCGATAGTGTCTATGGGACCTCTACTAAGGGCATCTACATGTACCATTTTGGTACCAGCACGATATTTAATATCAAAGTCATACTCTTGTATGGTAAGCCACCATCTAGCAATACGCGGAACAAGATCTCTTTTTAGCAAGGTATGGCGAAGTGAATTGCAGTCAGTAACAACCTTGAATTTAAACCCTATTAGGTAGATGCGAAACTTTCTTAACGCTTCAACTACTGCCAACGTTTCCAGTTCGTAGGAATGGTATTTTTGTTCTTCCTGGCTAGTTGCACGGCTATAATATTGCACTGGCCTCATAGTATTGTCCTGTTGTTTTTGTAACAGTATGGCCCCTAAGCCCACGGAGCTAGCATCACAGTGTACCTCTGTGTCTGCATCCCTATTGTAAATAGCTAGGACCGGACGCTTGCTTAACTTCTGTTTTAAAGTCGCGAACGCAGCCTTCTGATCGTCATCCCAGATAAAGGCAGTGTTTTTTTTTGTTAGACTAGATATAGGTCTGGATATTGCGGCAAATCCTTTAATAAATTTCCTGAAATAACTGGCTAAGCCTAAGAATCTTCTGACGTCGTGGACATTCTTGGGTGGTGGAAAATCCGACACAGCGTTAATTTTTGCAGCACCAGGACGAATACCAGAACCTGAAATTTCGTGCCCCAGATATTCTATGTTTTCTTGTAGAAAACGACACTTATCTAATCTTAGAGTAAGGCCTGTCGTTCTAAAAAAATTCAGCAAACATTTCAGCTTTTCCATTCCCTCATCAATGGATCTTGAGGGTATAAGAACATCATCTAAGTAAGCCATTGCAGTTTCGAAGCGTAGGGGGCCCAGAATATGGTTCATGGCCCGCTGAAAAACTGCCGGTGCATTTACAAGCCCAAACGGCATTCGTAAAAACTCATAATGTCCATCTGGAGTTACAAAACCGGTTTTCGGTACCGATTCTTCTTCTATTGGGATTTGGTGGTAGCCCGAGGCTAAATCTAACATCGTGAAATACTTGCTATCCTTCAGGGAGTCTAGGAGGTCGTCAATCCTAGGTAGTGGATATTTGTCTTTCACAGTTTTGCGATTTAGAGCACGATAGTCAATGCACATGCGTGGCTCACCATTTTTTTTCTTGACTAGGAGGACAGGACTCGAATATGGAGAGCTTGAGTCACGAATAATGCCATTTTGTTTTAAATCGTCAACAATTCCCCTTACAACCTCTCTTTCACTAAATGCCATACGGTATGGCCGGTATGTGATCGGAACATTATCTGTTAAAGTAATCGACATTTTACTAACATTGGCTTTACCAATCTCCGTTAAGTTTGTGGCAAAACAATCCTATATTCGTTAATAAGTTTCAACAGGTCATTGGTACTAGAAATATTTAAATTCGAGTTTAATTGGTCGCGAATATCGTCAACTACAAATTCTCTCTGTTCGATAGCCTCCGTCGTCAGCATAGATGCCAAATTCCCCACTTCTTCATGACAAGTAACACCTCTGGCAACAACTTTGCCTTTTTCGTAACAAAGGTCATTATTTGAAGGATTTAAAAGAGGAACGTAACCTACTTCTTTTAAATTCAACACACATCGCGGAATAACATGGAGTTTATTTGGTAAGTTTCTATACTGCAAATCAACATACACATCGGCCACATCCCCGTAACTATAAACCGTAACGTGACCTATATGATGAGCTGGAATGACTGTCGTTTCCGCAGCATAAAGAGTGACCTTTTTTGATGAGTGATTATTAGTATCTAATCCAGAATTGTTAAATAGACGAACTTGATTACCCTGTATTAAAACAGTAATATGTTTATTGTTAACAAATGGCTGACCTACAATAACTGACACATTCTGGATATAATCTGGAACAACTAATGCCTCTACCTCGGCAGATGCTAAATCTACTCCTAAATTAATCGTAACTTTTGAATTTACATGTACACTGCCACCAGCAAAACCACGTAAACATACCGATGTGACCGTACAGGGCAGACCTAGCCTATCAACATCGGATTGCTTTATAGTCACGGCTCCGCAGCCAGAATCAACATAGCCGCGCAAGGATTCGCCATTAATCACACAGTCAATAAAATAACACGTATTTCGATTTACGTCATTTAAAATTTTAGGAGTTTCTAAAATATTCATAGACTCACCTGATGGTTGCCCATCTGAGCGTCCGCGTTCTGATGTCCGAGTTCCAACCACGCACCTGTTGGCTTCATGACCCAACAGATGGCATTTAGAACATTCGAGTCTCTGCTTCGGGCAATGCGATTGATAATGCCCTCTTAACTTACAGTTGTAGCACTGGACATTTTTCAAATCCCGCTTCTTCGGTGCAGGTACTTCCAGGCGACTCTCAACATGACGTAGCTCGGTGTTGCGATCCCGCCTTGAGCTTCTAGGCTGTGTGCTAGCATCATTCTCTTGAGGGGGCTTGTCGTCACGTAATGTAGACAAGTACTCCTCATACAGCGCTTCGGGCGTAACGTAGCGGCCTGCCCTGGCACCGTTTTGAATCGTCGCGTTCATAATCCCATCTATTAAGCATGAAACCGCATCTCTTCCAGATATCTTGCAAGTTCTTATAAGTTCCATTTTACTAAAATAGTAGTTCGTCATGGTTTCATTCCGTTGTTTTGTTCGATTTAACATTTTAGGTAACGCTGTAGCGTGATCTATGTGGTCTGGGAAGGTTTTTGCGATTAGCGTCTTCCATTCGATCCAAGAACCAGGGTATGTTGATAGACTGTGATACCAATTACGAGCCATACCAACCAGGCGCGATTGAACTTGGTAGACAGTCGTAATGTCGTCCCAGTTATTAATTTCCTTTATTTGGTCAACTTTGTTCAGCCACTTAACAGCGGACATATTGTCATTTTCCGGATCAAACTCAGGTATACAGTCGCTCCTTAATGAAAGGCGTCTAGGCTCTGATTGTGGAATTTGTTGTTTAACTAATACTTCAAGTAGATTTTCTAACCTGTGAACACGTGATTCCACCGTCGAGGCTTCAATTGATAGGGCCGGCGCCGGCGTAACTGTGGCATGCCTCTCAGTTTCGTTAAATAGGCTCTCGTTGGCTCGAGGTGGCGTAAATCCCCGATTTTCGTTAACACCTTCACTTTGAGACGTTCGTAACGGTCTCTCAACACTTTTATCCCGAGGCAAAGGACGATTTCTTTTCGACTTACCCCCGTATAAGGATGTCGATTGATCAATCGTTCGCTTCCGGCTTGATGACCGACGTGAATAATTGGTTTTGTACCTTCCACTCGACGAAGGACAGCTACTGTCTTCGGAGTCTGAAGAATCCTTTCTATGCCTTTTACGGCCCATTATAATGTAATAAACGTATCAATCGTAAAACAATAAACACTACCACAAACTTAAACTTAAGAGAGAATAACCAAAAACACTAAAACTTTAAACAATAACCACTTAACTAACTTAACTTCGACAACACACAAAAACAAGCAGAAAAATTATTTTGTTCACCCCACACCTGAACTGTAAACTACTATGAATAATTAACAAAAGTCCTTTTTCAAAATTAGACTATATTGTTACACAAAAATATGAAATAATCCAAAAATGCAAGTTTAGCGAAAGAAAGCGTCGACATCAATGTTTTCTCTGCCCAAGTCCTTATATCATCGTTCGGCCGGGCGGGCGAGGTGAGTCAGCACGCCGCAAATGAAAAAGCTCTCGTATACAGGGCAAAAGTTGCTTACACTTAGTCTATCGTAAATTTTTAAGAACGTTAAAACTGTGTCAAAGCGATTGTAACTTTGTAGTAGAATTAAAATGGTGTATTCCGTAGAAGAAAGGGTGGAAATGATAAAATTATTTTTTAGAAATAACGACTCTGCGCGAGTAACAGCGGCTTTATTTAATGAACGACATCCTGAAAAAAATGTATCCGCTGCTTACGTTGTGCAACTGGTTGCCAAATTTGACGCTACTGGTTCTACTAAGTTCCATCCTTTTAAGATACGACTGGTTCAGGAACTGAATGAGGATGATTTCAATCGCCGACTCCAGTTCTGTGAAGTGGTCAGTGGAATTATTAACAATAATCCTAACTACATGTTCAATATCTGTTTCTCGGATGAGTGTTCATTTTACCTTAATGGCATTGTAAACAGGCATAACTGTCGGTATTGGTCAGATGAAAATCCAAGATTATTTCGTAAAGTGCATACTCAGCATCCCCAAAAGTTAAATATTTAGGCGGATATTTATGGAAATCACATAATCGGCCCTTTTTTTATACCCGGTAATCTCACTGGCCAAATTTATTTAGAACTATTAGAGAACGCTATTTATCCAGGCCTCGTTCAAGTATTGGAGAATGAAGAAGGCCATGTAACGATCATTTTTCAACAAGATGGCGGACCACCTAATTTTGCTCAACCTGTGCGTCAGTTCTTAGATGAAAATTTTCCTCAGGCCTGGATTGGAAGAAGGGGACATATTGAGTGGCCACCCAGACCACCTGATCTGGCTTCACTGGACTTTTTTCTATGGGGTCACCTGAAATTTAAGATTTACGCTACCCAGCCCGAGTCACTGGATGATTTGCGAATTCGGATCATTAATGAATGCCGTCAAATTACACCAGAAATGTTGAGTAATGTAACGTGAACGTTTTGAGCAAAATTTATTTTACTGCATGCAAGTGAATGGTGGCCATTTTCAGCATTTAATAAATTTATCACAGAAGTAAGTAGTCTTTCACTATTTTAGTGTATCGCAACACCCCTCATCCCTATTCAAAATCAGGGGGTTGTGCTCACCCCCGTTAGGGGGTTGAAGTTACGGAGACGAAAAAAGCGGAAAAGTTATTCCCCCTCGAATCAGAAACCGACGGGTCCGAGCGATTTTCCACATTTTCATTTTAAAGCAGGAAAATCGAGGTGTTAAGTTTTCGTTGGACCACCCTGTATACAACACATAAATACAAAATTAAAATAATAGAGGAAATTCAAAAGTAAATAATAGCGTGTTGGCATTTTTACCATGAATTCATTTATTTTGACATTAAATTTGGTGACCTTTGTTTTTTTTTTGTGGTTTTACTCGGGTTTGTATTTTGTAATGTACTGTATTTTTTAAGTTTAACGTTTTAAAAGTTAACTCAAAAGGTAAAAAACACATTTGAAGTTAAACATATAAATTATAATTAATTTAAATATTTATTTAGGAATAAAACTACAAATATCCATATAAAAACATTCGAAGAGTTAACGAATATAATACTAAAAAACTCCCAGAATTCATGGTACAACGAGATAAATTATTTAGAAGAAAAAAAAATAAACCCTACTGATCTAACCACTGCAACGGAATTTAAAAATATAAAAATCTAAATAAACAACAAGGATAAGGTACTGAAAAACCAAGACTTCAAAAAAAATTGGAACGAAGCAGGAAGCAACCAAAGAAAACAATGGAAACTGGTAAATAGGACGCTAAAGGAGACAACAACAGAGATAAAAATAGATAGGCTGATGGTCAATAATGTAACAGTAACAGATCTAAATGATGATGTAAATAACCTAAATTTGCACTTTGCCATGTAGGAACAAATATCGTTGAGCAAATAAATAGAGAGATACAGACTGGCAAGCCAAAAATTACATTTAATGAGATATACTGTGAAAATAATTGCTTTCTAAAAGAAACAAATAAACGAGAAGTTCTCAACATCATTATGGAACTTCAAAAAACATCTGCTCCTGGAGACGATGGGATTACAGTAAATCATCTCCTAAATTTAAAAGAATACATTGTTTTAACCATAGTTCAATTAATTAATACAGTGCTTATAAGTAAACAATTTCCTGAAGAACTGAAGTTGAGCAAAATAACACCAATCTTCAAAACTGGTACCATAGATCAATGAATAACTATAGAAAACTGTAGTAAAAGTCTGAATGTTGGAATTTATGGATAAGTATATTGACAGAGATATGTTTCAATATGGATCAAAGATATATAGTTACAATTCGTGGATAGTATTAAGTATTTAGGTTTAAATATTGATGTTAATTTAAATTGGAGCGAACACATTAAACATGAAATTAATGAAATTACTTCAATGGTTCGTGCCCTTTATAGATGTAAAGACTATCTTCCAAATAAAACTAAAATTGGCATTTATAATGCATATTTTGCATCGCAACTAAGATATCCTCTTCCAGTATGGGGAACATGTGGTACTGTCAACTTTAATAAGACAAATTATACAAAATAAGATATTAAAAATTCTATTTAATTTTGAGACTCGTGCACACTAGCGATTTGTATAAAACTGTTAACGTCTTAAACCTTCAGAAACTATTAGAATTAGAGCATTGTAAACATATCTATAAGGTTATTAACAAGAAACAAAAGTGTAATACGCAAATTATATTCACAAACAGTATACATAGTTACAATACTAGACAATGTATACCAATGCAATGTCAACAGTAATACTAATAGAGATCTAAATAATCCCGTATCGCAGGCTTGTGTTGCATACAATGATGTACCAGATGTACCGAAAAAATGTTACAGCTTACCAAAATTTATAAGGCTGCTAAAGGTACACATAGAAAATAAGTAATATAGTTTTATACGCACAAATAAAGCGTTGCATATATAAATAAATACGTGAATTTAAGCGAATAACAATTATTAAACCCTGTCAATACCATCACGTGATTGAACTTTCGCATTCCATTGGTTACAAGAGTCGAGTTCGGTAAATCCTCGGCGAGGTCTCCGATTCATCGGATTGTCAAATTCCGTTCGTTTAATCTTGGTTTAATCGTTTCCGAGCTGACGGATGACAAACGAATTCCGTTCGTTTTAACCGGGACAGATGACTCTGAGCATCATCTTTTTGATCGGAGTTTTTTGAGCGAGGAAACCGAGGATACAATCAGCTGATTCGCTGATTGACAAATCCCACAATTTTTCGACCTGATTTATTTGTTCGGTATCATCATCTTCCATAATATCGTAGCTGATTTAAACCATTGGGATCAACAAATTTTTATTCATTCTTATTTATGATCTTTACGAAAAAGGAGAAAAGTGAGGTTATATTGTTTATCAAACAACCGTTCCGTAATTAACAGACAACCTTGAAGTAATCTGACGATCAGCTGTTTTAGATCTGAGGAGTACTGAGGACTATTTCATCTCATTAGCAAGGATTTACCGAACTCGACTAAGTCTTGCGACAACGAACTGCAGCGTCATAACATAAAACTTGGCGTGATATAACAAATGTCTGTCTTCCCATTGGCTAGAAGGCCAGTGAGTTAAAATCTCGTCATGTTGGAACTACGAACGGCGAACGGGAGCGGTGGCGGCTCTTATAAATGCATATTACGTTATTTTCATTTAGGTTGCGACGGGAACATTAACGAAAAGTTTTGTAAATCCACCCTGACTACACATAAAACGATATAAAAAAAAATTTAAAAAAATGAAAACCAACCTTTTTGTATTGGATCGGTCTCGCATTTTTCCATTTCATTTACAAGTAGTATCCAAGTATCCACACAGTCCAATATACAGGGTGGCGCATCGAAAACGAAACAGAGACATTTACTGGCAGCTCAGTTCTTTTTTGGAAAAACGCTCAGACCCGTCGATTTTGTTTTCGAAGAGGACACAAAATTGGCAAAAAAACACGGTAACACGTGCAGCCCCCTGGGCGGGGGAGCACCACCCCTAAAATCTTAAATGGAAATGGGGGTTGAGTGATACCTTCTTTTAAAGGTCCTTCAATTTCCTTTATAATGATGTAAAATTCATGTATTTCAGTTCAGTACTTTTGGAGATTTATTGATTTAAAGCTTAAAGTAGACTTTAATAGGTACATCAGATTAGTTTGTACTACTTTTAGAAGAAATTTGAGTAAAAGCATTTACTTAATAGGTAAATGCTTTTCTTCACTACGCCCATGGTTTGTTTATCATTTTGGTGTTGAAAATAGCGATTGGAGCGTTTTTTGTGGCAAAAAAAGTTGTTTCTTGAAGAAAGATAAGAAGGGAATGTCTCGTACTTATTTTAAATAGGAATTTAGTACATAGTTTGCAATTGATTCGACCAAACTTTGTTATTAAAATACCTTTTAACGCTTTATACATAAATTAACCATGGTATATTCCACGGCAGAAAGGGTTGAAATTATCGAAATATTTTTCGGAAATAATCAGTGCGCTAATAGAACAGCACAAATATTTAATGAGCGACATGAGAACAGTAACGTGCATCGAAAATATGTTCTAGAACTTGTAGCTAAATTTGGGGAAACTGGATCAGTCGCCAATAAAAAACGCAACATTGAAAATCCCATAAGGAACGAAGCAATGGAAGTGGGGGTTTTAGGGCAAGTTTATGTAGATCCTACGTTAAGTACCCGCAAATTGGATACTGTGTGTGGTATTAGTCGACGTAGTATCCAACGGATTCTAAAGGCCCATAGTATTCATCCGTATAAAATTCACCTTGTACAAGAACTTAATGAAGACGATTTTGATCGGCGATTACAATTTTGTGAAGATATGAGTGAACGAATTATAAACGATGAACATTTTCTATTCAACACTTGCTTTTCCGATGAATGTTCCTTTTTCTTAAATGGCGTAGTAAATCGTCATAACCGATATTGGTTCGATTCTAATCCCAGAGTTTATCGTGAGGTACACACACAGCAGTCACAAAAATTAAATGTTTGGGCTGGTATTTTTGACGATCATTTAGTTGGTCCTTTTTTCTTACCTGGAAATTTGACCGGAGAAATGTATTTGGAATTACTGCAAGACGCAATAGATCCTGCATTAACAGCCATAATTGAAAATCAGAATGATCGGCGGTACATTGCGAATAGGTTGATGTTCCAACAGGATGGTGCCCCACTACATTACGCATTACGTGTTCGACAATATTTAGATCAGACGTTTCCAGGTCGATGGATTGGTGGAAGAGGTGCCATTGAATGGCCCCCAAGATCGCCAGATTTATCACTTTTGGAATTCTTTCTGTGGGGTCACTTAAAAAGCAAAATCTATTCTACTCAGCCAACATCGTTAGAAGATTTGCGACAAAGAATTGTGAATGAGTGCCTTCAAATTACTCCTCAAATATTGCAAAATGTGCGGCAACGTTTTGAGCAAAATGTTTATTACTGCATGGAGAGTCATGGTGGTCATTTCCAACATTTAGTTGGCTGACGGGTCAGTTTATTTTTCATTTTTACACTACTTTGCTGCCAAATGTGTTGATCTCCACTAATGATGATGTATTAGAGTTTTATTTAAGCTTTAAATCAATAAATGTCCAAAACTACTGAACTGAACTACATGAATTTTACATCATTATAAAGAGAATTGCAGGACCTTAAAAATAAGGTATCACTCGACCCCCCTTTCCATTTAAGATTTTAGGGGTAATGCCACCCCCGCCCTGGGGGCTGCACGTGTTAATGTAATTTTTTGCCAATTTTGTGTCCCCCTCGAAAACAAAATCGACGGGTCTGAGCGTTTTTCCAAAAAAAAACTGAGCTGCCAGTAAATGACTCTGTTTCGTTTTCGATGCGCCGCCCTGTATATATCACTCATCACTTTCACTAGAAAAGTTTTTTGACTTTCACTAAAAAGTTCTGTTTAGCCCGCACCTAAACTCGCCTATGTTCCCGAGAAACTGAACAAGTCTTAACATTTATTTAAAATTTGTTTTTTGCATACATGTGTTTTTTTATAATCGCGTAAGCTAGGGACAAACTTTACAAGACGTTCACATAGCGACAGGTTTTCAACGCAGTAGAATCGATTATAAAATACAATATATACAGTGTGTCTCACTAAGGTCGGGAAGGTACGATATTATGGAAGCCATAAACCTTACGGCTTCGGGAAAAAAAATTGATTAACTAAATCGACCAAAAGAAATTGCTGGAAAATACTCTCAAGTTTCCAAAATGGCCGCTAGGAGGCACAGTTACTAGGATATATCTAAAAAGTCAAATTTTATCAGATAATCGCTAATTTAAGATAGGTACTGCTTTAGTAACCAAATTAGAACGTTCGTTAATTATTGCGGAAACTTGTTTCTAAGACTTTTTTATCTTCGATAACGTGGATTGGGAAAGCTTGTGGAAAGAATTATTTTTAAATTGCTGTATCTTCCATAATATGCTTTACCCAAATCAGCTTAAGCTTCTTTGATAGTGTATACCGCACCGCGTCTTCGTTCTTATAGAACATTAAAATAGCTTCATTTTGGCGAAAACCGTGAATCGATATCTTTATTTGTTTTAGAGTGTATTTACAAATTACTATTTTAATTTAAAAATTTATAGTTCACCATTAAACGAAAGAAATGTAAAAATTTTTGTGTCATAATTTTCCCTGAAATTAATATCAAAATAGTTATTTACGATATAAGTGTTGTAAAGATTCATATTACAACACGAGATGTTAAAGTTGTTAAACGAGGCGTCAGCCGAGTTTAATAAAACATCGAGTGTAGTAATATGAATTTACAACAAGAATATTGTACAAAATTTTATCTACTTTCATCTATGAATAAAAATATTTGGCAAAAGGCATTTTTAAAAATAAAAATGCACCTGCTATTAAAAATCGTTTTGTAAGGGCATCTATTACAGCACTAGTGCTGTAATGGCATCTATTACAGCACTAGTGCTGTAATAGATGCCCTTACAAAACGATTTACAGAACTGTAAAATTCATATTACTAAATGAAAGTAGATAAAATAATTATTACATTCAATTATTAAAATGTTTAGCTTTTTGCTGCATTTATTTTGTGTCTATTCTTATTCTTGCCTAAAATCTAAAAAACAAGTTGATCCAAAGGCAAAATAAAAATGTGACGATTATTTAACAACTAAGCTATAATAACGTAAAGTTACTTTTATCCTTAAAATTCTAGAAAACGCACTTTTTCTGGTACTTATATTAGGTAAATTATATTATGCTGGATACGTTTAGTAATGAGTTTTAATCCTTGTCTTGTTTATTTAACCTTTTTTTACCATAGCCAATATTATAAATACTATAATACTATAATAAATAGGACCATAAAAGAAAGTCTAATTAATCTCCTTATGTGTAACAATATCTTGTATAGTACCTATGCTTTTACAAAAGGTACAGCTAGTATCAATGATGCAATATACAACATTGAGGTTGAATATAAATACTGATAGGAAAACTTAGCGATATATCTACTTAGATATGGCCAAATCATTTGAGACTGTGCCCCACCCTGCTTTACTCGATATCCTTTCAGGATATGAGAGCCTGTGTTAGGCCTTTTTGAATCTTGTCTCAGCCATCGTAGTCAAATTGTAAATATTAACATTAACAATGCCTTCAGTGATTTAATGGTGACTATTTCACTAGAATGTTTTACACTGGCAAAATGTCATATCAACGGCCTGTTTTCTACTGGCAAAATTACTACCTGCACTTACCTGGACAAAATTCACATGTGATTTTTACAGCGACTATTTCACTCATCATAATTTGAACCAATCAAAATGTAGCAATTTTAGATATTTACCTGTTTTTAATCGGAAAAACCACTACCTTCATAATTTTGCCGACCCCACTGACCAATCAGAATTTCAGAAAATAGCTCGCAACATAGTTTTTAATCGGCAAAATTTTGTTACCTTAGTTACATTCACTGTTAAGATTGGTAATTAATGACTGACAGTAGATTGTCACTGTAACTTTTGAAAGGTTGTAATCTCACGTGAATTTATTTATTTTTACCAAAGTAGTAATGTGGCCGATGTTCTTCTGAAACAATGTCCCGTGAATTCCTTGGCATTCGGCAGTTTTAAGTAAGATGCTATTTCCTGAGGTATAGAGCCAAATTTGTGTATACCGACAACTTGCTTATGGCATTTTCCATTGCGATAAGACACAAAAAATCGCCCATCACTCATATTTGTTGGACGTAAAGCCAGATAATTTCTATAATACTTTAGATATTCTCCAGTCACCGTAAATGATCTCGGTTTGTTTGTTTTATTATAGGGAATTTTTATTAACAAAGCCGTTCCCAAATCTTGTATGTCATCAATTTTCATATGAGCCAGTTCTTCTCGACGACATGCGCCCGCGATTCCAAAAATAAAAGCAACCTGTAATTAAGAAAATTGTTAGTCAGAAATTTAAAATACTATTATATAGTTACATTTACCTTCAACATTAAGTATTTGTCATCTGGAGCATGGCAAAGGAATTTGTGAACCTCTTCTCTAGTTAGGATCCTTGATTTCTTTGGACAATATCCAACACTTTTTTGTTTCAACAATGCTCGTAATCTCATGTATTTAGATATATCAATATTCTGTTTTACATTTACCACTGCACGTAGCATAGAATACTGCGACCACAGAGTAGATGACTTCATAGTTTTCGATAATTCCGCCATATAGACCAAGAAGACGTTTTCGGAGAACGACTGTATATTTTTTTCTTGCCGGTAATCCATAAATTTTTTATAAGCTCTTTCATATATTTCCTTAGATTTTTGTGGCAACAAATGTAACATTACTTCCTTGGCAGTTTCTTGAATGTCAGGTGGTGTACCTTCTATAAGATCATCGTCTATTTCCATTTTTAATTGTGTTTTTCAGGTTTTAAAACTAGCAGAACACGAAAGATTAGTTAAAACTATCGCCTGATTGATAAAACGTCAGTTGATAATATTAATTTAATTATTTGTTAGATCCATGGATACGCATATTACAGGTTTCATTGTTCAAACATTCAAGGGACAAAAAATTACAATGCAAGATGAAATATATTGGTTTTCTTAATTTTTACATTATTTTATAATCCGAGCAAAAACACAATTGGATAAAAAATAACGTATGTTATACGGACGAAAAATGTATTTCGGACTATGCGGGTTACTGGCCTCGGCTTTGCCTCGTCCAGTAATCTCCCGCAATACGTCCGAAATACTGCATTTTTCGTCCTTGTAACATAATATACTATTATTGTTCTTTGTCTTTTTTCTCGTGAAATAGTCATGTCGAATACCACTCGAGAAAAAATTGTGTAAGCAAAATTGTTATCAAGGTTTTATTCAAGTTTGTTGCTTTTCGGCAATTTCGCTCATGACAATGTAATCCGCGAAATTGCCAAGCAACAAACTTTCATATCTTTTGAAAATTTTGCCGACAAAATTTTTTCTCTTGTGATATTATATATGACTATTTCACTAGAGTGTATTACACTGGCAATAAAATCGGTATTCAGTTAACAATACAACTACCTGGACTGGTGGTCGACAAAATCAACCAACTTCGTATTTCCGCGACCATTTTGTGACATTTAGAAAAAAAGTCACCTGAAAATACAATCATTTTTTTTTATTTCTATGACAACAATTATTTCATTGAAGTCATGTCAATAAGTGACATTTTTGTATTAAAACGAGTTTATATGTGAAAACAAAATGAGTTTTTCAAGTGAAACAAGATTCGGAAGTAATTCTTTTAATCAAATAGAAGAAGCAGTGCGTAAAACAATACCCCAAAATACAGTGAAATCAAAGAAGTCAGCGTGTGATTTGTTTAAAATTTAAATAAAAGTTGTTTTAAAACATCCGTTTCCATTTATTCACACTCTCGTAAAATAGTCATGTCGAATACCACTCGAAAAAAATTTAAGTCTGCGAAATTGTTCTCTTGGTTTATTTAAGTTTGTTGCTTTTAGCAATTTCGCTCATGAAAATTAAAAAATTTCATTTGCGAAATTGCCTAGCAACAAAATTTCATACCAATCGAAAATTTTGCCGACAAAATTTTTTCTCTTGTGGTAGGTATTAGGTATACAAATTTTAAATTTTTGAAAACGGAGTGAACTTGCAAATCAAATTATGAAATTGCCATGTTGAATGTATGAAGGTTTTATGTGAATTGTGTATAAGTATTTATTCAAACTAAAATGTTAATGTTATTATTTTATTTATAATGTTTTTTATTAATACAAATCATATTAATACAACTCATATCAACTTAATATTATTAATAATGCTGAATCAGCTTAATAAAAATATATAAATTATACTTTTAGTCATATTCGATTTATTCTCTAATAAAATAATTTAACTTTAGAATTTCTGGGGCAAAGCATCCCCTCAAGCCCCACGTCTAGCCATCATCCCCCTGAAAAAGACCTTTGCCAGTGACAACCTATCAATGATTTAGAGATCAGTGCAACCTATCTTGTCCGTGCCTTTGCTACAGAACACAATCTGTTTCTTGACTAGATGGCGAGGGACTTATGATACTTTTAAATAACATAAAACCCAAACAAGGTCCCAAGTGAAGCGATAAGTAGTAAAAAAAATCTTTCTTAGTTGCCCTTATATTTATATCGGTTCATCAGGTTAACTATACACGACATGACTCCGGCCGTTCGCCGTTCCAATTAGCAACATAATGTCACTAGGGGAGTTTAATAGTTAAAGCGCGTTCGTTTTCACATCGTGGGTGACGCTTCCTGAAGTGGGTCGTCAGCTGTGTGGCTCCTATCATCAGATTGCCATGGTAATGATGGCACACCGTACTAAAACTGCTGCGAGTTGTAAACTGTCGATCCGATAACTAGACGAAGATGTTACATTTAGGAATTAATCTTATTCAAAATTACGCATGCAGAATATATTGAGATCGGGTCCGGGGCCAGTAGATTGCTAGAGTATGCAGTTGCATTATGGATAATCGTCAGGTTCGCGAAATTTTTCAAAAGCATCATGCGAATTACGGTTTAATAAACCTTTACAAAACTATATCCAAATCAGCGTCCTAGTTTTATAAATGCAATGCTAGCAATAAGTTATATATAAATAGGAGATTGTAAAGCTATATAGATTAGTTGTAGCTTTATAGTTAACATCAAATTAATAATAAAGGGTTTATAATAAAAAGGTGTGTTTAAAATCATTGACGTTATAAACCCTTAATTGGCGCAGTTGGTAGATTAGTGGAAGAGTATATCCAGATCCTCGTCGTTTTTTTACGTTCTATCCAGAACTTACCTTTCCGGGATACCAAAATAGTTTACGGTTAGAAGATTTAGTGTAATGTTTAGTGTAGGCTAGTTGGTTTGAAACAAAACCTTAGTTAAGAAGAAAGAAAACTGATTATGCTTTTACGCATGATGGCAATTAAAGTATGTACCTCAACGGTGGCCCATGAAGTCCTAATCCAGGACCTAAAGAACAACCCAGGGATTAGTCTCCTCAAGGCGGGACAAGCAAGGATACAAATTAGCACTCACGGCCTTATCCACTACTTCGATATCCAACCAACAGCAGAAGAAATCGATTCCTTAGAATCACAATATAAAGCTGTGAATAAAACCATCTACGAAAAACTAAGCTATTCATAGTTTTCAAGCCTACACAATGTTGACCAACGCCTGCAATACCTACTTAGAACACGAGAAAAGCTGTACTCCATTTACCCTCGAAATAGGTTCAAACGAGAACTTATAAACGGACTGGAAGGCATAATAACAATTATATCGGGAAACCTGGACCAAAAAGATGCAGGAAAATACGACAAAGCCATCTCATCATTACAAGAGAACAAAAAAAAATATTATCAGCCAAGTAAGTGTCTAGCTGAGCTTTAATAAAAAATCATCGACAACTAAACCGAAACTTTATCCCTCATAATCCACAACAAAAAAATTATTCAAAATAAAACAAACAAAATCAGGACAGACCTTAACCAATATATCTTCGATTTCATCCAATTCTTACAAGCAAAAAACATTCTGGACCAACTAAATCTAGCACTCCAAGTAGTCTTACAAATGCGACGATCTAGAAGCAGCCATAACGTTCGGGAGAATTAATATTCTAAGTTCACCACAGTTTTATCAAGATAGAAGAACTGAAATGGACCATTCAGAAATTGCAACTATTCAGTGAACCAACTTCCGTTTACCCGAGAGGCAGAACTAGCAAAATACTACAATGTCACCGCTATTGATGGCTACAGGTCGATTTATAAAACTTTTCGTCGCTGTTCCCGTTCGTTGTCACTGCTCCCGCTCGTCGCCGCCGTTGGATAGGTATTTATAAAAAAGTCGAACTACAAACTGCGCCGCAATAACAAAAGAAGGTTTAAGGTTAGAAAAACAAAGTAAATAATTGTATTTTCTTTTAAAAAGCGTGATGTAAGTACCTTATTATATGATATTAATGTTTTTTTGTAGTAAAATCCACAAAACATCAAGACACTCCAAGTACTCTAACCCTAAAATTACTTCCTTCAAAACTTCAAACCATATGGTCGAAAATTTCTTTCTTCTCATTGGCCAGAAGTGGGAACGACGAACGACCAAGGTCAGTGGGAACGACGCGATTTAAAAATTGGCCAATTCAGAACTACCAACGGGAGCGGTGGCGGCTTTTCTGAACGTATACGCTGTTTCCCCTTAGGTTAAATAGCGACGGGAACGGCGACGACGAGCGGGAACAGCGACGAAAAGTTTTATGAATCGGCCTTACATCTCAAACCACACCCTGGTTTTTGTCCTACATTTGACTATCCTTTTTTCAGAAAAGCTTTCTGTATTTTTACCTATATTCAATACCAACATACAATCGTACAACAATTGTCCCACCAGCTCCCTGCCTAACTTCGAAGAACAATTTCTTCCAATACATGGATCTCCTATGCAAAATAACTTAACCAAATTATTATACCTATGCTCCGAGCGAGTAGTTTATACAAGAAATTACCGAAGAACCATTCTGTCAAAAGGTTCCCGCTACCTTTAACACAACCTTAATTCAAGAAATGTCAGCAGCTCAGTATATTATATCCATATTTCCCAAGACGACCAAAATATCAACCCAATGTACATCCTCAAAAAGTATGGTTCTTGAAGGCACATTTTTAATTGAAGTTGGTATCACCAAGATGCGAATTTCACATCAATAACGAAGCTTTCGTAAACTTCAGAAACGACCATTCACGAAAGCCACTGACATTACCCAAAATAAAAGCGAAGTTTGAAAACGAGGAACAAAAAGTAAAACCATTAAAATTGAACAAAATTCCACTTGATGAATTTCCTAAGCTAACCAAGAAAAAAGAACACCTGGAAGCAGTTCAGCTAGAATCACAGACAGCAACAAATACCCACTTTTGAATAACTCCAATCTACATCAACTTGGCCTTACTCTTAATAGTCTTAATCCTAGGATGCCACAAGATAAGACAGTAATGGACCAAAATAAAACCTACATAAAAGAGCCCAGAAGATCCAAATAAGTCAGTTTTGTTCGTCCCTTACAAAACTTCCCCAGGGGATGGAGAAATTATGGTTTAATGAACCTCTGCAACTATGCAAATCAGCGTCCTAGTTTTATAAATGCAATGCTAGCAATAAGTTATAAATAGGAGATTATAAAACAATATCAATTTTGTAACTTTATAGTTAACAGCAAATTAATATTAAAGTGTTTATAATATAAAGGTCTATTTATAAAGTGTCAGTAACGTTATAAACCGTTAATTTGCGCGTTTGTCTCTTATATATAACTCCTTTTTGTTTGTATCCTTTGTAATTTGAGTTCTATCGAAAAGTATAACTGCAGCTACAAGAGGATTACTGGGGAAAGCACCATATAAAACCCCGCTACTGAATAAACCGCAATAAATACCTTTGCTTCAGTAAGAGTACGTATTAATCGCAATAATGCAATGCATTTTCCTTTTTTTTTGGCGTTGCATCCATATACGGACGAACCACACGCCAACATTTAGGGGTTGTTTTAATGTTCTGCAACTATGCAAATCAGCGTCCTAGTTTTATAAATGCAATGCTAGCAATAAGTTATAAATAGGAGATTATAAAACAATATCAATTTTGTAACTTTATAGTTAACAGCAAATAAATATTAAAGTGTTTATAATATAAAGGTCTATTTATAAAGTGTCAGTAACGTTATAAACCGTTAATTTGCGCGTTTGTCTCTTATATATAACTCCTTTTTGTTTGTATCCTTTGTAATTTGAGTTCTATCGAAAAGTATAACTGCAGCTACAAGAGGATTACTGGGGAAAGCACCATATAAAACCCCGCTACTGAATAAACCGCAATAAATACCTTTGCTTCAGTAAGAGTACGTATTAATCGCAATAATGCAATGCATTTTCCTTTTTTTTTGGCGTTGCATCCATATACGGACGAACCACACGCCAACATTTAGGGGTTGTTTTAATGTTTCGTGAATGCGCCGCTGAATATCGTTTATGTATACTGATTTCTCCGGGGAAATTACGCTTTTGAATAAACAGTTATGTTCGTTATAAGCTTTTCCGCGGTTTGAGGTCGACGCGTTCTGGTTCGGCGGAATTATTACGAAATAACTAAATTTTAAATGACAGGTTTAATTCAATAGTCCGCCGAATGAAATTAAATAATTAAGCATTTAATCTGTATGAGCTGTGTCATCGGCCGCTAAACAGTGGTGTCGTTGAAAGAAGCAGGTGGATTATAAAGCGCGGCTGAGTAGTAGTAGTAGTAAGAGGCACACGGACCTGGCAAGTAGACCAATTGCGATCCTTTTTACCTACCCCTGGGTCTTCCCCATCCACTTAACCACCCAGGCCCTCGCCAAACCTGCCCCACCTTCTCATCAAGATCAGGAAGTTACTCTAAGCAAGGCTCCTGACTTCCTCTTGTGGGATCACCACTGTCCCAAAGACCTGCCCTCTGAGTCTTCCCAGGACTTCGCAAGTGCATATAGGAAGTGCAGTGGTGTCTCCTCTTTCTCCAAGCATCCCGCACATATCGGGTCCTCCTCCACACCCATCGTATGCAGGTGCTTCCTTAACTTGCAATATCCTGTTAGAAGTCCTAGGGCACGTCTATCAGGCCAAGTTATGAAATCTTTGGCCTGTCTACAGCCTGGCGTCTGCCGCCATTTCTCCTTGGGTAGGTTGGCGGCCCATTCCCCGAGGGCTGTCCCTACCTGCTGTTTTGATATACCTATAGCTGGTTTGGGTCCTAGATAGGGAACTCCGGGCCCAAGTCTGGCGAGCTTGTCGGCCGTCTCGTTGTCAAGCACTCCGCAATGTCCACCGACCCAGACCAAGAATACCTGTTTCCATTCTGCGAGCCTCCTAAGTGCGTCCGCACACTCCTGCATGAGAATCAAACTGCTCCTGGGCTGGCGGACTGACTTAACGGCCTGGCTATCGGAGCAGTTATATACAGTCCACTCCTGACGGTCCATAACCTCCCTCATACTTGCCACCGAGAGGATGGCATATACCTCCCTCCGCTTGGAAAACCGTCGCGAACCTTCCCAGTGGGTAGACTCTTCTTATATTGATGTGTTCCAAGTATTCCATTCCTGGTGATTCAGTTCCAGTTTTAGTAGTAAAAAATATATATTATAAAACATGGACTATTCCAAAATATATCCATTTTACAACCGCCGTCATCGTTACCACCAAAACCAAACTGTCTAAACGTAAGTTTAACCCTTACCTGTCGATAAAGTACTTGATCTACAATCTATATAGTTGAAACTAAAATTTGAAAATTGTCAACGCCATGCAACATGCTCATATTTTTGGCTGAAAATGAATTTTTTGAACGATCGATATTCGTGATTTATTTGAGAAAATCGTTAGTGAGGAGAGGAAGACTGCTTCTTCAACAAAACAAGCAATACCATCGATTAGGAAAAATCTGTGACAATGACAATAACAAAATTGACAATACATATGAGGTACTTATACGCTTAACAGAATACGATCGCTGATGAGCGGTTCCTGTGAGTGGGAGAGAGAATGAGAATATAGAGATGCTAGAACTTATATACTATCTTCTTTATCTAAAAAGTCATTACGTCGTTACGTCTGCCTCCTAATGCCGGTGTCTGCAAGGTCTGTCACTTCACCAACCAAAATATCTTGATTTTGAGGGAAAATTCAAAATATCAAGAGGAGTCAGGTCGGGAGGTCCCCTGCTAAGCGCCATTTTCACCCATGATTTTCAAAATAAAACAAAAAGTATTAAACGTCAATATTACTTGCAAAAATAATTTTTCTGACACCATTTTAACATTTTAAATGCAAATGGAACCAACGCATTATTTTTAAACTGCTATTAGACTACTGAAATAGATGCATGGATTAAAGCAACGGTTTTATGAATGCCTTTCAAATAGCTACAAATCCTTTTCTTACAAACCTTTTAAGCTTTAAGATAGGTTTTAAAAAAGGCACTTTAAGAGTAGACCCTCTGGCAGTTTTTCCTGCTAACAAGCATTATCATAAGAATTACTATCTGATTCTATAGCTACTTTTAGCACTTTCTTAAATCCAAAAATGTTACTTGGGTGGAAATATCTATCAGCTTGGCAACTTAATAGAAGCAGAAGTTGAATCTACAGCGGATTGACCAAGTACCTCAACCTTCACTCAAAACCATTGGTTGTGCATTTTATTTGTTGCATATACAGATTTAGTCTCTTCAAACTTGCGCACCAATTCTATGACATACTTATGCCCGACGTTGTTGTCTGGATACGTCTCATTGAATACTATGGCGTCTCTGCGCGCATAATGATTTTCAGCCCCGTAAAGGATTTTCTCGGTTTGCTCTACTAGAGTATACCGGGTAATAAATGACTTAAATCCCATGTAAATTTTGAGGTGGCCAAATATTGGCTCCCCTGTACATTTTAGAGAAAAATTGTATTATAGTTTTTTGAAGAGGCCGATATAATAAACACATGTGCCAAGTTTGAATAAATATAAATAACCTAATCCTAACTTATTCAATTAAATGTGATGGCAAGCCGTAGGAAAACAACAAACCAGTGTTGCGCACTTTAAAGAGCTACGGCAAGGTGATGAAGAACCAAGAATGGTATTCTGTTTTGAGGTAATGGTAAGAGCAAATAATAATAGGGATTTTTTGAGAAATATTTATTCTACCGATGAATGTACATTCACCACAAGAAACCAAATGTTCAAAATGGGTAATGGAGCCAAGAAAATAAACATCGTTTTGTTCATAATCGGGCGCAATATTCACAAAAAATAAATGTTTGAGCGGGAATTGTAGGACATCACATTTTTCAACCATTTTTTATGGAAGGCGACCTTACAAGCTGTAACCTATTTGGACTTACTACAATATCGAATAGAAGAATTTGTACGCGAAAATCAGGAGATCTGGTATCAAATGGAGGGTTGTCCTGCCAATAATTCTCTCATGGTTAGGGAATACTTGCAAAATATTTCTAACGGAAATATTATTGGCCCACGGCATCTAATCCTTGGACCAACCAGGTCTCCTGACCTTTCGCCAAACGACTTCCTTCTGTCACTTAAAAAAATTTATTTATAAAGATGTAAAATTTGAAAATCTAGACAAACTAAAAAACTGTATTTCGTTAGAATGTGACAGAATTTCTCAATACCAACTCAGTAATATGAGAAATAAATTTTATAATCGGTTATGTTATTGTTTAGCTGTTAATGGAGGGTTGTTTGAACATTTAATTTGGCTACCGATAGGGTCAAAACATAATCGAAGACCCTGTACAATTTACCATCCACTCCATCCAAAGTAAACCCAAGAGAGCTCCCGATATTTGCAGGCTCTTATATTTTCCGTACATTTAAGGACCACAGACTGAAAATCTATTAGTTTTCTAATTAAGAGGTGCGAAATCTAATTTACATTAAATATAATATTTAGAATTAAATTATAAAATACGGGAACCTCAATATTAAATCATCTTAGCGGTTATGTAAAGCCCGCCTTCCGTGAAATTACTAGTCTGGTTTAAAATTAGATTATTAAATATAATTTATTTCTCTGGGAAAAGGCTTTAATAAAATCAAGTTATAGTTGAACTAAACTCAATTGAAGCGACTAAAAACAACCGCGACAAAACACTCATCGTAAAATGGAGTGTTTTTATTAGGCTACCAATTAAATAGTGTCCGGCAAAAAGCATGTCCGGAAAAAAAACAATTTTTGAAGCGTCCGATTGACTCGTTCGACATAAACGCCTAAAGCTTCATCGACCGCAAATCACACTGTATATACAGATGCTCACATTTAAAAAAAATTGTATTTTATTTCGAAACTCGAAAACACGATGCCCAATTGTTTTTTTGCATTCTTCTAGCCTAATGAGCGGTAAAAATACTTCTTGTAAGCAATTGAATTAGACCGCCATAACTGCAGCACCGTCGTAAGTTTGAGATTCGTCTGAGGTTTGAAAGATTAATTTATTCGCCGCTCAATCCAATTGATTTAATTTTTTATGTACAATATTAAAAATATTTTCACTCCCCGAAAGGCATGCATATTTTTTATACCAATTTTTTTAAAATACCTTATTACTCCCCTTGCCCCTCGTATTAATTAAATTCAACATTTTAGGGTTCGGACGACCATCGTTTTTTATTTTAATTTGTTCATCGAATAAGAGAGACGAAAATCACTTTTTACCTCAGTTTCAACTTGTCGTTGCATGCGTTACCCTCAATTTTTCGGAATAGGCAAACAAGATATTTTATTTAAATTTTAAAACATTTAACTGAGGTTCTAATCGTTTTTCAACAGACAACACTCACTCTGACTTATTTTACTCTAATTCAGTTCTCTTTTTCAAGAATAATCACAAAAGCGTCAACAACAACACATCGATATACAAAATCGTTCCTGTCGATAATGAATATTAAACATAACCATAACCTCACTTTAAATTTAGCAGCAGGTACAAGGTGTCCCATTTTCGATACTTTTATAGGGTATCTCCGTAATTGTTAGTGCTACCAAAAAAGTAATATAGGTTGTGCTCTTTTTGGGTCAAACTTAAAATAGTAAAACCAAAATTTGAAAATTTTCGCTCGCTTAAGCAGATACGGGGGAAAATAAAAAAATTGACAGTTTTAAAATTACCCTATAGTTTCTTAGTTAAAAGAGATACAGAAAAATGTTTTATACAAAAGTTTCTTTATAGTGATTGTTGAAAAATCTGCCGTTTTCAGAATAAGTGTACGGGGTCAGGTAAAAAAGTTATCGGACCTAACCTCATTTTTTTTTAAATGGAACAATAACAATGGAATTTTAATCTAAAAAGTTAGCATTTCAAATTCTCTTTTCAAATATATAACACACCAGGAATGATATTGGTTTCCTAGGCGATATATTTAAACTTTATTACTTTAAACCACAGTAGGTCATGAAACAAAAGCTAATATCCGAGAAACAACTATGTTGACATTCTAGTTGTTATTAACATTTAACGTCAATTTTATTTTTACATATTCGTTTGTGAAAATGACTTTGAACATTTTGAAAAATTTGATATGATATCAGTTTATATTGAAAGTGGAAAAAACGAAGAAATGGCGCAAAATTTATATTTTGTTCGCTATCCGGAAAGACGGCAACCATTTAAGGACATATTCCGACGACTGGAACATAATTTAAAAACATACGGCTCTTTTACGATGCCGAGATAATAAAGAAAACAAGGAAAATGAAGAAATAAGGGTGTTAGGATTTGTCGAGGCCAGTCATCAGGTAATATATCCTGTGATAGCTTTAAATAGTAGTAGCTCAACTTTTATTGAAGTGAAAACTTCTTTATGCGCGTGTAGCACTTATAGTGGGTATTGAGTGAGACTGAGCCGTCAGATTCGGCTATGCAACGCTCATGATGCAGTCGGGGAAAAAAGCAAGATAACTAAAATATGATCAAATGCATTGTATATTTGCTTTTTATGGATCGATTCTTTTATCGTCTTGAATTTGAGATTTGCGGATGTTAGATTGTGAAAGGTTAATAGAGAATCTCGTCTTGGCGAGGTTTTTACTTCTGTCTTGTGGTCTTAAGCACACATCCTAATTTTATTCTCTAAAATCACTTTGTAATTTTAGTAACAAAATTCTACGTCCGTCAGAAACTGAAACGAATCACAAAATCCAAGGCACAAAGAATTTTGACCTCCAATAAATATTTTAACTATGTTGTTAAAATTACCCAATATTTATAAATAAATAAATGCTTTATTTGCTTATATACATAGAAAAAGAAAATGTTTAGCATCGTCAATACACTTTGAAATAAATTACTATAATAACAAAAGTAAGTAAAGTTGGAACAATACAATAGGTATATATAAAATTTCACGGACCATACAAACAATTTAAAAATATATGTATTAGTTAAAATTATTAAAAAACTCATCGATTGAGTATGGACAGACCTCCAAAAGTATATTCCTTACACAACCCTTGAACCTTGCAACATCTGCTGGCAAGGAGTTAAACAGTTTGATAGAAATATTAATGTAGCTCTTTTGCGTTAAGGTAAGCCGATGCTGGAGTTGCAATAGATTGTCACCATGCCTGGTGTTGTACTCGTGCCTGCTATTCACTTTAGGGAGTGAAGTCTGTTGAGATTTTATGAAGGTCAGGCATTGATAAATGTAGAGACCAGGCATTGTGATTATTCCAAAGCTTTTAAATAGAGGCCTACAACTATCTGTAAGCCTCTTTTTCCCCATGATTCTAAGTGCAGCTTTCTGCATTTTAAATACCCGCAGCCAGTCAGTTGAGTTACCACAAAATAATAGGCCATAAGACATTCTTGACTGGAAGAGGCCCATGTAGGCAGTTCTGGAAACCTGAAAAGAAGCAATGTTCGCTATTCTACGAAGCAAATAAAGAGTGGATGACAACTTATTAGTGAGTTGATTTATATGGCTTTTCCAGTTCAATTTGTTATCAAGAAAAACTCCAAGAAACCTAACACTCTTATTTTCTTCGTGCTCCCTCGGGGAAAACATAACAGTCTCTGTCTTGTCAAGGTTAAGGCATAAATCATTATCGGCAAACCAGTCGTGAAGTTTTCGAAGTGTTAAGCGTGTTACTGATTGGAGCTGAGTAGTGCTGGAATGGTGGTCAAGAAGGGTGGTGTCGTCCGCATACTGGATGGACTTAATTTCTGAGAAAACAAACGGCTGGGAGTTCAGTAACATACAACATAAAAAAGAGAGGGCCCAGAATTGATCCCTGTGGAACTCCTTCTTTAACTGAAAGAGCTGAGGACAACCCGCCGTCACACTGAACCGCCTGCGTACGATCAGAGAGATAAGACCTTATTAAATGAGAAGAGTTGCCTCTTATGCCATAATGTGGCAGCTTATCGAGCAAGATTTTATGCGACACACAGTCAAACGCCTTCGAGAGGTCACAGAATACTGCAGACACAGACTCGCCCCCCTCAAAGTGCCGGACCATGTGCCACACCAGATCACTTAAGGCTTCGGAAGTTGATTTACCTTTTCTAAACCCAAACTGAGATGGAGAGAGAAGATGGTTTTTTTTCGAGAAAAGGTATTAATCTATTGTTTAAACTTATTTCGATTGGCTCCGACACAACTGGTGTTATTGAGATAGGGCGATAGTTGTTAGGATCACTCTCGTCACCTTTCTTAAATACACACCTCAGCTGGGTCAACCGGATCAAGAAACAGGGTGAAATTGTTATTAATATGTTTGGCAGTCACATCTGAGGGATCCTGACCAGTCTTTTGGAGAGTGGCAGTAATATTGTTGGAGATATTTGCAAAAAAAGTATTGAACTCCTCCGACGTTATGCTGGAAGCCGAATTACAGTTGGTTTTATTCATACCATCCTTAATAACATTCCATACGGCCCTAGGTTTGTTGACACTATTGCTTATTTTATTATGGTAATATGTTCTTTTAGTTTGATTTATTTTTTGCCTATAATCTTTTTTTAATTTATTAATTAATTTAGAAATATCAATTTTTTCATTTTGTCTTTTAAAAGTAATTTAAAAGTTCAAGTTATCTCTATACATTCTAAGTTCGTTATTAAACCACTTTTTATTTTTGTTTCTATCATGAATGGTCCTTGACCTCCTTGGAAGGTAAGTCTCCAAAATTGAGAGAAGGTTATTCATGAAAACATCAAGAGAAGTGTCAACATCACCCGGGTCCAAAAGAGAGGGCCAGTCAACATCCTGTAAAGTACCAACGCAATGAGCCACATTTCTATCACAAAGGGGCCTAAAATAAGAGATAAAAGTATTATTATTCATTGTCCTGCCAGCACAATAATTGAGGGTCGTTGATAAAGCCATGTGATCGGACATATAAGTGTCCCATAAGGTACATGTACAATCACCTGGCCTGTTCGTTATACAGTTATCTAAACAGCTGTTCTTGCAAGTCTTTGCATCCTGGTGATGATGTGAGACGATTGGAATGTTGTCACTGGTTTTTAAATAAATCTAACGAGGATCGTTCTTTTCACCAAAAAATAATTTGGTCAGATGAATGTCGAATTACAAGTTGCGGTATTCATAATAACCGACATAATGAAAGACATTGGAACTCCACAAATCCCCACATGGTACGACCTGCTCGCCAACAAGGTCGATTTGGGGTAAATATTAGTTGTTTTTCGTTTCAAAACAAACTGATGTATCGCTTTCTTGAAGAAAATTTAAATGCAGATAGATCTCTGGCCATACTCTAATAAAACCTTTTCGATATCCTTGACGATGTTCCTTTAAATAAAGTAATAGAGATTTACTTTCAACAAGATGGCGCCCCTACCCATAACGCTCTTCGAATAAGAGGGTATTTAAATACTCACTTTAGATACCGAACACATGGACCTGTAAGGTGGCCACCACGATCTCCGGATCTAGGACCTCCAGATTTTTTTCTTTGAGGTGTGTTGGAAAATAAAATTTATAAAGAAGTCATTTTAACCCGAGAACAACTTAATCAAAGACTTCATGAGGCCTGCATAAATAAAACCATTACACATCATGAATGCCTTAAATTCCGTTAAAAAAAGATGTCAAGAGTGCATTGAAAACAACGAAGGAGCTTTCAAACATTTGCGATGATTCCCGTTATTTTTTACCTTAATCTAAATATTTTATTTCGTTTCAAAGTAATAAAATTTAAATAAATCGCCTAGGAAACCAATATCATCCATGGTGTGTTGTATATTTAGAAAGAGAATTTAAAATTCTATCTTTTTAAATTAAAATATACAGGGTGTTCCATTTAAAAAATTGAGGTTAGGTTCGATAACTTTTTTACCTGATCCCGTATACTTATTCTGAAAACGGCAGATTATTCAACAATCATTATACAGAAATTTTTGTACAAAACATTTTTCTGTATCTCTTTTAACTAAGAAAATAAAGGGTAATTTTGAAATTGTCAATTTTTATTTTCCCCCGTACTTATCTCTTAAGCGAGCGAAAATTTTCAAATTTTGATTTTACCATTTTAAGTTTGACCCAAAAAGAGCACATGACACCTATATTACTTTTTTGATAGCACTAAAAATTACGGAGATACCCTATAAAAGTGTCGAAAATGGGACACCCTGTACATAGTTGCCGCCCCTGGGTTTTAACTTTGATCGTTGTTTGATGCATGGTGTATGTTTGGTTGCCTATCTTCAAGCCTGAAATTCTAGTATTTCATACTTAAAAAGTAAAACAAATTATTATAATATCTTATGGCTGCTGTAGTTTGCGAGTATCACGTCTAGGGTTACAAGGACGATTTAAAAAGTGGAGCGGTTATTCACTGGCATTTTGAGAGTCAATAAAATGCAAATTAATGTAAATAAATAATATAACGGACTATCTGTTGTCTGTTTGACACTGATTCGGCGCTGCCGTCCCTACCGCCCCTAAAAAGCCGCCACTTCAAGATCGCTGAATTGCTATGACCTGCTCGATCCCCGGATTTAAATTCCTTAGATTTTTTTCTATATTGGGCCATTTGGAGTCATAATAGTTTACATTAGGTAGGTACTCCAGTGGAATAAGGAGATTTGAGAAATCGGATAGTTGTTGGGTGTAATGCGACAAGAAACAACCCTGATGTTCTTAAAAGTATTCGAACAGTCAATATCTTAGACATTAAAAGCCAAAATTACACAAGAAAATACCTTCAACTTTCAGCTTCTGCTGTATGCTACAATGGACAATCAACATTAAGTCCGAAGACTGAGGAGAACCAAACCGTTTGATCTTGTGTAGCACCTAGTGTATAAAGTTCTGGGTCCGGAGCTCTTTCTGATATATGCCCCATTCCAGAAGGATTTCCGGGCACAGAGTTGATACTTTAGGCGGACGACGTCACTGCACTAACACTAACACTAGGGCCTGATCTCAATGACAGTCATGAGCTCATTGGGAAGATGCAGTCGATGGCCTCCGACTGGTTCTTAAGCAATTAGCTAACCATGAATTGCGACAAAACAAAAAAAATGTACACTCTTACAAAGAGAATGTGCAAACAGTGAAGAGAAAATTTTGCTTCTGGGAGTGTGGCTGGACAGGAAGTTGACATAAGAGCCACATGTGCGGGAGCTCTCTTGTCAGTTTTGCTTTGAGGAGTTTAAGTGAACGTGCTTATTGAAATCATTTTTACTGCTTATCGTAGCCTGGAATATATGAAATTTTATCTTGGGACCACAGTCCTGATGCATCGGTTGTTTTGGGACTGCAAAGTAAGGATATTAAAAGTATTTGCAGTCTGAACTATCGAGCCGATGTAAGAGAAAAATTTAAAAAATTTAAAATCCTCCCCTTTCCATCACAGTATATCTATTCCTGTCTTCCTTACGTAAAATAAAACTTTCATAATATATAATATAATTATGAATCACATGGCCATGTTCATGGTTACGAACATACGAAACAAGATATAACGAAAATCTCCTCTTAGCTCAAACTAGACTGAAAAAAGTCGTTACTCATTAAACTACTATGCTCCAAAATTGTTTAACACGTTATCTAATGAAATCAAACAATATTATAGTACAAATTTAAAACACATATAAAGGGATTTTTGTTTCACAAAGCTTATTATTCAATTAAGGAATACCTATGGGCGATGCTTCTGAATAATTCTAGGACGAAGGACAATTCCTTGAGTGCAGTTTAAACCGTTTATATTCTAATGTCATTTTATATATTCTATTTTATTTTGGTATTGTGTAATAATATATAGAATAAAGTAACTTCATTGACGTATGTAAAAATGTAATATTTTTTTTTACCTGAGAATCAATAAATAAAAAATAAAATAAAACAGTGTTAAAAGCAGAACGCAAACCGTGAGTGAGAGTGTATCCTCTAGCTTGAGTAATCTAAAGTACATGAGTGGATAGACTTTAGTTGATAAGTATATTTATTTCAGGTTGATTTACAATAAAATTAATGGTTAGTCTTATACCGGGTGATGCATGGACATAGGAAATCCTATGGAAATTTTGAAATGGCTAAGTATTGGCTCCCCTGCACATTTTAGAGAAAAATCGTATGGTAATTTTTTGAAGAGGCCGATATAATATACTCATGTGCTAAGTTTCAATAAATTTTAAGACGCCAATCCTAACTATTTCAATTGAATGTGACGGCAAAATTACGACATTTTTATAGTTTAGGTAATACAGCAAACCCCAGCAAATAATTTCTATGACGCTATTGTTCAAAATTGACGTAAAGCTGGATATAACGAATAAGATTATTTCACATTAAAAACACATTTTCATTTCATCAATCCGGCAATCACACATCCAAAATAAAAGACACCATTATGTTTTTCTTACTAAGCCTCTAATTTAACATAACATACCTAAGACTACAAAGTGTCACAAAAAACTTAATTAATTAAATGTTCAAACAACCCTCCGTTAACAGTTAAACATTAAACAATATCCTAACCGATATTGAGAAATTCTGTCAAATTCTAACGAAATACAGTTTTTTAGCTGGTCAAGATTTTCAAATTTTTAATCTTTATAAATAAAATCTTCTAAGTGACCCCACAGAAAGAAGTCGTTTGGCGAAAGGTCAGGAGACCTGGCTGGCCAAATGATTAGATGCCGTGGGCCAATAATATTTCCGTTAAAAATATTTTGCAAGTATTCCCTAACCATGAGAAAATTATGGACAGGACAACCATTCATTTGATACCAGATCTCCTGATTTTCGCGTACAACTTCTTCTAGTGCGGGTTCAATTCGATTTTGTAGTCCAGATAGGTTATTGCTGTAAGGTTGCCTTCCATAATAAATGGTCTAGTAATGTGATGTTCTACAGTTCTTGCCCAAACATTTATTTTTTGTGGATATTGCGTCCGAGTATGAACAAGACGATGTTCATTTTCTTGGCTCCAATACCGGCAATTTTGAACATTAGGTTCGTTGTTGAGGGTGAATATACATTCATCGGTAAAACAAATGTTTCTCAAAAAATCCCTATTATTACTTGCTGTTCCCATAACCTCTAAACGGAATACCATTCTCCGTTCTTCTTCACTTTGCCCTCTAGCTCTTGATGTTTTTCATACTTGTAACGAAAATATTTATGTTTCGCGCAACACTGTGGTTTGGTGTTTTCTTACCGCTTGCCCAAGAATCCTTGGGCTAATCATTTTATTTTGTGCAGTTATTTTTTTATTTATCGTATGGCTATTGGACACATTAAAAGAGAATCTCAAAATATAAAACATTACTAAAATATATAATACAATACAGCATAGAACATAGAATATATAATAGTATAAAACATACTTTAAAAGGAAATAAAATACTTGAAGTCTTCCTCCACAAGATAGATTTATTAGTTTAAAGGTTTATCCCTACATGTTTCGGATGTTTAAACATCCATCATCAGGGGATACTAGAAGAAATTAAGTAAAAGGTAAAAGAAATTCAATGTTCGAGTAGACTTGACTTACCAATATCGAGTTCATATAATGAAGTTCGTTACCCCAAATGAATGGGCATAACCACTTGAAATTTTGAAGCGAAGAAACTTTCACATCAAGGAGAGTGTTGAAACGTCACAGTAGGATCCATTAATTAATAACTAAATTAAGATTTGAACAATCAATTTTCAGCTAGTATGTAACATAATTGATTGTTCAAATCTTAATTTAGTTTATAATTAATGGATGACTTCAATTAAATGAAAAAAATTTTCCTTTTTTGTAAGTATAACCTTTATTCAAAATATTCATATTATTCTGAACCTAATATAAGTTTTATTTTCATCTACATATATATAAAAAAAAAATGTCTTTTCTCTCATATTATAGTTTTCCTCCTAATGTGACGTTTCAACACTCTCCTTGATGTGAAAGTTTCTTCGCTTCAAAATTTCAAGTGGTTATGCCCATTCATTTGGGTAACGAACTTCATTATATGAACTCGATATTGGTAAGACAAGTCTACTCGAACATTGAATTTCTTTTACCTTTTACTTAATTTCTTCTAGTATCCCCTGATGATGGATGTTTAAACATCCGAAACATGTAGGGATAAACCTTTAAACTAATAAATCTATCTTGTGGAGGAAGACTTCGAGTATTTTATTTCCTATCCTATCAACTCCACTGGAAGAATGGACTACTTTTTCAATACTTTAAAAGGTTTCAAACGAACATCTAGTCTATTTATGTTATCTATCGACTCTGGGGTCGCTATCAGGAAGTCTTCGAGTTCACCGTTATATGATCGTATAGTACATTCTTCTGTGATATGTCTGATGGTTTGGGTTTCTCCGCAGTCACAGAGAGGAGATGGTTGCTTGCCTCACTTGTGTAGAGAGTATGCACATCTGCCATGTTGGGTTCTGATTCTGTTAAGCGTGGACCATGTTTTACGTGGTAGATCGAAACCCGGTGGCTTGTGGGTGATGCACGGCATGTTATTGTTTTGTTGTGCAGTCCATTCTTAAGTCCATACATTGGTAAGGTTGAACTCATCTTCCACAGCCACCCTTGCCGTTCTTGTTGGTGGTCGTCTAGAGCGAAGTCGGTTTTGGCATCTTCGATATCCTGATGGATGGGTAAGTTTCTATTGTCCACAATCTTTTTATACTCGTTCGTAAGGGCATTTATTCGTCGCAGTTGAGGGGGTGGAATATGGCTTAGGACTGGAAGCCATTGCGTGGGGTTGGTTTGATGACACCACCAATCATTCTTATGGTGTTATTTAGCTGCGCATCTATTTTATGTACATGTGGGCTGTTTAGCCAAACTGGAGCGCAGTATTCAGCAGTTGAAAAGACAAGACGAAGCGCAGAGGAGCGCAAAGTGGAAGCCGATGCTCCACAAGTTGTGTCGCACAGTTTCTGAATTATGTTGTATAGATAGTGTCCTATCAAGGGTTACGCCTAGATATTTAGGTGTTTTATTGTGGGTAAGTAGGGTGTTTTCAAATTGTATGTTGAGTTCTCTTCTGGCGAGTTTGTTATTTATGTGAAAGCAGGTAACTTCCGTTTTGGTGGTATTAGGTTGGAGCCTCCACTTGCGAAAATATTTTCCCATTGCTTCCAGATCTGTCGTTAGGGTCTCCTCTGACTGTCCAATAGAACTGCTCCTTGTTGCAAGTACCCAGTCATCAGCGCAGCCAAACTTCCTTGATCTTGTTTCTGGCATGTCGGCAATATACAGGCTAAAGAGGAGTGGGGCAAGAACTGATCCCTGTGGTAACCCGTTCTTCAGTTTCCTTGGGGAGCTGATGTTGGATCCCATCTCTACTTGAAACACTCGCATGCTGTGTATCAGTCGGGCTGTTAGTTTGCAGGTGATTGCACGTAGGAGCTTGCACATCATGCCCTCTGTCTCCACACCGTGTCGTAGGCCGCCGATAAGTCGATAAATACAGCTGAGGTTTTAAGTTTTCTTTGAAATCTTGCCTCAATGTAGGTGGTGAGTGATGTGCAGTAAAATATCAAGATCTGTATTATACTTTTCATCAGCTCTATTGACATTCTGACTTGAGCATTTACAGTTATTTATTACAGTGCCCTTGAACTCAAATTTACTAATGATAAGTTTAATTAATGAAATGGAAGGAATATGTTTATCAGGGAATTGAACTAAAAACATTTCAGACACAGCTCTTAAACTGTTTCCTGTATAATACCACTTAATCATAGTTACTTTTTCCTTGCTGAAATAGCTCATATTTAGCTATAATTAAAGCGCCTTCAATGAATATGTTGTCACTGACGCTACTTTTCGTTTTGTCAATGCCAAATAATAATTTGCTGGTGTTTGCTGTTATGTCTAAACTATGAAAATTTCGTAATTTTGCCATCACATTTAATTGAGTAAGTTAGGATTGGCTTAATAAAATTTATTCAAACTTGGCACATGGATTTATTATATCGGTCTCTTCAAAAAATTATAATTACATAATATATATTTAGCCACCTCAAAACTTACAAGGAATTTCCTATGTTCAAATAAGCCATACCTATATCACCCAGTAGACTAGTTTTAATAGGTACAACACCAGCAGATGTTTTGTTGGAAAAAAACATGAAATGTTTACTAAACACCCTATACACAATTTCTACTTCGCCATTAGAACAAGGCAAACATTATCCAATGTTTAATTTTTCAAAGTTGCTACATTACTAAAGGCAAATTTTGCGGGCCTCGAAAAGGCTTATCTTTCGTTATGGTTAAAATTAATCTAAAGTTGGACGTTTTCGCATTCCTTGCGGCACGTACACTTTACAAATATGGCTAGAGACTAATTTTGTTTTATAATGACTTTGGAAACCAACCGAATGCCATTGTTGTTTAAACACAAAAAATAGCTATTTTTTAGTTCTTCTCGTTGTTTCAGTGAGGTAGGAAGCTTTAATGAATGTTAAGTCATGTTATATTGAAAACAACCTTACACCCCCCCCCCCCCAAATGAATTTCTAGTTTATTTCATTATTACTTAAATTTAAATCTTAATAACAAGTGGATGTATGTTATTTATGTTATTTATTAGTACATGAAAAATAGGAATCTTTACTTAGTCGGAGAAGGGTTTTCTGCTCTAGCATTTGATTTTACCTCATGCCACTACATACCTAATATCAAAGAAAATTATAGCTGCGGAGCTATACTTTTCTTCGCTAATATGCTCAATTGGGTAAAGAATACAGTAACAGCGGGGAAGACGTAAAACCGTATGCCGTATGCCGGATGCCCCATGTCGGTAGCAATTATATCATATACAATAATATACATACCTATTCCTTAGTAATATTAAATGTTTTTAATATTCCTAGTGAACCACATTTTTTTATGCATTTTCATAATACATGTATACAGGGTGTCCAAGACAAGAATGGTATAGCATTGGAATCTTGGAAACGGTGAGAATTAGAATGTTAGTTAAATTAGGAAAAAGTTGCACAATTTAAATACCTTTTACATGGTGTTTGCAAAATTAAACTATCTTTAACCGATTTCGATATTTAAAAAAAAAATATTTTTTGCTGTATTATTTTTTATTATTTATTTGTTGCATTATTTTAACAGATATAAAAAAATGAAAAATACTTTTTCATTGTCACTTTTTAAGCTGAACAAGATGGCGTTTACAGATTTTCAGTACAACGTTTCGTTTTCAAAAAACATCCTCAACTTTCTTTTTTTAAATACGGTCCTGTGTTTTTTTTTAATCGAAGGCTATTTTGAACTCTAAATTAACTGATCTATCACTTAAACAAATTTTCAGCTTTTTCTCTATCATAGATTTTTATTATGTAACGAATAAAATCCTCATATAATAAGACCGTACAATTAACATAGTGGGCTTTGAAACAAACGTTCGTCTTTCTTGACAACTTACTTCTGTCATAAATACAAAATTTAATTAGGTACGAGGTCTTTCACTTCGTTGAAAAATGGTTGTACATTTCTCTTTTGAGGAAAATTTTGATATGTTAGAGTGTTACATTTTATGCCATAGAAATACTCGAGAGGCTGAGCAAATGTATTTAAATAATTACCCAGAGAAATTACAACCAAATAAAAAGATGTTTGGAAGAATTGTTGCCAATTTATTGCAGTATGGGTCATTTAATAAAGCAGTTGTTACTAGAAACAAACCATGTAATGAGAAATTCAAAATAATGTGGCATTAGCTGTAACGGAAGACCCTACAACATCATTTAGAAACATGGAGAAAGTAAGTGGAACGCCAAATTCTAATTTCGAATCGGCCAAGAACTAAAACCGGGAGACGACATAAGGGTATTTTGCGAATGGTACACTAGGCAATGTCAAAACGACGAAAATTTCGTCAATAAAATTTTATTTTCTGATGAAAGTATGATAACCAACAACGGAATCTGTAACAGAAGAAATACGCATTATTGGTCCACAGAAAATCCACGGTTGTACAAAATGGCTAGACACCAACATCGTTTTGGTTTCAACATGTGGGTAGGAATTTTGGGAACAAAGATAATTGGGCCAATTTTTTACCACGGAACACTAAATTCGGAGCGGTATCGAAATTTACTGCAGCATAATTTGGAAGAATGGTTCGATAACAACTTACCACTAGCAGAAATCAATAACTTTTGGTTTCAACAAGATGGGGCCCCCGCTCATAATTCGAGAATTGTCCAAGAATATTTAACAGATAGATTTCCTGACAGATGGATAGGTACGCGTTCAGCTGTTTCTTGGCCTGCACGATCGCCTGATCTAACTCCTTTGGACTTTTATCTCTGGGGGTACATCAAAAACTATGTGCACCAACGTAATTTTCAAACGGAGGAAGAATTGCGTCAACTGGTTTTAGAAGCATTTCAAATGATTACCCCAGATGTACAGGGTTATCCAACCAAGACTAGACAAGGCGATTTTTTTACTTTTCCTGTACTTTTATAAAAAAACTGAAATAGCCATCTTAAGTCATTTTCTCCCGCGAATTCGAATATCTTCAGCAAAAAACAATTGAACATCAAACAAAAGTACTAGGGGTCACTTTGATATTTTTTTAAATGGGATGCCGTATTTTTAATGAGCTTATCCGATTTCTCATATAAATTTTGATCTAAAATGTTGGATTTTTTTTTTATTTTTTTTTTTTGGGACGAACATTTTCCGAATTTAAAACTGAAGAAAAAAGGCGTTTTTGAATTAAAAATCCAACATTTTAGATCAAAATTTATATGAGAAATCGGATAAGCTCATTAAAAATACGGCATCCCATTTAAAAAAATATCAAAGTGACCCCTAGTACTTTTGTTTGATGTTCAATTGTTTTTTGCTGAAGATATTCGAATTCGCGGGAGAAAATGACTTAAGATAGCTATTTCAGTTTTTTTTATAAAAGTACAGGAAAAGTCAAAAAATCGCCTTGTCTAGTCTTGGTTGGATAACCCTGTACTTAACAATGTTTTGAATTCCACAGTTAGACGATGTTACCTATGCTTAGAAATTAATGGCCATTTGTTTGAACACTGTTTGTAATTAAGTTCTAATTTGGTAAGTATTATGTTAATAAATGTTTTTCGAGCATTCAGTGCCGAACTATGGAGATTTTTCTTCAATATTTTTAAACGATAGCTGAAAATATGTTTAAACCAATGCAAGTGGTACATCAGTTATTTTAGAGTTCAAAATAGCCTTCGATTAAAAAAAAAACACAGGACCGTATTTAAAAAAAGAAAGTTGAGGATGTTTTTTCAAAAACGAAACGTCGTACTAAAAATATGTAAACGCTATCTTGTTCAGCTTACAAAGTGACAATAAAAAAGTATTTTTCATTTTTTTATATCTGTTAAAATAATGCAACAAATAAATAAAAAATAATACGAAATCGGTTAAAGATAGTTTAATTTCGCAAACACCATGTAAAAGGTATTTAAATTGTGCAACTTTTTCCTAATTTAATAAACATTGTAATTCCTACCGTTTCGAAGATTCCAATGCTATCCCATTCTTATCTTGGACACACTGTATACCAGTTTTTTAACATATAGTTCTGACGTTCTAATTTAGTGTTATTTGAATTAGGAATTTTATTTATATGACGGCTATGATAATTGTCTTAGTCTTAGGCATGGTAATTTAAAGATGAATCTTTAATATTTTGAAGGACAACCACAATCAATTTGGAACCCAACCAGCATGTAAAATGGCAATTATTGTTGTCTTGTTCCATGAGGCTTTTGTTCGACATTTTCCTGATTGGTCTACCCAACCTTTTGCTGGGGTGTCATGTCAATCAAACCACGTTTCATCGAGGTAAATAATTGGCCAATTTTCTAATCTGTCATTTTTTATAGATTTTAAATAATCAAAGCGCCAATGTTGTAAGATTAGATTGGTAAAAGATATGAACACACCGAAAGAACCCCGAAATACAAGCGTGTCACCACATTTACCGAGGTTTATTCCAAAAACAGAAAAGAAAAAATGGGGATTTACAAGGTAGATGCTGCACTAAAAGAAAAACTACGATGCCGAACCCGGTACTGCTGCCTTGTGCTTCCAGATTTTCCAGGAGACTCTGTGTGGATTCATGTTTTAGGGAGTGGCACATCAAGATAGAGTGACTGTTGCTTAGTTTAGAAGATTTTCTTTGAAATACTTTTAAGTTGAAGTTTTGTGGCGATCGTTATATAAATTGTTGTAATGATTTATACCGGGTGTTGCATCGTCGAGCGGGACATAGGAAATCCCATGTAATTTTAAATGGGGTCAATTATTGGCTTCCCTAATTATTTTAGAGAAAAATTCTATTTAGGTTTATTAAAGAGCACTAAAACCCACATTCAAAAGAATAACTTTAGATATTTTTGATGAGCCCGTTTACGGGTTATCGCCGATTTCTTTTTAACTATTTCTCCTTTTTATGGCCCCGTATTTGCGGGCACCAGTCAAGGTAAAAGATGACTGTCAAATAAAGTTGTCATTTTGAAATGTGTGCTTTATTGTTATTAAAACTCGTACATCGAAAATATTAAAGGTGTATTTATGAGTACAAATTAATCTGAATAAAACTAAAATAAAGTATCCAACTACAAGGTTAATTATGACATTTTACATGTTTCAATATTTTACTAATTAATAGGTAGGTACTATTAAATTGTTAGAACTTTAGGATTTAAGAAGATGTTCAAATATTCCTCCATTGACTGCTAGACAATAACCGAGGCGATCATAAAATTCTCTTTTTACTTTCGCTAGTTGGTAAACTGAAATTCTATTGCATTCGGCAGAAATAGCATTTTTTAACTCGTCTAGATTTGGGTATTTTTTATCTTTGTATATCCTGTTTTTTAAATGGCCCCAGAGAAAGAAATCATTTGGCGATAAATCAGGAGACCTGGCTGGCCAATTTACTGTATGATTTAAGCCAATAACATTTCCATTAAAAGCACGGTTTAAATATTCCCGGACAGCCAGGGTACTATGTGCCGGGCAGCCATCCATTTGGTACCAAACTTCCTGATTTTCCCTGGCGGCATCACGTAAAGTAGGTAAAATATGATCTTCAAGTAGTTCCAAAAAATATTCTGCATTTAAATTTCGTGTAAGAAATAATGGCCCGATAATATTTTCTCCGAAAATCCCAGCCCATACATTAACTTTTTGTGGATATTGCGTCCTTGTTTCCACAAACCTGTGTTGGTTTTCTTTGCTCCAATATCGATAATTTTGAACATTGGGTTCATTGTTTAAGGTAAATGTGCATTCGTCAGTGAAACAAATGTTTTTTAAAAATTCCCTATCTATGTTTGCTCTTTCCATCATACCAAAACAAAACTCCTGTCGTCGTATTTCGTCCCTATCTCTTAGCTCTTGGTGCTTTTCATATTTGTATGAATAATATTTATGTCGTTTCAAAGCTCGTAACGCTGTGGTGTGATCTAATCCTATGTCATCCTCAAGTTTCCTTGTGCTGATCTTTCCATCATTTTCTTCCACGCACAATAAAACTTGCAAGTCCCTATCATTTCTTGCATCTCTTCTTTGTTCCTGCCTTTCTTCACATCTGCAGTTATTTATTACAGTGCCTTTTGTCTCAAATTTCTTGATAGTCCTTTCGACTGTAAATTTTGCAGGTATCGGTCTATTCGGATACAGAGCAGCAAACATGTCTGACACATTTTGATAACTATTTCCTTGATAATACCATTTAGTCATCAATATTTTTTCTTCAGAAGTGTAATTCATGGCTAATATTTTCGATGTACGAGTTTTTATAACAATAAAGCACACATTTCAAAATGACAACTTTATTTGACAGTCATCTTTTACCTTGACTGGTGCCCGCAAATACGGGGCCATAAAAAGGAGAAATAGTTAAAAAGAAATCGGCGATAACCCGTAAACGGGCTCATCAAAAATATCTAAAGTTATTCTTTTGAATGTGGGTTTTAGTGCTCTTTAATAAACCTAAATAGAATTTTTCTCTAAAATAATTAGGGAAGCCAATAATTGACCCCATTTAAAATTACATGGGATTTCCTATGTCCCGCTCGACGATGCAACACCCGGTATACCGACTGCCACTATAGTAGCATACACTGAAAATATCAAAATATACCGGGTGATGCATGGTTTAGTTGAACATGAAATCCCATGTAAATTTTGAGGTGGCTAAATATTGGCTCCCCTGCACATTTTAGAGAAAAATTGTATGGTAATATTTTGAAGAGGCCGATATAATATACGCATGTGCCAAGTTTGAATAAACTTTATCAAGCCTATCATTCAATTAAATGTGATGGCAAAATTACGAAATTTTTATAGTTTAGGTAATACAGCAAACACCTATGACGCTATTGCCAAAAATTGGTGTTAAGCTAGACATAACGAATAAAGATTATTTTACTTTAAAAACACCTTCTCGTTGCACCAATCCGGCAATCACACATCCAAAATAAAAGACACCATTATGTTTTTCTTACTAAGCCTTTAATTTAACATAACATTCCTAAGACTACAGATGTTCACAAAATTATTAACTAATTAAATGTTCAAACAACCCTCCATTAACAGCTAAACAATATCCTAACCGATCATAAGATTCGTTTCTAACATTACTGAGTTGTTATTGAGAAATTCTGTCACATTCTAACGAAATACAGTTTTTTAGCTGGTCTAGATTTCTAAGTTTTACATCTTTATAAATAAATTTTTTTAAGTGACCCCACAGAAAGGAGTCGTTTGGCGAATGGTCAGGAGACTTGGCTGGCCAAAGGATTAGATGCCGTGGGCCAATAATAGTTTCGTTAAAAATATTTTCCAAGTATTTCCTAACTATGAGAATTATGGGCAGGGCAACCATCCATTTGAGACCAGATCTCCTGATTTTCGCGTGCAACTTCTTCTAGTGCGGGTTCACTTCGATTTTGTTCCATAAAAATTGGTTCAATAATGTGATATCCTACAATTCCCGCCCAAACATTTATTTTTTGTGGATATTGCGTCCGAGTATGAACAAGACGATGTTCATTTTCTTGGCTCTAATACCGGCAATTTTGAACATTTGGTTCGTTGTTGAGGGTGAATGTACATTCATTGGTAAAACAAATTTTCAAAAAATCCCTATTATTATTTACTGTTTCCATTACCTCAAAACAGAACAGAATAAATTAAAGTACGCAACACTGTGGTTTGATGTTTTCCTACGGCTTGCCCAAGAATCCTCATGCTAATCATTTTATTTTCCTCCACGTGCAGTAAAATATCAGAATCTCTATTATCCCTTTCTTCAGCACGATTGACATTCTAAGTTGAGCATTTACAGTTATTTATTATAGTGCCTTTGGACTCAAATTTACTAATGATAAGTTTAATTAATGAAATGGAAGGGATAGGCTTATCAGGGAATTAAACTGAAAACATTTCAGGCACTGCTCTTAAACTGTTTCCTGTATAATACCACTTAATCATAGTTACTTTATCCTTAATAGAATAGCTCATATTCAGCTAAAATTAAACCACCTTCAATGAAAATGTTGTCACTGATCCTACTTCTCGTTTTGTAAATGCCAAATGCTGGTGTTTGCTGTATTACATAAACTATGAAAATTTCGTAATTTTGCCATTACATTTAATTGAATAACTAAGGATTGGCGCGCATGAGTTTATTATATTGGCCTCTTCAAGAAACTGTAATACAATTTTTCTCTAAAATGTACAGGAGAGCCAGTATTTAGCCACCTCAAAATTTACATGGGATTTCCTATTTTCAACTAAGCAATGCATCACCCGTTAGATACCCCAATCCAAATTTCAGTTCATTAAAACTATTTTTCTAAACTCTAGCTGTTGGTTCAAAACTAACAGAGCAGTTAAGGGTGATGGCCGTCAACGTATTTAAATCGTACTGGCGCTTATAATTCAATTTTAAAACAACGAAATTAAGCGTGTAATTATTTTATTTTCACCAAATAGTTTAATCAGTTTTCTCATCATCTATTGCCCTATTATTCGATGCTGTACTTGGAATGTGACTAGGACCAACATATTTCCTTAAAACGTACTTAATCATACTCCATACAAACATCCAAGACACCACATAAATTAGCACCGACATGACTATGAAGTCCCAGTCATTCTTCGGCTGTCTCAGGATAATGTTTAAAAAATATGTACCCAGAATTAGTCGTATCGTCACAAACACCAAAAAAAACGTGATCTCTGTTGAAATGTATAGGGGCGTTTTATACATGCCCTCAGTTCTCAAGAACCACCTGGCTTGCAAGAAGGGATTCGTCAGTTCCATGCTTCCCAGTGAACAAGTGACTTGAGCCCCAGAGTATCCTTTGAAGATCATTCTGCACAGGGCCAGAATGCACACAACATGGTGGAACAACATTACTGTATCTAAAAATCGGAACCAATTATTTTTTGGAAGATCAGTTTGAATTTACAGGAGTGTAAAGTATCCTACTTTTTGACATTAGCTATTTTGTAAACAATTTTGGGATAGTAACGACGTGGAAGCAAATTCCTAGCAACGGAAACTTTTTCCGCAATACCTAAACATTCAAGGAGGATTTCTCAAATAATTTTAAGAATATTTTGTCAATTCTCCGCTTTGTTTCGTAGATACTGTCACAACCTAAGGGCTGTTTGGCTTGGTCCTAACGGGGTTTTCGGCCGAAATGAAACATAATAAACCCATATATTGATTATTTTCATTTAGACTTTACCAGGTGGCCTGCTAGAAGAGCGGCACGTTCTGGTTGAGATGCCTTGGCAAGTAATATGCCACATGAGCGCGGTCAGGGCACCTAGGCTACGCAAAACTAACCTAAAGGTAGGAAGGGAATTTAGGGAGTGCCGATAATATAGCAGCCAAAACACTTCTGAATGTAAGGGGAGGTAAGGATGAGACGAGACCAAGGCGAAGGTGCCTTGCCCACCTAACCTCAGGGTATTTACAGTGGACAAGGCGCTCTGCTTTGGATAAAGTTTGAACTTGAACTTGGTTCAGTTTGGCGCACAGGTCGCCAAGTTGTTGAAAATACAGCGCGATAAAAGTTTTTCGATAAAAATAATACGTAAATATTACAGTAAAGCTCCATAATCTATACAAAAAAAAATACTACCACTTATTCATAAGTAGTCTACAAGAAAATGACTACCACTATTGCTAAGATGCATGAATCCCATATTTCATAATTGACTGACCTATCAAATATCCATCAGTCTCTCAAATCTTCTTTATTTTCAATTTTGTAAACTAATAACCTCAGATAAGAAAGAATCCAAGGGTTTCAAGTCCGGGGATTGAGCAGATCATAAGTGAGGCCCACCTCGATCGATGCAGCGATTGGATTTGTTCCATTTAAAAACTCACGTACGTCATTAGTTGATGGATTTAAACCCATGGGTGCAAAAGCCATTGACAAAATGCAATTAGTGGAGAAAAATTAGCAGAAATGAACGAGCTGAATACTGTATGAGGACAACAAAAGTGCTACCACTTTTAGATTTGCAATTTTTCTAATACCTCGCCTCGGCCTTCCTTTAGGTATTATATTCAGCACGATTCTTCCGTTGATACTGCCATTGGCCTCCCTGATTCTACAATGTTTAAATTACTACCGCATATACAGCTTGGCCTCTAGCCTGTAACGAATTTCCATTTGAAAGTGTATACGTTTATACATGAAATGTATGTCAGTCCGCTCGGCGTTCGCATAGCGATTCATAATAGAAATCTTCACTAAAGTCTGTGCGTTTTAAGAAGTCCGATATCGGATTAAATCACCAAGGGATGTTATCGCTTTTAAAACAGTAAGTCGGTTAAGTTACAATATCCTCGCACCTTCGCTATACTTGATCACACCGAACATCCCACTGGTTTACTGTATTCTATTACTGTGCGAAATCAGAGTTTCAAAACAAAATTATCTTAGAATTACGCGTTGAGCATAAATAATAATTAAATAGATAATTAAATTATTTTGCTATTATTATAATTAAATCTATATAATAATCGCTATTTTCTTCCAAGAACCAATTAAAATTTGCTCAAGTGCGGGATGGTTAAATATGTTAAAGATTTTGTCAGGTATATACGTTTCCGATAATGACATTATTTTGGGATTATTATAATTAAATCTTCATAATAATTACTATTTTCCAAGAAATAATTAAAATTAGCTGAAGTGCGGGATGGTATGTTCTACTTTATTTTAAATAAGTAGTTGTGCTTTCCACTTTTAGTTTGTTTCTCATTGTGTGTGAATTAAAATCAGTTATTAAGCAAAGTTATAGAAAACGTTCAGCAAGGTGGCACATCGCCTAGAAGGCATTTATCTCCAGGTGAACGCCGCGCCGTTTGGTATTACAAGTGGAACGTTATTTTACTTTAGAAAAAGATAACTCGGGCCCGTTAGAGTCTGTTTTGGCAGTGCAAAAACGAACGTCTAATGCTTGCGGCATTTCAGAGAAGACCTTAAGAAGACTTCGAAAAAAGAGTGAAGAGGATTTGGACAGACCATATAAAAGGGTTCGACTCCATTCAAAAACCTTGGATTTATCCCAAGGGATAAAACTCTCTATTAGGAATATTGTTTATGATATGTATAAAGCCAAGGAATATGTTACCCTCAAAGCTATTCTTGAAAAGATAAAGCAGAAAAAACTTTGCGATATTGGAACTAACAGTTTGTCCATCATCTTAAAACATATGGGTTTCAAATATAAAAAAACGAACAACAGAAAACTGCTTTGCGAGCTGTCCAATGTTGTTTCGAAAAGATGGCAATTTTTAAGGGATTATTTAAACAACAAAAAATCGGAATTGTCAAGACAAGTTGTTTTTCTTGACGAAACATGGGTATTTGCAAACGGAACTTCAACAAAAACGTCTTGGCAGGATGACTCAAAGCATTGTTATTCAAGTACCCGTGCAAGTAATGGAAAAAGGTATATTATATTACATGCTGGTAATGAAGAAGGTTTTGTTTTAAATGCCAGTTTGATATTTTCATCAACAAAAAAAACTGATGATTATCACGGCAATATGGATGCTGAAATTTTTGAGCATTGGTTCGAGGAAAAACTTTTAAAAAGTTTAGAAAAACCTTCCTTAATTGTTTTAGACAATGCCTCTTATCATACGAGACTCGAAGAGAAATTCCCTACAAGCAGCTGGAAAAAGGAAGAAATAAAAGAGTGGTTGTCAAAGAAAAACATAAACCATGAAAATTTATATTTAAAAAGTGAACTTTTAAGCAAGTGTAAAGAGCAGTCATTTAAAAAAAAGTATGTTGTTGACGAATTAGCCCTCAAATATGGACATCAAGTTTTGAGATTGCCGCCCTACCATTGTCATTACAACGCATTTGAATTGGTATGGGGTATTAGCAAGAACTATTATGACAAACATGCCTGTAAAAATATCGGTAAGCCTAGCGTTATAAAGTTATGGGAGGAGGAGCTTAGCCAAGCGGGCAAAGAAGAATGGCGGAAATGAATTGAACACACAGAAAAAATTATTTTTGAATCTTATGAGACAGAACAGGTTATAGACGAAGTAAGACCGTTAATTATTACGAATGATGATGATGATGACGATGATGTTGATTCTGATGAGTCTGAAAGCATGGGTGAAATTTCAAATGCAGAGGAAGACTACTTTTAGTAGTATCTACCTATCTACAAGTAGGTACGTTCTGTCGCAAGACTACAAAATCGGTTCTTTTTAGAACCAAAACTTTATAAAAAAGAATTCGTAAAACTAATTTGTCTGAATACTACAAAAGCTAAAAAATTATTATTTTTCTTTACCTAAACTAATTTTTTATTTACTTTAAATTATTTTATTTAGAAAATGTAATTCATCAACATCCAAAATTACCTTCAATATAATTTATTGTTTGAGAGCCACCGACATAATGCTCAAGAGGTTTTATGGCTTAGCGGACTTCTTAAAACGCACAGACTTTAGCAAAAGGTTAACTAGCAAAGATTGAAAATATAAGACGCAATCAATTTTGACGTAGTAAACAACGTATGATATCCAGGACTAGATAATGGTATATTTGATACCTGCCCTCTACACTAAAATCTGGTGTGTCGGCGAACAGCCGTTTTTAATAATCGGAATGTCATTGTACTGGGTTAGGCATCTGGTTTCATCTATTTATCATAGTGCGCTGTGGAAATAATAATTTGATTTTGACAATTTTAGTGACACATTCCTCTATGTCAACAGTTGCAATTTAATTTGTCATGGACAAATTTCCGATAAATCAACGAATTTATGTCGTAAAACAATACATATTAACTAATTCAGTTGTGCAAGTGCAAAGAAATTTTCGTCGCGAATTTAATGTGGAAAGACACGGAAGAATTCCAACACGCAAAACCATAATGAGGTGGGTAAGAGATTTTGAGGTTAGAGGGAATGTTGCATCAACTTTTCGTGGAGGTATACGTACAGTCAGAACACCCGAAAATATTGAACGGGTAAGACAAGCTGTGATAAGAAGTCCAAATCGATCTGCATCAAGGCAGTCACTTGCGTTGCGCATTTCCAACAGGACATTGCGAAGAATTCTGCATTCTGATTTGCACTTCCACCCATACAAAATCCAAGTTGCTCATAAGTTTAAAGAAGCAGACAAACCAGTTCGTATTGCTTTCTGTAGACAATTTTTACAAATTTTAGAAAATGATGAAAACCTGTTAAATTTCTTGATGATGTCAGACGAAGCGCACTTCCATTTAAGCGGATATGTGAATAAGCAAAATTATCGTTATTGGTCCGACGTAAATCCGCAACAGCTTCATGAACGACCCCTCCATGATGAAAAAGTCACCGTATGGTGTGGTGTTTCAATTTTTGGTATCATAGGGCCATATTTTTTTGAAGAAAACAACAGAACTGTTACAATAAATGCCGAACGTTACGTTAACATGTTACGGGTATTTTTACGGCCCGAATTGCGAAGACTAGGACAAAATCATATTTGGTTCCAACAAGATGGGGCTACCGCACATACAGCACGACAAACTCGAATTTTGTTGCAAGAAATGTTCCCCGGTCGCTTGATATCAAAATTTGGTGACATAACGTGGCCAGCTAATTCCCCCGATTTGACGGCTCCTGATTTTTTCCACTGGGGATATCTAAAGGAAAAGGTTTATGAAAGGCGTCCCAATACCATCCAAGAACTTAAAATACGTATTTTGGAAGAAATAAATAATATTGGAGCAGAATTGTTGGAACGAGTTATGCAAAATTTTAGATCCCGATTACAAAAATGTATTGATAGTCAAGGAAGTCATTTAAAGGATGTTATTTTTAAAACATAAATTGCACATATTAATATTGTTATTTTTGATAATTTTGTTTCAATAAAATGTTTTTTGGTCTTATAACAGATTTTTGAAAATAGGTGATACCAAATGCCTAGCCCTGTATAAGAAGACAAAACCGTATGGTTGGACCATATTTGTACTCTGTAGGCCATGTGAAGTAGTACCCCATATTTATTTAGGCTACATTAATAATTTTAAAAATATCGATCAACAGGGTGTCCAGTTTTTGATGATTTTACGGGGTTTCTCCGTTATTAGTAAAGATAGTAGGATACAATTTTCGCAGCACTATGCTACTTTTTTGTGAAACAAAAAATGCCACAATCAGAATTTTTCTAGTCCTTCTTGTATTTGATATACGGGCTGTTTTTGAAAATTTTACATTTTGGGACACCCTCCATATTTAGGTTAGCCTGTAGCTTATCAAAGAGAAAATAAATATTCATTTTGTAGTTTTTTACGTGGAATCCAGCGACGTACTCAGATTTTTTTTGCGTTCAATAGTTTTCGAGAAAAAAAAACTTGCTTTTTTTAAATGGGTCACCCTATATATTTTTTAATAATATTATTTACTTTATAACAAACTTCTCAGAAATATATAATACTTTATTTATTTTTAATATTAAGCACGAAATTTACGTTTTATTAAAAAATATACATTTTTTGTTAATAGGCCATGAACGGTATTTAAAAAAAGTGAAAAACACAGTCGTTTGTCATAATAAAAACTTCTTTAGTTTCTGTACGAGTATTCAGGTTCTCTAAGTTGTTTTAAAATATCTAATTAATAGTAAAAAATCAGTTTGTCCTAATTATGGCAGAAAATGTAAACTTTGAAAATAATGAAAAAAATGACATGCTCGTTTGTTATATCCATTGTAATGAAAATGCAGATAAAGCATTAGAAGTGTATTTCAATAGATAAATATACGCCTTTTTGTAGAATCTCTATGAAGATTTATTAAATTTCTTTAATTACTTTTAGATATCCCGAAAGACGACAGCCGGATAAAAGAATTTTTCTAAGGATGAATCCAAATTTAATTGAACACGGTTCATTTTGTAAACCTCGGCCTAAAGTCTACAACAAGGAAAACCGCGAGACTGATAAAATAAATGTTTTAGCTTCAATTGAAACAAATCCAACTAGTTCTCGCAGAACGGTTGAAGGTTCGGTCGGAGTAGTTAAATCAAGAGTTCAAACAATCCTAACAAACACAATTTTAAGCCATATAAATTCCAGTACAAAACTTACATTCTGGTGATGCACAGCGCCATATAGAGTACTGTAATTGGTATTTACAAAATATCAACAGGAAAAATAATTTTGAAAGAACCGTTTTATGGTCCGATGAGGCTCATTTTACCAGTGCTAGTATATTTATTCGGCATAATATGAGGTTTTGGTCTCAGGAAAATCAGCATGTAATATTTCCACTCGAACGGCAAGGCAGGTTTGGCTTTAACGTCTCATGTTTTATACTAGGAAGTAAAATAATTTATAATATATTTGAAGGCAACCTCAATGCAAATAAATATTTGGACATTCTAAAACACGTTGTGCCGGAAATAATAGAAGACGTGACCTTAGAGGGTCTCAATAACTTGCATTTGCAACAAGATGGAGCACTCGCTCACAATGCGCTAATTATCAGAGCCAACTTAAACAATAATTTCCCAGGCCACTGGATTGGAACTAGTGGACCTGTAAGATGGCCACCAAGGTCACCTAACTTGTCGCTTTTGAATTTCTTCTTGTGGGGATACCTTTACTCTTATCTTTATTCTATTCAATACCAAACAATCACAGATTTAAGAAATGCCACTGAAAGAGCATTTAGGGAGTTACAATTGCGACCTTTTATTATTTTAAATTCATTAAGGCGAATAAGAACTATGTGTGAAACATGTCTAAGGCATATTGGAGAACAATTTGAGCAATATTTATGAGAAAGCTCTATGAATTATCAGCTTTTGTTCCTAATGTTTTACGTAGTAAAACACAACTCCATTTATGCATTGTTATTATTTTTACTGAAATATAACTGCTAATTAGATTAAGGAGTTCAAAACATATTTCTTCTGCAGTGATTATCATACCAGTAATAGTTTTTTTTAAATACCCGTCATGGCCTACTAACAAAAAATGTATATTTTTTAATAAAACGTAATTTCTTGCTTAATATTAGAAACAAAGATAAGATATTATATATTTCTGAGAAGCTTATTATAAACTAAATTATATTATTAAAAAATATAAAGGGTAGAACGTAGAAAAAATCTGAGTACGTCACTAGATTTTACGTAAAAAACTACAAAAAGAACATTTGTTTTCTCTTTGATAAGCTACAGGGTAACCTAAATATGGGGGGGTCCCAAAATGTAAAATTTTCAAACACATGCCGTATATCAAAAACAAGGAGGACTAGAAAAATTCTGATTACGGCATCTTTCGTTTCACAAAAAAGTAGTATAGTGTTGCGAAAACCGTATCCTTCTATCCTTACTAATAACGGAGATACCCTGAAAAACCATTGAAAACTGGACACCCTGTATATGGGCGAAGATTTTAATGTGTCACAAAGCAAAATCCGAAAAGCGGCTGGAAATTGTATATTTAAATTTTAGGACGCCAATAATAGTAATTTAATAATAATTTTTTTTTGCAACGCCATTCGGCTCGAATAGCACGCATCCATTTTAATGATACAGTTAATTCACCTAATGATTTCTTCACCTGGTAACAGGAAGAAAATCAAAAACTAAGAATTGCCTTCATTAATGTAATGTATTTGTTTATTTAACTAAAAGAAAATTTTATTTTATTTTATAATATAACATGTGAATAATGACCACTTGATGTATTCCCAAAAAAATTTTTTACCAGAAAGGACATAATTTTGTTTTGACAATTCTAAGGAGAAGCAATTTCATTTAATTTAATTTACATAAAATCTAATCCACCACAACAATATACATGTCCCCTCACTAAGTCAGTCTAATTTTAAATTAATAATTAATTTCTTCTTTTACAACATGATCTAATTTCAACATTCTTGAATCACTGTATTATGGTTACGGTCTTTTATCCCACTTGCGTTTAATCATCTCCTTCCGTTGAGATACTTCGTCCTTATAATAAGCTGCTGTCTATTCCAATGGTTGCATAAACTGCATTTCATTGTATTTTATTGTTGAATCACCCATTGTTCTCCCGACTGTTTTAACTACTTTTCATTACAAAATTTCTTAAATGATTAGTTGCTGAAGATGACTTTCCCTAAAGTCGAAACTAGTACAACAACTTTAAGAAATTTATTCTAATTCTTCATCATTTCATGTATTTTCTATAACCCTTGTTTTCTACCCTAGAGGGGCAAATAAAGTTATTTGGTGGTAAAGACAGACCTTTATTTTTATTAATAATAGGGAGGTTGGGGACCTATTTTAAAACATTTTTGACATTTACTCCCCTCCAGATTTGACAAATTTGAAATGTCAAATGGAAAAGTGTTTATTCTCTTCGATAATTAATATACAGGGTTCTGCAATAGTGCGTCCGGCATCCGTAGCTTCTATACCAATTAAGTAAGGAATTTCATTCGAACGCAGACCCACACTGTATATATGAGTGTATTTCGGCAAAATATTTTCGCATATACAAAATGGTCCAAAAAAGTATGACGACAAAAAAAAATTTCTTTAATGGTACACCCTATATTTTTTTGCATATTTCAGTTCTTTTTAGTGTTCTTCCTTATTTTCCAAAATTTTATTTGATTGCCACGAGCAATAAATTAAAAACCATAAAAAATCGTTTCGCACTCCTTGAAAAAAATATTAACAAAATGGCCTTAGATCTTTTTTGTCCGACTTACATAGTGTGAAATTGAATACAAGAAGTCTAACAAAACTCTGACATCAAATAGTTTTATCTTATTTTATACAGGGTGTCCAAAATTTGGTTCCAAAAATGACAACTTTCAAACTAGTTTGCCTTAATATTTTCAAATGAAGCACCCTGACCCTGTATATTATTTTACTATCCAATGCAGAATTTAAATACAAATATCTTTCTGTATTACAAGTGTATCAATATTCTGGGCCATTTCATTAGTTAAGTATTACAAGAAAGATCTAGGCAGCCATGGAAACACAACCATGTTTATTTAAGAAATAGATTTTGACATTACCCTTACGAAAGACATAAGTATACTTTATCGGACAATATTTTATTTTAGAAAATGAATTTTTCAAAGGAAGAGCTCATCGACATAATATTCGTATTGGGGAACAGTGATAAAAATTGTTTTCTAGCAAGTATGCGACTCAGTTTTTACGAAAGGCGCCATCCAGCACCAATAAGCTTTAGCAGATTGCTTGAGCCTTTTCTTGAAACAGGGAGCGTAGATTACAAAAAAGACGAAAGGATAAAAACGATGAGGAAAATCAATTAGCAGTTTTGTTGACAGTTACAGAATATCCAAACATTAGTCAGGCACGTGTGGGAGAAGAAATTGGAATAAGTGAGAGGCCAGTTCAGAGAATTTTAAAAATACATCATTTTCATGCATACCACATTCAACTGCACCAGGCTCTGAGTAAAAATGACTTTCAGTGTAGAGTTAAGTTTTGTGAGTGGGCTCGATTCGGCCTTCAAGAAAATCCATTATTTTTTATGGACGTCTTACTTTCTGATGAGGCCACACTCCACAACAACGAATGCATCAACAAGCATAATTTTCACTATTACGCTACCGAAAATCCAAGAATCATACGACAAATGGACTATCAACATCGTTGGTCAATAAATGTTTGGGGAGGAATTGTTCGAGATCATGTGGTAGGCCCTTACTTTTTTAACGGCCATCTTACCGGTCAAATGTGTTTCGAATTTTTAACAAACGATTTACCTGTATTGCAGGACCCTGTATATAATATAATAAAATAGAAACAGATGGATTGGTCGTGTTGGTCCTGTGAACTGCAAGGTCACCGGATTTAACCCCATTGGATTTTTTTTGGATGGTTTTTTTTTTATAAAAGATAAAGTTATGGCTATATCATCGACCACACCAGAAAGCATGAAGGATTGTATTCGACAATCATGTAATTTAGTAACTCCTTAAATGTTAAATCGCGAGCGCTACTCATGTCAAAAAAGAATCGCAAAATGTTTAAAAGAAACTGGGAGTCATTTCGAACATCTTTTAAAGCACGATCGTCGTTGTGTTGTGTTCTAATTTTGTTTATTCAAAAATTCATGATCAAGCAACCAGTAGAGTAAATGCAACAATTTTCTGCTTACTTACGTAGTTGCTGACGGAGAATTGAATTATTTTTACCTTTCCATTTGACATTTCAAATTTGTCACCAGCCAGATAAAATCTGGAAGGGGGGTAAATGTCAACAATGTTTTAAAATATGCCTCCCAACCTCTCTATTGGCGTCCCAAAATTTGAATAAAATATTTACAGCCGTTTTTCGGATTTTACATTGTAACACTTTAAAATCCTTACCCTATATATTGTCTTGTTAAAAGCTTTTATCGCTGTAGCATCGAAACAAAGATACTTTCTGAAGATCATTAAAGGACAAAATATTCTTAAATCTACCCAAGGAATAGCCCCTTCAAGTTTTTTTGTATGCCCAGTAAACGCGCTGTACGAAAACGACGTTAAATTATTTGGTTCTTTTAAAGTTCGGACCTGGATCCTGAAGACCTTTCTGTCTTCTTTAAGATAATATTAAAAATATGATTATTTTTTAATTGAGCCCCAGAAACGCAACCTTTGTAAGCATAAAAACCGAATAACTGTATTTTGGATTGATATGGTGAACTACGAGTTGCTGTCATTAAAACTGTACCGAGATGGTGTTAGGAATTATACAGAGTGGCAAAAAAGTCGCGATAATGATGCCTGTAACTTTTGAATTACATTATATACGAAAAAGTGACCTTTATGAAAGTTGTTCAGTAAATTATTCCCCACATTTCTTCCTGCATGAATTTTTTCTGTCTTCCTGGTTTGGTTGCTATAAAGACCAACTTACTTTTTTTAAATGGTACACCCTGCATATGATTGCATATTTGGATTCTACTGGGAAATCTCTGAATTTTTTGTATTTCAAATTTTTATTTATTTAAAATTGTAACAAACTTTATAATAACAAAATAAATAGCCTAGAAAATTGAACAACCTTACATCGAAATAATAAACAAGAAAACAAGTGAAACCTTTTCAGTGGATCAGGTGTTCAAAATGACCACCATTTATTGCTAAGCAGAGCGCCAGTCCATCCCTGAACCCGTCTACAACGTTTAAAAGAAAGTCCTCTGGAATGGCCCGAATTTCAGCACAAATTCTCACTTTTAAAGATTCTAAATCATTTGGACGGTTAACGTAGACTTTGTTATTTAAGTGTCCCCACAAAGAGAAATCGGGCGGGGTTAAGTCCGGAGATCGCGCTGGCCAGTCAATAGCACCTCTTCGGCCTATCCAACGTCCTGGAAATTGTTCGCTTATGTATTGTGTAACATTTGCCGCATAAGACGCAGGTGCTCCATCTTGCTGGAACCATACCTGTTCGTTTATGCCATTATTTACACACGGTAAAACCATTCTGCAAGAAGGAATTATGTGATTCCTGAGGAGGTCCAGATATTCAAATTACCATCTATAAAGAAAGGTCCCAAAATATGTCTACCAACTATGCCAGCCCAAACATTAACTTTTTCGGGCCTCTGAGTATGACCTTCCTGGAACCAGTGAGTATTCTCAGCAGACCAATAACGATAACTGTGTCTATTAACAATGCCATTTAAATGGAAAGTAGCTTCATCCGAGAAAATGGCATTTTCTGCTAAGTTGTTATCGTTGCATCTTTCCATCATCAGCTCACAAAATTTAGCTCTTCTATCAAAATAGTCCTCGTTTAACTCGTGCACCAACTTTATCTTGTAGGGATGCAACTTCTCCTGCTTAAACAAATTTTTCACGACTGATGAGACACATTAAAATCCATTGCCATTGGCCTGGATGATTGTGTTGGATTTTCATGTATTGAGAGCATGATATCCAAAGCTTTGTCTCCCCCGGTTGCTGTTTTAGGTCGACCAGATCTAGCGGCATTCCCAAACACTGCCTGTTTCTCGAAATTTCTTTACCACTCGACACACCGTTGACTGGTTTATTGGAGGCCAATTTGGATAATAATATAATTCATTAAAAAGTTGACAAACCTTATCTTGCGATCTCTTCATATTCCCGTAACCGCTCATTATTAAAATTTCAACTCGTTGGTCCTCATTTAGATGAACCATAGTGTAAACAAATTAGAAATCAGACAACAGAAAATTAAACAGGAACTTAAAATTGACACCTCTTAGGTCGCTGTCATAAAAACACCTTGACTCTTTGACTCAACTGGTGGGTATTAGGTAGGAATAATTATAATTAGGAAGTTTTTCATTTTTGAGCTGTCATTATCTCGGAAACGCTTGCAGATAGCTAAAAATTTGAAATACAAAAATTTCAGAGTTTCTCCAGTAGAATCCAAATATGCAATCATATACAGAGTGTTCCATTTAAAAGAAGTAAGTTGGTCTCTATGGCTACCAAACCAGAAATATCAAAAAAAATTCATGCAGGTAGAAATGTGGGGATTAATTTACTGAACAAATTTCATAAAGGCACCTTTTTCGTATACGAGGTAATTCAAAACTTACAGGCATTATGCGCGACTTTTTTGCCACTCTGTATATATTCTGCTTAAGATTGGGAGAGAGTAATAAACCCCAATGAATATGTAAAACGCTCACAAGGTGGTAGAAATAAAGTCAATAGGTTTTATATGGATTTACCTTTCTTTAAAAGACCCAACAATAGAAAGTGGGTTTTGATCAACTTCTCTGCATTGATCAAAATGCTTCTGAACATCATTCATTTTATATGTGGTATTTTTCTAGCCACAGAACTTTTCACTTAACCCCATCCTAATTCTATAGGGTTAGGGTTTAGTTCGCAATGGTAAGAAAGAAGTCGAAGTACTGTAATATTTCGTTTTTTGCCATTTCATCAACAGCATATTTTAGAAAGCGATGTTTATGTGTCTTCATAATTGTTAGTAGCGTTCTTTCACCATATTATCGTCTTCAAATACTACTACGGTAATTGTTTTTCTTAAAGCCCATGAATTATTTTTACTTTTTTCCAAGCAGTTGCAGGCAACTCTTCACGTCTTCTTAATGGTATATGCAGTGGCGTATTTAGGGGGGTGGGGTCCGGGGGGTATGGACCCCCCCGTGGACTCAGTAGTAAAGAAAACTGAAATTCACATTCATTTATTTGCAATAAATAACATGAAACATTATTTCAAATTTTCCAGATGTTTGGGGATTTCCACAGTCTTTTAGTTTAATAATTGTTGAATTTTATTTTTCGTTCCGTGTTTTCTAATTCAGGTAAGTAAAATAGTATACCGTTATACATACCTTTAAAAAACTAATATTTCAAATGCAAATATTGGCGTTTATATTTAAAAATTGCTTTATTTCTACGTTTTTTTTTGAGCCGGGCTATCAAAACGTAAAATTTGTAAGTTTAGACAGTCCAAAAAAGGGCGTGGCACCTAAAAAAATTTTGCCTGCGGCGCATTTTTTTAGGGAAGATAAGTGGACCCCCCCCGTGTCACAATCCTAAATACGCCACTGGGTATATGGAGCATTGTCCAAAACAACGACGGAGCCCGTTGGAATAAACATTTCTCCAAAATAGTCCTCAACAACGTCAGCATTCATATCTGCGTTCTAGTCACTGGTTTGAACTGACTGAAATGTAAATAGACCATCTTTCAAAAATCCACCTGTGCTACCATATGGTTAATAATTATACTTTTCTTTTTCCAGAGAATAATTTAATTCCAGTGTATAGAGCATCTAAACTAATGATTAAAAAATTGAAATGTTTTTTTTCATCTAAAACCTTCTCATTTCCTTTTACGTGAATCTTTGCGGGTTGATAAAATTCCAATACATGCTTAAAAATATTATCAATTTAGCAAACTCCCATTCCATTCCATGATACTTCTCGGCCCAACTGACGGTTTTTAGATCATCATCAGCAGATAACATATTTTTCCTAAATGGTGGCTTAAACAGATAATTTGAGTTGCGAACCCCATCATGTATGGCCAATTCTTTCGGAATATATCCAAAAGAGCAAAGATAACCTTGAATATCAACAAAAATGTCCGAAGTGTAATCTGCCATAGCATGTAACTAACTGAGGTATTTATCTTGAGAAATCTAGTTTTAAGCCCGCATCTATTTGATTGAAGTCAAGAACTCGTTTTTCAAGCTAGCTCACTGTTCAGGTACGCACATAAAAAAACACCTGAGTAAACCATCTTTCAAAAACCCACCTATGCTCCCTAGTTGCAAAACCTTCTTTTTTATAAGCCTCTCAACCATAAATTTGCGGTGGCCATTTTTTATTATTCAAACAGCCATAATGTACTGTAATTATCTTGTGGGATGGTTCTGAGGAATAAACAAAAATAAAATCTATTACAAACATGCAACCAAATAATATATTGATCTTTGAAAGTAATTTATACTTACATTAACATAATTAAACCTAAATAATAAATAAAAACCATAAATAAATAAATTCAAACGAAAAAGCTTACGTTTCCTTAATACTTAACATAAGTTTAATGTCTTTTTCTTTTTGGAAAAAACACAAAGGTTAGTTAAATTTATTTTGTGGAAAGAGCACAAAAGTTAAATTTAATTTCGTAAATCACTTTGTTTAATTTCATGGTTGTCCCACCATTTCCATTAAACTGTTCTTACAAAAAAAAACTAGATGGATCCTACCTTTTCAGTTAACTAAACTTCAGTTGACATTTTTGACATTACAGTGCAGACGGGATGTCCGACACGGGAGGAAATTCCATATTGTTATTCCTTGCCCAAATAACAATTAACCAATAGCTTGGCACAATCAACTTTTCGACTGACCAATAGCTTGGTGCATTCGACTTTTGGAATATTAAATCATTAGCGAAGAACGCGACTGACCAATAGCTTGGCTTGTTATATCTGCCGTGGCTTGGCACAATTAAATTTTCTCCCAAGATTTTTTACTGAGGAGCGCGAGCGGCCTTCCACCTCGATATTCAACAAGCAACCACCTCTTTTTTGAACGACACTCTCTCGCCTTTTTTGCGCCAGGAAAGCCGACGGTTCCACTGCACGAACCTATGATGACGATATTGTCGATATTCATTCATAAAATTGACTAGACGCCGCTTCTTGACCAATTAGAGATTAGGATTTCTTTTTGCAGAAAAAAAGAGCGTGACAGTGGAAGCCATCCGCTTCTTCTGGCGCTGATCTTTTTCTGATAAGGTAGGAAACCAAAACAAATAAGCAAGAGCAAGACTCACTGAATTACGTTGCTTTTAACCAGATAATCGATTTAGATACTTGCTCGACAGAGAAATACCACGGCAGTTGTTGTATCTGCCGTGGAAATACCATACGATCAAGGGTTAAAAACAGTTGCGGTTCACTTTGCTCTTTTCGTTTCATTAAAATACTTAATGTTGTGACTAGTTTCACAATACTTCCTATATGGGGCTGAATAATGGTGAGTCGACCGCGGCAGTGTTCTGCGATCTATCAAAAGCTTCTGATTGTGTGGATCTCAGAATACTGCTGAGGATGAAATCGGGAGTACCTCAGGGTTGTGCTTGAGCCGTTGCTGTTCCTAATTTACATAAACGATCTAGCGGCCATTCAAATTAAAGGTACGTTTACAATCTTTACAGGCGACACCACAATACTTTGGCGAGGCAGTGATTCAAATATCATCCAAAATGAGGTCAACACAGACTTAAAAAGAATAAAGGAAGGGTGTGACTCAAACTGTTGTTCACTTAACATCTCGAAAACTAATATTGTTACCTTTAAATGCAACCTTGAAAACATTCTATTGGATAAACGACTCTTCAAAATCAGTTGGGTTTATTCATAGCCAACAAGTTAAAATTTGATAGTCACTTGGAAAATTTAAATAAGAAAATTGCGTCACACTGCTACGCCATTAAAATTAGAGCCAATGAATTGGGTCCAGTTACGGTCAGGGCTTTATGTTTTTCCCTCATTGAATCCTAGTTGCGGTACGGTATCTGTTTTTGGGGCGCCTGTTCTCAGGGTCATTTTAACTCTTAGTTCTGTTTGTAGTACAGAAGAGAGCGGTCCGGTACATGTACAATGTAAATCGCCGAGAGTTTTGTAAGCCAATATTTCTGTTAAAAAAGAACTCTCACTTGTTTGAATATATTGAAGATTGTATGTCTAATGCATAGAAAATATAAATATGAGTTGTCCACTGTGTCAGTATATAACACGCGTCAAACTTTTGTAATAAGTCTTCCAATACCATCCTTCACTCAGATAAAGAATTCAATTATTTTTAAGTCAAAAATTATTTAACCAATTGCCACTAAGACAGTTGTATAATGAAAAACAGTTTAAAAGGGTAATTAAAAGGTTATTATTAGACAGAGCCTATCACAGTAAATTATTTTTTTAGTGATTATTTTTTTTTTTTTTTTTTTTTATTTACTATTTTTTACGGTCGTCGGCGTATCAGAGGCCATCTTGAACCGGTCATCGACCGTACGGTTTTTAATCGTGCGGTCTACCGACTGGGGAGTGTGAAACGGCACCTTCATCCTACGAGATATCCGATCTCATCCGGCCTGTCCGGCGTGAATAGGATGGTTTTGATGTCGATTCATTTTACACTCTTCCCTAAGACAAGAGCACGCGGTGTTTCCCAAGCGGTCACCCATCCAAGTACTAACCGCGCTCGACACTGCTTAACTTCGGTGATCTGACGGGAACCGGTGCTTCAAGTGTCGCTAGGCCCTTGCCTTGATTATTTTTAACTTTTGTCTGTGTGTTTGTTTGTATTATATCACCATCCAGTATTGTTTATTTATACCAAATTATTAAGTGTTTTCTGTTATTTGTATTTCTTGTTTTTCTATGTTTTTTTTCTTTTGTGTCTTTTAATACCAGTTTTAGTATGTATGAGTCAACGATTGGGCGGAGTAATTGTATGCCTTGAAGATAATATTTGTCGATAATAAGCTTTGTATTAAGGTATGGTTGGTTATCTGCTACATTTTAAAAATATTTTGAATTAATGAACAGGGTGCGCCTAGAAAGTAGGGTGTCATAAAGTTACATTTTTTTAGAAGGGACACCCTATACCTTAGACTATTTTTGGATTTTGCATAAAATTACAATTATTTTCTATTGAGTGCATTATAAGTCTAAACCTAATAGTTTCCGAGATATCGACTTTTGAAAAATTACATTTTTGAATTTTGACAGTTTTTAGCTGTCTAACGGTACGTCTAAGAGTAAAACGGCTTACATGCCCCTATCTTAGTTTTCAACTATCTTTCTAAAACTGTCAACTTCCGGTTGAACCGGATGTAGCTCAAAATCCGGAAATATAGTACTTCCGGTTTAACCGGAAGTTGGTATTTTTGGGAAGATAATAAAAAAGTAAGATAGGGACACGTAAGCCGTTTTGCTCTATGGCGTATCGTTAGAAAGCTAGACGCTGTCAAAGTTCAAAAATGTCATTTTTCAAGAGTCGATATCTCGAAGGCTATCAGGTGTAGACCTATAATGCACTTAATGAAAAATAATTGTAATTTTATGTAAAATTCCAAAATATTCTAAGATATAGGGTGTTACATTAAAAAAAATGTAACTTTATGACACCCCCTACTTTTTGGGCGCACCCTGTATAATTCAAAATATTTTTAGAATGTGCCAGATATCCAACCATACCTTAATACGAAAGCTTATTATCGACAAATCTTATCTTCAAGGCATAAAATTACTCCGCGCAATCGTTGACTCACCCGGTACGTGCTTTGTCAACGAGATTATTTAATTTTTCATGACAATAAAGCTATTTTTGTTTGATTGGATTTGATTTGAATACGGGTAATAATTAGGCTGTTCCTTTTCCAGAGCGTGCGTATTTTTCGTAAATAATCTCGCCTCCAACATATAATTTCATCTTTTTCAATTAATTGATACTTTTGATTCTGTTTTTCTCTTCTAAAATTCAATTCCCGTAAAAGTTTCCAATGCTTATCTCTTTTTATTTCAGGAACATCTTCTTCTGTTGCAAGTAAAATTGTATCTAAAGTGGGAATTTTGTTTTAAAAATAGAATGAATGTACTTTCCTTCTTATAATATTTTTTTCGTCTTCGTCTTCCTGACGACGGTTTTGATTGATTAACGGTTCCATTCTTTCCCTCACGTGTAAACCTGTAGATGGTGGACTTTCCAATACCGGTCATCTTTGAACATACCCGACTGTAGTACAATCGACACTTCGTGAAATATTTTGGTGTTTAAGTGTATTAAATAGGTGAAGTACAATTAATTTTTCGTTTATAGATAATGCACATTTAGTCGTACGTTTAACTGAAATGAATCCCGAAGGACTTTCGATTTTTAACAATACTAAAAAAAATACTATAGGAGTATAATACGGCACAAGCACTGATGATCATACAAGTTCTTACATTGCTTAAGGTGCCAGTTAACTTAAGTAATAACATTACCAGGTACTATATCTTTTGATCTCCATTTATTACTCTCTCCCAATTTTAAACAGAGTATAGATCCCCTAATTAAATCAAAATCCATTCCATTCTACTGACTTTTTTATAACACAAAAACTAAAAAAAAACTAGTCCTGTATACTAACCTTTCCTATCATATTTCAGCATCCATACCAAATCGTGGAGAAAATAGCCAAAGCTCATTGTCATAATAAAAGTTTCGATGTAGCTGGTTTTCCACTCCGGATAATCAAAGGGCCAATCGAACAGAAAACATTGGTTAATCCCCATGAATGCTGCCACTACCCCGTGGAGACAAGAAATAATTCTTGAACTATATTCCGGGCCTTTTTCTTTAAGGATAAACCTGAGAGTGTGATATATGAAGCGCCAGATGAGGAAACTGGCAAACATACAAATGGGGCTTTCGTAATTGATGTGTCCGCTCTCGTGGTAAATGTTGTAGTTGATTAGCGGTGTAATCTTTTGTAAGGAAGTCATTTTTTCTGTTGGTTTTCACGAAAATTTGGTACATCATTTCTTAATCAGTTTCTAAATATCTGTCAAATAAAAAAAACATTTTTTGAATGACAAAGTCAAAAAGTGACAACCATTACAAAAGAGCAGACATCCTCTAGGTATTGAATACTTGCGCTCCAGAAATGTACGTAAGCAAAAACTCACCTGCTATGCAGAAATAAGATTTACTTCCGGCATATTTTTATTATTACTTTAGCAGCAGAGGCAAAAGTCCGATGAAACTGCTGACCTGGCTGCATCGTCTTTTTACAGCATTTAGGCCCATTTTATCAATGTCTTATTTAATGTTCATAGTTTATTGATGTTAATATTCTACAATGTGCATAAGATTACAATTAGAAAAACAATTATAATTACATAATTGACACCACTACAGATTAAAATCGACATTCTCGCAGGCTTGAAATTCATAAGACGAATAGAAAGCCTTCAATATCAAAAAATGTTTTATCCTCTCTCTATAGTGTTTCATCGGCAAATCTTGTATTATCGTAGAGAGTTTATTGAAGTACTTTATTGCGAGAAAGTTCAGCCCATTCTGGCATTTCTCCAACCTATAAAATGGTATAGACAGACCATCTCTATAGGATCATTTTAGTTCCAATTTTTAAACAGAGTTGCTGCTATGCGGATCTTGAACAGAGGGGTTGATTTCAAACTTCTAAATTCACATTTTATTGAGGTAGATAGGGAGGGGGGGGGGGGGGGCAACGAAGAAGAGGTTACTTTCAAATCGTTATTTTGGCCATTGCTGGATCGAAACTATGGTGGCAGAGGCAGAAGCTGGGAGGAGTGAGCGTCTGTTTGTGATAGTCAAATACCATCTCTAATTCGCGTACAGTATATGTGAGAATCACTGTTTGTGGTATACATACCGATATTTTCTTTAACATAGAGGATTTTCCAAAATAAGAGTACTTGAAAAAGTTAGAATTCTATGGATAATAAAAGCGTACTTACAATAATCTCTATACCACAATCCTAACTGCTCTGAGCTGTAACGCAAATATTTTCCTGGCTTCCGTCCACTGTCCCCAAAGTATAATGGCATAAGAAAGCAATGAGTGACCAAGAGCAAAATAAGCCGCCCTTAAGACTCCACTAGATACACTATTTGCCAGATTACGCAGGAGATAGATGTTTTTGCTCATTTTGGCAGGTCATCAACATGGATATTCCACTTCAACCTCGGATCCAGATCAACACCCAAGAGCGTTGTCACGTCTATATTGTATTGACGCAGGGAAAAGATCATACAGTGAGTCTTTGATTCATTCAGTACAAGGTTGTTCTGAGCAAACCCTGAACGCCTGACTGCGCATCGCGTGTCCTCTCTGATACCTCATTACAATCCTCAGCCCTAAGAGTCACAGTGGTATCATCCGCAAAGAGGTTGAAGTCAACAATGTCGTTACTGTGCGATACATTAACATACTTAAGAACAGAAGTGTACCAAGGATTGATCCCTTCTGTTAACTCCAAAACCCTTGAGCACATGCATGTCTCCGATCTGTACTGTTTGAGATTAGACCTATTTTTCAAGTATGAGGTCATAAGTTCCAAGCTGTTTTCATTAAAGTTGTATGGCTTAAGTTTGTTTAATAAAAGGACATGCAAGACGCAGTCAGTTCACAGAATACTGTGCTGGCGTATTCCATATGCTCAAAAGCATCAAGAACAGATGTGACAAATTTAGTGATGCTGGTAATAGTCCTCAACTAAAATGTTAATAAACCATCTTTCAAAAAGACATTTATGCTACCGAAATGGGTAATAATTAGGCGTTTTCCGTTTCCAGATGGTGCTTTTATTTCTGTGGATAGACCATCTATAAACGCTTGACAGAAGAGGTTACTTTCTTATCCTGCACTATTTTTCCAACTGTATAACCTTCGTTTAGTCACGTTTATAGTACAATTCCCTATTTTGATTGCGGAAGTCTCTTATTCTTCGTAAATAACTCACATCCAACATACAATTTCATCTTTTTCAATTAATTGAGACTTTCGATTCAGTTTTTCCCATCTAAAATTCAATTCCCGTAGAATTTTCCTCTTTATTTCAGGAATATCTTCTTTTTTTGCAAGTAAAATTGTATCTAATGTGGGAATCTTCTTTTTAAAATAGAATGAATGTATCCTTCCTATGCCTTCCTGACGACGTTTTTGATTGATAACGGTTCCACTCTTTCCCTCACGTAAGCCTGTAGATGGTCGACTTTCAATTCCGGTCATCTTTGAACATACCTCCACGGTACAGTCGACACCTCTCCTAAAACTATGTTGGGATTGGTTAAAAAGGTCATTTTCCTCAAAATATTTAAGAATTTGTTCCGTCATACATTTTGCAAAAATTTTTATAAAATTGGGAGAATAGAAATTGGTCTATAGTTACCCTCATCGCTCCTATTGCCCTTGTTTTTATATATGGGAACAACCAAGGCACGCTTGAGTGCTTCCGGAAAATATCCTGCTCGCATTGACATATTAATAAGTTTTATTATTAGAGGGTATAATACAATAATTGTCTTCCTAATTAATTTAATTAAAGGAACATTAAGTTTGTAAATATCCCTACTATATCCGTAGAGGGTATCTTGTTGTTAGAGATAACAGGACATTGCTAATTTGGCCTTAAACTCAAATTATCAATGTCCTGCTGTTAGAGATAACAGCCCCATAACTTTCAAGACAACAATTGTTTTAACAATGGTATCCTTAGAAGTTATCTTTTAGTTAAAATTAACAGGAGATTTGGACCTTAGTTATATTATCACCTATTTATTCCTACAGATTGTTAGATATCACAGATAGTGTACCGGCGACAAATTGATTGTCATAAGATCTTGATGCAGTCGGTTCTTAAAGTTATTCAGAAATGGTGCGAAAACAGTAATCCTCTCTAAGTCTATTCTAAACGTAGACGACTGGATTTGTTATAAGTTGTTATTTAGAGAGAAAATGTTTAGCTGGAGAGAGTAGGTAATGTCCGGCCAGTATATTAAAGGTTTAAATCAAGATCCACTTTTTTCTTTCCTAGGGTGCGTTTATGTTGGAGCTGTTATAATCGACAAGAGCAGCGAACAACGATACTAGCGTCAATGCATGTCTTGTACTAAAAAGAGCGAGACTTGCCGCCAACATAAACGCACTCTTAAGTTACTATGGAGTCCGCGTAACTATGAGCTTGCAGACTCCGCATCTGCAGATGGTCTATATTACAATGCTTACTGCGCAATTAGTAGTATTAGTACCGATTAAAGTTGAAAGGCTCGCTGCATGAAAAAGTGAGACATTGAGCCTCACTATTTTTATTAGACGTATTAACACATGGAAGCGCTGCTTTGCTCTTTGCTCCACTATCTGTTTACCCTTATAGCAAGGGGGGTTAGTTCAGGTTAGCTTTGAAGTATTTGTCCACATTGATTATTTCCTTAAGCTCTGGAGACATTTTTGTTACTCTTCTCTGGACGTTTTCAAGAACTTCAATGTATTTTATATAATAGGTTCCATATGCTGTAAGCATATTCTGTTATAGTTTTTTTTACAATTTCAGTATTGTTGTTTATGACATGGACGCTTAATGTCCAATGACGATATTGGTTTTTTTGACTGTCGCTGGGATATAGGTATGCCAGGATCCTGTTGAGATACTACTTTTGTTAAAGTGGCTTCACATATTTCTGCATTGTATGAACCCGATGTGCAGCATAGTGCACTTGCTGTTATTTAGAGGAAAGCTGCCATGTTTGTGTCTAGTTCGCGAGAGCATAAATGTCCTGTGGGAAAACACAGTCTGGGTATGAAGGATTGCAGTATATCTTTGTGTTATCAGCAAATATAGAGATGTTAGTCTTGATAGATTAGTTCAGGTAATATGTCACCTCAACTCTGTCCTTTGGTCGAGGAACATATCGCTTGAAAGATGACTCTATGGTTGTAAATCCTGGCAAATGACCAGGCGCTTAGAATAAAAACTTCTACCACTCGAGATGGACTACTGGCGCAGATAGACCGGATTATCAAGAGTGTGCAGAGTTAGAAATAAACGAATAAGGGAAATGATGAAAGTTAAAACTACAATTCCAGAAAAAATATAACAAAAACAACTTATTTGGTATGGAGACATGGACATGGCTTTAACTTTTGAATTACCTCGTATACGAAAAAGTGACCTGTATGAAAGTTGTTCAGTAAATTATTCCCCACATTTCTACCTGCATGAATTCTTTCTGTCATTTCTCGTTTGGTTGCCATAGAAACCAACTTACTTTTTTTAAGCAACTTAACATCGGAATAATAAACAAGTGAAACCTTTTCGGTGGATCAGGTCTTCAAAATGACCACCATTTTCTGCTAAGCAGAGCGCCAGTCGATCCCTGAACCCGTCTACAACGTTTAGAAGGAAGTCTTCTGGAATGGCCAAAATTTCAGCACTAATTCTGACCTTTAAAGATTCTAAGTCATTTGGACGGTTAACGTAGACTTTGTTCTTTAAATGTCCCCACAAAGACGCCGAGCGAAGTTAAGTCCGGGGATCGCGCTGGCCAGTCAATAGCACCTCTTCTGCCTATCCAGTGTCCTGGAAATTTTTCGCTTATGTATTGTCTAACATTTGCCGCATAATGCGCATGCTCCATCTTGCTGGAACCATACCTGTTCGTTTATGCCACTATTTACACCCGGTAAAACCACTCTGCAAGCAGGAATTATGTGATTTCTGAGCAGGTCCAGATACTTTTCGCCATTCAAATTACCATCTATGACAAAAAGGTCCCACAATATGTCTACCAACTATGCCCGCCCAAACATTAACTTTTTTGGGCCTTCCTGGAACCAGTGAGTATTCTCAGCAGACCAATGACGATAATTGTGTCCATTAACAATGTCATTTAAATGGAAAGTAGATTCATCCGAGAAAATGATGTTTGTCGCGAGGTTATTATCGATATTGCATCTTTCTATCATCAGCTCACAAAATTCAGCTCTTCTATCAAAATCGTCCTCGTTTAACTCGTGCACCAACTTTATCTTGTAGGGATGCAACTTCTCCTGTTTAAATAAATGTTTCACTGGCTGATAAGACACATTAAAATCCATTGCCATTGGCCTGGAAGTTTGTGTTGGATTTTCATGTATTGAGAGCATGATATCCAAAGCTTTGTCTCCCCCGGTTGCTGTTTTAGGTCGACCTGATCTAGCGGCTTCCCTAACACTGCCTTTTTCTTGAAATTTCTTTAATAATAATAATAATAATAATAAATATATATTTCCATAATAATACAGTAACAAAGCAATACATTCATAAATAGTCCTTATTTATTGGAAATATAGAAATAATCCACTAAAGCCACTTAAGGCTAGTGTGTGGATCCTTCGCCATACTTCCATAATATACAAACTAACTAGACCTATAGTATAATCCTAACCTACTGTATTAGTTAGCGAGAGTAAATAAAGAAATAAATTCTGACTAAGGAAAAAGTAAAAAAGAAAAAGATGCACATCAGAACCTAAAGTGCATTTAACCAACTTGACACATCGTTGCCTGATTTATTGGAGGCCTATTTGGATAAAGTTCATTGAAAAGTTGATAAACCTGATCTTGCGATCTCTTCATATTCCTGTAACCGCTCATTATTAAAATTTTAACTCATTGTTTCTCATTCAGATGAACCATAGTGCAAACAAATTCGAAATCAGACAACAAAAAATTAAACGGGAACTTAAAATTGACACCTCTTAGGTCGCTATCATGAAAACACCTTGACTTAACTGGTGGGTATTAGGTTGGAATAATTATAATTAGGAAGTTTTTCATTTTTGAGCTGTCATTATCTCGGAAACGCTTGCAGCAGGTAAAAATTTGAAATACAAAAAATTCATTTTCTAGTAGACTCCAAATATGCAATTGCATGCAGGTTGTTCCATTTAAAAACAGTAAGTTAGTCTCTATGGCAACCAAACCAGAAATGACAGAAAAATTTCATGCAGGTAAAAATGTGGGGAATAATTTACTGAACAACTTTCATAAAGGTCACTTTTTCGTATACGAGGTAGTTCAACAGTTACAGGCATTATGCGCGACTTTTTTGCCACTCTGTATAGAATCATGCATTCCTTAATAGAGGTAAGGCTGATTGTGTGTTGACATTTCTGCTAGAGAAGGGTATGCAATCTGTACCAGGGCTAGAGTAGGTTTTCATGGACCACACACGTAACCAAGGTTGATAAAAATCATGATTTTTTAAAAAAATTTACCAGCTTTTACAAATATTATTATTTTTAAATATTTCTAACTGCTTATATTTTCTTTTAATATTTTTAGGCAGGAATAGTACAGATACGAAGAAAACTGGAGAAGTTTTAACATGCAAATTTCGTTCGCGTAGTTTTTGCAAGTTTGCGCCTTTGTCGAAACTTGTATTAACGTGAAAATTTCGTCCGCGCAATATTGCAAGTTTGCCGCTTTGTCGAAACTTGTAATAACTCGCAGAAAACGCCCGGTTATATAAACGATACGCACTTATTTTAGTTATCAGTAATATTTTTGCTTTAGGGGTTAATCTATCAAAACATTTGAACACAAGCCGAGGCAGAAAGGAATTTAGTGTTTGGCAGCATTTTATAAAAAAGAAAGTGGTGGGCAAACTAGGTTGTAGAGCAGTATGTAAAAAGTGTGGTAAAGAATTGCAAGGTCTAGTGGACAGACTAAAAAGTCATTGGGAAACCTGCAAAAGTGAAACTAGTGATATCAGTAGTGGTCTTGAAACTCTGCATGATGATTGTCAGTCACAGCCTGGAACTAGCCAGAGTGAAATTATCCAGTTGGGAAAGAAACAGAAAAGCGATAACTGTGAAAAGGGAAGTGTAGGTTGACGTGAAAATAGTGGAAGTAGCGGTCATTTGAATTATTTTGTTGTGCGAACTGGACAAGATAAGAAAAAAGAATTGGACAGACAAATAGCAAAAGCCGTTTACGCAACAAATTGCAGTTTTAGAGCTATAGAAAATAAAGAGGTTCGAAATGCCATAAAAATGTTAAGACCTGGTTACCTTCCACCATCTAGATTTCGGTTATCATCAACGCTCTTCAATGAAATATTTGAAAAAGAAAATCTAATTGTTTTAACAAGTTATCTGGACAACCTGTTTGCATGTCCTTAGATGGATGGTCCAATATACATAATGAGCCGATAATCTGTGTCGTTTTGACTGCAGAGGATGGAAACAGTATTCTTTTAGAAAGCATAGATACATCTGGTCATCCCCGTACAGCTGACTATCTTGCCGAATTGGCTGTTCACTCAATAAATAAGTGCAAAAATTAATATAACGGTAAAGTTACCAGTATTGTTACAGATCATGCGTGCAACATGGTCAGTATGAAGAAAAAAATTAACGAGTGGTCCAATTACCCTATAATTACACATGGTTGTTCGGCACACTTACCTAGTTCGCTCTCCAAAGATTTAAAAGCATCGCAGATAAAAGAACATATAGTACATATTGTGAAATACTTCAGAAATACCCATTTGCCAAATGCTTAGTATAAAGAAAAAGGGGGCAAGAAATTGGTCTTACCTCAGGATGTTCGATGGAATACACTTTCAGATTGTCTTGAGATCTATGTATACGAGTGGCCAAAATTGTTATTAATATGTGAAGAGCATAAAGATCAAATTGATCCAGTGATTTTTAAAAAAGTTTCAGATATCTGTATTAAAAGGATGGCTGAAGATCTTCTACAGTTGCTAAAACCAATTTCTATAGCACTGGATGCAATGCAACAAAAAGGTGCATTTTTATCTCAAGCAGTTTACATATGGAAAAAGTTACTGGCTATTTTTGACAGTTTTGAATTTGAAGAAGAAAGAAGCTTGCGTCAATATCAATTATTTAAGAACAGATATGTTCAAGCTCTAACCCCCTTTCACTTTTTGGCGTATATTTTGGATCCTACAATAAACAAAGAAGAATATCCATTACTAGCTGAAGAAAAGAGAGATGCTCTACACATTGTTTCCAAATATTTTGCAGACACAGGATTATTACCATTACTAAATAAGTTGGAAGCTAAGTCAGACCCTTTTCACAAAACTTTGTTTTCAGAGAAAATAATCAAAAATGTAACAGCAGTACAGTGGTGGAGATCTCAAGAAGATGTTTCAGAAATTAAGCAAGTGCTCCCTATAGTAATTTCTGTTTTGTGCGCCTGTGCATCGTCTGCTGATATCGAAAGGATGTTTTCTACTTATAAATTCGTACGTTCAGATATAAGAAACAGACTTGGCAGTGACAAAGCAGCTAAACTAGTATTTCTATTTAAGCATTATAACACTTAGGTTTTTTTATATTTTTTTTTTGTTTAAATTAAGTATTTTTTTATATTAAAAAGGTTTTTTTTTTAATTTTAATTTTTTCATTTTTTGTAAGTTTTATTTCTGTAATAATCAGCTGTTCTCTTAAATAAAATAATAAATAACACCACATAAAAATCCGTCTGGGTTATATTTTTTGTATGAACAAATACATTTTAAGTGTTAAAATTTTAAAACTCTTTTAAATTACTCATGATTTAAAAAAAAAATCATACTGATTAAAATCATGATTTTAATCGTGATTTTAATCAATTGATTTTAATCATCTCAACCCTGCACGTAACTAATAAGCTGCTCTGTACTTTGGCGCCTTATGTTCTCTTGGGGCAAGTCTTCGTGGTTTTCGGTTGGTAAAATTTTGTTCTGTAGCGAATATCGTGCACGAGTTCCCTCTGGGTCTATTTATTGGAATACAGGATTATCCAAAGCAATTGTACTCAAGTTCGAATTTAATGATTTTTTAATGTACCTACTTAAAGAATTGTTGGTTATGTTGCATTGCTTTGTCGACTTTATATTTTAAATAAACAATCTTTGTTTAACATTTTATAACATAACATTTTATATTCGATTGCAGATTTGGCTTACTACATACCGCACTGCAGCAACAAGGACTTAAGGCTGTTAGGACCATGTTTACCGATAAACACGGTGAAGAAATTAAAAGAAGACGGCATAACTTTTTCGTAAACCTGTGGAAACTATCTGTAAATATATGTGACATATTGGGATTGTTGGATATTTATCCCTGTGGAACGATCCATTCCGTGAAACCTTATATTAATTTCGATATTTGCACTTAGCACGAGACTTTGCAACATGGAAGTAATTTAATATAGTTAAATATGTTCTTTTATGAATTAAACACGCCTCTATATGCATAGATTTAACTAAAAATAAAGGAAAAACACCATAAACAATAATATAACATTTATTGTAAATTGTAGTTTGTAAAAACAAATTTTAAAACCCTTTTAAAAAGAATCGAGTATATGTATAAAATATTCTGAAATATCATTATTTATAGAGACTGAGAGAGTGACAATGTATGGAAAAAGTGATATAATTCCAAAATAAGATCAATCTAACTTTTTTCAACATATTAAATGCGTCACTCCTTTGTTTAAAACTTGCCTTACGTTTAAGTTTATTCGCGAATGCGTTAAATAATCGCCGAAGGGCTTCCAAAGACCTTCCTCCCTACATACATTGACTATTTCTTTGTACTCTTTGGAAATATTTTTATCAGTCGACTCGTCAAGTGATCCCCAAAATCTACAACAAAAAATGTACAATATAAACCACAATACCCTGAAGAACCGGGCCTTAAATAAGTTTGGGCTGTGCCCTATCTGTAATGTCCATGATTTTCGGCCTTATATTGGGAGGGGCGTCTTAAGCCTACACCAACGAATTTGTGTAACAGGGGAATTATTACTAAAAAAATTCAAAGAGTATTGTCCGCACCAAAACAATATAATCATATTTAATATGTATGAATTATTTAATTTTGTTCTGGTAAAGGCCTTATTGTTGGTTTTATCATACCGGGTAATGCATTGGCTAAATATTGGCTCCCCTGTACATTTTAGAGAAAAATTGTATTATAATTTATTTTATAACTTATTCAATTAAATGTGATGGCAAAATTACGAAATTTTCATAGTTTATGTAATACAGCAAACATCAGCAAATAATTTCTATGACGCTATTGTCAAAAATTGACGTAACGCTGGACATAACAAATAATGATTAAAAATACATTTTCGTTTCACCAATCCGGCAATCACGCACCCAAAATAAAAAAAAAACACCATTATGTTTTTCTTACTAAACCTCTAATTTAACATAACATATCTACGACTACAGATTTTCACAAAAACATTAATTAATTAAATGTTCAAACAACCCTCCATTAACAGCTAAACAATATCCTAACCGATCATAAAATTCATTCCCAACATTACTGAGTTGATATTGAGAAATTCTGTCACATTCTAACAAAATACAATTTTTAGCTGGTCTAGATTTTCAAATTTTACATCTTTATCAATAACATTTTTGAAGTGACCCCACAGAAAGAAGTCGTTTGGCGAAAGGTCAGGAGACCTGGCTGGCCAAAGGATTAGATGCCGTGGGCCAATAATAGTTTCGTTAAAAATATTTTGCAAGTATTCCCTAACCATAAGAGAATTATGGGCAGGACAACCATCCATTTGTGTTGTGCAACTTCTTCTGATGCGGGTTCAATTCGATTTTGTAGTAAGTCCAAATAGCTTACTGCTGTAAGGTTGCCTTCCATAAAAAATGGTCCAATAATGTGATGTCCTACAATTCCCGCCCAAACATTCATTTTTTGTGGGTATTGCGTCCGAGTATGAACAAGACGATGTTCATTTTCTTGGCTCCAAAACCGGCAATTTTGAACATTTGGTTCGATGTGGACGGTGAATGTACATTCATCGGTAAAACAAACATTTCTCAAAAAATCCTTATTAATATTATTTGCTCTTTCCATTACCTCAAAACAGAATACCGTTCTCCGTTCTTCATCACCGTTCCGTAGCTCTTGATGTTTTTCATACTTGTGAGGTACATTTTTAGATTTTTTTTTAAGTTCGCAACACTGTGGTTTGATGTTTTTCTACGGCTTGCCCAAGAATCCTCGTGGTAATAATTTAATTTTTCTTCACCTGCAGTAAAATATCAAGATCTCTATTATCCCTTTCTACAGTTATGTTGACATTCTGAGTTGAGCATTTACAGTTATTTACTACAGTGCCTTTGGACTTAAATTTACTAATGATAAGTTTAATTAATGAAATGAAAGGGATAAGCTTATTAGGAAATTGAACGAAAAACATTTCAGACACTGTTCTTAAACTGTTTTCTGTATAATACCACTTAATCATAGTTACTTTTTCCTTAATGGAATAGCTCATATTTAGGTATAATTAAAGCGCCTTTAATGAAAAGGTAGTAACTGTTGCTACTTTTCGTTTTGTCAATGCCAAATAATAATTTGCTGGTGTTTGCTGTATTACCTAAACTATGAAAATTTCGTAATTTTGACATCATATTTAATTGAATAAGTTGGATTGGCTTATTAAAATTTATTCCAACTTGGCCCATGGGTTTATTATATCGGCCTCTTCAAAAAATTATAATAAAATTTGTCTCTAAAATGTACAGGGGAGGCAATATTTAGCCACCTCAAAATTTACATGTGATTTCCTATGTTTAACTACGCCATGCATCACCCGGTATACCGGGTGTCTAAACTCTATTTATATAGGAAATACCTATTTCCCTGCTGATATGAAAAAAGTTTTAAGAGAAATGGTTCCTGGTTTAAAAAACTACTTTTATTTGGAGTACATTTAAGTATACAGGGAACCTCAAAAGTGCAATTTTTAATATCAACTTTACTTTTCTAAATAGGACACCAATGTTTTATGTCAAATATTGCTTCTTCAATTAATAATTCTCTATCAAAAATCTATACTATGCTCTATGCCTAATGTTGTCCGTTTTCAAAATAATGGTAAAATTAGTATTAAAACTTTAAAAGCGGAAGGCTTTAAATATTAGTTAAACAATAATTTTCTATTACTATAGTAACAAATTACTGACATTGTTAAATAAATTTTGACATATCTAACAGTGATATAAATTTTTAACTAGAAGCTTAGAAGGCAAAGTAGTATTTTTTATAACTATGCGGTCACTTTTTACTCCCAACGAATATGTTAACATGCTCCATCCCACACTGACGATTGATATACATTTAAAACAAGCGAAACATACGGATATGACTCGAAATAATTTACTTAATTACAACGTTAAGAAAGCCAATTTTAATGCTATGTTTCAGATGTTTCAATCTGCCTCCTGGGATGAATTGGGATTATTTACCAATGGTTTATGCTTTATAGTTACCAATGCTTGATGCTTGTATCCCAAGAACCAAAAAAAAAGCAAGCAATACCCTACATGGTTCGATCAACAAATTTAATCATAAAGGATATAGAATGAATGGAAATCCTCAGATTAAAAAGTCAAAAGACAAAAAATATGAACTTAAAAAATTACTTTATACAATTACGATTCCAAATAAAGCACGATATCAATGTACCCTATAATATGTATATAAACGGTATGCAGCGTAACATTGGTCAAGATTCCACGGTATTTTGGCAGTATTTAAGAAACAAAAGAGGGGTAGATTCTATCCCCGGTAAGATGCACTTGAATGGTAAAGAATATGAAACCAGATATGCTATCTGTCGTAAATTTGCTGAATATTTTGGTTCTGTTTATGAACATACAGATGACTTGGAGAATGTTCAGTTTATTCACGAGTGTAACCTATTCGATGTAGTTAATGCTCCATATGTTAGTTCTGAGGATGTGTATGAAGCAGTCAAGGGTCTAAAAATTAATAAGGCTGTCGGTTCAAACAACTTCCCACTATACATTGCTAAGGGGCTGGTAAGCTTTTTCTCGATTCCATTAAAAGTATTGTATAATATGTCTCTTAAATCTCGCATTCCTCCTGATAAATGGAAGGAAGTAAAAATATGTCCGGTATACAAAGTGGGGATAAAACAGATATAAAAAATTATAGGCCGATAGCGATATTACCTGTTCCAGCTAAAATCTTCGAGTCAATAATTTATAAATACAGGGTGTCCCAAAATTAATGGGACACAGAGCAACAGCAGACTCCTTAAGGCGAAATAATGCGACTTATTCAAACTTGCCTTATCCCAAAATTGATAACAACCAAGATACAGGGTGTCAAAGTTTTAATTTTGTTTTCGTTTTTTTGCGATTATTCCTTAACGAAACGACATAGCAGCACAAAATTTAGGGTTTTGGGGTTTTTTGAGGTGAGGTATTCAAAATTATCCATAGTTCTTGTGTAACCAGTAGAGGGCGCTATCTACGGTATGCCCCACTCATTTTAGCTGGCATAACTTTGTTTAGGCTTCTTATATCGATCCGACTAATAAAAAAATAAGTTACTTTACTTCTTTTACATCAAAAACGTATAACTTATTGAAGTCGCTAGGAGCAACCATTTTCGAGATAATAGCATTTCATATTTTTAATGCAAGAATGCTAAAATATTTAAAATAATTGTGTATTCGTATTACTGTTATTTATCACAGCTGACCTTCATTAAAAACAACAACGTTTCTAAGGCAACAACATGTTACACAAAGTATCATCTGTGAAAGTTATTAATTTTCTAAGTACAATACGCAGATATTATTCAATTTTTTAGTAATGCCTCGACATAATTTATTTTTCAATGCGGAAATGCGTGATTTTGTATTTACGGACAAGAAAATTTTAACGGTCGGAGTGCAGGGCAGCAGGGCGCAGGTACCCGAATAGAAAGCAACCAAACCGCAAATTGTTTCAAAATATTTATGACCGACTAGGAGAGACTGGTTCGTTTCGAAAAAAAAAGAGGTTTCGGGCCGTCCAAAAAATATAACACCAGAACAGGAAGAAGAGATTTTAGTTCGTGTAGCAGAAAATCCAGAAGAGAGTTCCAGGAGATTAAAGGCAGATACAGGTGTAAGTAAATCTTCAATTGTTAGAATATTTCACGATGAAGGCCTGTACCCATACCACTTTACACCCGTACAGTGTTTACTGCCGCCTGATCTTCCAGCCAGACTTCAGTTTTCTCATTTCTTCCAAAATCTGCAAAATACAGATCCAATGTTCTTAAATCGTGTGTTGTTCACGGACGAGGCGACATTTATTCGACGGGGTGTATTCAATTACCGAAACAGACATGCGTGGAAAAATGAAAACCCCCATTTAGTTATTGAACGTCACTTCCAACACGAGTTTAAGGTCAACATATGGTGTGGAATTATCGGAAATCATCTTATAGGCCCCTTTGAATTACCGCCAACTCTAAACGGAGATTCATATTTGAATTTTTTACAAAATAAACTTGGAGGGCTTTTAGAAGATGTATCACTAAACGTCCGGCGAAATATGTATTTCATGCAAGACGGGGCGCCGGCACACTTCTCCAGACAAGTGCGAAATTATTTAAATGGACAGTTCCCTGAACGTTGGATAGGCCGTGGTGGCCCCTTGACTTGGCCGGCGCGAATTCCGGATTTTAATCCAATGGACTTTTGCATTTGGGGTTATTTGAAAACCATTGTTTATAACAGTTCAATAAACAACCGTAATGAGTTAAATCACGAAATTATAAATTCTGTTAATCTGCTCAGAAATCATGAAAATCTCTTGTTGCCTTTTGTAAAACGTATAGCGAAATGTATTGAGGTCAATGGTGGGCCATTTTGAACAATTGCTATCACGGCGTTACCATTTTTATTTCTAACTATTTTGTTACTTTTAAATGTTATTAAACAAAGTATTAAATAAAATTTTCGATTAGAATAAAATTAGTACTTCCGTATATGAAAAAGCGTGTTTATTAGAAAAAAATAGTCAACCTTAAATATCTACATTAACTTTGACACTTAGCAAATGTAGCTGATTTACAATAATTTTAAGTCAGAAATTCACCGTTGCTTGATTTTCCGTTGCTTTTGGACCACTTACTTAGTTTAATTGGACATATGAAATGCCATTATCTCGAAAATAGTTGCTCCTACCGATTTCAATAAATTATACGTTTTTGATGTAAAAGAAGTAAAGTAACTTATTTTTTTATTAGTCGGATCGATATATGAAGCCTAAACAAAGTTATGCCAGCTAAAATGAGAGGAGCATGCCGTAGATAGCGCCCTCTACTGATTACACAAAAACTACGGATAATTTTAAATTCCTCACCTCAAAAAATCCCAAAAGCCTTAATTTTGTGCTGCTATGTCGTTTCGTTAAGAAACAATCGCAAAAAAACGAAAACAAAATTAAAACTTTGACACCCTGTATCTTGGTTGTTATCAATTTTGGGATAAGGCAAGTTGAAATCGCATTATTTCGCCTAAGGAGTCTGCTGTTGCTCTGTGTCCCATTACTTTTGGGACACTCTGTATATTATAATTTGGCATATAATTTCTTTAAGTCAGCACGGATTTATGGAAAAAAGGTCGACTGTAAGCAACCTTTGTAACATTACTCAATACATATCAGAAAGTCTTGACAATAAGTACCAAGTTGACGTAATATACACAGATTTTGCCAAAGCATTTGATAAAGTGTCGCATAGTATTCTTGTAGTAAGACTGTATAATGAATTTGGGTTCCATCCTAACTTAATAGGGTTTTTGTATCATATCTGACAAACAGAAAACAAAAAGTTATAATAAAAGGAAATCGGACTGTTTTCTGGCCGGATCGGAGGTACCACAAGGCTCCAACCTTGGGCCATTGCTGTTTCTGTATTTATCAATAGTATAACTAGAGATATTTCCAAAAGCAATATTTTTTTATTTGTAGGCGATCTTAAGTTGTATTCAAGAATTAAAAACATTAATGATTCACTATTAATTTAAGAAAATTTAAATAGATTAATAAAATGGTCTAATGAAAATAGTTTAATATTTAATACAACAAAATGTTATGCCCTTAGTTGTCACAGAAAAAAAACACCAATTCACTTTGAATATGCAATGAATGAAGCACCATTGCCTCGGGTTGAAGATATGCGAGATCTTGAAGTTCCTCTTGACTTAAAATTACTATTTATATTACATATTTCCCATATCACCAACAAAGTCCTACAAATGTATGGTTTTATTGTTAGAAACACAACATTTAGGGATATTAAATGCATACGATAGCTCTACATTTCATATGTCAGAAGTACTTTAGAATATGCATCTGTGGTATGGAGTCCTCAATATGATAATCACAAATACTGCATTGAACGAGTACAAAATACATCTCTTAGATATCTCAATTACAAAAAAACTGGAAACTATGATTTTAACATCCCTAAAACAAAGTTAATACAAAAATATAAACTACCAAATTTAGAAAAACGCAAAATGTATGTACAAATTATTAAACAATCAAGTAGATGACTTAGTGTTATTGTCACAAGTCAACTTTTATATACCATTTTATAATACAAGAAATCCTTTGACTTTTATATTGAAGGTGCAAGAACTAATAATTTTAGTAATTTTCCCATTAATGTTGTGTGTAAGAGATTTAACGAAATTCGGGCTTAATGTGACACATTTAATTTTACGCTCAAACAATTTAAGGCAGATCATCAATCATCAATCATTATAACATTTAAGTAATTAGTATTAGATGGATTAGTTGATTTATATAATTGCTCGTACTCTGTAACTGGATTGCATAATCTCTAGAGTCTGTAATAAATTAAATAAATAAATGCTGCTCTACAGCAAATGCAAGAAAAAAAACGCAGGATGCACAACAGTTATACAGGGAGCGGTTCCCAGCTCGTCAACACCATCGCTACGCACTTTTGCAAATGTGGAAAGAAAAATGCGAACGGGTTCTTTTCCTAGCTCGAGGGGCTCACAACATGCTCAATGCTCAACCAGTAAGAAACGAAACTAACACAATACATATCCTTGCACTCACGTAATAAACCCTTATGTGCCAGTAAAAAGCATCTCAGAAGAAACGGGTATTAGCAAGACTTCGGAGCAGCAAATTCTAATTAACAACGGATCTCACCCCTTTAAAATTCATCTGGTAAATTCAGAGAATTCAGTAGAATCCAAATATGCAATCATATGCAGGGTGTTCCATTTAAAAAAAGTGAGTTGGTCTCTATGGCAACCAAACCAGAAGTGACAGAAAAAATTCATGCAGGTAGAAATGTGGGGAATAATTTACTGAACAACTTTCATAAAGGTCACTTTTTCGTATACGAGGTAAAGTTACAGGCATTATGCGCGAGTTTTTTGCCACTTTGTATATATAAACATGTTGATATGTTGGAGAAATTTTCTAAGAATTATTAACTATAAACTAAAAATTCCGGTTGATCAACTTGACTATAAACAACTGACATAAATTCTAAATCTTACTTCACTTGAAAGCAGAAGGTTTTTGCTGGATGTCAGCATATTATATAAAATAATGAATAATAGCATTGACTGTTCAGCGTTACATGAACGGATATATCTTCGGGTCCCCCAAAGGGATACACGAGCCTATAATCTTTTTTTATCCCACAACATAGAACTAGTCATGGACTGGATTCGCCGATTTCGGAGTTTATTTACCTTTTTATTTATCCATTCAACGGGCTAACACCCAATTTACAAAAAATGTATACATATATTATCATAATAGAACAAAACTCTCAAAATATAAAAATATAAAAACCAAGCTTAAGCTTGTACGCTATACATCACAACACAAATCATTAACTGTCACACTATAAAAACAAATACACAGATCAGCAAACAAACAATAAAGAGAAAAAATAAAAAATACATTTCAGTTCACATCAATAGGTACTCTGCGTAAGAACCCCTTCAATTTGTTAATAGTTGAGTTAAAGATATCGAGTTTGATCTTGTTAGTATTAGACATTATTCTGTCCATAGGAGATTCTTGGCCATACAAAGTACGATGAAAATTGTTATAAAAAGTTAAGTTATTTCTAAGTGTGACCATAGTATGAAAGTTTAAAAGAAGTAAAAGATCTGGCGAGTCAATTACACCATTCACAAGTTTCCATAGAAAGACTATATCAAAATCAAATCTGCGTTTCTGAAGTGTTTCCAAATTCAAAAGTTTCAACAGATCGCCACAGTTAATATGTTCCTTAGGTATGTGTAGTTTGAAAGCTATGTAGTATAGAAATTTTTTCCGAACGCGTTCAATCGCATCAGTATATGTTGCGAAATATGGAGACCATACCGTTGTACAGTTCTCTAATTGTGATCTGACTAAGGAGTTATACAAGATTTTAAGGGTAAAAATGTTATTGAAGTCCTTAGTACGTCTTTTCAGGAAACCTAGCATTTTATATGCTTTATTACAGCAATACTCAATATGATAACTAAATGAAAGTTTAGAGTCAAAGTAGACTCTCAAGTCTATAACAATATTGACATTTTTTAATGTATGATTATTAATATTATAGGAACTCAATAGTGAGTCATTATTTTTTGAGAATTGTATATATTGGCATTTCTCTATATTAAGATACATGTAGTTGTCGACACACCACTGTTGAAAACGGTTCAAATCTTCCTGCAGATATTGAACCGCCTGCAAATCATTAACAGTGATGTACATTTTTAAGTCGCCAGCGTACAATAGAAACTTGCAATGTAGAAAACACTGAGTGACATCATTTATGAATATATTGAACAATAAAGGCGCCAGGTGCCCCCCCTGCGGTACACCTGAGGTAGCATTGAAGGTTTGAGACCTGCAAGACTTAACTTTGACAATCTGTGCCCTATCAGTGAGATAAGAATCAATCCACCGCAACATGACTCCGCCAACACCATATGCTTCAAGCTTACGAGCAAGCAGGCCCACATCAACCTTGTCGAATGCCTTGGAGAAGTCAGTGTAAATTGAATCAACAACACTTCCGCCCTCCAAGGCACTCGACAATGCCTCGCGGTATACCAAAAGATTCGTTGCAATGGATTTACTCTTCAGAAATCCGTGTTGTTTGGAAGTTATAATATTTTTAAATGCTGCAGACAAATGATCTGTAACCAGAGATTCGAGGATTTTAGGAAATTGTGAAATGATTGAGATAGGTCGGTAACTCTTCACTTCACTTCTTTTGCCACTATTCTTATAAATGGGGGTAACATACGAAAGTTTCCATTCATCAGGAAAAATGCCAGATGACAACGATTTATTGTATAATAACCAGAGAGGTCTGGACAGTAAAAATGCACAATTCTTTATAAAGAAAGGAGTTATGCCGTCCGACCCCGGCCCCTTACCAGTGTCAATACATGATAGCTTGTCATATACCTGTGAAATTCTAACACTAAACCCATTTATGTCTACTATATTTTTTAGTTTATTAGGAATTTTAACATTATATTCTCTATTTGATGTATTTTCATAAACAGAGGAAAAGTGCTCTGCAAAAAGCTGCGTTGCACTACCTCCATCGATAGAGGTCTTGTTATCAAGTGTTAAAACAGCAGGAATTTCATTATTTTGGTTTTTTGAGTTAACATACTTCCAGAAAACCCTCGGACTCTTGGCTATGTTAGATTCGACATTCTCTATGTATCCCCTATAGAAAACGTCCGCCTGTGCTTTACAAAGAGCTCGCACATGGCAAAAGTTCTGATAATCTTCCATTCCATTAGACCGGTTTGACGGAATTTTTTATGCAAAATCTTTTTATTAAAAACAGTTGTTTTGAGCTCAGTATTAAACCAGCTAGGAAATTTAAAATTGCTTTTGATTGATACCTTTGGAACACACAACTCAATGGCTTGTCCTAATATAGAATTAAAGGTTGTTATGTCATGATTAATTTCATTGATCAGTAAAGTGTCCCAATTAGTAAGTAGCAAGTATTTATTCAATTCCACATAATCGCACTTGTGAAAGTTATAAATTTGATCTTCAAATTCAATGATCTCTGCTCCCTCATTGCAACAAAGATCTATGAGGAGGGCTGGATGGTGACTCTCAGAGTTTATCAAGGTGTCCAAGACTGCACTGACTGAATCTCCTTCACAGCTCGTAAAGACAAGGCCCAAAAAAACTCCTCTTGCATTTGGAATCCGATTAGCCTGGTATAGATTTAGCATGGGAAAAGTTTCAGCAATGCCTAGTGTTGGGGATTATTCAGAAATCGAAGGACCAGTTCTTACTTAGAACAACATTTAACATTTATTTTTCCTTGTTAACACTTTTAAAATAACATAACTCAAAGAAAACAGTTAATTTTTATTAAAACACCTTTTAAAAGCCGTCGAGCTTGGCTTCCATCTTGGTTGAGAGAGACGGCGAGAGCGAGAGAGAACCTCCCGCATGCTCCGTGCTTCGTGCTGCTCGATCGCATCGACCCATGACGCGGCATTCTGCGACAGGACCGGACTTCACATATTGTGGGAGTCACGTAAACTTAACACCTAGAGTGTCCATGGTGTGTCCAGTGATCATCACACCCAATGAATCATTGTCCCACTTTAGATTAGGTAAGTTATAATCTCCAGCTATACAGAAGCTATGGTCACTGTATATATGGTGTGCACTCTCTACTGCTTCACAATACATGGAATATACTTCATTTTTTGAGTTTGGAGTAAGCAGGCAATTCAATCAACTCGGCCTTGATATTTGCAACTTATCCCTAAAGTAATTTCAAAGACTATCAAAGAATTTAATTGCATCGTGATCATTGTAAATTTGGTTCTTGTGCAGGCCGCTATCTGGGATTGACATCTTTTGTACCTATCTATGTGTATCTGTGATGTAAAAAGATTGTGTTTGTTCGGCAATCTTGATTGATTTTAGAATTTAATTATGTAGGTACATTTGTTTCAATTTTAAACTATTTAAAGTGATTGTTTTATAACCGTGAGTTGTGATAGGGCTAATTATAGATTATTTTATACACTGCAAAAAAAGTTATATACAATAATATATTTAAGCTAGATAATTATTATATTGTGAGAATATTATGTAAGATTTATTTGCTGCCGCAGGACATGAAAAATAATATTTTTTTGTACAACTTTAAGAGAACATTAAATAACTGTCTTATTCAGAATATCGTTAATATATTGTAACCCAGCAGATAAATAAAAATTAAAAGTGATATTTTCCTGTGTTTTTTTTTCTATCTGAACAAATTAAGATAAATAAAGATTTTTCTACTTTTCTCGAAAACGAATCGACCGATTTTAAAAATCAAACGTCAAAATAAAGCACTTTGAAAGACCTTTCAAACAAGCTATTACTTGATGAACCTTGTCATTTAAAATTTTTAAGGGGATGACCCCGGGGGGCAGAGGGTAAAAGGGGGTGGAGTAGTTTTTGGTTAAAAAGTTGTCCCCTTTGGCAAATCTTTTGACGTGTCTCGGCGTTTTTTCTTTTAATCAGTGGTTTTCGATAAATCCGTGGTGGGAAGTTTTCAAATGAACACCCTGTATAATAATATATTTATATTATGTAAAATGTATTTGGCAAGTCCGTTAAATAAATAAAAAAAAATGTAATAAAATATACAACTGCCATATAATGACTATGATTTGACACTCTCTGAAATGTCATAATAATCTTTATTACCGCACTAGTGCTATTTTAAATTTATTACCGCGCTAGTGTGTTAATAACATCTTAAATAAAATTAGGGTATATATTTCTTGATGTCAACATTCTTCTTGATTGAAATTTCCGTTTTTACCATCGAATAATAGCACCAAAGAGATAAGGGCTTCCGTGTTTTGTTTAATTCGTTGAAATATACTAATAATCCTTTCTCGCTTGTTTGTTGCGTATATTTTTTTTACTGAACCATTTTTCGTACCGATCAAAAGGTTCTTCGTATTTCTTCCGTGATTTATTTGGCACAAGATTCGAAACAATATTGAAAGTTTCATTCTCAATGGCAGATTATCGTTTGAACTCATTTTAAAATGTGCAATTATCAGACATAATTCTGACAATGATTGAGAGAAGCTATTTAGTGACAATTATGCTGCCTATGCCTATTGCTAAATTCTTATTACCTGTAGTCTGTATTCAATTTTTAAACCAATTATTGTTACTCAGATGATCATTATAATAATAATAATAGTTATAGGTGTATATAAATTTTTTTACGTAACACGCAGGATACTATAATATTAAAGCACTTATGTGATTACACACAAATTTTCACTTGCGTGCGTTAATAATGTACAGGGTGTTCGCGTATATTTTGCTCAATATTGGTGTTAGAGAAATGGTTAAATTAGAAAAGTTATAGCATTTTTACCGAACCTTCAGAAAATGAAATGAACAAAAACAACTGAGTATCGGAATTGACAGTTTCTTGACAAGTGACAGTTTTTTCAAATGGAATACCCCCTATTATTTCATTGTATCCGTTAAAGAATTTTATACTATTTTTAAATACACAGCGTGTAACAGAAGTATGGAACGCTTTAAATATCTTTGTTTGTCCGATTTAGCTAAAATTCGGTATCCGTATATAAGAGGTTATCGCGGAGCTGCTAGTGACGTTTGCAATGTTGCTAAATTTACAGTTTTTTAGCAATTTAAAATAATTTTTTTTTTAATGGAACATAAAATCACAATTATTTATTAGTAACTGCATTATAAGTCTAAACTTAATAGTTTCTGAGATATCGAGTATTGAAAAATAACATTTTTGAACTTTGACAGCTTCTAGCTTTCTAACGGTACGTCTTAGAGCAAAACGGCTTGCATGTCCGTATCTTACTTTTCTACTATCTTTCTAAAAGTGTCAACTTCTGGTTAAACCGGATGTAACTCAAAAGCCGGAAATATAGGTAGTACTTCCGGTTTAACCGAAGTTGGCATTTTTGGAAAGATAATAAAAAAGTAACATAGGGACATGTAAGCCGTTTTGCTATATGGCGTATCGTTAGAAAGCTAGACGCTGTCAAAGTTCAAAAATATCATTTCTCAAAACTCGATATCTCAAAAACTATTAAGTTTAGACTTATAATGCACTATTATTAAAAAATATATGTAATTTTATGTAGAATCCAAAAATATTGTAATATATAGGGTGTTCCATTAAAAAAAAAATTATTTTAAATTGCTAAAAAACTGTAAATTTGGCAACATTGCAAATGTCACTAGCAGCTCCGCGATAACCTCTTATATACGGATACCGAATTTTAGCTAAATCGGACAAACGGTATTAAAGATATTTAGAGCGTTCCATGTTGGGGTTATTTTTTACCATTTTGGAATTATACGAAAATATAATAGAATTATCATTATCCTCATTGTTGTTTTGTAAATGACTCATGTTACTCATAGCAATACCTATCACCTTGACTAAATTGCTCTTGGCAACTTCAGTCTTCTTGACAAATCTTAATAAACGTTGTCAAAATCAGGGTCTAAATGGGATACTCTAAACAGAAAAAGTTCCAAATTCTTAAAATATATATCAAATGTGGACACAAGCGAGAAGCGCAACGGAAATTCAGAAGGCGACATCCACATTTAGTAATTCCTAGCGCAAACACTTTCCGAAATGTGTTTCGTCAACTTTCTGAGCGAAAAACATTACAAAGAAAGAAAAGGCATTGTCGGATACTTGAGGATGAAGAACTTACTGTTTTTTTATATTTTCAAGGTAATTTTTATTTGTTTTTATATTCGCTTCGTATCATTTAGAAGCTTAATTTGTTTTCAGAAAATCCACAAAATTCGATAAGGGACTGTGCAAGATATTTTGCCAAATGTTGCACAGTAGTATTTAAAATTCTAAAACGGCATAAGTTCCACGACTTTAAATTCAGAAAAGTTCAAAAATTAACAGAAGAACAGAAGCAAAGACGTTTGGAATTTTGCCGTCACATGACAAACATTCTCAACAATAACGCCAATTTGTTTGAGAAAATTACTGGGATATTATTTACACATCTTTTAATTAATTCTATAACAGAACTACTTAGTGTAGGGGTTGTGATAAATGTTTTTTCTTCGTTACACCATAACTTCCGGAAGCAATATTATCTGAAGTTTCACACAGATCTGACATATTTTGGATGCTCGATAACACACACGAAAATACCTTTAACGCACGGCTTGACAAACACCAAACGACTGATGAACTAAGATGAAAAAACTCTGCTTTATATTGAACACCTGTAATTTGCCATTAACCTACCTAATATACCAATATAATAACATAATTAATAGTAACGTAAGGCCCTTAATAATTAGTTTAGGCATAGATGATATTATAATATTGTAGATTAGTATTTTTGTATAAATATTAATAGCTATTTAATTACATGATTAAAATAAAGATCCTTACTTATTATTTTATATTTGTTGTTTTGTTGAAAATAGCTAACCTAAACTATTGAAATTAGTAGGTAATCAGGACCTGTAGTACCCTTTCAAAAGGCACTTATTTATGGCTAGGTTTAAATTTTAATGCGGTCGGGAAATCAACGAATTATTGTGGAATGAAGCATACTTAGAACTTTGCTAATTTAAACATTTCTCTAAAACCAATAATAATAGGGATATCTATTGGGCAAAATATACGCGAACAGCCTGTACCGGGTGTTCCACCTAAGGAGGTAATCGGCTATATCTCAGAAAGTAATAACTATAGGACTTTGGGAAAAAATATATATCGATAAAAGCGGCCAAGAAAAATTGCTGGAAATTATTTTCAAGTTCGAGAAAAGACCGCTAGGGGGGCGTAAGTGAACTTTCAAAATAGAAATGCCGATTTTCTCTCGATTTTTCTTAATAAAAATATGTTAAAAATATAAGCATTGTATTCCTCATAAAATTATGCAACTTTATGTTAGGAATCGTTTTTTTCTATTTTTAATAATAAAGTGGTGGGAGAAGGTCAAACTTTTTTTCTTTCAAACGCTGATATCTCTGCTTTGGATAAACCGATTTTATTCAACTTGGTCTTGAAAAAAAGCCTTTTTCTCAAAAAAATCAAATGTTATGATATGACTTTTTCATCATATTTTATTTTAGGCTTATAAAGGCTATTAAATAGTGGAATAAAAAATCCAGGTCCGTATTTAAAATAAAAAAGTTGATGATGGTCGCTCGAATCCGGAACGTCGGATTAAAAAACTAACTCCATCAGCTTGTAGAGGAGGAAAAGTTACTATAAGGAACTGAAAACCGCAACGTGACATCTTTTGTTAAACTAGAGAAATTAGGGATAATAATAATTAATATGGAAAAATAGGCCATTTTATAATAGCCTAATTTCTCTAGTTTAACAAAAGATATCACGTTGCGGTTTTCAGTTCCTTATAGTAACTTTTCCTCCTCTACAAGCTGATGGGGTTAGTTTTTTAATCCGACGTTTCGGATTCGAGCGACCATCATCAACTTTTTTATTTTAAATACGGACCTGGATTTTTTATTCCACTATTTAATAGCCTTTATAAGCCTAAAATAAAATATGATGAAAAAGTCATATCATAACATTTGATTTTTTTGAGAAAATCCTTATTCATTGAGGAATTACGGAAAACGCCATCTAGTGGCCACCATCAGAATCAATATGGTATAGTTAATAGATCTACGTGTAGAGGAAAAGAAGGCTTTTTTTCAAGACCAAGTTGAATAAAATCGGTTTATCCAAAGCCGAGATAACAGCGTTTGCAAGAAAAAAAGTTTGACCCTCTCCCACCACTTTATTATTGAAAATAGAAAAAAACGATTCCTAACATAAAGTTGCATAATTTTATGAAGAATACAATGCTTATATTTTTAACATATTTTTGTTAAAAAAAAATCAAGAGGAAATCGGCATTTCTATTTTGAAAGTTCTCTTACGCCCCCTAGCGGTCATTTTTCGAACTTGAAAATAATTTCCAGCAATTTCTCTTGGCCGCTTTTATCGATATATATTTTTTCCTAAAGTCCTAGTGTTATTACTTTCTGAGATATAGCCGATTACCTCCTTAGGTGGAACACCCGGTACATATCCTACTTGTTACCTAAATAACTATTAGTTAATAAACACATTAGAAAATTATATTTGTCATTATCTCAAAAACAGCCAAGATAGTATAGATTTTTGCTAGAGAATTGATCGAAGAAACATAAAATATTTAAAAAAGTTGATATTAAAAATTGCACTTTTGAGGCACCCTGTATACTTAAATGTACTCCCAGTAAAAGTGATTTTTTAAACCAAAAACTATTTTTCTTGAGGCTTTTTTCATATCATGAACAGGAAAGAAGATATTTCGTGTATAAATAGAGTTAGGACACCCTGTATAATATCATGAAAGAAAGTTTTATCGACAAAATTTTTGAACTGTTATGAAAATTTCATACATTTATATCTAGCCAATTAGAAGTCTCCTTTTTGTTTACGTTACCTATAGTAACGGGACAATTATCGAAAATTTTTCATATTTCTACATGGAATTATTAACTGGAAATTTTTCGACATTTCAAATGTCAAAATAATGACATGAAAGTTAAAGCCTTCAGCTCTGCCAATTTTCAAAATCTATGTTGACGTTTAATTATTGCCCTAGCTTATTTTGCTAACCAACTATATACATAAACTCTCACCCTATCGGCACCATGCCACCCCAATCTAAAACACAATTGAACTGGTACAGCAGTATGCCGACTATACCCTGTGATGGCTGGCCATCATAGGTGGGTGAAGCTTCAAATAAATTTAAGTTAACGTGTTAAATGTATACTTTCGCATCTGGTGTGACTATATCTAGAGTAATGGTGGAGAATTATTGAAACACATCGATACTTTTAAGGTTAGGTTATGCCGGTATTACACTGATTATTTACCTCATCCATTATAAAAGCGGGTTGATTTTCACCTGATTATTCAGCGATAATCTCCCGCTCTCCGGTGAAACTCACCCTTGTCAAAAGTGAAAATCTCACCCGTCAGAAATCCAGCGATAATCTCCCGCTCTCCGGTGAAAATCACCCTTGTCAAAAGTGAAAATCTCACCCGTCAGAAATCGTTAGTTTTTTATTTGGTAAATAATCTTCAAAATACATTTCGGGATTGGGAAATAATCAGAAAATCATTCTCAGATTTTTTGCCATTAGGAAATCGCTCTCGGGCAAGCCCTCGAGCGATTTCCACGGCAAAAAATCTTCGGAATGATTTTCGATAATTTCCCTATCCCTTAATATATTACTACAGAGAATTTCTTCGCGATATCCTTCATTAATTTGTGATTGCTTTACACCGATGACGACCGTCGGCGTCGCCGTCGTGAAGATTTTGATAATTTAATTCCAATAACCTTTGCACCAAATATTATATTCTTTATCCTTTGATAAGGTGTGGGTTTTATGGTGCATTTTCAACAAAAACGACTTATCCATTCCTGTATTACACTTTTAGTATTTCCCCTATGAGAGTAACTCCCTCTTTACATTGAAATAAATTTATTCAATTCAAGACCTTGCGCTCAGCATAAAATACCAAGTTATTTTCTTTTAGGAAGTTCGGAAATTTAGGAATATTTCCCAAAAATGTTTAAGAAGTAGGTGTGCACAATCTTGTATCATGAGACACCCCTTGGTAACCTAGAACACCCTACAAAACCGGGCTTAAAATAAGTTTAGACTGGGTCACGATTTTCGACTTTATATGGGATATAAATAGGAACAACTTACCTGGAATCGACTTGCAAAATTTTAGGAACACCGTGGTAGCACAGCCTAGATTCTTTACCCATTACGATAATATCTCCACTTCTTAAAAATATTGGAATGGCGAATTCTTCTTTGGTTTGTCCGCCTATTAAAAATATTGCCGTTTGTCCAAAGCTAAAACAGAGAGAAATATCACAGTTCAGAAAGTAGTTCAGAAACTGAACTAACAACCTTAATGAAAATAAGGGTGCTTCTAAGTTTTGCTCGGAATGGTCAGTGTGCCCAGATAAAGTTGAGTCCATGTGATAGTAATTAACAATTGCTGCCTCGGCTGAAAATTTTTCATAGCCCAGTGCATTGGCAAGGAAAGCAGTCATATCTTTTAAATCCTTGGGAAATTCACCCTTGTTGTTCTCAGAATAAATCTACAAATAGTACATAGTTGATATTTTTGTTTAAATTTAAAACATGCTTTAATAATCAAAATACATCTAGCATTTATTGATTAATAATATAACTAGAAACTAAAAAATCATGGAAAGCTCCCCTCCAATGTAAGAAGTTGGAGCCAAACCCCTTTAACTCCGTAATAAAAACGTTGAGAAATAATTTTATTCTATCCAGAAATGCTTGAATCATTTAATTTGATGGATCATAAACCATTTGCCAGCTATCCACCTCTAACTTTAATTTTAGTGCTTTAAAAGTGACTATCTATTATTATTAAAAAGGAAATCGTAATAACACACTCCCCCGTGACTCGCTCCCACCCTGAAGATGATAACCAAGACTTTTGATAAAATAACCTTTAAAAATCAGAATTCGAAACCACTCTACAAGCTAAAGCGTACCATCAAATTAGCAAAGCCGAATAAAGACTTTATCTCAAGATAGTCCAAAAAAGAACGATAAAGAAAAGAAGCAAAGAACATTGTTCAACTTGAGGAGTAAATATGTCATCATGAAATCATAAAGATATCGTCACAACGACATTTCCCTCTTATCTATTTTCTCAAAAATATGCGAAAAAATACTATTAAAACGCATTGTAAGTTTTCTTGACTTTCATAACCTTATATATCTAATATTTAGCACGGTTTTCGTGGTAAAAAATCAACAAATAGGACAAATCAACAGAATTTTGCTTAATCTAGGATAACATTTATAGATGTGAATGGTATGGTGATGGCGCTATTCGTGGACCTATCTAATATATTTGACGGCGTAGATCACAGACTCCTTTTAGATAAGGTACAAGTGTATGGCATTCGTGGGAAATGGAATCTGAAAGTCGTAAACATGTTCTAGTTGGGGCAGCGAGATCTGCGCAGGCGAATGTCGAGGTTGGTGTTCCACAGGGCAGTGTTCTTGGTCTCTGGCCCATTGCTATTCCTCATGCATACAAATGATATTTCATGTTACTTATCAACATATTATCACTGTAAGTTTGCCGATGACATTATATTATTGCCATGTCACAACAAGGGGTTGGAAATAATAAATGAACTAACACATAATTTAAATATGATAAATACTACCTTCTGTTTAAAATCTGTGGCGACTGATGAAATATTAAAATTTAACCAAAAAATTAAAAATAATCATAGTAGTAAAGACGATGGAATTATCACAAGTTTAATCAAACTTAGTGTTCCAGTGATTGTTTACGTTATTTGTTACATAATTAATAACTCGTTAAAGGAAGGGATTTTTTCCGAACAATTAAAATTAGCTTACATTAAACCCCTATATAAAAATAAAGGTTATGCAGAAATACTGAATAATTATAGGTCCAAAAGCTTGCTTCCGGGTTTCTCAATTGTTCGAATTAGTCATGTGTGATCAAGTGATAACATTTATGAAGAATGGTGCGCTATATCTCGAAGGGAGATCCACTCAATCAACTGTTTTCCAATTTACACGGGCAATTTTGGGACACCTTGAGGAAGGTAAAATGGCATTAGGAATTTTTCTGAACTTATCTAAGGCTTATGACTGTTGAGATAGGAATCTTCTATTGAAAAAGCTGGATTTGTATGGTATAAGAGGGAATGCCTTAAGATGGTTTAAATCATACTTAAGCCAAAGAACTCAAAGAAGGTATTGTAACAAAAAGTAATGTCAGCTCAAAATCAAACATACTGCAAAACACAGTGGGTATTCCGCACGGAAGTATACTTGGGCCAACCTTGTTTATAATTCGTAAATGATTTAAACTTTGAAATAAACAATCCTGACTGGTATGCTGATGATACTAATCTATTAGCGGGTGGCGAAAATATTGATGAAATAATAGATAATGCAAAAGGTATTTTTTTAGCTAGTAAAAATTGGTTTGAAAGTAATAAACTGCTTTTAAATAAAGAGAAAACATGTACGGTATTATTTCAAACAAAGTTGTCTAGAACAGAAAAACCAGAATTTATTGAGATAAATGAAAATCAGCTAGCCATACAAAAAAATACAAAATTTCTGGGAATTCATATTGATGAGTTTCTCGATTGGTCAGGTAAAATTAAGTACCTCAACAGTAAATTAAATAGGATTTGTTATTGTCTGCGTATTGTTTTTAAATGTCTAAATGCAAATTTTGAATCATCAGCTAGATTTAGTATTATTTTTTTTGGTGCAAATCCAAGAGTACAGAAAATATTTGTCATTCAAAAACGGGTGTTAAGAGTGTTATATAACATGCCATATTTAAAGTCATGTAAGGTATCTTCAAATAAAATCAAATTCTCACAATTTTTGCTTTGTATATTTATGAAACTATTGTATTTTCAAGTGAGCAAAGTTGACACAATTATAATACCGGAACTAGTAACACAAATTATCCAATCCATCAATTAACTTTTTCCGAAAAAACTTCACTGCACTCCACTCCACTATACTTGTATTAAATTTTATAACAAATTGAATTATGATATTAAAAATGCCCCTACAAAAAAGATATTTAAGAGAAAGGTACAAAAACTACTGTTAGACTTAGAGCCTTACAGTGTGAAAGACTTCTTGGAAATGTGATGCGGATTAAAAGTTAGAAATTAGAAATTTATTTGGGTAAAATACATAGCATATTGTTTTTGGTATTTATATTCTGTTAATCTACACTGAACAGCAAAATTAACGCACCACTAAAAATTTCCAACAATTTTAATGTTATATATCTTCTAAACCTATTGTCCGATTTAAATGATTTTTTTTGCACATGATAGGTTTATCCTTTAGGAATATTACTGTACTCGCAATGTTTGTTAGGAAGTTAATTTTCATGGTATACCGGGTGTAACAAACATGTTCTGTTTTTTTTCCCAAAATTTGAAACACCCTATGGAATATTCTAGGATTCATACAATATTGCATATGAATTCTAACGTGAGCCACGTGTTTTCTCAACGTTTTGTTTTTTGGTTCAATTAGTTGTGTTCAATATTAATGAAGATAGACACTTTTTTAAATCAGCTTGTTTTTTAATCATAATCACACTTTTATGGATACCTTGATCAACAAACATAAGTAGGCTGTGAGCAAATGTGAAAGTAATTGTCAGCAGGGTTTGTATTTTGAAAATTATTTCAATTTGATTTAAGTATTGTTCGAAATCGAGTAAGTTAATAAATTTAGATTTTTCGCTGTTGGGTGAAAATGGAGCGCGTTAAAAGAAATTTGACCCTTGACGAGTGTTTTCAAACAGTGACTTTACATGGCGAAGGAATGAGCTACCATGCCATTGGTTTGAGGTTGAGAGTTACCCATACTACAATATCCCGTGTTGTTCAACGTTTCAGAGAAACCAATGACTACCATAGACGTCCTGGGCAAAGCAGGCCTCGAGTCACTACAGTGGCTCAAGATCGTTTCATTAGATTACGTGCTTTAAGAGAGCGATTTACCACGTCGAGAAATATTTTAATCGAACTTAGTGCCTTAGGTAGTGCCGTTCATAACATCCAACCGAGCATTGATACTGTGAGGAGACGTCTTACCGAGCACAACTTGCATATAAGAGTACCAGCGACAAGCCCCGCGCAGATCACCGTAGAGCTATATTACAATTCGCTACGCAGCATGTAAACTGGACTATTGAGGACTGGGGGCATGTTTTGTTTACGGACGAATCTAGGTTTTGCCTGTATAGCTCCGATCGACGTCTAAGAGTTATTCGACGACAAAACGAGCGGTATGCCCAATGCAACATACGTGAAACAACTTTATTTAATGGAGGCTGTGATGGTTTGGGGAGGAATTTCCTTAACAGCGCGGACAGATCTTGTTCCTCTACGTGGGGGTTCGTTAAACAGCGAAACGTATATTTCTGATATTTTATCTGAGCACGTTGTTCCTTTTGCTCCTTATATCGACAATAACTTTTTGTTAATGCACGACAATGCGAAACTACACGTAGTGCGTATTGTAACTTGCAAGAGGTAAATATTCAGATTCTCCATTGGCCATCGCGTAGTTCAGATCTTAACCCAATCGAGCATATGTGGGACGTTATTGGCAGAAAGTTTAAAGGTATGTACAAACCAGACAACAAAATGTTGCCAACTGTTGGCAACATGTTGACGGGTGTTGGCAGCATATTTGTTGGACACAACAACTTGTGTCTGGCTACATGTTGTCAACAGTGTTGCGCGTCCAAACCAAAACCAGTTGAACGTTGAAACTAAACGCAGTGTTGGCGAAAATGGACCCCTCTACTGCTGCTGGTGTTAGTATTTTTTATATGGGTCACTTCCAGCTTTTTTATATTTTCGTGGTACTTATGTTCTGCAAATAATATGCAGTATAAATCATTTCTAAATAAATGTAAATGTAAAAAAAAAACAGCGAAATTGACCAAGCTACCGTGAAAAAACATGTCCATATTATTATATGAAGTTAACATTATTAACGTACCTGCCAGTTGTAACAAATAACAAAATAAAGCACCGATTACCGAATAGATGTTACCTCACTAGTCTTATTCGACGTTACTTGTTGGCAACACCGTCCAAACAGAGCGATGTTTTCCGTTAGAAATGGAAAACACGGATACATGCAACACTCAACAAAATTCTTTGATGTCTTGCCGCACAACATCGGCGCTATGTTGCCGTGTATCTATCAACTTGTTGCGAGTTGATGGGATACATGTTGGCAACAGTGTTGACAACATGTATCCGGGCGATTGTTGGCCGGTCTGTACTTACCTTAAGACGTCGTCAGCCTCCCCCAGCAACCTTGCAAGACATAGAAAGGATAGTTGTTAAAATTTGGAAGGAAATTGAACAAAATCAAATTGAAAACCTAATTATGAGTATGCCACGCCGATGTGCAGTCCCTATTAGAAGTAGAGGCGGAAACACACGCCAATAATTAAACTTTATTTTTATAACATAATTATTAATCTGTTTATTTCTTATTTTTTGTTAGTGCCATTTTTGTAAAGTTACTTCTTATGATTTTCTAATAGAAATGTATACTGGAACATAAAATCGTCTATCTTCATTAATATTGAACACAACTTATTGAACCAAAAAAACAAAACGTTGAGAAAATACGTGCCTCACGTTAGAATTACTATGCAATATTGTACGAATCCTAGAATATTCCACAGGGTGTTTCAAATTTTGGGAAAAAAACACAACATGTTTGTTACACCCGGTATACCATGAAAATTAACTTCCTAACAAAAGTTGCGAGTACAGTAATATTCCTAAAGGAAAAACATATCATGTGCAAACAAAATCATTTAAATCGGACAATAGGTTTAGAAGATATATAACATCAAAATTGTTGGAAATTTTTAGTGGTACGTTAATATTGCTGTTCAGTGTATATTGGGACATATTTTGTAAAAATGCATCGGTTATAACTTTGTCTGACGTCATTTCATTTTATGTTTGTTTATATATTCTGTATGAATTAATGTATTTTGAAATAAAGATTTTTTTCTATTCTAATATATTCTATTCTATCTTATTCTATTGCTTTTGTCATAACAAAACTTTTACCTTACAGTTTCATTTTTCATCTATTGCATACTTTACAATGAGCCAGTCATTTATCTTAATCGTAAATATATGAACTGGTTTCTTCTTTTAAACTACTGGATATACACATTAATATATCGTTAAATTGGTAGGAGCATGTCAGTTTAATGTGCGAAACGTGTGGTAGTAATTGTTTTGCATTATATGCAAATATATTGGGCAGATCTTAAGTAAGAACACCACTAAAATGTTCTATCTTGCTAATTTTCAATTCATAATTTGATATGGTATTATTCTCTGGGGTGGTTCATCTGCAGCACAACGTGTACTCTTAATGCAAAAGAGAGCGATTCAATCTATGTTTGGTCTTAGCTTTAAAAAATCATGTAAACAAACATTCAACAATCCTAGTCTAAAACTCTATTCTGTTTTTACGTTTGTAGCTTGTAATATTACAATATTCGTTATTTATTTATTTATTTAATTGTTCAATGTATCAACAACTTTTTATAAAGCCAATCATAGATACAGTTATAACTTTCTAAGTCTAAATCCTATAAATATATATACATCAATACACTGAGTACACAGTTTAAATCCTCCTAATCAATTACTGTAATTGTCTATGCAGTTCACTTTTTATCTGCCTTTTTAACTGCTGACCAGTTATATTTAAAAAATCAATAGCACAACCATAATTATTAAAATGCGCACAGAGCCTTACAAGTGGAGAATTTTTATAAAGGTTAGTCCTAGGTGCATGAATATAAAATAAACCTGTAGCTCTGCTGTTAATACGACCTATTCTAAATGAAAGTTGCTGCAAAAACTCCTTATTATCAATATTATTCATAATTATCCCACCGAGAAAGAGCATACCTGCTTCAAAAAGCATTTGCTGCAAGCTAGGAAAATTAAACAAAGTACATAAGAGTTTCTGATCAGTTCCTCTTTGTGGGTACACTGAGAAAGCCCTGTAATGCAAGAATTTCAAGAACCTTCCCTGCACAACCTTCAACCTGTATATTTTATTGGCATATTGACGATCCCAGATGATACATGCATATTGAAGCTTTGTAACCACCAATGATTTATACAATGCCATTATTGAATTGATATTTTTAAAATATTTACAAGTCCTTATGATGAACCCAAGAATTTTCACAACACCAGTAGTGACATGTTCGATGTGCTGATTGAAATTTAATTTGGGACCAAAATAAACTCCAAGGTCCCTGTGCAAATCCGTTCTTTTCAAGGGCATATTGTTTATGGAATAATTAAATAGAATTTTGTGTGTTTTACATGTAAAGGACATTACTGCGCATTTATTTGTGTTTATATTCAAATTGTGCTCTCTACACCAACGAACAACCGCATCCAAATCTTCCTGCAGAGCCATTGCATCTGTTTCATTTCTAATCGCATGAAAAATCTTATAGTCATCAGCAAAGATCAGACCTCTGGAGAAATTGAGATTTTCGCCGATATTATTAATCACCAATAAAAACAGAAGTGGGCCAAGGTTAGAGCCCTGGGGCACCCCTGATTCAGGTGTAAATTTATGAGACTTATAACCTTTAAGCTCAACAAACAAACTTCTTTCATGTAAATATGATGACAACAAAGGTATAATATTATGATCTATAGAAAAATTTTAAAGAGCTTCTATGATTTCACCAAAGTCCACCCTGTCAAACGCTTTCTCCATGTCGTTAAAAATTACATCAACCTGATAACCCTCTTCTAGGGATTCCTGAATATACTGCGTAAAGTTTATTAAATTTGTAACAGTTGAACGTTGGGACAGAAAACCATGTTGTTGATTCGAAATTCTACACCTTATTTCATTGTATATTCGATTAAAAAGGATAAGTTCAAATATTTTCGAACAAGCCGAGGTAATACTGATAGACCTGTAATTATGAATATCATTTTTATCGCCGCTCTTAAATATTGGAACCTTGCTTTCTTTCCACATGGTAGGATAAATACCTTGTTTCAAACATAGAATAAAAATATAAATCAGAGGCTTTACAAATGAATCCATACAACCCTTTATAACATAGGCAGGCATATTATCAGTTGCTACTGATCTATTTAGTTTTAATTTTTTAATCGCCTCTTTAAACTCTAGCTCGGTTATTTCCAAAAATCCAAAACTATCATAGGCAGTAAAAAATTCTTGTATTCTGCTGGTCAATGTCATTATATAATATGGAGTTGAAATAATCAGCAAAGGCGTTCACTACATTTTGCACACTGCTTACCTCATGATTATTCAAAAGCATATTCTCTGGAATGTCAGAGCAACGCCTTTGACTACTCACGAAATGCCAAAACATTTTTGGATTTGTTTTCATTTCATCCTGCACTTGTTGTTGGTATGAACGGTATGCTGTAGTACTTTGAGCTTTTACTATCTGCCTGTACTCCTTAAATTTCAACTCCCACCGGTTTTGACCGGTTCTTCTAAACTTTTTCCTATACCTATCCTTTCTTTTTATATTTTTAATGATATCACTATTATACCAAACTGGATAGCTCCTTTTAGAATGCCTAGTCTTTGGAATACAAACATCGAAAACATTGTAAACACAATCATAAAATTTATCTAACGCTATATTATTATCAGGCTGCTTATAGACCTCAGACCAATCAACAGTATTTATTTCAGAATAAAGAAGTTCAAAGTTACCTTTTTTAAAATTATATTGGGATACATTATTAAAATGGTCGCGCGTTTTGCTATTATTATTGTTATTATCTAATACTATAGACAAGGCAGGATGGCACCGGCAAAAGAGGCACCAAATCTCTACATACTCTTATCTCTGCAAAATTACTTATTACTAAATCTAAAATGTTATCATTTTTATTTATCTCATTATTAAATTTGGAATATCCGTTAAAGACTAAAAAGTTTTTGAAATCTTCCAAACGATTACTATTTTTATCTTTTGCATATTCGCTTATATTAAAATCGCCTACGATAATAACTTTTTCATTCAACAAATTTTGTTCAAAACAGTCATAGAAATCACTTAAATAATCACGGTTACTCCCTGGAGATATATATACTACAATGTAAAATTTTCCACTTGTCCTGCTCACTTGAATGCAAACACCTTCGAATCCAGGAATATTATGAAATAATCCGATTTCTCTTGCCTGTAAATGTTTAGCAACTGCCAGAAAAACGCCTCCACCCTGGTTTTGACCAGTTATATACCATTTGGAATTTAATTCCTGTAGTGTATTGTACTGATAAATAAACTCCCACTTATGAAATTGTTAAATTTGTTACACAAAATATTTCATTCAATTTAGAACTCAAAATGCATATGTTATGAGACAAAATTTGACACTAATTTTCAGTATGACCTCCATAGACTTGAGTTATATAAATCAAATACCTATTATGTAGGGGCTATATTTTATAATAAAATTACAGTTTATATTAGAGAGAAAGGTAATAACAAGTTTAGTACTAAAATAAACAACGCTTTCTATTCACTGGATGATTTTTTTAAAGAATGTTTTTCAGATATAAAGTAATTTAATTTATGTATATCATGTTGACTTGTCCTATATCCTATTTGTGATCTTTTTCGGATTAATAAATGTATTTCATTTTACTTTCATTAAATTTCATATTTCAGTGCATAGTCCACCCCAGACCAATACCACGAATCTCAGTAGAGATTCCACTAAAAACTGGTAAATGGTAAACCAAACAAAAGGTTTTTACTTAGTATATCTCATATTTGATAAAACTTGTAAATCAATTTTCTAAGTCACTTGTAGTTAAATAAGTAATGTAATTATCTCATTTTAGGTTTTGGTTAATCATTACACCCAGATATTTTATACAATTAGATTAAATCAATAAACTTGTTGAGTTGAAATGGGACCTATTAACATTGATTTTTGTAAATGCTGCAAACTAAGTTTTCCCCACGTTTAGAGAAAGTTAAAATTTCATATTTTACATATCATTATTTATAGCAAACTCAACGTCAGATCATCCAAGTACAATGACAGTATCATCCGCATAAGGTATAATTTCGCCAGCAATTTTTTGGGGACACTTAATAATTAATATCAGGAATAAACAGGATCGGACCAAAGACAGTACCACGTGGGATACCAATTTTTACTTTCATACCCTCACTTATACACCCATTCACTCTAGCATTCAAGTGCATGCATGAGCTTATTGTGATGTACCATGTCAAACGCCCTTGCTAGATCCAGGAACACACCATACACTTCCGCCCACTATTAAGATTTTTAGCAATTTCTTTGTGACTTTAAATATGGCATCTGCCCTCCCAGAATTACACTAATGGGTCTATAATTCGATAATCTTTGCCTAGCACTTGACTTAAAAATACCACTAGCAAATATTAATATATATAAAATATATACTATTTTAGTACTCTAACTGATATGCCATGAAAATCCCATGTACTGTAATTCTTTAATATTATTTATAATTTTGTTATTACTTTCAGCCAGTAAACACTTAGACCTGTCACTCATTGGCAGAACATGGTGAAAATCAACAGGCTCAGATATATACTCGTATTCAATCATCTTTATACCAATTTTAGAGAAATATTCATTGCAAAAATTGATTATAAAGTTTATTATTTTGATCAACTGCCTGGACCCTACCACCAAACTACTTTACTTCAGACACCACACTATACACCATTTTCATGATATTTGTATTATCTACTAATAGTTGTTTTAGTTGTTTTTATTAGTATGTACCGGGTGATCAGTTATAAATGTCACCCCCCATTAACTCTTTTATTTCAGGTTTTAGAAAAAGGCGTTAAATCCAAAAGTTGTAGGACATTTTCCGGAGAATTTTCTACGCCCAACTTGTCCGAATCGTCTTGTCTTTTGTTTTTACATCTGTCTTATTTTTTTTTGTTTCATACTTCACGGCAATAATGATAATAAAACACAAGTTTAATAACAAATTTATAACACTTTATTTTAACTATATAACCCTATATACTGATGAGTTGAGAGGTATGCGTGAACACCTTGCTCTGCTAGGTGAACTTTATAGACAGTATGGTCAGGAAGGCATGGGACTAGAATACAAGGCGTACAAGTTGCATTATAAAAAAGCCATTCATGCTGCAAAGATTCAAGCAAATGACAATCTTATAAAAAATTCTAAAAACCCTTCTAAATGTATGTGGAATATAGTGAATAGACATCGTGGAGGTGAGGTTCATGAGCCTGCAGTGGCGGCTATCTCACCCGATGATTTTAATATATTTTTTTCTAATATTGCCGTTGATGTGGCCAATAGGATCCCACCTAATCGGAGGGACCCTGTTGAATACATTATAGGCTTAACTGTACCACAAACAAATTTCAAGTTTAGAGACGTATCTTATAATGAGATTCGCGATATAATAGATAATCTCAAAAACAAAAAGGGCTCTGATGCATTTGGTCTCAATGTAAGGTTAATAAAGAGCATAAAAAACTTAATTATAGTGCCTCTTACTAAATTAATAAATTTCTGTTTTCAACAAAACACCTTCCCAAAAATTTTTAAAGAAGCACTTGTAACGCCAATCTTTAAAAAAGGTGACCCAAACCGACCAGAAAACTATAGACCCATCTCATTGCTGCCCATATTGTCTAAGGTCTTTGAAAAGTGTATGGCTATACAGATCGTGAAGTACTTTACTGAAAATAACTTTTTCTCTGCATGTCAATTTGGCTTTCTAAAGAACAAGAACACAGTTCTGGCTATAATGGATTTGGCATCCTTCATTTTAAAATCCTTCGATAGTAAAGAATATACAACTTCATTGTTTTGTGATCTAAGTAAAGCGTTCGATTGTGTGTCGCACGACATTCTATTGAAAAAGTTGCAGAAATATTCCTTTAGCTCAAATAGTATAAATCTGATAAAATCCTACCTCTCAGATCGCACTCAGGCAGTAAGGGTGGATGGGGTGACATCGGCAAAGAGAGAGGTCACCATTGGCGTGCCTCAAGGATCCATTATGGCACCCATCTTATTTCTGATTTTTATCAATGACTTGCCACTGATAGACCCTACAGTTAAATTTACACTTTATGCTGATGACACCACCTTCTCTGTTTCTGCAGAGTCATTGGATGAATCATTGAATAGATCAACATTGGCTCATGAGGGGGCCAGATTGTGGTTCAACTCGAATGGTTTACTACTGAATGAAGGTAAGACTAGCAGAATGGTATTCTCGTTGAGGAACACTGGCCTAGCGAATATGGAAGTGGAGACAGTCACATTTCTGGGTGTCCATTTGGATCCTGGTCTTCTCTGGGACACTCATATTGAGAAAACCGCTGGGAAGCTTACTAGCATACTATTTTTATTCCGCAATCTAGCTGACTGTGTCTCTCAAACAACAATAATCACAGCTTATTACAGTATTTTCCATAGCATCTTATCCTATGCAATTCTTGCATGGGGACATGCTGCATAAGCTCAAAGGATCTTTGGTCTTCAACGTAAAGCCATTCGAATTATGGCAGGACTTGGTTTCAGGGATGACTGCAGACCTGCATTCAAACACCTTCAAATTCTGACTTTACCTTCAGTCTACATACTCCAAAATCTTTTGTTTATGAAACAAAACGAGGGCCTGTTTGCTACACATGGGGATGTTCATGGGTATCACACTCGACATGCGGAGGATCTAGTAACAACCTTCTGCAGATTAAAAAGAACCCAGGATGGGCAGGGCTATTATGCCTTCAAATGTTTTAACAAATTGCCTATAAATATCAGGAATTTGCCGCCTAAGCAATTCGAGGGTCGCATCAGAACATTCTTAAAGGAACATGCATTCTACAGCATCAGTGAATTCTTAGATTTTAAATTTTAAATCTTAATAAATTTTAGTTTTAATGTGTTTTATTGTTTTGTTTGAAATTTTATTTATTTATTTATTTATTTATTTATTTATTTATTTCATACAGTATCTACAGCAAGATGGCCATTAACAGATACTAATAAATCAACTAATTCTACATACCTAAACTAATTACTAAATATGATTAATTTCATTTGTTTGATGAGCTAGAAGTATATCACTAATAATCTTTTTAAATTGTAACAGACTGGTGGTGTCCAAATCTATGTCACTAGCATAAAAATTAAAATAATTGCACATGCGATAGACTGGGGAATTTTTATATAAGTTAGTTCTAGGAAAATCCAGGTAAAACATTTTCCGTTGTCTTGTGTTGCTACGATTTATAGAAAATGGCAGTTGTGATAATATATCAGGACAATCTATACTATTATTCAAGAGTTTATAAAGGTAAACAAGGCAGACCCTTATACGTCGGTTCTTTAAGGATAATCTATTAAACAAACTCAAGAGGTTACCATGATCATATCCCTGGTTGGGATAGTATCCAAACCTTTTCAAAAACGTATACTTTAAGAATTTGCGTTGCACTCTCTCAATTGATTTACACCACACTTCATACTGGGGTGACCAGATTATGCTACCATACTCCAGTTTAGGCAACACAAGACTGTCAAATAATTTGAGGCATATGTCAACACTGAAGTGCTTGGTGGATCTGACAATGAAACCCATAATTTTGTGTGCCTCATTAATCTTTGTTACAATATGATCGGTGAAGCTCAGACCATTATCAAATAAGACACCCAAGTCTCTCTGAAGGGAGCAGTTCTCCAATATAACATTGTTGATTGTATAGCTCTCGGTCAGGACTTGTTTCTTGAGGGAAAACGTCATACACGAGCACTTATTGGTATTAATGTTGAAACCATTAACAGAGCACCACTCAACCACACTGTCCAGATCCTCCTGCAAACATTCACAATTGTCACGAGATAAAACCTCCAGAAACAGCTTAAAATCATCGGCGAACAACAATGCCTTTGAGCACCTGACAACTCTACACATGTCATTCATAGCGACCACAAACAGTAGGGGCCCTAGATTGGATCCCTGGGGAACTCCGGATGTACTAGTATATACGTTCGATTTTGCACCCTTAACCTCCACATACTGTTCCCTATCAGCCAAGTACGAAGCAATCAAAAGAATCAAGTTTTCAGAAACATTTGCGCTACGCAGTGACCGAATTATGACACTGTGTTTTATCTTGTCAAAAGCCTTCTCCAGGTCTGTGAAGATTACATCCACTTGTGATTGATTATTTATAGCCTCATGAAGGCATTGTGAGAAGACCAAAAGATTCGTCATGGTAGACTTTTTTGGAAGGAATCCATGTTGAGAGTTGCAAAGGTACATTTTCGCCTCCTCATAGATTCTATTAAAAAGGACAATTTCAAATACCCTAGATACAGCATTAATAATAGAGATTGGACGATAGTTTACAATTTCCTGTCTACCTCCACATTTATGTACTGGAATAACTTTACTTAGACGCCACGTCTTGGGGTAAATTGAAGTGTGGAAACTGAGATTAAACAAAAAGACAAGGGGCCTCAACAGTAGCTCACCACAGCCCTTAATTATGTAACCGGGGAGACCATCTGGACCAATGGCTCTATTACCCTTAAGCTTTTTAATCGCCATGCGCACCTCATCGTTGGTAATAGGAAGTACGCAGAAATGATCTTTGGGGACACATTCACCAACATCAAGGGTCTCCACGGGAGAGAACACAGCACTAAAATATTCAGCGAACCCATCAGCAATAGTCGCTGCACCCGCAAAGCGGTCATCATTATAGTTAACCTCAGATGGAATATCAGAGTTACTTCTCTGAGCCTTAATATAGGACCAGAAGAATTTTGGGTCTTCATTCAAGCTATTCTCAACTCGTGCCAAATAGCGGGTATAGGAGGTTTTAATTCTAATTTTGACTATACGTCTGGCGTCTCTGTACTTGTTAAACCAATAAGAAGACTGAAGCCTTTTATACTTTCTAAAATATGTTTCTTTTTTCTTAATCAGCCTTATAATCTCACCATTGTACCAGACAGGGAACATACGGCCTACCTGGGTAGAGAATGGTACACATTGGAGAAATATGTTATGAAAGATATCGTAAAACCTAGTTAGTGCCTCATCGACATCAACACACTCGAGAAGTTCCTCCCAATTCTGATCACACAGAAGATTGTATAATAGGTTGAAATTTGCTTTTTTAAAGTTAAATTTTTTAATAGGCATTTGCCTACATTCACTACAATCATTACCGCGATCAAGCATTACAGCCAGGGCAGGGTGATACTGATCGATTGGCAGCGGTGGATCATCATCAATATCCACTCTGCAATTCTGCAAGAGGGGACTAACAAGTACTAAGTCAAGAAGCACACCAAATACATTTTTAATATCATTAATTTGTGAAAATCCAGTAAAGGATAAAAAATTTTTTAGGTCGCAGTTGTACTCATTGACAACATTATTTACATAACCATGTAGATTAAAGTCACCCAGAACTATACAATCACAGTCAACAATATTCGTTTCAATGCAGGTATAAAATCTTCTGTAAACATCAACATTACTATTGGGTACAAAATAAACAACTATTACATATACAACATTACCGTGGTCAAGATTAATTTTTACACAAATTGCTTCAAGATCGCGGTCAAATATGTCACATTCATTGGCGACAATGCCTTCTTTAACCGCAATAAGGACACCACCCTGCTTTTTGCCGGTTAAAACACGACTGCGATCTTTTCAAAAAATATTTCTATTACAGTTAAATTCAGAATTGTAGACGGAGTCATTCAGCCACGTTTCAGTAAGGGCTACTAAATCTGCATCATTATTTAACAAACTACATTTTAATACATCTAATTTTGTTTTGATACCTCTACAATTCTGATAAGAAATCAATACCTTAATTAAGTTATTTCTATTGGGTCGTTGTCTATTAAAAAAACCGAGTTATTTAAACCACTATTATCACTTTGAGAGGCATTATCGGCGGCCAGTGACACAACATCGACCACATTTGAAGCTTTCAGCATATCTAACTTAATCTGTCTGAGATTGGTCACTGACTTTCTTGTGTGATATGTACTCACTATATTTTTTAAGTAATATGATAACTTTATTTTACCCTTTATATTTAAATAATAACTATTATATTTAAAGTCTTTTATGGAAAACATTCTATGCAAATCAAGAACATCAATATTATTTGTGAAATGTTTCAAGCTGGAGGTGACATTGAGAAGCTTATAATTTACAGTTTCAATATAATGCGATGTACCCATACAAGAATAATTTACAGGAATAGTACAAATAATTACAAATAATTAATTAACAATTTAATTTTACTCTTACCTTCAGGTCTATTGTAATTTTATTTATATATATATATCTACATTTGAATACTGAAATTTTGTAAAGTAATTGTTTTAGAATTATTTATTATACATTTTGACTTATGTAAACAACTATGTTGTGTTAACATGAATAAAGATATGACTATGACTATGACTATGACTATGACTATGACTATATACATAACTCTATAATATATAGTAATGGTAGTTTCTTAAGTTGGAATCCTTTTCCTTTACTTCTTTTTAGTTGTAGGGATTTCTTTTCGATTACTTGGTTGGAAGTTTTTTGTTTGAACTCTTTTATTTGTTTGTGTTTATTTTATTGCTGTCTTCAAGATTTTTGATTTTTGTATTTTTATGAATTTTGAAAAGATTTTGATTGAATAAATTCAGAAATTGAGTTGTGTTTAAATCTGTTAAGGAGGGAGCCAATCTCTTGGGTATTTATGTTTATCGTTTTCGTGCGAGTGTATGTGAGATTCTGCAATTAGTCTATTTGGTGAATTGTCTGTTCTGCTATAGTATTTTGTTATTATTTTGTCTGTAAATTGTTTGAGTGTGTCAATTTTTAGGTCTAGATGCAATGCATTGTTCATCATGTACATTGGTGCCCCCACCATTACTTTTAGAATTTTATTTTGTACTCTTTGTACTTTTAACATTTTGGTCTTATTTACGGTACATAACAATAGGTAATAATAATATAACACAAAAAATTATTTATTATTATCTATCTATTTAGTTCGTGTAATCGGCTAAATGTTGAAAGTGACCACCATTCATTTGAACATATAGTCGATAAACCTTCTTTTATTTATCTAAACCTTTATTAAGCCAGTTATTTGTATTGTTTATTTCCCTCCTAATTTCTTCTTTAATTATATAACTATAGTCGTTTTGTCTGAAATGAATTTCATTTTTTAAATGACTCCACAAAAATGTATCTAGAAGTGTAAGATCTGAACTATTAGCTGGCCATATAATTGTCCCGTATCTTCCAATCCATCTTCGATATTTGTTATTAGGGTAGTCCCTAACTCAAGCAACATTATGGGGAGGCGCTCCATCTTGTTGCAATATAATTTGGATCGCTTCGTTAAGTGGCATATTATCTATAAGTTCTTCTACATCTTCTCTTAAAATCCTTAGGTATCTATCGCCAGTCATTGAACCTTCATAAAATATAGGGCCTAGAATTTTATTTCTTCCAATTCTACACAAAACATTTATAGAACGTCGGCCAGAACGTTTAATTTCAAAATATTTTTCCCGCTTTTCTATAGACCAGTAATGTCAATTTCTTCTGTTGGGTACCCCTGCTGTTGTGAAAGATGATTCGTCGATACCATTATAATATAAATAGACGTCTAATTCTTCATCTTGGCTTAATTAGTATTTCCCTTTTCGCTGTAAGGATTTATTTCTTTGAAATAATATATAAATACGTTTAAATGCCTTTTTAGATGGTGCGTGTCTATTGCCATCTTCTCTATGGATTTCCATACATTCACGTCTTGCTTGAGCTGCATTTTTAATATTTTTAATATATAAAGAACAATTTGAAATTTTTCGTCTTCAGAAAACACTAAACAGTTTTACTATTTAATTTTTGCCGAAATCAAGCATTAAAGATATCCTTAATGTCATATTTAAACAAAAGACAAGACGATTCATAACAAGATGGCGATGCACGGCCAACTAAGTCAAAATTTAGTTCTTGGCGTAGTTTGGGCCAAATAATAAACATAACTATGGTATAATATACAGGGTGTCCCATTTTAAAAAAACATAACTTTATTTCCCCATACTTATTTGGGACATCCTGTATAAATTTCAATAGGCGTAGATAATTCTCCAGAAAATATCCTACAACTTTTGAATTTAACACTTTTTTCTAAAACCTGAAGTAAGAGTTAATGGGGGGTGACATTTATAATGGACCACCCGGTACCTATGCTTGCACTTCTTAAGTAAATTATTTCTGTATATCCTGAAGCTGTTCTCGAACTTTGGTGTAAAGTTTGTTAAACATTTGTTCAATAATACTTAGTTTTTAAGATATGTAAAGTTTATAATTTTTTTTCATTTTTAAATTTATGTTTTTTGTTTTTAAAGATAATTAAATAGATCAAGCAACAGTTTTTTTATTTCCCATAAAACAAATTTGTTGTTAAGTGAATAAATCTGCAGAGTGGTTCTATTTTCCAGCTATTTGACACCTTCAATTTTTTTTCTCAATCCCAGTTGATTAAAAATTATGTTTTTTTTATTCCTTGCCTTCTTGATAACTTAAGATTTTCGGTTGGACAAGGCAGAACACAGTACACTGCCTCACAAACCAGAAGGTATTTAATACTTTACGAGAAACATCATCCATGCTTGAACATATTAGGTATATAGGTATAGACCAAAGTAGAAGACATCCAAGTAATGTTAGTAGGATTCGAAACATACATATTTAAGTTAGGTGAGAGTTTATTATTTAACAATCTATCCAACTTTATGTTCACAATTTGATTGAACCCAAGTTTGTGGGTATCCCTAATCCAGCCTATCCATGAACTTTCAATACATACGTTCGATATTTACTTTTGTATCCCAGTTATGATGATATCCCAATGTAATCCATCTAAGTTTATTTAATAATAAAACGTTATTGTTTTGGCACACGTCCCACCACTCCTTATTGTCAGGTACAAGATTTGCTGAATCGATATTTGATTTGTTTGGCTTCTTGGAGTAATCTCGAAGACATCTAACAGTCCAGTACCTCTGGCCAAGCGTTGTAAATGGATTTTTTATGAATATAAGTCCTAAAATTAAAACATGTTTATAGTTAAGGGTCATACAAGGTGCCGGGGACCTAGTTACCTGGTCGATCAACAATTTCATAAACCTCCCATGATTTTATGGATTTAAATCCAAAAAAACTTTGACCTTCTTCGGTATTGATGTCGATTTTGTGAACCTAGTAGTAAATATAATAAAATACAAATTAGAAAAGGAATGATTTTGCTATTTTCAAACAGATACAGGCCTTCTGCATGTACATACCTTATAGCTCATAGAATCCGTTATTTTGTTAAAGTCCAGCACTCGCGCTAGATCTGGAGTTGGATTTTTTGATTTATAATACTTAAAACTGTCTTTAAACATTCTTAATTTAGAAAGTATACCTACCAAATAATATCAACAAAATAAAAACATTTAAGTGAGGTTAACTTCACAGAACAATAAAGGTTAGTTCAGCCTCGTTTACAAAAGTAGTGACAGAAGACAGAAGAAAAATTCGTCGATATTTTCTTGGCGGATATTTGAAATTGACCAATCAGAGCATTATTCGCAATCCGGATTTTGGGTTTGTGTCTCGATTGCATTGATTCTAGTGGCATTTTTATGAACTAATCTTTATTGTTCTGTGATTTTTATTTTGCAAGTGAATGGAAATGGAACAGACCTAAACGTCAAAAGTCAGCTGACTAGTCCCGTGAAAATTATTTCCGAGTTTTTCGTGTATTCTTCTAAAATAAAATGTCTTCAAGGGATAGATTGCCTATTTTTCCTTCCAGAGGGTAAATATTTTTGATTCGTTAATGCATTACTTGTAAACGGGCGCTATTTTTTTCTAAAAAACTCAATATTTGAGGATTTCCTCTACTGTGTCTTGTGATTGAAAAAGGAGTGGTACAGATATTTTATGTATTTGTTTTAAGGGCCCAAATGTTAATGAAAGCTAGGCTGAAGGGGGCTCAGAGAGGACACAGTCTATTAAAGAAGAAAGCAGATGCTTTGCAAATGCGATTTCGTATGATTTTAGGAAAAATTATAGAGGTTCGTTAACAAACTATAATTAGCAAAGAAATATAGCAACTAATATGTTTTAGACGAAAACCTTGATGGGCGAAGTTATGAAAGAAGCTGCTTTTTCACTGGCAGAAGCCAAATTCACAACGGGAGAATTCAACCAAGTTGTATTACAAAATGTCACTAAGGCCCAGATCAAAATAAGGACCAAGAAAGACAATGTAGCTGGTAAGTTGTTAAGATGGTGTATAGAATGTATATAAAGTAATATTTTGAACATATTTATTTTGCTTTCAGGTGTCACTCTACCAGTTTTTGAATGTTACCAAGATGGTACAGACACGTACGAGCTAGCCGGATTGGCTAGAGGTGGCCAACAGTTGACCAAACTGAAGAAAAATTACCAAAGCGCTGTTAAGCTGTTGGTTGAATTGGCTTCTCTGCAGACTTCTTTTGTTACTTTGGATGAGGTGATTAAAATTACAAACAGGAGAGTAAATGCTATTGAACATGGTACGTAAACCTATATAATAAGGGCCATTTGTGGTCTATTTTGCCCTAACTGAAGAGTGAATTTATACCAAATCAACCCGAGTGTTAACAACACTATTTTGGATTTTGAGAATTTTTGGTACAGTTGTTTTAAGTTTAGAAAAACTCAGAAATCTAAAATTGCAGATTTTTTTGACCAATGGTTTTTTTCTTTTGTTTTTTGAATATCAAAAAATTCACCAATTTTGTTCTTATAAATCAAATATCTTGAGACAGGTACTTACACCAGGAAAGATCTTTAAATTACCTTTTATATGAAGTATCACATGACCTACTTTTTGTATTTTTAAAAATACCTACCTACTTTTCTAATTGCACATACAGGTGATTTATCACCTAGGTGCATAACACATAATGTAAGAACATCAAACAATGTCATTGTATTAGTATTATTTTTGTGAAGTGTATTTACTTATTTCAATAAATAAATGTACAAATAAATCTAAGTACATTTCTTAACTTTATTTTTTTTGAAAAATTGTATTTTTTCTGTCTTGGTAAAGAGACCCGCCAAACTTTAAGATGGAGAAATGATGGGTTCAGTATGAAAGAAAATATTTAAAATATCATTTCATAGCAAAATATTAAAATAATACGTACAATTTATTTAATTTTAAGTTTTTCCAAGAGTAGAACAACCCCAAAATCATCCAAATTGAAGATAGTGAAAACAAAAGGTACCTACCTTCTTTGGTTGAATTGACCTAGAGTCCCTTGTGTATTGTATAATTTTAGTAATCATTCCAAAAATTGAGAACACCTTATCATACATCATATCTGAGCTGGACGAAATAGAAAGAGAAGAATTCTACCGTCTAAAAAAGATCCAAGATAAGAAGAAGATCAACAGAGCAAAAGACGAAAAGGCCAAGGCGGCCCTCAAAGCGGCGGGACTGATGTCAGACACACAGCAAGCAACGGCTAATATTTTGGATGAGACGGATGAGGATATTTTGTTTTAATGTAAGAAACGATTTATTAAGAGCCCTGTAAAGTGGAAACTGCCGACAACTACTAATTTCGACTTTATAGGGATCTTCCGAGGGATCTTCAATTTATATTTCCAATTTGCAAAAAAAATTTGATGATCCTTGATATTTTGTCATGTTAGTTACAAAACTTGTAAAAATGTATTTTTTCAATAAGTAAAATCACTTTGTCTCTCAAAATCTTCACAAGTGATGCTTTTAAAATTGTGTATCCTTAGATGGGTAACATTAAAAACTACTCCAAAACAGTCCATTAAAAATGGTTTTAATTGTAAATTAGGTGCGGAGTTAATTACACAGTTAAGTTTGTTCTGCTGATCAACATTCCGCCATCAAGTTTTGGCTATTTTAGAAAAAAAAATATTTTATGGATTTGGTTAATATTTTTAGTTACCATTCCTATGTTGATTAAATAAATCCAATCCGTGATGACTATGTTGGTTAACTTTTGATGTACTAGGTGTCTACGTGTCTACGAAATCATTGCAGAGGTACATAGTCTACATAGCACCACAGTGTTATGTTGAAACATGTTTTATTCAAATTTTGCTTACTGCTGTTTTAGCACCGACCTGTGTGTACCTGGACAGTGCCGTAAATAACACTTTGACTTAGACCTTACGTCTCAGTGCTGCCAAGTGGACGTCTAGTCTATAGTTTAAGAAAATCTTTCTCGCTAGGAGAAACTCGTCACATCATAATGTTCACATTATATGGTTTTGTTCTCTCACATGCAGAGTTCCGTATTCTCGAGCATATCAATGTTACAGCAATGTTGACAGATGGAAATACTATTATGTCAAATTAATACAGGAGCCAATATTTGAGGGTAGCACAATTTACAAAGCATTTCCTATGGCCAGTTTGTTAATACACCTGTCAAAAAGTGTAAGGCAATGAATTGGCATGCAGGATCTCTCAATTTAACCCTCACTGATATGACTTTATTTAAATTAGTCAACTTTTAATTCCCATAATACAGCTATCACCTGAAACAGGATAATCTTTTATATAGGTATGTGAGAGAATGAGGTAAATTTATTTTTGAGTTGTTGAGTTTTATAAATCTGTCCTGTAAAACTTCGTTATTATCCATTGTTGAACTCTACAGAAGACAACAATAATTACATGTTATAAGTTGGTCTCATGGACTTACCCATAAACTAATATTGGAGGTCACAATATAAATCAAATTGTTATTCTATGAGAAAATAAACACTTTTTATTTTAATTCCACCTATATTTGAAACTTAAGAATTATGTTCACAAAGTTCAACTAGTTTGGCTGTCATTATAGCTTTTTCAATTAATCGATTTAAAATAAAGATGTATAAAATACAGAAATTCTGGTTTTCCTATCAATTATCTATAAGTAGGGTAGGTACTTAAATGGATTTTGTAAATGTGATTTATTCAGGTCTTTTTGGTCAGTATTTTTAAGTTTATTTATATCGAGGGATTGCAACAAATCTAATTTAATATTTAATACCTTTATTATCATTTGGTAATTTTGGTTAAACTTATGATTGCATTCAAATCACTTATTAGAATGCAATCATTACCAAATTATTCACACTGAAAATAATAATAATAATAATAATAATAATAATAATAATCTTTATTGCCGACAAAATCATAAAAATGACAATAGCAACGTCACGAACTGTTACCTAATGTAAACATTTACAGGCAGAGAAAGTGAACTTCTCAACATGAAGCTGACATGCACGAATTTTAAAATGTAAAAAATAAGAAAAACACTAAATATCTGTTTTTGAAATTTAGATTAACATGTAAAAGTTTTAAAATATTAAAATTACACTAAATATAAAACTGTTAAATTTACAATTTTTTTTTTTTTTTTTTTATTTATTTAATATCTATATATTTGGAATAATATGCAGAAGTGAGTACGAGACGACACATACTACGAATTAAAAATCAAATTTAAAAGAGTAATAGGCTTTTTGCATAACAAAAGCTCTAACTTCGTTCTTAAAACCTTGCAGGCTCTGAATTTGTTTTATGCTATTGGGAAGTATGCTGTATGCTTTTATGGCTCTATACTGTGGCCCCCTTTCAAAGAAAGCGGAGCTATGTGCAGGAATGCTAAGCGCATTTCTGTTCCTTGTTAGGATGGGCATGCCTTGTGCGTACATATCCCGATTTGTATTAAAGAGTTCAGGATATTTCTTCACGAAGAGAACTAGCGATAGGAAATACAAGGATGGCACAGTCAGAATACCCAGTTGGATAAAAAATGGTTTGCAAGAGGTCATAGGGTGCAGACCGCAAATACAGCGCACAATCCTCTTCTGCGCCTTAAATACATCTACTGCGCTCTTTCCCGAGCCCCAGAATAAGATTCCATAATTTATTATTGATTGTACATGAGACTTGTAGAACAACATTATGGTGTGCAAGAATAACTGGTCTCTAAGCCTTCGAATCAATCCACATAGGCTGTTAAGTCTGCCTTCTATAGTACTTACCTGATTCTCCCATGTGAGACATGAGTCAAGATGAATCCCCAGGAACTTTATGTGATTTATGACAGGAATTGATTTCTTGTTTAATGTTACATAGATAGACTCGTTCGTTGCAGACAATTTGCCAAATGTCATCAGTCCCGTTTTTTCCACATTCAGTTTGAGTTGATTGTTGCTACACCATTTCCTCGCCTGTTCCGCAGCCGCCGAAGAGCCAACTGACAGATCCCCCAAGCAAGACTCAGATAGCATCACCGAGGTGTCGTCCGCATATTGGCAGATCACACCTGCCTGCACATCGTCACCAAGGCCGTTTACATATAGTAGGAATAGGATTGGCCCCAAAATAGACCCCTGTGGTACACCCTGTGTCAGCGCAGTTGAATTTGAGTTGAAATGCCGCCCCTCGCATGAGATGGAAACTGTTTGCTCCCTATCAGTCAGATACGATCTTATCAGCGCCGCACAGGTGCCGCGAATACCATACCTGTCAAGTCGCTGCATCAGTATGTCATGGTTGATTGTGTCAAAGGCCTTCGAGAAATCAAAGTACAGCCCTGCAACTTTTTGATCTTTATCAATTTGATCCACTATGAACTCTATAGCCTTATAAATAGCCAGCTCAGTAGATTTTTTCGGTCTGAAACCGTACTGAATGTCAGTAAAAATGTTATACGCTTCAATGAAGCTCATCAGCCTGCTGTAGATAGATCTCTCGAATACCTTGGACACAGATGGCAGTAACGATACTGGCCTATAGTTATTTATATTTTGAGAGTCGCCCTTTTTAAGCACGGGGATCACCTTAGCCTTTTTAAGTGCATTGGGGAAAGTACCTGTCTGGAAAGAAAGATTTACAATATGGTTGAGAGGCCTACTTATTGAGTTTGCCACATACTTAAGGATATATACTGGTGTTTCATCGAGCCCTGAAGAGAATTTATTTGGAAGGTTCATGATTAGATTGAAGATCTCCTGATCACTAGTAGGGTTAAGAAAGATGCTTGCATGGCAAGTTTTGTCCGTAACAGGAAAGGAGTTTTTGTTAATTTGTGTTGCAGCTAGTTCAAACTGTTTAGAGAAAGCCCTGGCTGTTTCAGTAGGATCACTAATAATCAGTCCGTTCTCTTGTTTTAATTTAATGGTTTTAGAGGATTTATTTTTGTTTATTTGTAAATTTAACAAGGTCCAGGCTGATTTACCCTTATTTTTTGAGTTTGCTATTTTATTATCATTTATCGACTTCTTGTAGTCAGATAAAAAGTTCTTGTATTTTTCCTCTCAACTTTATATTGTTGATGTACAATTAACGAATTTGTTTGTTTATACCATACGTATAGATCTTTAATAAATTTAGAGTAGTTTTTAATTTCTGTACTTACCCATGAGTTCCTGTGGGTTTTGACTCTGGCTGTTTGCATAGGAAATGCTAGATCAAAATAATAGTAAAATATACGAGCGAATGTGTTGTATTTCCGGTCTACACCCTCTGCACTGATAACATCAATCCATGTTTCATTTTCCATGTAACGTATAAAGTTGTGAATGTTTTGTTGGGTAAAGAAACGTTTCCTACTGTACTGAACTCGGTCATCCCCATTGACAGTCTGAAAAGTAAATAGTTGACCAAAGTGATCAGAAATGTTAGTTTTATATATATTGCAATGTGATTCTTCCATGTTAAAGTTTGTGAAAATATTGTCAATTTGGCTACAAGAGGCTGAGCCAACCCTTGTTGCCCCGTCAACACGCGCTGTTAACCCATAACTTAAAAGAATTTGGATCAAGGCATGTCCTACATTATCAGAGCCAGCAAAGTTTATATTAAAATCACCACAGATTATTAACATTCTATGCGCTCTATACAATTTCTGTAGTAAAATCTGAAAATTATGAAAAAATATATCCAAGTCACCTGAAGGCGACCTGTAAATGCAAACAATAACAATATTCTTATCAACAACAGTATACTGAGATGCGCAAAACTCGAAAGTGTTTCTCAATAGGAACAATATCAATATTATATGTAGTAACCTGTAAGTTTCTTTTGCTAAAGATAGCTGTACCCCCACCCCGGAAAACAGACCTTGCACAAAAGCATTGCAATGTATAATCCTCCAAATGGACAGTTTTAATATCCTCATCTCTCAATTAGATTTGTTGGATTCCCCCGAAATAAATAAACCTAAAGATACCAACCGCTTATTGAATTGTCAAACCTGAATAAATCACCTATATTAAATCTATTTTAGTACCTACCATAATTAATTATAGATAATTGTTAGGAAAACCAAAATTTATACATGCATGGTTACTTTTAAATCTTTTAGTTTTGAAAATGCTACAGTGTTCGCAAAACTAGTTGAATTTTGTTAAAAATAATTCTTAAGTTTCAAATATAGTCCATAAGGTAAATAGTTTGTTTACTGTCTCATAGAATTTAGTTGTAAAATTCCACCAAGTAAGGGCATAGTCATTAGTCAGTTCATCAAATTGTTATCTCTTATTCTTTATCACTTGTTCTCATTTGCCAAACAGAATTGGTCTGACCCATGATTCCAAAAAGTCATACAATTGGTATTCTAAATATAAATTTGAAGACGTTTTAAAAGGTTGCGTCATTGTATTAAAAGTTACGAAAATACCTATATTAGGGCCGTATTTTTTATTTTACAATGAAGAAAATAATCTTCAGGAAATACTCTACAAAATTAGTACTTACTTATTGAGTTTATGGCAAGAATACCCAGAATTATTATTGGCAAGGTTTACCAATAACCTTAGGTTAGGTATGCAGTGCCCCCTGGGATTTTATCAATGACAATACTACTGTCAACCAAAAATTTAAAATCTTTATAAACACCCTAGAGAAAGCATATTTTGAATCATTCCCAGAAAAAACATATGTCGTAAGATCTGACCAATCTTGTAATATCTCATGGTTTAATAATGATCTTAGGGAAATGCGGAATAATCTAAATTTTTTACATGAGCTCAAAACACAGTATAGTATTCCAGATATAGAAAATCTATATAAAAACCAACAAAAAAAATATAGACAATCTATAAATGAGGCTAAAATCAGGGCAAATGATAACTTAATCCGCACTTCCACCAACCCTAATAAGGCCATGTGGCAAATAATAAATAAACATCGACAAAAGACCCAGGAAACCCAGACCGTACCCTCACCCAGCCCAAATCAATTCAATGACTTTTTTTCTAATATAACAGACCATGTGATTCGTAGTATTCCGGATACAGATACGGACCCCTTAACATACCTAAACAACGTCACTAAACCTCAGACAGCCTTCTCGTTCGCGGAGGTAAGTTTTAATAATATAAGGGAAATCTTGGATCAGCTAAATAACAAACAAAGCCGGGACATATATGGTCTTAATATAAAGCTTATAAAATCTGTTAAAAATGAAATACTTGCTCCACTGACCAAATTGATCAATCTGTGTTTAAGAAATGGTGTGTTCCCAGATGTTCTTAAGGTTGCATGTGTAACTCCTATCTTTAAAAAGGGGGATCGAGAACAACCTGAAAACTACAGGCCAATATCGCTTTTGCCTGTGATTTCCAAAATTCTGGAGAAATGTATGGCTATTCAAATGGTAGATTTTTTCAATACCGAAAATGTTTTTTCCCCCAGTCAATTTGGATTTAGGAAGGACAGAAATACAGTTCATGCCGTGATGGATCTTGTATCTGCCATTCTGGATGCTTTTCGCAGGAAGCAGTATGAGTCTGTCATATTCTTGGATTTGAGCAAGGCCTTCGACTGTGTTAACCATGGTATCCTCCTCCGCAAACTTGAATATTATAACTTTAACTCTAAAAGTGTGGAATTGATACGTTCATATCTGGAACACAGACGTCAAGTAGTGAGGGTGGCTGGGGTGTCTTCAGCAATGAGTCAAATCAAAATAGGGGTGCCCCAGGGGTCAATTCTGGGACCCATACTATTCTTAATATATATCAATGACCTTCCTTTTAGCGATATAATTTCTAAATATACCCTCTTTGCTGATGACACCACTGTCTCTCTTGCTGCTGATACGTTGGGAGGCGCGTTGGAGGCTTCCAGGTTGGCACAGGATAGGGCAGAACACTGGTTTTGTTCTAACAGGCTGCTGCTGAACGCGGATAAGACCCGGATGGCGATTTTCTCCCTTAGAGAGCTACAGGGTGCACCAAATGTGTCGTCAGTGTCATTTCTAGGTGTGGTGCTGGATCCGGAATTGCGGTGGAATGAACATGTTGGTGCCCTTGCAAAGAAGCTAGCCAGGAGCATTTATCTTCTTCGACAGATCTCTCAGTGTGTCTCCTCTGATGTAAGACGAACAACATATTTTGCAGTTTTTCACACTCACATTAACTATGCAATCCTTGCATGGGGACATTCGGCAGGGTGGCGAAGAGTTTTTGGACTGCAGAGGAGGGCTGTTAGGGTGATATCTGGTTTGGCCTATAGAGAGGATTGCAGGAATACTTTCATTAATTTGAAAATCTTAACTGTGCCTTGTTTGTATGTGTTTGCGTGCCTGGTGTATGTGAGACAGAATCTCGATTCGTTTTTGACGCATCAGGATGTGCATGAATATAGTACCCGAGCCAGGGGTAATCTGGTTCCTGCTTACCAGCGCCTGCGAAGGTGTCAGGATGGCCCGGGGTATTGGGCGATCAAGTGCTTTAACGCATTGCCTGTTAGGATAAGAGAGTTGCCACTCTCAATGTTTAAGAGCCGTGTTAAAAAGTTCCTTACTAGTCATGCTTTCTACTCCCCTGAGGAGTACTTCAACTCAAATTTTAATCTGTTGTAAGCTGTAATAGTCTTTGTAATAGTGTTTTTAATTGATTTTATATATTTTCGTATATTAATTGTTAGTCTGGACGTTATTATTGTTTATAGTCCATATTTTAAATTTGTAGTAATGATTAATAGGTAGTATAGTAATAATTTTTATTTCCAAATTTTATATTCAAATTTTTTGACGTGTGTAAACATTTGTATGTATTGACATAAATAAATTATTGATTGATTGATTGATTGATTGATATGAATGTACCTCTAGGTACCTAACCTAAACCTAAAGGTATTGGTAACTATCCTGAACTTACCTTTTGATCAGATTCATTTGTACCTAACCTAAACCTAAAGCTATTGGTAAATCTAGGTTTTTAACTTAACGATTATTTCCAGCCTGCCAATTAAACTTTGAATTTGGCAATCGATTGTTGCAGTGGTAAATTAAATGAGCGACCTTCCAGGGGACGGTACTGGTACAATTTTTGGTCGGGTTAGAACAAACCTAATGATTTCGTTGACACCCGATATATTAAAGTACATAATAATGTATCAAATAATATAAGTTAATAAGGTATAATGTAAGTTGTCAACAGTGTTAAGAAGTGTTATAAACGCCGGTGTAGAAGGTTGTTAACATTTAATTAAATTATACTACAAACCTAAAAAAGGAATTTTACGTAAATTGCTACAAAAAAAAATAATAGCTACTAGCTACGCAATTGAAAGCTCATTTAACATGAGATTTAAACGCTGTCGATGTATACGGACTTTTCTACTAAGCGGTATAGTACTGTACTACGAGACGACACCGACGTCGCATCACAACACGGTGATTGTGAATTGCACTTGGCCCATTAACGTTAAGTTTAGTTAGTAGAAAAGTTTAGGCATCCATTGAGGGCTTAAAAAGTTAACACAGGATGAGTTTTCTGTTGGGTGTATAATATTTTTTGGTTATTGTTTGTCTTTAATGGTGTCATATAGTGCAGTATTCTTTTATTTTAAATAAATGTTATAAGAAAGTAGCTAAGTGTTTAACTTAACTTAATTCTAGTTTTGTTGATAGGGTATTGGTGTTGCGCAGAGTGGGATTGATTTAGTGATGGGCAAGCGTAAGACCATCTTGAACTTCTGTCTTGCACATGGGGTCCTATATAGTCTTATGTTTGTAGAAGATTAGATGTCTTGTAGAGTTGAGACTATAGTCTGTTGCTTAATGCAATTTCAATTTCAATTCTTTATTCATGTTAATATTACATACAGCAATTCACGTATGTCAAAATATAGAAATTTTCAAAAATTTAAAAACTATAAACTTATACGAAACATACTACACAATACTACACATTAAAATCAAAATTTAAAAATCAAAGTACTTACACAGCCAATAAATCTTATACACAATGTTATTAATATAATATAATTCACGATAAAATTTTTTGTTAAGTATTTCACACAAAGTAAATTTAAAGTAAGGTCAGTGGCCTATTGGACAAGTTACAAAAGGATCTCAATAATTACATAGTAAAATAGGATAATTGAACGTCAGACAGATTAAAAACAGACTTATACAATAAAAATAAAATGTATACTTAACAAAACAACATTTAAGCTTACAATTCTACCATTCAGAGTTCAAGAAATCATCCACTGAATAGAATGCTCCGTTAAGCAAGTAGGATCCTATACTACTTTTGAATTTAGGAAGTGGCAAATCTTTTAGATTCCGTGGCACTTTATTCATAAAGTGGATGCCCAGGTGGCCTGGACCATTCTGGCAGCGTTTCAACCTCCAGTACTGAGGCACAAGGTTTTGTTTGTTTCTTGTATTGTACGTGTGTATAGAGTCATGACTTGAATATTCATTCAGGTGAGTCTTTACGTGACAAAGCGTTTCGAAAATAAAGAGTGATGGAAGTGTCAAGATCTTGTTCGTCATAAACGCATTCCTACAGTCATCCCTGTAACCCAGACCAGCAACCAGCCTCACAGCCCTTCTCTGTAGATGAAATATTCTACTGGCACTTGGAGCATGACCCCATGCTACTATGGCATAGCTTATGTGCGAGTGACAGAGGGAGAAGTATGCCTGTCTTAAGACCCTCTGGGACACGCACTCAGTCAGATTCCGTAGAACAAATATATTCGTACTAAGTTTTTTGGAAAGCTGCTCTGTGTGTATGTCCCAGCGAAGTCTGCAGTCAAGGTGCAATGCGAGAGAGTAATAAATCATTATTGAACTATAAAACTTCGCTGTATTGCATAGGTGTAGTCCAATCATTATTATTATCAGGGGTCCCTAGATCGGGTAGCTAGAGGCACAGGTAGTTTACCTACATGTGCCTCACTGTTTCAAAAATTTGAAATGTTTAATTACTTTGCGGGAGTTGTTGGAAAACTTCGTTCTTGAAAATGGCTAGTGTTTCTGAATTTGTTGCTGAGAAACGGATTAGTAAAACTGCTCTTTCTAAAAATGAGAAAATTATTATTCTCAATGTATTCAAAGCTCTTCGCCACCAAAATTCAACATCGGAGTTACAAAAATAGTTGAAATGTATTCGAATATGACTGGAGTCGGACAGTCAACAATATACCGACTTGTGCACGAGGATAAACGCGGCCCCATCACTCCCATCAGGTCACCAAAGAGAAGAGAAGTACAGGAAGAAAAGAAACTTACAAATGAGGATGAAAAGACTGCCATCAGAAGAGTCATACACTCATTTTACTTAAAAAAAGAAATACCTACCTTGGACAAAATAATGTCTGAAATGAAAAAAGATTATTTCATTCTACCCATGGGTAAGAAGAAACTATGGAAAACTTTGAAGAAAATGAATTTTTGTTATGAAAAAATTCAAAAACAGTGGATTGTGAAAAATGAAGTAAGTGCGCCGAACATGTGATTAAAATAAAAGAAACAATGTGGGAAGCTAATAACATGCTAGAAAGCACTGTAGAGCGCCTTATTATTTCTCTGGAACCCAAGGACGATACTTCATCGGACTACTCGGAAACTAATGACTAAAATTTAAAAATTAAGTTGTATTGTACACAGTAGATTTTTTTTATAAATATTAATATTTATTCCAATTTATCTACTTAATATTAGAATAATTAATATCTTAATTATCTGCCTAACTCTATAATTATAATCAAGTATAATTATTATTACACTTATTTTATTTATTATTCTAATAAACTACCTGTAGTAACGCCGTTGTTACATTACTTGCATTGACCAAACTCGTATTTCTATTGTATGCAAATTAGGGTGACCCTAATTTAGTACCGAATCGGGGTGTGTAGGTCTTAAATATGGAATTTTTAAAAACTCATTGCAATTTACCTGAAATTTACAATGCAACCTTTAAGTTGTTTGTTTGTTAACCCTGGTTAGTGGGTCCCGTCATTGCAAATTAACCTTCCTGATAATGCTTTGGAGGTTTTAGCGGATTGTATAAATCATTCCTTTGAGACGGGAACCTTTTTATCCGGTTTAAAAATCGCTACTGTTATACCTTTGTACAAGGGAGGGGATCCTGAAACTCCCTCAAATTTTAGGCCTATATCCTTGTTGCCTACTCTGGCCAAAATAATAGAAACATTGGCCAAAACACGATTGCAGGGGTATGGAATAAGGGGAAATGCCTTGAAATGGTTTGATTCGTATCTGACTGGTCGTACACAAAGGGTAAATTTTAATAAGAAATCTTCTCAACTGCTAGAGATTCGATCTGGAGTTCCGCAGGGGTCTGTTCTTGGACCATTACTTTTTTTGCTATATAATAATGACCTAACTCATATTAAGATTAAGGGTAGATTCACACTGTTCGCGGACGATTCAACCATACTTTGGATAAATAAAAGTGCCAATGAGCTTGAAGCTGATATAAACAGGGACCTGGCTAAAGTTAAGGAGTGGACAGATGCAAATTCTCTAGTACTAAACATTTCCAAAACAAATATAATTACATTTAAATGTTCTGTTGGGGATATTAATATGGAGACTCGGAGCTTAAACAGGGAATCGGAAAATAAGTTTTTGGGTGTATATATAAACGACAAGTTAAAGTTTGAGGCACACGTTCTATATCTGAGCAAAAAACTGGCTTCCAATTGTTACGCAATTAGGGTTATATCTAAGGATTTAGACTTGGAGATAAGAAAGAGTGCATATTTTTCACTGATAGAATCTCATCTGCGGTATGGAATATGTTTCTGGGGAAGTTGTCCGAAGTACCTGTTTAATATTTTATTTGTTTTACAAAAAAAGGGTAATAAAATCTATTTTTAAATTAAAAATTAAAGATTCTAGTAAACCATACTTTTTATCGCATAAAATATTGACATTACCATGTTTGTTTTTGTTAGAGACTTGTCTGATATTCAGAAAATTCAGGGATGAGATTAACTCAGTGTCAGTATACAATACGCGTCAGAAATATAGTACTAACTTGCCTATTCCTACATCTAGTCAAGTCAGGAGTTCAATTGTTTGTAGTGGTAAGAAGTTGTTTAATCATCTTCCTGTGCATGTCCGGGGAATAAATGGCGAAAGAAAGTTTAGAACAGAGGTCAAAGCACTACTGGCCACTAAAGCTTACTATTCAATTGATGAATTTTTGAATGATGTCTTCTGATTTGATGATGTGATAAATTTTTTGTGTTGTTTACTATCTTTCCTTTAATTGTTTTTTAATTTTTCTGCCGGGCCTGTTCTGAATGACGTCGTGATTTGTTTGACCGGCACTGCATTGGGTGGGTATTATCATAAGAAGTATTATTGTTATTGAGTTGTTGTCTGTGACTGCAATTTTTTATTATTGATATAACCGTCTTTACTTTTCCTAATTTGGGGTGCACCTGACACTGCCATTTTTAGTGAGAACTCTTGGGGGGGGGGGGGGGGGCTTTTAATTCTTTCGTCCTCGTTTTTTTTTTTTGTTTGTATAATTGTGTAATGCTGAGATTTTTAATTGTTGACGTTGTTGGTTATCTTAGTATTTATAGTGTAATTATACCTTTATTTTGTATAATTTATTTACTGTTTCTTCTAGGCTTTGTCAACGAAAGTTTACTTTTTAGACAATAAAGCATATTTTGATTTGATTTGATAAATTTTATTACTCTCTGGCATTCAGCAACAGAGTATAGTTAAGTATTGGTTTGTTAAATTGGGTCTTGACCATGCAATTGTGCTGTTTTCAATCGGAAGTAAAAAGAAATATTGATCTGATGGGAAAAGATAAAATAAACAAGTTAGTAAACATGGTGTTTCACGGTGGATAGAACATCTGACGTTTATGATGAATCTCTTAACGAGACGCTTCGAAAATTTGGTGATTTGTATAAATGGGCGTGCTCTGTCCAGCTAAAATATTGTCTCAATGCAAGACTGCCGCTTCTACCAAAAAATAGTAGCGACTTTAATATTTTAATCAAAACACCCTAGATATAACGTATTTGTACAATCCCTATTAGTTTTGTAACAACTTTTCTTATTATTTCACTATGCCGTTTTCGAGATTAATTAATTTAATGTTTTTTTTTGATAATCATCACCTCCAATATAATATGCTGATGTTTTTCAACTTTTGAGATGCTAAGGCGCTGAAATTTGGGTGGAGGCTTTTTACGCTATGGCCAAATCTTAGTTGCAAAGCTGCTGAAATTTGTTCATTTATATGTATACCATACATATACCTAACTAGTCACTTTTGTCAGTGTGTCATGACTGATATCGGAATTGTCCTCCAAGGTCACCCGATCTTAATCCATTCAATTTTTACCTGTGGTGGGGTACGTTTGGAGAATAAATTTACAAATAACCAGTAAATTTAAGCATTTCAAGATCTAGATCCAAATGAAATTGGAACCGTCACGACGAGTAGTTAACCGGCACATTTTGTTCAGCTTTAAGCACGCCAAGAAACGATAGTAATATATTTAAATAAATAACATGATATATAGGGTGTTACTTAATGATAGGCCGTAATTCCAAAGGCGCATTCCTGAACTAAAGTCACGTAGAAAAGTTCATATAAGCATGTGCCCTAAAAAGTCTGGATTTCAATATACAGAGTGCCAAAGTTTAAAAAAAAATCGTTTTTTTATTAATTTCTCAAAGATTATTTTGCCGATTTTGGTGAAATTTGGCAGTGTTGTTTGTTGTAATAAGACGCTAAGCTAGCACTAACTAGATGATAATTATGAGTTGCAGTGGCGTCCCGAGAGGCAGTCTCGAGTAATATTGACAAGGAAAATGTACGCCACTCACTTGTTTAAAAATTTTATATTATTTTCGGGTTAAGCAGCTAAAAATACAACTTTTCTGTGTCTTCATATTTTTTCGTATCTTACTTCGTTTTCGAGAAAAAAAAAATTTCGACATGCATTGAAGTGGCTTTCTGTATCTTGAAAACCAGACTTTTTTGGACACGTGTTTATATGAACTTTTCTACTTAAATTTGTTTCAGTAATGCGCCCTTGGAATTACGGCCTATCATTAAGTAACACCCTGTATATAGGTTATTTTTTTTACTCGACATAAGCTAACTTGTTTATTTGAACAGATAGACCTATAGTTCCAAAGCAAAGTTTTAGGAATTAGTCCAACTAAGAAAAATATGTAGAAAAAATTAACGAGTTGTTGCCAGATTAGGCGCTATTTCAAAGAAGCTTATTTTCTCAAATGGCATCTCCGCATTTTTTTGACAAATTTTGATATTTACAGTAAATGTTGGAGTCCATTTGGTGGGGTCATTTTTCCTGCCAAGATTAAACGGGCAACATTATCATCAATTTTTAGAAGAGGAACTTCCTGTGCTCTTAGAAGAGGCACCACTTTAACTAAGAAACCAGTTGTGGTTTATGCATGATGGTGAACCGCCACATTTCAGTTTGGTGGTAAGGAGTTTTTAAATCGATACTACAACCGTTGGATAGGTCTAGGTGGACCTTAACCATGGCCCCCTAGGTCCCCCGATTTAAATTTGCTGGACTATTTTTTCTGGGGTCATTTAAAATGGTTGGTGTATTAGACTCATATCTAGACAAAGGAAGATTTGAGGAACAGAAATATAGCTTCATGTGAAATAATTCGCAATACTCGGATATTCAAGAGAGTTCGCCAGTCTATGTAACTGAGAGTTGATTCCTGCATATTAACAAAAGGAGGTAATTTTCAGCAGTTTTTAGTTTGTCGTGTAACATTAAAATTAAGGAGGCGTATACCCTATTTTTAGGGAAATTTTGACCTGACATCATCGAGAAATATGTCCTTTTAAAAATTGAGTTAAAAGAAACTACACATTAGTATTGAATAAAAATTGCCTTTTATTTACAGGTGTCCTCATGTCTTAAATTTGCAATATTTTTTTTTTGTTTCTATACTAGAAAATCACAGATTCGATAAAAATGTAAAGGATCAAAAAGAATGAGAAAATAATAGGGAGGCAAAATATGATAAAAAAGAAAGGTCAGGAGAGTTAAAGTGTTGGTAGCGCAAAAAATGTAACGCTGTGTATACTGCCTCTGACAATTTAGACATTTTATTGTAGAGATTCCAAAAACTAAAAAGTATACCATAAATAATGAAATATTTATCTCGGAAAATATGGGAGAAGAACCAAAAAAAAACTAAAAGAAAATTAAAGTACCGGGTGATGCGTGGCTTAGTTAAACATAGGAAATCCCATCTAAATTTTGAGATGGCTAAATATTGGCTCCCCTGTACATTTTAGAGAAAAATTGTATTATAATTTTTTGAAGATGCCGATATGATAAACCCATGTGCCAAATTTGAATAAATTTTAATAAGCCAATCCTAACTTATTCAATTAAATGTGATGACAAAACTACGAAATTTTCATAGTTTATTATTACAGCAAACACCACAAATTATTATTATTTGGCATTGACAGAACGAAAAGTAGCGTCAGTGACAACATTTTCATTGAAGGAGCTTTAATTATAGCTAAATATGAGCTATTCCATTAAGAAAAAAGTAACTATGGTTAAGTGGCAGGAACAATTTAAGAGCAGTGTCTAAAATGTTTCCAGTTCAATTCCCTGATAAGCCTATCCCTTCCATTTCATTAATTAAACTTATCATAAGTAAATTTCAGTCCAAAGGCACTGTAGCAAATAACTGTAAATGCTCTACTCAGAATGTTAATAGAGCTGAAGATAGATAATAGAGATCTTGATATTTCACTGCACGTGGAGGAACATAAAATGATTAGCACGAGGATTCTTGGGTAAGCCGTGAGAAACCATCAAACCACAGTGTCGCGCACTTTAAAAAAACATAAATATTTTCCTTCCAAGTATGAAAAACATCAAGAACTACGGCAAGGTAATGAAGAATGGAGAATGGTATTCTGTTTTGAGGTAATGGAAAGAGCAAATAATAATAAGGATTTTTTGAGAAATATTTGTTTTACCGATGAATTTATATTCACCCTCAACAACGAACCAAAGTTCAAAATTGCCGATATTGGAGCCAAGAAAATGAACATCGTCTTGTTCATACTCAGACGCAATATCCACAAGAAATAAATTTTTGGACGGGAATTGTAGGACATAACATTATTGGACCACTAGAAAAAGTTGTACGCGAAAATCAGGAGATCTGGTATCAAATAGATGGTTGTCCTGTCCATAATTCTCTTATGGTTATTGAATCCTTGCAAAATATTTTTAAGCGAAATATTATTGGCCCCTGGCATCTAATCCTTTGGCCAGCCAGGTCTCCTGACCTTTCGCCAAACGACTTCTTTCTGTGAGGTCACTTAAAAATTTTTATTTATAAAGATGTAGAATTTGAAAATCTAGAACAGCTAAAAAACTGTATTTCGTTTTTAGAATGTGACAGAATTTCTCAATATCAACTCAGTAATGTTAGAAATGAATTTTATGATCGGTTAGGATATTGTTTAGCCGTTAATGGAGGATTGTTTGAACATTTAATTAATTAATGTTTTTGTGAAAATCTGTAGTCCTCGCTATAGTCTTAGGTATGTTATGTTAAATTAAAGGCTTATTTGTTTTATATTTATATTGCTGTATTACCTAAACTATGAAAATTTCGTAATTTTGCCATCACATTTAATTGAATAAGTTAGGATTGGCTTATTAAAATTCATTCAAACTTGGCACATGGGTTATTATGTCGGCTTCTTCAAAAAATTATAATAAATTTTTCTCTAAAATGTACAGGGGAGCCAATATTTAGCCAACTCAAAATTTACATGGGATTTCCTATGTTCAGCTAGGCCATACATCACCCGGTATATCAAAGATGAAACCTTTTAGAGCGTATGTTTATGAGTATTTGGACGAGCACTATCACTTCCTTAAATATCTTCGTGACATTCATTAACACCCTGTATATTTTTTTATAAATCAATTTTTTTCAAATTTAATGTCACAAGAAATGGAGTAAAAATAAAAAATCAGAATAATCAAAATTAATTATTATTAAATTTTAATTAATAAGGTATTTTTAAACATCGTGTCAAAAAAAAACCTGCCCAAAATTGTATACATAATTACCATCTAACAGCTAGCAGATCTCTCAAGTGTTGCTAATTATGGGGTTGGTCTTGCTATTAGTCTTAATTTTGGCTTTGCGCTCTTTAGTCTTGGTTGAGGATCTTGCAAAATGTGCAAGACCCAGACTGATTTTGCTTATCATTAGGTGGATCCTCTTAGATATTAATTAAAACAATCGAAATAATATTTATAAAATATTTAATTTCTCATTGATATAAAAAATTTCACCCTCATGATTGCACTTTGCTAAGAGTACATATTCATACCTTCTTGAACAATGACTATTAACTGGAAGTTATCTGAAAGTCATCAAAAGCAATTTTAATTATACCCTAAACTTCATATTATACCGAACACTTTTAATATAGTTATACAGGGTGTCCGGAAAATACGTGTACAACGTTTGACGACAGACTCCTGACGTCAAAATAGGTCGATCTAAGCCGACTTAGTTATATCCAAAATTGTCTCGTTTAGCCGGTAAAGGGCGTCAAAAATTTGTAAAAATATTGGTTTTTCCTAAATTACGTGAAAACCTGCTAATCGATTTTAATGATTTTTAGTATGTAGACTAATACTATAAAGTGACGTTTTCTAGTAGTATAAAATCACCGGCTGTAAATAAGTGGAAGTGTTATAAAAGTGATATAATACGTCAACATTTCTCCTGATTCTTTATATCAACGGAGTTATGACAACCCGGATATTTTTGTCGAGTGACTGGATGTATTTGGAAGCTATTTTACCTCTTCAATATTTTTCGTTGGATGAGCTGTTTTGCCAGAAAAAAAATATTTACAATTACATGCCATTAAAGTTGCACATAATCAGCATCAATTTAAATTAAATATTTGGGCAGGTAATATTAATCGCTACCTTATCGATCCTATTGTTATTCCAAACAGGTTACATGGAAATTTTTTGCAAGGCACATTACCAATTCTTCTGGAAAATTTTACCCTTTTACTTCGGAGGGAAATGTGGTATATGCATGATGGTGCCCCGCCCAATTTTTCCGTTGCCGTTCTACATACAATACAATACATACAATACTTCCACCATCAATATCCCAACCGATCGATTGGAAGGGGCAATGATGCACCAGTAAAATGGCCACCACGTTCTCCGGAGTTAAATATGTGTGACTTATTTTTGTGGGGCGCTATTAAAACAGAAGTTTACAAGACTCCGGAAACACACGCCATGATTTCGCACCCTCAGTGCAATACCAACATAACTAGAAAAATATGGATTTTGAGTTATGGTGCTATTCTAACACCTTAAGTGGTATACTTTCACTTCAATAAGAACATATCTTAATACATACAAGTCCTATCCCAAAAATAATAAATATTTGTTCTAACACATCTGCTAATGGTCGAAAATTTCAGTACAATAGCAACACATCTAATATACGTTGGAATTGCATTAAAATTTAAAATAATAAAACCGTGTAACACCACCATATCTTGTGTTTGACAAGCGGAGACTTGTCATATTCGTTTGTTTCAGTTAATTTGCATTCTGTGTTTCCGTTAATGGTTGGTTTTGTGAGAATACAGCGTGGTTTAGCTAATTTTAAGTAAATAGGTTGTTGAAAAAACAAAAAACTATGGATTCAAGAGGTAAACTCTTGGTTCAAATGGCATGTACAAGAAATAAGTTTAGAGACTAATGCGAAAGAAAATGAAGATAAAGAGTCGGAATATGAGAATTATGAAACTGAGAGTGACACAAGTATTAATTCAGATGATTCGGATTTAAATTTGCAAGTAATTAAAAACAAAATGAAAGAACTCGTAAATAAAGATACTGGAACGAAACAAGCAGAGGTTATGATAATAGAGGGGAAATTGAATTCAAAAGAGACTGATGTAACAAAAACGCCAAAAGTGAACGAAAATTCTGAAAGAAAAAGTCGAAAACGAAAGGGAAACGTTAGCGCATGGGGACGTAATATTCGAAAAGATATGCGGAATAAAGGGCAAGAATATATAAATTCAAAAAATAAGAGCACACCAAAAAGACGAATTAGATGCAATAAAAAATGCCGCTTTAAATGTCACTCTAGGTTCTCCAACGAGGAAAGAGAGAATATTTTTAAATTCTTTTGGGACATTGGAGATAATGCAAGACAACGTCAATATATTTCCTCTAGCATGGAAATGGTGAACCCTAATTATAGATACCCTAAAGAAAAGAAAAAGAGGTCACTTAATCACGCTTACTTTTTAATAGGAAATAAAGAAAAACTTCGAGTATGCAAAACGTTTTTTATGGCAACACTTGACATTGGCGACACCATGATCCGCAATATTGCAAAAAATCGGGACAACAATTTTATCATAGAATCAGATATGAGGGGAAAACACAAAAACCAAAAAAAAATAGATCCGTCCCTAAAGCAAGTAGTGAAAGATCATATTAATTTAATCCCTAGAGTAGAATCGCACTACCTACGAAGCCAGACCAAACGAGAGTACTTTGAAGGTTCCCTGAATATTTCTATTCTATACAGGCCGTACAAAGGAAAGTGCTTAAAAGAAGGCTCTAATTATGTTAAGAAATCAGCGTATGCAAACATTTTTAATACGGAATTTAACATAGGTTTTCACAAACCTAAAAAAGATCAATGTACCACTTGTGAAACATTTAAAAATTCAAATGAAGAAGATAAGAAGGAGCTAGAACAATCATACACTAAGAATTTAAGAGACAAGGAACTTTCAAGAGAAGAAAAAGCAAAAGATGTTGAAGGAGCAAGAACAGAAAATAATAAAATGGTTGCAGTTTATGACCTACAAGCCGTCTTACCTGCCCCTTGTGGAGAAGTCTCTGACTTTTACTACAAAAGCAAACTCGCTACTTACAATTTTACAATTTATGATATTGCACCAAAACAAGGCTATTGCTATGTGTGGAGCGAAAATATTGCTAAACGTGGTGCCAATGAGATTGGAACTTGCGTTTTTAATTTCCTTCAACAAAATGCGATGGGCAAAAGCATTGTATTTTACTCCGATAACTGCGCAGGTCAAAACAAAAATAGATTTGTAGCTGCTATGTATTTATATGCAGTCTCCAGACCTAATATTCCGGATATAACTCATAAATTTTTGGTAACAGGTCACACCCAAAACGAGGGCGATAGCATGCACTCCTGCATTGAGAAGGAAAAGAAAAGAGTATTAAGAAGTGGCCCTATCTATGTTCCGGCACAGTGGATACCAGTGATACGACTAGCCAAAAAAAATGGAAATCTTTATGATGTTCAAGAACTAGGCACATCTGATTTTTACGATATAAAACAGCTCTCCCAAAATATAGGTAATAACTTTAGTGTAAACCTGAAAAATGAAAAGGTTTTATGGACCAAAATATCTGTACTAAATGTCAGCAAAAATAACCCATTTATTTTACAATATAAACATAATTTTGACGATATTGAATATCAAGCCATTGATATTAGAGGTCGTACAAGTACAAGATCTACTGCTACAGGTGCTACAACAACCGAAGTTTCACTTAAGCTCGCTTACAAGGACCCACCAGCAATATCGACGCCAAAAAAAAATGGACTTGTTGAATTGTGCAAAAAAAAAATTATTAAAGAGCAATACCATCAATTTTACAGGAACCTAACTACCTATTAATGCTTATTATTTTTGACTAGTAAAAAATGCTACAGTAATTAGTGTATTTTTTCGATTTTTTACTTTTTTTATTATGGATCAATAAAAGCTTAGGTAAGTTAACCTTATTTTACTGCTACTACTTATATTACTGTTTTCTTTAATATTCACCACATTTCAAATATAATATTATTATTAACATGTTTTTTGTTTTTGTTTTAAAAAAAACACTAATTACCTATGTAATTGGCAATATTAATTCTTAAAATAATAATAAGGTCACACCAACACATCTCAAAATAATTAAAAACTTTGTATCTAAAATGACCAAAAAGTCTCTGCAATACCAACATAACTCAAAATGTAATGCAAAATGGCGATAGCTAAATAGCTTTCAATTTTATTTTTTTTTTAATCTTTTCGAATTAAATATACTTTAGAGCTTAACTATTCCAAATATCAGGCCAAAACACTAAGGCGTTTTATTGCTAGAGCGTATTTGCTTTGGGCCAAAACTTAAAATGCATTTTTCTCAAAACTATGTTTTTTAAGATATGTTAGTGTTGCACTGATGGTGCGATTTATTGACGCGGATTTTAAATGCAGGCAACCATTTTAATAACCCCGAGACATTAAATAGGGTCCAATATCATTTTTTAAGGAGTGTTAATAAGTGTATTCAGCAAGATGGCGGTCATTTTACACATTTGCTTAAGTAATGTCTTCGTTTTACTTAGTTTCTTACAATATTTTTAATACATACTTCCAACTTTGTTGTACTTTGTTTTATCATTACTGTTAATAATTGATGCATGCAGGTAATAGTAAATATTTTTTTCTGGCACAACAGCTCATCCAACGAAAAATATTGAAGAGGTAAAATAGCTTCCAAATACATCCAGTCACTCGACAAAAATATCTGGGTTGTCATAACGCCGTTGACATAAAAAATCGGGAGAAATGTTGACGTATTATATCACTGTATTAACACTTCCACTTATTTACAGCCGGTGCTATACGACTAGAAAACGTCATTTTATAGTATTAATCTACATACATCATTAAAATCGATTAGCAGGTTTTCACGTAATTTAGGAAAAACCAATATTTTTACAAATTTTTGATGCCCTTTACCGGCTAAACGAGACAATTTTGGATATGACTGAAGCCGGCTTAGATCGACCTATTTTGACGTCAGGAGTCTGTCGTCAAACGTTGTACACGTATTTTCCGGACACCCTATATACTTAGTTAAAGCAACTGACAGTAATCACTCTTAAATTAACCGACTAAATTTATTTGCCCATCATAGTTAATAATCATTGTCCAATACAATTTGTTTAACCTACTATAACTAAATGCCTTTTGGAAATCTTTATTTACTATCTAATAACTTTATGGTACTTTATGAAAGTACCTGTACAGAAAATGTGTAATTCTGCATGGCAGTGGCAGCATTAACATTTTTATGCGACTAAAAATATACAAATAAATTTGGGAACCAACTAACTGACATTAGATAAAGAATTCTGGTTCTTCCGTTGAAGTTCTTTTAAGCTGAAGGTAAATAGAAATCCATTGCTTTTTGTCATAAATCAAGAACATAACAGGAAAGTGCCTATAAACTCCATGTAGCTAGGTGCTATTGTCGTTATAATAAAATAGTTGTTAGACCTTCTGAGACATAAAAGTTAACTCTATTAGGCAAGAAACTTAGTTATTGTCGCCCCAGTATAGTAAACCAGGACTAATCAGTTTTCGTCCAGTTAAATTGAGCTTCTCGTAAAACGTTAGGGGCAGATACTTTGTATTGAAACGTGACTAGCATGATCTATTTGAAAAATTGTTTCTAAAATATTCTAATTTATTCTAATAGTTTGACCATCACTTTGTAGTGCAAGTGTGGCGGTTTCGTATCGTATATTTTCTCGCCATTTTCGTCTTTGTAGTCATGGTAGTTGACCGATTTTTCCACAAAAAAACCTTGACTTTCAGCTACTCTTTGTGTAAATAAACTAGTGGCATCTGTTTTCATAACCTGAAAAAAGTATATTATATTGCTAAAAACCAAAGAAATGTCTTTGCTAAAAACCCTATTGCACCCCGGTGCTGAAGTCGAAATAACCGTAGGAATAACGGAAATAAAATTTAGTTAGATAGGGAAATCATTTGGAAATGAAAAGCCTGCGTCATACAATGCGTTCATTTCAAGGCGAACCACCCTAAATATCTCTTGATTTTGCGGGAAGTAAGATTTGACAAAAACACGTCAATTTCAATATGGAAAGGGAAGTTTAATTACATATTTGATAAAATTTTACTATTGACCACCACACCTCCAGCCAACCTTACTTTAAAATTTCAAATGACACTACCTATCGAGTGATACATCGTTGCAAAGGGCATTAAATTGCCTATTCAACCGTGCCAAGAAAAGTGAGGTCGGGTAATCGGTTGGCGAGTTAGATGGATAAATGTAACAGTAATGCTACTAATTTATTTAGTTTGAACAAACTATTTTATTAAGTGTTCAAAATGTGCACCGTTATTGGCAAGATAGTAATAGAGTCTATCTTGACATTTTTGAAAAAATTAAGAGAAGTCAAGTCGAGAGATCTTGCTGGCGACTCTATTGCACCTCGTCTGCCAATCCATTTGTCAGGGAACCGTTGGTTAAAGCCACTCTTTAACTGGTAATGCGTAGTGGGAAGGAGCTCCATCTAGCTGAAAATGCAAATTTTCTTTGTCTAGTTCCAGGGTGTCATTTTCATCCACAAGATTGTACAATAAGAGGATCTATCACATTTTCCAAAAGATTCAGTTTTTTCGGTTAAATTTTCTTCTAGAAATCTAAGGGAAGATTATTTCTGTTTAGAGTATTGTATATACAGGGTGGTCCAACGAAAACTTAACACCTCGATTTTCCTGCTTTAAAAAGAGAATATGGAAAATCGCTCGGACCCGTCGATTTCTGATTCGAGGGGGAATAACTATTCCGCTTTTTTCATCTCTGTAACTTCAACCCCCGAACGGGGGTGAGCACAACCCCCTGATTTTGAATAGGGATGAGGGGTGTTGCGATACCTCATTTTGAAGATCTTATCAAGTACTATCTGACCCTAAAATTTCGCTTCAAAATTTTCATCTTCAACGAAATGACAGCTAAAATAGTGGAAGACAACTTACTTTTGTGATTAGTTTATGAAATGCTGAAAATGGCCACCATTCACTTCCATGCAGTAAAATAAATTTTGCTCAAAACGTTCACGTACATTACTCAACATTTCTGGTGTAATTTGACGGCATTTATTAATGATCCGAATTCGCAAATCATCCAGTGACTCAGGCTGGGTAGCGTAAATCTTAGATTTCAGGTGACACCATAGAAAAAAGTCCAGTGGAACCAGATCGGGTGATCTGGGTGGCCACTCAATATGTTCCCTTCTTCCAATCCAGGCCTGAGGAAAATTCTCATCTAAGAACTGACGCACAGGTTGAGCGAAATGAGGTGGTGCGCCATCTTGTTGAAAAATGATCGTTACATGGTCTTCGTCATTCTCCAATACTTGAACGAGGGCTGGATAAATAGCGTTCTCTAATAGTTCTAAATAAATTTGGCCAGTGAGATTACTGGGTATAAAAAAAGGGCCGATTATGTGATTTCCATAAATACCCGCCCAAACATTTAACTTTTGGGGATGCTGAGTACCTATGCACTTCACGAAATAATCTTGGATTTTCATCTGACCAATACCGACAGTTATGCCTGTTTACAATGCCATTAAGGTTAAATGAACACTCATCCGAGAAACAGATATTAAACATGTAGTTAGGATTATTGTTAATAATTCCACTGACCACTTCACAGAACTGGAGTCGGCGATCGAAATCATCCTCATTCAGTTCCTGAACCAGTCGTATCTTAAAAGGATGGAACTTATGTTGTTTAAGGATTCTCATGATTGTTGTGCGTGAAACACCAGATACATCGGACAATTTTCTAGTACTAAGGGTAGGATCCATTGCTACTTGACCTAAGACAGCCACTTCCCTCGCTTCGTCTCTTTCATTTTCATACACCCTCTTTTTGTTTCCGACTGAACCAGTAGCGTAAAATTTGGCAACCAGTTGCACAACGTAAGCAGCTGATACATTTTTTTCAGGATATCGTTCATTAAATAAAGCCGCTGTTACTCGCGCAGAGTCGTTATTTCTAAAAAATAGTTTTATCATTTCCACCCTTTCTTCTACGGAATACACCATTTTAATTCTACTACAAAGTTACAATCGCTTTGACACAGTTTACACGTTCTTAAAAATTCACAATAGACTAAGGTAAATTAAAAACATGGTCCGTCTACTTCTTTGGGCAAAAAAATTAACAAATAAATAAATAATTCAAATGCGTCTGATAAGAGTAATATCCTCGAGGTAAATTCCACATTCTCTACTCATACACCAACGTTCTTTACTGCATGCAAGTGAATGGTGGCCATTTTAAGAATTTAATAAACTAATCACAAAAGTAAGTAGTCTTCCACTCTTTTAGCTGTCATTTCGTTAAAGATGAAAATTTTGAAGCGAAATTTTAGGGTCAGATAGTACTCGATAAGATCTTCAAAATGAGGTATCGCAACACCCGTCATCCCTATTCAAAATCAGGGGGTTGTGCTCACCCCCGTTCGGGGGTTCAAGTTACGGAGGTGAAAAAAGCGGAAAAGTTATTCCCCCTCCAATCAGAAATCGACGGGTCCGAGCGATTTTCCCCCTTTTTTATTTTAAAGCAGGAAAATCGAGGTGTTAAGTTTTCGTTGGACCACCCTGTATATACTAGTGCCAGGAATCATTCAAATACTCAAATACCGAATATTTTTCTTTACAATTATTCATATGTTCGAATAATTGCATGTCTAAATGTTTCAATATTCGAGTATTCAATTCTCAAATATTTTTACTTTTAAATTATTCAATGTTACGTGTACGAGCCTTTAAGAAACGGGTTAATTGTTAAATGTATTAAATAAATGTATCTTAAATGAGTTTGTTTTTTCATAACCAAATACAAATTCTGTTCACTTATTATTAACATTGAAAATGTTTATATTATCGCACGGGCACGTAGTATGGGTACGGAATTCGAAATTCTTGTGTTGCATTTGTCCCTGACGTCACACCGAGTTAAATGATCGGGATCAGACCAAGTCGAGAGTAATCGTATGGTTTCGCTGGAGCATCAGTCAGCGGGTGCAGTAGCAATCGGCCGTCGCCACAGGGTGGTTCGGCTGGCGCGGCTGGAGCGCACTTCAGATCATATTCGTATTTCGTAGTGAAAGCGCTTATGTATGACTTATAATGAACGCCGATAACATTAGTTGCATGACTTGCATGCTGTTGTTGGAGGAAGAAGACGAAAAGGAGATGTTAGCCCAAATTCCTCCATTTCGACAAGCGTCATATTAACACTTGAATTTATACTATAGGTACCATATTTAAATCAAAGCTGCAGCATACCAAGTAAACAAATCAATTTGATTAAGACGTCAAAGTATCAAAGCATTTTAAAATTGTATCATTAGTTGGTATATCCGAAAAAAATATCAAAATTAGAAAAAAGTCAGTGGCGTGCATTTTAACATTGAAAATTCTTGTGTTGCAATTGTCCCTGACGTCACACCGAATTAAAATGATCGGGATCAGACCAAGCCCAGAGTAAACGTATGGTTTCAGTCAGCGGGTGCGGCTGGCGTTCGCGATCGAGCGTAGCAATCGGCCGTCGCCACAAGGTGGTTTGGCTGGCGCGGCTGGAGCAGCGCGTTTCAGATCATATTCGTATTTCGTAGTGGAAGCGCTTATCTATGATTTATAATGAACGCCGATAACATTAGTTGCATGCTGTTGTTGGAGGAAGAAGACGAAGAGGAGATGCTAGCAGAAATTCCTCCATTTCGACAAGCGTCATATTAACACTTGAATTTATACTATACCATATTTAAATCAAAGCTGCAGCATACCAAGTAAACAAATCAATTTGATTAAGACGTCAAAGAATCAAAACATTTTAAAATTGTATCATTAGTTGGTATATCAAAATATCAAAATTAGAAAAAAGTCAGTGGCGTGCATTTTTTTCTCAATAATATCCGTTGAAGTGTTTCCCGGGACGCCACTGGACTTTATAAATTTAACCTAGTTAGGGCTAATTCAGCCTCTTATCAATGACGGTACCAAATTGCAATAAAATCGGGAAAAGGATATTTACAGAAATTAAAAAAAAAACGATTTTTAAAAAAAAACTTTAACACCCTGTACATCAAAACGGGGCAACTCCGGGCACATATTCAGGTTAGTTCAGGTTAGCACTTCTGAAACACCCTGTATACAATCAAATACAACGGTCAAAAACACAAATATTTATATCAAAATATTGATAACAAACAATAACACCAAACGATACAATGCAATAATGCAAAAATCACGGGTAAACTAAATTCAACCCTGTCGCCCAGGGCCTTTTAGTTTTATTGCCGCTTGACCAATCGAAATAGAGTTACGGTTGTCATTAAGTACTGATCAATATTTCCTTCGTATGCATAATCTTGGATTTGAATATGGTATAGGGTAGACTGGGGCAAGTGTAAAAACGGGGTAAGTGGAAAATAAGAGCGCCAATCAGGCAATATTGAAAGTTTACTTGTCTGCGTGGTTCGAGGCAACTAACTATACGTTAGCGCTGTTGAATTATCTACTCCCGGCGAGTTACCAGGTGTTTTTTTCTTTCTGAGTAGTCATTTGTAGCATAACCTCCGAATCGGTCCGTTGAATAGTGTGTGATATCTCCATAAAAAATTGGTCAAAGGTAAAAACTTATAATATACTTTTAGTTTTATTGCATTTTCTTATGTTTAGTCAATTGTTGTAGCTTTAAAACCCTATATACCGACCAAATCTAAAAGCGGTTTTTACTCACGAACAGGTTTGCACTTCCCCCATAAAAAACATAATGTGGGGCATGTGTGAAAGTTGTAATGGGGAAAGTGTAAAGGTTAGTTTACACTTGCCCCATTTTCCTGGAAATGCTAAAGTTCATTGGCACTGACACTTAAAGCTTTTATTCTTTACAGAGAGTTGACGTCATGGTACGAAATTATAAAAGAAAGTCCGATAGGGCTACCTATGGGGAGGAGCAATTAAATGCTGCAGTAGATGCCGTCAATCAAGGTCAATTAACCATGTCGATGGCTAGTACCGAATTCAGAATCCCATACATTACAATCTACTGTAGAATAGCTGGCCGCCGTGGCGAAAAAAGCAAGACACAGGGCCGACCTCCAATACTTTCTTGGCAAGATAAGTGTCAACTGGCCGAAAATATAAAAACAATGGAGAAGTGGGGGTATTGATTAACTTCGAGAGAGCTTCAAGAAAAAGTTCGGGACTTTGTAACTTTAAATAATATTCCCAATCCTTTTAAGAACAATATGCCAGGCACAGACTGGCTAATAAAGTTTAAACAACGTCACTCTTTGAGTATGAAGAAACCACAAAGCTTAGAGTACTGCAGAAAGAAATCTACAGACCCATTCATAATAGACCAATATTTTGTTTTATTGGAAAAGGCTATATTGGAGTTGGGTCTTTAGGATCGTCCTGAATGTATTTACAATTTAGATGAGACTTCACTGTGTACAGATCCTTCTCGTCTTAAAATTGTTGGTGCGAAAGGCAACCCCTCTTCAAGCATTATTGCTGGATCGGGCAGAGAAAATATAACCGTCCTGGCAGGAGCAAGTGCTAGTGGTAGAAAATTGCCACCATTGATAATATTTAAATGCAATAACATTGATAATATTTAAAGGCAATAATATTGCTGGATTTCAGAAAGAAATGAAGACTTCTTCAAAGACACCGTAAATGCAGCCAGCGCCAATGGATGGATGACCTCCGAAATATTTAGAAATTACTTTCTAAAGATTTTTATTCCTTTGGTTCGTGATCAGGCACCAATTATTGTTATATATGATGGGCATGTCTCGCATGTGGATTGCTTATTAATTCAAGCCGCAAGAGAAGAAAATATTCATATACGTAAACTGCAGCCCATACAAGTCATTTACTTCAACCTCTCGATTTGAGTATGTTTAGATCCTTCAAGGCAATATGGGAGAGGGAAGTAATAACATGGCAAAGACGTCATCAGGGACAATGACTACCAAAAAGGGACTTCGCCACATTGCTAGTGAAAACCTGGGCTGAAGTAGATTTCGGAATCATAAAAACAGGATTCAGAAGGGGTGGTATTGTTCCATTTAATAGACATGTTATTCCTAAAGAAAAGTATGACATCGATGCCCTAAAAAGATGGCAGGAACACTTAAAAAATCAAAGATCTGTAACAGATTTACAACCGAGGCCAGAACGCATTGATATTGAAAGGAATGAACATGATGCTGTAGCACCGAATGTAACAGAAAAACCGCTACTTTCGAACAGTCAATGTTAAAAACAGTAAAGCCTTCTACATCTGGCGCTTCATTTAAAAGGAAACTAGCATCTAATGCAGAATTACTTACAGCTCCTTCAGCATCTAGTGCCACCAATCTCAAAGTAATTGTCAGCTCTGATCAAAATGAAGAAATATACTAAATAATCATCAGGAGCCTATAACTGAACCTGTAGTACCAGCTACAACCGAAAATCGGCAAGAAAAGAAGGCAAGTTTTGATGATCTACTACTTGATTCGCTCCGACAGAGTCCTTCTTCTAATCCAAGGAAACGAAAGCGCTTAATTCAAGGTGGCCAAACCATTGCAGGTACTATCGCAGGTAGTCAGTCAAAAATCTCTACAAGTTTATCTACTATATCTAGACCAGCTATGAAAATTGACCGAAATAGTAAACAAAGTCGGCCAAGTCCGTATCAATTTGAATCCAGCTCCAGTGAATCAGATTATGAAAGTGTACCTTTTATGGAATCGGATCAAAGTTTCACTTTAGAATCGGATTGCGAAGATCAGATTCCTGAAATAAACAAAGACAATATTTGCATTGAAGACTGGGTACTGGTTAAATACACATTACCAAAAGCAAAGAAACATTTTATTGGCCAGGTAAATACTGTTGACAACGGCTTTGAAATCAAGTTTACTGGAAAACTAAAATACAATTTTTTTATGGCCACTCACCGATGATGTCGATGTAGTATAGCTAGATGATATAGTGACTCGTTTACCTGAACCGGTAGTAACACGCCGAGGAGGTTTTCATTTTAATGTGAAATTTGCGGGATACAATATTTAACAAGTTCCATAAAATTATTCGAATTTTTAAACGTTAATTTTCTTTTCTGTTTTAGTTTCTCCTTGGGAATAACTCCTACTGTTTTAGAGATTAAAGCCAAACATTGGGTTTTGAACGGATAAATACGTTTATAAAAATATTATTCTTGTTATTAGGAATTTTTGAGGGTTATTTTGGATTACTTATTATTTTTCAGAGGTACCTTTTAATTTTTCGTTTTTATGATTTGCTTGGCTAACTATTTCCCAACAATAAAAAGTTCATAACTTCCCAGATTTTTATTTCTGTCTGTAAAAAGAAAAATTGGCATGGGAGATATAAACTTCATTTACACTTTCCCATTACCACTTCTGCGAACATGCATGGAAATTGTATTCCGATTTTACACTTTCCCTTTTGGGGTACCTAATGTCGCCGATACGGCCCTGTGGATGTCTTTGCTTCGGCGGTCTGTGGAAAGATACGCTACCTTCAGAGCCCGAGTCAGAGTCGAGGTCTTTTTGACAGAGTAGCGTTCTCCTAAGTAAAGCCGGATTCCAGAGAGGGTCGACTCCTACTTCTCGCATTGGGGCCAACTCGGCTGGGCGAGTTGGCCTAACGTTGCCCAATATGTCCCTATTGGAGTGCGTTTCTATCCCTGGGAGTGGTTCTCGGTCCCACCGAGGATTGGTTTGGGAAGCAAGTAAAGCGTCCTGGTCGGCATTTTTGGTTATATTTAAATAAGTTTGGATTGATTCTACCATTGTTGAAAAATCCTGGGCTTCAGGATTCTCAGGGCTTACTTGGGACTCTATACTACCCGAGCATTCAATGGTTTTTTCGGTCATTTTGATAATTTAGGGATGCCAGATTTTTTTATTGGTTTTAAAAAAAATCAAAAACTAAATTTATAAGAAAAATCAATCATAAAAATATTAATTATTTTTTTCTTTGTTAAGGGTGGTCCCACCTCCTTTAACCCCGATGGCGGAAAGGCCACCGGTCCACCAAAATTAAGATAAAAATATTTGAAGAGAAATCAAAAATTTAATCAAAAGGGGTCAACCAATAACCTCATGGTGGTTAATGGTAAGAGAGAAGGTAACGTATTACCAATTCTTAAATACTTTTTCTCTATTTTCTTTTTTAACTAATTTATGGGGGGGGGCAAGGGGAGGACTTTTAATTAATGTTAATTTGTAATATGTAATTCCACGGAGGGCAAAAGAGAATAAAGTGTTTTGGTTTATTTCAATATTTTTTCAAAACCTTTTACATTACAATAATGACAATCGACAAACTTAATATTAACCCAACATTTATAACATATAACATCCAATCTCGATAAACTTTACCTCAAGAATAAAATGATTTAAAACTAAAACTTCAATTATAAAAACTAAAAGGTTTATCGAAATTAGTTTCAGTAAACTATTATTATAAACAATTAACAACAAATAAATAATAATCAAGCTTATTTTCACTTGGGGGGCTGCGCCCCACTTAATAAATTCGCAATGGCTCTTTTTGGCAGACGGCCAAGTCTGGGGGACTGCGTCTCTCTTATTTTTATAAAGAAATCTAGGGGTTGTTACCTCGTAAACTAGCCTGCAGTGCCAGGACTAGTCCGGTAACAGCCAACGAACTATTCAACTCTGGAATTCCTTACTTGCCTGTATGCGAAGCGACGACGTGAAAACCAGAGCTGAAACATTTAAATTTCGCGCCCGAAAATATTTTCCCCCCTACTTCCGATTCCCCAATACCTCGCGTAACACGACCCAGGTCCGCATGGGTATGAGCATACTAATCCACAGAAGTATCCAAAAAATAAATCACTGATAATCCAAATCAAGGGAATAACACTTGATTGACATACAGGAATCCACCAACTAATCAAGGGAATAACATTTGAATAGTATTCCAATCAAATCACTGTAAATCCCGGAAAGATAACTATATCAAAAAGGACGGGAATCACCTCCTCGATAGACGCGAAAACTTTATTGCCCCCCTATTGAAAGGTACGGCACAACACTTGATGACAAGTGGAAAATTTTGAAAAAAAAAATTTTAAGTTTAACTTCAAAAATTAAACTGACGTGAAGTACTTTAGCAAGCAAAATTCAGGTCCCGAATGAACCAAAAACGCCGCGTTTTATATTCTTATCCATTTAATTACAACGCAATAAACGGTTTCAGCCAATGACAACCCAGCGAAAAACTACAACTCGATATTTTCTATAATCAATAATTTTTTTTTTGAAAAAATATCGCATTTCGATGGGTTACATTATATTAAAGTAAAATATCAACTTTTATTTGTTTAGTGATACAAATTTTAGCAACAATTGTCAAAAATATGTATGAAACAGGGAGGAGCCTCCTGACTTACTCAGGGCTAATTACGCATTAATTTTACCAGCCGAAAATGTTTTGGGGTATATCAAAAAACGCGACCAATCAATGAACAAAACATCGCTAAATGACCAAAAGGCGGGGCTTGTTAAGGGAGTTGAATGGCTTATAAATAGAAACGCGAAATCGTTGTACCCATTCTTCACTTGACTGTCATAAAAGCCGCTCACGAAAACCAAATTTAAAAACATCCCAGAGACCAAAAAATACAAATCCCATTTGTCCGCCTGAAGTCATTTAACGACTTTTCTCGTAAAACTAAACACAAATGACCCACAATACAGAAGGCAAATACACTTCATACCGTGAATTAACATTTTACACTTCAAAACTTTTATCGAAAACAACTTTTTGCCAAAATTACTTTTTGTTTCTGACAAATAATTTTTTCATTATTTGTGCCTTTAAAAAAAAAAATAATAATAATACTAACAAATTATTATTCCTAAAAAATTGAAAACTAAATTAAACTTAAAAACTACTACAGGGGTTATGCACTAGATAAAATAGCATTAAATGACTAGTTATACGACACCCCCCCCACAAGACGGAAAAATAACTTAAAGTACTTAATTTTAAGTTTATTTCTACGAACCCTCAAAAACAATTAAGAACCCCCTCCCAAAATTCTTCCTTTAACTTAAAGAAATCACCCCACCTATTACAATAAGCTCCGGGTAGTACTGAGTCTTTGTTTAGCCTGGAGTTATAGAAGTACTTCGTACTTGCTTTTGAGATTAGATCGTCCTTTTCTTTTTTTAGGGCTGCAGGAACTGTAAGATTTGTCTTCTGGGTTTCTGGTTGAATACAATCGCGTAGATTTGTCTTCATGGGGATATGATCACGTAGATACATATCGTCGATTACAACCTCAATTTTGTCTACAATGTTTTTTCGTTGTTTTCTCAAACATTCATGCCCCAACGTTTCGATCTTCTCTACATTTTGAATTTCCTGGGTGAGCAATTCCTCTAGGATTAATAAATCTTGAAAGTGTTGAATATTGGAAACTTTGGTTTTTAAAACATTGACGTTTCGTTCAACATCTTTTAGGAGTCGTTGCTGGTGCAAGAATTCGGTGGGCAATTTGTTCCCCAGTATTTCGGAACTCGAACATTGATCAATTTGCATTGCATGTAATTGAGGCGTCGTCTCGTCCATTTGTTTATTTTCTTGAGGTTGTTCAGGTTCTTCCTCAGAGTCTTCGACATTTTGGGGGGGAACCTCCTCAGCGGAAAATTCGAATTCCGCGTCGCTGTCATCGCTTTCTTCATATATGGGGTATTCGTCGAGGTCAACTTGATTTCCGTTCTTCGCTTTTCGCAGATCGTCGATATGGAAGTTAACGGGGTTGTCGTTCACTATAACCTCATAAGCTGAATTCCCCAAGACTTTTGTGACCTGATGAGGCCCGGTCCAGGCAGGTTGAAAAGCTCCTGCACGGTGAAACTTTGCATTTACCATATCTCCAACATTTAACTTAAGTATGGCAGATCCGGCTTCAGAAAATTCTTTCCGTTGAAAATCCAACTGTTTTGCATAAACTTGTCTTCTTGTTAATACCCTTTGTTCTTTCGTCTGGGTTTTTTGGTACTGGGTCCATTTAGTTTGCCATTCGCCTGGGCATTTGAGTTCATACCCCAATATAATCGACGCCGGCGTTTCCCCGGTGGCTCTATTTCGCCTGCTTCTTAATACTTGGAGGGCTTGAGGCAAAACTCGCTCCCACTGGTTTTCTTGTTTATTTAATAAAAGAACTCGCAATACCTTTTTTAATTCTTGTACTCTTCTCTCCACGGGGTTTGCCCGTTGATGGTATACACTGGAGTTATGTTGTCTAATCTTTTTTACTTCGCAAAATTTCGTTAGTACGTTCGCCTTAAATATCTTGGCGTTATCGCTTACTATATGCTTAGGATATCCGTATCGTGCAATTATTTCCGTCTTTAGAAATTCTAATACATCCTTGGCACTTACATCCGAATAAGTTCGTGCCTCTATCCATTTAGAGAAAACATCTTCGGCAAAAAGAATATATTGATTGTGCGTTCCGGCGGCTTCGCGATACGGTCCTAACAAGTCGATACTTATCATCTCGAAGGGATTGGTAGGAGTGCGTGGCGTTTGGGGAGCATGCTTTTGCTTTTGCTGGGTTTTGCAAATTGAGCAAATTATACACTTAGATACATATTCTGTGATCTCTTTGTGCATACATCCCCAAAAATACTTGTTTGCGATTTTTCGGACAGTTTCCTCAGTTCCAGGATGGCTTTGTTCCGGGTCATCGTGGTGCATATAAATAACTTGTTGTGTATATTGTCGGGGCACAACAAGTCTATCTCCCTGTGGATGTCTACGCCATAATAAATTATCAATAAGTACGAACTCTTCCAATACACGTCTTTGTTTGTTATCCGTTGGTTGTTGGCCTGCAAGCAGGTCCAAAGTGACTTTTAAACGCCGAATTGCCTTATCATGCTCCTGGTTTTCGGCAATTTTAGTGTATAAATCACCCAGGTCGGCTATAACTACAGCACATTGAGCTACCGTTGATTTAGTCGTCTCCACAGAGGGGGGCAACAATCGATCATTGTCTGGTTCCGCTTCATAGGGAGTCTCCTCGGGATTGCGGCTTAATAAATCAGGTAAATGATTTTTTGATCCGGGAACATGTTGAATTTCAAATTTAAATTCCTGAAGAAGGAGCGCCCACCTGGTCAGCTTGGCTCGTGAGTCCTTAAATTTTTGGAGCCAGGTCAATGACTTGCTGTCCGTACGGACCATAAAAGGCCGATCTTCCAGATAGGCTCGGAAGTATTGAATAGCCCAGACGAGCGCAAGACACTCCTGTTCGTTAATGTGGTAACGCTGTTGAGAAGAATGAAATTTTGCGCTAGCGTATGAAATAATGTTTCGTACTTCCGAGCCATCTTCAGGTTCTTGATACAGTACAGCGGACATGCCTATAGCTGAGGCGTCCGTCTGTAATATGAATTTTTTTTCAAAATTAGGGCGACTCAATTGCTTTGCTTGGGCTACAGTAGTTTTAGTTTTCATAAATGCGTCAGTTTGCAGGCTAGTCCATGTAAATTTTGAACCCTTTAACGCTTCGGTCATCGGGGCAGTAAGTTCGGCCATATTCGGAATGTACTCCCGTACCCAGTTGCATAATCCCAGGAAAGACTGCAGTTGCTTCTTGGTCCTTGGTTCGGGACATGCTTTGATTTGTTCCAAATGTTTGGTTTGTGGTTCAGTGTAATCGCCACAAATCCTATATCCTAAATAGTCTATGCTAGTTTGGCAAATCTGGCATTTTTCGGCGCTTACTTTCAAATTATGTATCCGAAGTCGCTCGAAAACGATTCGTAAATGTCTAGCATGAGTGTCCTTGTCGGTTGAATATATTATAATGTCATCAAGGTAGACCTGTACAAACTCCTGTATCAGGCCTACCAATACTTCTGTCGACATAAGTTTCTGGAAGGTACTGGGTGCGTTTTTTAGCCCAAATGGCATCACATTGAAATGATAACTTGCCCCGTCTGGTGTAGTGAAAGCGGTATACTGTTTACTGGAGTCTTCCATGGGAATTTGCCAGTATCCGCTCTTAAGGTCCAAAACTGTAAAATATTTGGCTTGGGCTAAAGCTTTCACGGAGTCCGGTATACGTGGCAAGGTCGAGGATTCTGCGACACTAATATCGTTCAGGCGCCTAAAATCGATACAGAATCTTGGGTTTTTTCCTGGCCTCGTAACAAGCAAAGGTGGCGAAGAGAACGGTGACTGTGTAGGTTCTATTACGCCTGCGCATAACATTTCTTGGATCTGATCATTCAAGATTTTTTTCTTGTCTGGATTTAAATTATAACAGCGTTGATTGATGACTTTATTATCCTTTAAGACGATCCTATGTTGGGTGGTACGAGTTGTTGGCTGTGCTAATCCGATTAGAAAAATGTCTTTGAATTCCTGAATAAGATCCCTGATATTTCCCGGGACGTCCGGTCCCATTTCCGGCAATTCGCATGGCATATCTACCGAATGGAATTGTTTCCAATATATGGTTTGACGTAGAGTCTGTCCAATATATATACAGCTTCTATTGAAGTCCATTAGGGCTTGTTCTGTCCTTAAAAACTCGCTACCTAATATAATTTTAGCAGTTAATCCTGCAACAATATTGAAAACTACTTTATAACTATAATTCCCTAAAACTAAATTGACTTCAATTAATCCTAGAACTCTCGCTTTAGCACCTTCTATTGCTAATATGAGAACCCGATCATCTTCTATATATATTTCAGATTCGATTAGATCCTCTGAAATCAGATTTAAATCAGAACCCGTGTCAATGAGGGCTTCATAATCTTTATCAAACATTTGCACTCGGACTAAGGGCCGCGAGCCTATCGAATTAATTGATTCTTTAATTACATTAATTGGGGTCTTTAATGGTCTTGGATCGTCCTGCCCCAAGGCGGATCGATCAGCGCTTAGTTTTTTTTTTTTTTTGGGAATTATTTTTGGCCTGTTCCTTTTTGGAATTTTGATTTTCCAAAATTTGGTCACGGGCAGGGGGAGTCTTCTTTTCTTCATAAGTTCTTTGGCGGCATTCATGATCAAAATGTTCCCCCTGACAATGTCGGCAGGGGCGTGACCTTACAGGAGGTCTTGGCCTATTCGAGACATTATTCGTCCTTGGTCGTTCATTATTATTTACTATATTAGTTGGATTGGGGGGGTTAGTATTAATTGTCTGTTGTCGTTCTTCAGTCTGGTCCTGCTCGATCGCCATCGTGAGACACGTAAGGCGATCGGTATCCAATATGTCCACGCATCTTATCCTAGAACGGAGGGCTGGTATTAATAAGGGCACAATGACATTAACACATTCTTGTTCTGTCCCAAAGGGCACCAACCTCCTAAATAATGCTCTCTTTTTTAGTATGAACTCTTCAACTTTTTCGTTATTCTTTTGTTTAAGTCCGTATAAATTTGATTTTAGGTCGCTTACTAGCTCGGGGCTATTAAAACGTCTGCTTAAGCGCTTAGCGAATTCTTCAAAATTCAAAATTAGTCCTTTTAGCGGCTCTATCCAACTTCGGGCCCCCCTTTGAAGCTGCTCCACTGCAATATTAATTTTTTCATTTTCATCTAAAATATTGCATTGTAAAAAATATCTTTGCAGTGTTATCAAGAATAAATCGGGGCTTTCGTGTTGAAACCCGCTGAAAGTTTCTCGTAATTTATTTGAGGGGGCGGGGGGATTACTTCGTTGATCACCGATTATATGTACTAAGCTTCCAATCGCCTGCACAAGGTCCTGTACATCTGTCATTTTTTTGGTTTCACAAGAAGTGGAGTTGGCAAACTTCGTATAGGGTCCTCCAGATCCATCGGTCTGTACAAACTGGTTACGTGGGGCAACTATTTCATCAATTTGTTTCCCCACCAGGGATGCCATGTCGCCGATACGGCCCTGTGGATGTCTTTGCTTCGGCGGTCTGTGGAAAGATACGCTACCTTCAGAGCCCGAGTCAGAGTCGAGGTCTTTTTGACAGAGTAGCGTTCTCCTAAGTAAAGCCGGATTCCAGAGAGGGTCGACTCCTACTTCTCGCATTGGGGCCAACTCGGCTGGGCGAGTTGGCCTAACGTTGCCCAATATGTCCCTATTGGAGTGCGTTTCTATCCCTGGGAGTGGTTCTCGGTCCCACCGAGGATTGGTTTGGGAAGCAAGTAAAGCGTCCTGGTCGGCATTTTTGGTTATATTTAAATAAGTTTGGATTGATTCTACCATTGTTGAAAAATCCTGGGCTTCAGGATTCTCAGGGCTTACTTGGGACTCTATACTACCCGAGCATTCAATGGTTTTTTCGGTCATTTTGATAATTTAGGGATGCCAGATTTTTTTATTGGTTTTAAAAAAAATCAAAAACTAAATTTATAAGAAAAATCAATCATAAAAATATTAATTATTTTTTTCTTTGTTAAGGGTGGTCCCACCTCCTTTAACCCCGATGGCGGAAAGGCCACCGGTCCACCAAAATTAAGATAAAAATATTTGAAGAGAAATCAAAAATTTAATCAAAAGGGGTCAACCAATAACCTCATGGTGGTTAATGGTAAGAGAGAAGGTAACGTATTACCAATTCTTAAATACTTTTTCTCTATTTTCTTTTTTAACTAATTTATGGGGGGGGGCAAGGGGAGGACTTTTAATTAATGTTAATTTGTAATATGTAATTCCACGGAGGGCAAAAGAGAATAAAGTGTTTTGGTTTATTTCAATATTTTTTCAAAACCTTTTACATTACAATAATGACAATCGACAAACTTAATATTAACCCAACATTTATAACATATAACATCCAATCTCGATAAACTTTACCTCAAGAATAAAATGATTTAAAACTAAAACTTCAATTATAAAAACTAAAAGGTTTATCGAAATTAGTTTCAGTAAACTATTATTATAAACAATTAACAACAAATAAATAATAATCAAGCTTATTTTCACTTGGGGGGCTGCGCCCCACTTAATAAATTCGCAATGGCTCTTTTTGGCAGACGGCCAAGTCTGGGGGACTGCGTCTCTCTTATTTTTATAAAGAAATCTAGGGGTTGTTACCTCGTAAACTAGCCTGCAGTGCCAGGACTAGTCCGGTAACAGCCAACGAACTATTCAACTCTGGAATTCCTTACTTGCCTGTATGCGAAGCGACGACGTGAAAACCAGAGCTGAAACATTTAAATTTCGCGCCCGAAAATATTTTCCCCCCTACTTCCGATTCCCCAATACCTCGCGTAACACGACCCAGGTCCGCATGGGTATGAGCATACTAATCCACAGAAGTATCCAAAAAATAAATCACTGATAATCCAAATCAAGGGAATAACACTTGATTGACATACAGGAATCCACCAACTAATCAAGGGAATAACATTTGAATAGTATTCCAATCAAATCACTGTAAATCCCGGAAAGATAACTATATCAAAAAGGACGGGAATCACCTCCTCGATAGACGCGAAAACTTTATTGCCCCCCTATTGAAAGGTACGGCACAACACTTGATGACAAGTGGAAAATTTTGAAAAAAAAAATTTTAAGTTTAACTTCAAAAATTAAACTGACGTGAAGTACTTTAGCAAGCAAAATTCAGGTCCCGAATGAACCAAAAACGCCGCGTTTTATATTCTTATCCATTTAATTACAACGCAATAAACGGTTTCAGCCAATGACAACCCAGCGAAAAACTACAACTCGATATTTTCTATAATCAATAATTTTTTTTTTGAAAAAATATCGCATTTCGATGGGTTACATTATATTAAAGTAAAATATCAACTTTTATTTGTTTAGTGATACAAATTTTAGCAACAATTGTCAAAAATATGTATGAAACAGGGAGGAGCCTCCTGACTTACTCAGGGCTAATTACGCATTAATTTTACCAGCCGAAAATGTTTTGGGGTATATCAAAAAACGCGACCAATCAATGAACAAAACATCGCTAAATGACCAAAAGGCGGGGCTTGTTAAGGGAGTTGAATGGCTTATAAATAGAAACGCGAAATCGTTGTACCCATTCTTCACTTGACTGTCATAAAAGCCGCTCACGAAAACCAAATTTAAAAACATCCCAGAGACCAAAAAATACAAATCCCATTTGTCCGCCTGAAGTCATTTAACGACTTTTCTCGTAAAACTAAACACAAATGACCCACAATACAGAAGGCAAATACACTTCATACCGTGAATTAACATTTTACACTTCAAAACTTTTATCGAAAACAACTTTTTGCCAAAATTACTTTTTGTTTCTGACAAATAATTTTTTCATTATTTGTGCCTTTAAAAAAAAAAATAATAATAATACTAACAAATTATTATTCCTAAAAAATTGAAAACTAAATTAAACTTAAAAACTACTACAGGGGTTATGCACTAGATAAAATAGCATTAAATGACTAGTTATACGACACTAAGTGTAAAATTTCGGTACAAAAAAAATCATTGAAATCTCAAGATCTCAAAAATAATTCATGAGTGCCCTATGCAGTATGAAAAGTAAACATATTAAACTATTACTTTCTTACAAAGACACTTTTATAAATATTGTATATTTGAAGTAGGAAGGAAATAAACTTGAACTATTAAAAAGGGCTTCGCAGTTGCCCCAGTCTACCCTAATTATAAGCTTTGTAATGTATGCTGAAAAATAAACAGAATGGTTTTGTACACTTTACCGTTCTTCCCTACACTTGCTGCCACTTTTTTTCATGCATTTTCTTTCATTACAACATTTTTGTAATTTTCGTTCTCATAGTTGTATAAAGGGGGGTACTTTTGCACCTCCTCTATCAAACACTCGTCAGCAATTGCCGAAAACGGTGGCATTCTGCTGAGCGATCACGGCTGGACTGGTCTCTCTAGCAGTCCGAACGCAGCCACTGCAATTGACGGCGAACGCTGTGTCGCTGAGCTGCGGCAGTGAAACCGTGTACATACAAATCGCATTAAACCAGTACGGAGCTACCAATCGCGAACGCCAGCCGCGGCCGCTGACTGCTCCAGCCAAACCATACCTTAGAGGCGCGTTAGAGTTTATAACCTTTATTTTACTATTTTTTTATATTATGAATCAATAAACCTTATATCAGCTACCTAAATATAACATTCAAATCTATGAGTTTTCGCAGATCACAAATCTCACAATAGTCACAAGCGTTGCACTCTGCTTCGGCATTTTCAATGTCCTCCCCGGTTGCATCTTTGTAAAGGACTGTAAATTTTATGGTATTATATAATACACTATATTTTATATACAGGGTGGCGCACCCTATACGACGAGGTAATTTAATGGAAAACGGCTGAATTTTAAAAGTTTATTTTTATTTGGGTTGATGCAGGATATTTGTGGGCATAATGTGAAATTATTGTGAAATATACCGGATGTCCCAAAGAAAATATTCATATGAAAGTTATATTTTTTTAAATGGAACACCCTATATCTTACAATATTTTTGGATTCTACATAAAATAGCAATTATTTTTTAGTAAGTGCATTGTAAGTCTAAACTTAATAGTTTCTGAGATATCGAGTTTTGAAAAATAACATTTTTGAACTTTGACACTTGAGCACACTTGACTTAAAGCAAAACGGCTTACATGTACCTATCTTACTTTGTTACTATCTTCCCAAAAATATCAATTTCCGGTTAAACAGGAAGTACAATATTTCCGACTTTTGAGTTACAACCGGTTTAACCGGAAATTTATATTTTTGGGAAGATAATAAAAAAGTAAGATAGGGACACGAAAGCCGTTTTGCTCTAAGACGTACACTTAGAAAGCTAGAAGCTGTCAAAGCTGAAAATTTTCATTTTTCAAAACTCGATATCTCAGAAACTATTAAGTTTAGACTTATAATGCACTTATTAGAAAATAATTGTTACTTTATGTAGAATCCAAAAATATTATAAGATACAGGGTGTTCTATTTAAAAAAATATAACTTAGATATGGATCTTTTTTTTAGGACATTCGGTATATTTCAAAATAATTTTAAATTTTGCCCACAAACATCCCGCATTTACCCAAATAAAAAAAAAATAAAATTCAGTCGTTTTCCATTAAATTACTGCGCCGTATAGGGTGCACCACCCTGTACAGGGTGTCCAGTTTTCTATGGTTTTACGGGGTGTCTCCGTTATTAGTAAAGATAGAAGGATCCGGTTTCCGCCGCACTGTGCTACATCAGAATTTTTGTAGTCCTTGTTTTTGATATACGAGATACCCCCATATTTAGGTTACCCTGTAGCTTATCGAAGAGAAAACAAATGTTATTTTTGTAGTTTTTTACGTAGAATCCAGTAACGTACTCGGATTTTTTCTACGTTCAATAGTTTCCGAGAAAAATCAAACTTGCTTTTTTTTAAATGGGTCACCCTATATTTTTTTAATAATATAATTTAGTTTATAAAAAGCTTCTCAGAAATATATAATACCTTATTTTATTTCCAATATTAAGCACGATATTTACGTTTTATTAAAAAATATACAAGTTTTGTTAGAAGGGCATGACGGGTATTTAAAAAAACTATTACTAGTATGATAATTACTGCAGAAGAAATATATTTTGGACTCCTTAATCTAGTTAGCAGTTATATTTCAGTAAAAATAATAATAATGCATAAATCGAGTAGTGTTTTACTATGTAAAACATTAGAAACAAAAGCTGAAAATTTATAGAACTTTCTCATAAATATTGCTCAAATTGTTCTCCATTATGCCTTAGACATGTTTCGCACATAGTTCTTATTCTAAAATAATAAAAGGCCGCAATTGTAACTCCCTAAATGCTCTTTCAGTGGCATTTCTTAAATCTAGAATTGTTTGGCATTGAAAACAATAAATTTTATTTTCAAGGTATCCCCACAAGAAGAAATCCAAAACCGACAAGTCGGGTGACCTTGGTAGCCATCTTACAGGTTTATGAGTTCCAATCCGGTGGCCTGGAAAATTATTGTTTAAGTAGACCCTGATAATTAGCGCATTGTTAGCGGGTGCTCCATCTTGTTGATGAGATATATTATAAATTGTTTTGCTTCCTAGTATAAAACATGAAACGAAAATTGAAATTGTCCGCTAGAAATATCCTGGAATTGGCGAGGTGTTGATAAATTATTCTGAGATCCAAAACCTTTTGAAATTGTCCGCTCGAAATATCCTGAAATTGCCGAGGTATTGGTGATAAATCGTTCAGGGATTGGTGTTCTGAGATGGGAGATGCAACACTGATCGGAGAATATGGAGTTGTGTTCGATAAATAACTTGTATAATAAAGACGTGAATTTTCTCTATCGATGTCTATAATCTCGTACTTGGAAATTAAATTAAATATTTCACTCTTGGCCATTGATCTTGAGCGTGTGCTCAATTTCCTAAGAGACCATTCATTATTTTTTGAAAATAATGATATCTCATCAATAGGCAATTGAAAGCTATTTGCCGTTCGAGTGGAAATATTACATGCTGATTTTCCTGAGACCAAAACCTCTTATTGTGCCGATTAAATATCAGTCGCCTAGATTCAAAACCCGACAAGTCACAACTTCTCAAGAAATGAGCTTTATACATCAAAAAATCAAGAATTAAAAAATCTACAAGTCCATGTAGAAATTATAAAGCAAATCCCGACATATTTTACCTTATTTTCGGTTGAAAATCCTGTCTTAGATGCAAAAACCGACACGTCCTCGCCTGTCTTAGATGCAAAAACCGACGTTTCCATTGAACCAATGGGAGCATAGTATTTCATCTGATGATTTAATTCGACCGTTACAATTTCTCAGTTTAAATAAGTTTTTCAACGAGTAACAACGCGTGTGTTTTTTACTCAATATTTATAGTAAAAATAATAAAAGAACACTTTTGTGAACAGTTTAAAATGGATTGTTTGGACACGTTAAATGTTAACAACCCTGCCCAAATAATTGTTACCAAATGTGATGGTAACAGAGCCCGTAAAAGATGTAAATTAGAATCTAAAAGAGAGGCGGCAAAACGTGCCAGGTAAGTAAGCACAAATTCTTTAAATAATTTAATACTAAAAGATGTTCTTAAGTATGTATTGCGTGTGATTTGGGGGTATTTTCTTTTTAGGTATGCTCTAAAAAGCTTACCTCTCTATCCCACTTGTGGCCACGCTGGAAAACCATTCCAAACATTTCAATGCACATCTCATCTTTCCATGAGAGATGTAAAGGAATTTCACGCAGCCTTTTACAATCACAAGGAAAAAAGAGGACAAGATATGCTTATTTTACGACACTGTGAAGCCAAATCCAAGAGACGCAGAAAACGCAATAGTAATAGAAATAAGCCCAAAACTTGTATATTGCGCTACACAGTAAAAAGAAGCGATGGCATGATAATTCCTGTATGCAGACAAGCATTCCAAGGTATCTTAGGGGTTAAAAAAGACAGAATTTTAAATATCTCAAAAAAATACAAGGATAATTCAGTTATGCCTATTGAGAATAGGGGCGGAGATCGAGTTGGGGATAAGAACGAAAATAAAAAACAAGCTTTAAAACAGTTTATTGAATCTTTAACATGTACTGAAACGCACTATTGCCGATCAAAAACATTTAATAGAATTTATTTACCAGCTGAGCTAAGTATAACTAAACTGTGGAAAATGTATATCCAAAAAATAGACACTAATGAGCAACTTAATGTAAAAGAATGCTTTTTTCGAGATTATTTTAATAAAAATTATAACATTGGCTTTGGCACACCAAAAACTGACTTGTGCTCTACCTGTATGCAGTTTAACATTCAAGTTAAAAAAGAACTTAATGAGACAGAAAAGTATAATTTATTAGCACAACAACGACTTCACAAATTAAGAGCCAGCGGTTTTTATCAACTTCTTCAAGAAGAAAAAAAGGAAATGATCACATTTTCCTTTGACTGCCAAAAGAATTTGGCATTACCCAAACTTCCGGATCAGTCCGCATACTTTAGCATACAAATTAATTTTTACCACTTGGCCATAGTTTGTGGAACATCTAAAAGTAAGCTGACTTCAGATAATGTTAGTGCATAATATGTCTGGACAGAGTTAGACCATCAGAGAAGCTTAAACGAAATTTCATCTTCTTTGCACCACATGCTGTCCAACTTTCATTTTGTCGAAAATATCAAAGTCATTCGCCTCGTTTGCGACGGATGCGGCGCACAGAACAAGAATTCCACCGTTATCGGAATGTTAAACTATTGGCTCCAGTTTGAAGCTCCAAAGCATATTGATAAAATTGAGTTGGTATTCCCAGTTGTTGGCCACTCTTACATTCCCCCTGATCGGGTCAAATTGAAAAAGTCTACAAACGACACACAGTAGTAGTACATCCTGATCAATACATAAATATCATTAAAAAGTTTGCTACCGTTTACAAAATCGGAAATGATGTAATCATCAAGGATTGGAGAAGCGAAACCCAAAAGGTCTTAAAGCAACCAGGATATTGGCATTTTAAATGTCAACCTTCAAAGAGAATAATAATTACTAAAGGTAATGGGGCTCCACTGGTAAGAGGTGAAGTATTTTATAAAAATGACATTTGTATACCAAAAGCTTATGCAAGAGGGGAAAAAAGATTTCTCAGATGAACCCAAAAGTGTTGGAAACTGGAGTGGCTATTAACAAAGAAAAAAAACAAAGCATTTTAAAACTCTTACGAAAACACTATGGGACTGAATGGGAAAACGAAAGTGCGTTGGTATTTTTCAAAGATGCATTCCATAATATTCTTGAAGTTGAAGTAGAAAATCAAGAAGAGGATAACTGTGAAGCAGAATCAGTTGAATTTAGTATTTAAATATTGTTTATTACATATTTTCAGTATAAATTGGCGTTTTTATTTATAAAAAATAACAATTTCGGGTGCAAAACCCGACATGTTCAAATTTATAATCAGTTTTTAAAGATTTTGGAAACTCCACGATTTTTAGAATGATTTTTAATGTTTTTCAGTACTAATATTTTCTTAGTTTAAAAAACATCGTTTCTTAATTCGCTCAAGTTAAACGTCTAGAAGTTTTTTGTCATTATCTCAATTTCTCTCTATGTGGACTAGGGCGGAGTGAATTTTTCAACTTTTGAAACTTAATAACCCTGTATGCCTAAGAGTTGCCTATTTTATGGCAGAATAAGGGAAAAAAATCTGAGTTCCCAAAAATAATATCTTCGGCTGCCGAAATCATGCTAAATTTAAGCAATTTAATTTTTTTTTCATTTATTTAAGTTTTTGTTACTATTTGTGAATAAATTAAATTTTAATCATTTATAAATTATTTTAAACATATGTTAATGCATCTGGATCTTAGGTAATATATTATATTTAAAATTGCGGCGTCAGTCTTCATGAATAGTACCGATTATTATGCCTGGCGCCAGTCGTCATAAACAGTACCGTTTATTGCGTATGGCGCCGACATAAAGGATGGAGTCTACATTGTTTTTGGGCGGTTACTATTATCCCAGTCGACATTCTCCTTTGTATCAGTTTTAAAGCAAGTGCGTGCACGTGATTTACTTACAATACTTATTTGAATCATAGTGAGCATTTTATTTTCTATTTGCGAGTGCAAGATAATATAAAATGCCTAAAACGCGTAAAGACACGACATGTCCTATTTTTGGCATATTAACACCCTTCAAAGAAAATGTTTTACCAACATATGCTGACGTTATTAAATATTATTCGTGGTTAAGGTTAGAAAAATTGAACGAAAATAAACAAGAACCCAGTGTAAGTGACGTTTGTAAAAAGCTAGTAAAAGACATCAAAGAAATATGGAAGAAAAGTTCGATTTCCGTGGTATCAGACCAACAAATATTTAATCAAATAAAGCAGTATAATGGTAAATATCGAAAAATTAAGAAGAGTCTTAAATCCAAATATAAGGATAATTACAATAAAATAGTACAGAGATTTAGAGAGTCTGCAGAGACAAAACTTTTTGATATTGCTACCTGCAAATGTAAACAATTTTCAACTTGCAAGTGCAAAAACAAAATACCTATAGCCGAGCGACAATTCCTTTTAGATCAAAGAACAAACCGAAAAATGGCAATCGGCAATTTAGATATTGAGACCACAAAAAAAAATCAAAAAGCACACGAAAGAAAATCCAGGGAATTAGCCAGGAAGTTAAAGAAAAGTGAGCTTCAAATAATGGAAAAGCGTGAGCCAAACGAACTTGGGTGTATTCCATCTACTTCCAAGGCAATGGATCCTTCAGGACCGGGTCCCCATTCAAGTTCAGGGACTGGCAATACTCCATCTTCTTCCCAAATGCGACTCCATTTGCCAACTTTAGCAGAAGCATGTGACCGGACTGGAATTTCCGATCGTTCTGCGGCAATAATAGTAAGTGCGGTTCTAAAAGACGTTGGGATTATATCAGACACCGATCCTTCAAAAATAGTAGATCGTAGTAAGATACGCAGAGAACGAATTAAAAGTCGCGCTAAACTAACAAAAATATTTGGGGACCCTCCTCCAAAAGTGCAAGGAATCTGTTTTGATGGACGTAGGGACAAAACCTTGGTCAAAGAAAAAAAAGGGAATAAATACTATCAAAAAACTGTTACCGAGGAACATTATGTTTTAGTTTCTGAACCCGGATCAAGATATCTCGGACACGTAAGTCCAACATCTGGAAGTGCAAAAGCAATTAAAACTTCAATACTTCAGTTTTTACAAAAAAATACTGATATAAATACAATTGTGGCTATAGGTTGTGACGGAACTGTGGTAAATACCGGTTCAAAAAATGGAGTAATTCGAGGTCTAGAATCGGATTTAATGAAGCCGTTACAGTGGTTGGTTTGCTTGCTTCACACGAACGAATTACCATTACGTCACTTATGAGTTATTTGGATGGAAAAACTTCCGGACCAAGTGGGTTTTCGGGGCAAATTGGCAAATCTCTGGAATCATGCGAGAGCTTACCTGTAGTAGAGTTTAAAAGAATTGAAACTGTGTTACCTCCAATAGATGTGGAAACGTTAAGTACAGATCAAAAATACATGTTTGAGATATGTCAGGGAATCTGTAATGGAATTTTGGGAGAAGATTTGGCTTTAAAATCACCTGGGAAAATGTCACACGCCAGATGGCTTACAACAGCCAACAGAGTTTTGAGGTTATATGTTGCGACCAAAGAACCATCTGAAAACCTTCAAATATTAGCTGAATTTATAGTTAAAGTGTATGCCGTATATTGGTTTGAAATTAAGAGCAGTTGGTCTTGTAAAGATGGTTCTAGACATCTTTTCAACATGATTAGAAGATCTCGATACCTCCCTTGCCACCTTAAAAAAGTTATAGATCCTGTAATAAAGAGAAACGGATATTATGCTCACGCGGAAAATCTTTTAATAGCAATGATAGCAGATGACAGAAAATTCATTCGAGAGTTGGCTTTAAGGAGAATTTTAAAATGTAGAAAATCATCGGTCAAAACCGAGGACGTTCGAATATTTCGAGTTAATGAACTAAATTTTGATTGTGAAGATTATGTAGACTTAATTGATTGGCAGAATGTTAGTATAAGTGAACCCCTCTTGACAATGGGAATATCAGACGAAAATTTAACCAGTATGATTTGTGTGATTCCGGATGAAATACCCTTATTAAAATTTCCTTGGCATTCGCAGGCGGTCGAAAGGTGTATAAAACTAGTAACAGAAGCTTCTATAGCAGTTTTTGGGTCTGAAGCACGAGACGGGTTCATAAAAGCTCGCATTGAATCGAGAAAAATTTTACCACAGTTTGAAACAAAAAAACAGTTTATTAAAGTTTTAGACCAAAAAAAATAAATTTCTGTAGGGGTGGGAGGGTTAGGGTGGAACTCGACATGCAGCCACCTCCACGTGGTGAGTTCTGGGTTGCTTTTTTAATTTGTTAAAAAAGAAAACAAGCAGAGAGCTGCATTTTTTATTTTTTTAAAAATTCCTGTTTTATTAAACTTTCAAGGTCATTTCGGCAGCCAAATAATTTGTCGTAGGATACTCATATTTTTTTCTGTTGGTAAGTACCCTAAAAGGCACCTATTGCGTATGCAGGCAACTTCATTTTCCAAAATTTTTTGATTTCGGCTATTTTCACTCCGCCCTAAATGTGGACTTGTCGGGTTTTGAATCTAGGCGACTGATATATCAGCACTGGTAAAATGAGCCTCATCGAACCATATAACGGTTCTTTCAAATTTATTTTCCTTGTTGATATTTTGTAAATACCAATTACAGAACTCTATACGGCGCTGCGCATCACCAGGATGTAAGCTTTGTACTAGGTGGAATTTATATGGCTTCAAATTGTTTTTTTAGGATTCTTTGAACTCTTGATTTAACTACTCCGACCGAACGTTGAACCGTTCTGCAAGAACTAGTTGGATTTGTTTTAATTGAAGCTAAAACATTTATTTCATCAGTCTTGCGGTTTTTCTTGTTTTAGATTTTAGGTTGAGGTTTATAAAATGAACCGTATTCAATTAAATTTGATTTCATCCTTAGAAAAATTATTTTATCCGGCTATCGTCTTTCGGGATATCTACAAGTAATTTAAGAAATTTAATAAATCTTCATAGAGATGCTACAAAAAGGCGTAGGTATATTTATCTATTTGAAATACACTTCTAATGGTTCATCTGCATTTTCATTACAATGGATATAACAATCGAGCAGGTCGTATTTTTCATCATTTTCAAAGTTTACATTTTCTGGCATAATTAGGACGAACTAATTTTTTACTAATAATTAGATATTTTAAAACAAATTAGAGAACCTACAAAACGAACATTTGTTTTCTCTTTGATAAGCTACAGGGTGACCTGAATATAAAATGTAAAATTTTCAAAAAACATCTCGTATATCAAAAACAAGAAGGCCAAAAAAAGTTCTGATTGTGGCATCTTCTGTTTCACAAAAAAGTGGCACAGTGCTGCGAAAACCGTATCCTTCTATCTTTACTAATAACGGAGATACCCGTAAAGCCATGGAAAACTGGACACCCTGTATAGTGCACACTTAAAAGTTTTAATTTTTGTAAATACGTAAAACTAAAGCTAAAATTTAAGGTAGGAAAAATAAAATAATCAAATAATTATTCAATGCTCGAATATCGCCTATTTGAATACTCGTAGATTATATTCGAACATTAAATAATTTGAATAATAAATAAAGTGAGTATTCGAATACTTAAATTTCAAAAATTCCAAGCACTAGTACATACCATTATATAATATTACTTTTTGACTTTAAAACTAGCTTAAATTGACAGAGTGAACAGCCAAATATTAACAATCGTGTAAATGCCCGTCAAATAAATGGGTCGTAAACAAACCTTAAAAACATAATATTTTTGTGGCTTACTTACTTTTATAATACAGATTTTTCTCATTTCTGTGACTTATAGAGACAATCCTTAATATTACTAAGTGGTACAATGATATATTGCACTTTGGAGAATTTAATACTGGAAATGGAAAAAGAATTAGGTACGCCAAATTAATTTTTATTGTTTTAACACACATCTTTTCCACCTAACTCATAAACGCTTGGACAGGCAATTTAATTCCCTAGCAACGATGTATCACGCGATAGGTAGTGCCATTTGACATTTCTAAGTGAGGTTGGCTGGAGGTGCGGAGGTCAATACTAAAATTCTATTAAACGTGTAATTAAACTTCCCCTTCGATTTTAAAGTTGACGTGTTTTTTGTCAAATCTTCTTTCCCTCAAAATCAAGAAATATTTTAAATTAGATAAACATCTACCTTGTAAGGACGTCCCAGTTTCGTCAGTTACATGACGTTTTCTGGACGAAATTACGTCATTTATTAATGACCTGACCACGTGACGAAAAATCACCTTATAGCGACTTTAGCTTGCTACTGGCGATAACTTACCTTAAATCCATTCTCTCTAGCTGTTCTTTCGCTTTGTTCAAATAATTCCTTAGCAATGCCCCTTCCTCTATAGGTAGAATCCACCGACAATATCCTAACTTCGAAAATTTTATCCACACCATATTTTGAAAATAAATCTATTTCTTTATTCACGTCGTTCAGAAGACCGAAAATTCGTTGGTACTGTAGATTGTCAATGGATTTCATTTCTTCTATTGCTTTTTCGGTGTCTCCTGTTTTTGATACGCCATTTAGAGCTACACCTACAATCTAAAACACATCACATAACATTCCAGACTTAAAGTCAATTGAAGCTTTTCATACTTTTCAAATATGCACAGCGGATTAAAAATAATTCCTGTTATTTGTTAAGAAAAACCTTTGTGAGTTTTTAGTTAGTACAGCAACATTGTTCCCACAGAAAGTTTTACGTCGCTTAATTAGAGGACCTATTTTAAGTCTATATAAGAGGCTTACAAGTTTTCTAACGTTTGTCAAAGGATTATAATAAACTTTAATAAAGGTAGAATTTAAAAAAAAACGCTAAGTCTCGACCTTAAACTATTTATAATAGAATGGTTACATGTTTCGCCTCGAAGTGAGCATCTTCAGACCATTTATATAAATTACACTATAACATATGGTTATTGTATCTCTTACTTCTTGGTTTGTTTAATGATTATTAAACAATCATATAAGCGATTTAGATTTAATATTTTTATACTGCTTTGTCAACAAGTTGTTTTTTTCGAACTTCTGACAATAAAGCTCATTTTAATTTGATTTGAGAGTGGTTGAATAATCATTATCCGGAGCAGTGGATTGGTAGAAGAGGACCACCTAAGTCACCAGATCTGACACCACTCGATTTCTTTTTGAAGGGTCGCTTGAAACCAGCTTCAATCGAGCCACTTCAGCAAAAGATTATCCAAGAATGTAGAGCTATTTCACCTAAGACACTTCAAAGGGTCCGCGAACAGTTTGAATATCGGCTGTATCTTACTTACAAAATACTGGTAACCATTTTGACCAACAGAGGTTGAGACCCTTTAGGGGATGCAACTCCCCTAAAAGTTACGGTATTTCAATTTTAAATTTACTACATTTTCGACTTTTCCGCGCTTTTCGTGAAAATGTTCGGTTAGATACTCAATTATTTGACAAAAATAATAAAAAATATGGTATTTGTTTAAAATTACACAAGGAATTCAAAAATAACCAAATAAGTGAAGGTTGCCATTTAAAATTGTAGGGGTAGGTGCCCTGGGGGTCAAATAATTTAGAAATATTTGTTGTTCGTTTTGAAATTGACACGCTGTATTCGTAGTGTTGGAATGTAGAGTGTACAGCGTTTGTGTTACTATATGTTATGTTCAGTGGCGCAGCCAGGAATAGGCTCGGGGGGGGGGGGGGTTAACCCCATAAGCCTCCCCGTGGCTGCGCCACTGGTTATGTTATTAATGTTATAGTTTTGTTTTATTAATAGTGTCTTGTGTAACTGTTACGTAGGGTCTGAAGATGCCCCTTTCAGAGGGACACATGTAACAATTCCATAATAAATATAGAAACGATTATAAACACGAGCCAACAAATTTGAATTATTCCAGATATAAAAGAATTTAATTTGTCGGCTTCGAAATTCTGCAGGCTCTGCGCGACAATATTCAAGGTATGCGAGGAATCCATTTGATGAAAATATCTGGCAATAAGAGGATATTACGGAGTTTCGTAAATAGATGAATTGGTTCCGGATCGGGGCACTGAAATAAATTCAATAAAAATCCAATTAAATTCATAACAATCGAGGTCAATTATGAAAAATGCCAGCAAGAACATGGAACCAGAGATATTTATTTATTAGTCGCTTACTTATATGATGTACGCAACTATTTACTTGAGCTTTGTCTATAGGTGTAGGGCTTCTCCCTTGCTATTTAAAAAAAAATTGAAAGGAGATAAATCAGGAAATCATGCAGGTCTAGTATAATGACCAATAATGCTACCTATCAATTTATTTTTCAAGTCGCATTTTTTAACTACAGTGACAGGACTCAAGGAGGGACAAAAGGTAAGAAGAATATGGAATAAAAAATCGAATTTTTACCTTTACGTTTTCTTTATCGACCACCATAATCGAAAGGCCGTCCTCCAAGGTTTTTAAATCGTGATGTTCCAGTAACGGGCAGGGCTTTCCGTGAAGGCAAAGACCCACGGAAGCATTTAAAGGTTCATCAGGGAAATTGACCCTTAAATGATCGATCACTGCGCTAAAGCGCGATGGCGGGATGATGCTGTAGTTTAGCATTTTGGAATGTTTATTGTTTGTTTGTTTGGTTGAGGAGGTGGAACGGTGAAAATTACCTAAAAAAGTAATATATAAGGAGCGAACATTTTTTTGTACCGGCGACCAACCGATAATCGCCGCCACACAGCAATAAGCGCGCGGTGTTTCCAGGCGACCTTTGAAATACAGAAAATTGTATCCAACAACAAGTTGACAACAATTGTTGCGTGTCCAAACTAAAACTTGTACCAGCCGGGTTTCGATGATATTTCGATACTACTGTCAAATTTTGAAGTGCACGTCAATATGGATTTATTATAATCAGTGCATCTCAAAGTCTAAAACGGACAGGAGACGGTGGACAGAAATTAATTAAAATTCAACATTGCTTGATCTTTTGCTGTTAGATACTCAAGTAAACAGACTATAGAGTTGCAGCACGTGGCTACATCTCTTGGCAACCACACGCATCAACCCAACCAGGACAGCAAAATCCATATAGGTTTAAACGCTGGCAAGGCGGCCCATCGCGGGCAAACTACGTTGGGTGGCGCTGGAAGGCAACGTGTCGGTTTAGCAACCGAAAGCTAAATATTAAAAAACAACAAATCTAAAATAGGTTCGTGTACAGAGTTGTCCCTTATTGTCTCACTTTGAGGTGCCTTACCTTTCCGTCAGACCCGGAGCCTTGCCGATGAGCCGTACACGGCGAGACACGTCCAAGGATTGGGTCTGACGGAAGGATAAGGGACAACTCTGTACACGAACGTATTTTAAATTTGTTGTTTTTTAATATTTAGCTTTCGGTTGCTAAACCAACACATTGGCTTCCAGCGCCACCCAACGTAGTTTGCCCGCGATGAGTCGCCTTGCCAGCGTTTGAACCTATATGGATTCTCGCTGTTCGGGTTGGGTTGATGCTTGTGGTTGCCACGAGATGTAGCCACGTGTTCAACTCTCGTCTGTTTAATTGCATTTCTCTGTCAAAAGCTTTTTGAGGTCCCTTACCTTTTCGTCAGATCCGGAGCTTCGCCGATGAGCCGTGGACGGCGAAACGCGTCCAAGGATTGGGTCTGACGGAAGGATAGGGGACAACTATGTACACGAACTTATTTTAAGTTTGTTGTTTTTTTAGATACTCGACACCTGTTGTTACTGTTGTCTGCAACAATTTAAAGAGTATCCAGGGACTATCTTGTTACTGTGTGACGGTGATTATATTTCGGTCTGTACACCAGTTTAGAAACATTGAAATGTAGTATACAGCGTGTTTATTAAACATATGGCAAAAATTAAAGGGGTTATGCCCTGGACTATTCTAAGAATATCTTGTCCTTTGATGATTTTTGAAAATCCGCTTTGTTTCGAAGAGGGCGAGAGATTTTTCCGACAAAACCAATGTCGATATTTTTCAAATTATTAATGTAGTCGAAATAAAAGTATGGCGTACTACACTAGGCTTATCGAGTATAATTTCTTTTAAACATGCGTTGTTATCTTTTAAGCAAATCAGTTTAAACGTGATTTCATTTGAGTATCGAATACGTCTCGTAATTGATCATTTTGTATGTGTCGAATTTGTTGAGACTCATTGACGTTTTGTTGTTTGACGTGCATTTTATTTACGGGCTTTGTAACAATGAAAAAATAAAAATAATAATAAAAAACGAGAAAAAAGAAAAGGAGAAGATTTAATTATGGAAAATAAAATTATCCTTTCATTGCTCAAGTGATTAAACCGCGGCTCCTCAGTTATAGTCGTGTCGGTTTTAGAGCAGGGTCATGATTCGTGATTTGAGTGAGTATTATTTATGATTCTCCAGAAAATGTTGGGCGCCAGACAGCCAAAGGGACTGCCAGAAAATAGAACAAGATTAAAGACCAAAGGGGTCAATGAAAGAAAAATTTATTAAACAAAGAAAATTGGTTTTGAACAAGAATGCTAGTAAATTAATAACCTTTGATAAGCCAATTGATCAAAAGAGTATTGACCAATGGAAAATTTCCTAATTAGAGGAAGAAAGAGAATACAATAAAACAAGAGTACAGATTATGTTTCAATAGTGCTTATTTATTAACCTTACTAGGAAAAGCAGAAAATATCACATTAAGCATTGCAATTCCAAGTTGCGGAGGATAAATGTGGTTAATGTCTACACTTAAAAGGTAGCTTTCGTTTTATAGATATACTCTTAACATTTAAACAAAAAAACAGGCGTGATGCCTTACTCTCAATAATAAAAAACAATTAACAATATACATGAACGTTACAATAAGTATGGGGCAGCACTGATTTTAAAAGGAGAATTCCATTTGCACGTTAGGGTTTCATTTAGGAATAAAGTTCAAAAATTAATAAATAATAAATTGTTCAGCAAAGTTAGCAATTAAATCTACGGTTAATTCCAGTTGGATAATAAATCCACATTACAAAATAATAAAAATTTTACTCATCTTTTAACTAAGCTCCCCCGGATCCAAACACTTTGCAGTCTCTCCAGTGGCACTCCTATATAGTTGGTGATGGGCAACAGGGGCACAATAAAATGGACGGGGCTCCCATGAAATCGGCTTCACGCCAAGACACTCCACGGCCACCGTCCACTGCCGACAATCCACCGGGTTACGTTGCAACTACGTGGATCAGGCGTCCACACAAGGATACAAACGAGATTTGCTTGTCGCAAAAGAGAATTTGTGGAATTTAATGTTTTAATGAAAATAGAGTGGAATTAAATGAAATAAGGTAGAATAAAATATATTTAGATAGAATAGGATAATATAAACTGAGAGAAAATAGAATAACATGAAATAAATGTAAGAGAGAATAAATTAGAATAAAAATCAGGGAAGATTTGATAAAGAAAAAGGCAAAATAGAAAACTTGATGGATAAAAAGCCAAGATAAAAAAGTTAAAAAAGATTCAAAATAAAAAATAAAAAGATCCAAAGTTAAAAAGATCTAAAGTAAAAAACCTTGATAAAAAAAACTGAACCTTGATAAAAAAGAAAAACCTGAATTGAACAACATGGTGGAGGTCAAAAACACGCCACAATCGAACTGCATGAGTATTTTACCTGTTGGACTGGTTTCTTCCTTCATTTGGTCAGGAAACAAATCCCCCAATGGGTGCAACGCTTCACCACTTGATTGATCTGATTGAATTATTAAGGATGATGAGTGCTTAAATTGGCTTATTCCAATTAATTAAGTTGGAACAATCAAAAAGATTGTTACAACTTTTACTCGAAAACTTGCAAATACTTTAAATGTAAGTAATGGGATTGTTGAGAAAATCCTTAGTGACTATTTTTTCTACACATACAACTCATTCCGGCACTGCTTCCTGCTGATTTTCCTCGACGGATTGCATTTTGTCAATGACTTTTGCACACATTGGTTCAAATCCCTCAACTACTGACGCTGATTCTTTTCGAATCGAATTTTTCAAGAAATGCAATAAGGAATTTTCACAACAACGCTGTGTGGGCTGAAGAAAATCCACATGAGGTACTTGAGGATCGTCTTCAACATTAATTCTCGTTGAACCTGTGGGTTGGAATTGTAGGTGACTGGCTAAATGGACCGGTATTTCTACCAGGAAGACTTACCGGAGAGGTGTATCGTAACTTTTTGGAACGAGCGCTACCTCAGTTTCTGGAGAATCTACCATTGGCAACAATAAACGCAATGTGGTTTATGCACGATGGTGCACCAGCGCATTTTAAGGTGCTTGGTCGTGAGTTTTTAACAGTAACATACGGAGATCGCTGGATTATTCGAGATCTTGGCCTGCTCAATCCCCGGACTTAAGCCTCCTGGATTATTTCCTATGGGCCATCGAAAGTCATTAGTTTATACTACTCCAGTGGAGAATGTGGAAGATTGAAGGAATCGGATAATTGCTGAGTGTAACTCAATAATAAATGACCCTGGTGTTCTTGAAAGAGTTCGGAAGTCAGTGAGGAGAATATTGGATTCTTGCATCCTAACTGAAGGTAGTTATTTTCAACAGTTACTTATAGATTAAGAAACTTTACATGTAATTTTTGGTAATACCATGTTGTAATTGTGGAAAATTTTTCTGGCCCTGTATCTTCGCAATAAAGCGGCTTTTTGAAAATCATCCAAGGACAAAATATTCTTAGAATAACCCCTTTAATTTTTGCCGTATGTTTAATAAATACCCTGTATAGTGGTTAAAAACTGGAATATGTTCAAATTGAAGATACAGTCAATGCTTTCAGTGGAGTTAAAGTAATGTACCTATATAAAACAATCCACTCTTCCTTCACAATTTAATATATTTAAAAAATATAGTTCCCTACATGTTTCGAACGCTTAAACATTCATCCTCAGGGGATACCAATATCGAGTTGAGTGAAATATTAATGTATAGTTGTCTCAAAGTTCATGAGTACAACTGACAAAGGCGAGGAATATAAAATTGAAGATATATAGTGTTATGTGTGTATGAAGATTGTAATATAAGTGAAATTTTTAAATATATAGATGCGAAAATTATTTGATTTATTTATTTATTTATTTATTTATTTACAGCCAGTACACTACAGAAAGACCTTATTTCTAAATGGTACAAATGGTACAAAATTAACAAACTCTAGACATACCCGACACTAAAATCATACAATACAAACAGTTTAAACCGAGGTTCAAACCTTAAGCCTTAAGATGGCCTTTATTGCGGTTAAGCCAATAAGAAATACATCGCAGTCGGAGTAAAATTTATTGTATGTGTGCATAACCGGTGAGCAAAGGTATTCAAGCCGTAGTTATTCCTGTGAAACCTTTCATGAAATAATTGTATTTGTCTTGTGTTTCTTCTAGGAATTGAAAATAATACGAAGCTCAACAGACCGCTACAGTCTATACTCCCATTCACCAGTTTATACAAAAACAACACCTGTGCGTTCCTTCGCCGGGTCAGCAAGTTCTGAAAGCCACAGAGCAAGAGTCTAGTCGCGTAGGGTACATTCTGATAAGGAAAATTATGCTTGCACAAAAGGTATTTAACAAATTTGTTTTGAACCTTTTCCAGTCTATCTATGTGACACGCGTAACCAGGAGACCATACGACTGAACAATACTTAAAAAAAAAAAGTACTAATAAATTATAAACGCAGTAAACGCTAGTAAGCGCCTTAATATCGCCGATGTGTTTTGTGTTCCTTTTGATAAACCCAAGCAGCCTAAACCCCCTCAGAACGATACTATCTATAATATGCTGGTTGAAAGTCAAATCACTGTCGAATATTACAGACACACTCTCGATGATCGAGTCTTTAATCTTATACACTGTTCTGTGAGGGTTGCGACGCTTGCAGAAACTAATAGCCCGACACTTAGAAATATTAATACTTAAATAATTCGCCTCGCATATCTCTATACAGTGAGTCCCAGATGTAATGTCTAAATTCACTTAAAATTTAGCGGTATGTTTTTGGAAAATGCTTGGACCCGTCGATTTCTATTTCTTAATGTGTTTTTTTTTATGGTAAATTCATACATACAGGGTAGCCCAAAAATAAGTTATGACCATCAACTTCATTTTTTCAAATGAAAATTTCATTTTTGAATTTTACATCGAATTCTAAGTATGTTTCATGTACCATGTCCTATACCTAAACTCAACAGTTATCCAAAAAAATACGAATGAACATATCAGTAAGTAAAACCTGTTTATTTAAAAAGAACAGAACAACAAATCAAACTAAATGTTGAAAATGTGCGCCATTTACGGCTTGACAATATCCAAGGCGATCAATAAACTCTCTTTGCACGTTTTCAACCATTTCCGGAATTATGGCACGCACTTCTCTGCGGATCCTCTCTTTCAACTCATGCAGATTGTTTGACCTGTCAACAAATACTTTCGATTTGCGGTAAACTCACAAAAAGAAGTTCAGTGAAGTTAGGTCTGGCGACCTAGCAGGCCATTCGGTAGGTCCTCTCCTTCCTATTCACCGATTAAGTCCGGTTCCAATGGATTCGGAAATAGGGCAACTAATGTTGGAATTAATTCAAGTTAGAGAAATTCGAGATATATCTGTCTAGTTAAAGGTTGTTCAAAGAAAAATAGACAAATTATTCTTCTTCCGCGCACTTTTTCACAACATAATTGTTTTTTGAGGGTACTGGCTGTGAACCTCCATCATCCAATGCTGATTTTCTGTTGCCCAATAACGACAATTTTGTCTGTTCACATTACCATTTTTAAACAGAGCGTAGCTTCATCGGAAATAAAAATATTTTTTACTAAATTTTTATCGAGATTGCACATATTTTGCATGCGTTCACAAACCTCATTTCGCCAATCGAAATCTTCACATAACTCATGCACTGGAATAACTTTGTTTGTGTGATATTTGTGCTTTTGAACTATTCGGGGAACAACAGATTTCCGCTTGTGTAAATTGGCCCCAATGTGCGACAGAGGAGTACATGGATTTGCTTCAAAGGAAAGCAAAACGTCAAGTCGAGCAGGACGACCAGATTTAGGAAAATCTCTAACATGACCGAATTCTCTAAATTTCGCTTTTATTCTACTCACCACCTTTTGACATATGAAAGGACCATCAGGATGGATTTCATTGAATAATTTAGCTGTTTCTATTTGAGTACGTGTACTATTACCAAACCCAACCATGCATAGAATTTAAATTTTTTCTCGTTCGGTTAACTTCACCATTCCGAAAACCGCAACTTTGCAACTACGCTTGACAATTACTTATTTGAAGTAAAATTGTCATACAGTTTCTATGGGACTAAACGGTGACAAGTCAACATTTAGAAATATCACAATTGAAAGAAAAACAACAAAATCACCACACACAGGAATGTTTTGCTCCATTTACAAATAAATCCTCAGAAATACGGTCTTACTTATTGATATGTTCAATCGTATTATTTTCGATAACTGATGAGTTTAGGTATGAGACATCGTACATGAAATATACTTAAAATTCGATGCAAAATTCAAAAATAAAATAAAGAATAGATGTTTTCATTTAAAAAAATGAAGTTGATGGTCGTAACTTATTTTTGGGCTACCCTCTATACATGAATTTACGATAAAAAATTATAACCACCTACTTTTTTTGAAAATTCAATAATTAAAAATTTCCCCTTACATCTAAAATTATGGGGCATAGCCCCATATCTTCATGCTGGCTTTGACGGCACAAGGAATAAAGCGCTCAAAAACTTGCCCGAAAAAACAGCAGTGAACTTAGTAAACATAGCCCAAGCAATACTCGAAAAGGGCTGTTTTCCAGGCGCTTGGAAAAGGGCCAAGGTGGTGTTAGTTCCAAAAACTGGGAAAGATCTGACATTGGTTGACAGCTACAGACCAATAAGTCTGTTATCGTGTCTAGGCAACGTAGTTGAAAAATTGATACTAAATCGGGTAACCGATTTTGTATCAAACAACATTTTACCACCAGAGCAGTCTGGTTTTCGAGCTGCTCATTGCACGGTGCGCCAGGCAACGACTGGCAACCAATATCCTAAGTGGATTTAACCGCCGCATGTCGACAGGAGCAGTCTTTTCCGATGTTTCTAAAGCATTTGACAAGGTCTGGCACAACGGACTTGTATTAAAATTAATAAGGGCAGAAATGCCTGATTACCTGATCAGGCCATTGATATCATATCTTGAGGACAGGTCATTCGCGATATTGTCAGAAAACAGAGTATCAACAATAAGAACAATCAAAGCGGGGGTCCCGCAAGGATCGCCCCTTGCAGCGATTCTGTATAATATATACACAGCTGATGTACCGCGTGATCCATTCACGCAACTATATCTATTTGGTGATGATACTGCCATGACTACCACCTCAAAAGAGCCCTATAGAGTGATTTTACGTCTACAACGCCATATTCTGATCCTGCAGAAGTGGCTTGAAACATGGAAGCTCAAACTTAATGAAGCTAAAACACAGGCAATTTACTTAGAGTTACGGAGATACAGGGTGTTGAAATGTTAGAAGAAATAGTAATAATTTTTAAATAACTCCTTAACGAGTTATTTTTTTTTATAAAATTTAGTGAGTTAAATAAGCACCTAAGGACATTTATTTTCAAAGTTCAACATGTTCGTAAATTTAACCAGTGGCGTCGGTACAAAATGTTACTATCATATTTTTTGTGAAAACTATGCCTCACACTACTGACTTATTTTATTTTATCTCTCTTTTTATGAACAACAAAAAAGATCACGTGTGTATTTTTGATACGAGGGACGGCTTAAGGGTAAATGATTATTTTATTTGACTTTACACACAAAATACCCTCAAATATTTATTGAAGTATTTTAACAAATACATTATACATACATACTTAATAATAAACAAATAAGTATATGCCTAAGGAAGGCATCTGAAGATGCCTATTTTCTAAGTATAATACGTTCTCAGTGGCATACATATTTATTTATTAGTATGTTATTTTTTAATATTTTGTATTTTAACAAGGCGGCTTTGGAAATGCTTTTTTAATCTTTTGTATTTTTACAAGGCGGCTTTGGAAATACATTTGTCGATAAATTAAAACATATTTAATATATATATATTTTTTTTTATATATTTATTAGTTGGTAATGTGGTTTATTTCTTCAGTTTGTTTTTTTTGGTTGGATATTATTAGTATTGTTTATAAGGTACCTTACTATGGATTATTTAAGAAATAATGCGCATTTAGCCGACATGCATTGTGTATATGGCCTTGCCGATGGAAATGCACGAGAAGTGAGACGAATTTATCAGGAACGATATCCTAACCGAGTACTGTCTGCTGCTGCAACATTTACAAATCTTCACCGCCGTTTAGCTGAAACAGAAAGTTTTACAAGGCCACGTGACATTCCTGGAAGACCACGAACAGCCCGAACCCCAGAATTAGAAGAAGCTGTTTTAAACGCTGTAGTGGAATATCCAGATACAAGCACCCGAATAATTGCTGATGCTCTCAATTCCACCCAAGCCACAGTTTGGAGAATTCTGCACGATCAGCAGTTGTATCCGTACCACATTCGAAGGGTACAAGCTCTTTTACCCAGGGACTTTCCTCAGCGCATTAATTTGTGTCAGTGGTTTTTGGAAAAATTTGCTAAAAATCCCCCATTTTTAAATTATGTACTTTTTACGGACGAGGCAAATTTTTCTCAGAGTGCGATTACAAACTTTCACAATAACCATATCTGGTCTTTGGAAAATCCCCACGCAGTTAGTGAACGAAATTCTCAGTACCAATTTTCATTAAACGTGTGGGGAGGAATAATTGGCGATTACTTGATAGGACCTTTTTTTCTTTCACTTCGGCTTAATACGTACCGACACTTTTTGGAAAATGAACTTCCTCCCTTATTGGATGATGTACTCTTAGAAACTCGAAGACGTATATGGTTTATGCATGACGGAGCTCCCGCTCATTTCAGCATAGTGGCCAGGACTCATCTAAATCAAATTTATCCAAATCGATGGATCGGTAGGGGAGTTAAGGAAGGAAATCAACCGTGGCCACCAAGGTCCCCAGATTTAGATCCCCTTGATTTTTATTTGTGGGGACATTTGAAGCCAATCGTTTACAAAACGCCAGTCGAAAATCCAGAAGTGCTAAGAAATCGAATAATCGATGGTTTTGAAGTAATAAGAAACACACCAGATATCTTAGCACGCGTACGAGATTCCATGCAAAGGAGATTAGATGCCTGCATCTTGGCTGAAGGTGGACATTTCGAACAATTTATTTAAAAATCATTTAATTTCTGTACTTATTTATTTAATTAAATTAAATGGTATACCTTAATAAATCTTTGAATTAAAACACATTTTTTAATATTTGTGTATAGTCAAATAAAATAATCATTTACCCTTAAACCGTCCCTCGTATCAAAAAAATACACGTGATCTTTTTTGTTGTAAATGATGGGGGGATTTATAAGAAGAAAGTTGAAATAAAATAAGTCAGTGGTGTAGCATAGTTTTCACAAAAAAATATTATAGCAACATTTTGTACCAACGGTTAAATTTACGAACGTGTTGTACTTTAAAAATAAGTGTCCTTAGATGCTTATTTAATTCACTAAATTTCATAAAAAAAAATAACTCGTTAAGGAGTTATTTAAAAATTATTACTATCTCTTTTAACATTTTAACATCCTGTATCTCCGTAACGAAGTCGCCAAGGACCACTATTTATAAGAAGTTTTCATCTTAAAATATTGTCGGCTATTACCTCCCGAAGTTTGTCAAAGTACTTTTGAATCACCCTGTATGCTTAAAAACTTTACTTACAATCAAATCTGTTAACATAAATTGTATGACTAGTTATTACACTATATCTTCAATTTTATATTCCTCACCTTTGTAAGTTGTACTCAGGGCCGGACTTAAGGTATTTTTCACCCTATGCTAAACGAGTGACAATTCATGAAATACATAATTCTATTCGTTCTAGAGATTTGAAGTTTTTTCATTTGCATTTTTTGCATTTTTTTCGATTTTAAAAATTTTGATTTCCGATTTTCAACTAATTCTCTTGTTTACTTCTAAAAATTTGTCGCCCCTCAAAACTTTGCCGCCCTAGGCTACAGCCTACCTTGCCTAATGGAAATTCCGGCCCTGATTGTACTCATTAACTTGAAACAACTATATATTAATATTTCACTCAACTCGATATTTGTATCCCCTGAGGATGAACGTTTAAGGTTCGAAACATACAGGGAACTATATTTTTTATATATTATATGTATAAAATTATGGAGGAAGACTGGATTGATTAATTTACATAAAATATGTTCAGGTTAAAAATTCAGTGGCGGTTGCAGACCAATATTGATATGAACTTTGCTGTCTTAAAATTATTAAAAAACACCCTGTCTAATAATACATATTCAGTATTTTTAAAGCACCAATTCTATATTTTTTATAAAGAGCATGTCATTGTAATCATAGAGTAAAAAAATTAAAGAAAATTCCCATCATATGGAAAGCTCGTTTTCTGGCCCCGCTGTATAAACTCGCTTAACTAAAAATGACAAAATCACGTCACGCAATCAACTTATTTACCTATAATTCGTTCAAGGTTTGGTTATATTTGCGATATCAAAAATAACTTACCGCAGGAAAATTTTCGGCTTTTACAATAAAGTAGCAATATTTTTCCAACACAACGCTCTGGCAGCGAGTCACGCTGTTAACTGATATCTGGATTGCATCTCAGATCATTCTCCGGATCCTTTGGAAGCTGTCCTGTTGCTTCTATAGCAACGGCCGCGCGTCCTGCGCCGGAATATGACCGGCAAATTAGCTAATGGCCTGAATACGCACACTATAAACTCTGAAAAGGGTTATCTCGTTGTGGATGCACTCGAAAGGTCGAGAGGCTTTCTTGTACGATACAGGGTGTTTCAGAAGTACGGTACGTAACTTAAGGGTGTAATTCCTTATGATATTCTAAGAGAAAAAGTTTATATCAACATGTGTCCGAAGTTGCCCGTTCTTGATATACAGGGTGTTAAAGTTTAAAAAAAAAATCGGTTTTTAAATATCCTTTTCCCAATTTTATTGAAATTTGTTACCGTTATTCATAATAATAAGGGAGTTAAGTAACCCTAACTAGATTAAATCCCGGGGAGCACCTTAACGAATATTGTTGACAAAAAAATGTACGCCATTGACTTTTTTCTAATTTTGATAGTTCTTTTCGAAATTACTAACTAATAATACAACTTTTTTGTTCCCTGAATTGTTTTCGTATCTTGCTTCGTTTTCAAGAGAAAAAAACACTTTATTGCATGTACAAAAAAAATACCTATACTACAATACCAAAATAATTGGCAAAACTGTTCTTATCAATATTGACGGTGTGCGGAGAAAATAATTAACATCGATTCACACACTTTTACCTGAAATAAAAGCATTCAAAACCGCTTGGGAAGATTGTGCATAAGTCGTTACATGTTGCCAGGTTTTAAAATATTATTTAAATTCTCATAAAATGTACCAAAATTGGCATGCCATTAAGGGCCTATAACCAACATTCAGTGTCGTAGACAAGTTTCAATCAAGAGGATGTTAGCAATTCAGTTTTATTATTTTGGGGTTATTTTGGTGGTTATTCAAAACACCAAATATTATAATGCAGGCGAGTTCTTCAAGTGATAGTAACCAACAAGTTACAAAACGACGTCATTTAAAACCTGGGGAGCGTACAATGGTAAAAAATGTGTATGAGGGAATTCTAAGTACACACAGTGTAATATCATTCACTGATGCAGCAGAACTTTGTGCCACATTGACTAAGACATCTTGTCGTACTGTTTATAGAACCATCAAGGACAATAGGAATACTAAAGTGTCCGATCAGAAGGAAACAAGAGGACAGAAAAAGATTTTAATTGATCAGCAAACAAGGTTAGCCATTCGTCGGAAAGTGCATGCATTTTTTTTTAAATGAACTTCCGAATTTAAAAAAAATTTGTGCCGAAATTGAAAGGGATGAAAATATGCAAAAAATTTCACGAAGAGTTCTAATGCGTACACTACGAGAATAGAATTTTCGATTCTTAAAAGAAATCGCAAAAGTCTTTTGGTGGAAAAGGAAGAAATCGTATTGTGGCGTAGAAAGTATCTAGAAGAAATACAACAATATCGCTGTGCAGGGAAAATAATTTACTGTACGGAGGAGACATGGTTAAATGAAGGACATACTGTGAATTACATTTGGCAAGATCTCAACATTAAAGATGCACGTAACGCCTTTATCAATGGACTGTTCCCACATCGGGAGTAATTCTGGATTTCTTGAAGGTGGGTTAAACGTGTTTGAATCTCGTAAAACCGGTGATTATCATGAGGATATGAACTCGGAAGTGTTTGAAGATAGGTTTAAATCCATCTTACCGCGTATTGAACGTGGGTCGGTAATCGTGATGGATAATGCACCATACCACAGCCGTCGGGTGGAAAAGGAAAGACTGTTGACTGGCTAGAAGAAAAAAATATTGCATTTGGCGAAAAAATGCTAAAAGTGCAGTTGCTCGATCTTGCAAGACTTCACAAAAAAAATATACGAAATATGTAGTGAATGAATGGCTCGTGAACGAGGTGTTACAATATTACGTTTACCGCCTTACCATTGTGAACTAAATCCAATCGAGCTTATATGGGCACAGATAAAAGGCGAGGTGGCACGTGAAAATAAAACTTTTAAATTAAAAGATGTTAAAGAACTGTTAAAAATGGCAATAGCGAATGTACAAGCAGCAGATTGGCATAAGTGCGTATTACATGTCGAGGGTGTAGAAAAAAAAATGTGGGACTAAGATGTATGCGTTGAGATCATGGTAGAACCTATTATTATAAATCCTGCAGATGACAGCAGTAGCGACAGTAATGAAATGTTTTTATCGTCAGATAGTGAATAATCGCTGTAATGATAATAATCAATTTAAAATTGTAACGTATTGTCATTATAACACTTTTTAATGTCGGCGTGGAATATAATTTGTCAAATTATTATCAATTAGTGTTCATTAGGTAACAATAGTATAAAGTAACAATTTATAAACATTTATAATTTAGGTTTAGGTTTTGCCCTTAATCCATTATTATATGTTTCTATTATTATTTAGTATAATAAAAACATTATGAAAATAACATATACCCTTGCTTTATTATTCTTTTTGGATTTTATACCTGCGTAATTTAGTTTCTCTAATTACTTCACTAGATCACCAAATATAAAAGCTTAATTTATTTTTCAGTTTGATTTATAATATTATATTTATTATAGAAAATGTAAATATATTATAATAATAAACAAAAAATTCATATATTTTTTGAATTATTATTGTTTAAAATGATACGCCTCTGAAATTGGCGTTTCCCTTACGTCTTGCACGGCCCGGTAAAAATGAGTCACAGCCAATTATTTTGGTACCGGAGTATATGTATTTCAAAGTTAATTAAAATATGAGATAAAGGTAAGTTTTGATGTATAATTTACCTGTTTAGTCAATAACAAGTCAAAAATGAATAACTTTGCTAGCGCTGAAGGGCCCAGATGCATTTCATTTATGGCTTAGCAAATGGAAATGCTGAAGAAGCTTGGCGAATTTATCAGGAACGTTATCCAAACAGAGTACTGCCATGAGCCAAAACATTTAGACAGTTCCGTGCAAGATTGAGGGAAACTGGGGTTTTAAGCGTAGTACGGAACTTCCTGGCAGACCTGCAACATTAACCACGCCTGAGTTACAAGAGGCTATACTTCGAGAGATAGAAGATGGTCCTTCAACTAGTGCCAGGAAGGTAACTTCGAACAAGTGCATAAACTTTACTGTTTGGAGGGTCTTGCGTCTTTATCAACTATACACATATCATATTCAATGTGTACAAGCTTTTAGAGGTGTGTATAGTTCGCGAACGAACTAGTTCAAAAGATCGAATCTGATAACTGAACTAAAAGATTCAATCAGTAATTATTTAAAAATTGAATCAACGCGAACTAAAGCCTTGCACTATACGCAAAACGCGAACAAGAGCGAGGCGACCGTGAAGCAGATCCTAAACTACCCGGAGCCTGGAGACCGACCGATGTTGTCGGCTGTCGGACAGGTAGACTGCTGTCCAAAGACATTAGAATACTGCTGCCAGTGCTGCCTTATGTACAACTCGGCCAAGATAGCGTGAGGTATGACAATATCAAATATGTACCGCTCATTCGATGCGCCGTGGCTAGAGACAAAATTTGTCATATTTATCGAGACTTTCTTAGAGTAAAGAACGGTATAGTTGCACTGTACTATCCACGAAGCACCCATAGAATGCCCCTCTTATTTCTATGGAAGCACCATGCTTCTCTTTTATTTATTTACTAGGTTCCATTGTTATTTACAATATTACTTTGAAATATTACCCCTTTTGGCAGGTTTTGCGTGTGCGAGTATATAATCAGTGAACTAAACGAACTAGTACTTTGTACTATTCATTTTATTGAACAAGATCGAAAGATTGAAATCGGCAAAGTGAACTAAACTTCCCAGCACTACAAGCTCTGCTTCTCCGTAATTTTCAGCCAAGGTTTGATTGTAGTAGGTTGTTGATGCATACAGTAGCACTTGTGAGTAGCACATAACAACAATTTTTTACCGAACGTTCTATTTACTGATGAGGCCTCTTTTTCAAAAGAAGCCATAATGAATTTTCATAACGAACATTTTTGGGCGGACGATAATCCTCATAAAATTAGGGAAGGTCGTTTTCAGCAACAATTTTCGGTGAATGTATGGGCAGGGATCATTGGCGACTATCTTATTGGACCATACTTTTTACCACCTTGATCGAATGGAAACTCCTATACGCAGTTTCAATATCAAGAACTTGACGTTCGGTTAGAAGACGTACCTCTACAAACAGAAACTAATAGGTGGTTCATGCGACATTGCTGGACTGGAGGCGCAGGTTCCCAAGGTTGACCAGCTCGTAGTCCCGACTTGAATCCTCTATACTATTATTTATGGGGTCACCTAAAGTCTTTTGTATACAAGACGCTTGTACTAGATGAAAACGACTTAAGAATTCGAATTATTGAAAGTTGCAATGCGATACGAAATAATGCAGGAATTTCTGAACGTGTAAGAGAATCAATGGTGAGACGATTGTTATTGCGCGTTTTATCAGAAGGTGGCCATTTTCAACATCTGCTTTGATTAACTGTTCCATCTTTTTTTTTTGTATAGTTATTTAAAAAAATAATTTTATTTTTAATTTAAATGTTTTAATTAACATGTATATTTTTTTTTGTACATGCAATAAAGTGTTTTTTAGTTTTTCTCTCGGAAACGAAGCAAGATACGAAAACAATTCAGGGAACAACAAATTATAAAATAACGATTTTTTTTAAAACTTTAACACCTTGGATATCAAAAACGGGGCAACTCCAGACACATGTTCATATGAACTTTTTCTCTTAGAATATCATAAGGAATACCCTGTATACTCTTCATGACATAATATTACAGCAACGTAAAAAACTCATTCAATGTTAATTTCTCAAGAACTTGTGAATACAAACTTTCCTTTTATACGACTGTTTGACCCACTGCAATCCCCCATCTCAAAATAATAAATTTATATAAAAAAATAAAATTACTATTCATTATTTTTTTAAAATACAGGGTGCACCAAATCAAGTGGCATATTAGAAGTATCTCGAGAATTAAATTAAATTTTATTTGGCTGGCGCTTTTAAGATATTTTCGATGACACGGTGTTGCCGGATCATACCGAAAGTGACAGCACCTTTGGAATTTTAAATGAATTGCCATAAGTGCCAAAGTTGATTTTTTTCAAGTGAAACGCCCTGATTTGAAATAATGCTCCTTTATTTATGTATACCATACCTACACCTAATTAGTGAAGTGTCTAACTTCTATGCGCTTTTCTGAAAAAGTTAGTCCTGTTCAGTTTTTAGTCAGTGTACCATAGCCATCGGAATTGGCCTCCGAGATTACCCGATCTTAATCCATTAGATTTCTACTCTATTCTATATTCTAAAAATCACCAGTAAATTTAAAAGAAGGGCCTGCAACAACGAGCGCATTTTGAAGTGTTTGTTGGAAGTAGACGGCAGTGTTTTGAGTATCTATTTTAACCCAGACATTATATGTGAACACCAAACACTCAAAGACGAGAAACACCAAGAACACTTACTATAATTGAAATAACAGAAAACAGACTAAAAATAGCACTGAATGAATTAAAACCAAAGAGTAGTCCTGGACTAGATAATATACTCCCTACCTTTAAAAAAAATACACCACCGCTAATAAAACCCTTAACCAAACTTATGAACAGACCAATGGAAAAAGGAAAAATATCCTAGGAGTGGAAACAATCTGCCATAATCCAGATTTACAAGAAGGGCGATAAATTCAATCCCAATAACCACCGTACAGTAAGCCTAAAGTATGTTCTCTGTAAACTCACGGAGAAACTAATTGCAAAAGAACTTGCAGATTTCTCATAACAAAATAAAATTATACCTAAATATCAACATGGCTTTCTACCAGGACGTTCAACATCTTCTAATTTACTCCAGTGTGTAAATGCATGGACCACATTGTTAGATAAAAGTGAACCGCTCGACATGTACCTTGACTCAAAAGTGCATTTGAACTGGTGCAACATAATAAATTGGGTCATGAACTAGAGTATTATGGTGTTACTATAGGAATAATCTAAAGTAGATTAGAGATTCTTAGCAAGCAGAACAAGCATTATGATAATAGACAGCTCAACATCCTATAGTTTCAAGGTCATCTCGGGAGTACCCTAGCTGTCTATTTTGGCTCCAATATTATTTAATCTGCATACCTGTAAACTAACCTGAAATCCCCCATACCAATGCTTGCTGACGACACTCAAATGTACAACTCCTTCACTCATTATGGCACACTTGAAAGATACCTCATCAAAATAGAGCAGTGGTGCAGCAAGTGGGAATTACAGCTCAACGAAAAAAAGTGTACAGTCCTCCACATGGGCTATAATAATCCGGGTCAACTCTACACCCTTAAAGGAACTGCAGGGAAACCAGTGGATTATTAAAATGATTTAGGCATTACAATAACTGAAGACAAATATAATTAAAAAACCAACTCAACAACATATTTAGTGAAAAGAACGTTTAAAAATTCCTTCTCCTCTCCTATTTCGTCAAAGATATCCATACTCCTCAACAAACACAGAGAAAAATACAAAATTATCCCTCAGTATATCAGACTCGCCATACGAAGAAAGGCTGAAAAAATTAAATCTAACAACACTCCAGCAAAGAAGACTTCGTGGCGATGCAATTGAAACATTTAAGATACTTCACGATCATTACTATGTGAAACTTTTTTAGCCTAAATACAGACCAAAGACTAAGACAATAATTAAACTGGTGAGAAAATGTTTCAGAAAATTCTATTGATTTTTAGGCAATAGAATAAATAGAGTGGAGCATCAACAAGCCACTTCAAGAATCGCTATGACTTTTATAAAAGCAGACACATCTAATAACAAAAATGTCTAAACAGTACAAAATTATGACAACTGAATAGTTTAAACAGCAATGCCGCTTGGACTTTAACTAATAATAATAATAATAATAATAATAATATTAATAATAATAATAATAATAATAATAATATTGTGATTATAATTATTTGAGCAGTTTTAATCATTATTGTATCTTGGTGCGTTGAACAAAATGCAACAAAATGCGTTTGTTGATGATCGTGAAATTCATGTTGAAAATCTTAACCTTAGCCGTTCCTACCCGGGCAGATAAAACTGCTGAAGAAGTCTATGAGACCTTCAGCAAATAAAGTTTATGGAAACATGTTCAGCTATAAAACGGGGTATTTCCTATAATCTTAGAGATAATGAAGTGAACCTACAGTCAAATTTCAATTCAAATCGGGCTTCAGTTTCTGAATAAAACAATAGCAAGATATGTGGGGCAAATTTATGATGTTACGCTAATTTTGTACAAAAGTTTATTTAGTTTAGGTATACATGGGCTATATGGGATATAGTCTGAAATATGTTTAGTAAAGTTCTTTTCACGAAAACTGGTTCTAATTTAATGACTGCAATAATATGGGTGTCATGTGCGGTCGTAAATACCCGTAAATTTCCAGTATTCATCTTCAGGGCCGGATTGTAATGATTTCTAGGTAAGGTTAAATTAAAATAAAATAATTTTAAATGTTTAGAAATGCCCCTATGGCAGGTATTTTGAGAGATTAAATGATAAGTCTTTATTTCTCAGGGAAAGTGTTCAGTTGTATTGCAATATCATTATACGAAATATTATTATACGTATAAAACAGCATTATGTGGTGTGGAAAAGCATTGACAGAGCTTCTTCAAATGTTCCGGTTGGTAGTTAGCAGTTATCTCTCGATTCTAGGAGCATTGCAAAAACTGTTTATAGTTCTTTACTTTACAGGGGACTTAACGCTAGTGCTGTTGCGAGTGAAACTAGTAATTTAACTAAAATACCTGTGACTATAGTAAAAAGAATTGTGCCAAATCTCATCAAATTTAAGAAGAAGCGTAAAGATGCCGGTTCCAATAAATATTTCGACGAACCGACAAGGACTTGATAAGGCAGAAAGTCTACACCATGTACGAAGAGCAACGTGTACCTACATTAGAAACTTTGAAGCAACCACTAATGACGTACGAAACCTAAATAAGCTGTAGCATCACTAGCCTATAGAGAGTTTTGTTTAAAATGGGCCTCAGATATCGCACAATTGACAAAGAACAAGTAAGTACTTATGGAATCCCAAAGACAAGACAAAAATGGCGTCGTGAGTATATAACATCGATAAGAAAATATCGTTTTAAAAATCGTCCAATAATTTACCTCAATGAGACATGGTTTGACACGCATGACACACCACCAAAAGGATTTACCGATTCTTCCGGCAGGTGTAACACAAGAACTACGTCAAATAAAGGGAAAATAATTACCATTTTACATGCCGGGTCAAAAAACGATTGGGTCCCAAATGTCTTGTGGCTTTCTGCAAAGAATATTAAAGACTCCTTGCGTGGACTACCATGAAGATACAACGGCAGAACTTTTTGAAGAATGATTCAGGTTAGTATTTTACCGAACCTTCCTCAGAATAGCGTGATAATAATAGACAATGCGAGCTGTCACCAATTACATAAGGCTTCAGGTTCAAATATTATGAAATTGGAGATTCAAAACTACATGGCGGCGAACGATATATATTTTGAAGAATGTATATAAAAGTGATCTTTTTGAAGTTTTAAATGCATTCTGTATAAAAAAAAAAGTATATATTTGTGACGCACTGGCAGAGGAAATGGGACATACCGTGCTACGGCTCTCACTTTATTATTGTATTACTATAGAAAATTCTTATGTTACACAATTTATTGGCCGATTTAAACCAAATATGGTATAGTTCTGTAAGAGGATCTGGCGCACCGAATGACGATATTGGCGTTGCTGTCAGTTTTTTAGTTTGTCTGGAATTCGAACGAATTTTATATTTTTAACCGTAACACCCTGTATATTTTTTCATTTATAGTTTTTACTTTAAATTTGTAACATTTTTGGTCTAACATACTTAGTTCCTAATATCAGTAGTTTTCGAAATAACGACGTGTTTTGAAAATATCAACAGATTGTGTTTTATTTATTAATAAATAAAACACCAGTTCAGTTTCGATGTAAAGTCATAAATGCTGTCATTTTTACATGCCAAGATGTCTTTAACTGAAAGTGAACGAATTACAATTATTATGATGAGAGGATATGGCGATAGGGTCAGGTCTTACGAATAGGTTAAAAATCTATTTAATAACGCATTTCCAAACCGAAATCCAATTTCAAAAGCAACTGTTCCAAAAACTGTCTGACGGTTCGAAGAAACTGGAAATTGTAGAGATAGGCGACGATCAGGATGACCAGCAGTAGTAGATGAAGAGAAACGTTTAGAAATTTTACAACATGTTGTTGAAACCCCGTTTCTTCATTAAGAAAAATTTCTCAAGTAAGTGATGTCTGCTTTAAATCCATCAACAAGGTTTTAATAAAACATAAATATCACCCTTTCAACATACATGTAGTTCAAGAGTTATCAGAAGATGATTATGAGTGAAGAATTGAATTTTGTGATATTATGATGTCAAGGTTTGACCAAAATAACCAGTTTTTCAAATTTATAGTATTTTCGGACGAAGCAACATTTATGTTAAATGGTAAAGTCAATAGACACAACTGTAGGTTTTGGGCAAATGAAAATCCCCACTGGATGAGAGAAGGTCATACACAACGCCTTGCAAAATTGAATGTGTGGGTTGGGCTTCTGGTTAACCACAAGATCGGTCCATTTTTTATTGATGGAAATTTGACATCAAAACTTTACCTTGAGCTCTTGGAAACTCAAATAGTGCCTACTATACGAAATGTGATGGGTCCAAATTATGCAAGTACATTTTTCCAACAGGACGGAGCTCCTCCCCATTTTGGTCGAAACGTGCGCGAATTTTTGAACAACACTTTTCCGAATAGGTGGATCGGTAGAGGGGGTACAATTGAGTGGCCACCTAGGTCCCCTGATTTGTCGCCTAACGACTACTTTTTATGGGGACACTTAAAGAACAGGGTTTATACCACAGAACCTCAAGATTTGGCCGATTTGCAGTGTCGAATTTTGGACCAATTTGAATTATTAACGGCAGAAATGATTTACAACGCAATTGAAAAATTCTATTTTCAATTAGCACACTGTCAAGCTGTACAAGGAAAACACAACAACACAAAAAATATATTTTTTCTAAATTGTACTGGTTATTTCGAAAACAACTGATATTAGGAACAAAGTATGTTATACCAAAAGTGTAACAAATTTAAGGTAAAAACTATAAATGAAAAATATACAGGGTGTTACATTTAAAAATATAAAATTCGTTCGAATTCCAGACAAACTAAAAAGCTGACAACAACGCCAATATCTTCATTCGGTGCGTCAGATCCTCTTACACAACTGTGCCAAATTTCGTTTAAATCGGCCAATAAATTGTGATGTTATTAAGCCGTTTCCAGATTTTATACACACACTGTATAAGTAGTATTTAAACATTTATAATATTTAGTTTTTTTTTTCGTTTTAATAAATTAATATAAACACATCATACGAGTATAATTACTTAATTTCCTTAGTCCGACCCTTAACTCCAGCTTTTTACTTTACATATTTATTGTCCACACAATTTAGTTTTATTGCAGTTAAGAGGTTAAAATCATTTATTGTGAAACAAACTTTACCTACTGTATAGTACAAAATACCCTTGGATACGAAATACATAAAAAATAGAAATAAAATTCGCGCGTTTTTCTATAAGAATAAGTAACCAGTTTTTTTACTGGATATATTCATTATTACTTTTTACCGAACATTTCGACTTACCTAAAATGAGTAGGTATATAGAATTTATAAATTTATATTACCGCACTAAAACGTAATTCTGATTTTCTTCGGCGAAAATATCGATTATGTAATATAAATGGCACTCTTCTATAAAACGAACTACATTAAAATTTAAGAGAATGCTCCAGCCATCCGGACCGCCTCCAATTAATTATGATCTTAATTTATAATTAAACACTAACTGCCTGTTAAAAAAATTTAACTGGTGGCAAACTGTAATCTTTCGGTAATAGACTCCATTTTTAGTTAATAGTTTACTCATTTCTAGTTAAAATTTTCCCTGGATGCGACGAATACAAACAAATCTAAGACCAGTAAGATATTGATTTATTTATGGAAGATTCTTAAGGTTAACCCAGATTTTATAGAGGGTGATGCAAAACAGATAGACCGATAAAAAGTGAAACAAGATTTTTTGTAATATTTTATTCCTATTAGATTCAAGGTGTTTAAAAATCCCTTCTGGGTTAAGTGACTTACAATTTCGCTTTTTTCACCGGGTGCTTGTTTAGAGTGTGAATTTCACAAGAATAAAAGTTTAACGTGGGAGTTTTTTAGTTTTCATGATTGATGTACTGCAGCAGGCGTGAAAACTTCACTTAAAATGTATAGAGTGTGTCCATATACTTAGGCAACGGGAACGTATAGCGGAGGTCAAAGTAACCCTAATTTGTCACAGAAAATAAATTGCTAAAGTGCCCCCTAACGGAGATACAGAGCCCTGAAGCATAACGCCCAAATTTCGTAGGAATTCACCTTCTTCATGCTCCCTAGGAAACAGGGGTCTGGCCCCAAATGAAGTTAAAATCCGCTATAAAATATAAAAAAAAATAAATTAAATATGATGGGACGCTCTCAAAACCGGTTTTATTAAGTTTATTCCGATCGCTCTTCTTTACTAAAAATAAAATAAGACCGATATTGTTTTTTAAGAATTATTTTTTAAGTAGTAAAGAGGCGCCAAACCAAGAGGGGCGGGGCGATCGCCCCCCTGTGGCTACGCCACTGCCCTGAAGGGGTACCCAACGACTTACCTTTTCGGCTCTAACTTTTGAACCGACGCCGACGCACAGTGGACGATTTGATCAATTTAGTGAGAGTTTATTATTTTTACGTAAATATGAATATTTTGGGAATGCTTTAACTTACATTTAACTAAACGTATTCACAAAATAAAGATTATAGATCAAAGCCTCCGTTTCGGCTAGCATTAAAACCATCACCAGTGGTAGCGTTACGTAATTATCTCACTCTACTTGAATATTTTGTCTTTCTTATTTCTGTTTTACCTATTATTTTTTTTTTATTATTTACATTTATACACTGTTCATTTAGGTATATTATTTGTCTGTATCCGTAAACATTTTAATAGTCTTCTCTCTCTAGTTACACTGCTACTCATAGTCTTTTACTTATTTTTTTAAAAATAATTATTCACATTTATACAAGTTTAGGTTAGTCTATATATTATACAACACATTGTAACAAAGACAGCACCTCTTGTGACATTGCTCCTTTATTCATCTTGTAAGGTAGTGGTCTTAAAGAGGATACTACTGGATCTGAAGAAACCCACATGTAGCTAAATATATCTATATATTTGTATTTGTCCGGAAAGATTTTCTTGTATGATGTTCACGTATATTGCGATAATCTTTGTTGTGAGCTTGCGCTTCTTCTGATAGCTGCCCGATTGGCAAAATTAGTTGGTCTATTACATCAGCCCCATGAATTAAATATGTATGGACACTGGCAGGCATATTATACCAGTTGTACAGATCAACATATAGTTTGGCGGTGTCCATAAAATATGTATTTGAGGGTATCGTACTGCGTAAACCCGTTCAGCAATTGTTGCATTTCCCAAACATTCAAAATACACCGCAATGATGTCAACCGCTTCTTCAAGTAACAGAGGCATTTTAAAAATCAAATACGACACAACACTGTTGGCTCGACAAAAATTTTGACGTAATAATGAAAGGTGACACGCGTGCACAGTTTCAATTCATATTTTGTTTTTCCAAAGCCTATTTGACTCATAAAAAAACCTTTACAATGGCAACTTGAAAATAAAATCATAATGTTCCGTAATTATGATTATTGTTGTTGATATCTCCGGATTGAAAATAGATATTAACTTGCGGTTTTCGCTGACTTCTTAGACTTTTAATCATCCTTGTAATCAGGTAAAATTGAAGATACTATTATATTTACAATTATGGAAAAAACGCGCAATGTTTGTAAAGTTTTAAGACAGCGCCCCCTAGCGCCTACTGTAAAACACATATTGCCGTAGTTCATAAGATGATATATAGAGTGAGAAAAGCCCTTTTCAACAAAACTAAGTTTACTAAATTATGTTAAGCCAGACCGGAGTTATCAGCATTTGTTACAAATAATGTTCAACCTTCCCCACCACTTTATTTGAAAAGTGACGAACACGTTCTGTAAGTGAATTTTATTAATAAATCTTCGAAATATACAAAAATGTTATTTTCGGGATACCTTAACTAGGCGACTTTTGAGGAAACTTCGTGATTCATATTTACCGTTACTGTTGCGCCCTCTAGCGCCAGCCTGAGAAACTTTAAAATAATTTCCAGCAATTTCTTATGACCGCTTTACCTAATATATTTTTTTTCCGCAAGCCATACGACTAACACTTTCTGAGATACGGCCTACAGCCCTTCTTAGTGGGACACCCGGTACTCAATCAATCAGACAATTTAGAAAAGTGTTACCAATAACACATTGGTAACGAAATAAAACGACTGGTTTTTCATTGTTTTCAATAACGTGTCATAAAAAAAAAAGTTTTCTTCGAAAACGGCAAATTTTATCGAAACAAGAATAGGTACTTTTTTAAAAAGAAGTGACCAGAGTATTTATAAAATCAGTTTTCAGCTCTGTAGAAGGACACCTTTCAAAACGAGTGCGGTGGCAAGTCCATTCCTGACTTTCCTGTCGATGTAAAATATCTACTGTAGTATATGGTTTTATAAGTCTTCAAGACCTACCTACATAAAATATTAAAATTTCATTAAATTATACATGTCGGTTTAAAAATTAGAGCCGAAAAAGTAAGTCGTTGGGTACCCCTTTGGGGCTCTGTATCTCCGTTAAGGGGCAGGAATTTATTTTCTATGACAAATTAGGGTTACTTGACCTCCCCTGTCGCTCCCGAAAGTATGCCATATACTTACCGAACACCCTGTATACAACTCGCGAAAGCATCCTTTAGGGGTTGAATACTACAGGTCTGACAAATATTAAAGAAACAGTGTAAACACATTTTACATCCGTTTTACCCGTTTAGAGGAAGAATAATAAAAAACCCTAAAATTAGTTCTTAGGCATACTCCTAAGTAACCGTCAGAAATATGGATCTAATCGATATCTCGCCGTACATGAGAAATATTAAAGAACCCGTAAAAACGCATTTGATCCCTTTTCACCCCATGAGGTGTTTAGACCATGAGAGAAATACACTCACCAAATTTAATGTTTCTAGGCCCATAGGTTTGGACTGGGCGCATATTAATTATAAAATGCAAGTATTTCTATAAATACGAGTTTGGTTATTTTCAACAGGACGGTGCAACCGCCCATACATCCGCCTAAATTATTAACTACTTACGCAATTTTTTCGGTGACAGATTGATCAGTTTTCGAACAGACATTGAATTCCCAACCAGATCACCTTGTTTGACGCTCACGGATTACTTTATTTTTCCTCATTTGAAGAATAATATTTTTAAAACACCAGTTGAATATTTAGGACAGTTACAAGAAAGGATTATCCAAGAATGTGGTCATTTCTCCAGAGATGCTGGTCAACACTTCCGAAAATATGAATGTATGCTCGGAGCATGGCAATGGCCAATTTCAGCAATTTCTATAATTTTTATTTTCCTCTCTCTATATTTTTACTTTGTTAATTTTGTAAACAACAAAAATAAATTTGTACTTATTTACTTATTTTATTATTCATCAGTTTCGCATATCATGTCATAATATGAATTTGACACGATTTTAACCTACACTATCGGACACAAGTAGAGCAACACTTTCGAAAAATGAAAGAAATCTTGATTTTATAATATTAAATGCATGATATCGTATTTAAATACATCGTGTCTTAAATATCAAAGTAGGCTTCTGTTATCGTGAGAACAGCTTTTTCCAACAATCAAAACAAATGAACTGATATTGACGTAAACTTTCAAATACAGTATTGTAATGCGTCAAAAGTAAAGCAACATTTTAATATTTTCCTAAAAAAGAAAGGTTTTAGTAAAAGTAAAGGTTAAAGTATTTTCGCAGAGTTTATTTTATGTTTAATTAATATTTCTGTACTGTATTAATCGTGCTAAGAGGTATTCCAATTTCGAAAGAATTAAAGCAGAGAGTAGTGAATGCACACTTGGAAGGTACAATACAAGCCACAATTTCAAGACGGCTTGTTTTACCAAGATACAGCGTATCCAAAATAATTTCAAGTTACATTCAAAGGGGACATTTAGAGAATCTACCGAAATCGGGAAGGCCGAAAAAACAACAATTTGGACAGACGGACGCATTAAAAAGATTTCTCAAAACGATCCTTGGATGTCTGCACCTAGATTTTTGCTGAAATTCCCTAAATTATGGTTAGCCCACGAACAGTTCAAAGAAGGTTGATAGACGCAAAGTTATTTAGTAGACGCCCGGCTAAAAAGCCCCTTATTTCGGCAAGAAATAGAGTAGCTAGGCTTGAATTTGCACGTAGACATTTAAATTGGACAGTAGACGAGTGGAAAAAAATTTTGTTTAGCGATGAAACGCGTTATAAAAATTTCAATTCTGATGGAATGAAGCGTGTAAGACGGCCAATCAACACAATGTTTAATCCCAAATACGTTACACCCACAGTTAAACATGGCAAAGGCAGTGTTTTTCTATGGGGTTGTTTCTCATTGAATGGGGGAGCAGTGCCTAACTCCGCCCGCATAATTATTCCAAAAATAGTGACCTCTCAGGTATGTTAATCCTGCACCCCAATTCCGCCCCGAAATATATATTATAAATATATACTTATATTGGTTAAACAGCGCTAACACGGCATCTAATCCACCTTTTTGGTTCAATTCGCATTACCTGCAATGTACAATCAAAGTGTAAATTTGTAATTTTATATACATTAAAGGTTCCTAATTGATTTGTTTGTTTTATTTCGCATTAAGGATTAGGAGCGGAGTTAGGTAGTTAGATAAGGGAGCGAAAATATTTCGGGGCGGAGATGGGTACTGTCTGTCCTCGTGTACCTGGCGCCGGGCGGAGTTGGGAATCGCCCGAATGGGGTGGGTCCTTTAAACTTCATTAATGATACCATGGATCGATTTGTCTATAGAGATATAATGCAAAATGTAATGTTGCCTTATGCAGAGTGGGAAATGCCGTTGCGTTTTATTTTCCTACAGGATAATGATCCAAAACACTTTTCACGAAGTGTTCAAGAGTGGTTTCAAGAAAATAACGTTCAGGTTTTGCAGTGACTGGCACAATCCTCAGACCTTAACCCCATTGAAAATCTATGGAAAGAAGTTGAACGTGGAATTCGTACACAATTATTTCCAAATAAACAATCATTGGTAAATAAAATCAATGAAGTTTGGACAAACCTTCCCGAAAATACTGTTTAAAAATTGATTGCCTCAATGCCGCGACGTTGTCGGCAAGTAATAAAAAATAATGGATATTCTATTAACTATTAACATAATACTTCTAGTTATTGCAATTATTAAATGTGCTTAATGGTTTTTTCTCGTAATATGCAAAATAAAATACGGTTGACACAATTTGTTGCTTTACTTTTGCCGCACTTCATTTTGTCGATTTTTATAATTATAAATATTTCTCTACCTTTATTTTGTTTAAAGTGTACCAAAATATTGTGAAAAATTACTAATATTGTGGAGATAATATTTCATTAAAATTAGCTGGGGATCACAGTCACATAATTAATTTTTTAAACTCAAAGAAATAAAAGCACTTGTTGCTCTACTTTTGTCCAATAGTGTAGATTTGGTAAGATATATCGTCCCCTTATAATTGTGATCTAAACGAAGCCCTACGTTTTTCAGTCCAAGCCCTGTTGGATGAAAATAATTTTTGCTCGCAGGGTATAAAAAAAAGCAAACTGAAACTAGAGAAAGGTTAAGCATTCATTTAGGTGTTCAAATATTTATACAAAATTATTCTATTTAGAATATTAACTGAGCTGTTGATTTTATGCGGCAGCGTGAAAAAAAGGCCACCGTATGATGTTCTTACTATTCTTACCATATTGAAAAAAATACTCCTGACAATGTCCCGCAAAAAATGAAACGTTCAATCCTGTACAATCGCCTTTATTCACAATATGCAAGTGTCGCGCTACCGTCGAAACAGATAAAACAATAAAATTATTTTATACAAATAAATAATACACTATAAAACTACTTATTAACTAGCCTGTTCGCCAAAAAGATGGGGACGTCGTTTTTAAAATTCTGTCCTTCGCAAACGGTTTAAACAATTTGAATGAAATTTTTAAATATTCTCGAAGCAACAGCGACCAAAAGAAACGTGTTAATATTATACAGGGTGGTAAAGAAAGTAAAATTTCAATTAAGCGACATTTCGGTATTAAAAGAGTAAGGGATAAAGGTTATATAAAGTCCTAATTAGTATCTCGAAACAATTTAGGCAGTTTTTTGATTAATGCCCTATAACAAGAATTATAAAAATCTTTCTAAAAAACAGCTTTCCCATAAATCATGAAATGTGTTCATCCAAGCATCCCACAATTTTAATTAATAAATAAATAAATAATTTCTGACCCTTGTTAAATACAATACAAATTGCAGCAAGTCATATTTTTGCGATAGATTGATGCAATTAAAACATATTGAGTTTATAAATAGTTATCTAACACAGACAAACATTGTAAAAAGGCAAATAAATAAAGTCATACATTAAAGAATAAAAAGTAGAAGAGAAATGTATTCAAATCACAGATTAAAAATTGCACAAGCAGGATTAACAATATCCAATGAATCCAAATTTTATGTAAAAAAATATATTGGTTCACAAATTTGACAGATACGACGCCATTTTGATTTTTTTTTAATTGACAACCCGCATCAAAACCACACGAGTGAATTGTATTTCGCGATCCGATTTCAGAAACATATAATTGTTGATATACGTGCTTTCATTCAAATAGTTTATTGTTTAACCGTCTTACTGTAATTACGCCCTTCCAAATTCTATTAAAAATTGTAGTAAAGAAATATAGTCATTTTTACTAATTTTCCGTTATGTTCATGTAATAAAAAATTATAAAAGCCACCAAAGGGTTTAGTAAAACTCACAATACAGTTCCTTACTTTCAGCTAAAAAAATAGTGATTCAATCTAACCAAAACGCATTTTTAAAATGTAATATATACCTTAGTAGTGGCATAATTATTATACTATGTTGTATAAAAAGGCTAACCATATCTTTTTATAAATTTAGTTTACAAATTTATTTTGGTAAAAACTGATAAACAGGTTAAGGGCTACGACTCTCGGTAGGTTTACTTGGACGGTCGCGGCGAGGACCGAAGCTTCTCGTCGGGGAGTAGGTGGTAGCATATTCTTCCAGGGCCGGTTTCTTCGCCTTGCTTGCTCTGTGCTGGGGTTTCAATGCATTGCGAGGCGCGACCGATTCATTCTACGATCAGTGCTTATTATTCATCTTGCTGTTATAGACGCGGATACATCAATATGGGAAAATACATACGACTTATGGATATTATAGATATGGAAAAAAACGTTAGTTCTTTAAAGGAAGGGAGTTCTGTAAATAAATAAGGTTGTTGTTTAGTTTAATTATAGTAGAGTATATTTATGAATAAACAAATTAATGCAAGTTTAATTTAATGATGTAATAATTAATATGTGGCATTGTTTTTAAATTTTGTTTTGATTTTGGTCAAACAAGAAACTATGAAAGTATGTATTATTGTGGTGTGTTTACTGTAATAACTGTTTTATAATTGAAAGTCAATATTGAAAGGGGCCAATCTGTGTATGATTTTAAGAAAAAAACTACATATAAACATATATCCGTTTAACCGGTTTTGCTTTCGTATCATTATAATACACGGTGATAAAAGTTTTGTTTCGGAAAATTGTTTTTTTTTTAATAACTCAGCATCTACATCAGATATATTTATAAAATTATAAAACTTGGTGGGTGCAAACTAGATGTAGAGTCGCATCGCTTGTGTAAAAATCAAATTTTTAGTTTAAACCGGTGGCGTCCCAATTAATTTTTAATTTAAATGTATTGCTTATTTTAGGAGATTAAATAGGGTGGTTGCGCTAGTAAGCCGGCCACTTCTAGTAGTCGGCCAAAAATAACTTTGAATAATTTGAATTTCGCGCGAGTTTAGCTCTATTTCTTACGTTTGCTATCTTCTTTTTTTTTCCAAGAACACATATATCAATATTTCTTTATTATAAGTCGAACCTTACTTCCGTAAATTTGCGAGAAAAATTAGGTGTTAGTCATTGTGTGTCCAAAAACAGTTTACAAAAGCCAGTGAAGATAAAGCAGGGCAATTATAAAGGTAAGTTAAATTAATTCTATACTAGATATGTTTACCGGAGTAAGATTTTTTGGAAGAACATATGTTTAAATAACTACTAACAAGTCCCATATATATTCATTTTTATTTTTAGGTAAAAAAATAATATGGCTGGTTAATGGCATTGAATTATTATAAAGTAGCTTGTGTTAGACCACCATGGCATACATACATATAAACAGATTATTCCTTTACCATCATGTATTATGATGTATCAAAAACGTACATATCGGTAGTCAGTCGGGTCTAAAATGAATGATAATAAAGTCCCTAGGGGATATTAAAGTTAGTGGCCGATTAGTGGTAAAGTCATAAAATGAGAAGGTTTTTCTGGCTATAAAAGCAATCTAACGAAAAAATGTTTTCATTACATTATAGACGATGCCACGCAGGCCAAACAGAAAGTTCCATAGATATTTCAAGAGTCCTTAGAAAAAGCTTTAGATTTTATGAGAAATGGAGCTAAAATTAGAGAAACTTGCCGAAACTATGGTATATCACGTGCAACTCTGCAGGATCGGCTCGCAGGTGGTGTCGCAAGCAATGAGCCTTGGCGAATGGGCACCAGGTCCATATATAAGTACATAAGTAGTTATCAATCTTACATGCAATAGAGCCGATGCCGACGTCCACATCCCCAACCGATGCTTTTAAAAAAATATCTTGAATACCCTAAGTTAATTCCAAAAACAAAACGTCCGAAAGCTGGACCCTTCCACAAGTGCCATTTCGTCCAATGTTTGGAGAACATATTACATGAAGAAGGATAAAGTACAAAATGAGAAGGAAGAAGCAAAGAAAAGGAAAGAGGATGAGTTAAGACTGAAAAAAAAAGCGAAATGGTTAATAATACTAATAAAAAAAAAAGAAAGACCCAATGAAAGAAGCGTAATTTTAGAAGAATGCTTTGAAACAAATCTTGTGCTAAATGTGAAGATGCAGAATGTGGGATGTGACTGGTGTTCCAGGTGGTTTCACTTAGAAGCTTCCAGGAAGGGCATATAAAGAGGTGCAAGGTCTAGATTATAACTGCGATTTTTGCGAATACTTTTTTAACTTTACCTATATTTTTACAAAATGTGTTTGCACAGTTTATGTATGTTTAGAAGGTACATTTAAGTGTTTTTTTTTTATATTTAAAAAAAATAATTTTTGTGTTTTTTTATAATATGTTTTCCCCTTTTTATTGACAAAATAAAAAATGCAGCACGAGCCTGTGCTAAATAATCATTAATATATGTATATATAAATGTTTAAAATAAACATCGATGTAATAAAAAAAAAGATCGAAATGTTAAAACTTCATGGGAGATAAATGCATATAAAGATTAATAACATTTTAAACAGAACTTCATTCACCCCTACCCGCAGGGTTTGCAACTGTTGCCAAACCACAGGTGCAACACCATATACACCCTTCCAAACTTACATCAGCAGTAAGACCAGCAAGTCCAGGCAATTATTTGCTCGAAAACACTACTCAAAAGGGTGTTTTTGACTTTTTAGGGGTGAACTTCCACCCAAATTTACCCTTAAAGATGACTATAGTAATTTAATCAAGTTTGGCCACCGACTTGAATAATTTGAGTGGAATATAGTATCACATTATTATGGTAAAAATATACATTATCTCTTTATTTACAATTCTGTACTCATTTATACATAAAATATAAAATAAATTCAAAAACAAACCATGGGTATTTATTGACCATACTAAAATATCCGCCCTAACTAACCTACCTACTAAAATCAATTTACATTACACACTAGGAATTACCATCCAAGCTAAGAATCGAAATTTTGTGACACTCATAGAATATCAAGCTGTATGCTCAAAGCACAAACTGGCTATTATAAGTGACAATGGCAAAATTTAAAAGCGACTTTTTTTAAGAATAGGGGAATCTTTTTTTATATAGGGCCTTAAATCGAAAAGTCTTAAGGTGTATCCCCAGGCTTCAAAATTCTGTTATTAAAATAGATAATAAGAAAATGATTTTAGGTAAAAGTCTTTCAGATTTAATTTGTAGACTTAAGGTAATCTAATCACAGCTTAGAACATCTTATATAAGCTTAAGCAGCCTCTCAACAGAATATCCTTCTGAGAATGGACCACAGATTGTAGTTTTACTAAAATTGTGGAAATATATATGTTTAGATAAACACATTTTGTCATTTATGTTAAAAACAGCCGTTTTTAATTTCTATATAAATCTTGTAGGGCATTAATATAAAACTGGTCAAATTGTCCCGAGATATTAATTAGAAATACCTTTATCCGTCAGTTACTCTTAAAAAAATCTTATTAACAAAATGTCCCTTAGTTCAAATTTTAATTTTTAGATTACTTCCTTCACCACCAACAATAACACATTTCTTTCGGCGAAAAAGAAGAAGCAATCTTTAAAAATCTGAAAATATCATTCAAATTGATTGAAACATCTTCGAACAATAGAAGTTTAAAATATGCAAACCAAACGATGTCCCGATCATGTTGACGAGCAGTTTTAAAATCTATTCACTCTCAGAAGAATGAATCGTCAGAGTTTCCTGCAATTTTACGGCAGTCGCTTGCCCCGATTGCTTCACAATACTCGGATTCATCACCTTGGCAAAGATTTGTCTACCTTGACCTAGAAATAACAGCAAGATTTAGGGAATTAATTGTATTTTGCATGAACAGTACACATTTGACTTAAGTAAAAGAATTTTAGCAGGAAAATGCAATGCCATATTATACTTACACCGGCAGACTGGCCTTAGGAAATCCCATGTAAACTGATAAACTAATACTTAATTCATGCTATTACACAATCTGCATTTACACACGTCAATAAAATAGTATATAAAACCAAGCATAGTCAAAGATACAACATATAGTATACGACAGTGACAATACTCTACGCAAAAGAACATTTTACAGTTCAAATCCTTAAATTGTATAAAAAAATGTATGTTACAATTAAAATAATCTTTTTCTTTTTTATTTATTTATTTCTGATCTTAAAACAGTATTGCTACTGGTGTAAAGACCTAATACAAAAATAACAATTATAGACAATATAATATCTAACAAGGTATTACACTTATAAATATCTACTTCATTACAAATCTATTCAATATTAAATTATAATGTCTGCTTGAAATGTAACTTAAGGTTATGACGTATTTTGGTGAAACATCCGTTTAGAACATTTTTAGGAACCTAATTATATGTTTCTATACTTCCTTGGTATGGCGAATCTTGTCCTTTCTTAGTGCGGGAATAATTGTTTCTTATTAATTCTTTACATCTGACGTTATAGGGATGAAAATTGGCAGAAAATTTTAGAACTGTATTTGTTTTGATGAAGTTGTTTTTAACACTATGTATTAGTTTACATTGTTCAAACTGTTTTAGTTGTTTAACTTTCAGAAAAGAATGTGTATCATACAGTGTTTCAGGGGGAATATAATAATTTAGTGAGCAAATAGTCTTTATAGCTTTATTTTGTAACCGTTGTAGTTTGTTCAAAAGATTATCACTTGCACTTCCCCAGCATGGGATCAAGTATTTGAAGTGTGGTTCGATGAAGCTGTTATATAGGAGAGTCTTTGCCGAATTATTTAGTTGATGGGAGCATCTTCGCATTACTCCGATGATGGGCGCTACTTTATTTATGATATGTAATATATGTTCATTCCACGTTAGTGTATTAGATATTACTAGTCCAAGGTATTTGTACTTTGTTACTTCGCAGAGTGTCCTATTATTAAGTTTTACTACTGGTCTAATAGTCCTTTTGCCCTTTTGTTTAATTATCATGAATATAGTTTTTTCTGTAGAAAAAATTAATAATCCAAAATATGTGGACCGAGCTGACCTTATATCCAAACTAAAAAAGAGGTTCAATATTGACACCCATGTAAATTTTACTGGTAACAAAGTATACATACTTATGTTTGACTTAGACAACCCAGAAGAACACCCAGCAACAGAACCAACTGAAGGAAAACAGGTAGTGAATGGGTAAAATAAAAATTTAGAAATGAAATGTTTTGTATTAAGTGTATAATCTTAACTTCAATGCAGAGCGCTTTCGGCCTTAAGCCATCATCAGTGCTTCTTTGTCAGGAACCAGGAAGGAAATACTGCCGAACAAACTTTAGTGGACATTTTTCTTTAAAACTATTACAAAGAACACTACATAAAATACATTAAAATACTTGTATATGGGACGAAACTTTGGGGATGAACCACTAAGAGGTCATTTTAATTTTTATTGTAACATTTTAGCCGAAGTATTTTGGCGGTGTGCCAACCCCCCACGTCTTAATAATCCTTTAAATGACTGTGTACACTTCACAATTCCATATCACGGAAGCAAACTCCATATTTTTTTAGTCTACGCACATCCACTATCCATAATAGAAGACAATATATTAGCAAATGCAGCTTCGATCGATCGAAAATTTCATCAATAACTCCAATTTTGAAGAGTTGAAACTGCCTGGGCCCACATTTATTATGACAAATAATCCTAGTTCGACACCAGATAAGATTTTGTGCACAACATCAGTGATGCCAAACATAGAACACATAGAATTGGTGCCTGAATCATGCTCAGATCATTTAGGAATTAAATTAACCATTAATATGGAGGTTCCACCACAAAAAAATCCTGACCAATATATATTTTGCTATTAAAAATGCAATATGGCTCAAGTGAACATGGAAGTAATGGATTTTATCAGGGAGAATCCCATGGTCACAAAAGGCATGTTTTCTGAATTTGCCGAAATGGAAGATTCAGTTGAGAAAAATACCCCAAAAATTAAAAAAAACTTTTTATAGGTATCAGCTGCCACCATACATTCTTAGAATGATCAAACTAAAGCGACAATTATACAGAGAAATAAGACAACGAGAGGAACCAGACCTAAAGCGAAGATTCAATAAATTAAGTAATGAAATGCAAATAATGGTCCTTAAATATAAATCAACTAAGTGGCTCGAGACCTGCCAAGAAATTAATGAATCGGGTGGAAAAAACTACTGGGAAAAAATCAGAAAGATTTCAAAATACAAAACAGTAAACAGAATAGAACACATAGAAACAAATAACCAGATCTTCACCAAGAAAGAAGAAATAGCTGAAGTGTTTATAGAGAGAGTATTATGAAAATGTTTATAAAAAATCTGAAAATCCCAGGTTTTGCCACACACACGAAACTCAGATAGATCGGTGGTATCTGGAACATTTTACAGAGATAAGAGAACAAGAACCAAACCCTATAGATGAAAACGAATTTCAAGCCGCTCTACAACATGGAAAAAACACCGCACCAGGAATCGATGGCGTACCAAGGCTAATTATACAAAAACTGCACCCTGAAAATTAGAAAAATAATGAACTTTGTCTGCGGCAAGGATACTTCCCGAAAGAATGGAAACAAGGTATTATCATAAACATACCAAAACCTAATCTAGATCATAGGCAGACCAGCAATTACAGACCTATAACACTATTGCCAGTGATAGGAAAGGTTTTTGAAAAAATTATCCAAAAAAGGCTTAATGAACAATTAGGACACAAAATACAAAACTACCAGTTTGGGGTTAAAAACGGAATATCCACAAAGCATGCACTGACAGTCTTAACAGCTAACACACAAACCAACAACATCATAGGTGAAAAAACAGCGGCAATTTTTTTGGACATCCAGAAGGCTTTCGATTCAGTTTGGCATAATGGATTGTTGTACAAATTACATAAGATGGGATGCTCAGATGATACTCTTCAAATTATAAAAGAGTTTTTAGAAAACAGAAAATATGAATATGAAAAACAAAAAGACATTGGGTCCGGACAATATTCCAAGGTATATTCTTAAAGGTTGTAAGGAATATTTAGCAAAACCACTAACTTATCTATTTAATTTGTGCATTAAAAACAGGACCTTCCCTGATATTTTGAAATCAGCACGTGTTGCCCCTGTCTTCAAATCTGGTGATAGAAATGATATTGCTAATTATCGACCAATCTCGGTTTTATCTAATGTTTCAATTGTATTTGAGAATATTTTATGTAACCGATTAAGCTTTCATGTAAAACAAAGTATCTCCGAGGTGCAGTATGGCTTTCGGAAAAATCATTCTACTGTGGGAAATTTAATTGATTTTGTGGAATACACGACCAGTGCCTTGGCGGAAGGATATCAAGTGGATACTATATATACTGATTTTGCGAAGGCATTTGATCGTGTGAACCACGAAATTTTAATATCTAAACTTAGTCAGTTTTCTCTGTCACAAGACTGGTGTTCTTTACTAGAGTCCTATTTGACTGATCGAATGCATTATGTTTCTGTAAAAGGCCATAATTCGAACACCTATTGTGCTATCTCCGGAGTTCCTCAAGGTTCAACTCTGGGACCTTTGCTGTTCTCGCTTTTTATAAACGATATTGTTCATTGTGTGAAGAATAGTAAAGTATTACTTTTTGCTGATGATATGAAAATATTTAGAAGGGTTAATAAAATTGAGCATTGCGTTTTACTTCAGGAAGATATAAATAATGCATTTGACTGGTCACTTAGAAATCATTTATCTTTTAATATTCAAAAGTGCAAACATATGTCTTTCACATACTCAAAGACTTCACTTATATTCAACTATCAAATTGATAGTACCTCTCTAGAATGCGTTACCTTAAAGAACGATTTGGGAGTGACATTTGACTCTAAACTATCATTTGCTGAACACATTACTGAAATAACTTCTCAGTCTTATAAAAATTTGGGTTTTTTGTTCCGAAATTCAAAATCTTTTAAATCTAAAAAGACCCTACAAGTTCTTTTTAATGCTTTGGTTCGATCTAAGTTGGAATATGCAAGTGTTGTATGGTCACCTCTTTACACTAAATACATACAAATGATAGAAAAAATACAAAAAAAAATTTCTTCGGCTGTCTGACTTTATCCTAAAAGTTGAACATAGCCACAGTTATATATCGAACTTGGAGCGATATAACTTAATGTCATTGTACAGCAGAAGAGTTTATTTCAGTATAATTTATATATATAAAATATTTAACAATCTTGCTATTGATGGGACTACCTTAAATCTAGTTTCACTCTGCATTCCCTATAGGACTAGACTGAGAGGTTATCGTACATTTACTCTTAAAACACCCAGAACTAATTACCAAAAAAAATCACCAATTTCAACAATGGTAGTAAATTATAATCAGTTTCAATCAGTATGTGACATTTTTAATGATAACTTTAAAAAATTTGTTAGAAATATTAAAACAAGTCTCTTAAATACTTCAGGTTTTGTGAACATAATTTGTTAAATTAGTTACCTATTAAAATGTATAGTATCTTTGAATGGGTGTATTTTAGATTTCAGATAAGTTACTGTTCTGATATTTTTACCTAGTTGACATTTTATTTTTAAGCCTTTTCTTTAGTTCTAAGATTATAGTTATAAACGCAACTTGTAATTGGGCAATGACCTGTAATAGTTGTACACAATAAAATAAATAAATAAAAAATAAATAAAAAATAAGAATTGATAATGCCTACTCAGAAGAATTTCAACCCCAACAAGGAGTACCACAAGGTTCGCCATTGTCGCCCCTGCTGTATAATCTGTATTGCCATGATATCTACAATTTTATGTGTAACGATCCAGCATACTTCAATGAAGACCAATATATTTTACAGTTTGCCGACGACACAACCATCATCGCTCATGCAAAAGGCCTTCGTGAAACAATAGATAGGTTACAACAGATAGCTGATAGTACTACCCAATGGATGGGTAAATGGAGGGTAAGTCCAAACCCAAGCAAGTCATCCCTAATAATTTTCTACCACAGGATACATCCCAACTCTCCTACAATTAACTTGATGGGCGAAGTACTTCATCCGAAGACAAATGTAAAATATCTTGGGAGTAATACTAGATAGCAAACTTAACTTCAATTTGCACACCACTACCGCAAAAAAGAAAAGTATTATAAGAGCAAAACATTTCCTTTCCCTGATCTACAAAAACCAGGGCATATCTATTAAAACTGCCACAAATATCTACAAAATGATATGCCGACCAATACTAGAATGTGCCCATATCTTGATGCTTAACTGCAGACCACCAGCAATTAAAAACATCGAGAAGGGAGAACGTCAATGTCTGAGAACAATCACAAAAATAAGACATCCAGGAAATTGTTTCCACAACCCGTCCAACGAGTACCTGTACCAAGCAACCTTGATTACTCCAATCCAAGACCGTCTTAAAAGTATAACACACAGCTTTGCAAAGAAACCGGGAAACCTTCAGACATTGAGACCAATAATTACAAAACGAAACATTCAACAGAGACGACGAAAACACTCAGAAAAAAATCTAATGGATGTATTGGAAGAATTTTAACATTTTCTATTAATTTTTTATTTTTTTTTGTATTATATTATTTAATTTTCAATCACGTATTTTAAACGTAAGCCATATAGGATATATATAATTTTTGTTTTTTTTTAGAATATTAGGTTTGATATAATATTACTTTTTAAGCAAAAATGTTTAAATGTTACTATAATTATTGTAAATTTGCTAGGGCTGAGAGACTTCGGTCAATGGCCTTTTGGTTGATACCAATAAAGATTGTTTACTACCACTACTAGTTTTTTCTACATTAATGCTAAGTTTATTAAAACACAACAAGTTGAAATATAGCTTTAAATCTGCGTTAATAGCTTGTTCCAACTCCTCCTGAGTAACCGCAGAAAACACAAGGACTGTATCATCAGCGAACATAAAATATTTACATGATAAATTTACAAATTGTAGACTATGTACATAGAGAAGATATTGAAGGGGCCCCAGAACTGACCCCTGTGCCACACCGACTGTTATTTCCTCGTCGTCACTGCTACTCTGATTGACACATGTGTGTTGTTTTCGTTTTGTAGAATAAGATCTCAGTAGCTCGTAACAGGTCCCATGAATCCCATTTTTTGAAGCCTCTCTAGCATTTGATAGATATCGACCGTATCAAAGGCTTTCTGTAAGTCTATAAACACAGTAGCTACATATTTGTTCTTATCTATTTCAGTTGATATATAATCTAGTACATCCGCAGTTGCCCCTAAGGTGTTGGTCTTCTTCTGGAAGCCATATTGTCGTGAATCAAACTTGAAAGTTGAATTTACGAAGCTTATCATTCCTGCTTTAATAGCTTTTTCAAGTATTTTGGAGAATGTGCTAAGGGAGATTGGTCTATAGTTATTAATATCATCTCCTTTTTTATGGATTGGGATAATTTTTGCCGTTTTGAGCTCTTTAGGGTAAACACCACTTTCTAATACATTATTTACGATATCAACAATAATATTTGCTATTTCATGAAATAATATTGTGAGGTCTTTTTTATTCATTTTATCTACTCCTGGGGTACAATTATTCTTCAAAGTATTGATGATTTCGTTTATTTCAGCAGTATCTGTAGGACGAAGATATATGCTTTTGCTTACATTCTTCTCAAGAAAACTTGAATTTGCTGGGTGTTGTATGTAAGAGGCTAACGTTTTACCCACACTCGAAAAATGATCATTAAACACCGTGGCTATTTTCAATTCATTCATAGAGAAAACTGGTCTATCATTAATGAACTAAAAGGCAAACAGACTTCTAATATAGAATCTATTGAGGATCCATTGGATTATCTTGGTAAGATGAACGTTCCCTATAGTTTCTACTTGTACCCCGTCGATGTAGTGGAATTAATGGGCGTGTCTTCGAGGATTAAGAATAAGTATTCTTCTGGGTACGATGGAATATCCATTAAAGTATTTGAAAATGTTTCGGAATCTGCTTGGCTTTCACTCGCGAATGCAATTAACGTCTCGTTTGAGACCGCAGAATTCCTTTCCTGCTTGAAACGAGCAATTGTAATCCCTATGTACAAGGGGGGTAGTTGCGAGGATCCTTCTAATTTCCGTCCAATATCGCTTCTTGTCACGCTGTCAAAGGTGGTTGAAAAACTGGTAAAATCGAGGCTTCTTAGTTTCCCTTCTGCATTTAACGTTATATCCGCCTCTCAATTTGGTTTCCAGAAATCTAAAAACACTAGTGATGCAATCTTTTCACTCCTAGAGACTCTTTACACTCGTCTAAATAGTGGGGATGTGGCTGCGGCGGTGTTTTGCGACTTTTCGAAAGCTTTTGACTGCGTTGATCGGTGGGTACTGCTGCGAAAACTTCACCACTATGGTGTACGAGGAACGGCTAATAGATGGTTCAGAACATATCTTTCGGAAAGGGTACAGGTGGTGAGAGTTGGCGGAGAGAGTTCGAAACCCTTAGTATGTCACTATGGTGTGCCGCAGGTATCCGTGTTAGGACCCGTCCTTTTTTTACTATATATAAATGATCTTACAATGCTAAATATTCGAGCAAAGTTCACTCTCTTCGCTGATGGCACCACTCTCTTATGGCACGCGGAAACAGATGACGTTCTTAAGGAGATGATGACGTTCTTAAGGAGATGATAACCTCAGATTTGCCGAAGATTAAGGGTTGGTGTGATACTTATTCTCTCAGCTTAAACATCACTAAAACCAATATACTTACTTTTGGTTATAATTTGAATAATTTAAATTACTTATGTATAAACGATCAGCATGTCGAAAATAAATCACTTACTAAGTTCTTGGGCCTTTTGACAACAAACTTAAATTTGGAGAACACATCTCATTACTAAGTTCGAAGCTGGCCTCTGGTTGTTTTGCCATTAGGGTTGTATCCAACGACTTAGGAACGGCGACGGCAAGGATGGTATATTTCTCACTATTTGAATCGCACCTTAGGTATGGTATAGCTTTTTGGGGTTTTTGCAACCAGCAATTATTTAACTCAATTTTTATTTTGCAAAAAAGAGCCATACGGTTTATGTGCCGGGTGGGAGTCAGGGAGCACTGCAGCCCTCTGTTTATTGCACAGGGAATATTGACAGTAGTATCATTATTTATCCTAGAAACAGTGTCTTATACACAAAAAATTTTATATTCATATCCCTGATCGATCTTATAATACGAGATTAAATGACGACCAGAATCTGTGCCTCCCTATATTCAGACTAACCCTCACAAAGAAATCTCTAATATATGAAAGCCTCAAGATCTATAACCATTTGAGCACGGAATACAGACGGTTGCCATACTCGCAGTTTCGGTGGAGGGTAAAGGGAGTTTTAACTACAAGGTCTTATTACAGCTTGGAGGAATATTTTGATGATAATATATAGTTATGTATGTTCAGTTATTCTGTATTTTATTTTGTGCTAGTCTCATATTTCATCTTCTGAAGTTTCCGCTTTGTAAACAAGACTCTGTTCTTCTTACAATAAAGCATATTTTGACTTTGACTTTGACATCCTCTATATGTTGACCATTCTTGTCCAATATATTGTTCGAAAACGATGACAGATAGGTATAGGAAAATATTAAGAGAAATTATTAAGAAATTAATAGGGATTGTAAAAAAAAATTAATATACAGGGTATTCCATTTAAAATATCAAAGCAGCTATTACTTTTTAGTAGAACCGGCAACACTGCATAGTTAAAAATATTTTTAAAGGAGAGAGCACGTCCACTTATGCATGTAACCAAATTTTCAAAGTGATCCGTTGGTTAGTTCGTCCAAAACGTCTAATAGGCCATCCACTATCAATAACCCTGTATATTTAGTTTTTGTTGTGTTAATAAATTGATACTATATTACAGTTTTCGAAGTTGTGATCAGATCAATCATTTTCCACATACTGTAACTCATTTCTTATATAAATACTTGCTCCTCCTCCACGAGCACTTCTACAATTATGTATCTGTGAGTAATTTTTTATATTGAAACAATTTTTTTCGTTTAGGTAAATCCATGTTTCGGTAAGTATGATTATATCTATGATCTTTTTACTTTCTCGCATAGTATCTTCTCCTCAAAAGAGTAAAAGCATTCCTCAATAACATGGCCTTACCCTCTTTTTAAATTTTGTTACTGGTAGGCTCCGTATCTCTGAAGGTAATTTATTAAAAAAATTTGCAGCCAGGTACCCTGGGCCATCCTGATACCTCTTCAACCTACAGTAGCTGACGATAAAATCATCCCGATGTCGCGTATTGTAGTCGTGGATATCCCCGTGAGTCCGGTACAGATTCCCATACTTTTTCACATACATGATATTTTCCAGAACATATTCACATGGAAAGGTCAATATGCCAAGCGCTACGAATTCCTGCCTACAGTCATCTCTGTAACGCAGTAGAGATGATTCTTATTGCCTTTCTTTGCAAAGCAAAGATTCTTCAGGCCTGAGCTGCATGCCCCCAAACAAGGACTGCATACACCATGACAGAGTGAAAAATTCCAAAATATGCAGCACTCAGAACACTCCAAGACACACCCAGCAAGTTCACGCATCGCATACACATCATTTCCAAGTTCTTTAGCAACTATATTAATGTGAGTCTCCCATGACAATTTAGGATCCAGGTGTACAACCAAAAATTTTACCTGGGTAATATCCCCATTAGCACTGCTCGTATTTTTTTTATCAAAAACACAATCTTGCTTGTTTTATCTTTATTCAGAAGTAGCATGTTGGCGCTACACCACAACTTAACCCTCTCCAGCGCCATCGCCAACCCATCCACCGCTTCCCCAAGCGACGGTACGATGAAGGATGCCGTCGTATCATCCGCAAAAAGCGTATACCTAGCACCATCATTATAAAAGGACCTTCAAAAAAGTCAAATACAATTTTGAGGTAAATATAATAGGGAAGCCAATATTTGAGGGTAACAAAATTTGCATGGGATTTCCTATGGCGTCTGGCGGTGCACCACCCGGTATATCAACACTATTCAACACGTACTACAAAAACACTATAAAATACTTTCCGACAACACAAAGAGATAAAATACTTGCGAACAACAAAATAAAATAACTGAACAAACTTACCTTTCGCTTGATTTTGTGCAATAGGAATAACTTTAACTCCCTGCAAAGATTTAATGTTGATGGCAGTACCTTGGAACCCGGCGGGCAGCAATATTTGCTGAGCAAGTATCTGACCGCCTTGGCCCTGACTTGCCAGAACAACCCTCTGACTCCCTGTCGCATTGCTCGTTTGCAATCTGATCGGTTGGCTACCCAAAACTATATGACCTGAAAAATAAAAAAATAATCAAATCAAATCGACTTATTGATTTTTAAAACATTCTTACCTTGAGTAGATACAGAACTAGTTGAAGAAACAGTCTTCGATTGGCTGGAAAAAAGTACTTGTTGAGGTAGTTGGTTCTTAATTGCAGTTGGACTAAACACTATGTTGCCAGATTGATTTAGTACGTTGACGCTGGACGAGCCTTGCCCGTGATTTATGTTCCCCCCACCCTTTTTAGCTAACGGACTTTGCAATACCAGCGAGGAAGTTGAAGACGTCTGATGCGCCTGCAAAATAAATGAATACATATTGTGTCTAACGCATGCGCATCATTCTTACCTGCACGATAACATTCTGACCGTGTAAATTCTGTATAGTCCCCGACTTACTAGCCAATAACACTGGTTTCCCATCGATAGTGGTCAAATTCAAGTTCGCGGTGTTGAGCATACGCAAACTATTATTCCCTAAGCCAGCCACTCGTCCCCCAGCTTTTGCAGGAACCTTCAAGGTCTGTCCTCCCATCATCACCTTCGGCTGGACGAGTTTTTGACCGTCCGAAGTGATAATTTTGGCATTTATCAGATGTTGAGTCACGTTCGACGAGGCTTTGGATATTTGCTGGGTGCGAGACGTTGTAACTGTTCTAGAATCAAAAATATTCGTTGCTGGTAACCGTTGTTGTTGATAGCCATCGCAATAGCGACCGTTGTGTCGGTAATTAGAACGTCAGCATGCAAGTTACCTTGAGAGGGGTTTAGAGGATGTTACAGTTGTGGAGGCTGTGGTTTGGGAAGCAACGACAAGTTTAGGTTGAGTCGTCAAAGCCACCAGATTGTTTTGAGTACCCACAGTGAAATGAGCTATCGCGTTCGGCTTAGTGGTGCTGGTAAGATGAATAATGTTCTGTTGTCCCGCTTTGGAGCCCTGTACACGAAGAGTGGTCCCTAAAAAAAATATTTTCGGTTCACCTGGCTTTGTTTTAGGGTAGCGATTAGAGTACACACCTTGGGGTAAGGACCCGTGCGCCTTTTGATGGGCGAGCAAGCTTTCTACAGAGATAACTTGACCGGCAGCGTTCGTTAGTACTTTTGCTACCACCGGACTTTGGTTACTCGACATAGCTTTCGTTACGCTATCTAAAATATAAATAGCGTGTCAATAGGAAAAACTAAAAGGCAACAACCCGAACGAACCTGCTGCATTTCTGGCAATATTCCCAGATTTTTGAAGATGAACCACGCCACCTTTTTGCTTTAACAAAACTTGCTGTTGAGGCGTCAGCACGTTGGCATTGGGCAAGTACTTCTGCTTTATCGTTTGCAATATTTGTTGCGTCTGTGCGGGAGTCAGGTGAGACGGAGTTTTAATTTGGACGCTCTGTAAATACGTTGAGGATAAAAAAAATATTAATTACTTTTTTAATTAATATTTGTACCTCATTCTGCGTCGCTCCCTTAGGTACCGCAACGGTTACGACGTTTTGCAAAGTTTGTTGGGTGTCTCCGCTGGACTGAGCAGTCAACGTGCCGGTAGCGTTGTTCGCGCGCAACAAAGTCACGTTCTTTATGTTCTGCAACTGTTGCGACGTGATTCCTTGGACAAATTGCTGTTGCAAGCTCACCTGGGTTTTCGTCTTCTCGGCCTGCTTAACTGACTCGGAACTGGACAGCTCCAGAGTGCCTTTATTTGTAACGCCCTTCTAAGAAAAAAATGTTTTCTCTAAATTATAATTGTTTAATAAATTTAAAAAACTAGGGTACAGGGCGTCTGGAAAATCCGTGCACAATGTTTGATGACAGACTCCTGACGTCAAAATAAGTCGATTTAAGCCAAGTTAGATATTAGGGCACACTGAAAATATCCATTTTAGAAATCCGAAACTCCAATACTGGGTGACAATGAAATCGTTTGACAGAACCTCACTTAATTATCGTTCAATACAGGAACTTGAAATATTAGCAGTAAATATGGTTTAGGGAGATGCAAACTTTCCATTAAAAACATTTTGAATATCACTTCCGGTTTGACCGGAAGTGAGGTTAGGTCGCTTATTTTAGATGACACTCTGTATATTTCTTTAGATCTTCGAATAGAGCTCTAAATTCCCTTTTCAATGACATATCACAAGTTGTCATTTGTTTTGAAAATGGCGGCGTAGCATACGATTTCCTCAAATTCAAAATGGCGGAGTAGTAGCCGCGTGACATAAGTTTTTATCCTATGACGTTTAAAATAGTAATATTACGTTATTTTCTTTTTACTTTTAATAAAATTGAGGTGAAATGTGTATTTAAAATCTCATAGGATAGTTTTAATTTTTATTTGACATTAGCAATAGTCAGGCTCATTTTTCTCCATGCTTTTTAATGGAAAGTACCAAATGTCAAAATACCTCGAAATAAAGAGTGTTTTTTTAAGAACGATAGAACTTCAAACTTGGAAAAATAATAAAGAAACTATTTTCGTGATCAAAAAACTAATTTTATTTGAAAAATCATTCTATGGCATTAACATTTAAATATGATTTGGGGCATGTGGCCACCGCGGCTGTTCACGAGGTAACGCATTCTTTGAGTCCAATTTTAGGTGACTTTTCCGAGCACTACTGGCCGTACGTCATGAATAAAGCGAACAATGTTGGCTTCTAAGGCGTCAATTCTTGCTGGTTTATCAGCATAAACCAATGACTTGACGTAGCCCCATAGGAAATAATCTAGGGGCGTCACATCACAGGACCTGGGTGGCAAGTTAACAGGTCCATTTCTCGAAATTAACTTATCACCAAATCTTGCTTGCAATAAGGCGACAGTTCCGTTCGCGGTGTGACACGTAGCGCCATCCTGTTGCATCCACATCTCGCCGGGATTAATATCATCCATATTTTGGAAGAAAAATTCATTAATCATGGTCCGGTAACGTTCTCCCATGACCGTAACGGTAGCCCCAGCCTCATTTAAAAAAAAAAGTCCGATGATACCACCAGCATGTAAACCGCACCAAACGGTACATTTTCCTGAATGTAATGGGGTCTGTTGAATCTCCTGTGGATTGGCATCACACCATATCCGGTTATTCTGTTTATTTACAAATCCGGTAAGCCAAAAATGAGCCTCATCGCTAAAGACAATTTTGCGGTAAAACAACGGGTCAACTTCCAATTTAAATAAAGTTTGCCAACTGTTTACTTAATAAATTAAAAATTGATAAAGCGACACTTACACACAACGAGCGTTTAAATACTTAAGGTCTGGAATCATTGGAAAGGCGCCGAATTAAACACACTCTCTTTCGGCCAAAAAGTTATCACAAACCAAATAGACTGCCCTGACCTACTTGGTCTATTAAACTTTAGAGTTCCTTCTAGAACAACAAGATTGCACGAAACGTTTTCTCTGCAACACAACCGTATAGATGTCGGTAAGAACGACGTCCTCAATAGGTTTTTGACATGGCACAATAGGTTTATTCCGCACGATTTTAATTTCGGGTGTAAATCTATTAGTTATAAGCTGTTTGAGACTGTTCCTGATGACCTTTTGCGGTTTTAAATTACTTGCAATATAGTTGTAAAGGGCTCTCTTCTGGATCTCTCTCTCTTCCAAGATTATTCTATTAGGGACAGTATCTTGTTACTATTTGTAAGTTTGAATAACTACCAATACGCAAAAGAATGGATTGCTGCTTTTCTCATTTCTAACATCTTCCACTCTATGTAACTTATAATATATTTTTGCAAATTGTTGTTGTTGTTATATTTTAGATTTAGGTATGTATGTACTATTTGGGCAGCTCTGCCTGTTATGTATGTGTTTTTCATAAATAAATAAATGAATTGAAAAAAGTGTTTTCTTCTTTTTCAACAGTTCGAGTTGTTCGCATACGCCCTAACCTTCAAAGTCTTTTTTAAAGCATCCCGTTTACCGAAGATGACGCTCAATACTGGCAAATGTTTGGTGGTTAGGAAATCTGCCCATATAAACCCTAACACTTCGACGCCCATTTCCTTGAGAGACACCGTATACCAGGAACATGTAAACTTTCTCCGAGTTCGTACAGTTGAAAAATATTAAGAACATAGATCTTATTTTTAGTAAACCTCTTTGACAATGATGACAATATGTCAATGGTCAAACTATTAATTGCCATCGCAACGTCAGTCGAGAGGGTACTGATAATGTTCTTTTACGGTTAATAGGTTTATGCAGGTAATAGAAAATATTTTTTTTTCGGGCAAAACCGGGGTTGTCATAATTTGACGACAGAAAAAAATCAGAAGAAATGTATCCATGTGACGTCACATTTATATCACTTCTACTTATTTATATCCGGTCCCAGGGGCGGTCATACGGGGGGGGCCATGGCCCCCCCCTTGGCGTCGATTTACATTATAAAAGCCCTGCCTCCATAAATTGGCCAATCGTATCAAACCCTTAAGCTACGCGCACACTGGCGCGATCGCAGCCGCGATCACGATCACGATCGCAGGAGCGATATAGTAGCGATCAATTTTAACACACACCAAAGCGGTGGCGTTCAGTCAATATTTTCAGTTTGTGCAGAAATGGATAATCATGAGGAGATACTTTTATTAGCTGCATTATGTGAGGACGAAGAAACAGAAAGGTAGGTACCCAATACGTAAAATATTGTTTAGGTAGATACCTAGTTAAAAAATGCTCTCTCGTTATTTTCTCGTTTCTCGTGATCGTTCCGTACACAGATATTAACTAAATGATGATTTTAGAAGAAGAAGAAGATGCTGGGTGCATGAAATTAATCAAACCCGTAATGCGGAAGGAGAATTTCATACGTTATACCCTAAACTTAGAGAAGACGAAGAACGGTTCTATATCTACTTTCGAATGCCAACAAGAAGTTTTGATTATCTATTGCAATTAGTTAATGAAGATATATCAAAGACATTCACAAATTTTAGAGAGCCCATATCAGCAGCTGAACGCCTAGCTGTAACATTAAGGTAAGAAAATATTTGAATTTCCAATAATAACAAAATCATAATTATATTTTTGAACCTTATAACGTGAGAAACAAAATAAAAGTTGAAGAAAAACAAATATTTATTCGAATAATTTGCATACAAAAATTATTTACAAAATAGTGGTCGAAAATTGTTCATACCAGGTTGTTGCTTTTGAGTTACTTGCTTGGGAACTACCAGAGTCCAACGGTGGGGAGGTGGTAACAAAGGGTGATGAATATGAATTGTCATTGCTTGATTCTTTATCTAAACTTCTTCGATATGAAGATGCATAAGAAGGTGCAATATTATAGTTATTAACTGTAGAAGATGCCCTGATATCTTCCAGCTCGTTTAATTCCTCTTCCATAAATAATTGTGCCATTTTAAATTTGACAATGACCTGCCGTTTTGCAGACAATGTTTGCACCTTTTTCGCATATCCTAAAAATAGTAAATCTATGTCGCTATAGACCGTACTTTCTGAGTTCTTGGGCTTATTTTGTAAGTACGATAAAACCTCAGAAACGGCTGACTGATTATTCTTTTCTTCTGTAAGTTTTCTTTTAAATACTCTTTTCTTTAATGGCTGAGAACCATTTGATGTCTCGCTGCTAGGTCCAGGATGACTTAGAATGGTATTTACGGCAGTATGTGCAGGAGATTTAGCTACAGATTCGCCAGGAGCGCAATGGTCACTTTCGATTTCTGCAGGCTCAACATTCTCCTGAGTAGTAAGCGAGGCTTCTCTTGTTCCGACATTACTGGTTGTTGCAGCAAACTGTAAGTACCTTTTAAAAAATGACATTTGAGCTGCCCACGGCCAACTTTTATACCGGTCAATATTTTTGGCTTGTTGACCTGTATGAGTCTTCTCAGAACGAAGATGCTTTGAATAGCAATCCCGAATGTTCTTCCATCTTTTTTTCGCTTCGTCGCCTGCAAAATTAATTTAAATCAAGCAAGAGTACTAACTAATGTTAACAATTTTTTAGGTTCCTATCAACTGGAGATTCTTTAAAAATAATAGTCCACAGTTATCGGATTGGATTTTCGACGGTGAGCCAGATTATTAGTGAAGTTTGTGATGCGCTATGGAAGAACATGCAACCTATTTATATGGCCGAACCGTCCGCGGAATTATGGAAAAACGTAATTTCCGGATTTGAGACCTCGTGGCAATTTCCCAACTGTATTGGGAGCATAGATGGGAAACACGTGACAATTAAATGCCCTCCTAATAGCGGTTCAAATTATTTTTCTTACCTTAAAAAGTTTTCTATTGTGCTTTTAGCCATTGTGGACCACGACTATAAATTTATTTGTGTAGATATAGGGGGATATGGAAAAAATAGCGATGGTGGTATTTTTGAACATTCCGCTTTTGGTCAAAGACTTTCCAGTGGATCATTGAACATTCCCCCCAATAGAAGATTACCAGGGCAAAATGAAGATGTCCCTTGTGTACTCATTGGGGACGAAGCATTTGCTTTAACCCCATTTTTAATGAGACCCTTTCCATACAGAATGTCGAGATACGATATCCGAAAGGAAAATTACAATAAACGCCTATGTCGTGCACGAAGAGTGGTTGAAAATGCTTTTGGCATATTAGCCAAGAAATGGAGGTTATTTTATAGACCCTTAGAACTAAAGGTGGAAACATCTATACAAGTTGTCAAAGCAGCGTGTATATTACACAACTATTTGCGAACGGAAAAAACAGACGCGGCTTACTTGCACCTCTTAGAAGATGCAGAACCAGAATTGCAAGCATTGGAAAACGTAGCAATTGATTTCCGAAGGGCAACAAATTATGCCTTTCAAGTAAGAGAAAAATTCGTAACTTTTTTTAACTTGTAATAATAATTTTTTTCTAACCTATACACTTGCTAAAAAACCTATGTGTTTCTAATAAACTTTTTTGCTCGATAAAATAAAAAGTGTTATAAATACCGTCTATGCCCAGTGAAGTTCCAATTTCGTCCCACACTTTATTTTTACTCCTATTGTTTTTGTATGCAGGGTGTGATAAATCGAATAAAATGCTATGTAACTTTACAGCTTCAATTAGTTGCTCGGTCGATTCGGCGGCCATTTTTTAAATTGCAAAACACCATATATGTACACCACAACAAATACTCAACTGATGTCGCGATCACGCGGCCAAACTCAACAGGTGCGATCTGATCGCCACCGTAAATCAGAACGCTGTCAGGACGCGCGTTCTCCGAAAACAGATCGCGCTGGTATGAACGGCTACATTATTTCCAACAGGAGCGTTCGGCCGCAAATTGATCGTGATCGTGATCGCGGCCGCGATCGCGCCAGTGTGCGCGTAGCTATAATTTCTTAAAAATATTTAAACGAAAAAATATTAATAAAAATAATTAAGTAAGTAGGTATAATATATCTAATATAGGTATCTATAATTTTCTTAAAATTTACTTAGCCGTTTTTTGCGTATTTTTCCTACTTGAAAACCAAGAATCATCAACAAAAAAAGGCGTGGCACCCAAAAATTTTTCGCCTACGGCGCTAAGACTTTTCCTGGCACCGCCTCTCTAAATTGCCATGAGCCGCTACTGCATAGCCCCCCCCCCCTCAAAATGTTGATATGACCGCCCCTGTCCAGTCCGGTCCCTATACTGCTAGAAAACGTCATTTTCTAGTGTTACCAATACACCCAAAAATCACTTGAATTAATTAGCACGTTTCCAAGAGACTTGGGAAAAACAAAAAAAAATTAATGTTTGAGGCCATGCATCGTAACTATAGATCCGACACGCCATTCATAAATGCTATAAAATTGTGATGCCAAAATCGTTTGGTGCCGAGACGCCGTGAGGAGCTAGGTGAGGTCGGGAGTGGGGATTACTCTGAATTTACATATGCATGCGAGAAAACCACAGAACAATAAAGGTTAGGTTGACAAAACTCCAGGGAAACCCACAGAAAAACGCTGTCACAAATCCGAGTATTGCCGAGTCGATGCGGATGGCCACGAAAATGATGGGATCTGGGCGGATTCTTTTTTGCTGCGTTGCCATACTACAGATTTTTTACAAGGTTTTAGGCAATGTTATATATTTCCCACATCATGTTATTCTAGTAAATCATAGAAGTTAATACTTTTAACAGAGTAAGCCCAGAGAACTACGTTTTCTGTGGCGTAAGTCTGGCAAACCAAGTGGAGGGGAGCAGCTTAAATGTTGATTTACTTTACACTGGAATACAATGATGACAACACGTTTATTTGTTATTGTTCGGTCTAATAGTTACGAGGTCTATGTTTGAGGCCCCCATTAAGCAATTTCGCTTAGCTTGGCTTAAATCGACCTATTTTGACGTCAGGAGTCTGTCATCAAACGTTGTACACGTATTTTGCGGACACCCTGTAAAGACTTATTAAGACAAACTTACCTGTTTAGACTGTAAAGTTATGCCCTGTATATACTGTTGCGCCTTCGACGGCCTTTCCTGAATCTGCTTTAAAATTTGCGGGTTCGACGTGGGAATAATTACGGACTTGCCTTGAGAAGGAGACACAATTTTTACCATTGATCCTTTGGCTGCACCTTTCAGTACGCCAATGGGAGTCGATATTTGCATCAATTCAGTCGAATCTTGGTCGAAACTGTCCTTCTTATTCGATTGTTTTATTAAAGATTGCGATTTTAATGGCGAAGCAGCAGGAGAATTGTTCGGTGGCGATTGCGAAGATGTCTGAAATGAAAAAGTTGGAATTGTGTAAAAATCGGATTTTAATAAATATTGTTATTGCAAAAGATCGCGTTAATCAAAACATAGCGTTCGAGTAGCGTCATATCATATTGGGTGGTTCTCTCTTGTTAATGACGTATGGAACAAGAGCCTACAAAACCTTTGAAACGTCTGGTTAAAGAAAACCGGCAGAACACCCCATACGTCTTAGCTTTTCTCCAGTTAGTAAGTATGCGAACTTGAAATGATCCTGTAATAGTTGCAACGATGTTATGGCATCAGGTATAGCTGTTATTGTCAGGGAGCTGGAGTTGATCAGACAATGGTGTGCCTCAAATAAGTTACTTTTTAATACCAGTAAAACGTATCTGGTAGGCTTCAAATATGATATCGAAGTGCTATAGCTGGAAGAGAAGCATTCAGCATCTATTGAGACAATAATCTGGATGAAAGTAAGCTTCTTGGTGTTTTTATTGATTTCAAGTTCAGATTTGAAAACCAAATTTTTGGCCTTACAACTAGCTGTCCGCTTTTCAGTGATTGCTTTGCAGTGAGGGTAACCAGGCATGAGGTGGGATATAGCTCAATGTATTTTGCACTAATTGAGTCACATCTTTTAGATATGGTTTACCATTTTGGGGCTTGCTTCAGAAATATGCTTTAAAATATGTTAAATCCGAAAGCAAAGTCCTTTCCTTCTACGACGTAAAATATTATGGTAATTTAAATAAAACTTAAAATTAACAAAGAAACTCCTCCTAGAATTCCTATTTTAAAAATATCCTTCTTCCAAAAAGCCGTAAAAACGGTACAAAATATTTAACATGTCTATTTATAGATTAACAGCCTTTAAAAGAAAAGCTTAGAAAATATCAATATGCAAATTAGGTTTCTTTGAGAGGCTCCGAAACACCGAAATAAAAACAGTATCTCTTAATATCTGTGCGGTTTTCTTATTGGTAATATTATGGTAAAAATATGACTGAACGTTGTCATGATAATTACGACTATTTTTCTAATTATCTCTATTCAAGAAAACTACGTTTTTTTTTCTGCCGGTTCATGGTAACTTCAGTTTATACAACGTGTTGTAAAGTGAAGTGAATACCTGGTAATTTTTTCTTAAACCGAGTTTAATTGAATCTATGCATAACTAAACAAACTAGCCTTATACTGTGACGATATAGCAACGAATGACGGCAAGGCCAACAAACCTAACCCATTCAGGGCTTAACCAATAAATGCCTCCTAAACATGCTATTCCTTTTACAAAAAAAAGCCGTGAGATATTTGTGTGATGTAGGTTTCAGGTTGCCGGACCCTGTTCATTTACAGGAGGCCACTGACCCTGATCTACAAATACAGAGAAGCTTATCTACCACCTACCAAATCACGTTCATCTGCCAATACTCTTCTGCGCTCGAATTGAACTCACTGATTTACTAGGATAAGATTTATAATCATATTCCAGCCGTTATTAAAGATATAGAAAGTCTCAAACAGTTTAGAAAAAAGTTAAAACAATTTCTACTTCCAAGACCTTACTTGATGGTGTGTCCGTCAGGGTGCTGGAATGCCTACCGCTTTATGCTCTTGTCAATTCTATTAATAATTCCTTTCTAAAGGGCGAATTTCCTTCATGCATAAAGAAAGCTCTTAAAATTCCTTTGCATAAGGAAGGTAATTCTCAAACTATCGGCCCATATACCTCCTTGCGACCCTCTCCAAAGTAATTGAAAAGCTTGTAAAGTCGCGTCTACTTCATTTCCTCACAACAAATAACCTAAAATCTCCTTCCCAGCTTAACTTTCAGGCATCAAAAACACAAGCGATGCTATATTTTCACTTCTCGGAAGTATCTTCCTCAATCTCAATGAGGGCAAGGCTCTTACGGAGGTGTTTTGGCGATTTTTCTAAGGCATTTGAGTTTGTTGATCATTAATTACTGTTGCAGACGCTTCAACGCTATGGCATCCGTAATACAGAACATCGCTGGTTTACTTCATATCTGTTCGGAAGGTCGTGATGGTTGACGGAAAGTGTTCTGGTTCGTCTGGGGTAGACTTTAGGGTGCCTCAGGGTTCAGTGCTGGGGCCAGTATTGTTCTTGTTGTATGTAAGCGACCTTGCAAATTTGGATATTCAGGGAAGATTTACACTATTTGCAGACGACACCACTCTCTTGGCATTCGAAAAACTAAGAGGAGTTGAAGAATAGGGTTTGATGGTGACTTAATAAAATTAAAACTTGGTGGGATTCTAACTATTTGCTTGATTCATCGAAAATATTCTGGTAATATCAGTCAAAATAACATTCATAATGCATATATAATACCAGTCAAAGTTTTGATATCCGTCTTCCAATCCCCAGATTCACTTTAACCAAACGCTCTATTATTTCTAAAAGCATTAAGCTTTACAACCACTTTAGTACAAATTGTAGATCATTGCAATACACAAAGTTTCGCAGAACCGTGCAAGACTTCTTGGCTGGTAGAACATATTATAGCCTGGAAGATTATTACCAAGACAGCTTTTAGCTTACTTTATTACTTTTTGCTTTTTACGTAATTTGCCATCGCGTGGGTCATAAAGCTTGAAATTTTATCATCTGTTGCATCTCTTGTTAATGTTTCTTTCATAGAATGTAATGTTGGAACCGCTTTTGTGTTTGAACTTTATATTATATTTTAAATGTCTGTTGAATATTCTAGGCCCCTGTTGTGTATACAATTTTAATGATATAACTCTTAGGTTATATTAGTATTAGTATTTAGTCAATAAGAATAAATATTGTATTTTTCTGTGGACAATAAAACACTTAAAAATAAATAAATAAATGATCTGGATGACTTCTATTTAGATACGTTTTAGCTCAATATTTGTGTTTTTAGATTTATTGTGTATACCTCCTTAAAATACTTTTTCACAAGTGTTTTTTTAAATGTTTCTGTGATTCTCAATATTGTTATATTATTTGTCGTTTTGTTTAATTCACGTTTTTATTATATTTTATTATGACATAACGCTTAGGATGCTTTTATCAACAAGATTGGTAACTGTGGACAATAAAGTATATAGAGGGAGAAACAATCGTATAAAGATTATACACTTAATACATAAAAACGATTGTTTCTCCCTCTTAATTCAAAAACTGTATTTTTTTTACACAGCCCTACTTTATCAATAAAGTATATTTTCTCTCTCTCTTTTGATACGTAATAGAGTAAGATTATTGCGTGTAATTACATTACACGCACAACCAGAGATGCGGTATATGTTTTTGGGGGTAGTGTTCCCGATATCTGTTTAGTTCCGTGTTCGTCTTACAAAAAAAGAGCCTTATGATACAATATGTTTAAAACAAAAATAAGTGACTCCAGTAAACCACTCTTTCTGTATCAGAAAACTTTGACTCTACCCAGTTTATTCTTGTTGGAGACGGCTTGTTTGTATTTAAAAAAATTATGAGATTAATTCAGCCTCAGTACATAACACTCGAATAGAATAGGTTTACCAATACCATACTATAGTCAAACCAAAAATTCCATTATGTATGATAGTAAAAAGATTTGTTACCATCTTCCATTATACAGGGTGTCCTTGAAATATTTGTACAATGCTTAACCACAAATTGCTTAACCAAAAATAAGGCGATCTAGGCAAACTTACCTATATACAAGGTTGCTTCGTTTTGTCGTTACAGGGCGTTAAAGTTCTCAAATTAATATAGTTTTTTCGATTTTCACTAATTTTGGGACTAAGAGTTACTACTATTATTGGCGTGTTTTGACGCCAACGCGATCTTTCTTTCATGCCTGGAAATTTCGAAATGGCGCGTGATTCGTAAATAAAAGTTTATATTTTTGTTACCCCCTGCATAAATGACTTTAATTGTTTCTCTGGCACTAGCTGACTTCATTTTGAAACTTTTTTGTCATTGGTAAAATTTTCGCCAGACAGACAGTTTATCTTCCAAAATAGTTATTTACATTACTAGATGCGAAAGTTAATTTTTTGGTGTGAGGAGGTTTTTGAATAGCCGAGGCGAAGCCTCATTGTGTGATGATGATCAATATAGTATTAAGTAATGAACTTTGATTTTATTCAAATTATAATGATAAAATAAGTTTTTTACACCTGTAAAATAATCCATGACAACTAGTTATTTGAGTACTGTCAGAGTCTGTCAGTTCGAATATTTTAATTTCGCTAGTCTAAAATGTTCTCCCAAGCCCAAGACCAAAACGTTGCTATTCAGAAGGCGGCCGAGTAGGCATGTGCCTCACTGTTACCTCCAAAATTCGCTTGAATAAATACAATAAAAATTTCCTATGAGTATTCGTGTTTTTTTTGTCCTGGCACCGAAAGTAGTACTTTCGTAGCTAGAAACATACTACTTTCGTAGCCTAGCAACCTATAATATTCAGGTAACTCTAATGTTTACTTTCATGACCTTTGGTGTTGCTAGGGCCCGAAGGTTAATTTATTTATACAGTAGTAGAAAAAAATTATTTACGATACCATCGATACCTCATCATTGCTGCTATTCGGAACAATGATACAAAAATTGTTTTTTGTTTATTTACTGGGCAACAGTAAAATAAATCTGATATACCGATAGTATTTACTTGTTGATGTTGAGCGGAGTCGAGTTTATTGTAAATAGAACATTTTTCTATCGCTGAGAAGGTTGGCATGCTAGTATATGGATTATGTGAGAAATGGACGTATGAGTGTCAGAATCTATCGTGACAAATAAATATCCAGACTGCAGAATTTCGAACCATAACTTAGGGAAATGGGTAGTTTCAATGGAAATAATGTTAATCGAGGACGCCAACGTACAATTAGGACTCCAGAACTCGAAGACGTAGTTTTAAACAGAATTGAAGATGATCCCAAATTAAGCTGTAGACGCTTGGGGTTCGAATTGGCGGTTTCCAAAAATACCATTAATAACATTCTACGAGAGCAGTTACTCCATCATTGCAATCAATCCGTATCATGTGCAACTGGTGCAAAATCTTTTGCCAATGGATCCTGAAAGTCGGCTGACGTTTTGTCGTTTCATCGAAATAATGAGAATACCAAATGCAACCTTTCATAAGAAAATTTTATTTACGGACGAAACTGCGTTCACGAAATCGGGAATTAGAAATGTACATAACGAACATATGTATAGCGGTCAAAATCCTAATGCCATCAGGGAGTAACATTTCCAGCATGAATTTAGAATTAATGTTTAGGCAGGTATGATTGACAATTTTATTATTGGACCAGTTGTAATGCCAAATCGGTTAAATAGGGATAAATATCTACTCTTCTTGCAAAACACTTTACCCGATTTATTGAATGATCTTTCATTACAACTTCGTACCGAAATGTGGTCTATGCACGACGGGGCGCCACCCCACTTTACTATCAATATGTTGGAAAATTTTTAAATAAAACATATCCTAATAGATGGATCGGAAGAGGCAACGATGCACCCGCTAATTGGCCAGGAAGTTCTCTTGATTTAACGCCTCTAGACTTTTTCCTGTGGGGCGCTCTTAAATCAAAAGTGTATACTTCCCCCATCGATATGGACGCTAAGTTATTGCAAAGAATTATCAATGCTGCAGATTATTGTAAAAACAAGCCCGACACGATGCCCAAGGTACAGGGTGTCTACTTTTCGACACTTTTGACGGGTATCTTCGTTATTAGTACAGATAGAATGATTCGGTTTTCGCAAACCTGTGCCACTTTTTTGTGAAACAAACGATGCCCAAAACGGATGTATCATGGCCAACTTGGTTTATGAGATACAGGGCGAAATTGAAAAGGGTGCATTTTCAGACACCCCTTGTATTTTAGTTATCTTATACCCTATCGAAAAGATAAAAAGGGTTGTTATACAGTTTTTTACGCAGAATTCAGTGGCGTAGTTAGTATTTTTCCAGGTATCGCTAATTTTGAGAAATATACCAAAGTTGTGTTTTTTTAAATGGAACACCCTGTATATTTATTCTTAGTTGCATTCTGCTTACTGAGAGCTTTCCAAAAATATATAATAGTTGACAATTTGTCTTACCAGGATCGTTCAAATTTATATTTTTTAAATAACAAGCTTTAAATTGACAGTAGGCCTTGGATTTGGTTTCACTAGAACAATGAAATTGTGGTATTAAATACATACTTTTTATTTAATAATAATAATAATAATAATAATAATAATCTTTATTTCAAATTTGGTTGAAATACAACAAAAAGAAATGACGTCACAAATATACAGTAGTATGGCTACAGCAATAAATTCATTATTCACTATTCAATACCTCATATTCTACATGTTAAAATAGTCATCCATGCCATAAGGTTCTAAGTTAATCAACATTTTTTTAATTTCAGTTTTAAATGCCCTTTGACTTGTTATTCTTTTTATTTGTAAAGGTAACCTATTATAACACTTAATACTCATATATTCTGAGCTTTTTTCACTTAGTTGAAGGCGATGCATGGGATAAGAGAGATACTCAGCTCTAGTATTGTAACTGTGATCACCAAGTTGTTCAAATAACGTTTTATTTCTGTACAAAAACATAAGACATTCAAAAATGTATAGTGCATACACAGTCATTATTCCCATTTGTTTGAATACCGTTCTACATGACTGACTAACCTCCAGTTTTTTAACAATCCGTATAAGACGCTTTTGTGCAACAAATGTTGATTGAATGTTTCCATCGCTACCCCAAAAAATTATCCCGTATTTTAAAATTGATTCGAAGTTGGCATAATACATTATTTTCAAAGTTTTCTCGTTCATAAATTTACCCACCACCCTGATCCCATAGCAGACAGACGACAGTTTTTTTTGTAACTGACTTATATGGACTGACCAGTCTAAATTTTCGTTAATATATAATCCTAGAAACTTTGTATTTTCAGACACAGATACTATATTACCTATTAAGTCTAAGTTGTTAATATTCTGCATTTTTGATTGTTTTGTTTTAAAAAATATAATATTTGTTTTATCAGTGTTAAGAATTAATTTATTTTCTGTGAACTAATTAGAGACTGGTAAGGAGATTTTTACTATCTATTAGGAGTTGACGCATAGTTTTATTTCCTATTAGTAGGTTGGTATCATCCGCATAACCAATAATTATAGTTTGACAGGGTCTGTCTGCTATAGAATAAAGGTCGTTAACAAATATTACAAACATAATAGGTCCGAGGATGCTACCTTGGGCTATTCCATGGTTATTATTTAATATTTTCGATTTATGTAATTGGCCGCTTTTATTTATACCCACTATTTGATTCCTTTTATGAAGATGAGATGTCAGCCACTTCAATGCATGCCCTCTTATCCCATACATTTCCATTTTTTTCACCAATATTTCCCTGTCCAGACAGTCACAGGCTTTAGACAAATCTAGAAATATTCCAAGAGCGACTTCACCACTTTCAAAACATTTCAAAACTGCTTTAACAAATTGATAATGAGCTGTTTGCGTGGATTTTCCTTTTAAGAAGCCGTGCTGGCTACTATTAAACAAGTTACAGTCACTCATGAGTCTGATCAACCTCTTGGACATAGCCAGCTCAAATAATTTAAAAAACCCAGGCAAAAGACTTATAGGCCTATCGCTGTCCATTTTTTGAGGATCTCCCTTTTTATATAAAGGTTTGATCAAAGTCATTTTCAAATTGGTTGGAAATATACCATTTTTAAATGATCCATTAATTAAATAACATAGTATTTTTTTTACAACAATAATAGAGCTCTTTATAATGCTTGTCGGTATTTCATCTATGCCGCTGCTATGTTTATTCTTGATCTGCCCAGCCAACTCACAAATTTCCGCAACATTAACAGGTGCCAGAATGCTATCATATTCTTTTTTAGTCTGTTTGTAGGCATGTGAGTAATTAATATTTTTCTTACTTAGTGTTAATAGAGCATCGAATCTTTTTTTACACTCGACAAGTTCTGGATTTATAATTTTATTTTTCTGATTATTATGAACTACTTTTAGAGGAAAACTCTGGTAAAATAGCCGTGTATATGTATTTATAAAACTGTTCCATTGGTTATTTGTTTCATTTTTATTGCAAGAATAAACATCTTCCCAATCCTGTTCCCTTAGAGAGCACAAAAAAAAATTTTTATTTTCCTGAGAAAAAATTCTCTTACGTTCTATCATTTGTGGTTTTTTTATTTGTGTTTCAAAAATTATTTTTTGTGCTGTATGATCGGATATGAAATTTTCTATTATATCTGTCTTAACATAATCCGAATCTGTAAAAATGTTATCTATGCAACTGGAAGAAGCTGCTGTTATTCTTGTGTTTTGATTTACAGTCTGATTTAAGTTAAAAGAATTAATCATTGTTACAAATTCGGATCCTGTTTTATTTGCTTTGATTAACTCTATATTAAAGTCACCTGCCAAGAAGATAAACTTTTTTTCATTTTGTATTTATTTATAAATATTGTTGAAAATGGTAATACAAAGCTGACACATTTCTGTAATTCGTCTCAAGGCGTTTAAAATTATTATTGGATGGTCTTGTAGAAATTGAAATGCTAAATGGGTAGCTTGTCGAAGTTCCTCTACAGTTCTGTGCCTGGTCTTGTATATCTTGCTCTGCAAAAACCCCCACAGAAAGAAGTCCAACACCGATAGATCGGGCGATCGTGGTGGCCATCTTACAGCTCCAATTGTGCCTATCCATCTTTGTGGAAAATTATTTTGTAGAAAAGCCCTTACTACGTGAGAGTTATGACTCGGCGCACCGTCTTGTTGGAAATGTATAGCTAATAACTGGGCAAGGGGAACGATTTCTAATAACTCGGGTATAACGTCTTCCAAGATTTCCAGATATCTATTTGCCGTAAGACCTCCCTCATAAATACGGTAAGTTATTTGATTACCTAATATGAAGCAAGAAACACCAAATCCAAAGCGCCCTTGCTGCTCCCTTTCGGAAATAACATGTTGATTTTCTTCAGACCAATGTCTTGTATTATGTCGGTTAAAAATTCCGGCACTAGAAATGTGACTCTCATCGGACCAGATTACCAATCTTCCAATATTGGCATTGGTCCGGATTTGTTCTGTATACCAATGACAGAAGATTAATAGCCGATCTGCATCTCCAGGATGTAAATTTTGCACAATTTTAAATTTGTATGGATGGTATTTATATTTTCTTAAAATTTTTTCTGACCGACTTTTATCTATACCAATTTCCTTTTCTATATTTCTGCAGGAAGTTGAAGGAGTAACGGTTGCATAAGCCAAAACATTTTCTTCATCTTTTTCTCTATTTTCCTTATTGTATGTTTTAGGCCGAGGCTGTGTAAAGGTTCCATGTTCAATTAAAATTTTCTTTAGAATGGAAAATTTATCTGGAAATGGCTGCCTTCTTTCAGGATATATATAAAATGATGATGATGATGATAATAATAAGAAGCTGCTTAAACAAACACTCCGCATAACTATAAACATGGTCGTTGTAGAAATTTTCGATCGCAAATAATAATATACCTACCTATTGAAATATAAATCGGCAGCTGCATGGGGGTTTTCATGGCTTTGTATAAAGCATACCAGCTATCGTATTTTTCATAATTCTCATACTTTTGGGTCATCGTTAAAATTTAACAATAACACTTAATAAATAAATTATCAGTAACTTTTTAAACTCTAATGACATAAATACAATTCTGCATGACAAGAGCTAAACGCCATTATGAAACTTTTGTTTTATAGCCTGGATAAGTCAAGGCCATAGTAGATGTTCTTGTTTATTTAGAAAACTACTTTTTACTATTGTAAGTATTAAAAAACTTTAAAAATTTTAAATCAAACTATAAGGTAATATTCATGGTGTATTGTATCGTCAATAATTTATTTTTATTAAAACCAAATCCAAGGCCTACTGTCAATTTAAAGCTTGTTATTTAAAAATATATAAATTTCAACCGTCCTAGTAAAACAAAGTGTCAACTATTATATATTTTTGGAAAGCTCTCAGTAAGCAGAATGCAACTAAGAATAAATATACAGGGTGTTCCATTTAAAAAAACACAACTTTGGTATATTTCTCAAAAATGGGGATACCTGGAAAAATACTAACTACGCCACTGAATTATACGTAAAAAACTGTATAACACCCCCTTTTTATATTTTCGATAGGGTATAAGATAACTGAAATACAAGAGGTGTCTGAAAATGCACCGTTTTCAATTTCGCCCTGTATCTCATAAACCAAGATGGCCATGATACGTCCATTTAGGGCATCGTTTGTTTCATAAAAAAGTGGCACAGGTATGGGAAAACCGCATCATTCTATCTGTACTAATAATGGACATACCCGTCAAAAGTGTCGAAAAGTAGACACCCTGTACAAGTAAATTTTTTCAAAAAAATCAATTTATGTTGGAACACCGTGAGCATATCGAACATTTGGTATAAGAATTAAACTAGTTGGTAGTTATTAGAAGTAAGACTTTTTCATGTTTTTTCGTTCCGAATAAACAACAATGATGAATTACAAGGTATCGTAAATAATTTGATAAAATGAAATTAGCTAGCGTCAGAGAAACAATTGAAGTCATTTGTACAGGGGGTAATAAAAATACAAACTTTTATTTGCGAATCACGCGTCATTCTTATATTGCCCGGCATTAAAAAAAAATCGCGTTTGCGTTAAAACACGCCACTAATAGTAGTAATTCTTAGTCCCAAAATTAGTGAAAATCGATATAATTTGAGAACTTTAGCGCCCTGTAGCGGCAAAATGAAGCAACATTGCATATAGGTAAGTTTGTCTAGATCGCATTATATTTGGGTAAGGAATTTATGGTTAAGCGTTCTAGTCATTTCAAGGACACCATGTATATTAGAAAGATACACAGTGATAAAAAATTTTGAACAGCAGTTAAGGCTCTTTTGATTTCCAAGGCTTATTATACAGTGGATGAGTTTTTTCAAGATAATTTTGATTAGCTCTTCTGATAAATTTCTCTTATATTTGCATTCGTTTTATTTTTTAATTTAATAGTTTTCTATCTTGACTTATTCTTACCAATTATTTCTTTGTCTAAATTGTATAAGTCTGAACGTTGTAAATTAAAATTTTTTAAACTAGAGTACCTCCAGAATTTAACCTTTAGACCTTAAGATTGCTGTTTTGTAGCTCTGGGTTTGCTTTGTAAATGAAAATGTAGTTTTTTGGACAGAGCTTTTTTGACTTTGGCTTTGACCCTCGACTTTAACCGTGTATTAAACAGTAATGACGTGTAGTAATGAGCCGAATTTAAAATGATCCTGTAATGTTTAAATGTAATTAAGTAAGATTTTTGACAGTAGTGACATAGTTACTGAGAGCCGGATGACTATCAAACAGTAATGATAGCTAGTAATGAGGCGAATTTAAAACGATCCTTGTAATAAAGATTGTTAAATGTATTGGCAATAATTATTGACAAATCTCATTATAGGCTTACCTCATGTTGTTGCAGTTTCGGTGGATTATTACTCAGTAATAAACTCGTGCTTTTTTGACTCGTTGGAATTAAAGCAGGCGCGGGCACGATTAAACCTCTATCCTCACTGCCAGCGGCCATTTTGCTCTGTAACAAACTCTGGCGTCTTACGGACGTAGATTTTTGAGCGGGCGACGAAACCGTTACAATTTCAGAAGCGGGATTAGTCAGCTGGGGCATCATCGGAGCGTCATTTTCCTGAATATAATCAATTTCTAACATTTCCTCTTTGACATTGTTTAAAAGGATGTCTTGTTCGATTTTTATGTGACTAGGTGACTCAGATGATGCTACTGGTTGCTGAACAGCAGCGGGTCCTTTCGGACTCTGTTTACTGGTCTTTGGAGGCTTTTCAACTTTTTGCGCCTTCGGTTTAGCAGGGGATTTTCTCGCGTTCTTCTTGATCTTTTGTACTCCTTGGTAATGTTGATGGATTCTTTCGAAATCGTCCTCTGTTCGATGTCTATGGAGATAAATCCAGATTTTCCTCTTTTGATCATACCTGTGTAAGAAAGGATTTAATATTACATCTTTTAAAACTAGAATACATTTATTTAAGGCTAAAAAATGAGAAAAAATAATGTAAATGAAACAATGCAGTCTCCCTCCACAGTTTAATAATTGGGTATTGTAAAAACAAATAAATAGTTCCCTACATGTTTCGAATGCTTAAGCGTTCATCCTCAGGGGATACTAACATAGAGTTGAGCGAAACCGCTAATGTAAGTTGTCTCAAATTAATTAGTACAACTTAACAGGATAAGGAATGTAAAATTAAGGACCTAGTGTACTAACTAATCATATTAACATATTAATTGTATTACGATTCAAATATAAGTAAAGTTTTAATTATAAATGTAAAATTTTAATTAGTTGTTTGAAACAAAGGGTAGGTGAACTACGTCAACAATCACGTTGCAGTAGTTAACGCGGTTGTAGTTAGCACAGGTTATATTCGATTTCTTTTTCTGAAATTTCACATTATTTATAATTTAAACTTCATTTATATTCGAATCGTAATACAATTAATATGTTAATATGACTAGTTAGCACACTAGGTCTTCAATTTTACATTCCTCGTCGTGTTAAGTTACTCATTAATTTGAGACAACTTATATTAACAATTTCGCTCAACTCGATGTTAGTATCCCCTGAGGATGAACGCTTAAGCGTTCGAAACATGTAGGGAACTATTTATTTGTTTTTACAATTATTAAACTGTGGAGGAAGACTGCACTGTTTCTTCTACATTACTTTAACTCTACTGAAAGTATGGACTATGATATTTGAGAAAAAATAAAATCCAAAAAACTTACTTAACGCAAGGATCCCACTGCGTATGCATCCGATCGAGCGCCCCGGACACCACAGATTGCAAAATATTATCGGGAGCGGTACTGCAAATGTACTGAGAGGACTTCAATAGCTCGCAAATGTCCGACCTTGTCCCCTCGCCGTTTGGCAACCTCGCAGTAGCGTCTCTGACCAAGGACAGGATCGTAACAAAGTTCGGTCTGTCCGCGTTCAGCATATTGTGTCCTCTGGCCTTGGTGTTTGCAGAGGCCGGATTGTACATACCTTTTAAAGGACCCACTACCGACTCATAGCCATTGCAACGAAAGGTAAAAGCCTGAAAACACATACAATTCTGTAAAATTGAAGTTAGTTATTATCTACAATTACCTTATGTGGATTGTCGTATCTTTTGCGTTCTTGTTCTCTATATTCCTTTATCTCTTCCAAAGTAGCTTTTCTAACTGTCCAGGTCGTAGGGCACCTAGGTGGAGGAGGTGTGCTATCCCTACACCAAAAAACAGTCGATAATATTGTCTATTAGGATTCTAAACCACTGGGCAATGTCAAGTCTATACAAATAAAGACCAGTACTTGTGTATAAAATCCCCAACAAATCAGCAAAATTATACCTTAAGCTGCATAAGCTGGGTCAAAACCTACGGACTAAAATGATACCGTTTCGGCACGACCCTCTCCACTAACCCTTTCGAGACATATTGGACTAGCTTACCCGAAGATGTAACTTCAGGTAGGTATCACTGTTTGGCAACATGTTTAATTATTCCTCTTTGGAAGAAGCAGTCAGTTAGTCCCTCAGAACAAGTCAAGCAACTAAATTATATTTTAACGTGTAAGTGTTCAGCATATTGTATTGTGTAAACTTTTAACATTTTTACAGTATTGTTTAACGTGTAAGTAGTAAGGTGCATTGCATAGAGGTAAATAATACCTCACGCCTACCATAATTTATTTACTACCATTTATATATCTTGTTAAGATACTCGACATTTTAGTAATTTTTATGTAATGTACGGTTAATGTACGCTTACAAATAAATTATTTATTTACTAGTTACCTACATTACCATTTAAAATGTGTTTAATATATTATATTGGAAAATTTTTTAAAATGTGTTATGTGTTTAGTACATTGTATATGAAAACTTTAAAATTATTTACAGTATCATATTTTAAAATTAGCTCAATTTTTGGAACTTTTTAAATATAATGATCTGTGTAAATTGCTGTAATGTGATCTTTGGCATAAATATATTTTTTTTATGGCACTGATTAAAATCAAATAGCCAGCATCTCTCGCAAATTGAACCCTGTCGACATACATACATCAATTATCTGAAGAATTATTTCCAAATCCAAAACATAACTAAGGATGAACAGTCGAAAGAGGAACAAAAAGAAGTTAAAAATGAATTACCGTATGAAACGCAAATGATCTCATATATCATATTTTTTAAATATTACTATCCGTATTTATATATTTTCTAATTATTTATAAGTTTTTATCAACGCTCACAAACATCCCCCCCCCCCCCCCCCCCAGTCGGAATTCGAACCCGCTGCCCACCAGGCTACCGTAACCTGCATATTATTATTCTAAAACATCCATAAGTGCATAGCCATATTTGAAATTCTAAAATACTAAACATGAAGCTTATAAAAGAAGAAATGTACGTTAGATATAGTTTCGTACCTTTGAGCTAGGTTGGTGGTAAAGAAATTCTAAGATGAAGGGAAATATTTATCTTTTAATTCGTGAAATTAAAAAAAAATCAATTTCTGGCTAGAATATGTATAACTTTTTTATTTCTCGTTAGGTCTGTTCCAACAATCAGTCCCAAACTGTCAAATATAATGAACCAGTTGTAGGACTTAACAAGCATCCTGGGGTCTACTTGCAATATTCATCTGGCAGACTCTATTTCTGATTGAAAACTAGTCCCGGACTGCTGGTTGGAACAAATCTAACGAAATCTATGAAAATTTAGGTCGGATATTATAGTTTAATAATCTCCTGTCAGGAAAGTATTAAAGAAATTTTACAGAAGTTAAAACGAAAATTTTCAAGAATTTTTAAGGAAGTTTGTATTTGCGAAATAAAAAAACCGCTCAATTTATAACTAAAATTAGATCTTTATACCTTATTTACGACTTAACGAAATCTATTCAATTTTTGGTCAGATATAATTTAATGCTTTCCGACCAGGAAAGTATTAAAGTCATTTTACAGACGTTAAAAGAAAATTTTTCACGAATTCTTAAAGAAGTTTATATTCGCGAAATTGAAAAAAAAAACAATTTCTGACTAAAATTTAGATCTCTATAATTTTTTAACTACCTAACGAAATCTATTGAACTTTTGGTTCTGCTAGAAAAGTATTAAAGAAATGTTACAGAAGTTAAAAGGAAATTCTCAACGAATTTTTAAAGAAGTTTGTAGGTATACGCAAAATAAAAAAAAAGCTCAATTTCTGACTAAAATTTAAATATATGTAATTTTTTTAATTTAATCTTCCTGTCGAAGACAAGGCCAAGATATTTGTTTGTGACCAATCTATTTGTTTGTTGTTTACTTTTACTTTGGTTTCTGGTAGCTTTAGCCTTGCCTTCGAGAAGAAGATGGCCTGATTGTTTCCCTTATTTAGCCTTAATTACCATGCATCCAACCACTTCTGGAGAATAACTATATGGCGTTGCAATCTAGATACTTTCCAGGGTACCCTCGAGATGGCGGTTATCGCAGTGTCGTCTGCAAACAGGTATAATGTTGTCATTGGATGTTTTGGTATATCCGCTGTAAAGATGTTATATAGGATCGCTGCTAAGGGTGAACCTTGTGGTAGCCCTGCTTTGGTTCTTCTAACTGATGTTATTGCATTTTCAGACGACACCGCGAATGAACTGTCCTCAAGGTATAGTATAATTATTTTTATTAACCCATTCGGCATACCCAGTCTTATTAATTTCAGTATGAGGCCGTCGTACCAACCTTTATCAAACGGAATTTTTTCAGGAATTTTTAAAGAAGTTTGTATTCGCGAATTTTAAAAAATGGCCAATTTCTGACTAAAATCTAGATCTGCAAAAAAAGTATTAAAGAAATTTTACAGAATTTAAAGGAAAACTTTTCACAAATTTTTAAAGAAGTTTGTATTTGCGAAATTTAAAACAAAGCCCAATCTCTGACTAAAATTTAGATCTCTATAACGTCTTTAGTACTTAACGAAATCTATTAAACTTTTAGTTAGATAAAGTTAAATGCTTTCCTGCCAGGAAAGTGTAAAAGAAATTTTACAGAAGTTAAAAGGAATTTTTTCAGGAATTTTCAAAGAAGATTGTATTCGCGAAATTTAAAAAAAGTCCAATTTCTGACCAAAATTTAGATCTGTATCTGTACCTGTAAAGTATTAAAGAAATTTTACAGAAGTTAAAGTAAACCTTTCACAAATTTTTAAAGAAGTTTGTATTCGCGAATTTAGATCTCAATAACTTTTTTAGTACTTAGGGGCCATCCATAAAGGACGTCACGGCTTGAGGGGGGGGATAGCAAAATGTGACCATTTGTGACAGGGAGGGGGGGGGGGGGTCATAAAAATGTGACGTCCGGAATAATAACTCCAGTCGAGTAATAATTTCAATTCAAACCCTACAGTCTTCCCGCGCTACGCGAGACGGCAGCACTTTACGGAACGCGTGTAGTCTACTTTCGATATAAACGATACAAATAGTTTAGTTTGACAACTCAAGTTATTATCATCAGATGATAGGCGTGATTTTTTTAGTTGTTTCATTAATAAATTTCTCTACAGTAAAGAGTTGTTAAGATTATTCAGCGATTTCCAACCACCAAATATCGTGCGCCTCATTTTCGTGTTGTTGTTGATCATCCGCAATTTTCTCTCCGTTTATTTTTGCACTTTTCACTTGCTATTATGACATTATTAACCGCAACAATGTGTAGTTTTCGATTTTAATTTTGTGACGTGATATAGAGGGGGGGTGTCTGAAAAAAATGTGACCATTTGTGACATGGGGGGGGGGGGTGTCAAAAATCCTCTGAAAAACCGTGACGTCCTTTATGAACGGCCCCTTAACGAACTCCATTAAACTTTCAGTCAGATATAGTTTAATGCTTTCCTGCTAGACCGACTTTAAAGAAATTTTGCAGGAGTTAAAGGGAAACGTTCCATAAATTTATAAAAAGAGGTTATATACATAAGCAAAAATGATTTATGCAGTTCATTTTCGTTTGGACTTATGCTTAGATATTTTATTTATTCACGCTGGAACATACTGTATACAGAAAAAAATTATTTTACCTATCAGCAATGTCCAATTCGATTTCAGCAGGTTTCATCAATTTGCTCTCTGTCCGATGTTGCAGCCAAAACGTACACAAATTTGATAAAAGTGGATCGGAGTCTCTCCCAGCCCCGATCCACTGGTATACGTCCAATGTTGGCTTGTATTCCATGTAAGGAACAAAGTCGTCTGGCTGCTCCGAAGCGTTACCACAGAGAAATGTTATTGCAGATGGTAGAATATTTATCCAGTTATCTACATAGCTGAAACATTGGTAATTTACGAAAATAGGTCAGTTACAAGTTTAGAAAATACTATTCTTTTATGAAAATACTAAATACCCACCTATACCAATCATTTAAAGGACTAATAGGGTTTTCCTGCCATGCTCTAAGCCTTTCCTGAAGAGTATACATATTCATTCTGTGGTCGTTTGTGGAACAAATCACATCCCTCACAAGAGAAAAGAAATTTGCGTGCGTCTCTTGCATAAGCTCTGGTTTTATACTCAATTCCATGATGTCAATATCAGAATTATCCAGTTCTATTGGTGTGTTCATTATGTCAATGGTCTCAAGATCTTCCATTTTGATTGGAGTAATTTTACCATAACTTGAAGGCATGATGGTATTGATAGAAGTAATGGTTTCCTTGACAGGATGCAAACTAGGCAAGATATTCATGTTAACGTTTTCACTTGGCTCGTCACTTGCATCTAAAGGTTCACTTTTAATTTCCTCTTTAATTCTTAAAGGTGACGCAGGAGGTTTTAGAGGTAAAGTCCCGACTTTATTTAATTTAATTTCCTTGCTAATACTACTAGGACTGGATGTTCTGTTTGATACAGTCACCGCATCTATGATAGAATCGGAGTCAGATCCAGAATTGGAACTGTGATTTGCAAAATTCGAATTACTGGGTCTGGCAGTGGAGACAGATACCTCCAAAGACTTTCTTTGGCTTGGTTCCTTTTTCGGTCGTCTTTTAAGGGATGTTTTGGATTCCGATTGGGGCGATTTGTTTTGTAGATTTTTGATAAATGGTAGCTGTGTTCGAGCTATTATATCTGTTACTGAAATATCTAAAAATAAAAATATTTAAGTAATGAATTAGCATCATATTTTCAAAATGAATCCCTTGCAATTAGCATTATGTTTTGGAATAAATTACTAAGAGTCAAATTTACCTTGCAGTTCGCATATTTTGGAAATGAATCCGTAAAATTCAAATATCTCTTGCGCCTTGCATTATATTTTGGAAATAAATCCTAAGAGTCAAATTTGCCATGCAATTCATATTATATTTTTGAAATATATCTTTAAGAGTAAAATTCATCTAGTAATTTACATTAATTTTGGAAATGAATCCCTACCAATCAAACTTACCTTGCAATTCACAATATATTTTGGAAATTAATTCCTAACATACAGATTTACCTTGCAGTTTCCATAATATTTTGAAAATAAATCCCTACGAGTCAAATTTACCTTGCAATTCACAGTATATTTTGAAAATTAATTCCTAAAATACAAATTTACATTGCAAACTGAATAAGATTTTGAAAATAAATTCCTACAAGTCAAACTTACCTTGCAAATTCACAATAAATTTTGAAAATGAATTCTTAAAATTCAAATTTACCTTGCAATTTGCATTATATTTTGAAACAAAATCCTTACGAGTCAAATTTACCATGCAATTCGCATTGCATTTTGGTAATAAATATTTAAGAGTCAAATTTACCTTGCAGTTTACATTAAATTTTTGAAAAAAATCCCTAGGATTTAAATAACATGAAAAATAAAAATATATTTTGGAAATGAATTTCTAAAATACAGATTTACCTTGCAACTTGCATAATATTTTGGAAATAAATTCCTAGGTATCAAATTTACTTTGCAATTCACAATATATACTTATTATGGAAATGAATTCTTAAAATAAAATTTACCTTGCAATTTGCATAATACTTTGAAAATAAATCCTTTAGAGTCAAATTTACCATGCAATTTACATTATATTTTGGAAATAAATCTTTAACAAGTCGAATTTACCTTGCAATTCATTTTATATTTTGGAAATAAATCCCTTATTCAAACTTACCATCAATATCTAGGTCAGGATCTTCAGACTTTTCTAATTTTCTTCTTTTATGACGATGTAACATATTTTTATAGGATTCATCATTGATGTAAAAAGGATTGTGATGTGATGTTATGTATTTCTCCAAGTCAATTGAGAATCCATTCAATTTGGTCATCATAGTAGACTCGAAGAGGGTTTCTTTTGAACTATTTATATTATTTCTTATACTATTTAAATGTCTCTTCTGCTTACGAGACAGGCCAGCAGGTGGACCTTCTGGGTAGTTCTCATCAGAAGAAAAATCAGTATCGTCTATTTTTGCTTTTATGGCTCCTAATATTTGAAAATACCTTTTTTTAGTCCTATGAGATACATACTCGATGCTCACTTTACGTTTGTCTTGCCTGGGTTCTACTCCTGGCGGCAGACTTTTAAACTGATTAAGAAGCTTCTCCTGAGATTCCATAACTTCATGTTTTAACTGTTCCTTAAAGCACCGCTTTCTATATTTTGTCTCTTTTATTTCTGTTTTATGAATAAGACGTCTCATATGAGCAATATCAGGTCTAAGATACCCAGACTTGAGCTGCTCGTAAAACTTATTTAATGGGTTGGAAAACCTGAAATTTTCAAAGTCAAACAGTCTTTGCAAAGTTTTGGTCTTCTCTAGATCATCATTTTCAGGAAAATTAGGCAGAAACGTTTGTAAATGCTCCTTTTCTTCATCTGAAAATGAGTTCCATAGATCTACGGTGAAGAATTCCTCGAAAATATCCTTTCTTTCACACAGGCCTTGTGGCAATTGGATTTTTGTACCACAGGCTTGAGCGGTTTCCATACCATCTTCGTCAGAGGAGTCAGTGGAATAATCTGAAGAGCTGGAATCTTCGGAAGTAGTTGACATTGTGGATTTGTGTTAGGTTTTTACTTTAAAAGCTGCCAAAGAGTCATTGTAATGTAGGCGAGTGAGATTTTACAATTTGGAACTATTTGAGGATCTGGTTCTGCATGTGCCATAGCGTTGTCCTCCGAATCCTTTAAATTTCAAGTAATTCTGTCTTCATAGCAGCGATTTGTAATCCCGTGAAAGTTCGTAGGGTCCAGGAATGTGATGTGAAAATAGGATACAAATGTAAACAAACAAATATGGGGTATGGGGGGGAGGAGATAAAGCCGGGATTTTCTTTGCAAATTCGATTTGTCTCCTCGCGAAAAACTTTGCCCAGAAACATCCGGTTTGCACACACTTTTAACTGGCTAAAGCGAGGCACGCCTGCATTGCAGATATGCCAAGACAACGCATATCCAAGTCGGCTCGATCGCCGCGAAACCATTTTACAAGCGGCCATCAACATTAAACAGGAACGCTTATCTTCAAACTGTATAACCCAAAAGACCCCTGTTATGCCACTGTACTATTCAAAAATAAAGATAGAAGCTTGCTGATTATAACTGAACTTGAAAAAACGCCACATTATTCGGTGCCTTTTTAACATATAATTTAAAAGAAAATCTTGTAATTTTGGAATTCAAAAAATCTTTAGTAACATTTGGTCTTTTATGTTGGGTAGTCGTCATTTTGACATTGACAGGCGCATGCCCGTTCTTTTGTCATCTGTGACACCTGTCATCAACATGGCGATGAATTTGCAAGTGAGAGTCCATCCCGTAGTGCTATTTCAAATTGTGGACGCTTACGAAAGGCGCAATGCAGATTCTCATCGAGTTATAGGCACCCTTTTAGGTAGGTTATATTTCTATCTATTGTTTTTTTTTAAGAAAAATCGTATTCTAACCTACAAAGCACAAGGAGCAAACATTAAGGGTAGTGTCTAAAGAACGGTTGCAGTTTCCCCTACGTATAAATTATTTTTTCTACTAGCGTGCGGAAAAACGCATTTTCCGCACATGTTTTAGTGCGGAAAATCCAGTAACAGTCCTGCAATTGAATTGCAGCAATAGAGTTGCAAGGTCAAAGTATTGCTGTTAAGGAAAATAGCTATTTTCTACGAGCGTGTGAAAAGTAACTACTTTCTACACTCATATGGGTGGTGAAGGTTGCACTTTTCGGCACTAGTGCTGAAAGTTTTTTCAACACCGGTACAGTGGCATAGCGTAATTTTGAAAAATAATAATGTTCTTTTTAGTTTTTACCATTTTAGGTAATTTATTTTAAATAGATTTTATAAAAATATGCCTGGTACCTAATTATTCGGATTAGCCCATACAGCGAATTTTTCGCTATTTTTTTTTTATAGCCTAATTTATAAGGTCGCTGATCACGAATCCGAATTTTTTTAGAAAATTTGTATCCAATTACAATATTCAGTTCTTCTTTTCCTATCACCCCTATCACTTCTATGTACCGTGCGAGCAAATATCATTTTCATCAAAGTGCAGTGCTTTGCATCTAAGGCCGTGAGCGGTAGTTTTACCTGTTGGGTGTAAATAAATACCAGCATTATTAATCAATCGGTTATTCTGTCATCTTTAACAGTCGTTACAAGTAATTTGATTCATCGCTATGTTATCCAATTTCTTGAATAATTGTCGCAATTGGTTTTACGGAACAGCACAAGAAATTCATGGTTACAGCGTATTTTCGAAACGGGGTTACAGTAAATAGTGAGTAGCAATACAATCAACGTTTGTGCATGGACAATTTTCGCGATTATTTACCTCATCCATTATAAAAGCGGGTTGATTTTCACCTGATTATTCAGCGATAATCTCCCGCTCTCCGGTGAAAATCACCCTTGTCAAAAGTGAAAATCTCACCCGTCAGAAATCCAGCGATAATCTCCCGCTCTCCGGTGAAAATCACCCTTGTCAAAAGTGAAAATCTCACCCGTCAGAAATCGTTAGTTTTTTATTTGGTAAATAATCTTCAAAATACATTTCGGGATTGGGAAATAATCAGAAAATCATTCTCAGATTTTTTGCCATTAGGAAATCGCTCTCGGGCAAGCCCTCGAGCGATTTCCACGGCAAAAAATCTTCGGAATGATTTTCGATAATTTCCCTATCCCTTAATATATTACTACAGATAATTTTCTAACGTCGCTTTTACTGCTGCGGATTTTTTTCAATGCCTGAGAAGAACCGTCGCTCTGTTTAGGGAAACAGGTTCTACACAACATTAAAAATGAGCTGGAAGACCATCTGTAAGAACAGAAGAACTTGTTGCAAACGTTCATGAAATAATGCAAAATATGCCAACAAAATGTGTAAGACGTCTGTCTCAAAAAGTGGGAAGATATAAAGAACAAGATATTCCTAAAAAACAGTTAAATCAGTGGTTTACCCAAAATTTATTGGAAAGAAATGATTTATTAGACCTGACATTTTTTTCTGATGAAGCCTGGCTCCACCTCACCGGTTATGGGAATTCTCAGAATACACGCATGTGGAGTAATGAAAATCCTCATTTGTTTGTAGAGCCCCACATGGCAGCCTTAAAAAAATTGGTGTCTGGTTGGCAGTTTCCGGAAGAAAAATTGTTGGTCCTAGTTTTTTCCATGACACAGTTACAGCACAGCGGTATTGGGACAATATTTTGAATCCATTTGTGAAGCAATGATTTGACGATGAACTACGTTTTGGTTAGTTTCAACAGGAGGGTGCAACCACCCAAACATCCACCGAAACTATCCATGTCCTAGGACCTATTCTCTTCCTACTCTTTATAAATGATCTTCCTCTGACTGTTAGAGATGGTCACGTGTCTGTTTGCCGACGATATATCTGCAATGGCTTCTGGGGGCGACTGGGAGGACCTTTGTGAAAGGGCAAATCAGTGTGTGTCGAAGATTGCTGAATGGTGCAGAATGAACTGCTTGTTCCTAAGTTGCAGTATGACAAAGTTAGTGGTATTTACTCACTAATAAATCACTACACAACCAGAAATTCGGATTTACTTAATGTTCCTGGTTGCAGGTTGGGTCGAGGACAGGATGAGCCTGAAATAACCTCTCTTAAGATTTACAATCATTTGCCTGCCAATATGAAATTGTTAACTGTCCACCATAAATTTAAGGCAAAGGTAAAGGCCATTTTAGTACAAAATACCTTTTATAGCGTAGGCGAATTTTTTGGATATACCTTTTGTGTTTTGTAGTTTTATAACATGATATGTACTGTATACTTTCTTTACTAATTTTAATTAGTGTACCTCTAAGTGTATTCTGTGGAAACGTTTTTATGTTACTTTGGTGATTTCAGAAAATACTGTACTGTAGGCATGACAATTCCAAATTAACTGCTTACGCAAGCTTTCGATAATATGAAGAGACGTGTGAATTTATGCTAGCAGCATGGCGGTGGCCAATTTCAGCGATTTCTATAATTTTTGTTAATTTTTTAAGCAACAAAAATAAATTTGTATTTGATTACTTACTTATTTTAATATTTATCATTTTGGCATAACATGTCATAATATGAATTTGACACAATTTTATGCTAGATTTGGTTAGATATATCGTCCTCTTATAATTGTGATCTAAACCAAGCCCTACGTTCTTCTAAAGGATCTTATGGCTATGGTAGCACTATAATCATTCCTTAAATATTCTTCAAAAATGTATACCTATCTTGTTCTTCCGTAAAGCGCATTTTTCGGACTATTTTTGACACTGACAAAAAAATACCTTTACCTAAATAATAATAGCTATGCGTATGTTGTCCTGAATAGAAAGTTCCTATTTCCACTAAAATATCACTTGTACAACTCATAATCCTTCGACAAAGACTTCTTAAACCAAATAATAGTTTTTGAGGAAGGATTATGAGGTTTTTAGCAAATATGTCAAAGTTGGAAAAAAAAAATCCCAAATTTTTTTTTCTTTGCGACAAAAAAAAATTCGGATATGTAATCCAGTGATCTCAAATTAGGCTATAAAAAAAATGCGCCGATACCGATATTTTACTGCCGATATTAGGTCTGTTCCAACCATCAGTCCCTGACAGTTTCAATTTGTCAAATACAATCAACCAGTTGTAGGACTTAACAAGGCATCCTGGGGTCTACATGCAATATTCATCTGATAGACTATTTCTGAATAAAAACTAGTCCCGAACTGGTGGTTGGAACAAGCCTATAATGATAATTATATAAATCGTATCAGTAATACCTAATTATTGTTTAACTCCAAATATTGTACAATATTTTACGTATTTGTTGTGTTTCAAAATAAAATTAAAAATTCTATAAGGCTGCGTAGCATATTAGTTCGCCTCACGGTTCTAGAGCTACAACGCCTGAAAATGTATAAAAAAAGTCGCTATGACGGTGACAGTATAGGCGTGCGTAATTATAAAAAAAAATGTTTTAGTCTCAAAATGCGTAAAATATAAAAACAAATATCAACTGATTTATTGGCAATTACTGCCCTAGTTTGATTATGAATAACTTTACCTTTTATATATTTATTCAATTTACAAACATCAATGTTTAGGTTAGTTCAAATTAAATATAGTAATTTTAAACTCAATGCCTGTAAAATTTCTGAAGGTGTCGAGATGTGCGTTGTATCCCAACTAATTCAATATTATATGCGATAAAAATAAAAAACCATTAGTAAGGGACAGAAATCCCCGCCGATTGCTTAATTTCGGCGTGGGTTGCCAAATTTACCGTTATCCTCGCAGCTTTAAGAATATAATAAATTAGAATTTGCAATGTGAAGGGGAAAAATCAACGGGATATATGTTACAGGGTATACAATATACAGGATGTTTCAGAAGTACGGTACGTAACTTAAGGGGGGATTCCTTATAATATTCTAAAAGCAAAAGTTTATATGAACATGTGTCCAGAGTTGCCCCGTTTTTGATATACAGGGTGTTAAAGTTTTTTTTTTTTAAATCGATTTTTTATCATTTTTTTAAATACCTTTTCCCGATTTTACTGAAATTTGGTACCGTTATTCATAATGATAAGGGTCTTAATATGCCCTAACTAGATAAAATTAATTAAATCAAGGGGCGTCCCGGGAAACACCTTATCGAATATTATTGACAAAAAAATGTACGCCACTGACTTTTTTCTAATTTTGATATTTTTTTTCGGATTCACTAACTAATAATACAACTTTTTTGTTCCCTGAATTGTTTTCGTATTTTCTTTCGTTATCGAGAGAAAAAAAATAAAAACCACTTTATTGCATGTACAACGAAAATATCTATGTATTTCAACCATTAAGGTAGGAAAATTTCACGGTTAATTAAAACATTTAAATTGAAAATAAAATTATTTTTTTTGAATAATGATACAAAAAAACTGCAACAGCTAATCAAAGCAAATGTTGAAAATAGCGACCTTCTGATAAAACGCACGATTGCAACCGATTTTTGTTTAAAAAACTTAGAAATCCAGTAGTATATCAAAAACGGGACAACTCCGGACACATGTTTATATGAACTTTTTCTCTTAGAATATCATAAGGAATCACACCCTTAAGTTACGTACCGTACTTCTGAAACACCCTGTATAGAGATATGCATAAGTCTAATTGTTTTAAGTAATATATTTAAATTACATACAAATTAATATTTTATGGAAATTTAAAGAGAGATCAGAGAAGTACGGCAACTAGTGATCGGCCGATACGGACTTTTTTTGCCGATACCGATAATCGGCCGATATCGATTTTTAATCGGCACCACATTTTTAAAAGATCTGTTACTATTCAAGATATGTGGATTAAGTAAAAATTGTCACTACTGGCAACATTGTAAAGCATCTTTAAGTCAAATACTGACATTACCGCAGACGTAACGTGGACAAATTTCGGTAATTCCCCGACCGCCCGATTCCAAATACCAGTGGTGATACTGGTGATTACCCGTTTTACGGAAAGTGCAGTGCTCCCGCATTGCTGCAATCGTTGTTTAGTTCTTATATCAAATTAGTACATTGTATATTGCTATTTCGGATATCGATTGTGTCGTGCAAAATTTTCGTTTTTTGCAATACCTAGTAATTTTAATTAGTGATCGACCGATACCGATACCGATATATCCGCCGAGAGCCGATTATCGGTATCGGCCGATAGATGTAAATATATATCGGCTATATCGGCCGATGTATAAAAACAACCATAGCAGCTTAAAACATTTTTTTTATATTTAAATTTAAAGTAATATTTCAAATAAGTTAATCTTAAGAAATTATGGTAGATATAACATGAAATAGGCATTTAATATGAATAATGTAGTTTAGGCAAATTATCTTGTAAAAATATTAGTTTCTCGGTTGTTTCTGGATTCAGCCGATTCCTTTTCGCCGAATTTACGGTTCCAGCTTCTGAAAACATTTGCTCACTTGCAACACTGCCAACTGGTGCAGATAAATATATAAGAGCTTGATTATATAATAATGGTAGAACTTCTCGTTTTTCTTGCCACCAAGAAATGGGATTCGCTTTTCTTTCAAGAAGAGGATGTTTCTTATATTCTGTAATTTCAGCATTCACTTCTTCACAAATGGATGCCCTAGAAGATGATTTTGTGTCACAAGAAGATGTTGTTGGAATGGTTTTTGTTTTTGTGGAGCTCATCCCTTCTCCGGCAAATTCTTCGTAGATTTCCCAAAACAGATTTTGGCCAGATGTTCGACTAGTCTCAGGTTCAGAAGTTCGAACATACTTAGCAAGTGGTTCGTTGTCATCACTATCAATTTCTATGACTATTTATTGTATGGTCTTGAATGTAATCCGAAATGTCAGGGGAACTGGAATGTTCTACAGATGTATTGTTTTCTTTTATTTGGGACTTTAGATTTGTAGTTATGTATTCGCATATAAAATCACGGTCTTTTGTAAAAAAATTGTCTTTGAAGCGAGGATCCAAGAAAGTCGCGATGGTATAATGTTTTTTTATAAATATATCCTGAAATCGTTTATTCAAGCTGTTTTTCAATTCTTCTTTCATTGTACCTACTCCTGCAAAATTAGCGTTTTCTTTGTTAAGATAGGCAGTGATAGTCGAAACAAATGGAATGACTTCAGATATGCAGCAGTCTGAAGAACTTGTAATTTTTGTTATGTCTTCAAATGGCTTTAACAAATTTAAAATGCTTCCAACTAATTCCCATTCGGAAAATGTCAAGTCTGTAAGAGTCCCATGATCCAAAATATATAAATTTACTGCTTGTTTTTGTTCAAGTAGGCGAGAGAGTAGATAAAATGAGGAATTCCAACGTGTTTGTACATCTTGGAAAAGTTTGTGTTTGGGAAGGTTTAGTTGTTCTTGTAGTTTACTTAGTTTATCGCAAGCAGTTTGAGAGTGATTAAAATGCGAAACGATTTTTCTTGATCTTGCTATTAAATCACTGACTGAACGTTGACTTTGTATAGCATCCTCTATTACAAGTTGTAAAGAATGAATGAAGCATGCTTCATAATTTACTTTTGCCTTAACAAAACCATTCCTCATATTGGCAGCATTGTCTGCTAATACTAAGTGAATATGTTCCCTTTTTATATTCCATTCTTGTAACAAAGAATTAAATGCTTCAGCTATGGCGTCTCCTGTATGAGATCCTGGGAACTTCTTGCAGGCAAGTGAAAAATGGGATCTCTGATTTAAACTTAAACATGTTTTTTCAAAAAAATGGATTGTGAGAGACAAAAAAGAACTGTTTGTATATTTGCACGTCCAAATATCTGTAGTAAAAGATGCTTTTCCCAACATATTTGAAATTTTTTGAGTCACTTGTGCTTTACATCTTGAGTAAATATCTGGTACAACTTTTTCTCTGAAGTATTTGTCAGAAGGAATTCATAATTTGGAATAGCTTTCTTTAGTAGCCGAGTAAAGCCATCATCTGATACAATGCTGAATGGCTGATTATCTAAACATATCATTTCACCTATAAGGTAGTGAAACTCCTTCGCTCTGGATGAATTAATGTCCCACTTTTGCATTTGCTTGAAAGAGTCAGCCAGTGAGACTTGCAATAGCTTAGAGTTAGAAGTACTACTAGAACTACTAGAAGGTCCAGCCGTTTCTAAAAAAAATAGACTCAGGGTGATCAAAAGTCAAAACGTTGAAATAAACGGGGAAATTTGTTTTTAAATAAAATCATATCGTAGGTGTTAATTGTTAATGAAACGATTTAAAGTGATGAAAAAGAAAAATGTCCCCCCTCCTACACAAATTCCTTTAATTTCCCCAAATTCCCAACAAATTACTTAATTCTTCAGATTTTTTCAGTAATTTTTTTACACAAATTCCCTTAAAATTCCGTAAATTCCTAATAAAATAAATCCCTAGATTTTTAGCAAAAAATTCCTGGGTGGTTTGCCCCTCAATCCTATATAATAATATAATCCTGAATGAGCAGGTCCTATTGTTGGTAAATATTTTTATAACGTGAACTGGAAAATAAAAATTTAGTACTAACCTGAGCTTGAATCAGTCCCTTTCAATTTATAATATTCTTGAGGATGTTTTTTCTCTAAATGGTATTTCATGTTTGAGGTATTCGCCGATTTTCCCACTCCCCCTAATGAAATGGTTATGTCACACAATTTACATTTTGCGGTGGATTTCTTATCTGCTGGGGATAATTTATTCTTTATGAAATATTTCCAATAAATACTTTTTCCATCCATTTCGCTACTTTGCACTCCACCAAACTCCAATAGGATTATTATTAACTATTAATATTATGTCTTTGTTAAAGATTAACTAAATTACGCCAAGAAATAATCGAATTTAAAACGATCTGCTTTAAGAATGCAATACTGAATGCACGGCAATAAACGCACGGGATTCACCGAGAAATTCAAATTAAGGGGATTCACCAATGACTTGGCGCTGAGCCACATAAATTACCGCCTATTGCTGTGTTGCCAAAGTGCAATTTTTGTTTTTATTTTTGTGATTTTAAATTGATCGTTAAAGAATTATAAATTATATTACAGAATATTCAGATTTTAGACATTAATAATGTTATCAATTAAAAAAGGCCGATATGCCGATATATATCGTTATCGGCCAAGACATTATCGGTATCGGCCGATTATCGGTATCGGCTAAAAAAGTCATATCGGTCGATCACTAATTTTAATGTCATTTTAAGTTAACTACAAACTACAACTTGTACTTGTTGTTTAGTTTGGTTAAAAAAGTGTTGTTTTTTATTGACCAACATATGCCATATTTAATTTTGTCATATGCCTAATATTATGTAAATAATCTAAAATTAATAAGATTAATGTTAGAAATAATTTAGTTGTTTTATTAAAAAAAAAAATGTTAAAAATGGGTTTTCATTTACAATTAATAAAATAGTTAGTCCTAAATATGCCGATATTTATCGGCAAAATATTGCCGATATGCCGATACGATAGCGATGCACCGATATTTATATCGGTATCGGCCGATCACTAACGGCAACAATGCAAAAATTTTTGTTCGGATTCCTTTCGTAGGTCAGCAGCCGTGTGGCGAATTTTAGAAGTATAATTATAAATTATATTGATCCTTACAACGCAGTTGACCGCGGTATTTTCCCGAATTTTTATTTGCTATGTAGTTGTAGTAGCGCAATTTTAATAGGTTGTACCATATTTGTTTGGCGGTGTTGCACAGGACAATGGCGTTTTTGTTGTTTTCTTATAAGTCACAGTCTTAGTAAACTGAAGGTTTGTCAAGACTGAAATTTCGAAATTGTATTTTTATTTTTTAAAACATGGTCTATTTATATTGAATATTTTCAATGTCTACATGTAGGCATAATCTGTTGTTAAAAGAATCAATAATATTTTTATCCGCATATTGCCTATATTATAAAAAGTGTGCTGATGTCTATCCCTAAAATTTTTAACAAAGATTTCTTTGATAAATGTTTAACATTTCCTCGATTGTAGTTAGAATGTTTAAATTAAAAGTACACTCCATGACGCACCAGTAAAGATCCACCTTGTCGACGCCGACTGTAACTAACTATGCTTTTAATCAATTTTGGATTATTTAGTATGAATGCTAGTTCGCCCTGCAAAATAACACTTGCCAGTCTTGATACGTAAATAACTAAAATAACTATCGTAGGGACGTGTGACAAGGGCATAGTAGAGGTCACAAACTGTTTCTGTGTACCCCATAAAGAATACGATGATCAAGTGGAAGCCGAACTGTCCTATGCAATGGACGTCTATGAATTGAATCGCAGGGTCAATTCAAGTGAATCTATTGTGGGATGGTGGGCTACCGGACATGAGGTCACTAACCATAGCTCTGTTATTCATGAGTATTATTCCCGGGAGTGTCTGAACCCTGTGCATCTTACTGTGGATACAAGTTTACAGGTATGGATTACACCATAATGTGACTTGTGTGTGATTTTTTGCAGTTTAGTATATTTTAATGACAATTAATTTTGTAGGGTGGTCGTATGGGGCTAAAGGCGTATGTTTGTGTTAATTTCGGTGTACCAAGTGGTAAGCAAGGATGCATGTTCACATCTATTCCTGTGGACATTCAGTGTTACGACCCGGAAGTTTTTGGTTTGCAGCTTTGTCAAAAAAGTATTGGAAACACGGGAAGGCCGAGGAATGTTAACCCGATGTTAGATTTGGCGCAAGTTGCTGAAGCCGGCAGCAAAATGGGGTCTTTACTTGACCAGGTTAGACGGACAAAAATTAGTTCTATTATGGGTTTATTTATATACCGTTTTTTTTTTGTAGGTTTTGGCTTACGTAGAAGATGTATTATCGGAACGCCAACAGCCCAACAATGAAGTAGGTAGAAGTTTACTGCATCTGGTCAACTCGGTACCTCACATGACAACTGAACAGTTTTCTGAAATGTTTAATAGCAACGTTAAAGATTTGTTAATGGTGATCACTTTGTCACAACTTATCAAAACTCAGCTTCAGTTGAATGAAAAACTAACTTTGTTAACATCTATATAAAATTGTGTAAGTATTTATTTTATTTTTTAATAAAAAGCTATTTGTCTTTTCTTGCACCATTTTGTTTTCCTTCTTTTATACAGTGCTTTTTTAAAATTCTGTTCTTGGGATCTGGCGCGTTAAATTTTTACCCCCTCCCTCCCCCCCCCCCCCCCCCCGTTGGGAACAAGTAGTAAAGTTTAGGGTACTTAAAATTAGCTCAGGTCAATAACTATGCTAAAATATTTAGAGAACTGAAAAATACAATTACTTTTAATAAAAAGCATCTTTCAATGCACCTTGTAATTTACACACTGCAGATAGAGGAGGTGCCAAGTTCTCTGAGGTTTATACAAGGCCTGTAAAATCTAACTTCAATTTAATTATTAGCACAAGTAATATTAACAAATAAACTACTTTATAATAAAATAATTATCTCAAAAATATATAATTTACATTTCCAGGCAAACCTCTAAACAGTGCTTGAAGCACTGGTATGGAGGATAGTTTAACAATACAACGTGCATTTAAATAAATAATAATAAATAAATAAATATGCTTCTTTATTTCAAATCTTCCCTACAATATTGCATACAGAAAAAGTGAAATGACTCAACAACAGGATTTAATTCATTTCTTGTAATCTATCACAATTTAAAAAATCAGCTAATGTGTATGGTTCTAATTCAATTAATATGTTTTTTATGATTTTCTTAAATTTACCTAAGCTGTTTATTAGTTTAATACAATTTGGCAATTTGGTATATAATCTTATACACATGTAATAAGGTCCTTTTTCTGTTAATGTGTATCGGATAAAGTAAATTCTGTGTCCTTGTGTCATAGTTATGATGGTCAATTACAGGTTCAAACTTATCTCTATTTTTAAATAAAAATAACAAACATTCGTATATATACAGTCCAAAAACTGTCAATACATTCATATTTCTAAATACACCTCGACACAAGTCCCTAAATTTCATTTTTTTTTATAGATCTGATAGTTCTCTTTTGCACTACAAAAAGTGACTGCATGCTTGAATTGCACCCCCAAAAAATTATGCCGTATCTTAAAATTGATTCAAAATTTGCGTGGTACACAATTTTTAAAGTTTCAATATTCATGTACTGTGCCACTACCTTAATGCCATATCCAATGCTTCCTAGTTTAAACAAGTTTTATTGATGTGGGTTTCTCAATCTAAGAATTCGTCTATATGTATTCCCAAAAACTTAGTGTTCGCTCCTGCTGTAATTACATTATTTTCAAGAGTAACTGTATCTGGAAGGGGGGGGGGGGGGGGGGGGGAATTTGGGATTGTTTTGTTCGGAAGAAAATGAAATTAGTTTTAGAATTATTAATAATTAAGTTATTAGCAGTGAACCAGTGATTTGTGTCAGAAAAAAATTTATCATACTATACTAAAAAAATAAAGCAAAGACGAAAGAAAAATATTTAAAGTAGACATTATTACACACATATTACACTTACACCCAAGAAAACTGAGTGCACTGGCATCACGGTTTTATGTGAGTGTTAGATTTTTTAGATTTTCTGATAGATTATTAAATGTTGTAGTAGCTTGAAAGAAGGAGTTATTAAGACCTTTATTTGTTTTGATATCAGGTCCGTATTATATAAACAGCATGAGGTCTGGAATTAGAAGCGGCATATTTTAAAAATATTTTACATTATACAGGGTGGCCCAAAAAAGTGTGGCGAACTAAACTTGTGTTTTTTTAAATGGAACACCCTGTATATTATTAGCCCAGAAGATGGGCATAGAGCTGCTGATCATTTTAATATTTGGTTATGTGGGTTTATTTTTAATAGTTTAAGAAATAATAACGATTTTATCTTAAAAATTATCTAAGTTTAGTAACCATTTCCAAATTACTAAAAACAATTGAATGAAATAGTAAACTAAAAAGCAATATGTTAGAATGTTGCCTATCTTTCCAATTAAAAATATTTGTGTTCAGTGCATTTATCATACAGGGTGATCACATTATGCAAAATATAAAAAATCTATTTTTTTTTAAATGGAACGCCCTGTATATTTTTTTAGTTTTAGAAAGCCCTTTTCACATCCTTTCTACTGATACCAATTTGATACCTCTTAGAGTTTACCGTATTTTAGTTATTTCGATATAAACTTTAAAACCCCACACTTTTGCTACTTTTTATTTATTTCATTTTATTTTTATTCATAATCGAGTTGCCATGATTTTTTTTGTTTAGATTGTCACTATGACGACCGAATACAATTATTTAACATTATTTGTTCAGTCGTCGAAATTAAGTACTAAATTTCTCAAAATGTCGAATTTTACCACTGTGGAAATGGTAAATATGATTTTTATACTGGGAGAATGTGCAAAAAATTGCCTTATAGCGAGTCGAGTGTATGCTGAAAGATATCCAAATATTGAGAGAAAGCCGAGACCAGAGGCCTTTGAGAAGTTGTTGCGAAGATTTGTAGAAACAGGAAGCGTTGCTTACAAAAAAAGGATGGTAATCAATAAACCCGTTATTAATGAAGAAAATGAATTAATGGTTCTGTTGGCAGTACAGGAAAATCATCACGTAAGTCAGACTGGCATTTTTCAGCAAACCGGTGTTAAGGAAACAAGCGTGCGGAGGATTTTAAAAAAGTATACATATCATCCTTATCACATAGAATTACACCAAGAACTTTATGAAGATGATTTCTTAAGAAGAATCACATTCTGTAATTGGATGCTTAACAAAATTAGAGAAGTACCAGACATTTTATCAAAAGTTCTATTTAGTGACGAGTCTACATTTAAAAATAACGGAATCGTAAATAGGCATAATATGCATTATTATGCTAGTGAAAATCCGCATTGGGTTCGTCATGTAGATAACCAAAATCGCTGGTCGGTTAATGTCTGGGGAGGAATATTGGGGCCTTACATTATTGGTCCTTATTTTTTTGAAAAGCGTTTGACGGGACAAGTTTACTTAAACTTTCTTCAACATGATCTACCCATTTTGCTTCAAAATGTAGATGCCGACACTCTCCAAAACCACTGGTTTCAACAAGACGGCGCTCCCCCTCATTATTATGAGCCGGTTAGACAATTTTTAAATCATTGGCGAGGTAATCAGTGGATCGGACGTGGTGGACCAATCGCTTGGCCTCCTAGGTCCCCTGATTTAACTCCCCTTGATTTCTACCTCTGGGGATATGTTAAGGAAGAAGTCTATGCCATAGCTCCTACGAACCGAGACGATATGAAAAATCGTATACGAGAGGCATTTAGAAATATTAGAATAAGAACTCTACAAGATGTCCAGCCAAATTTTGTTCGAAGGCTACATTTATGCCTTCAAGAACAGGGAAGAACCTTTGAACATATCATTAGAGCCACACAATAAATTCTGATTTACCGCATAATAAGGGTTTGTTTATTTTGTTTTGTCAACTCCTTTATTTTTTTAAAGTTGTAATTTTAATTCATTATTTTTATAATAATCGTTTTAAGTTTATGTTTTATAAATGTCTTAATAAATCAGTTCATAAATAACATTTAGTTTCTTTATTGCAAAATAAAAAATAAGGAATGTCATTTGATGCTAGGTTATTAAAATAGTATTAAGAAAATGAAGTTATGCATAACAAATGCAAACCATTTAAGGGTTACCGCTAGATTTTTCGAAAAAGTAGCAAAAGTGTGGGGTTTTAAAGTTTATATCGAAATAACTAAAATACGGTAAACTCTAAGAGGTATCAAATTGGTATCAGTAGAAAGGATGTGAAAAGGGCTTTCTAAAAATAAAAAAATATACAGAGCGTTCCATTTAAAAAAAAATAGATTTTTTATATTTTGCATAATGTGATCACCCTGTATGATAAATGCACTGAACACAAATATTTTTAATTGGAAAGATAGGCAACATTCTAACATATTGCTTTTTAGTTTACTATTTCGTTCAATTGTTTTAGTAATTTGGAAATGGTTACTAAACTTAGATAATTTTTAAGATAAAATCGTTATTATTTCTTAAACTATTAAAAATAAACCCACATAACCAAATATTAAAATGATCAGCAGCTCTATGCCCATCTTCTGGGCTAATAATATACAGGGTGTTCCATTTAAAAAAACACAAGTTTAGTTCGCCACACTTTTTTGGGCCACCCTGTATAATGTAAAATATTTTTAAAATATGCCGCTTCTAATTCCAGACCTCATGCTGTTTTAGTATTCTTTATAAGTTCCTCGATAAAGATTTAATCTTCCGTCCCCGCTTCGTTGGCGGACCCGGTATGTTATCCAAATAAATATATTCCTCTTTAACACAATTTAATTTAATTCAAAAATCTTTTATTGTCTTAAGAACGTTAATCTTGTTGACAGAGGTAAGTAACGATTATAATCATAGCAACAAAGTATAAGAGTATAACAACAACATGAAAACACCTAAATACAACATAAATTAAATTAGATATACAGTCAGTCCAAAAAGTCTCCATACACTATAGTCCGCCTTACGGTTCTGTGGCTATAGAAGGAAAGTGAATAAAAAAAACTCATGTACCGGATCTATTAAGTTTACCAATACATTTTAAATAAAAGTGACCTATTTTTATGATGATTAGACTGCGTATGACTTTTTTTCCCCCGCCCACGCATTTCCCGGCGGCCGCTTCTAGTCGTTGAAATAATTGTTATGGACACATGAATAAAATAATGCCTAAAAAATGTGTGTTCCATTGCGTTTTTTTTTTACCTATTGCCACTGAGAGTGGACAGTGGTGTGGTTTAATTATTAAAATAGGAGGAAGTAAATTTGGTTTATTAACTTATAAAATATTTATATGAAACGAGGCACCGCACGCTTATGCCGCTACAGTTAAACCTGACTTTTTTTTATGCCTTCTCTCCTCAGCCGTGGTAGCCACAGACTCGTAAGGCGGACTATACATATTTTTTATTAGTTTTAACCAGCTAACTGGAACTATGAAAAATAAAATTAATATTATCACGCCTAACCAATAAAAAAAACTAAATAAAAAATAGCTGCTTATTGAAATGTTACATCATAATTTAGAAATGTTTAAGTACTATGTCAAAAAAGTCTCCATACACCTAACAATAATCAATATTAATTTAACAGAAAATTACAATATCTTTTAACCTAATATCTAGTTGGGCCACCGTTGGCCTTGATAACCTCTTGTAATCTTTTTGACATGCTTGCAACCAGCTTTCTAGTAATTTCTGGAGGTATGGCCTCCCATTCGTGTATTATTCTATTTTTTAACTGTTCCTTATTTGAAAAATTGTGTTTGCGAATGCGCCGTTTTAGATCATCCCACAAATTTTCGATGGGGTTAACATCGGGTGATTGTGGAGGGGTATGAAGCTGCTGTCGCACATTATGGATCATCCATTCGCGGATTATCTTTGCGGTATGTTTAGGATCATTGGCCTGTTAAAAACGGTACCTTCCTTCGAGTCCCAATTTCTGGCAACTTTCTCGCAAATTGTTCCTTAAAATATTTAGATAAACATACTGATCCATTGTACCATCAATAAGGTTTAAATTTCCTACTCCCCCTGAAGACATGCATCCCCAAAGCAGAACACTGCCACCATAGAACAAGTATTTTCAATTTTTAATGCTGTATTCTTTCTCCAAACTTTAGTTCTGCCATCAGACCCAAAAAGATTGATCTTAGCTTCGTCACTGAAAATTATTGTTTCCCAAAACTCAGGAGGCTTTGAAACGTATTCTCTGGCAAACTCTAACCGTTTTCTGCGATTAATTTCTGAAATAAACGGCTTCTTTCTGGCTACACGTCCATTATAACCTACCCTGCGTAAACAATTTCTCACAGCTTGCGGACAAACGTTTTTCGAACATTTTTCTCTAATTTCTTCTGCAACTTTGGGTGCACTTTTCTTTAAATCTTTACTTATTTCTCTAACAATACTGGCCTCTTCACGTGGAGTTAATTTCTTAGGTCGACCGGAGCGGGGTCGAATTTTATACGAACCAGTTGATTTGTATTGGTTTACTATGTACTGAACCGTAGCGTGTGTTTTCCCTACAATTTTTCCTATATTTCTAAATGATTTTCCATCTTTCCATAAATCAATTACAATCTTTCGAACTGCATTGGGAATTTCACAATTTCTTTCGCTCATTTTTGTAACAATTAAATAAATTCACTGCAAAATCAATTACATCGGGTGACAGATTAAAAAGTATGATAAAACGCACGATTGCAACCGATTTTTTTTTTAAACTTAAAAACCCTGTATATCAAAAACGCAGCAACTCCGGACACATGTTCATATAAACTTTTTTCCACTACTAACCTATAACATCGCCATTATTGACCGATTATTAACGTTAGAAATCGTTTTTCTCTACCTTATAAGTTATTATTGACCATGGTCAATAATAAGGCATTGAAATCCATTATTGACCGATCTTCAAGAATCTATTTGAACGCAGGTAACTTGATTGTTTGATTCTACAAAATGAATTCATAAACATCATTTCTTGTGGTAAGGCAACCAGATAATTATCAATACATATTAGATTATTAGAGACGCCTGATATTGTAAAGTATCGATAGGTACAATCAACATTTTTTCTGCTTCCATCCTTAATTCTGGAGGTGTACACATAATAATATCACCAACATTTTCTTCGCTCATTTAAAAAAACGTAAAACTCGTGAAATCTGATAACATAAATGAACAAAAATTGACATTGACAACGCCACCTGACAAAACAACAAAATATTTTGCCAATTCCAAAGCGCAGGTAACTTGATTAAAAAATATACTTATACCTACCTATAATTTTTTATAGTTATTAATACTACAAAGATAAATGTCTTATAAAAGTTTGTAGTAGTGGAAAAAATATTATATTAACCACGGTTTAGACAGCTTATAACCCTCGCGTCTTAAATCCCTCGTCGCTTCGCTCCTCGTAATTTAAACTTGCCGCTCGGGCAATAATGATGGCTGTCTAAACCTTGGTTAATAATATACTATTTCTCTTAGAATATCATAAGGAATCACCCCCTTTTAGTTACGATCCGTACTTCTGAAACACCGTGTATACAGGGTGACCGCCGAGATATGCGAGATACTTCGTATATGAATTCTATGACTGTTTTAAGCAAAAATTATTCTATTCACTTTTCCCGAATTCCTAACGGTTCTCGGTGGTGGTCTCATTGCTTGGCCACGCGATCTCCGGATCTCAACCCACTAGACTTTTCCATGTCATAACATGTGAAGACACTTACCTTTTCAATGAGAAGGCCTAATAACAGGGGCCAACTCATCCAGAATATTTATGCAGCGTTTTATGAGGTAAATAACAATATCGAGAACTACTACTGGGAACTGCGACGAAGGATTGAGTTATGTATTACACAAGGCGGAGATCAGATTGTAGAGCTTTAATAATTGCAATGTCATTACGCTTTTATTAAATTAAACCACATTTTTTCCTAAGCCCTCTCGTAATTTAGTTCAACTTCAAATCCCGATATTTCAAGAACCGTTAGGAATTACGAAAAAAATGCATAAAATCATTTTAGCTTAAAATTAGTCATATAATTCATATACGAAGTATCTCGCATACCTCGGCGGCCAGGGTATACCGGGTGATGCATGACTTAGTTGAACCATAGACCAACCTATCTATGGTTGAACATAGGAAATCCCATGTAAATTTTGAGGTGGCTAAATATTGGCTCCCCTGTACATTTTAGAGAAAAATTGTATTATAATTTTTTGAAGAGGCCGATATAATAAACTCATGTGCCAAGTTTGAATAAATTTTAGCCAATCCTAACCTATTCAATTAAATGTCCTGGCAAATTTACGATTTCATAGTTTAGGCAATACAGCAAACAGCAGCAAATAATTTCTATGACGCTATTGTCAAAAGTTGACGTAAAGCTGGACATAACGAATAAAGATTATTTCACATTAAAAACACATTTTCGTTTTACCAATCCGGCAATCACACATCCAAAATAAAAGACACCATTATGTTTTTCTTATAAGCCTTTAATTTAACATAACATACCTAAGACTACAAATTTGCACAAAAACATTAATTAATTAAATGTTTAAACAACATTAACAGCTAAACAATATCCTAACCGATTATAATATTCATTTCTAACATCACTGAGTTGATATTGAGAAATTCTGTCACATTCAACGAAATACAGTTTTTTAGCTGGTCTAGATTTTCAAATTTTACAACTTTATAAATAAAATTTTCTTAAGTGACCCCACAAAAAAGAAGTCGTTTGGCGAAAGGTCAGGAGACCTGGCTGGCCAAAGATTAGATGCCGTGGGCCAATAATATTTCCGTTAAAAATATTTTGCAAGTATTCCCTAACTATGAGAGAATTATGGGCAGGACAACCATCCATTTGATACTAGATCTCCTGATTTTCGCGTACAACTTCTTCTAGTGCGGGCTTAATTCGATTTTGTAGTAAGTCTAAATAGGTTACTGCTGTAAGGTTGCCTTCCATAAAAAAATGGTCCAATAATGTGATGTCCTACAATTTCCCCCAAACATTTATTTTTTGTAGATATTGCGTCCGAGTATGAACAAGATGATGTTCATTTTCTTGGCTCCAATACCGGCAATTTTGAACATTTGGTTGATTGTTGAGGGTAAATGTAATGGTAAATGTACATTCATCAGTAAAACAAATATTTCTCAAAAAACCCCTATTACTATTTGTTCTTTCCATTACCTCAAAACAGCATACCATTCTTCGTTCTTCATCACCTTGCCGTAGCTCTTGATGTGTTTCATACTTGTAAGGAAAATATTTATGTTTTTTTAAAGTGCGCAACACTGTGGTTTGATGTTTTCCTACGGCTTGCCCAAGAATCCTCGTGCTAATCATTTTGTTCCTCCACGTGCAGTAAAATATCAAGATCTCTATTATCCCTTTCTTCAGCTCTATTGACATTTTGAGTTGAGCATTTACCGTTATTTATTAGAGTGCCTTTGGACTCAAGTTTACTAATGATTTTAATTAATGAAATGGAAGGGATAGGCTTATCAGGGAATTGACCTGAAAACATTTCAGTCGCTGCTCTTTAAACTGTCTCCTGTATTGTAACAAAGCAATACTGATTTTGTCCGACAAATTGCCAATGTGCCTCGCCATAGCTATATTTGGTACTTTTACACTGTTAGGTACTTCGACCCATTGTGTGTTTTTGCCTTCAATGGTTCGATTCCTTATCGCTAAATTAAACGCCTTATTTAGTGGAATATTGACATTCATAAAAGCCTGTGGTGCCCGTGCAGAAACCCTATAATATGAATTTCTTGTATAATACCTGTTTACGGTAAGTTATTATTATTATGTATTATTATTATTATTATTATATCAATAGCAAGCGGAGAATCCGATGAAGCTATTGTTTTAGTCTATTTAATATTTTTAATATTTATCGTGATTTAAAATGTCTAAAGTCCGTTGGTCTATTTAAATTATTACACTTTTAAATTCTCAGGCAAAAATAATTTGTTTATGGGTAGGTAAGTATTTTGGACTCACAAATATTATTAGATTTTTAGTTTAACGAATATCATTAGGCACCGTAATGGACAAAGTTTTGAGTTAACTGTTTGAAATTATGATCAACTCGGTTTTTAAAGGAGTTTACACTATTTGCACACACTGTGCTTTCTTCAAGTGAATTCCATATATACACCACCCGATTGCTGAGGAAGTTCTTTCTTGGAAATGTCGCAGATTTTTCTTTGCTTAATTTTTTTGAGTGTCCACGAAGCTGTTGATTCTGGTTTAAGTTATACAAACTTCTCAAGTTACAAGAATAGTAGTCCGTTAGTATTTTATAAGTTTCTATTATATCACCCCTAGTTCTTCTTTGCTTCAGAGCAGTTAACCCAAATCTTTCAAGTCGTTCCGGATAAGGTAGTCCTCCCAATTCAAGTGGAATTCTGGTAACCCGCCTTTGGACCCTTTCCAAAATTTCAATATCTTTGATGTAGTAGGGGTTCCAAATATTATATCCGTATTCAATTTTTGGTCTAATATAGGAGGTGTACAGTTTCCTTACAATTTGTAGAGAGTGATCTTTGAAAGTCTTTTGCACCATGAAAATAAAACTATTGACCTTCTTTACCATTTTATTAATATGTGATTCCCATTTTAAATTAGAAGAAATTAGTATCCCCAGATCTGTCTGTTCTGCAACGCTAATAAGTTGACAATTATTTAGCAAATATGTTTCACAAGGGTTATTTGGACCAATATGCAGTACTGTACATTTTGATACATTAAGCTTCATGCACCACCGGTTTGTCCATGTCTCAATACGCCTCAGATCTCTGTCTAAGCAATTCTTTTGCAACAGTGGATTACAGAATAACTTGGTATCGTCGGCGAAGAAAATGATGCTGGTCTCAATATTCCATGACAAATCGCTAACATAAACCAAAAACAGTAATGGTCCCAAAACAGATCCTTGAGGGACCCCACTTAGAACCGGATGTTTATTGGATAAGATACCATTGACCTTTACTTGATAGAAGCGGTTGGTGAGAAAGTCATTGATTAGACTCAGCAGTTTGCCTCTTACACCAAAATGTTCAAGCTTGTAGAGCAACAATGAATGTGGTACTTTATCAAATGCTTTTTCAAAGTCCAGGTATATCACATCGGTAGGTTGCATTTTATCTAGGGCTTTGGTCCATTTATCAACGCAGCATAAAAGGTTTGTAATTGTTGAACGCTTAGATATGAAACCGTGTTGTGAATCTGGTAGAACTTTGTTGGTAAGTAGGAAGTCAGTCAATTCTGTAGCTATGATTTTTTCTAGACATTTGCAAGGGTTGCAGGTCAAGCTGATGGGTCTATAATTTTCCGCTATATGTCTGTCACCTTTCTTAAAAAGTGGAGTAACTGCTGCTTGTTTCCAAATTTCTGGAATTTTTCCTAAATTCAAACACTCCTGAAACAACCGGGAAAGGCAGTTGCTAATAGAGCCCTTGCACTTTTGTAGAAATATTGTTGGAAAGCCATCCGGGCCTGGACTGGAGTCAGACTTCATTTCACTCAGGGCTTTGATTACTTTCGCTTCTGTGAATTCTATGTTGTCTAAAGTGTTAGTTACTTTTGACGCGTTTGGTAAAGTTGGTGTGACGTTTGGGCCTGGACTGAATACTTTGTTAAATTGTACAGCGAATTGCTCCCCCATATCTTTAGGATCAGTTATCAATGCATTGTTGTCGTCTTTTATCGATATAGATGATACTTTAGAGTTGAGGCTTTTTGTTACATATTTAAAAAATTGTTTTGTTGTGCCATTTGTTGCTATTCCATTTTCATATTTTTGTCGTGCTTCTGCAATTATTTGTTTTAGTTTATTACTTTGACTCCTATAATTCTGATAGTTTTCCACAGTTTTGTTGTTGACATATTTATCCCAAAGCCGCCTTTTTTTATTAATTTCTTTAAAAATATGCTTATTAATCCAGGGTTTTTGTGTATTAACTTTTATGGAAACGTTTGGTATGAACTTATCTATTGTAGACTTTAAAATATTTTCAATGTCATTGTAAATCGTGTTGGAGGGCATCATAGTTGGAGTGACATTTTGAAACTGTTCTTGCAAGTGATTATTAATACCGACGTAGTTTGCAGTCCAGAAGTTACGCCTGAGTATATTTTGAGTCGGTTTAATAATAGTTTTTATTTGCGATTTGGCAGTGATTACTAAATGATCACTTTTTCCGACTGGTGGATTACCTTGCACATCATAGACAGAGTTTTTTGTATTGCACAAAAAGAGGTCAAGAAGAGAGGAATTGTTGTTTCTAAATCTCGTTGGAAAGTGTATCAATTGATATGCGTTGATTTCGTGATACATGTCAAGAAAGTCCTGAGATTTCTTATCGGCAGCCTCCAAAGAGCAGTTATTCCAGTTTATATTGGGATAGTTAAAATCGCCCATGATGAAAGTAGGTACTGGGGTAGAAAAAGCTTTTTTAATTTGGTTAATAGTTTGCAAATTAATATCTTCTGAGGTTTGATTTGGCCTATATATGCATGCTAAATGTATATTGATATCATTAATTCGGACTTCGACCCAAAGAGAACTAACTGGCAATTCAATTTTATATTTTTGTGATACATCGGAAGCAAATATGTTGATGTTGTCTACTTTATTTTTGATATATATACACACACCTCCCCCTCTTTGGTCAGCTCGATCATTTCGAAAAAGAGTATATCCATCCAGATTAATCAAGCTATTGTTTATACTATTATGTAACCATGTTTCTGTTAACATTATAACAGTTGGGTTTGATTTTTGAACATATATCTTAAACTCATCTACCTTATTGACCAGTGAACACATATTAGTATACCAAAATGAAATTTCAACCACCCCAACTGTTTTATGCAAATTTAGTTTTTTGGTTTATCCGTTATAATAGTGGGAACTCCTCTTATATATTTAATTTTCAAATTTTTATTTCCCTTTCTTTTTTCTTCTTCCAATTTTTCAATGACCTCCTTAAGGTATTTTCGCTGTAGAACTGTTTGATCGCTTTTTATGTACATACCATTTTCTTCCGCTGCTCTTCTATTCTTTAAAACTGTTAAAGCTTCTTCTTTGGATGGAAAAGCTACTCTAATGGGACGCATCTTTCCATCAGCATAACGTCCCAATCGCATTATTTCAGAATCTCTTGGTAAATTAAGCTCCATTTTTTCGAAGATTTTTAGGATATTTTCTTTGTCTTCATCTTTTCTACCTTGTGAATCTTTTTTCTTAGATTCCTCTACTCCGAAAACTAAAATATTTCTGGCTCTATTAGAGTTCTTATTTCCTGTTGAGCTTTGTTGAGGTCCTGTTTCATTTTTGGGATTGCCTTAATACAATCCGGACAGAGAAATAACATAGCTCTTGAGTTATTGGCTTTACGCTTAAATTGCACTTCGTTTTATCGTATTTGTGTGCACTAGTGGGTTATTTTGGATCTTTTTGTTGCCGTTATTTATTTAGATTGTTAACATCGACTCGTTAAAATAAACAACTATTGCTCCACCACCGGTGTTGTTTCTTTATACGTACACTCACCCCAGGCGCCCTGAGACTCCACCAGTTAACCAATACTTCGTCACAGTATAATACCGCTTATAGTTATTTTTTCCTTAATGTAGTAGCTCATATTTAGCTATAATTAAAGCGCCTTCAATGAAAATGTTGTCACGACGCTACTTTTCGTTTTGTCAATGCCAAATAATAATTTGCTGGCGTTTGCTGTATTACCTACACTATGAAAATTTCGTAATTTTGCCATCATATTTAATTGAATAAGTTAGGATTGACTTATTGTAAGAACAGGATCATTAATGCAAAAAAAAGAAGGCAAAGAATCTTGGCAGATTGTGCACTTCCTGTGGAGTCCATAAAATGAAAAGGCTGCGATGTAAAAATATTTCGTATATTATTAATTAATAAGTAACACAGCAACAATATAAAAATGCCTTATTGCTTACAATAAATTTATCTTTCGATTAAGTAATAACAATAGTTACTGTATTTATACTACTTACTGATTGATTAAAATACAATTATCACAGAGTCCAGATTTTCAGTCTGAGTTAATTATAAGGCAATAAGTGTTAATAAATAATAGATAATTTACATTAAACGACATAGAAATAAAAAAAATTCAAAGAATAATATAATACATCAGTAGTAATTATTGTACAACTAGTATTTTACAATTAATTAAACTAGACCCCAATCATTTCTTCTTCACGCATATAAAATTATGTGGGGGGTAAAACAAACTAATAACAAAAAAGGTTTTCGCGATTCTTACTTATTTTCCAAGAAAATAATAAATAAATTTGATGATGTGGTATCAAGCTAAAAAATGGATTTTTTAACTGCTTTGCACGAATATAAATGCAATAAATAGTTAATCTAGTTTAGGGTTGAGGTTGAGTCACGGGCCCGCTGAACATTTTATTATTAATTTGCAAAGATTGGTAGAGGCTAAAAAAGTTTGGGAACTGGGGTTAAACCAAGCAACAATGAAACCAAACACAAAATTGTAGGTCGTGTTTACTGCCAAAATTTCCAAAAACGTGTAGATAAATAAAAATTAAAAACGGTCCGAAAAAAAGATGCGCTACTTTAATATTGCGATACAAGTTAAAACGTCATAATATGATAAATATGATGAAAACGTTCTCTCAAAACAGAATTTTTATGTAATAGCTATTAAGTTCTGAAAATGCTACTATACTGAAGGAGAAGGCGTCCTGGAACCTTCGAGATCAGTTTCGAGCAGTATTACGTTCAAACTCAATATATTAAGTGTATAATAAGGTTTACATTATACCGTTGATCTTTTGACTGCCCCAAAATTACATCTTTTCGGGCAGAGCCGGAGTACAAATTACCTGCATCCCTAATTGCTATACCATTTTAAGTAGGTATAATATATAAATAGCAAATTGATTTTTATTAATTTTAGTTCTAATTGGTTTTCCGAGGAGTGAATTTTGTTATATTAGTGTTTCGTTTACCGGCCCATGATATTTTTGTTGTATTAGTATAAGAATGTGGCGTTCATGGGCTCGTGCTAAAAATGGGGCATCTTGTAGTATCACTTTCGCTTTAAAATTATTATGCAATGGGGTGGGGGTTTGACGAAAATCGATCAAACGGTGCAGGCAAGCATTTGTTAATTTTAGGCCCAAATATTTGATAAAAAGAAATTTTGCAGTTTTCTTTATTTATTAATTCAGTACTTGAACATTATAAATCAAAAATTATTCTAATGGAAACTTAGACAATGACAACAAAACATAATATAAAAATCTAATTAAGTAGCACATAAAAAAGTATATAGACAAAAATAAACGACAATTCGCAATTTCTGATATCTACTTAAATAACTTTTTGTAATGGGTGCTTTGTTTCCATTACAAATCTAGATAGGGTGCTTGCGCACCCAGAGCACCCATGGAATCGGCGCCAATGTCTCCCGATGCTAAAGATATAATTAAAAATGTGTACCAATCTTTGCTGAAGAGATTTTAGTTCAGGTTAGTTGTGTGTGCTTTAGCCGAGACGTCTGCTTTAACAAGTACTTTTTTATCTACGGTAAAGGATATAGTACTAAAGTATTGACGAAAATGATTTAGATTTATTCAGAAGGAAAATTTACCAAATGTATGAAGAACAATCCGTACCTACCCTAGTTTCCCTAAAAACAGGAGCTTACCAAGGACGAAACAAACATTTCTTGTAGCATTTCAAGCCTAAGAAAAATTTTGCTTAAAATGGGTTTTAAATATTATACAATTGATAAAAGACAAACCTTGAAAATCGACCGATTCTCTGCCTAGACGAAACATGGTTCGATACACATTACACTGAAAGAAAAGATGAAATGATTTTTCAAAAAAATGTCCAACCAATAATAAATTTTATTAATATCAAAATATTATTATTATAATAATTGCTCTTTACTTTTCCTTTTTTACATTTGGTTTAAAATGTCTCTTTAATTTAAAATAAAAATAAATCAATATGTAGATAAGTATATTTTCAAGCCGACCCTGCACCCATTTATTGCGGTTTGAAGATGTTGGGACTAACACAATGGGGTTTAATTAGGTAGTTAATTATTGCGGTAAAGGTCAACGATATAATGTAAACTTTCCTATAACAATAAATAGGGTACTTACACAAGTCAAGTTACAATTTTGAATAATCAAATAATAACATATATCTAATAAAATGCTGAGGCAAAGGTTTCAATTTATAACATCATATTAAAACAACATTCACAAATAAGAAAACATATGTTAAAATTATTATGATATAACAATTCTTCTGTACTCTAAGATAGCCTTAAAAGAAGTTTTAAAAATCTTTGGTGGTAAAGCTTTTATGCTTATTGACAATCTATTGTCAGAATGTTTTTCGTAATCACTACAGTAACAGCTTTATCTTTCACTTTACCAAACGCAATACTGACAATCCACTAATAACATAAATTAAAGGTTATTATATGTAAGAACATTAAAATAAAGCCCCAAAGAACTCGATAAAACATTACTGATTTCCCTTATGTTTGCGTCATCCATTCGATCTATTAAAAATATTTTTGGGGGTGTATTCTTAAATTGACAATACTGGATAAACAACTTTTTTAATATGGCAAACCATCAAAAACAGTAATCTCGGTTTAAGAATACATCCAGTACAAATATTAATAAATGTATGGCACTCTGATTGGCGAGCTCAAAGTCAAATTTCCATACGGCCGATGAATTTTATTAGGGTTGACGTTGAAGTTTCGGTTGCAAACGATCAAGTGACGCGCATGACGGTGCTTTTTAAAAGTGACAACGAGGTGTGCGAATTAACATACCCGACGAGTTCGTACGTACAGAAGTATTAAAAAATTTTATTTTTAAACACGACCTAAAACTTCAACAACAGTTTAAAATGTTGCTTAGTTTAGTTTTAGTTTTGCCAAATTCGGCCAGTCATCTTCAAGCGCTTAAAATGACAATGATAACAGGTGATCACTGCCAACAATGCCATCCAAACGCTTGTAGCATCTACGAATTCGGCTACTAAAACTGCAGATATCAACCACATCCCTCTGACATAAATTAATCAATCCTAAGTAAACGTACCTACTTTCCACGATGGCGCAGCTTGAAACAAAAAATAGGGTATTCAAAAAGTTTGATTGCTAAGCAAGTGTTCGCGGTCATTACTTTTCCACTTGGTTCTAAAAGTGATAAAAAGAAAGACGCTAAACAAGATGGTTGCGAGTCCTAGCAAGCCGTAACCGGTATAAGTACCGATCTTGGCGCCAATCAGCATAGCTTTCGTCAAATTGGCCAGGTCGTCGGAGAGTTCCGCTTTTTGTACGAACCAAAAACATGGCATCAGTATCTTGTCTTTTACGTTCGCGTAAATGCTGGAAGGAAAAATAAATAAAGTCGATTTTTAAAATAAGTGGAATCCCTAGCCAATCAATTTTAAATGAAAATGATGACAGAAAAAATATAGGTGGTTGCCTAACTATAATGTAGTGGTCAGGGCAGTTTATCTTACGTCGTTAATGGATGTACCAGACTAGTCTTGGCTTGGCGACTGACAGATGCGCCAGTGGGGTAGAGAGTGGGCTAGCACTAGTGGATGCTAGTGCTGGCTGGGAATTGTTTTGGGGTATCTTGGGGGACTGTAGAGGTCGGCGAGGCGTGATGCTGTCTTTGACTTTCACGATGTAGACGAAGACAACAGTTTAATTAGGTACGCAAAGTACAGTAGAAGGAAAAGAGATAAATGTATGGCATGAAAGATTTGAGTTGTTCGGTATTTATGTATTTAGTATAACTGTACAAATGGTTGTACAAATTTTAATAAACAATAGAAGAATATTATTTTTGGATAGGAATATATATACAGTGTGTCCACAGATGGACTTAACTATACTTGTAAAAACTTCTATTTTCAGTTTTTTGGAAAAAAAAACTTTCTTTATAATTTCTTTTGCTTGTTCTATAAATACAATTCACGTTAAGAAACTTTTATTTTGTTGTACAGGGTGCGCAAAAAATACAAAAATGTAGATTTGCAAAATCAAAAATTTTTAATCAAACTTTTTGAAACATCAGAATGAAAGAACTTAGAAGGAGGAATCGAAAAGGCAAATAAAGCTTTTTCATAGAAGTTATGGTTACTAAGATATTATTTGAAGTTAAAAAATAAATTACCTTCGTAATATTTGGAGAAGTTCACTGCTACCTCATTTTGTGAACATAAATCAAGATTGTTGTTTTCACATAATGTCTAGCTGTCTAATTGTCATCTCATCTAACATCTTCAGAAAGATGCTTACCCTAGAACAGCGCATTTACTTGATCAAGTGTTATGGTATTCAGGCCCGTATCCAGAAATTCCTTTCGGGGGGGGCTCAAGGACGAAAATCATTCAAAAATGTGGACTTATTTTAATTAATTCAGAGCAAAGCGAATCACACATTCATTATTTTTAAATTTCGGGATTTCGGGGGGGGGGGGGCGCCCCCCCCCCTGGATACATGCTTAATGGTGTTGGAGAAGTGTCCTATAAATACGCAATTCAAATTTTCAACCGAAAATTTCCAGGTGTATACGTTTCTGTTAATGCCTTAAGAAATTTGGTACGTGAATTCGACGTTTATGGTGATGTTAAAGATGTGAAAAAGGCAAAAAAGAATTTAGATGAAAATGACGCTGCAACCATTTTGGTCTTAGAATCAGCTCACAATAATCCCAGACTTCCTTTGAGAGCAAGAGCCAATGAGGTGGGTGGTATATCTAAAAGTCACGTACACAATATTTTGTCCACAAATAAGTTTCACGCATTCAAACCAACTTTTATTCACAAACTTCAAGAAAGCGATGATACATACCGACTAGAATTTTCTTTACTAATGCGTGAACGTATACTAGCAAGCCGTCATTTTCACCATCATATCATATTCAGTGACGAATTTACGTTCACAACAAATGGTATAATTTCTAGTCAAAATTGTCGCTTTTGGGCGACCGAAAGCCCCTACTTTAAGCTTTGCACAAACAGTCAGAAATTTAAGAAAGTTAACGTATGGTGTGCGTTAACGTTCAATAAAGTAATTGGTCCATTTTTCCTGGAAAGAAGGCTAAACGCAAATTATTATTTGGAAATTCTTAGTGAATACTTTTTTCCTCAATTGGAGGAAGAAAATTTGGAATTTAGAAAGAAGGTAATGTTCAAGCAAGAGGGCTGCCCAGAAAAATGGATGGGCCGCCATGGACCGAAACACTGGTCAGCGCGGTCTCCGGACCTCACCGCGATGGATTATTTCCTGTGGGGGTATCTTAAACAAAAAGTGTATGCTACTGACATGCAAGATAATGTTGATATTTTAGAAAACAGAATCACTGACGCCATTGCTACAGTGACACCAGATATTATTCACAATGTTTATTACGAATTTCGAAAAAGAATGGAGAAATGTGTTGACTTTGGAGGATTTCATGTTGAATCAAAAGTTACTGTTTCTCATCTATCTCAATGTATTAACTTAAATAAATTTTGATTTTTTTCTGGCAACAATTATTAGTTTTAAAAATTCTGTTTTAGGCCTATTTTTAATATCAGACAATATCTTAGTAACCATAACTTCTATGAAAACACTTTATTTGGCTTTTCGATTTATGCTTCTATGCTCTTTCATTTTGACGCTTGAAGAAAGTTTCATTCAAAAACGTTTTATTTTGCAAACCTACATTTTCATGTTTTTTGCGCACCCTGTACAACAAAATCAAATTTCCTCAACGTGAATCGTATTTATACAACAAGCAAAAGAAATTATTAAGGGTGACTTTTCGAAAAACTGAAAATAATGTTTTTTTTTACATGTATAGTTAAGTCCATCCGTGGACACACTGTATATTCATTATTCATTCAAGACATAGAACTTAAACATTGGGCTTAACATTTGGGTATAGTTTGTTACCACTTATCGCAACAATCTTCATTACAAACGACTGGCTGCAAAAAATTACAATCGATAAAGAAAGACATAAAACAATGTATTCGTACCATTACCTCGCTTTTATTACTCATCAGATTTTTGGTCTAAATGGTGTATAATGAATGAGATTCAGTCATCATTCTTAATTTAAAATGGATGGAGCATGGTTTAAACTTACTCGATTCCCTTTATGTTCCTCATTAACAAGTTCAGTTGGAACGCTGCATTCACCCGTAACGGTAAACCAGTAGTGGGTTCTAAAATAACTTTTGTAGCGTGCAACTCAGGATTGGGGGTCATACCATCTACGGATTGTCGATATAATGGATCCGCTAAATAGAAATGGGGATAGGACATAAACGCAGGCGCACCAAATCTAAAAACAATGGTATATAAGTAATGCAGAACCATAAAAATATTTTGATTTTTGTAAACCCCTACTGTCAAATTAACGGCTTAAAAGTCTACTTGCAATTAGAAAGATTCCAATTGACTAAAATACCAGTATATTAACGTTAGGTAACAGTGAGTTATTAATGTTATTTTTTTATACCACAAACGGCTTAAATTATAACAACTCCAACATACACTTTATGTAACACTCACACTGTAGCCTTATCAATTCCTCACTCAACTTTGAATAAAAAACTGTATTTTCTTCAATGGCAGAAAACTTTAATTGGCTACCGCTGAATATTAGGCAAATTTAATAGGACGGGAAATTTAAACCTCGTTACGGGTGTATTACACCGTAGTTGAGTTTTATGACGATAACCCTTGAAAGTATTTTTTTCTGGCTTGGTGTCTTATCTTTGTCCAGGTTATTGACTTTTATTTATTGTAGAAAGTGAACTATTGTTGTTACCTCTTTTATTTCAGTAAGTGTAATCCTACAATTAGTGCCTGTTTATACAATGTATCAGTACCTCATTGTAATTTTTGAATATTATATATACATTGTAACTTTCTTACTTTTTATATTTTTTAGAATTTTTTTTTCAGTACTTCATTTAGCATTTCTGATCTACCTTTTTCGTACATGCTTGGCCACGCCACGCGACACAAAACCCGGCAAGAGCAGTTGGTAGTATCTACTGTAGTAAGAGCCAACTAAGAAAAGGCCATCGCGTGAAAAAATAAAACGTGTTCTATTTCACTTTGATTCGATTTGAGATCGATAATCATGGTGTAAGAGCAGGGATGCTGAAACGTCGGTCACCCGTACGGTGACACTAATAATAATGAAAAGCGTTTAGGTAACAGTATTTGCGATATAAAATGAGCGCCGCCAAAAAAAGTAAAACGTATCATATTAATAATGGTTGGTAGGAAGAATTCTTGTTTACTATGGTCAAAGATAAATGTGTTTGTCGAGTTTCAGTTGTATTGCCTAAACGTGGTAAATTAGAGAGACATATAAAATGTTGCATAAAAACTATGAAAACTATTTTCGAGCAAAGAGTGAGTTAAGAAGATAAAAACTAAAAGATTTTAAAAGTAGTTCGAAAGCAGAGCAAGCCATATTTACTAAACCAGCGAAACAATTGAAAGCTGCAACAATCGCGTCTTTTAAAATTACTTATACATGGGAAAAAAACAAGAAACCAGTGTTATTTGGAGAAAAAAACATCAAAGAGCTCCAGTTAGCAAAGATATGGAAAACAAACTAAAAAATGATATGAAATTTTCTATGCAGTTTGAGGAGTCCACCGATATGACAGATACTGCCTAGTTGTGTATTTTTATTCGGATGGTATCCTCTGATACTTCGGCTAAAGGAGAATTTTTTACCATGATTCCTTTAAAGAAAAAACTTTCGGTAATAGATATTTACGTTATAAGTCCGGTAAATCAACTTTTACAATAGGAGTGAAATGTTTTGAGACGAGGCGACGAAGGAGCCGAGTCTGGAATTTTGAAACGAATACTGTAAAGGATTTGCCGGACGAATGACGTACAATATTTTTATTCATTACAGTGCGTAAGTGAACGGAAGTGACAAACAAAGCTACGGACAAAGCAATAGCTTCATCGGTTTTTACCGCCTGCTATTGGAACATTACAAGATTATAATATTTTATTTCATACTGTTCTGTTGAAAATTATAATTATGTTTTGAAATTATAATGAAGTTTTATTCTGCGTCGTATATTTGAAAAGTGCTTATTTCAGTCCGGCAAAAAAATTTTACCGGACTTATTGCTGTAAAACCTTATTTTCTGGACTAAATTCAAATATGTAAAGGTGTGTTTTACAATACAGTATGAAATAATAGCTATTTTCCTAACAAGTGCAGAAAATCGATTTTTCCGCACGCAAATGCCGTTGACAGCACGACGCGTAGCGGAGTGGTGTCAAGCATTTAAGTGCGGAAAAATAGGTTTCTGCACGTGTTAGGAACAATAGTTTTTCTACTAGCGTGAGGAATCAACAACTGGTTATATACACCATAGCAACTAAGATATTTCAAAGGTAATATGATGAACAGTGACTTCAAATCATACAGCATTTAATTTAATTAAATTTAATTTCAAAATATAACAGTGCGGAAAAATCTTTGCCGCACGGTGCGGAAAAGTGGATTTTCCGCACTAAAACATTTAATTTCAAAATATAACAGTGCGGAAAAATCTTTGCCGCACGGTGCGGAAAAGTGGATTTTCCGCACTAAAACATGTGCGGAAAATGCGTTTTTCCGCACGCTAGTAGAAAAAGATATTTACGACGCTTTTTTAAAGTTTGTTATAAAGCTACAAGCTACCGGTTTACAAACTCGTGTGCATTACAACAGATGGAGCTCCAGCTATGACAGGCAAACAAAATGGGTTTGTTGCATTGTGTCGAGGTAATGATGACTTTCCATCGTTTTTGTTATTCCATTGCATCATTCATCAACAAGTTCTATGTTCAAAAACACTTAATATGAACTAATATGAAGGATGTTGCGGCTTTTTAAAGAACAATTGGAATCTAGCGAGTCTGCCGAGCAAGCTGATTTACTTCTACATACAGACGTAAGAGGGTTGACTTGTGGAAAGTTTATAAAAGAATTACTAGCCGAAATAATCTCTTTTCTAGATGAAAATTTCTGACGAAAAATGGCTCTGTGATTTAGCTTTCTTAACAGATGTGAGATGTAATTTAAATAGTATTAACTTGGAGCTACGAGGAAAATATAAAACCATTACCGATATGATCAGCGAAAACGTTTTTCAGATTTTATCAAATTGACGAGTATTTCAACTTTCATGAGTTATCCGTTAAACGTGCTACTGAAATATCAAACACCTTCAATCAAGACTGGTCGTCTGTCGAAAATGAGGTATTGCAAATGATTTCAGATATACTTCTCAAAGCCAGAGCAAGTGATGCAAACTTTTGGTCTTTTATGTCTGAAGACAAATATCCATGTTTAATACAAATTGCACTTCAAATAACTATGCGAATCTGCGTTTTCTGAAATGAAAATTATTTAGTCAAAATATCGCAGTCGACTAACTGACAAACATCTGTCATTGTCATCATTGTCTATCGATTCTTCTTCTTCTCGTCCCTTGTTCGTATTCTGCACGTAGGGGACCTTTGACCATTATAGCATGACGAGGCTATTGTTTTTAGCATGGCGGAATATTGGTATGCCGCACCAATTGGGACAGAGTACCGATCACCTCTAAGTATTTATTTATTTATTTCATAATAATACACTATGGAATAATAACATTCCAAATGGTATGCCTAAAACTAAAATAAAATAAAATAATATAAAAATTGGAATTGCGAAATACAACGTCGTATATTTAAAACAAAATAACAGATTAAAATAATTTAAAATGAAGAGTGTCCAGCGTGTTATATATTTTTTATGGAACAAATGCTTAACCTAAATATATCACAGTCTGAGAAGTAAATGTTGGAGATTGACCCTGTAGATAACAGTGGGACCAGTTGGAATTGAGATTTTAATTGTCATTGTCAATATAGTTTTTGAACTAAATAGTTTTTTGAACAGTAAAAAGAATTTGAGCTATCGAAATATATAGAAATAGTTAATAGAAACAACATTTAGTGGTCCTTCGAGCCGGATCTTCGTGAATCACCTTTCAAGCTTTTTCTTAATCTACATACATTTTCTTCCTCTGATAGGTCGAGAATTTTTGTCGTGTATACTGTACTGACTATAAAAACTGGGCCAATCTTTAACATTTCCGGAGAAAAAGGGTAATTCTTTATCTATAGTTTGTCTTAACAGGATTTTCTCAAGTTTGTCTTCATATCTACTATTTCCTGCTTCAACTGAAATGTCTAGTTCTTTATCAAGCCGACTAGTAGCTATTGATTTAGGGTCATTTTCTTGGTTCCCAATTTTATTTTCATTTTTGTTTAACCAGCAATTAACTTTTTGGATATCTTTCTCCTCATTTATAGACCCTAAATAATTGTGGCAATTTACCTCTTTAATTTTTCTAATTGAACTCCCAATTCACTATTTATAGAGGAACCAGTTTCACTTAATTTCAGTTTTAATTCCATTTCTATAATTTACTTCTGTCGCTGAAATCTTTCTTCTTCTATAGCCTGTTGCTTTTGAAATCTTTCTTCTTCTAAAGCTTGTTGCTTTTGAAATCTTTGTTCTTCTATAGCCTATTGCTTTTGAAATCTTTCTTCTTCTAAAGCTGCAAACTTTTTCTTTGCTTCCAATTGTAAAGATATTTTTTTGTTAAGTGACAATGACAATTGTTTGTTACTAGTACCTGTTGAAGATTTGGTACGGTTTTTGTTTGTTCTTTTAGGTAAATTTTCATTTTCTGGATTCAGAAATCCTCTAAAATCTTCTACATCATCTATACTGTTTACTTTATCTTCCGTAATCTTTATTTTATCAGTATTTTCTATATTTATGTAGTTCTTTTCAGTTTTTCTTGGCATTTTTGACCGATTATCAATTTCCGACGATTTTTCGTCCATTTCTTCTAACTGCCATTACTGTTTCTCCTTAGGGCTGTTCCTTATCTCGAATGGACCAAAAGAATATAATCAATTATTAAAAGCCAAAAACGTTGAAAAAGAAAGTCGTCTGTATAATTTGTCACCCGTGCTCAAAGAGGGATTGATTTGTATTAAAGGAAGATTGGATTATTCGCCAGATTTGGACATACAAACTAAGCAACCAATCATTTTAGATAACAATCATTATTATACAAGGTTGACTGTGAAATAATGACAAATATAAAGACAAAACACGGAGGAGTACAAATTGTCCTAAATGAAATTAGACAAAAATTTTGGATTATACAACCCAGAAGAACGGTGAAATCAGTTATCGAAAAATGTCTTTATTGTAGAATTAGAAAAGCAAAACCACGGATACCAGAAATGGCACAACTTCCAGCAGAAAGCGTCACCAAACCATTGAGACCATTCTATTTTTGTGGAGTAGATTATTTTGGCCCAATGAATGTAAAAATTGGGAGAAGGAGAGAAAAAAGATATGGTGTATTATTCACCTGTTTATCAGTTCGTGCAATACACATTGAAATGGCTGAATCTTTAACTTCAGACTCTGCCATTTTAGCTATACGAAGATTTATTGCAAGAAGAGGGTAGCCATACATCATATGGAGTAATAATGGTACAAACTTAACTTCAGCAAATAAAGAATTCAAAAATGAGTTGAAGAATGTAGATGAAAATATTATTAAAGAAAAGTTATTAGCTACTCACATTATTTGGAAATTTTTACCACCCGCCAGTCCTCATATGGGAGGTGCATGGTAACTTGAAAAATTATATTAAAAGAAAAACAAAGAAAAACTATCAATTGGGTGGAGATCTTACAAATACTTTGATCATATAAATATCGTGCAGTGTTTTAAATGCTACAAATTTGGTCATATGGCAAAAGAATGCAAATCTGAAAAAGATATCTGTCCAAAATGTATAGAGAATCATAAAATTGACATATGTCGGTCTCAAGAATTAGTATGTACAAACTGTAAGTATGCATCAGTTGTATTGAAAGTGCCAAATGTTGAGTACAATCATCACGCATTTGACAAAAATTGTGAAGCATATAAGAGAATATATAGGGAGTTGGAACAAAAAGTGAGTTATCCTAATATTTATCCATCACAGAAATAGCCACCAAAGGGTATGTTAATGTATCTGAACATACAGAGTTTACTGGCACATAAGACTGAACTGAATTTAATAATTAATAATTGGAAACCACTGGTAGTTTGTTTATCTGAGACATGTGTAACAGATCAAATATTTGATCATGAAATTCATATTGAGGGTTATTATATCATAAATACACCATCACACAGCAGGCACACTGGTGGGACAATTATTTACATAAAAGAGGAAATACAATCAAAGACATTGCTAAGAACATCATACTCAAATAATATGTGGATCACAGGTGTACAACTTTCAATAAACAATCAAAGATTAGTTGTGTTTAGTGTATATCATTCACCAGCAAACAGTGACGCTGACTTTTTATCTTATGTGGAGGACTTTTTTGAGGAATATGCATCTAAAGAAGGAAAAATTATATGGATTGGTGATTTCAATATTGATATGTCAAAAAACACATTCTATGCTGAAAAATTAAGAAAATTGATATCACAAAGCGGACTGTATCAGAATGTAAATAACTTCACAAGAGTATCAAACCAGACGTCAACAATAATAGACTTGCTGATCACGAATGACAAAAATCTGAAGCCCCAAGTACATATCACACCAAAAATTACGGACCATAGTATATTGACTGTTGATATAGGAGAGAATGACAGGGATAAAGAGAGTATTATTAAGTACTATAGAGAATACAACAATTTCGATGAATTAAGATTTCAATTGGATCTAATGGATACAGAATGGGATGGTAACTGTACAGACATAGACAAACTAGCAGATAATTTGATAGAATCCATCTGCACAGTACTGAATAGATATGCTCCTGTAAAAGAGAAAATTATCAAAACTCAATGGGCTGATAAAAAATGGTGGACAATAGATATTGATGTGAATATGAAAAGAAGGGACCAACTATACCGAAAAGCTATAATAACTAAGAACAATGATGATTTTAATGAATAAATAGAGTAGTAGACATGGTCCGGCAACAGAAAAGTAATTATTATAATTCAAAAATAGATCTTAATAAAAATAACTCAATAGAAATGTGGAAAACCATTAAAAAACTAGTAGGGGGGAAAACAAAATAAAAAAAAACAGGAATATACTTTGAAAACAACATCGAGAGAGAGGAGAAAGTCATAGCAGAAAAATTTAACTATTTTATTGAAAGTATAGAGGCGATAACCATGAAGATAAGTAACCAGCACATTATGGAGGTAGTAGAAAAAATAGAACGCTTCGACACAACAATGGATAAATTTAGACCAATATCACTAATGGAATTAAAAGATACTGTTAACAACCTAAAAAAGAAAACCAGTAGTGTAGATGGAATAACAACACACATATTACAAAAGGCATTTGAGGTTACAGGTAACAGATTTTTACAGTTGATAAACAGCAGTTTGGAATATGGAACATTCCCAAAACGATGGAAGAAATCTACAATCATTCCCATAGAAAAGAAGACAAACACAGACAAAAGTGAAGAATTTCGGCCTATTAATATGGTTCCTATCTATGAAAAACTATTAGAAGTTACAGTTAACAGACAACTTATAGAATATTTTGAAACAAACAAACTACTTAGTGAATACCAGGCAGGCTTTCGAAAAAATAATTCTTGTGAGAGCGCTCTACAAACTGTTTTAATGAGCTGGAAAACAGCTTTAAGCGAGAAAAAAGTTATAGGGGTAGTCTTCTTAGATTTTCGAAGGGCCTTTGAAACTATAGACAGGGGTATGCTCATAGAAAAATTAGAAAAATATGGTGTTCAAGATGTTGTGCTCAAATGGTTCAAAAACTATCTATCCAATCGTACCCAGGAAACAAGATTTCTAAACAGCACATCAGCGCTAAAAGAAAATCTATTTGGGGTCCCCCAGGGTACAGTGTTAGGCCCAAATCTGTTTATTGTTTACATCAGTGACATAGTAAGAAACTTGAAAAAATGTAAAGTTCAGCTGTTTGCCGACGATACCTTGCTGTATTTTGTGGGTCAAGATGTTGAACAGGTTGTGCAAACCATAAATGAAGACCTACATGTACTGTACAAATGGCTGACACAAAATGGATTAAGTCTAAATACAGAAAAAACAAAATGTATGATAATTAAAAGTAAATTCAATGCTACACCTACTAGGAATCACAGAGGAATTTTTATAAACCAAGAGATAGAACAGGTTGAACAGTGCAAGTACTTGGGAGTTGTGGTAGATGAACATTTAACATTTTCTGCACATGCAGAACACGTAACCAATAAAATTGCAAAGAAAGTAAATCTACTACGACGAATTAGTAGATATCTTAGTGACTGGTCAAAGAGAACAATTTACAATTCGATTATTTTACCACATTTTAACTACTGTTCATCTATACTATTTTTGTTGAACATGACAGAGAAAAGTATACTTCAAAAAAAGCAGAATAAAGCCATGCGTACTATCATAGGGTGTAGTCGCTATACAAGGATTGAAACTATGTTACAAGCAACAGGATTCCTGAGTGTTAAACAAATATTATTTCTCAATACAATGACTATCATATAAAAAATAAAACACAGTTTACTTCCTGAACTAACCTGAACATCTATTGAGAAACACCAGGTACATAACAGATGTACATAGCTATCCAACCCGAGCCAGAGAAGACTTCTATGTTTCAACGGTTACCACTAACTACAGTCAGAATGATCTTTTCCACAGCGGACTTATTCAATACAATAATCTACCCCAAAGTGTAAAGAACTCAAATTCAGTAAAAATATTTAAGAGAAAATGTATCATATTCTGTAAAGATAATATAGGCTTATAGTTACAATATGCTATTATCAGAACTACTTAATTGACAATTTAAGTTTGCTTAAAATAATTATTGCATTATATTGTTCACAATTGTTTGTAAACTCTTAGCGTAAGCTATTAATCATTAATAAATAAAAATAAATAAATAAAAGAGTGTCCCAGACCTGAAGTATTAGAGACGCTCTTGGTGGAAGCAGAAAATATCATTAATAGCCGCCGATTAACTTATGTATCTTCAGACCCTAACGATCCAGAAAGTCTAACACCAAATAATTTTTTAATGGGATCGTCAAGTTCCACAAAATCACCTGGGTTGTTTCAAAATAAGCCGAACGATATAAGAAAACAGTGGAAGTATGGACAGCAGCTTGCGGAAAACTTTTGGAAAAGATGGGTAAAAGAGTATACCAGCTCTAATAACTCGAAGCAAATGGTTGCAGGAAAAGGCAAATATTAGAAGTGGTGACCTAGTTGGCATTACAGGTAATAGTTTACCCAGAAACAACTGGCGGCTGGGCAAGATTGTGAATATATATCCTGCAAAAAATGGGAAAGTACGGATTGTAGATGTAAAAGCTAAATATGGAACCTACAAAAGACCTGTTGCCAAAATATGCCCGCTTGATTGCTCGAGGGAGGTGATAAATAACGTTGAAATTTATTCACGGGGGAGAAATGTTGGAGATTGACCCTGTAGATAACAGTGGGACCAGTTGGAATTGAGATTTTGATTGTCATTGTCAATATAGTTTTTAAAATAATTAGTTTTTTGAACAGTAAATAGAATTTGAGCTATCGAAATATATTATAGAAATAGTTAATAGAAATCACAGTAACTATTATAATTCCGTAACAATCTAGAGATAAAAGCATTATGTCCGTAGTTAGTGCGTAGAGTTCTCTCGAACAACAGTTGCTCCTGCCTGGTGCGCCTCATCGGAACCAAAAACAAGACAGACTCTAGCAAGGCATTACAGTAAATTGCAACACTAATTAGTTTGTACAGGAAGACAACCAAAGACTTTCTGCGACAGTGTTCTAGGCTCTTCATGCCACAAAGAAGAAGTCTTGTTTGATATGAAAGGTTTTGATAGGGAAACCTTAGTCTGAATAGTAGATATTTAGCAAATGTATTTTGGACACGTTCGATTCTACTGATGTGGCATTGATAATTGTGACTCCACACAATGGAACAATATTTAAGTATCGATTGAACTAGTCCATTATATAAAGTCATAAGTGCCTGTGTGTCGTAAATTTGTCCGGTGTGTCGCTTTATGAAACAAGCAATCTAGAACTTTTCAGCATGATGTTGTCCACATGCATGATGAAGAAAAGATCCTTGTCGAAGATGACGCCGAAATCATTGAAGTGTAAGACAATATTAAGATTGGTGTTCTCCACCTCGTAGCTATAATTTGTCGGAGAATTGCCTTTGTAAAATAGAAGGACGTTACACTTGCACACATTTAGCTGTAGAAGGTTGGATTTGCACCAGACAACCAACCTGTCCAAATCCGACTGCAGATAGTTGTCATGGGAAACGTGGGAAAAAAAACTTCAGGTCATCAGCGTACACCAGACCCATTGAAACAAGATATGAGGTCATTTATAAAAAGTAAGAATAAGATTGGTCCGATATGTGAGCCTTGAGAAACACTGGAAGTTACCGGGAACTCCTTGGACTCTGCTCCGCATATGGTAACACGTTGGCGGTGATGAGTTAGATATGAGCTTATCCACTTGAGGTACGCACCAGCGATTCCAATATCAGATAACTTTTTCAGGTCAGTATAAATGACGTCAACTTGATGACCTGCTTTAAGCAAGGAAACCAAGAAATTCTGATAAACAGCGAGGTTTTTCGCAGTTGAGCTACCACTGAGAAAGCCATGTTGCTGAACAATGATGTGATTTTTGTAAGTCAAAAAGATTTCGTTAGTAATAATGGATTCAAAAACCTTCGGGATGGCGGAAATTAAAGATATTGAATACAGGAACAAGGCTGAAGAATTTTCAAGTATCAGGAAAAAAATCACTATCAAATGATTTTTGAAATAGAGTGCATAAGGGACCAATGGGTGATGACTGATGTGTTTTTTAGTAACGAAGGAGGTATGCCCCGGCCCTGATTTCTTAAACGTGTCCAACCTTTTGGGTAATCTCTTTTATAGTAAAACGATGTGAAGCTAAAACACTGCCAAACTTCACTGGGTTTCCGTTACTCAAATCAAATTCAGAGTGGTCGTAGTAGCAGGACTGAAAATTCGTAGCAAATGCGTTGGAGATATCATCAGGATCGGAGAACTCTTGATTATCGAGCTTCATGAGGTTCGGCAGACATGAGCTCCTATTTAGATTCTTGACAAATGACCAGAAGTATTTGACGTTTTTAGGTATTAAGTGTTCGGTTTGGGTTATATACTAACATGAAATAGCATAGGTCAGTACAAATTTTAGCCTCACGGCGAGCGTTAGAGTAGAGAATATAATCTTCTCGTAACCGGGATCTCTTGAATTTAATATAAAGCTTATTTTTCTATCCGATTAGTTTATGAAGCTGAGAATCGAACCATCTAGGGTAATTCTCACTCTTCATCAGCTTTTTAGGAATATATAGGTCGATACCTTCAAATAATACATTATAAAACTGCTGCACCAACTGATTTATATCCAATTCAGCATAGATCCGGTTTAGTGTCCTGTCTTTAAGCGACAATGTTTCCACTACAGACAACAAAATGGGCCAGATGTAGCATTTGATTAGTCGCAGTCGAAGATCAATGGGTAGGGTCCTCTGAAGAAGAATGTTTTTCATTTTAAAATAAGTGGTTTTTGGCAATTCCGATACGCGTTTTCACCTCTTCATCACAATGCCATTTATCGTTCAGAGTTGCGCCCGGTATTTAAATTTGGATACTCTTTCAATTGTATTGCCGTTTATTGTAAGATGGATGTTAAATATTTCTTGTATGCTGATGATCATGTTCAATCCAAACTGTACGCCCAATTCGCTAATTTTGTCTAGATCTTGTAAATTATTAGACTATCGATTATCTATCAGTACTTACGTGCCATCCTATGAAAACTACGCGAACGACATGCAATGCCATTCATCGACATCCAAAGATGTGTTAGTTACATAGATATACATATAACTATCATTATTAAGTATGTATGAATTGAATGCCCAAAAAAAATATATTTTTAGTTACATTGTATTATTTTCGACTAGTAGTAGAATTCAAACCTTGATTGGCCCTAAACCAAAAAAACTATGCATAGGTTGTAACAGCGACACGCTTACCATCTGTCATGTTAGAGCTCAGTTCTACACCCTTACTTTTTTGTCGGTCGCTTGCCGTCCTTTTTTGCGGTAGATCGCTGATAATACAAATCTAACCACCCCTGGTATAAAGCATTGCATTGTGTCTAATTAAATTGTTTGCTGTGTAAAATAATCGAAAATGAAAGACGGTTTTACATTGATAGGGGAAGAAAAACAACGCCTGTTATGATATGCGACAAAGACTGTATTTAACTTATAACCAGTGCATTACGTTCCTACAAACCTGTATACCTAATTATTTACCCACCCACTTGGAGGAAGTTCTGCACTGCACATACCCTTAAATTTTCAAAGAGGACACTTACTTGCATGCTGAAACGTTCCGAGCTCCTGCCGGCATCTCCGAGGCGAAACACTTGGTGTTCGCGTAGGTGGTTCCGTTGTCAAACACGTCAGCCATGCCTTCGTACTGGTTACCTTCGATTCCCTTCATCGTAGCCGATCCATGTCGACGCAGATTTACTTTACTAAAATGTTTACATTGATTTAGGACAAACAAGGAAGTTGGACATTCTAGACTATTCTAGAGTGACTGTTAATGTAGGTGTACGGGTTCGTTCAGCTTCAAAATCAGCTGTTCAGAGAGTAGGTAGCTTAAGCTACCTAAACCGAAAGTAGTTTAACTAGCTTTTGTAGTAACAAGAGCTACTTTTTAAATAGCTTTACGAATACACTAAAAAAGTAACAGATATTTGAAAATTAGCTTGAATAAAGCTATTAGCTACCAAAAAAGTAGCTTAAGAGCTACTGCCCAGCTCTGATTACATGAACCACATGGACTAACCTGCACATATCAGGCGAAAAAATTGCAACGTTCTCGTCGTCATGCGGAGCGTACCACAATTCTCCGGTTGTACCATTTACCAGGTCGCATGGATCTGGGTAATTTTTCGTGGTGGGTTCATAATTCCAATTAGCTATGACGCCAAGTTTCGACAAATCGTCCCCTCCATCGTACATGTTGTAAACGCCGTCGTAGGTGGCGCTACCGTTTCTCTTAAAATATAAGTTAATTCAAATATTGACCTTAGTCAATTTTATACAGGTCTGGCAGTCTAATCTGGGAGTTGTATTTATGTGTGTGAAAGTAAATAAGAATAGCATGTGTACCCGACGACGCATTTCAAGCCAAAGCCAAAATCCATTTATAATATGTGCCACTGGTGCGACAAAGAGAGGTAGGCAGACACCCAAAAATAGCAATGCTGTAGAGCAGGGCTCTCCAGCGGGCCAAAAAATTATAGAAATTTGCCTAAAAAACGAAAATAACACGAGCGAGTAACATCGAGTGTATAATGACCGTTGGGAAGCAGACTATTTAATCACAAACAACAATAATAAAATTCAGTGCATTATTTGTATGCAAGTACTATCAGTTCCTAAAGAATATAATGCCAAACGACATTACACTACGTTACACGAGAAAAAGTTTCAGCAGTATACATGGGACTGATGAGAGTCATTACGGATTATAAGAAAAAGCTAAAGCAACAAACACATTTTTTCAAAAAGTCTGACACTGATATCAAATGCAGTGTTGCCGCTTCTTACGAAGTAGCGCTGGAAATTGTCAAAGCGAAAAAACCTTTTAGTGACAGAGTGATTATTAAGATTTGTGCAATCAATATGGGAAAACAATTCAATAAAACAAAATTGCCGAAAAGTGTCGAATCAAACAATTGCAAGACTGTAGAATTGTAGACTACATTAATCAATATGCAATCCAAAAAATTGCAGGATACAATAGGGTCATTTATCTCGCAGCCCTAAATTATAAAATAAAAAAAATTGAAGTCAATACGATTGATAGTTTTCGAAATATAGATCAAAATCAAATGAAACGATCGCGAGGCGGTGACGTCATGACCTCCCACAGTTCGTCCGCTTTGAACTTGTGCAACGGTCTTTCTGTGCATATAGAAAGGAGATGCGCTTACCATTTCTTTGTTCAGTTAAAGCAAAAGCTTAATATTACTACATTTATTAGTATATTCTATAACAAGTAGGAAATGCCATTCCATACGAGTTCTAGACTATACTCTCTAACACTATTTTATACTCTGTTGCTTAATAGCAGAGTAATAAAATGTAAATTTGCGACGACAGGACCCATTAAGCAGGGTGGACAACTTAAAGGTTGCATTGTAAATTTCAGGTAAATTGCAACGATAGTTTTTAGAATTCCGTATTTTAGAGCTACACACTCCGAATCGGTCCTAAATTAGGGTCGCCCTAATTAGCATACAGCAGAAAGACGAGTTTGGTGAATGAAATGAAAACTACCTGAAGTAACAGCGGCGTTACCACAGGTAGTTTAAATATTAATATTTATAAAAAAAAATCTACTACGTACAATACAACATCTTAACTTGTAAATTTTAGTCATCATGTTCCGAGTAGTCCGATGAACTGTCGTCGTTGGGGTCCAGAGAAATAATAAGGGGCTCTACAGTGTTTTCTAGCATGTTATCTGCTTCCCACATTCTTTCGTCTATTTTAATCACATGTTCAAAGCACTTACTCCATTTTTCACAATCCTCTCTCTTTATTCCCTCTTGCAAGAGGTTTCCAACGTCTCTCATTTTAAAAGTGGTGTTATGCCTTGCTACAAACCCTTTTACTTGCGCCCACACCAATTCTATGGAGTTTAATTCACAGTTATATGGCGGAAGGCGAAGTACCGTTATATTTCGTTTTGAAGCGATTTCATCGACAACAAATTTCGTACAAAGAGGTTTATTCAACTTTACAATCTCCAGTAGCTCCTTTTTCAGCATATCTTTATGAAATGGCTTCTTATTTACAGTAAACCAATGAATGATGCCATTTTTTTTACAAGAAGACGTTGGTATTTTTTCGGATTCTCTTGAGTGGTAGCTGGCATTATCCATGACTATTTCTGTGACGCCAAGTTTCGACAAATCGTCCCCTCCATCGTACATGTTGTAAACGCCGTCGTAGGTGGCGCTACCGTTTCTCTTAAAATATAAGTTAATTCAAATATTGACCTTAGTCAATTTTATACAGGTCTGGCAGTCTAATCTGGGAGTTGTATTTATGTGTGTGAAAGTAAATAAGAATAGCATGTGTACCCGACGACGCATTTCAAGCCAAAGCCAAAATCCATTTATAATATGTGCCACTGGTGCGACAAAGAGAGGTAGGCAGACACCCAAAAATAGCAATGCTGTAGAGCAGGGCTCTCCAGCGGGCCAAAAAATTATAGAAATTTGCCTAAAAAACGAAAATAACACGAGCGAGTAACATCGAGTGTATAATGACCGTTGGGAAGCAGACTATTTAATCACAAACAACAATAATAAAATTCAGTGCATTATTTGTATGCAAGTACTATCAGTTCCTAAAGAATATAATGCCAAACGACATTACACTACGTTACACGAGAAAAAGTTTCAGCAGTATACATGGGACTGATGAGAGTCATTACGGATTATAAGAAAAAGCTAAAGCAACAAACACATTTTTTCAAAAAGTCTGACACTGATATCAAATGCAGTGTTGCCGCTTCTTACGAAGTAGCGCTGGAAATTGTCAAAGCGAAAAAACCTTTTAGTGACAGAGTGATTATTAAGATTTGTGCAATCAATATGGGAAAACAATTCAACAAAATTGCCGAAAAGTGTCGAATCAAACAATTGCAAGACTGTAGAATTGTAGACTACATTAATCAATATGCAATCCAAAAAATTGCAGGATACAATAGGGTCATTTATCTCGCAGCCCTAAATTATAAAATAAAAAAAATTGAAGTCAATACGATTGATAGTTTTCGAAATATAGATCAAAATCAAATGAAACGATCGCGAGGCGGTGACGTCATGACCTCCCACAGTTCGTCCGCTTTGAACTTGTGCAACGGTCTTTCTGTGCATATAGAAAGGAGATGCGCTTACCATTTCTTTGTTCAGTTAAAGCAAAAGCTTAATATTACTACATTTATTAGTATATTCTATAACAAGTAGGAAATGCCATTCCATACGAGTTCTAGACTATACTCTCTAACACTATTTTATACTCTGTTGCTTAATAGCAGAGTAATAAAATGTAAATTTGCGACGACAGGACCCATTAAGCAGGGTGGACAACTTAAAGGTTGCATTGTAAATTTCAGGTAAATTGCAACGATAGTTTTTAGAATTCCGTATTTTAGAGCTACACACTCCGAATCGGTCCTAAATTAGGGTCGCCCTAATTAGCATACAGCAGAAAGACGAGTTTGGTGAATGAAATGAAAACTACCTGAAGTAACAGCGGCGTTACCACAGGTAGTTTAAATATTAATATTTATAAAAAAAAATCTACTACGTACAATACAACATCTTAACTTGTAAATTTTAGTCATCATGTTCCGAGTAGTCCGATGAACTGTCGTCGTTGGGGTCCAGAGAAATAATAAGGGGCTCTACAGTGTTTTCTAGCATGTTATCTGCTTCCCACATTCTTTCGTCTATTTTAATCACATGTTCAAAGCACTTACTCCATTTTTCACAATCCTCTCTCTTTATTCCCTCTTGCAAGAGGTTTCCAACGTCTCTCATTTTAAAAGTGGTGTTATGCCTTGCTACAAACCCTTTTACTTGCGCCCACACCAATTCTATGGAGTTTAATTCACAGTTATATGGCGGAAGGCGAAGTACCGTTATATTTCGTTTTGAAGCGATTTCATCGACAACAAATTTCGTACAAAGAGGTTTATTCAACTTTACAATCTCCAGTAGCTCCTTTTTCAGCATATCTTTATGAAATGGCTTCTTATTTACAGTAAACCAATGAATGATGCCATTTTTTTTACAAGAAGACGTTGGTATTTTTTCGGATTCTCTTGAGTGGTAGCTGGCATTATCCATGACTATTTCTGTGACGCCAAGTTTCGACAAATCGTCCCCTCCATCGTACATGTTGTAAACGCCGTCGTAGGTGGCGCTACCGTTTCTCTTAAAATATAAGTTAATTCAAATATTGACCTTAGTCAATTTTATACAGGTCTGGCAGTCTAATCTGGGAGTTGTATTTATGTGTGTGAAAGTAAATAAGAATAGCATGTGTACCCGACGACGCATTTCAAGCCAAAGCCAAAATCCATTTATAATATGTGCCACTGGTGCGACAAAGAGAGGTAGGCAGACACCCAAAAATAGCAATGCTGTAGAGCAGGGCTCTCCAGCGGGCCAAAAAATTATAGAAATTTGCCTAAAAAACGAAAATAACACGAGCGAGTAACATCGAGTGTATAATGACCGTTGGGAAGCAGACTATTTAATCACAAACAACAATAATAAAATTCAGTGCATTATTTGTATGCAAGTACTATCAGTTCCTAAAGAATATAATGCCAAACGACATTACACTACGTTACACGAGAAAAAGTTTCAGCAGTATACATGGGACTGATGAGAGTCATTACGGATTATAAGAAAAAGCTAAAGCAACAAACACATTTTTTCAAAAAGTCTGACACTGATATCAAATGCAGTGTTGCCGCTTCTTACGAAGTAGCGCTGGAAATTGTCAAAGCGAAAAAACCTTTTAGTGACAGAGTGATTATTAAGATTTGTGCAATCAATATGGGAAAACAATTCAATAAAACAAAATTGCCGAAAAGTGTCGAATCAAACAATTGCAAGACTGTAGAATTGTAGACTACATTAATCAATATGCAATCCAAAAAATTGCAGGATACAATAGGGTCATTTATCTCGCAGCCCTAAATTATAAAATAAAAAAAATTGAAGTCAATACGATTGATAGTTTTCGAAATATAGATCAAAATCAAATGAAACGATCGCGAGGCGGTGACGTCATGACCTCCCACAGTTCGTCCGCTTTGAACTTGTGCAACGGTCTTTCTGTGCATATACAAAGGAGATGCGCTTACCATTTCTTTGTTCAGTTAAAGCAAAAGCTTAATATTACTACATTTATTAGTATATTCTATAACAAGTAGGAAATGCCATTCCATACGAGTTCTAGACTATACTCTCTAACACTATTTTATACTCTGTTGCTTAATAGCAGAGTAATAAAATGTAAATTTGCGACGACAGGACCCATTAAGCAGGGTGGACAACTTAAAGGTTGCATTGTAAATTTCAGGTAAATTGCAACGATAGTTTTTAGAATTCCGTATTTTAGAGCTACACACTCCGAATCGGTCCTAAATTAGGGTCGCCCTAATTAGCATACAGCAGAAAGACGAGTTTGGTGAATGAAATGAAAACTACCTGAAGTAACAGCGGCGTTACCACAGGTAGTTTAAATATTAATATTTATAAAAAAAAATCTACTACGTACAATACAACATCTTAACTTGTAAATTTTAGTCATCATGTTCCGAGTAGTCCGATGAACTGTCGTCGTTGGGGTCCAGAGAAATAATAAGGGGCTCTACAGTGTTTTCTAGCATGTTATCTGCTTCCCACATTCTTTCGTCTATTTTAATCACATGTTCAAAGCACTTACTCCATTTTTCACAATCCTCTCTCTTTATTCCCTCTTGCAAGAGGTTTCCAACGTCTCTCATTTTAAAAGTGGTGTTATGCCTTGCTACAAACCCTTTTACTTGCGCCCACACCAATTCTATGGAGTTTAATTCACAGTTATATGGCGGAAGGCGAAGTACCGTTATATTTCGTTTTGAAGCGATTTCATCGACAACAAATTTCGTACAAAGAGGTTTATTCAACTTTACAATCTCCAGTAGCTCCTTTTTCAGCATATCTTTATGAAATGGCTTCTTATTTACAGTAAACCAATGAATGATGCCATTTTTTTTACAAGAAGACGTTGGTATTTTTTCGGATTCTCTTGAGTGGTAGCTGGCATTATCCATGACTATTTCTGTGACGCCAAGTTTCGACAAATCGTCCCCTCCATCGTACATGTTGTAAACGCCGTCGTAGGTGGCGCTACCGTTTCTCTTAAAATATAAGTTAATTCAAATATTGACCTTAGTCAATTTTATACAGGTCTGGCAGTCTAATCTGGGAGTTGTATTTATGTGTGTGAAAGTAAATAAGAATAGCATGTGTACCCGACGACGCATTTCAAGCCAAAGCCAAAATCCATTTATAATATGTGCCACTGGTGCGACAAAGAGAGGTAGGCAGACACCCAAAAATAGCAATGCTGTAGAGCAGGGCTCTCCAGCGGGCCAAAAAATTATAGAAATTTGCCTAAAAAACGAAAATAACACGAGCGAGTAACATCGAGTGTATAATGACCGTTGGGAAGCAGACTATTTAATCACAAACAACAATAATAAAATTCAGTGCATTATTTGTATGCAAGTACTATCAGTTCCTAAAGAATATAATGCCAAACGACATTACACTACGTTACACGAGAAAAAGTTTCAGCAGTATACATGGGACTGATGAGAGTCATTACGGATTATAAGAAAAAGCTAAAGCAACAAACACATTTTTTCAAAAAGTCTGACACTGATATCAAATGCAGTGTTGCCGCTTCTTACGAAGTAGCGCTGGAAATTGTCAAAGCGAAAAAACCTTTTAGTGACAGAGTGATTATTAAGATTTGTGCAATCAATATGGGAAAACAATTCAATAAAACAAAATTGCCGAAAAGTGTCGAATCAAACAATTGCAAGACTGTAGAATTGTAGACTACATTAATCAATATGCAATCCAAAAAATTGCAGGATACAATAGGGTCATTTATTTCGTCAGCCCTAAATTATAAAATAAAAAAAATTGAAGTCAATACGATTGATAGTTTTCGAAATATAGATCAAAATCAAATGAAACGATCGCGAGGCGGTGACGTCATGACCTCCCACAGTTCGTCCGCTTTGAACTTGTGCAACGGTCTTTCTGTGCATATACAAAGGAGATGCGCTTACCATTTCTTTGTTCAGTTAAAGCAAAAGCTTAATATTACTACATTTATTAGTATATTCTATAACAAGTAGGAAATGCCATTCCATACGAGTTCTAGACTATACTCTCTAACACTATTTTATACTCTGTTGCTTAATAGCAGAGTAATAAAATGTAAATTTGCGACGACAGGACCCATTAAGCAGGGTGGACAACTTAAAGGTTGCATTGTAAATTTCAGGTAAATTGCAACGATAGTTTTTAGAATTCCGTATTTTAGAGCTACACACTCCGAATCGGTCCTAAATTAGGGTCGCCCTAATTAGCATACAGCAGAAAGACGAGTTTGGTGAATGAAATGAAAACTACCTGAAGTAACAGCGGCGTTACCACAGGTAGTTTAAATATTAATATTTATAAAAAAAAATCTACTACGTACAATACAACATCTTAACTTGTAAATTTTAGTCATCATGTTCCGAGTAGTCCGATGAACTGTCGTCGTTGGGGTCCAGAGAAATAATAAGGGGGTCCAGAGAAATAATAAGGGGCTCTACAGTGTTTTCTAGCATGTTATCTGCTTCCCACATTCTTTCGTTTATTTTAATCACATGTTCAAAGCACTTACTCCATTTTTCTCAATGCTCTCTCTTTATTCCCTCTTGCAAGAGGTTTCCAACGTCTCTCATTTTAAAAGTGGTGTTATGCCTTGCTACAAACCCTTTTACTTGCGCCCACACCAATTCTATGGAGTTTAATTCACAGTTATATGGCGGAAGGCGAAGTACCGTTATATTTCGTTTTGAAGCGATTTCATCGACAACAAATTTCGTACAAAGAGGTTTATTCAACTTTACAATCTCCAGTAGCTCCTTTTTCAGCATATCTTTATGAAATGGCTTCTTATTTACAGTAAACCAATGAATGATGCCATTTTTTTTACAAGAAGACGTTGGTATTTTTTCGGATTCTCTTGAGTGGTAGCTGGCATTATCCATGACTATTTCTGTGTTCTCGCTGAGAGATGTTGACGACGAGAATGAGGGCATTGACAGGGTTGGGTTTCGGGGGGTCTAGCTTGATCCGAGACTTCTTTGGGCTGGTCATATCGACTAAATGACTGCGAAGCTAGGCAGAGCTCTATTTGTACTCCGTAGTCTATCTGGTTGTGTGTCCCGGGATGTCCTAAGAACGGCTTACTTTAGCCTTTTCCATTCCAGCTTGACATACGCTATTATTACATGGGGTCATGCAGCACAAGCTCGGAGGGCATTTGGATTGCAGAGGAAGGCCGTGCGTTTGGTGTTCGGCCTGGGATTCAGGGACGATTGCAGGGACGCATTTCGGGCTCTGGGAATACTTACACTGCCATCGGCTTATATTCTGGAGAGCCTGCTTTATGTGAGGAAAAACGCTGAGCTTTATAGGATGAATGGTGAGGTCCACCCTTACCATACTCGTGGTCGAAACGATCTTATTACAGGATATTGCAGACTAAGGAGGTGTCAGGATGGCCCGAGGTACTGGGCCATTAAATTCTTTAATCATTTGCCCATTGATATACGAGCCCTACCACTAAAGCAATTCAAAGAAAAGACAAGAAAGTTTTTGTTAGAAAATGTGTTTTATACTTTTGATGAATATTTTAATTGTGATTGTAATATTGTGACATAGGTTATAAGTCTCATTCAGTTTTAATCAGTATTGTACCTTATACATATTTCTGTAATTTTTTTTTTAAGTGTACTCTTGAAATGTATTTTGTATCTGTATTGACGTATGTAAACAAACCTGTATTGACATCAATAAATTATCAATCAATCAATCACTATAACAGACCCAGGAAGAATAGGATCTAGCATTTGCTGGAAGTATTCTTCAAATACATCAGCGTTCATGTCTTCATGATAGTCTCCAGTCCGTTTTGATTTAAATGCTAGTAAGCCGCCATCGACAAATCCATTTTTGCTACTAATGTAAGTAATTATTAATATTTTACCTTTTCCCGAGGGTGCTTTTATTCCAGTGGACCATCCTTCCATGAAAGCTTGCCTCGCGCTTTTCATATGTTTATCCTGCCATTTTCGTCTATATAATAGATATTCCTGTTTTCCCTTCGAAACTGTCTAACTACCCTCAAATATCATCGTCGCCAGCAGATGATTTTGTCTTTCTCTATTAAAAGTGATGTTCTGCTTTGAATTATTTCATAACAAAAATTCATTTCCTTCAAAGTTTTCCATAGTTTCTTCTTACATATGGGTGGAATGAAATCATCCTTTTTCATTTCAGACATTATTTTGTTCAAGGTAGGTATTTCTTTTTTTAAGTAAAACAAGTGTATGATTCTTCTGATGATAGTCTTTTTATCCTCATTTGTTAATTTATTTTCTTCCTGTACTTCTCTTTGATGACCTAATGGGGCCGCGTTTATCCCTGTGCACAAGTCGGTATATTGTTGACTGCCCGACTTCAGTCATATTCGAACACATTACAACTATTTTTGCAACTATATGAAATAATAATTGGACTACACCTATGGAATACGGCGAAGACCACTGGGTTTCATAGTTCAATAATTATTTATTACTCTCTCGCATTAAGCAACAGATGAAAAAAGAAAAAAAATTATTAGAAATAATTATTTTCTCTCCTGTCGATGTCGACTCCGTTACTCAGCAATGGAGAAGGGCGATGTAAATGGCCACCCGCCTTCTTAGTTTTAAACAGCACGTAACCGCGGCAGCGAGCGCGTCCCGATTTGCTATAGGAGATAGTGACGTCACACAACGGTTTCCGCGAGTCAATGTTCGTAAATTACTTTAAAAGCTTTAGAAGCATCAGAAAATTAAAATTTTTGCAGTTCGCACTAAAATTACAAAATCTTTCAGAAAATGTGCTTAATTAAAAAAATTGATAAATAAGTCCGTTAAATTTTTCACTCTGCCTAAAGGAAAGCATTGGCCAATCCGACATCAGCCAACTTGTAATTTTTGCTCGAACTACTCAAGAGGACTTCAATGTAGCAGAGGAGATACTTGCTCTTATTCCTCTTCCATTTGAAATTGGACAGCCCTGCTGTAGAGCATTGGACAAGCCTATACAGGGTGTTCCTAAATGTCAGGTACATACGAAAGGGGGTGATTATTTGGCTTATTTAATGACTAAAAATTCATATAAACATGGGTTCGCAAACGCTTCGTTACCGATCTACAGAGTGTTGAAATTTCAAGATTTTTTTTTAGTTTTAATTAAAAAAAAAAATTTCTGTATTTCGCTAGATGAAATTAAAATTTTCAAAATGGTCTAGTAGGCTCCGGCTTTATTTGGATTATTTTATTAATTTTGACAGTTCTGTGTGTCTGCAAGTGTTTATAAATTTAAGGTTTAAATTGTAAACTGTAAGGCGGGTCGCAGACTGAAGCAACCGGCAATAAACGACAAGCAAGTACAAGCAACGGGAAATAATATTTTACGTTTGTCTCTCATCAAAGCAACACAAAACAGGAAACAGTAACGATCTTTTTGTGAATAATGTCGGACATTGACGATGTTTTATCTTCTGATGAATAGACGTTTTTGAGAATCGATAATTTTTTTCCATGTCAGGTAGCAAGCTAATAAAAAATCAAGATCACTGCTACTCTTGTGTGCCACTGATGTTTTAAATTTTGCGAAGTCCTTAATAAATAATAGTTAATTATAAATTAAAAATTAATAACGAATTGGAGACATTTAACTCAGATAATCAATAAATCAATTTCTTCTAAAACAACTACTGATTCTCTAAATGAGAAATTAGTAAATATGGAAAAAGATATGGGTTTCCGTGTTAAAAATTATAATTTATACCCTTAAATTCTTAGCCGGTCAAAATTTGAGTTTTAGAGGCAAAAATAATAAGTTATACGAGCAACAAAATGAAAACTTTTTAATTAATTGGAACAATTTCAAAGTTTAATGATACGATATCAGACCACCTCCCTAGAATTAGCAGAAATCCATCAAATATGCCTCATTATACAGGGTGTAACATAAAGGTTGGGAATAAATTAAACGGTGGATTCCTTAGTCAAAAATAATAGAAATTTTTCATATAAGGATATGCTCTACGGGATTTCGTTTCCAAGTTACAGGGTGTTGAATTTTTCTTAAAAATTTAGTTTAGGTTTAATATCTTTTGAACGCTGGCAGATAACAAAACGAAATTTTAGCAGTAACTTCACTTGATAATGCCCTAGGAGAAGTAAAAAAATTGTCTTCCTGGAATACTCAGTGGCGTGCATACGGATATTGCCGTAGGGTTTTTTAATGAAAAATGTGGTACGCCACTGGTAGAAATATTTTTTTGTTAAAATTTATGAATTTTCCTTTTATTCTAAACAAAATTCCCCTCTTGCGTTTTCTTTGTATCTCTTGCCATTTTCCCGTAATTAAACATTTTGCAAATATCAGTTTTTCCACAGGTTACATAGGAAATTGAGGGTAATAGGAACAAAATCGAGCATGCCTTGGACCACGATATTTTCTGATAATGTCATTGTCAGTTAGGTTATTTAATTTTGCTTAGGCTTTTTAATTTTAGTAATAAACCTATTAAAAATGGATTACTCAGTTGAAGAATTAGCAGATATGCATTTTATTTATGGCCGTGCCAACGGGAATACTGTGTTAGCTGTACGTCTGTATGTTGAACGTTTTCCAAATCGACGCATTCCGAATAGGAAGACTTTTTCAAGGATTCACGCTCGCTTACGTGAAACCGGATCATTAAAGCCTTGCACCTCCAGTGGAAGACCACAATACGTAAGAACAGTACAGCGTGAGGAACGAATCCTTCAGATTGTCGAGGCGAATCCTGAATCTAGTACTAGAAGAATTGGAAGAATGGAAAGAGTACGCCATATGACAGTCCAACGAATCATACATGATAATTTATTGTACCCATACCATTTACAACGAGTGCAGGCTCTTTCTGTCGAGGATTATGCACCACGTCTTAGATTTTGTACATGGTTCTTAAATAAATGCAATTTAAACCATTCATTTCACTCATCCGTTTTATTTACCGACGAAGCTGGATTTACAAGGGATGGCATAATTAATTTTCATAATAACCATCTATGGGCTGATGAAAACCCTCATGGAATCATAAAATCCCGGCACCAGCAACGATTTTCTATTAATGTTTGGGCAAGAATAATTGGCGATTATTTGATTGGTCCTGTAGTACTACCAAATAGATTAGACGGATTATCATATCTGGATTTCCTTCAAAATGGATTACCACCTTTATTAGAAGAAGTTCCAATTGAAACGCGACAGCAAATGTGGTTTATGCATGATGGCGCTCCAGCTCACTTTAGGCGAGAAGTTAGAGAATACCTCAACGAAACGTACCACAATAAATGGATAGGTCGTGGAGGGCCAAGAGCGTGGCCTCCTCGTTCACCCGACCTTAATCCATTGGATTATTATTTATGGGGGCACTTAAAAAACATGGTTTATTCCGTTCCCATTCCTAACGTACAGATTCTTCGTCAAAGAGTTGAAATGGGTTGTCAGCAAATTCGAGAGATGCCTGGAATTTTTGGACGAGTAAGACAATCCATGAGAAAACGCATTGAAAAATGTATTGAAGTTGAGGGGCAACATTTTTAGCACCTTTTGTAATTTTGTTTGTTGTGTTGGTTTACATACTTTATTAAAATAATTGTTTTCAATTTCTAAGTTTTTAGTATTTTAATTTTTGTAAATTACATATTAGTATGGTGTTTCAAAAATCTAAAAGTTTCAATGTCGTTTCTGCCATTTTGTAAACACTGGATCACAACGTAGGTACTCGATTTTATTACTGTTAGGTACTGAAATTGCTGAAAACTGATATTTGCAAAATGTTTAATTACGGGAAAATGGCAAGAGATAAAAAGAAAACGCAAGAGGGGAATTTCGTTTAGAATAAAAGGAAAATTCATAAATTTTAACAAAAAAATAATTCTACCAGTGGCGTACCACATTTTTCATTAAAAAACCCTACGGTAATATCCGTATGCACGCCACTGAGAATCCCAGGAAGACAATTTTTTTACTTCTCGTAGGGCATTATCAAGTGAAGTTACTGCTAAAATTTCGTTTCGTTATCTGCCAGCGTTCAAAAGATATTAAACAAAAACTAAATTTTTAAGAAAAATTCAACACCCTGTAACTTGGAAACGAAATCCCGTAGAGCATATCCTTAGGAATCCACCGTTTAATTTATTCCCAACCTTTATGTTACACCCTGTATAGGTGTTCATAATTAAAATGAACTTATTTTCCTTTTGGGACAAAAAATAAGACATGAAATAATATCGCTCTTAAAAGTTAGTTAATATTATTCTATCATTTTAGATTCCATCCCTGATCTAAGTCACCAAGACCAGCTTACTGTGGTAGTAAGATTTGTTCTTTTAATAATAAATCAAAGCAAATAGAAATTAGGGAGCATTTTTTGGGATTTATTTCAATATCAGATTCGACAGGACAGGGTTTAATTAATGTTTTATTAGGTTTTTTTGGAGACTCACAACATTTGTTTGGGGAATTTAATGGGGCAGGGTTATGATAATGGTGCATATATGAAGTGTCGCAATAATGGTTTACAGAAAAAAGTTCTTGACTTAAACCCTACTTATGTGCCTTGTGCGGCCCATAGCTTAAATTTAGTAGTTAATGACGCTGCAAAAGCGTCTTTAGAAATTTAAAACTTTTTGTAATTGTACAGAAGCTATAAGTTTTCTTCTCCGCATCGACTAAACGTTAGAAGGTCTTAAAAAATGAAATCCCAACTTTAACACTTAAATCCCTTTCAGATACTAGATGGAAGGCAGAATAGATGCGCTAAAAGTTCTTAGATACAATCTAACAAAAATATATGATGCTTTATATATCCTCTATTCTGATAATACTGGAGACTCTGAAACTAGAAACATGGCAGATTTATTACTTTTGAAAATTAAGTCATTTAAATTTATTTGTTCCATTATTACATGGTATAAAATTGATATCGTAAGTAAAGCTATGCAGGAATCGGATGCTACACTACCAAATACAGTTTTAATGTTAGAAAAACCAAAACATGTTTATATAATATTAGGTCAAATAAAGGTTTTAGTGATATTTTAGAAGAGGCAAAAAATATTGCAGAAAATATCGATTGCGACCCTTCATTTCCTCCGGTTAATATTGTTAGACCCCGAACTAGAAAACGTTTATTTGACTACGAATGTAAAGATGAGGCTCTAAAAAATCCGGAAGACTAATTGAAAAATAATTTTTACTTTGTAATATTGGACACTGCGTTATCAAAAATAGAAGAAAGGTCCGAACAAATAAAACAACATCACACAGTCTTCAATTTTCTCACCGACCTAAATAATTTCCTTAGGAAAAATAGGTCTACAAAATGTAAATCTGTAGAAAATACGTTGCATGATCCATCTAAAAATGAAAAAAATATTATAGATGAAGATTTATGCAATGAAATTGACAACGTTGCACCCTATATTTCCCTTGAAATGAACGCGATAAATGTGATTCAATATTTATAACCTCGCCGTTAGGAACGTCTGACCACAACCTTATTTCGGCACTGAACAAACTGCCAATTAGTGCTGAAGAGCCTCCCAAACCACGCACGATATGGCATTATACATCAGCTAAGTGGGAGGACCTAAGGCACCATTTTCGAACCTTTCCTTGGCGGGACGTTTGTTTTACCTCTGATGATCCATCCATCTGTGCAACAGACATATCGGAGGTTATCCTTACTGGCATGGAAGCCTTCATCCCTTTCTCAAAAAAGTGCCCTTCTAACGGCAAGCCTTGGTTTACCAAAAATTACGAACGAGCTGTTAAATCAAAAAATTATTTCTACCGACAATGGCGTAAAAATCCTACCGCCGAAAATCGTACCATCTTTGTTAACGCTCGAAACCAATGCAAGCAAACGATAAACCAAAGCAAAGAAGCACACAACCAGAGGATCAGAGACAAACTTCTTGAATGTTCTAGCGGCTCAAGACCATTTTGGTCGGTAGCTAAGGCCGTCAGTCAGAACTTTACCAAGTCGACCATTCCACCTCTAACACGTTGTGATGGCACCATTGCGACCAAAGCACAGGAAAAAGCAAACTTACTGGCGGAACTATTCTCTTCACATTCAACGGTAAATTTTCAGGGAAGTACTCCACCGAACATTACCCCTGTAGAATCGAGAATGCCCGAGATTGTTTTTCGCCACCGCCAATGTTAAACGAATCTTGAGGAGTCTCGGCACTAAAAAGGCTTCTGGTCCTGACGATATTCCAGTCATTGTAATTAAGACATGCGCTGACGAACTGACACCGGTATTTTGTAGGCTTTTTAAGTTATCCTACAAAAAAGGAATATTTCCTTCTTGCTGGAAAACTGCGAGAGTCCAGCCCATACCCAAAAAAGGCAAGAATACTTTGCCAAACAACTATCGTCCAGTCGCATTGCTCTCGGTTATATCAAAAGTTATGGAGAAGGCTATCAACGAAAAATTACTAAAACACCTGGAAGGCTTCAACATTATTAGTGACCGCCAGTATGGATTCCGTAAGTCTAGATCAACCGGAGACCTTCTCGCTTATGTTACTCATGTTTGGAACAACGCAATAGAACACCATGGGGAGTCCCGGGCGGTAGCACTGGACATTTCCAAGGCTTTTGACCGAGTATGGCATGAGGGGCTCCTAACTAAAGTGAGAGCATACGGAATGCCGGTTCAATTTTGTTCATGGCTGTCGAGCTTTCTTAAAGACCGTTCTCTGCGAGTGGCGATGGACGGATTTCTTTTAGACACATTTAACATCAACGCCGGAGTCCCTCAAGGTTCTATATTGTCGCCCACCCTTTTCTTACTACACATTAATGACCTTTTGGAAAAAACTAAAAATCCTATATATAGCTTCGCTGATGACAGCACACTTGTTTCATCTTTACTTTGGATGCTCGGACATCGGCTGCTAATGCACATCTCTATAGGCAGCAAGAGGTCTCACATCTCAACAAAGACCTGGAAGAAATTCTGTCTTGGGGTGACAGTAACCAAGTAGAATTTAACGCTAAAAAGACCCAAGCGGCAGTTTTTTCTGAAAAAGTTAATGTTGAATGAAGAACCAGATATTGTTATGGCGGGACACTCAATTCCCTTGGCTTCATCAATTCATTTATTGGGCGTTAATTTGGATAGTCATATGTCTTGGCATAGTCACGTTGCGGCCATTGGCTAAGGCAGTCTCGCAGAAGCTTGGAGTACTTTTCCGAACAAAGAACCTCTATACACCCCAACAACTTTTGATGCTCTATAAAGCCCAAATTCGACCATCACTGAAGTACTGTTCGCATATTTGGGGCTCTGCTCCAAAACATACCCTGAGATTGCTAGATTCCATTCAAAGAAGAGCCATTCGCTTGGTCGGTGACCATAGTCTGACAAACAACCTGGAAAGCCTTGAACATCGAAGGCAGGTTGGCGACTTGAGTCTATTTTACAAATATTTTCATGGCAAGTGTTCAACTGAGGTTGCCCGCTTGATACCACCCAGAGCGGTGCATGGTAGAAATACACCACGAGCCACTGCAGCCCACCAGTACGTGGTTCAGCTTAGTGTCCCTCGAACGACACTGTTTCAAAATTCTTTCTTCTGGAGAACGTCATCACTCTGGAACGACCCCCCTGAGATCGTGTTCCCCAACGAGTATAATCTCCAAAGATTCAAGACCAACGTGAATCGTTTCCTGCGCACACGCACCGCTCCTAGAGCGTTTCCAAATTTAATGATTTCCATACGAATTTTTTAACATTACCTGTGACTGTGGCTAACGGGGAAAGAAGCTGTTTAAAACTTAACATAATAAAAACTTATTTGAGATCAACAAGAAAGGCTTTCAGACTTATCTATTATTAAAGGTAAGACAAGCAAAGATTATTTAAACTTTTTGAACTTATGAAGTATATACAGGGTGGCCCATCGAAAACGTACCGCAAAGCATTACAGGCTGGGAAAGGACTTTTCGACAAAAGCCAAAACTACGTCAAGTTTATTTGTCAGGGGGACAACTTTTGACGCAAAAATCATAGCAAATCCCCCAAATTTTTTCAAATGAGAATGGGGGTCAAGTGACACCTCATTCAAAAGGGCTCTTAATTCCCTTCGCTGCTTACATTTTGAAAATCGATCGAGTGCTGTAAACTTTGCTTTTTATATGCCCCCACCAAAAAAAAAATAAAGGACTTAAGTCGGGTGACGGGTGACCGAGGGGGCCATTCAATTGCACCCCTTCGGCCTATCCAGCATCCTGGAAACGTGTCATTTAAATAATTGCGCACATGTAGCGAGTATTGCGGAGGGCTCCGTCTTGTTGGAAAATCAGTTCCTGTTCATTATGTGCAGGGTCGTTCTCTATGATATTTGTTAGAGCTGGGTCGATGACATTTTCTAGTAAATCCAGGTACATATCGCCTGTTAAATTTCCAGGAAAGAAAAAAAGGCCTACAATGGAATATCCAAAAATATCAGCCCATACATTCAACTTCTGGGGGTGTTGTGTGTGTGTCTCGTGGAAAATCCTTGGATTGGTATCGGCCCAGTAACGACAATTGTGGCGATTCACTAAACCATTTAAGCATTTAAGAAGAAGGTACACTCCTCCGAAAAACACACATTAAATAGGAAATTACCATTATTAATCGCTCGTTCAGTCATAATTTCGCAAAATTGAGAGCGACGATCAAAGTCGTCTTCATTTAGTTCTTGCACTAACCGAATCTTATAAGGATGAAACTTGTATTTTTTTAATATTTGTTGGACACTTGTACGACTCACGCCCGTCGCAATGGCCAATTGTCTTGTACTTAGCGTACTATCCATTGCAACTTGCCTCAATACTGCTATTTCCGTACGTTCATTTAGTACTAGATTTTCAAGCTGCCTCTTTTTGTTATGAACGGAACCTGTTTCGCGAAATTTAGCCACCAATTCCCGAACAATTTTTCCAGAAATATGTTTTTTTTTATTTTATTTATTTTATTTATATTTCAAATTACATAGTTTATACAAAAAACATAAAATGAAATTACGTCAAAATGGCTAATGTAGCCCATATTTCTACAAGTATACAATATATGCTGGTACATCCATTCATCCACCCAAAAAATCATTCACACTGTAGGGCTCCAAATTTATCAAATATTCTTTCAGTTTCCGTTTAAATATTTTCTCCACTGATATACATTTTAAACTATTATCTAATTTATTGTAGCATTTAAGGCCAATGTAATAGGGACTTTTTTCGTATAAGGTTAGTTTATGTCTTGGATATATTAAATTGCTTCTTCGAGTTGTGCAATTATTATGAAAAATATTTTAAAACTTATCCTTGTTTTTAAAAACAAATAAAAGTATGTCATAAATATATAAACCATATATTGTCAATATGGCCTTGGATTTAAAGATTCCTCTACAAGACTGCAGTGGAGACATTTTGTAGATAATTCTCAATAGCCGTTTTTGAATTATGAAAATATTCTGAGCCCTAAAGTGTGCAGCCCAGAAAATTATTCCGTATCGTGCAGTGCCTTCAAAATTTGCAAAGTACAGCGTTCTTCTAGCCGTTTCATTTAAATATTTACCAATAGTACGAATACAGTAACAAATTTTATTCAGCTTTTCACTAAGGTGCTCAATGTGACAGGACCAATCGAAAGATTCATTGATATAGATACCTAAGAACTTAGTATTGTTTTGAAGTTTGAGCTCAGTGCTGCCAACATGAACAGATTCCTGTTTAGCAATTTTGTTTTGTTTAGTTCTAAAAAGTACGGCATTGGTTTTTGCTTTATTTAAACACAACTTATTTCTTTCAAACCACATCTCTGCCAGCGAGAATAGGTTATTTACATTTTCAGATATTTCAGCCATTCTTGAACCATTTACTAACAAACTTGTATCGTCAGCATACTGTGTCAAAAAATACTTGTCATTATTAATTTCAAGATTGATATCATTTAAAAATACTATAAACAAAATTGGTCCCAGTATACTGCCCTGTGGAACACCTACCGTACTTTGCAATATCTCTGATTTATAAGTTATACCATTTGCGTTTACAACAACTCGCTGAGTTCTTTCGCTCAAATAAGACTTAAACCAATCCAGGGCACATCCTCTAACTCCATACAGCCATAACTTTCGAAATAATATATCTCTATCCAGACAATCAAATGCCTTCGACAGATCTAAAAACAACCCAAGTGCAATGTTGCCCCCTTCCAGCTGGTTCAGAACTGCATGAGTAAATTGATAAATTGCAGTTTGTGTCGACCGCTTTGAAATATATCCATGCTGGTTATCAGAAAAAAGTTTACAATCGTGAAAAAATTCCATCAACCTTACACTCATAACAGTTTCAAACAGCTTGGAAAAACTGGGAAGCAGACTTATGGGTCTATAGTTATCGAATGCATCAATATCACCTTTGTTTTTATACAGTCTTATAGCCGACATCTTTAATTGTGCAGGGAACACACCCTGCCTCAACGAGTTATTCATTACATAACATAGCACATCAGTGATTGCTGGTATAACCTGACGAACGAGAGTTGCAGGAATTTCATCATCACCAGAACTGTGTTTATTCTTGATTTTTTTAGTTAAAGCCAAAATTTCTTCCCCTGTAAGGGGCCTTAAAAACATTGACCTTGGGTTTTCAGGTATATTTATTTGACAGGATACCTGATCAAAATTACTTAAAAGTTTTGAAATGGATTCTAGCAGAAATTCATTATATTTATTAGGTATTTCGTCAGGCTTGCCAGGAATCACGGACTTATCAGAAATTGGAACATCTGTAATTTCTTTGTAAATAGACCACATGCATTTATTTTTGTTGTCAGAGTTTTGTATTTTATGCTTATAACTTTCTGACCTAGCCTGTATCAACAATTGATCATATTCTTTTTTTACGCTTGAATACATGTCCTTGTAGTTACTATTCTTACGTTTTAACATTAATAAAATGTCCAGTCTTTGTTTAACCTCCTTTAATTGATCATTTTTTGTGGAATATAGGCAACGTGATTTTTGATTTGGATTAAATGATTTCCTAGGAAAATATTGGTTAAACAAAAGTAGAAAGGTGTTCATGAAAGCTGACCATTGTTGATTAACATCCGTCTTATCTAGAGCAAATAAGTCTAGCCACTGTTCTTGTTTTAATGCATCAAAGAACCCCTTTCTACTCTCTTCACCAAAAAACCTCTTATAATATGTTTGTTTTATAGGAGTACTATTACATTTAAATACAATTTTCTGGGCTGTGTGATCTGATATTGCATTGTGAATCACAAGGCTATGTATATTTAAATATGTAGTGTTTGTGAAAATGTTATCAATACAACTTTGAGAAGTAATAGATATTCTAGTGTTCTCAAAAATGGCAGGATGTATACCAAAAGAATGCATTAGTGATAGAAATTGTACCTTGTTTGTATTTTCCTTAATAAGCTCTATGTTAAAGTCACCTGCAATAAACACCTTTTTATTTTGATACATAATTTGTTCAAGCAGTAGCTCTACTTGTTTCACAAACGATTTTATATCACCTTTTGGAGGTCTGTATATGGCTATGACAAAAAAACTTTCATTTTTCAAATTGCACTCAACACACGCACATTCAAAAATTCCGTTTATTGAGAGTTCCTCAATTTTTTTGCATCTTACAAATTTCATGTGTTTACGAAGATAAATGGCTACTCCCCCATATCCTTCTTTTCTACAAAACTGAGACACTAGATTAAAATTGTCCATTGGCAAAAGTTTTAACTGTTCAATTTTTTTCCAGTGCTCTGAGATACATAAACATTTACAGTCTTGGTGTTCTTGCAACATGTCGTTTAGCATATCAACAGAATTACCTAGAGATTGCACATTTTGATGAATAATCCCAAAATCGTTGTCATATCCTTTGGCGCCTTTGAGGTTTTTGGAAGATGTTTTGGAAATGCTCTGTGTTGATCTGGTAGGGTTTATAAAAAATTATTTTGTACATTATGATCTCTGGCAGAGTGTATCTTATCTTTTAGATTTAACCGTGTACAATTTGGGCAATTTAATGGAGCATTTTCAGGGCACTCACTTGCTAGGTGTTTACATCCACATTTATAGCAACATAATTCTCCATTGCAGTATTTCGCAACATGACCATAATTGCAACATCTAAAACACATGGCCAGATTGACATACTCTGTTACATAAGCCGTCGTAAAGTCAAAAGTTAGGTTCTCGTTTCTTATTATCCATTTAAAAATATTAGGTGGTGTTTGTAATATCCAATTTTCTTTCATTTTATTTCTGCATTGCCTTTTAAATATAAATTTAAAACTTTTCTCTACATTATTTCCAAAAACATCCTTTATTTGTGGATTATCCCTTACAAACTCGCTGATGAATTCTTCGGGCTGATATTCAGCATCTATCCCTGTTATCATTAGCATAGGGTCACTATTTTGAAACACTTTTGTTTCTAGACTGTCTTGACTTTTTAATACCGATTGTAATCTTTTTTGTTGATCTTCATTTTGACATTCAACAATTATACTGCCGCTTTGTAGATGCCGAATGTTTTTGAATTTCTCATTGACTCCGTTTTCATTTAAATGTTTTTTTATTTCTCTTACTATGTTTTCTTTACTCTCTGGGTTTTTTGGTTTAACTAAAATTTCACATTGGCTTATTTTTGAAGGTGTCTTCCATTCTTCTTTTTTCTCTGTCTTCTTATTCTGCACTACTGGTGATAATGTTATTGAACTATATGTTTTTTCGTTGGTGCCGACATTATGTAGCTTACTCTTTTCTTTTAATGGTGGAAAATTGTGATCTAGTAGTGGTGATTTTGATCTAATATTATGTGTTTTTATTTGTTGTTCTAACATAATATTTTCTGTTTCGAGTTTTCCAACTTTATAGGCTAATTTGGTGACAATATTGTGTAATTTAAAAGTTGCACCTCTCATATCTGATAATTCTTTTTGATGGAATATGTCTTTTTCTGTAAAGGTTAGGATAGCTTCAATAGCTGAGAGCATTGTGTCTACCATATATGTTGTGTTCTCCGTTGTATTTTCAGGGTTATTATATGGATTTTCCGAGGGATTTTCTTTCTGGTTTATCATTTGCATTTCACTTTTTCCTTTGTACGAGTTATCAGTATGTTTTGGAATTTTTTCTCTACCAGATGTCTGGGGACTGCTCGACTCAGATCTTTGTCTTTTCTGTGAGTCCTCCACGTTGTTTGGCGGCGTCCTTAAAATTGATTTTTTTGGTCCAAAGACTTCGACGTATCCGTTTTTACTTTCCATTTCAACCTGATCTTCAGCCTTCTTTTTGGATCCCCCTTGTATTTGAATGTCTGTTTTATTAGTACTTAAAATTTGCAAGCTATTTTTTTGGTTGTTTACATTGGATTCACATTCACTGCTGTTCTTATCATCATTCGTATCAATTTGTTTACAAATGTTTTTTGTTACACCAATAATTGATTTTATTTCAGATATATCCAAATCTGACATAGAACCTAAAGAGAAGGCCCTTTTTTTTACGCTACCCTTGGTTAACTCTTTCTTCTTAACACCTCTCTTTTTCCCGTCGCTTTCATCACTCATTGCGTTTTTTCGCGAACTTTCTATGACTTAATATACTACTAAAAAACAAGAAAAACACAGAGCGATTTTAAACACGTCTTGCACGTTTGGATATCACTACACTGTCCAATTAAGGTGGGTTAATTTTTTTATTTGATAGATAGAACTAAAGGTTTGTTTTATGTTAAATTTAGGTACCTTTTAGTATGTTAGTCTTCGAAATATTGAAAATGTTGAAATGTTTGTCATGATGCTGTTGGTTAAACAGCTCCGCGACCCGATTTCCGCATTCATTGTTCTCGAAAAAAAACTCAATAATTTCTACTCTTTCTGCAATTGAGTACACCATAATTGATAAATTTAAAAGGTTTAATAATTTGGAAATACTTCAACCACAAGTCACAATACTATCTAGCAACACCTGGCTCAATGCGAAGCAAAAACCCGATAACTGTTATCTCACTAACACGAGCCTAAAGAATCTGCAAATGACCAAAAAACAGCGAATTCCTTTTGAATTTTCAATAATACGGTAAGTTTTAAATCGATTTTTGCATTTTGCGTCCAACGTATTGTTGGTATTTCAAAGGTTCATATTCTCTAAACGAGTCGATATATTTTCAAAATGTAAGCAGCGATGTATAGGGAATTAAGAGCCCTTTTGAATGAGGTGTCACTTCACCCTCATTCTCATTTGAAAATATTTGGGGGATGATACCCCCACTTCGGGGGTTGAAGGTTTTGCTATGATTTTTGCGTCAAAAGTTGTCCCCCTGACAAACAAACTTGACGTGGTTTTGGTTTTGTCGAAAAGTCCTTTGCCAGCCTGTAATGCCTTGCGGTACGTTTTCGATGGGACACCCTGTATATTAATAGATAGGTATGTGTATGTGTGTATTTAATATAACGTATTTATTTGGTTATTATAACAATAAATTAATAATTATTATGCTCGGTTGTAAAATTAAAAAATAAACTGAATTTATTATATTTTCTGTAATTCGTTGTTTCATTTAAGGTAAAAATATTTCAGAGAAATTTCAATTAATCCATACGGTATGAGAGGGAAGGGCAAAATTATTCTCGCACACGGGTGGTAGCTAGCCTAGGAACGGCCCTGGTAACCTATAATACCGGGCATTAGGCATGTTTCCCCTATACATACATATGATCAAAATTCAAAAATGAAATACCACTTCTATTATTAGCAAATAATTTGATTAACTATGAATAATGCGGTGATATGGTGTGAACAGAATGTTATCAGATCACTTAAGTATTTATTTTTTTAAATTTCATTATAAGTAAATTTTAATTAATTGTTAATTTTTGAGTGGTTCGTCCGTTAATAATAGTAGGATACGTGTAATATTTTAATCTTATATTTAGCAAGTGTAAATAAGCCGGAACATCTGTTCAGGGTATTTAAAAAATATAATGGACAATCTTGAAAGTCCCCCCCTCCCCCCAACATGTTCAGTTTAAATTAAAAATTTCAATCATCACTCATTACTTATTTTTAAAATGGTCGCCGGCAATTAAATGGCGATGTTACTGAAATTATGTGTGTTGATTGGTTGCACTCTCATGAATGATTATTCATTAGACCTAATTAGACTATAAATGAGTAGAGATTGAACGCTGCAAGTTAAACACCGCAACGTTATCAGCCTAATGCCTATGAAGGCAAGTATGAAAGCACGCGCTGTCGTGAGCTTTCCCTTTTTTGGAAAAATGTTCGGTTTATGGTACCCCTACAATATAGTAATATTGTATTGTAATATTTTCCAAATTAAAGGCGTTTATTATTATACTGCCGTTGTCGAGCGGTAACGTTGTGTGTAACTTGCAGCGTTCTAGCTCCAGTTGTAGAAAAAATGTGTTACTTACGTCTACAAACCAACCAAACTTCGTAAATGGAAAATTTATCCCAGATATATTTAGTTTTGTAGCAATGTCTATAAGCGGATCATCGTAACCGTCAAACAGTATTTCTCTTATGGTCTTAACCACTGAAAGTCCTTCGTTCTTATCTTCCAAGAAAAAGTTGACTGCTCTTTTTACTAAATAATGTTCGTCTTTTATCTTGTTAGTTACAACCTAAAAACATTGTTTTATGATTTTTCATACAGTGCGTTTTTTTACAACTCTCGGGTCATGGCATTTTGACTGTTAAATTTTCGACCCCGTGTTGGGACTCCTTCGATTATATACTGTATAATACAGCTGAAACTAAAAACAGATAAAGTTCAGTGTTCTTAAATTGGGTTAGCTCTACAGGGTGTTTCATAATTGTATTTTTGTCAAAATGAATATCATATATATATATCATGGTGTTCCTTAAAGATATGTGAATATTTAAAGGTGTAAATCTACATAAAAAAATTACTCACAAACGGCGCAACGCAGGAAAACAACTCATGAGAGCTCTTATGTTTTAAATTGAACGGTAAATTCAAAAATATTTTTTATTTGGGAAAATACCATTGGCGTACCATTTTTCTCCTCAAAAATATCGAAGTCAGCGCCCGTAGACACGCCACTGTTAAGGTAGAAAATTATTTTTGTATTGAAAAGTATGCACCTTTAATAACTGTCGCTACGTACTAAATATCATTGAAATATCTCAAGTACTCTCGAAAATACTAAAAATTAGGACTTAAAGGCAAAATCAAAAGAGGCGTAAAAATTGCACATGCACAGTATCTTAATAAAATTCAGGTAGATATTAATGAGGATTCAAGGTCATTTTGGCAATATATCAAAAGTGGTAAGACTGAAACTGGCATTCCAAACAAAATGCATGTCAATGATGTTGAGTACACTGATGGTAGGACTGTATCAAATGCATTTGCTTCCTTTTTTAGCTCGGTTTAGGTTAGTTGAGGATAGTTTTGGAAATCTTCATCCTGAAGTGTGCGAGATATCTGAAATTATCAGCATTAGGCAGGTTAGTTATGAGGATGTGTGTGATGCTATTCAGGGCCTAAAGATTAACAGAGCTGTTGGACCTGACAACATACCGTCATTTATTTTTAAGGGTTTAATAGGCTTCCTTGCTGACCCTCTTAAAACACTATTTAATATTTCATTGAGGACAAATACCTTTCCACAAGTATGGAAGGAGGTCAAGATACAGGGTGTTTCAGAATAAGATGCTGATCCTTAACAGTGTGAATCCTTAGGTGATTTTAAGAAGAAAAGTTCAAATTAACATATATCCTTAACCTATCAACTTTCGAACTACAGGGCGTTTAAGTTTTAAGAAAAAAATCGTTTCTCTATCATAACTTTAACAACTTTCTAGATATTTTTATGAATTTTTCACACATGCCCTCTAAGCATCAATAGCCATTTTTTGGTGTAGAAAAATTTTAAAATTTTTTAACCAGTGGCGTTGCCATGTGGAATCATGACTTGGGTTAAAAAAAACGCACTGTACCAATGTAATAAAGAAAGACGAAAACAAGAATTTGTTCCAGTCAGACAGTTAATCCAAAAGAATTACAACTGTTTTGATTTTGAATTAAAACTAGCTCGCTAAAACAAAAAAAATTACTTACTATCGGAATTGGATTCAACATCGTTATTTTATCGTCCAGAGATCCTGCTGTCATTTCCGGACGAAACTGCCAAATCCTCTTGTTCAAGAAAGTTATCGTGTCGTTGTTATTAAACGTTATATTTTCCTTTATGTGGTGTTCGTAGAACGTGTAGGGGCCTATTTCAACGAAACTAGGTTTCACGCCCGGAAATTTCTCCACTCTATCCGGATTGGTCCAGTTGAAGAAGTGAAACTCCAGATACATCGGTATGGGAGTCTCTTGCCAATTCTTAAATCCTTGTGTATCTCGGTTTGATATTGACAATTGCTATAAATAAGAATATTAAACAAATAAACAGCGTGATACACATATTAAAATGGGAAAAATAGTTCCAGGTGTCATAAGCCTATTTCAAAGTGTCTCTAACCCAAAACCGAATTTGTATCTTTGCAACTGCTGCATTTTAAGCCATCAATCAATGACCTCTGTTGCCTACTAATTTGAATTTACCTAATAAATTACAGATATAGTATAGTTCCACCAACATGATTTGGTATAACTTTTTGGTCGCGATTAACAGTAATAACCTTTTATTTCATACTGTATTGTAAAACACACCTTTACATATTTGAATTTAGTCCAGAAAATAAGGTTTTACAGCAATAAGTCCGGTAAATTTTTTTTATCTACTTTCATTTAGTAATATGAATTTTACAGTTCTGTAAATCGTTTTGTAAGGGCATCTATTACAGCACTAGTGCTGTAATAGATGCCATTACAGCACTAGTGCTGTAATAGATGCCCTTACAAAACGATTTTTAATAGCAGGTGCATTTTTATTTTTAAAAATGCCTTTTGCCAAATATTTTTATTCATAGATGAAAGTAGATAAAATTTTGTACAATATTCTTGTTGTAAATTCATATTACTACACTCGATGTTTTATTAAACTCGGCTGACGCCTCGTTTAACAACTTTAACATCTCGTGTTGTAATATGAATCTTTACAACACTTATATCGTAAATAACTATTACCGGACTAGTCCTGTAAAATTTCTTTACCGGACTGTAATTTGTAAGTTTTAGTTTAATCAATGTCAAACACACAATGTTTTCACCAGTAAATATAAGCACTTTTCAAATATACGACGCAGAATAAAACTTCATTATAATTTCAAAACATAATTATAATTTTCAACAGAACAGTATGAAATAAAATATTGTACGTCATTCGTCCGGCAAATCCTTTACAGTACTCGTTTCAAAATTCCAGACTCGGCTCCTTCGTCGCCTCGTCTCGAAACATTTCACTCATACTGTAAAAGTTGATTTACCGGACTTATAACGTAAATATCTATTATAATAGTTTTACGGTATACTCCGGTAATCGCACAAACTGGACAAACTATACTGTTAAATTGACCTGGGTTCACCTACCTACCGTGGTCCGTACTTAAATTTTATATTGCTTATTTTAATAAAGGTTTGTAATTTTCTATTTTAATAAATGAATTCAACCACATTGTAACAGCCTGCCTAACAAATTCTGTGTTTTCTAAGCGGCAACTCCTGTGATTGAAGGCAGATAATGGGGTGGTTTAATAGGGCCATTTGCATAAGTTATTCCAAATATCGTTTGTCAAAGTCAAAGTCAAAAAAACTCAAATTCAAAAAATTGTAACTGTGACATGTTCGTTTAGTTTTCTGGGGTGACATGGTGAAATTACAACACGCAATTGAATGATGTAGCGTCAAATAAATGGAAGTTATACAATCAGTTTTATAAACAATACTATTCAATAATAAAATACTATGAATAACACATTAAATTGTTGATCAAATTTGTAATGAAGGAACTCATTAATTTTCACTATTATCGCTATACTATCCACCAACAATTTGAGTTCCTAATGTTCAAACCTACTTTCCAAAAATTCAGTAATTGAATATGGTTCTAACTTTATGAGTAGATTTAAAGCTAGTTTAAAATTACCTCTACATGACTCCCTCTGTCTCAGTGTTACGACAATACGAATGGCTCTCTTTTGCAGAATAAATACCAGTTGGGTCTCTGTACTGCCCCCCCCCCCCCCCCCAGAAAATGACGCCAAACTTAAGCAGGGAGTGGATGTTCGCGAAATACACGGATCTGTCTGAGACAGCTGAGATCCAGATGTCTCACTAAAACTTTAAGTAAGAAGCAAGCTGAATTTATTCTTTTGCGAACATTGGATACCTGTTCCACTCAGTCCAGGCGGCAAGCGACACTCTCTGGGAGTCTGGATGGACCTCATACGAAATATCTCCCCTCTGTTTTGTTCTGAAGCACAAAAAGTTGCTTTTTTACGCATCGAGAACCAATCTGTTTTTCACAAACCAATCCTGAGCGGTTTGAAGGCGTTCGTTTGAGGGATTTAAAAGAAGATTGGATAGATTTGATGCTGTTATGAGAATATTGGTGTCATCAGCAAAGTTTACCAAGTCGGAGTCTCCTTGTGTTATTTCAGAGGGTAGATTGTTTACATAGAATATAAACAGAAGGGGCCCAATGACACTTCCCTGTGGTATCCCCATCTGAAGATGTTCCTAATCGGAGAAAAAAATTTCACCACCTCTCTTCGCAACGACCATTTGCCTCCGAGCTTCCATTCTCAAAAATGCCTCCAAGATCCGTTCTTCAAAGTCGTAGACAACCGTGCTGGTTGATCTTCCCTTAAGGTAGCCATGTTGTGAAGTGCTAAATAGATTTCGAGAGTGGGAAAAACTCAAAAGGCATTGCACACATTGCTACCTCAAAGATTTTTGATGTCCTACAGTGTCCTACACTATACAAACAAAATTACAATTCGTTCTTACAAAACTATATCACTATTTGGTGGGAGCTTTGGCAGTGGTGTGACGTCAAATCACTTTATTTAAATTATGTTAAGTACCGGCCACGACAGGTAGGTGTAGACAGGTCGATTTAAGAGTAAGTACCAAAAAAACCATCATAATGGCCACCAAAAGTTATTTATTTTATTTATTTATTTATTTAAATCTCACATGACATGTGTATACAAGCCACTGAAATTGCGTCAATTACAAAGGTACTATTCTAAAAGCATAAAATTAAATTTTAAAAACTACTCAACACTTAACCTTACTTATCTAAAAACTCATCCACACTATATGGTTCCAAGTCGATCAACAAATTTTTAATTTTTTTCTTGAACTTCTTTTCAGTCTCTATTGTTTTCAAGGTATTAGGAAGTTTATTAAATAATTTTAAACACATATAGTGCGTTATTTGAAATAATATTGGCTGAACTATACTATAACCGTCTACAGTAGGACAGGGTCTCAGGGTAAGGACGGTTTTGGTATACATCTTAATAGTTTGTAAACAATAGGGAACTTGGATATTTTTTTTATTGCATAAATATGCTCAATTACATTAAAAAATACGATATGCAAAATATGTCGCCCTAAATATCATTAATTAATTTATTATTAATTATTAAAGTTCCACGCGCCGGCAAATAATTTCAAACGCAGCGTGACGTCACCTGCCACGCCATCGGGATTATTTACATTGCCGATTAAACGAATAACGTTAATTTGGTAGTTTCAAAAACCTTATAAAGTAGTTATTTTGGTTAGGGATCTGAAATGGATGCTAAGGTAAGTTTTTATAAATATTTTATGGCACCAATTTGTAAAAACCGTTAAAGATAATATTTTATAATTTCAAAGATTATTTTAGTAAGCTTTGGTGAATGATCATGCAGTAAAAGGCCAACGCTACAGCAGTTCTATATATTTGTCCTTTTTATTTTATGTACTCATCTGTCTATCTATGTTTGTGAAGGATGTTTAACGTAGGTAGTAGTTTTGTTAAGTTGTAGAACGCTGTTAAAAAACTAATGTCATTTTTCTGCCGATTATGCAAATGATTTCTGGATTGTTTTTAAATAAAATATATTTGATGACGTATTTAATTATGACTGAAGTGGGTTTTTTAAAGGGTAAATCTGATAATTTAACCAAAGTAGAGGTGCAGGTGATGTTATCGTAAATTTATGTCTAATTTCTAAATTGCCAACGTCATATCTGAATTTGACCTAATCGTACAGATAATCAGGACACTTATTACAAATTATCTTATTGAATAAGACCGAACTATGTAACATAGTCTCTCGTTCATTCTTAAACAATGAATGTCACGTAGCTTTGCACTCACGCCTCTCTTACGACCGCGGATAGCTCCTATCAAACGCACAAATGCATAAGCTGTATTATTTTGATATCACCATCCAAAAGACAGGGACCGTATAGCACATCACAATAATTAAAATGCGATAGACCAATGGAGTTGCACAACACTTTCATTGAGTAGTGCTCGCTGACCAAAGATTAACTTAAGATTAGTAAACGCCCTTCTGATACAATTATTTATATGTTCAGAAAATCTTAGATCAGTATCTAAAAGCAGCCCCAGATTTTTTGCTGTAGTGCATGTGCTTAAAGTTCCATTATTTAAACTAACATGAAGAAGATTCTAACTTTGGTTAGGACTTTGTATTCGACCAAACAGCAGCACTTGCAACTTAGTGGGATTTATCTTCAAGCAGTGTGCTTTCGAAGCCTTCTTAAGGACATCCAGATCATGCTTCAATTTATCATTTGCCTCCAAAATTATATCTGGCTTAAATAAAAAGTCTAGTTGTGTATAATCAGCTTAAAAGTGTGCAGTTGCAGACCCCAAATAAGTAATAAGTTGGGATGTATACAGAGAAAAGAATAAGGGGCCCACTATTGAGCCCTGAGGTACACCGCATGGGACTCTCACAGGATTCGACAAGTTAAAGCCTGTAGAATGGTAGATGTAGCTTTCGAGCGACACCTCTTGGCAATCAAATGCATCACCTGGCCCGTCCGACAAGAATCAGTCGGAAACGGAGAAGGAAACTCCTGCAATGACCAGGATTAATTCGACGAAGGGAAGCAACCTTTAAATTCTGCAATTGTTGGTACTCGGTCCGTTAACCGAACTGGCTCTTAATGCTGCGCACCTGGCGGCGACTCCTGCAATAATGACCGGCTCGTCTGGTCATTGCAGGAGTTTCCTTCTCCGTTTTTGACTGATTCTTGTCGGACGGGCCAGGTGATGCATTTGATTGCCAAGAGGTGTCGCTCGAAAGCTACATCTACCATTCTACATTGACTTTTTAAGGTCAAGTACGCTCTCAGTGTTGCTTCCTTTCGTCGAATTCTATAACCTCACTGTCCTCACTGACGAGCCGTTATACGGCAAAACGCGTCTGGGGATGAATCCGACGAAGGGAAGCAGCCTTTAAATTCTGCAAGTTAAAGCCTGTCCACAGATATAAGAAAGTTACACTTTGCCTTTGAATGGGATTATCCAAGGGTAGCTAGCTATAAACAAATAAACAATGAATAAATAAATAAATGCAGGTAAATTATGGTCCGTACTTAAAAATTTCTTAAAGTGAACTGCAAATCCGGAAGATGTAATTTCATTATTAAAGTAATAGTTTGGTGATTTTAAACCGATATTTACCTGATTCAAAATGAGAGGGTTAATCCCATAAAACAAATAATGTTCTAAAAACTGTATCTATAGCCACTCTAGTTAGTTTTAAGCTTAGTAATTATTCTTACTTCGTGTGTAATACAGCGTTTGTTTAATCGTGTGTGAGTCATGGAAAATATGTGCGAGCCCAATATATCTCAGGAGATAACCCCGTCGAAAAGCAGCTAACACTTTTCTGTGGAAAGTAAGGAAGTTGTAAACAATGTTTATTCAACTCTCATTGAACGTGCGGTCAGCAAGCAAGCAGCGTTAGAAGAAACGGCCACATTAACAAAAATTCCAACATCAACTGTATGGAAAATTGTGAATAATCCCATTTTAGCGAAGAAAAAAAAAACCGATACTGGCATTTTCTCAAAGGTAGATGGAAGTGATCAAAATTTACCAGTTATACGAGGAACAAAGCGTGCCTACATTAGATAATTTAATTAAGAGGCTTGAAAAAGATAAAACCGGCGTTAAATGTGGCAGAACAACGTTATGGAAGTGTATCCAACACATGGGTTTTAGATTTAAAAAAATTAACAAAATACAAGTTTTAATGGAATCCAGTAGAATTTGGGAATGGCGATCCGAATATCTACAAAAAATTAGGATTTACAGAGATCAGCAAAGGCCGATTATTTACTTGGATGAAAATGATCAAAAAGAGGTAAACGAATTACGATTTTGCATGCTGGATCTTACTTATTTTTATTACAAACCATGATTAAATTCTAAGCAAAATACGGACATGTTTGGCCATATTTCAATTTTACAGCTGGAAAGACCCGGGTTTCCTAATAGGGAGCAGTTAGTCACTTTCTTATATCTCTATACTTTACCACTAAACCTGACCATTTGACCTGTACTAATAAGATACTCCTTGATAAGAAGTTGTGAATCATCATAGAAGCCGAGATAATTAAGTATTCCCAACATAACATCATGACTTAGACTGTCAAAGGCCTTTGAGTGTTAAAATGTTTAACCACGTTTGTACGTTGACCTTTTATACAAAAAACGCGAAGATCCCACAAATTTATTTACAATAACAGCACTAATGTATTTATTGATAGCGATAAGAATTAATGGCTCTGCAAACCGGAATGCTGAAATGCGAGGGACAGTTTTTCACTGTCTTTAGCAAAGTTAAGATGTGTATCGTCAAAAAGGCGTGATCATTTTGAAACTTGATTTTCTTATGTATTTAACCATTTAAAATTTGCACTTATAGGGCACTAGACTCTGCGAGAATCGCGTTTTTTTTCGGAGCCACACTTTGCGACAACGTTCACCGTTCAGGTTCAGTACACAATCTTAGCTACTTATCATAATAATAATATTTGTTTATAGAAGTTCACCTACCAAATAGGAGAAAGTCGTAGATAAAAACGGATAATAAATAATCCATGCAAAAGTGCCAAAAACACCAAAAGTGCGATGAGGCCTGGGTGCAAGATATTTCTCCCCCGCAGCAGTCCTTGAAAATGTTGTTTCAACCTCCGTGGTTTGGTTGAACTTCCTTCACTGAGAGGTAAACCACTATACACACATTCACTTCGATCCGGCATGAAAGCCCTCGCAAGCGTTTAGCACAACGAAAAATCAAGAATAGAGGTGGTTTCTTAACTTAGGGGTAGTTCGAGTAGTTTAATTTTGCCAGCGTCTTTGTTTCCCGCCTTCGAAATCTGGGTAGATATATCTTGTTTTCAAACCTTCGGCCCCGCTTTGAAATTCAGAAAATATGGAGCCACAAATGTAATGTATCATAATATTATTTTAATAAATATAATTAATATCCGCCCCTGGTAGTATTCTACAGTTCAGTTGCGAGTGCTTCTTAGAGATAACAATAGTTAACTAACTAAATAAATTACAATTTAGTTTTAAAACGCCCAGAAAGTTTTTTTTATTACGCATAATTAACTTCGTTGCCTACTTCATACCCAATATTTACAGACCAATATTAATTTATTATAACTACTGAGTACTACCAGAATATAGGTACTACTATTATTTACAATAGTAAGATACACATAATTATTTGCCTTTACTTGGCAAACTTGCTCCAAGTGAAAAACTTTCCGTAGTAACTACTTGGAACATATCTATCTACAGTCGGTAAATTATTTATCAGACTATCAGCCCTATGATTAAACACACAAGTTAACTTTTAACGTACCGTTTCCATGACAACAACCGAAAAAAGCCTACTTGCTAATTTTTTACTGTGTTTCAAAAACGTCTCAAACGTTACGACAGATGAGGTAAAAGGCATTATTGCAAACTTAAACGTCAAGAAGACCCCGGGTTTCGATGGTATTAAAAATGCTGCATTGCACAATCTGCCAAACAACATCATCAGGGATATAGTAAACTAAGTAAACCTTTCACAGGTAATAATCGAAGAAGGCTACTATCCGTGTGTGAAAAAAACAAAAGTTATACTGATCCTAAAACAAAACGAAGACCCAAAACAGGTTGTAAGTTATAGGTCAATAAGTATGTTGTCGAGTCTAGCGAATATTATTAAAAAAATAATACTCAGTCGTCTGGTTGACTTTGTCATCGAGCGTAACATTCTCCTCAATGAGCAATTTGGCTTTAGGAAAGAACACTGTACAGTTAGGCACACGACGAGACTGGCGACCAAAATTTTGGAAGGATTTAATAGAAAAGCACACACGGGAGCGGTTTTTCTCGACGTCTCAAAAGCTTTTGATAAGGTCTGGCACTGCGGCCTGGCCTTAAAATTGATAAGACTGGGGGCTCCCAATTATCTTGTTAAGATTGTTGCTTCCTTTTTGGAGAGGAGTTTTGCAGTCTTGTTAGAAGGCGTGCTTTCTGAGAAGAAACACATCAGGGCGGGAGTCCCGCAAGGGTCTCCTCTCGCTTCGGTGCTGTACAATGTATACATTCATGATATCCCGAGGGACAGATTTAACGAGCTGTTCTTATTTGCCGACGACCCTGCAATTACTTCAGTTTCAGATCAACCGCGGCTTGTAGTAGCTAGATTGCAGAGGCACATAAGAGTTTTAGAAAAGTGGTTTTTGAGGTGGAGGATTCGCCTGAATCCTGCCAAGACAAAGGTCATTTTCTTTTCGAAGAGCAGAGTTAGAAGACCCGAGACTACGCTCTTGGTTAACGGCATTCAGAGACTCTGGGTCCAAAAAGTCAAGTACTTGGGACTTGTTTTTGATGATAGACGAAATTGGAGAAAGAACTCCGAATTGAGATTAAAAAAAGCTGCCAATCAGCTTCATTCTATACAGGGTGTCCGGATAAGGATACGGAGCGGCCATATCTCGGAAACGATACGTCCCACAGATCTGAAAAAAAAAGCTCTCATCATAAAAATTGCCAAGAGAAATTCATTCAAAATAATTTTAAGTTTCGGAAATTGCCGCAAGAGGGCGTAACGGCTTATTTATTTTTTAAAGTTCAATTTACGGCAAAAAATGCCACTTAACCGTAGAAAAGCAAATAAATAATTAAAATCAGTAGATTGTTTACTACAACTTTTGTTATTGTTATTTTTTTTAATCTCGGCTAATAAAGGAGTGGGGAAGCCTTTAGGACATTTTTCAAAAACTGTCATTATGTCGTTATCCTTCAACGGATTTTCTATAACTTGGACTTGTTTGAAAGGGAATTCCTTGGAGTTTAAATAAATGATTCAGGAATTGTCACAAGTTTCCTGATACAATTTTAAGATGGCGCTGTTATTCAATCTAACTTATTTTTTTATTTTTCTCGGTATTTGCAAATTGGATGGTATAATTTTTTTCGGTAGTAATAGGAGACAATTTGCATAGGGAACGATTAGTCCAAACCGCAAATCGATATCACCAGGGGTTTAAAAGTTATTTTGATTTTTCTTTAAAAAATTATACAGTTTCCATTTACCGGTACCCGGTATACCCCTAATAAGCAAGATAACAACTAATTTCATGGCCTACTGTTTAATAAACTATAAAATTTATAATAAAAGTTTAACGAGTCAAAGAAACATCAATAACACTGAATAAAATATGAATATTATGATATGAGATTATGAAAAAGTGCACAAATCTTAAATCTAGAAACAATTAGCAATTTAGCAAGACAACAATAATTACAAATGTTTAAAATATTTTCCGTCACTTCCTAAGCTCTTAGTTATTCTTCTTTCAGTGAAAAACACATTTGCCTCTTGCCTCAATTTGAGCCGTGGATAAGCTTCGAACGGCATTTCATATCCTTTCCATCATGTTTTCGCCTAAATTACAAGTTCCAAGTTGGCCATGGAAAAAAACAAATTAATAATTTATTGTGACAAGCTGTTGATGAGTTTTAAACGTCAAGCATCTTATAATATTAAGCATTGTTTTTTACATTTATATTGCATTTTTCTACAAGCAGTATGCCGTTTACTAACGCAGAAGCGTATGATATGTTGAATATGTATTTTCAATCTCTTGAAAATGCTGTAATAGCGTAGCAAGAGTATGCAATGCGATTTCCACAAAGAAGACACTATTCTCGAGAAGTATTCTACAGATTAGGTCGACGATTAAGAGAAACTGGTAATGTGCAGCCCATTCAACGACCCTTACGCATTCGTAGGACACGTAATGAGGTAAATATTATCAACGTTTTGGCTTACGTTCAATACGATCCCACTTTAAGCACCAGAAAAATTTCCCTTGACTTGGGGGTTCCAAAAACAAATGTCTACGAGATTTTACAAACTAATAGTATGCACCCTTACCACATCGTTTTACACCAGGCATTGAACGATACTGATTATGATCGTCGATTGGATTTCTGTCACTGGCTATTAAATATGATTAGGGAAAATCCAAATTTTCTTTCACGGATATTATAGACAGACGAGGCCACTTTCACTAACGCTGGGGGTGTGAATTTGCATAATATGCACTATTGGTCTGAGCAAAACCCTCATTGGATGAGGCAAGTAGATTTTCAAAACCGCTGGAGTTTAAATGTTTGGTGCGGGATCTTGGAAGGAAAAATGATCGGTCCCAATTTTTTTGACCAAACCCTTAATGGAGCAAGATTTTTAGATTTATTGGCCACTTTCCTTCCACCTTTTTTGGAAGAAGTCTCCTTACAAACGAAAACAAACATGTGGATCCAACTTGATGGTTGTCCGGCGCATTACTATCGTAACGTACGCCAATACCTAGAAGAGCAATTTGCGCATCGTGTAATTGGAAGAGGAAGCTTGTTTCCCTGGCCGGCTCGTTCACCGGATCTTACTTGTCTTGATTTTTACCTATGGGGTAGGTTAAAAGATCTGGTTTTCCAAGAGAGACCAACAACAAGGGAAAACATGATGGTAAGGATAACAAATGCCGCTAGAAACTTATCCACGGCTGAAATTGAGGCAGCCGTATTATCAACTAACAGAAGAATAATTAAGTGCTTACAAAATGACGGAAAACATTTTGAACATTTGTAATTATTATTGTTGTCTCGCTAACTTGCTAATAAAATTGTTTCTAGTTCTAAGATTTGTGCACTTTTTCATAGTCTAAGTCTCATAATATTCATATTTTATTCAGTGTTATTGATGTTTCTTTGACTCGTTAAACTTTTATTATAAATTTTATAGTTTATTAAACAGTAGGCCATGAAATTAGTTGTTATCTTGCTTATTAGGGGTATACCGGGTACCGGTAAATGGAAACTGTATAATTTTTTAAAGAAAAATCAAAATAACTTTTAAACCCCTGGTGATATCGATTTGCGGTTTGGACTAATCGTTCCCTATGCAAATTGTCTCCTATTACTACCGAAAAAAATTATACCATCCAATTTGCAAATACCGAGAAAAATAAAAAAATAAGTTAGATTGAATAACAGCGCCATCTTAAAATTGTATCAGGAAACTTGTGACAATTCCTGAATCATTTATTTAAACTCCAAGGAATTCCCTTTCAAACAAGTCCAAGTTATAGAAAATCCGTTGAAGGATAACGACATAATGACAGTTTTTGAAAAATGTCCTAAAGGCTTCCCCCACTCCTTTATTAGGCGAGATTCAAAAAAATAACAATAACAAAAGTTGTAGTAAACAATCTACTGATTTTAATTATTTATTTGCTTTTCTACGGTTAAGTGGCATTTTTTGCCGTAAAATGAACTTTAAAAAATAAATAAGCCGTTACGCCCTCTTGCGGCAATTTCCGAAACTTAAAATTATTTTGAATGAATTTCTCTTGGCAGTTTTTATGATGAGAGCTTTTTTTTTCAGATCTGTGGGACGTATCGTTTCCGAGATATGGCCGCTCCGTATCCTTATCCGGACACCCTGTATACTGTTTGTCAAATATAAGTAGCAAGATAGATTTATACAAAACCTTCGTCAGGCCGGTCCTGACTTATGGAGTGCCAACATGGTGCACCATAAGTAGGACAATGCATAACAAGTTCTAGATGTTACCAAAATAGAGCGTTAAAAAAATTGCAAACGCTCCGAGAAATATTGTAAATAGAGTACTACACACAGACTTTGAAATTCCAACACTGACGGAATTTTATAATAAAATATTAGCGGATTACTACAAACGTACCTACGTATCCACCAACCCACTAATAACAAGTTCACATGTGCAATTACCGCCGAATTCCTTCTACAAGTTCCCTAAGAATTGGCTACCTCTAGCAATGGTGGAGAAGCACTAAAGATGGAAGCCCCTACAAATCAAGCGTTTTTAACCTGAAAGAAAAATAAGTCTAAAAAGACGCTCATACCCCCCTTTTAAATGATCCAGAGCTTCGCTCAAATCCATCTCCATATTTGAAGTTTGGCCAACAAAGGTCCCAATGACTAATAGAAGTTAAAGGCAATGCCTGACTGGAAAGAGAGAGAGAGATATCCAGAGTAAATCAGAAATCAAGAAAACAAGCATGCAAGCAACTTAGAACCCGCTAAAATATATAGTCCGGCGTCAACCGCGGTAAAAATTCATGACACATGACGTCACGGCGCTTTCTCAGTCGCGGGACGCATTTTCAATTTCGGAGCAATTTCAATTGAGACGGAATTAAATGACCGTTTTTTTTTTGTGAAATGTATGTTTTGTTACATTGTTATCGCACATACATACATACATCATCATATGGTGAGTTTCTCGAGTTAGTCTGATTAAACTTTTACTCTTATTATTTATTGTAATTATCTTATCGATGACTATTGGAAGTTGTTTGGTTTATTGATTATAATTTTGAATTTGAAGATTTAATTGGGCCGGGATGATTTTATCGAGTCTGGTGATTTTAGTGAGATTTTAGAAATTAATTTGATTTCAAATTTACTGCTTTAATCTAATTCTGCACATGTTTTAGGGTGGGAGCCAGTCTCTTGGGTATTTATGTTTTTATAGTATGTTTGAGTGTATATGTGAGTTGATGATAAGTGGATTCAGCGAGACGTCAGTTTTTAAAAATATTTTGTCAGTAATTTTGTAAAGTAATCGTCGGTCCTGTCCATGTGCATGTCTCTAGGTAATACGTCTATTGACATGAATCTTGGCGCATTCGTAATAATTCGAAGTACTTTGTTTTAAAAAAGTTGTGTTTTGTTACGTCTAGTATTGTATTGTTATCTTATGTCTTTTGGTGTTCGTTTTCCCATTTTAATTTTTATGCAAGTTCCCTATTAAAGTAATTTCAATCTACTGTCACAATGACAACAAGGTCGCGTGACTTCGCCACTACGCGCGAAACTTAAATTCATCAATATCTCCCTATGTCCAAAGTGTCCCCACCCTCCCCTATACTTACCTTATTTACGACATTCTTGTATAGTTGCTCCCATGCTACAGCCAAAACAATTCCAAGCACCAAAACGACCACAGATAAAACTAAGATGGTCCATTTCGCGCATTTGGGTCCACAACACCCCATTTTCTGTAACAACAAAAAGGATTTTAAACGTGAATATACGAACTATAATTACGTATATTAACAAATGTTTTTAGAGTTCGCTATTTCCATAACCACAATGATATCAGTAATTAATTAACCTGATTAAAAAACACTTTAAAAATATTTATATCATCAATGTCAGTCCTAAGGTCAAGCGAAAGGGTATTTAAATAGTGCCAACCTTGTAAAAAAAGAGTCGGCAAAACACTTTTTGTAGCCGTAAGAGACGGAAAAAACTCCCCAACAAAAGATAAAAATAAAAGCGGGATTACGGATTTCGATACCTAGCGTAAATATACGATTCGAAGCTAAACTCCAACCGTAGACGGTTCGTATCGAAAAGTCGATTACGAAAATATTTTGAAAGACGTTCGGGTATTCTCGGCATTTTTTAATTCTTTAAAACGCACATTCTAACCTCAGTCAACAAAACTGAAAATATATTTGACATTGACAATGACAGAACCAAACGAGCAACAAAGACAGATACAAAAGGAGAAAAAGATAGAATATCATTCCGATATCAATCGTGGTATCGACAGCTTCGCAACGACTTTCATTCGAATGGAGTCGCATCGAATGCGTACAGGGTTTTCAGAGATATTTTCAGCCATATCTACAGAGTTCCCTGTAAGAGATACAAGAAAACTTTAAATGTAGGAGTTGTGGGGTTTTATCTGAACCGCCAGAAAATTTTTAAAAAAGAAACAAAATACGATCTGAAAGGTAAGAAAAATTAACAAACTGTTTTTTATCTAATGGGACGCGCTGTATATTTTTTATTTTTATAAAAGACCTTTCTTTCCTTTTCTGATGGTTCAGATAAAACCCCACAACCCCTACATTTCAAGTTTTCTTGTATCTCTTATAGGGAACCCTGTAGATACGACCGAAAATAAACAATTTTTATTTTCATTTAATATACCTAAAATGTGAATTTAAATAAATACAAATTTTAAAAAGCGAGCGAGTTTTAATTATTTTAACCTAGCCCACTTGTGTGTTATGATTTATCTACAGGATTTTCCAGATAAAAATGAACTCTTCCGGGGTCTCGTCAACCATCGGACTTACAGAGATGATTAAAGTATTGATTTATTTTTTTGTTAGACGCTTCGGACTAAAAAACTCATCATCAATGCAAATGAGCACCTTATTTTTTTTTGTTTTTATTATTGTATTTAAATTCTAGTGGACTTTAAAAACATTTTACATTATTTACAATATTAGATGAATTTTCAAATGCATAAATATTAATTACGATGGCACATTATAAAAATAACCTAATAACAAACCATTAGAAATTATAGAAGCTTATCTAAAAAATCTAACACCCTCATTGTTCAAACATAAATAACACCGGTAAACAATTTCTTCCATAACGTTATTTAATACTTCTGGAGTCATCCTTCCTATTGCCGCTCGAACTGCAGCTTCTAACTCATTAGTATTTTGAAAAGTCTTCTAGTGAACTTCATTGTCATGGAATCCCCCCAAAGGTCAATTAGTGTAATATCTGGGAATCGTGGGGGCCAGTTTATCGGACCACGAGTCCCAATTAAATTGCTGAAACCACATATTATTGTTGGTTACTGGCTAGAGGAAGGCCGTCAAGAATATCTTTGATGTCATTTATTAAAAAAGTGTCCGTATTAGGGATGTCAATCCGTGTTGCAAATACCAACAAATAAGTTTTAGGCTGATTTTTTAAAAATATCGCAAAAATATTAGTGCGGCTAAAGTTTTATCTCCCAGCCTCGAACGTATTTTATTAAATAAAAACTCTGCAGAAGAGAAACATCTCTCAGATTCCACGCTTATGGGCTGAATGGTTAATAACAATTCAAAGGCTTTTTGAAGATTACGTCCTCGACTACCATCCTTTGCGTATAAATCAATTTCTTGAGTAATGATGTCTGGCAGTCGCGTCTTATTACTTTTTTTCGTCTGCTTCTGTATTGACTCTGAACAATGTTGTAATGCCTTCTGCAGTTTTACCTTTAAGGGTTCATTTTCTGCTCTCAGAATTTCCGCAATGGGAATCAGATCCTCGTCGCTGGTTTCTCTTCCAGATACATCTTCATTGTCTAGCCTGATTAAGTTTTTCTAATTCAGATTTAATTAGAGAAATATTTGATGTTTTGAAGCAATCATCTGTTTCAGAGTTTATAAAGTCGGGATTTGTGAGATAACTGAGAAATTCAGAGTAGATGGTTCTGCGTTGCTTAATCCTTTTTATTAATGAACCTTATAGATCTGTGCTGAGTGGTGTTTTAATTTTAGATAGTTCTTTCCACATTAATTTTAATGCAGCATTCGCTTTATATTAATCTATGTCGCGTCGGCATAAGGCTTCGACTGTTAATTTTATTGGCTGGAGCACTTTTACAACGCCTTTGATAGTTTGCCATTCTCTACTGAGAATCCCGAACAGGAGGATGACACACATTCTATGATTCAAATAGCTTTAGTAAACTTGGAAAAAATACAAAAATACTCCGAAAGAGATATGCAAACAAATGAGGACGAGTTACAAAACAAAGCCATGTTAAGAGCAGCCACCTTCGAAATTCACAAAATCTTAACTACATTTGCTTTCCAAATAGGAAATTTAAAACATAAAAACTATAAACTTTTTACCAGGTCGAAAAACGTCATAGATGAAGGTCCAATAAATACAAATGAATGCACGATGGAGCTTGAAAACAAAAATACAGCACCAACAACATTCCAAAATACTAACAGTACCTATAGCCATATTACTCAAAAAAACATAAATCCAATGCAATTACCAAAGCAGCAGCCATGGAGAACTCCCCCCCCCCCCCCAAAATAAAAAACATGAAATCATGATAAAAATAAATGACCAAAAAAACCCAAAAGCGAAATTAAACAAAGCCTAAAATACAAGGGAATAAATGAAACTTTTAAAAATGTAAAAGAACTGAATAGCGGCGGAATAGTGATCGAATGTTACGATGAAAAACAACAAAAGGAATTAAGAAGCACTAGAAGATTCCAACAACTTGCAGCTGAAAGAAAATGAAAATCTTAACCCCTACATTATGATAACGGGAATCAAGAAACGATACACCGCAGAAGAATTTGTTACGGAATTAATAGACCAAAACCCGGACATCATTTCCAATTTTGGGCATGATGCGTCGTCCAAAATACACTGTGTCACCAAAAGGGATTGCAGAAATCCCAAAAAAGAAAACTGGATCCTACAAACCACTCCTGAAATTTTTAAATGGCTAATCAATAACGAGAACTTATGCTTTGATTTAATAAAGGTCTATACGCAGGAATACTTTAACATATCTCTTTGCTTTAAATGTTGCAACTTTGGGCATGTAAGAAAATACTGCACAGGGGATGAAGTATGTTTTAAATGTATCCAAAATCATTACGGAAGGGACTGCAAAGAAGATGCACTCAACTGCCCAAACTGCAAGCGACTCAAGCTCATAGACAGAAATCATACAGCACGTAATCCAAATTGTCCAGCCTTTCTCCAGAAAATAAAAGTCTACCAAAATAATACAAACTACCAAAATCTAGAACAATCAAATACAGCTCACACCAATCCAAGTAGAATTGGCACAAACCAAAGATCTACAGCAAATAACAATCCATCAGATAAAAAGAATTATAACCTAGAAGCCATAGAAATCAATATGTTATACACTAACATGGCATCCTTACCGGCAAAATTACAAGAACTACTGGAGGTCATAATTGAAAACAAGCCAGACATCGTACTTCTGACAGAAACATGGCTGAATAGCTCTATTCCGGACAACCTTGTAAATATTCCCAACTACAATCTCATACGAACTGACCGACAAAACTGAAGAGGAGGAGGTACTTGCATTTATCTCAAACAAAAAATTGCAAATTATACGACAGTTGCAAAACGTGTAAACCACTATAACACAGCTCCAGTTGAATCTACTTGGATTGAACTTCAGATAAACAAGATTATCTTAAATTTTGCCTGTATATACAGACCTCCAAATACCTCAAAGGATGACAGCGACCCTCTTCTTCAAGCACTAGCCCAAGCCAGCGAACACCTAAGTAATCTTTATTTATTTGGAGACTTTAACTACCCTACAATTGACTGGATAAATCCTGCACCTACAGAGAATAACACGACTGGGGGAGCATTTATAAATATTTTCCTAAATACTAGTCTAACGCAACACATAAAGGAACCAACTAGATTCAGGATAAACAATAGGCCTTCCCTTGGGCCTTCCCTGCTAGACCTACTACTTACATCAGACAGAGACCTTGTCTCAAATATCCAGTACGAACCCCCAGTGGGTGCAAGCGATCACAAAGTAATAGTAGCAAAATCTCAACTTCTTCTAAATGTAACCAACGTCAAATCCAAAAGAATAAAAATTTTCAGAACTGCAAATTATGTCCCGGTAAACGAATACCTTTATAATGTAGTATGGCCCGACAGACCAGTACCTGAACTATGGACAAAAATCATCGGGGAAATAAATCATTACGTAAACCTCTATATCCCAGACTACAAGGTCAACAAGTGCAAGTCAAAACCATGGATAACGAAGGAAATAAAGACTAAGATTAACAGGAAAAGAAAACTCTGGCATCGCAGATCAAATAACCCACGAGATCATGCTAACTATAGATCCACAACAAATGAAATAACCGATCAGAACGAAATTTGAGTGTGACCTTGTAAATAGCAAAAGTAACAAAAACATCTTCCGATATGTAAAAAGTTGCCTAAAGTCTAGAGTTAGCTCTCCTGTGATAAAAACGAAAACAACGAACTTGTAAGCGACCCCAAGCTAGTAGCAGATATATTCGCAAAAGAATTTGATCGAGGACCTTACGTAAGAGGCAACACAACACCAAGCACCCAAAGACGAATTACACAAAGAACACTTACAACAATAATTGAAATAACAGAAAATAGACTAAAGAAAGCGATAAATGAACTAAAACCCGACAGCAGTCCTGGACTAGATAACATACAATAACATAACCCCATCTTTGTAAAAAATACACCAGCCTTACTAAAATCGCTAACGACATTAATGAAAAGATCAATGGAAGAAGGGAAGGTGCCTGAAGAGTGGAAACAATCTGTGATAATCCCAATTTTCAAGAAGGAAGATAAATTTAACCCCAAAAACTATCGACAAGTGAGCTTAACATCAGTTTTGTGTAAACTTATGGAGAAACTTATTGCAGAAGACCTTACAAACTTCCTTCTTCAAAATGATATTATACCTCAGTGCCAGCATGGTTTTCTCCCAGGTCGTTCAACAACTTCTAACCTACTCCAGTGTGTAAATTCATGGACATCATCATTAGACAATAGCCAGCCTGTAGACATAATGTACCTAGATTTCAAAAGCGCTTTTGACCTAGTCCCACATAATAAATTGGGTCAAAAACTTGAGTTATATGGTGTCACGGGAAACCTGCTAAAATGGATAAAATACTTTCTAAACAACAGAACAAGTATCGTAAGAATAGACAGTGAAACTTCATACAAATTCAAGGTCAGCTCGGGGGTACCACAGGGCTCTGTCTTGGCTCCAATACTGTTCAACTTGTATACCTGCGATCTTCCAGACAATCTGAAATCGTCCATATCAATGTTTGCCGATGACACAAAAATATATAACAACCCCCTTACCAACTACGACACACTTAAAAGGGACCTTGTCAAAAGTGAAAAATGGTGTAACAAGTGGGACTTGCTTAATGAAGAAAAGTGTTCCGTCCTTCACATGGGATACAACAACCCAATTTATTCTTATAACCTGAATGGACCTGAGGTGACATCAGTGGAATATCAAAAGGATCTAGGAGTAACTATAACTAAGGACCTCAAATGGGCAGTACATGTGGGAAACATAATTAAAAAAGCAAACTCGGTAACATATTTAGTCAAAAGAACGTTCAAAGACCAGACCCCTACTTCGTCAAAGACATACATGCCCTGGAACAAACACAAAGAAAAGTTACCAAACTATCCCCCAGTATATCGAGCTTGACATATGAAGAACGGCTAATAAAACTAAATCTAACGACACTCCAGCAAAGAAGAATTCGTGGTGATGCAATAGAAACTTTTAAGATTATTCATGGCCATTACTCTGTGAAATTCAACTTTTTCAGCTTAAACACGAACCAAAGGCTCAGGGGAAATAACTTTAAATTGGTGCGAGAGCTTTTTAAAAAACTTTGTCGTCAACATTTCCTGAAACAACAGAATAAATAGAGAGTGGAATAGCTTAAATAACGAGTGCGTCTCCGCAACATCAACAAACCAATTCAAAAATCGCTACGACTCTTTTAAAAGTAAAAAAATGTGACAATAACTTTAAAAATAAAAATGTGACAGTAAATAAGTTTAAACGGCTACGCCGCCTAGACTAAACAATTAATAATATTAATAATAATACTTTATTTTGAAAGATACGAAAAAAAGTCACTCTTAATAAACGGTTTTGCTTGTCTAGAAAATACGATTCAACATAAGAAACTTCAATTTTTTTATACAGGGTGGGTAAAAACTGCAAAAATGTTATTTTGCTTAAGAGTAAACATACTTTATTTTGAGAGATACGAAAAAAAGTCACTCTTAATAAACGTCTTTACTTGAATAATGAATAGGTGATACTTGTTGTCAATGTCTTTATTTAATGAAGTAATTATAATAATAATAATAATACGAACATTTTTATTAACATGAAAAGAATACGATAACGATTTCATAATTCAAAAGCTCCACCCCCATACTCGACACATTTTTCTAATTGCTTTCTCAAATAAGTGAAAGAATTTCTGATTTCTTCCTGAGATATCGATTGGACAGCCTGGATAATTCTGCCCTTCAGCACTTCAATATCATTTGGTACTGCGGTAGCAAAAACAATTTGTTTTAAACGGCCCCATAAAAACATATCCGCCAAGGTTAAGTCTGGGCTTCTTGGGGGCCACAAAACTGGGCCATTCCTGCCAATCCACCTTGGACCAAATCTGCGGTCAAGACATTCTCTAACCTCACGAGCGAAATGGGCTGGACAACCATCTTGCTGAAAATACATATTTTGTCGAAAATTTAATGGTAGATTTTCGAGTTCATCATTGAAAAATGTATCCAGCATTTCTAAATATGATAATCTATTGCACGTGTTATCAAAAAAATATGGCCCTATGATGCCATGGATGGATATCGCGCACCACACGTTCATTTTTGTGAAATATTGTCTTCTCGTCATAATTCTGAATTCGGGATTTTCTAAAGACCAGTACCTAACGTGCTGGGTTGCAACGGTTCCATTGGTAGAAAATGTACTTTCATCAGAAAACATGATACATTTATAAAAATCAACATTTCCACTTAAAATTTTGTCTCCTATCCACAAGCAAAAATCAAGTCGTTTCGCGTCATCTCCCTCTTCCAATTTTTGATTAAAGTGCGGTTTATACTGATACAATTTGTTTGCTTTAAGGATTTTCTGAATTTGACTTTTTTTCACAACTTCCAACTGAGTAACACGATTTCTAAGGGACGTCATAGGATTTTCTTCAACAGATTGAAGAACTAAGACTGTAGCAGCATAATCATGGTCGTATTTCTCCTTTTTTTTTTTAGATCCAAAACCGAAACAGTTCTCTGGAACTTTTTTATTAACTTGCAGATTGTCATCCTAGTTATTGGGATTCCTACAAATTTCTCGGTAAATTGTTCCATGACGTAGCGGTATGAAACTTGACCATCCCCATAACATTGTATTATAAAAACTCTTTGTTCAGAAGATAGCATTTCTACTTAAATAATAACTTCATTAAATAAAGACATTGACAACAAGTACCTATCACCTTAAGTGTCATTATTATTTTAACTAGGTTCACCAGTCAGAGGTGTGCCAGCGAATACTTTTTGGGAAATAATTTTTACATAGGTAAACCTTTTAATGAATTGTTCTACTTCGGTTTGTTGTGTAGAAAACACATTCATTAAGAGTGGATTTTTTTCGTATCTTTCAAAATAAAGTATGTTTTCTTTTAAGCAAAATAACATTTTTGTAGTTTTTACCCACCCTGTATAAAAAAAATTGAAGTTTCTTATGGTGAATCGTATTTTCTAGACAAGCAAACACGTTTATTAAGAGTGACTTTTTTTCGTATCTTTCAATTTTTAGTCCATTTGTCCTCTTGTAAACCCCATCCGTGGACATACTGTATATGTGCATAAAAAAATCGGTATTTATCCCGGTATTTTCGAGACAGGTTTTCCTTCCGGGATCCCGAGATTGACATCCCTAGTCCGTATCTGTCCGAATTTAGTGTTCCTTCATAAAGTATGGGTCAAATAATTCGTGTTCTCAAAATACCGCAACACACGTTAAAACAAAACCTATGTTGATGTCTGGATGAAGGAACTCGATGTTGAATGTTGACCAATAATGACGATTTTTTTCTGTTAAAGATGCCAATACATAAATTACAATAATAACTTTCGCCTGTCCAGAGAACAGTATTGGGAAAATTACGCTTTTTATCGCATTGCCTAGTAAACCCCTCGCAAAAAGTTATTCTGCGCTCGTAATCGCCTGAAGGTAAAGTATGACAGGTGCGGAATTTATAGGACAAAACGGTCATTGCCTATTCAAGGTCCTAATTTTTTTGGCGATGTAATATTGGGCTGTTTAACGCGCGTTCTCTTAAATTTATAACTAACCTCTTTAAAATAATCGATTTGGTTTCTGTTCGAATAGGATGCGTTTGTTGAAAATAATTTATATTATAAAAATGTTAGATTTTTTAGATAAGCTTTTGCCTGGCTTCTTTTTATTATGTGCCATCATGTTTAATATTTATACATTTGAAAACGAATCTAATTTTATTGTAAACAATGTAAAATAAAACAAATTGTTTTTAAAGACAACTAGAGTTTAAATTAAATTAAATTGAAATTGAACACCAAGCATAGCGTCAAGATAATCCAAGTTTACGCACCAACAACTGCTCATCCAGACGAAGAAGTCGAAACCTTTTATGAAGATCTATATAGTGCAATTGGGCAATCCCCCACAAAACACAACGTAATAATTGGCGACTTTAATTCCAAGCTGGGACGCAAAGCAAATGAAACTGAGACAGCATTAGGTCCCCACGGGTATGGACAACGCAATGAACGAGGGGAAATGCTTTTAAACTTTTTACTGCAAAATGGTCTCTTCGCAATGAACAGCTTCTTCAAGAAGAGCCCCCAAAGAAAATGGACATGGGCTAGTCCGGATGGGGTAACTAGGAACGAAATAGACTTCATAATTACAAACAACAGAAATATGGTGCACGATGTATCAGTCCTTAACAACTGCTCAATAGGAAGCGATCATAGACTAGTCAGAGCTAGGATCACAATAAACCTTAAGAAAGAAAGAACTAAAATGATAAATAAAAAACATCGAATAGGATGGACTCCTATAGAAAATACCAAGGCCTATGAAGAGGCTGTTCGAAATAGTCTTGAAGAGGCAGACTTGGAGGAAATGGACGTAGAAACAATGAACAATCGCCTGTTGGAAGCCGTGAAGAACGCAGAAGAAAAATATGGGACGAGGAGCAGAGGAAAGGAAGATAAAATCAGCATAGACACAAAGAACCTTATGGAGAAACGAAGAGAGCTGAAAAACAAGAATGACACAAACAGGGACGAACTAGGACAATTAAATAGAGATATCAGCAAGGCGGTAAGGAGAGACGTAAGGCAATTTAACACCAATCTAGTAACGACCGTCATAGAAGAAAATAAAAGCTTAAAGGTGCTAAGAAGAAGCCTCGCTATGGGTAAGAAAAATATATCCAAACTTGCAGATCATCAAGGACAAATAACATCAAATAAGGATGAGATTATCAAGATCGTAGAAGAATTTTACAGAGAGCTGTACAGAGAAGAGAACAAAAACGAAGATATTAGGATCAGGAAAGCGGAAAATGTAGGTTCAGAGGACCTTCCAGAGATAACAAAAGCGGAAATCTCAAAATCACTAAATGAGATGAAGAACAACAAAGCAGCTGGGGATGACCAAATTGTTATTGAGGCAATTAAGGCAGGGGGTCATACGTTACTAAAAGCTCTGGCTCTGTTGTTTAACGCGTGCCTCTTCCAGGGAGTAACACCGTCCAAATGGGACAAAGCAGTAATAATAATAATGCACAAAAAAGGGGATATGACTCAGTTGAGCAACTATAGACCGATTAGCTTGTTATCCCACCTGTACAAACTGTTTATGAAAATAATCGCTAAAAGGCTAACATCAAAATTAGACTTCTATCAACCTCCTGAACAAGCCGGATTTAGAGCTAAATATGGAACAAATGACCACCTACAAACCATCAAAACACTGATTGAAAAGACTATTGAATACAATAAACCTTTGATCATGGTCTTCGTTGACTTTGAGAAAGCATTTGATTCTGTCAACCAAAAAGCAATGCTTGGTGCTCTGGCTGAATGTAGAATAGACTATAGGTACACCTCCCTCATTAAATATATCTATGAACACGCTACAGCTTGTGTAAGGCTTCACGAAGACACGGATACCTTTCGTATTGAAAGAGGGGTTCGTCAGGGAGACACAATTTCTCCAAAGTTATTCACAGCCCTGTTGGAGTATGCATGTAAATCCGTCGACTGGAATGAAATGGGTATTAATATAGAAGGAAAGTTTTTAAATAACCTCAAGTTTGCGGATGACATCGTACTTATCGCTGACAGCTTTGACCAGGCACAGACATTGTTACAAGGACTCTTCACTGCTACAAGAGGGGTTGGCCTCAAGATAAATTTTTCTAAAACCAAATTCTTGACCAACCTGGTTCACGCCAAGAATATCTCTGTGGATGGCAAGGACATCGAGCCAGTAACTTCTTACAAATATTTGGGCCACGAGATAAAAATAGGTAGGGATAACCAAACATGCGAGCTAGTAAGAAGAATAAGCCTAACCTGGGCTGCATTTGGAAAGCTGAGAGACCTTTTCAGATCAAGTATTCCAATGAGTCTGAAAAGAAAAATATTTGATCAATGTATTCTGCCTGTAATGACGTATGGTGCAGAGACCCTAACGTTAACAAAAGCAACGGTGTCCAAATTGCAAGTTACCCAAAGAGCGATGGAGAGAATAATGTTAGGGATATCGTTACGTGATAGGATTCCTAATGCCATCATCCGCAGACGATCAGGAGTAACAGACGTTGTTGTAAGGATAACCACCCTAAAGTGGAACTGGGCTGGCCATGTAGCGAGGACTAACGACGATCGATGGACAAAGAGAATTTTGGAGTGGAGACCCCGAATACAAGCACACAGAAACCGGGGACGGCCTCCAACAAGATGGACCGATGACATAAAGAGATTAATATCGAACTGGATACAGGTGGCGCAAAACAGGACCGTTTGGACGGACATGCGAGAGGCCTATGTTCAGCAGTGGACATCAGGGGCTATGTGATGATGATGATGAGAGTTTAAATACAACAATAAAAACAAAAAAAATTAAATTAAGTTGCTTATGTCGTTGAATTTAGAATAAAAAGTAGAGTTTATAAAGCGTAAAAATAAAATTTTTGGACTATTTAAAAAAACGAAGCTGATGATGGTTGCGAAAAAACGAAACCTCGGATTGAAAATTTAATTAAACCATGGTGTAGAGTCTGTAGAGGATAAAAAGCGGTTTAGAAAACAATAAGAAATATATAAGTAATAATAACAAAAGGTTCGCAAATTTGCTTAAAATGACTAACTACTGTAACAACCATTACATTAATGTCGGAATTTAGATGGAGAAGGCTATTCCTTCACCACAAATAGCATGTCACCTGGATCATTCCATACGCAATTCTATTTATTTAAATCAGATAACAAGCAACGAACTAATAAAATGTATATCAACTTTAAAAAATAATAGTAGTCCAGGTTTTGACACCATTAGGGCAAATATGATAAAACAAATGCATCAAGAAATAATGAAACCCCTACTTTACATATTAAATTTAATGCTTAAAAAGGGAATAGTACCTTCTGAATTCAAAACCTCAATAATAACAAGTCAGGTTCCAAAACTTCTATAAATAACTATCGGCCAAGCCAATAAGTTTGATTACTAATTTTGCAAAGCTTCTCGAAAAATGTATTAAGGATAGGTTAGTTAGCTTTTTGAAGAAAAAACATGTTTTATCGAAAAACCAATTTGGATTTCTTGAGGGGTGCAGTACAGCGGACGCCATGCACACTTTAGTAACAGAAATTGTTAATAACTTAAATAAAAACAAGAAATGTGTAACTACATTTTAAGATCTTGCAAAGGCTTTCGATACTGTACCTCAGATAAGCTTTTGAATATTCTTCAAAACTATGGAGTCAGAGGAATAGCCATAGAGTTGTTTAAGAGCTATTTGACTGAAAGATACCAAATGGTTAGACTAAATAACGTATTAAGCGATAAACAACAAATTAAAATTAGCATACCACAGGGAACAGTTTTGGGACCTATTCTCTTTATAATCTATATAAATTCATTGTTACAATTACCTATCGATGGTTTAGCGATCTCATATGCTGATGATACAGCCATTATTGTATCGGGAGATAGCTGGAAAGATGTAAAGAATAAGACAACACATAGTTTAACGAAAGTAAGAAACTGGCTACAGACATACAAATTAACTTTAAACCTATCAAAAACGAATTATATAGCTTTCTCACTTACCAGCGCAAATAGACCAATGTATAATAGCATTACTGTTGATGATCATACTATTAAAGAAACATCTTCCATAAAATACCTTGGTATTGTCATTGACTAATTTCATAAATGGCAACCGCTAATTAAATACATTGCAGGCAAAATACGTAAGCTTATTCATAAGTTCTATTTGCTAAGACGAATCTTAAACAAAAAGACACTAATTTTAGTGTATAAATCAATCGTTGACTCTATTATAAGATACAGAATTTTAGTGTGGGGGGACTCTATAACAATAGCTTATACAAATTAAACATAATTCAGAAGTATATCCTCAAGATCATATATGGACAGAACAGATTATACCCTACACACTTGTCACTTGCTTTTTAACAAAAACATTTGCGATATTAGATCAAGTTATATATCGACAATCTGCACATACAATCATACTCACTCAAACTTAAAACCTGTTGGTAATCATGCTTACAATACACGAACCAGACTAAACAAACCAATACAACTGCCAATAAGTCACAATAACCTTAATCTTAGGTACATAAATTATTTTGGCCCAAAATTATACAATTTACTACCTAGTGAAATAAGAAGTTGCACGAATATATAACGTTTTAAAAGACTCAGTAAGAATGCTATTTTCCAAAATCAGCAAACATTTAAACGGTTTCTCATTTAAATACTACTTATGTAAGTATTTTGTTTTATGTTAATTTAGGATTGTCATTTCATATAATTGGCTGATAAAAAAAAACTTAAATCTGATATGTATTATAATCTATTAGGTACATACAGATGTTTTTTTACATCTAGGTACCTTTACACTACACTTTTGTAAAGCATTCAAGAAGCTATAGAACTGCACAAATTTTATATATTATATCAGTGTAATGTAATGAATTGTGTGTATTATGAATATGAATAAAGTGTATTATTATTTATTTATATCGAAAAAATCGGGTTTTCCCGAATACCTTTGGAAATATTGGGAATTTTTGAAATTCGGAAATAGGACGTTTCAGAGTTCAGTAATGCCCAACTATTCTCTAATTTAATCATCTCGGTATGTCCAACGGTTTACGAGATCCCTGTAGAGTGCATTCTTATCTGGGACACCCTGTATTACTAGTATGATATTACTTGTTTTAAATTACATAAATATCGACTATAAGCAGCAGGTGTTGGATAAAAAAAATTAATAACTTACTTAAGAGTTATTGACAGCAGACCAATGTCCAATACCTTCGCAAATTAGCAATAATGAAGTATCAAATAAAACTTTTAAGAAATTAAATTTAAAAACTTATCGATTTCTAAACATTTTTAAATTAACTTATTGAATTATAATACCCAATTTATATGATAAGTATCGCTGATTTGTGGAAACACTGATAACGGAAAACAATCAGCTTAGAATATTTAATTTAAAAAAAAAAACACCTGATCACCAATTATGGTAAAATTTAATATAATACTCCGCTTTTAAACCCTGTATTAAAAAATATAATTTGATTTAATTTTATTATAAGCTTTAATCATCAGACGACAAAAAAGCTTGAAATTTGGAGATTTTTTTGTGCTTTTAGGGCGATGGACTAAGGATTTACTTTCTTTGGATGCTTGCTTCGTACCTCAAACCCCAATGCCATATTATTGACTAAACTGTACCCACCTTTGAGTGTCTTGGACTAAATCTTTCAAACCGCACACACTCCGACAATGACTAAATATGTATAAAATGAAGACAACATATTACTAATAATTATTAAACCTCTTTAAATATAGAAGAATGTAATGTAATCTGGCCCTCGACACTTTACAAGATAATTACTAAGCAATAACAATGATTAAATTATTAACATTTATATTTTTATGACACAGTACCTAATTTACCGCCCACAGGGTCACCAAAAACTATTTTTTTTAATTACGACAATACAGTGAAAGGACTACTGAAACAAAATCTAATTAGTAAAATATACGACCAGTTGACGTATTTAGCAACGAACTTTAACCTATTTATTTATCATCAAGTGGTACTGGAAACAACGTTACTTATATAATAATTAAAAGCATAATAATATTTATAGTAGGAGAAATCATTCGTCCCATGTTATATTGTAACATTTCTCTGTGCCTTAGGCAAAAAAAGAGTATCAGGAAACTTACCAATGATTTAGAATACCAAGGCGGGTTTTACCAAAAGGATTCTAAAAAATAGGCGTTTCTCTTATTTAAATATAAGATTTTTTAATTAAGGACTGTATCTACTAAAATACAAATAAAATATAACAACCAAAGTTAACGCCACAGTTGACTAAACAATAATATATTAATAATAAAGGAGTCATATTTAATGATTTAGCAAATTTATTTACTTTTAGCAGTATCAAAACAAAATACAGTTGCTAAATACAGTATAATAAATATTACACTTAGAACACTGATTAAAATACATTATAAATGTCGACTACAATAAATATTTTTCAGATATAGGTAGCTTCAAAAATTATTTAAGAAATTGAGAAAGAAAAACTTAATACCTATTGACCTATTCGAACGAAGTTTGCTCTAAATCGAGCAATTTCTCACACCTCGTGATAATGTGACAGTTTTGGATCTTTTAAACCTAGGGGATTCGGTCATTGGAATACTGATTAAATTAGTTAGCAACGTATTTTATCTACAGGCGAATATCAAATGGATTAAAAGTTTTGAAGATATGTTCTATCTATAATCCTGGCAAACAACACAAATGCCCAATTATAGGCCAATTTCTTTAATAAGCGTATGATCAAACATAATTGAGACTGTTTCATTTATTGGTACGTTTATTTTAAAAATAGTAGAACACTTTACTTTTCATCTTGTTGCAGACGATACCGTGTTAGTATTATAGTATATAGTGGTGACACTTGGCAAAAAGTAAAAGATAAAGTGATAGCAGGATTAGGTACTGTTACAGTATGGTCAGGAAGTTTTAGATTGTCTCTTAATTTAGCAAAGACAAAATACATTGCATTCTCCCTAACAAATGCCGGCAGGCCTGACTTCCAGGATATCAAAGTCAATGATCAACAAGTTAATGAAGTTTTTCAAATTAAATACCTTGGCGTTATAGTGGACAGATTCTTAAAATGGCATCCACACATTTACCACCTTTCTAACAGGATACGCTGCCTAATTCGCAAGTTCTATATTCTTAGAGAAATTTTCAGTTTAAATACTCTTATATTGATTTACAAAAGCCTTGTTGAATCTTTGATTAGATACGGAATCTTGGTCTGGGGGGACTGCATGATACGGCACTTTACAAGTTAAACATTATTCAAAAATATATATTGAAAATAATGTATAGAAGAAACAGATTATATCCTACCGAATTATTATTTACAAAGGATACTTGTAATGTGCGAGCCTTATACACTGTTACAGTGGTTGGTTTTATACATAGAAACAAACCTTATATTAATGTTGTAAATCACAGTTACCACACTCGTGCTAGAATGAATAATGACATAAAGTAAATCAGAATAACATCAACCTAAGGAGTGTGGCTTATCGAGGGCCCAAAATATATAACTTAATTCCGATAAAATTAAAAACCACAACAAATATATACAAATTCAAACATGAATGTAGGAACTTCATACAACTTGAATACAAAAAATTTGAAAATATATTTAAATAGAATTATTCATTCTCACCACAATAACAAAAAAAACTACTCTCCTTTCTGCAGTGCACTAGCTTTAATAATAACAGGATAAGTAAAAAATAAAACTACATTTATTGGTACATGCAAGTAAACCTGTTACTTAGGTACCTTCTTTTTACATTCGATGTGATTGTCATTACTTATTTAAGGTATAGAATAATATAGTGCAATTCAACTTGTATATTATAATAAGTATTGAATGAATAAATAAACAAATAAAGTGTTAAATAAATTTAATACATAAAATACCGAGTAATGCTAGGAAATCTGTATATTGTACGCTTTAGAGAAAATGTAATACTTAATGGATATCTAGATATAATTTTAAAAAATCATGGTCCTATCATGCCGAGACTTTTAGGAACTGTCAGAGACTAACAATACGGTATTAAAGGTGTTGGTATGGCTTGTCTATGGTAAAGATTAGCTAAATTAAAATGCACTTATTAGTACAAGTTTATTAAAAAAATATCCTTTACTTAATATTAATTGTAAATATAGTCGATATACAGGGTTAAAAAAAAGGATGCAAAAGAAGAATTGAACAATTCATCTGGAATCCTATTACCATCCATAGGAGATGGCCTTCCATAATTATACCTATGAGAATTCACAGCTAAGAGAGACTTGATCTCTAGTATTTCTCCAAGAAACACGGAAATCAATCAAATGTAACAGACTGACATTCAATAATTCCGTTCACTAACTTAAATAGGAAATGTATTGCGTCCCGCCAACCAATCCAAGCCCAATCTGTGCTGCGAATCATCATAGGAATCGACAGGGATCTTAATTTAAAAAATATGGAACTCTTTAACAACAGCAGAAGCACAAATTTAACTAATAACAGTGTGGAGTACATCTATGTTTATAATATGAGGACCAACATAGCCTTACAGAGTCCAATATGGGAAGATTCAAAGACCTTTAATAAATCCAGTAAAAATGAAAATTCCTGCAAAAAAATGCTTGAAAATATTAAATTAGGTTCTCTGCTTCGGGCTTAGGAGCTTATAGTTGATACCAATTCCAGTACTATTTAGAAGAGCGCCTATCCGCCTACATTAGGAATATTTTTGTTTTTTATTTTCTTATTTTAATTAATAAGTATCTGTATCTAATGTAAAATAAAAATTATTAGAAAATAAACTTAATGTTATTGTAAAACCATTTTTGTAACACTATTTAGAGTTTATGAAATAAAGTATTTTGTTTAAAAAAAAATATACAAACAGTATAATGTAATAAAATAGACAGGATGTTTTTAGGAAATAATGTAAAATACTATTTACATACTTTTCTCCAGTGTTTATTAATATGATTTTATATTAATGTGACATGTTTCGCTACATTGTAGCTTTATCAAACAAATGTAAATCAATAGAGGCTTGTGGACCTTTTTATATGCAAAATCTTAACACTATCTTACATTAATAGGTTTTCCTAAATATATACAGTATACAGATTACGGTCTTAATTGAAGGGGTCAGTGCAAAAAGTAGTTAAGTCCACATTTTTGGAAAAGTGAGTTAAGTGCCGCCATCTACATAAATTTACCCATACTACACTTTGGTGAGGTCAGATTTGTGGCAAGGAGCGTCCTACTGCGTGAAAATCCTTATTTATGAATCTCAAGTGTCAAAAAGTTGCTAAGTCCATGGACTTAACCACTTTTTGATGCTGGCATGCCCATTGCCGAGGTATCCTAACCGAATCGAGTAGTTATAGTGAAGAAGTAACGTCGGGAAGCGAGTATAATCCTAACGATGATAATAGGCGCAATAATTTTTCTGCCATGGCTAGTTCAGAATCTAACAGCGAAAGTGAAGGCGATGTTAATGCATTAGAACCAAACTATATGGCCAATAATCCAGTTCCTGTTCAGGAAGATGCGAGAATGTACCTTCCGTATTATAAGGTAAAAAGCGGCTTCGACACCTAGAAAAGTGGAATAGAAGTTTAAAACGAAAAAACTTTTTAACGAAAAATATAAACGTCGTGAAATTGGCAACTGTAGATGCAAGTGCTACTAAACTAAGTGATTTGGTGTAAAGAAACATTTTTGAACGATACTGTATCTTCTCATACAGAACAAACAATTTATTTGCAAGGTTGCGTTAAGAGAGACAGAAAATCCCGATCTCGTCAGCGTAACAAGAAGAGGCCACGAAGTCGTACAGTTTTTTGCTATGAAGTTAGTTGTGAGAGCGCAAAAGTTGCTTTATGCCAAAAGGCCTTTTTGGCTATTCACGGGATTTTCAAATCTAGATTGGAGAAAAAAGTGAGAACGGCAGCTCAACCAACAGACAACAGAGGTCGTCATGTCACCAGACCAAACAGAACCCCAACAGAATCTCTACAGAAAGTCAAGACAATTTTTTGCCGAATTACCAGCTCGAGAATCGCATTACACAAGATCCGATAGCCGTAATAGAAAATATCTTGACCCCAATCTATCCATTACTAAAGTATATGAAAATTTTAGCGCACAACACCCTAACAACAAGGTGTCATACGGAATTTTCGCTAAGGTGTTTAATGGGGAATTTAACATATCCTTTGGATATCCCCGAAAGGATATATGCAACACTTGTACGAAATTCTTAGTTAATATAACACAGGCCGAAATGGAAACTAACGAAGAAGCTTTACAGACCCTAAAACCAGAGAAGGAAATTCATCTTCGAAAAGCAGAGGTGTTTAAAACAAAATTAGCCGATGTTCAGAAATCAGCGGATCCTTCCGAAATGGTAATATGTTTTGACTATGAAAAAAACCTGCCTTTGCCCGTGACTAACACACAAGACGAATACTACATCAGTCAGTTATGGCTACACGTTTTTGGCATTCACAACCTAAAAACTCATAAAGCAACAATTTATGTTTACACGGAGAATTTTGCTCAAAAAGGACCGAATGAGGTTATAACATGTTTATCGGATTATATTAAAAATCACAAAGATCCGCTACAGAGAAAGCTAAAAATATTTTGTGACAATGCATTTAGCCAAAATAAAAATCGATTTCTTTTCGCTTACCTAGATCAGTTATGCAAGAACAACATTTTTAACGATATCGAAATATGGTATCCAGTCCCAGGGCACTTTATGATGCCAGTCGATAGAGACTTTGGTGCAATCGAGAAAAAAAGACTAAAACTAGAAGTGGTTGATAATCCTGAGACTTATATTGAACTTATCAAGAACTGCAGAAAGAAAAATCCCTTTGATGTCTTATTTGTTCAACACAGTCTTCGATCAAACGGAGAACTAGCTTCAGGCGATAGAATTACTAAAAATTTTAAATTTTAAATGGGTTATGCCATACATTAAGGTTTCCGTACAAGGTATTTCCAAAACTCGATTCGTCAGGTTTGAAATCGGAAAACATATTCAAACTGGAGAGTCAATGACAGGAAATTGCACAAATACGAGTCTCTATAAAGTGGGTATGAACAGAAAAATTTCCGGTACTCCTAAACTGGCATACGGCGACAGTTATTTAAAAATAAAACCTAAAAAATTTACAGTCCTTTACAAAGATGCAACCGGGGAGGACATTGAAAATGCCGAAGCAGAGTGCAACGCTTGTGACTATTGTGAGATTTGTGATCTGCGAAAACTCATAGATTTGAATGTTATATTTAGGTAGCTGATATAAGGTTTATTGATTCATAATATAAAAAAATAGTAAAATAAAGGTTATAAATTCTAACGCGCCTCTAAGGTATGGTTTGGCTAGAGCAGTCAGCGGCCGCGGCTGGCGTTCGCGATTGGTAGCTCGGTACTGGTTTAATGCGATTTGTATGTACACGGTTTCACTGCCGCAGCTCAGCGACACAGCGTTCGCCGTCAAATGCAGTGGCTGCGTTCGGACTGCTAGAGAGACCAGTCCAGCCGTGATCGCTCAGCAGAATGCCACCGTTTTCGGCAATTGCTGACGAGTGTTTGATAGAGGAGGTGCAAAAGTACCCCCCTTTATACAACTATAAGAACGAAAATTACAAAAATGTTGTAATGAAAGAAAATGCATGAAAAAAAGTGGCAGCAAGTGTAGGGAAGAACGGTAAAGTGTACAAAACCATTCTGTTTATTTTTCAGCATTACATTACAAAGCTTATAATTAGGGTAGACTGGGGCAACTGCGAAGCCCTTTTTAATAGTTCAAGTTTATTTCCTTCCTACTTCAAATATACAATATTTATAAAAGTGTCTTTGTAAAAAAGTAATAGTTTAATATGTTTACTTTTCATACTGCATAGGGCACTCATGAATTATTTTTGAGATCTTGAGATTTGAATGATTTTTTTTGTACCGAAATTTTACACCTAGGTACCCCAAAAAGGGAAAGTGTAAAATCGGAATACAATTTCCTTGCATGTTCGCAGAAGTGGTAATGGGGAAGTGTAAATGGTTAGCCAAGCAAATCATAAAAACGAAAAATTAAAAGGTACCTACCTCTGAAAAATAATAAGTAATCCAAAATAACCCTCAAAAAATTCCTAATAACAAGAATAATATTTTTATAAACGTATTTATCCGTTCAAAACCCAATGTTTGGCTTTAATCTCTAAAACAGTAGGAGTTATTCCCAAGGAGAAACTAAAACAGAAAAGAAAATTTAAGTGTAAAAATTCGAATAATTTTATGGAACTTGTTAAATATTGTATCCCGCAAATTTCACATTAAAATGAAAACCTCCTCGGCGTGTTACTACCGGTTCAGGAAAACGAGTCACTATATCGTCTAGCTATACTACATCGACATCATCGGTGAGTGGCCATAAAAAAATTGTATTTTAGTTTTCTAGTAAACTTGATTTCAAAGCCGTTGTCAACAGTATTTACTTGGCCAATAAAATGTTTCTTTGCTTTTGGTAATGTATATTTAACCAGTACCCAGTCTTCAATGGAAATAGTGTCTTTGTTTATTTCAGGAATCTGATCTTCGCAATCCGATTCTAAAGTGAAACTTTGATCCGATTCCATAAAAGGTACACTTTCATAATCTGATTCACTGGAGCTGGATTCAAATTGATACCGACTTGGCCGACTTTGTTTACTCTTTCGGTCAATTTTCATAGCTGGTTTAGATATAGTAGATGAACTTGTAGAGATTTTTGACTGACTACTTGCGATAGTACCTGCAATGGTTTGGCCACCTTGAATTAAGCGCTTTCGTTTCCTTGGATTAGAAGAAGGACTCTGTCGGAGCGATCAAGTAGTAGATCATCAAAACTTGCCTTCTTTTCTTGCCGATTTTCGGTTGTAGCTGGTACTACAGGTTCAGTTATAGGCTCCTGATGATTATTTAGTATATTTCTTCATTTTGATCAGAGCTGACAATTACTTTGAGATTGGTGGCACTAGATGCTGAAGGAGCTGTAAGTAATTCTGCATTAGATACTAGTTTCTTTTAAATGAAGCGCCAGATGTAGAAGGCTATACTGTTTTTAACATTGACTGTTCGGAAGTAGCGGTTTTTTCTGTTACATTCGGTGCTACAGAATCATGTTCATTCCTTTCAATATCAATGCGTTCTGGCCTCGGTTGTAAATCTGTTACAGATCTTTGATTTTTTAAGTGTTCCTGCCATCTTTTTAGGGCATCGATGTCATACTTTTCTTTAGGAATAACATGTCTATTAAATGGAACAATACCACCCTTTCTGAATCCTGTTTTTATGATTCCGGAATCTACTTCAGCCCAGGTTTTCACTAGCAATGTGGCGAAGTCCCTTTTTGATAGTCATTGTCCCTGATGACGTCTTTGCCATGTTATTACTTCCCTCTCCCATATTGCCTTAAAGGATCTAAACATACTCAAATCGAGAGGTTGAAGTAAATGACTTGTATGGGCTGCAGTTTAGGTATATGAATATTTTCTTCTCTTGCGGCTTGAATTAATAAGCAACCCACATGCGAGACATGCCCATCATATATAACAATAATTGGTGCCTGATCACGAACCAAAGGAATAAAAGTCTTTAGAAAGTAATTTCTAAATATTTCGGAGGTCATCCATCCATTGGCGCTGGCTGCATTTACGGTGTCTTTGAAGAAGTCTTCATTTCTTTCTGAAATCCAGCAATATTATTGCCTTTAAATATTATCAATGTTATTGCATTTAAATATTATCAATGGTGGCAATTTTCAACCACTAGCACTTGCTCCAGCCAGGACGGTTATATTTTCTCTGCCCGATCCAGCAATAATGCTTGAAGAGGGGTTGCCTTTCGCGCCAGCAATTTTAAGACGAGAATGATCTGTACACAGTGAAGTCTCATCTAAATTGTAAATACATTCAGGACGATCCTGAAGACCCAACTCCAATATAGCCTTTTCCAATAAAACAAAATATTGGTCTATTATGAATGGGTCCGTAGATTTCTTTCTGCAGTACTCTAAGCTTTGTGGTTTCTTGATACTCAAAGAGTGACGTTGTTTAAACTTTATTAGCCAGTCTGTGCCTGGCATATTGTTCTTAAAAGGATTGGGAATATTATTTAAAGTTAAAAAGTCCCGAACTTTTTCTTGAAGCTCTCTCGAAGTTAATCAATATCCCCACTTCTCCATTGTTTTTATATTTTCGGCCAGTTGACACTTATCTTGCCAAGAAAGTATTGGAGGTCGGCCCAGTGTCTTGCTTTTTTCGCCACGGCGGCCGTTATTCTACAGTAGATTGTAATGTATGAGATTCTGAATTCGGTACTAGCCATCGACATGGTTAATTCACCTTGATTGACGGCATTTACTGCAGCATTTAATTGCTCCTCCCCATAGGCAGCCCTATCGGACTTTCTTTTATAATTTCGTACCATGACGTCAACTCTCTGTACAGAATAAAAGCTTTAAGTGTCAGTGCCAATGAACTTTAGCATTCCCAGGAAAATGGGGCAAGTGTAAATTAACCTTTACACTTTCCCCATTACAACTTTCACACATGCCCCACATTATGTTTTTTATGGGGGAAGTGCAAACCTGTTCGTGAGTAAAAACCGCTTTTAGATTTGGTCGGTATATAGGATTTTAAAGCTACAACAATTGACTAAACATAAGAAAATGCAATAAAACTAAAAGTAAATTATAAGTTTTTACTTTTGACCAATTTTTTATGGAGATATCACACACTATTCAACGGACCGATTCGGAGGTTATGTTACAAATGACTACTCAGAAAGAAAAAAACACCTGGTAACTCGCCGGGAGTAGATAATTGAATAGCGCTAACGTATAGTTAGTTGCCTCGAACCACACAGACAAGTAAACTTTCAATATTGCCTGATTGGCGCTCTGATTTTCCACTTACCCCATTTTTACGCTTGCCCCCGTCTACCCTATACCATATTCAAATCCAAGATTATGCATACGAAGGAAATATTGATCAGTACTTAATGACAACCGTAACTCTATTTCGATTGGTCAAGCGGCAATAAAACTAAAAGGCCCTGGGCGACATGGTTGAATTTAGTTTACCCGTGATTTTCGCATTATTGCATTGTATCGTTTGGTGTTATTGTTTGCTATCAATATTTTAATATAAATATTTGTGTTTTTGACCGTTGTATTTGATTGTGTACAGGGTGTTTCAGAAGTGCTAACCTGAATATGTGTCCGGAGTTGCCCCGTTTTGATGTACAGAGTGTTAAAGTTTTTTTAAAAAAATCGTTTTTTTTTTTATTTCTGTAAATATCCTTTTCCCGATTTTATTGCAATTTGGTACCGTCATTCATAATGATAAGAGGCTGAATTAGCCCAAACTAGATTAAATTTTTAAAGTCCAGTGGCGTCCCGGGAAACACTTCAACGAATATTATTGACAAAAAAATGCACGCCACTGACTTTTTTCTAATTTTGATATTTTGATATACCAACTAATGATACAATTTTAAAATGTTTTTATTCTTTGACGTCTTAATCAAATTGATTTGTTTACTTGGTATGCTGCAGCTTTGATTTAAATATGGTATAGTATAAATTCAAGTGTTAATATGACGCTTGTCGAAATGGAGGAATTTGTGCTAACATCTCCTCTTCGTCTTCTTCCTCCAACAACAGCATGCAACTAATGTTATCGGCGTTCATTATAAATCATAGATAAGCGCTTCCACTACGAAATACGAATATGATCTGAAACGCGCTGCTCCAGCCGCGCCAGCCAAACCACCTTGTGGCTACGCTCGATCGCGAACGCCAGCCGCACCCGCTGACTGCTCCAGCGAAACCATACGTTTACTCTCGACTTGTTCTGATCCCGATCATTTTAATTCGGTGTGACGTCAGGGACAAATGCAGCACAAGAATTTTGTTGAATTCCGTACCCATACTAACGTGCCCGTGCGATAATATAAACATTTTCAATGTTAAAATGCACGCCACTGACTTTTTTCTAATTTTGATATTTTTTTCGGATATACCAACTAATGATACAATTTTAAAATGCTTTGATACTTTGACGTCTTAATCAAATTGATTTGTTTACTTGGTATGCTGCAGCTTTGATTTAAATATGGTACCTATAGTATAAATTCAAGTGTTAATATGACGTTTGTCGAAATGGAGGAATTTGGGCTAACATCTCCTTTTCGTCTTCTTCCTTCAACAACAGCATGCAACTAATGTTATCGGCGTTCATTATAAGTCATACATAAGCGCTTTCACTACGAAATACAAATATGATCTGAAGCGCGCTCCAGCCGCGCCAGCCTGCACCCGCTGACTGCTCCAGCGAAACCATACGATTACTCACGACTTGGTCTGATCCCGATCATTTATCTCGGTGTGACGTCAGGGACAAATGCAACACAAGAATTTCGAATTCCGTACCCATACTACGTGCCCGTGCGATAATATAAACATTTTCAATGTTAAAATTTGAGTCTGTTTCCAAACTTCTTAAACTGACTATTTCGGGAGATTTTAAATTCTACAAGAGGACCCTTATTAACGTTGTAAATATGGCTACGCCTAGCCGTAATGACACTGCGAATAATGAAGATATCGAAAGTGATACCGATATTTATGAGTAAAAACATTACTATTTTTTTAATGTTATTTTAAACAAAATAAAAGTTTTGATTTTACTATTCTAAACCTTAACACTTTTTTTATATTTTTTCCCCCAAAAAGTAGCTAAGTCCAAATTTTATTTATTTTTTTTTGCCCAACCTAATTAGTTTTTCATAACATAGCATGTGTCATTATACTCACTAAACGTATAGTTCATATGGAAAAAAATTAGACATAGTGATCAATAAAAGTATAGATGTGGGAACCTTTTAAAACCTTTAAAGAGCCATAACTTAATAACTCAAAAATGTGACTTAACTACTTTTTGCACTGACCCCTTCAATTTGAGATATGTTATTATAAGAAATAATGATGAGGTTTATGGTGGGTATTAATATTTAAAACATATTTAATAAGGATGAGTTATTAAGGTCTATCTGATCATTAAGTAAATGTTGGGATTTTTTAAGTTTGTTTATTTCTAAAGACTCAAGCAAACTTAATTTTAAAACTTTATTTTCTGTATGTAATACTTTAAAATTTTCATTAAATTGGTGTTTATATTCTATTAAATGGTTGGCATAATTTGAATCGGTTTTTCCCTTAAGAAAGCTGCACTGGTGTTCTTTTAAGGCTTACACACACCGACGTGGCCACGGCCACGGTAGCGGTGGCGATCATATTAGCGGTCGGGCGTATTCACACCAAAGCGGTGAGTGTAGCTGTAAGGTAGTTGCCGTTTACAGATTTTATGTATACGAAAATGTATGGTAAAAGGCCTCCACACACCGACGCGGCCACGGCCACGGTAGCGGTGGCGGCCGCGGTGGCGGCCAATCTAAACACATGGAAATAAATGAATGAAATCATACCAGCGCGGGCAGGTCTAGATCAAGCGGCCTAGGGCAGCGTTCTGATATGCGGTGACGGTCAAATACAACGTGTCAACTTTGACTGCGGGAAGTGACAGTAGTAATGGCAAATAATATACTAGAATTATTAATAGAAAATGTTAAATTATCTCCTTCCACATCGTCTATCATAATATCAAATAATAGAAATAAAAATGAAACCTGGACGTTTAAAAATATATTTTTGTATACATAAAATCTGTAAACGGAAACTATCTTACCGCTCCACTCACCGCTTTGGTGTGAATACGCCCGACCGCTAATATGATCGCCACCGCGGCCGCCACCGCTACCGTGGCCGTGGCCGCGTCGGTGTGTGGAAGCCTTAAACGTTCAGGTCTCATTTTTATTTCTATTATTTGTTATTATGATAGACGATGTGGAAGAAGAGACTTTGTTACTATTAGCTCTTTGTCCCACACTTTGTTTTTAGCCCTTATATTTTTATAATTTAGATGGCTTAAATCAAAAACTATGCTATATAATATAACATTTTCTATTAATTAATTCTATTATATTATTTCCCATTACTACTGTCACTTCCCGTCAGTCAAGGTTGTCACGTTGTATTTGACCGTCACCGCATATCAGAACGCTGCCCTAGGCCGCTTGATCTAGACCTGCCCGCGCTGGTATGATTTCATTCATTTATTTCTATGTGTTTAGATTGGCCGCCACCGCGACCGCCACCGCTACCGCCACCGCCACCGCCACCGCTACCGTGGCCGTGGCCGCGTCGGTGTGTGGAAGCCTTTATTATTTTACCAAAATTTCTACCTGTTTGTCCAATGTAAGAATTAGCGCAATATTTGCAAATGAGTTTGTAGACTCCTGATTTTTTATTTGTTTCCGATTTTGTTTTATTATTTTTTTATTAATTTACCCAAAGAATTGTTTGTTTTGTACGCTACATTGAAATCTAAGTTATTTAAAAAAGTACCTATTTTATCACTAGCCTTTTTATTTTTAATAATTTTTATTATTTGTCTTTAATAATTGGATAAACCATTCCAGTTGCTTTTTTATATATTTTCTTGCGTAAAATTTGATCTATTATATTATTAGACTTGTAGCCATTGTTTATTGCTATTTGTTTGATGATATTTAATTCAATTTCAAAATTTTTTTGATTTAATGGTAGTGTTATTAATCTATGTAACATACTGTGGAATGCTGCTAGTTTATGTTGTAAGGGATGGCATGAACTTTTATGTATCGTGGTATCAGTGTGTGATGGTTTAAGAAAAACTGAAAAAATGTGTTTATTGTTTTCTTTTTTTATAGTTAAATCAAGTAAATTAATACTATTATTGATTTCTTTCTCAATAGTGAATTTAATGTTATTATGTAAACTGTTTATGTGGTCTAGAAATTGTTTTAGTTGTCTGTCAGTTCCTGTAAAACAAGCTAGGATATCATCCACATATATATACCAATAAATAAGTTGACTAAAAACTGGATGATTTGAAATTTGATTTTCTAACGAATTGATAAAGATTTAAGCTAATAAGGGGCTAAGGGGTTGCCTATGATTAAACCTTTGCTACTTAATAACGTAAATATTGTTATATTGAATTCAAAATAATTTTGTTCCAAGCATATAGTAAGTAAGTTAATAATTTCATTTTTTATCACTATATTTACATGTTTTACAGAAAGGAGTTTTTCAACTAATATTATGGTGTCTTTAATAGATATGCTAGAAATAAATTAGCAACATCTAACGAAATTAATTAATTTAGCATCACTAACAAAACTAAATGTATGTGGAACATATGTAATGAAATAACTGGTAATACTGATAAAGCATGTAAAACTGGTATTAAGGGCAACCCTGAAAAAATACCCGATCAATATAATATTAATAACTATCTATTATCCATAGTTCCTGACTTATTGAAAGAACTAGAAACTCGACCAATAACTTGCAATATACAAGAAAATAATCAGTCAATGTATTTAAAACCAATATCAACAAATGAACTATGTGAATCTGCCAGTAAAATAAGAAATAAGCACAGCTCTGGCGTAGATGAAATTCCTACTAGTATTATAAAGTCTGCAATACCGACAATTAAAGAAATTCTTTGTCGCCTTATCAATAACTCTTTTAAACAAGGCATTTTTCCTGAGCAATTGAAAATATCATTAATAAAACCTATATTCAAGAAAGGAAATTCTGACCTCATGGAAAATTATAGACCCATAAGCCTTTTACCATCATTTTCTAAGTTCTTTAAACTTGCAATGTGTCGTCGCCTTTTAGATTTTATGACTAAGTATAACCTGCTTAATTGTACCGGGTGTCCCACTAAGAATGGCTGTCGGCCGTATCTCAGAAAGTGTTAGTCGTATGGCTTGCCGAAAAAAAATATATTAGGTAAAGTGGTCATGAGAAATTGCTGAAAATTATTTTCAAGTTTCTCAGACTGGCGCTAGAGGGCGCAACAGTAACGGTAAATATGAATCACGAAGTTTCCTCAAAAGTCGCCTAGTTAAGGTATCCCGAAAATAACATTTTTGTATATTTCAAAGATTTATTAATAAAATTCACCTATAGAACGTGTTCGTCACTTTTCAAATAAAGTGGTGGGGGAAGGTTGAACATTATTTGTAATAAATGCTGATAACTCCGGTATGGCTTAACATAATTTAGTAAACTTAGTTTTGTTAAGTTAAAAAGGGCTTTTCTCACTCTATATATCATCTTATGAACTACGGCAATATGTGTTTTACACTAGGCGCTAGGGGGCGCTGTCTTACAACTTCACAAACATTGCGCGTTTTTTCGATAATTGTAAATATAATAGTATATTCAATTTTACCTGATTACAAGGATGATTAAAAGTCTAAGAAGTCAGCGAAAACCGCAAGTTAATATCTATTTCCAATCCGGAGATATCAACAACAATAATCATAATTACGGAACATTATGATTTTATTTTCAAGTTGCCATTGTAAAGGTTTTTTTAAGAGTCAAATAGGCCTTGGAAAAACAAAATATGAATTGAAACTGTGCACGCGTGTCACCTTTCATTATTACGTCAATTTTTGTCGTGCCAACAGTGTTGTGTCGTATTTGATTTTCAAAATGCCTCTGTTACTTGAAGAAGCGGTTGACATCATTGCGGTGTATTCTGAATGTTTGGGAAATGCAATAATTGCTGAACGGGTTTACGCAGTACGATACCCTCAAAGGCGCCGATACGACAGTAGAATGTTTAATCGTTTAGCTAACCGTTTTCGTACTACTGGAAGTATTCGTCGCCTTGTATATCGCAGAAGCCGCCGAGGTCGAACCGAGGAAAACATTGTAAATGTTTTGGCATATTATGTGGAATTTAATCCACAAATAAAATAAATATTAGATTAATTGTTAGAGACTTGGGCGTTACTCGCTCTAATATGCATAGGATTTTATTAGAAGAAAGGTAAGTAATTATATCTATATGTTATAACTCTTAAATAGTTTAGAATAATGCCAATATTTCTCTTAATAGTTTTCAAGTCAATGTAATAAGTATTTTGTTTTTCTTTAGGCTACATCCCTACCATATTGTGCTCCACCAGGCTTTGACCCCGCAAGATTATGATAGAAGATTGGATCATTGCTATTGGTTGCTCAATATCATATTGGAAGATAGAAATCTCCTCTCCAGAATTTTGTGGACTGATGAAGCTACTTTCCATAGTAATGGAGGAGTAAACCGCCATAATATGCATTATTGGTCGCGGGATAATCCCCATTGGATGCGGGAGGTGCAGCATCAAGGAAGATGGAGTGTCAATGTCTGGTGCGGCATTTTGGATGGCAGAATAATTGGACCGTCTGTATTTAATGAGTCGCTTACTGGGCAAAGATATTTACATTTTTAAATTACGAACTCCCAATTCTTCTCGAAGATGTGCCCTTGGATATTCGCAGAACTATGGTTTTCCAACACGATGGATGTCCTGCACATTTTGCGGCAAACGTTCGTCAATTTCTTGACGACACATTTCCTGCAAGGTGGATAGGAAGAGGGAGTATAATTCCGTGGCCTGCCAGGTAATATTAGAGGATATATTGTGATACTGTTAATGAAAGTGGTAATTTCTATTTTAGATCACCTGACTTAACATGCCTAGATTTTTATCTATGGGGGAGATTGAAGGATCTTGTTTTCCTTACCAGACCCACCACAAGGAAAAACATGATAGAAAGGATAATGGACAGCAGCCGCCGTATCCCTATGGCAGAGGTGGAAACTGCAGTATTATCAACCAGGAAGAGATTGGAGTCGTGTATACAGAACGATGGGCGACAATTTGAACATTTAGGCAGACACTGAGAATTATTGTCGTAACGATATATTTGCTTGAAACATACGTACCTTTAAATTTTGTTTTTCCAAGGCCTATTTGACTCTTAAAAAAACCTTTACAATGGCAACTTGAAAATAAAATCATAATGTTCCGTGATTATGATTATTGTTGTTGATATCTCCGGATTGAAAATAGATATTAACTTGCGGTTTTCGCTTCTTAGACTTTTAATCATCCTTGTAATCAGGTAAAATTGAATATACTATTATATTTACAATTATGGAAAAAACGCGCAATGTTTGTGAAGTTGTAAGACAGCGCCCCCTAGCGCCTAATGTAAAACACATATTGCCGTAGTTCATAAGATGATATATAGAGTGAGAAAAGCCCTTTTTACCAAAACTAAGTTTACTAAATTATATTAAGCCAGACCGGAGTTATTAGCATTTATTACAAATAATGTTCAACCTTCCTCCACCACTTTATTTGAAAAGTGACGAACACGTTCTATAGGTGACTTTTATAAATCTTCGAAACATACAAAAATGTTATTTTCGGGATACCTTAACTAGGCGAGTTTTGAGGAAACTTCGTGATCCATATTTACCGTTACTGTTGTGCCCTCTAGCGCCAGTCTGACAAACTTAAAAATAATTTCCAGCAATTTCTCATGACCACTTTACCTAATGTATTTTTTTTCCGCAAGTCATACGACTAACACTTTATGAGATACGGCCGACAGCCATTCTTAGTGGGACACCCGGTATATAGTAGAGTTTACCAGCCCGAAAATTCCTTCTAGAAAAGATTCCCGTTTGCACTTTGTTGCTAAAATGTATGACCCATGCTATATCATTCTATATACCTTAAGGAGGCAAAATTGACTGGTCGTCCAAAAATCGTACTGTGCAAGTAGTGGCGGGAATCCGGCGGAATCAACGGCTCGAAATTGGAACGATAAACTCGAGTTTTTTTTTTCTCGGTCGATCAAATAGGATCCCCCCGTTATTCTAACATGATAACATTTATCTGTATATCCGGAAGGTTGGGGAGAGGGAGGGCGCCCTTTAAATCTCCCTGCAAACGGGTTTTCTCGGAAAACTCGGCCAGGTTTGATCGTACAAGAAAAAATATACGTAGCAAAATTGAAGAGCTTGACAGAACTCGTAAGCTCGTTTCAACCTGAACCCGATTTGTCAATTGGTTTGCGAAATATTGCGATTTGAATGTGCAAAAAAAAAAAATTCAATTAATTATTTCTCGGAAGGGAGTGGAGTTGGGGCCTCGATTTTTTATGAATAGATGGATAATATCGAGTACTTTGATGGGTCGCAGGGGGAGGGGGGGTGGGGCAATTAGGAGGGGAGTTATGGACAGAAAACGAGGATTATTCAAACGCTTGTTGCGCGTGTTCTAATTGAGATAGCGCAAGCAGCCAGGGTTCTACTTACGCGTTTTTTTATTACCTAAAAGACTGCATTGGCAAAAAAAGTTCTTTTTTGCAAATGCGCGCTTGACGCGCAAAATAAAAAATGTCAATTTTTTCACTTGCGTTTTTAGGCATGAAGAAGGGGGGTGGGGGAAAATTTTTTTTTGCCACGGGACGGCATTTTTTTTTGGCTTTAATTTGAGCCCTGCAAGAACTTGATTCGACAATTATGAAGGGAGCTAAGGGCCGGCAAAGTCTTTGCTGCATAGCGGGAGAACGGAGAGGGGTAGGGGGTTCTAGCCAGACTCAAAGGAAAGGGCAGGAAATTTTCTATTTGTTTAGTTATTTTGCAATTTTCCCGAGTCCATATCTTGCCCGCCCGCGCGAGTTACAAGTTGAGAAACGTAACGCAAGCAGACGAGAAAGACCTCCAAACCGCCGGGGGCGGAGCTTATCATCTCCGCTTCTCTATACTCCGGGCACACTCACGACCGGCCGCGAGCGCGCGCTCGGATATTATTTTCGAATGGCTGATCTCTCGTATCTCGCTCAATTATAAAGCGATTTTGAAAGATCTTGATTGCTTTCGATCGTTGAACGATCGGGAACTGAAAGAGGCATCGGGTTCCGATTTTCTTCATCGAAATTTTTTATATTCGGGTCATCGATGGCCTGGTTTTTCTTCCTCAGTCGCGCTCTTGTACCTCGGCAGCCTCCCATTGTTTTCCCGGGATAACGCGCCAGCCGACGCGGGTCCACAGAAACAATGGGCAGGTAAACAATAATGATAAATGCTATACAAGAGGCAAGAGGCTGCATTCCGATCTCTTCATTATGGTCAAGCGACCTTGCAGCGCACGTGCTGCTATAGAAATGGCCAAGGGAAGGGAAGAAAGTTTCGGGAAGCAAATATGATACAACGTTTATTTATTTCATCTTCGAAAATATATTATATTAAAATTGATATTATATTTTACTAACATTTGACCTTACAAACTACCCTTAAAGTTAGATTACAAAAATGTGTACAGTTTACCGATAGGCAAAGTAGATCCGTAGTACTGGAATTCTTTGAACCTCCGTAAAATAATGCTGATTCAATTATTACGAGCTCACGAGATCAATGGATAGCACTGTTCTTTTCTGCCCGAAATCCCCTCAATCGATTTTGGATGTATCTCCAGAAAGCAAAGATAATGTTATTGCGTGTCGGGAACGGAAGGACAGACGATTGTCCCACGTGATTAATTTATTAATCCATTGATCAATAGTAGGCAAATTGGAGCGGCTTGAGAATATTGTACTAATATAAGGAAACATTCGTTAAAAAAAAACTAAATGAGTAATTGGTATATTATCATTAGCGAGCACTTACTGTTAGTCTCCAGAGAAATGCCTGTTAGGCCTTGCACGTGTCCACAGTCAAAATGAAATAATTAACCCCCACGCCTGCACGTTTTGAATACTTCTCCAAACTTGAGAAATCTACGACTGCATTAAAGACTTTTCTTCCCTGATATGAGATCAAGAGGCGTTGGATTCCAATGCGCTTCAAGGTCGCTCGACCATAGGGATCGGAATGCAGCCTTTTGTATAGCGCTTATCGTCATTGTTTACCTGCCATTATTTCTGTGGACCCGCGTCGGCTGACGCGTCATCCCGGGAAAACGGTGATCAGCCATTCGAAAATAATTTCCGAGCGCGCGCTCGCAGCCGGTCGTGAGTGTTACGTTTCTCAACTTGTCGCTCGCGCGGGCTGACAAGATATGGACTCGGGAAAATTGCAAAATAAATAAGCAAATAGAAAATTTCCTACCCTTTCTTTTGAATCCAGCTAGAACCCCCTAACCCTCTCCGTTCTCCCGCTATTGTCGCCGATACGGCCCTGTGGATGTCTTTGTTTCGGCGGTCTGTGGAAAGATACGCTACCTTCAGAGCCCGAGTCAGAGTCGAGGTCTTTTTGACCGAGTAGCGTTCTCCTAAGTAAAGCCGGATTCCAGAGAGGGTCGACTCCTACTTCTCGCATTGGGGCCAACTCGGCTGGGCGAGTTGGCCTAACGTTGCCCAATATGTCCCTATTGGAGTGCGTTTCTATCCCTGGGAGTGATTCTCGGTCCCACCGAGGATTGGTTTGGGAAGCAAGTAAAGCGTCCTGGTCGGCATTTTTGGTTATATTTAAATAAGTTTGGATTGATTCTACCATTGTTGAAAAATCCTGGGCTTCAGGATTCTCAGGGCTTACTTGGGACTCTATACTACCCGAGCATTCAATGGTTTTTTCGGTCATTTTGATAATTTAGGGATGCCAGATTTTTTTATTGGTTTTAAAAAAAATCAAAAACTAAATTTATAAGAAAAATCAATCATAAAAATATTAATTAATTTTTTCTTTGTTAAGGGTGGTCCCACCTCCTTTAACCCCGATGGCGGAAATGCCACCGGTCCACCAAAATTAAGATACAAATATTTGAAGAGAAATCAAAAATTTAATCAAAAGGGGTCAACCAATAACCTCATGGTGGTTAATGGTAAGAGAGAAGGTAACGTATTACCAATTATTAAATACTTTTTCTCTATTTTCTTTTTAACTAATTTATGGGGGGGGGCAAGGGGAGGACTTTTAATTAATGTTAATTTGTAATATGTAATTCCACGGAGGGCAAAAGAGAATAAAGTGTTTTGGTTTATTTCAATATTTTTTCAAAACCTTTTACATTACAATAATGACAATCGACAAACTTAATATTAACCCAACATTTATAACATATAACATCCAATCTCGATAAACTTTACCTCAAGAATAAAATGATTTAAAACTAAAACTTCAATTATAAAAACTAAAAGGTTTATCGAAATTAGTTTCAGTAAACTATTATTATAAACAATTAACAACAAATAAATAATAATCAAGCTTATTTTCACTTGGGGGGCTGCGCCCCACTTAATAAATTCGCAATGGCTCTTTTTGGCAGACGGCCAAGTCTGGGGGACTGCGTCTCTCTTATTTTTATAAAGAAATCTAGGGGTTGTTACCTCGTAAACTAGCCTGCAGTGCCAGGACTAGTCCGGTAACAGCCAACGAACTATTCAACTCTGGAATTCCTTACTTGCCTGTATGCGAAGCGACGACGTGAAAACCAGAGCTGAAACATTTAAATTTCGCGCCCGAAAATATTTTCCCCCCTACTTCCGATTCCCCAATACCTCGCGTAACACGACCCAGGTCCGCATGGGTATGAGCATACTAATCCACAGAAGTATCCAAAAAATAAATCACTGATAATCCAAATCAAGGGAATAACACTTGATTGACATACAGGAATCCACCAACTAATCAAGGGAATAACATTTGAATAGTATTCCAATCAAATCACTGTAAATCCCGGAAAGATAACTATATCAAAAAGGACGGGAATCACCTCCTCGATAGACGCGAAAACTTTATTGCCCCCCTATTGAAAGGTACGGCACAACACTTGATGACAAGTGGAAAATTTTAAAAAAAAAAATTTTAAGTTTAACTTCAAAAATTAAACTGACGTGAAGTACTTTAGCAAGCAAAATTCAGGTCCCGAATGAACCAAAAACGCCGCGTTTTATATTCTTATCCATTTAATTACAACGCAATAAACGGTTTCAGCCAATGACAACCCAGCGAAAAACTACAACTCGATATTTTCTATAATCAATAATTTTTTTTTTGAAAAAATATCGCATTTCGATGGGTTACATTATATTAAAGTAAAATATCAACTTTTATTTGTTTAGTGATACAAATTTTAGCAACAATTGTCAAAAATATGTATGAAACAGGGAGGAGCCTCCTGACTTACTCAGGGCTAATTACGCATTAATTTTACCAGCCGAAAATGTTTTGGGGTATATCAAAAAACGCGACCAATCAATGAACAAAACATCGCTAAATGACCAAAAGGCGGGGCTTGTTAAGGGAGTTGAATGGCTTATAAATAGAAACGCGAAATCGTTGTACCCATTCTTCACTTGACTGTCATAAAAGCCGCTCACGAAAACCAAATTTAAAAACATCCCAGAGACCAAAAAATACAAATCCCATTTGTCCGCCTGAAGTCATTTAACGACTTTTCTCGTAAAACTAAACACAAATGACCCACAATACAGAAGGCAAATACACTTCATACCGTGAATTAACATTTTACACTTCAAAACTTTTATCGAAAACAACTTTTTGCCAAAATTACTTTTTGTTTCTGACAAATAATTTTTTCATTATTTGTGCCTTAAAAAAAAAAATAATAATAATACTAACAAATTATTATTCCTAAAAAATTGAAAACTAAATTAAACTTAAAAACTACTACAGGGGTTATGCACTAGATAAAATAGCATTAAATGACTAGTTATACGACACCCCCCCCACAAGACGGAAAAATAACTTAAAGTACTTAATTTTAAGTTTATTTCTACGAACCCTCAAAAACAATTAAGAACCCCCTCCCAAAATTCTTCCTTTAACTTAAAGAAATCACCCCACCTATTACAATAAGCTCCGGGTAGTACTGAGTCTTTGTTTAGCCTGGAGTTATAGAAGTACTTCGTACTTGCTTTTGAGATTAGATCGTCCTTTTCTTTTTTTAGGGCTGCAGGAACTGTAAGATTTGTCTTCTGGGTTTCTGGTTGAATACAATCGCGTAGATTTGTCTTCATGGGGATATGATCGCGTAGATACATATCGTCGATTACAACCTCAATTTTGTCTACAATGTTTTTTCGTTGTTTTCTCAAACATTCATGCCCCAACGTTTCGATCTTCTCTACATTTTGAATTTCCTGGGTGAGCAATTCCTCTAGGATTAATAAATCTTGAAAGTGTTGAATATTGGAAACTTTGGTTTTTAAAACATTGACGTTTCGTTCAACATCTTTTAGGAGTCGTTGCTGGTGCAAGAATTCGGTGGGCAATTTGTTCCCCAGTATTTCGGAACTCGAACATTGATCAATTTGCATTGCATGTAATTGAGGCGTCGTCTCGTCCATTTGTTTATTTTCTTGAGGTTGTTCAGGTTCTTCCTCAGAGTCTTCGACATTTTGGGGGGGAACCTCCTCAGCGGAAAATTCGAATTCCGCGTCGCTGTCATCGCTTTCTTCATATATGGGGTATTCGTCGAGGTCAACTTGATTTCCGTTCTTCGCTTTTCGCAGATCGTCGATATGGAAGTTAACGGGGTTGTCGTTCACTATAACCTCATAAGCTGAATTCCCCAAGACTTTTGTGACCTGATGAGGCCCGGTCCAGGCAGGTTGAAAAGCTCCTGTACGGTGAAACTTTGCATTTACCATATCTCCAACATTTAACTTAAGTATGGCAGATCCGGCTTCAGAAAATTCTTTCCGTTGAAAATCCAACTGTTTTGCATAAACTTGTCTTCTTGTTAATACCCTTTGTTCTTTCGTCTGGGTTTTTTGGTACTGGGTCCATTTAGTTTGCCATTCGCCTGGGCATTTGAGTTCATACCCCAATATAATCGACGCCGGCGTTTCCCCGGTGGCTCTATTTCGCCTGCTTCTTAATACTTGGAGGGCTTGAGGCAAAACTCGCTCCCACTGGTTTTCTTGTTTATTTAATAAAAGAACTCTCAATACCTTTTTTAATTATTGTACTCTTCTCTCCACGGGGTTTGCCCGTTGATGGTATACACTGGAGTTATGTTGTCTAATCTTTTTTACTTCGCAAAATTTCGTTAGTACGTTCGCCTTAAATATCTTGGCGTTATCGCTTACTATATGCTTAGGATATCCGTATCGTGCAATTATTTCCGTCTTTAGAAATTCTAATACATCCTTGGCACTTACATCCGAATAAGTTCGTGCCTCTATCCATTTAGAGAAAACATCTTCGGCAAAAAGAATATATTGATTGTGCGTTCCGGCGGCTTCGCGATACGGTCCTAACAAGTCGATACTTATCATCTCGAAGGGATTGGTAGGAGTGCGTGGCGTTTGGGGAGCATGCTTTTGCTTTTGCTGGGTTTTGCAAATTGAGCAAATTATACACTTAGATACATATTGTGTGATCTCTTTGTGCATACATCCCCAAAAATACTTGTTTGCGATTTTTCGGACAGTTTCCTCAGTTCCAGGATGGCTTTGTTCCGGGTCATCGTGGTGCATATAAATAACTTGTTGTGTATATTGTCGGGGCACAACAAGTCTATCTCCCTGTGGATGTCTACGCCATAATAAATTATCAATAAGTACGAACTCTTCCAATACACGTCTTTGTTTGTTATCCGTTGGTTGTTGGCCTGCAAGCAGGTCCAAAGTGACTTTTAAACGCCGAATTGCCTTATCATGCTCCTGGTTTTCGGCAATTTTAGTGTATAAATCACCCAGGTCGGCTATAACTACAGCACATTGAGCTACCGTTGATTTAGTCGTCTCCACAGAGGGGGGCAACAATCGATCATTGTCTGGTTCCGCTTCATAGGGAGTCTCCTCGGGATTGCGGCTTAATAAATCAGGTAAATGATTTTTTGATCCGGGAACATGTTGAATTTCAAATTTAAATTCCTGAAGAAGGAGCGCCCACCTGGTCAGCTTGGCTCGTGAGTCCTTGAATTTTTGGAGCCAGGTCAATGACTTGCTGTCCGTACGGACCATAAAAGGCCGATCTTCCAGATAGGCTCGGAAGTATTGAATAGCCCAGACGAGCGCAAGACACTCCTGTTCGTTAATGTGGTAACGCTGTTGAGAAGAATGAAATTTTGCGCTAGCGTATGAAATAATGTTTCGTACTTCCGAGCCATCTTCAGGTTCTTGATACAGTACAGCGGACATGCCTATAGCTGAGGCGTCCGTCTGTAATATGAATTTTTTTTCAAAATTAGGGCGACTCAATTGCTTTGCTTGGGCTACAGTAGTTTTAGTTTTCATAAATGCGTCAGTTTGCAGGCTAGTCCATGTAAATTTTGAACCCTTTAACGCTTCGGTCATCGGGGCAGTAAGTTCGGCCATATTCGGAATGTACTCCCGTACCCAGTTGCATAATCCCAGGAAAGACTGCAGTTGCTTCTTGGTCCTTGGTTCGGGACATGCTTTGATTTGTTCCAAATGTTTGGTTTGTGGCTCAGTGTAATCGCCACAAATCCTATATCCTAAATAGTCTATGCTAGTTTGGCAAATCTGGCATTTTTCGGCGCTTACTTTCAAATTATGTATCCGAAGTCGCTCGAAAACGATTCGTAAATGTCTAGCATGAGTGTCCTTGTCGGTTGAATATATTATAATGTCATCAAGGTAGACCTGTACAAACTCCTGTATCAGGCCTACCAATACTTCTGTCGACATAAGTTTCTGGAAGGTACTGGGTGCGTTTTTTAGCCCAAATGGCATCACATTGAAATGATAACTTGCCCCGTCTGGTGTAGTGAAAGCGGTATACTGTTTACTGGAGTCTTCCATGGGAATTTGCCAGTATCCGCTCTTAAGGTCCAAAACTGTAAAATATTTGGCTTGGGCTAAAGCTTTCACGGAGTCCGGTATACGTGGCAAGGTCGAGGATTCTGCGACACTAATATCGTTCAGGCGCCTAAAATCGATACAGAATCTTGGGTTTTTTCCTGGCCTCGTAACAAGCAAAGGTGGCGAAGAGAACGGTGACTGTGTAGGTTCTATTACGCCTGCGCATAACATTTCTTGGATCTGATCATTCAAGATTTTTTTCTTGTCTGGATTTAAATTATAACAGCGTTGATTGATGACTTTATTATCCTTTAAGACGATCCTATGTTGGGTGGTACGAGTTGTTGGCTGTGCTAATCCGATTAGAAAAATGTCTTTGAATTCCTGAATAAGATCCCTGATATTTCCCGGGACGTCCGGTCCCATTTCCGGCAATTCGCATGGCATATCTACCGAATGGAATTGTTTCCAATATATGGTTTGACGTAGAGTCTGTCCAATATATATACAGCTTCTATTGAAGTCCATTAGGGCTTGTTCTGTCCTTAAAAACTCGCTACCTAATATAATTTTAGCAGTTAATCCTGCAACAATATTGAAAACTACTTTATAACTATAATTCCCTAAAACTAAATTGACTTCAATTAATCCTAGAACTCTCGCTTTAGCACCTTCTATTGCTAATATGAGAACCCGATCATCTTCTATATATATTTCAGATTCGATTAGATCCTCTGAAATCAGATTTAAATCAGAACCCGTGTCAATGAGGGCTTCATAATCTTTATCAAACATTTGCACTCGGACTAAGGGCCGCGAGCCTATCGAATTAATTGATTCTTTAATTACATTAATTGGGGTCTTTAATGGTCTTGGATCGTCCTGCCCCAAGGCGGATCGATCAGCGCTTAGTTTTTTTGGGAATTATTTTTGGCCTGTTCCTTTTTGGAATTTTGATTTTCCAAAATTTGGTCACGGGCAGGGGGAGTCTTCTTTTCTTCATAAGTTCTTTGGCGGCATTCATGATCAAAATGTTCCCCCTGACAATGTCGGCAGGGGCGTGACCTTACAGGAGGTCTTGGCCTATTCAAGACATTATTCGTCCTTGGTCGTTCATTATTATTTACTATATTAGTTGGATTGGGGGGGTTAGTATTAATTGTCTGTTGTCGTTCTTCAGTCTGGTCCTGCTCGATCGCCATCGTGAGACACGTAAGGCGATCGGTATCCAATATGTCCACGCATCTTATCCTAGAACGGAGGGCTGGTATTAATAAGGGCACAATGACATTAACACATTCTTGTTCTGTCCCAAAGGGCACCAACCTCCTAAATAATGCTCTCTTTTTTAGTATGAACTCTTCAACTTTTTCGTTATTCTTTTGTTTAAGTCCGTATAAATTTGATTTTAGGTCGCTTACTAGCTCGGGGCTATTAAAACGTCTGCTTAAGCGCTTAGCGAATTCTTCAAAATTCAAAATTAGTCCTTTTAGCGGCTCTATCCAACTTCGGGCCCCCCTTTGAAGCTGCTCCACTGCAATATTAATTTTTTCATTTTCATCTAAAATATTGCATTGTAAAAAATATCTTTGCAGTGTTATCAAGAATAAATCGGGGCTTTCGTGTTGAAACCCGCTGAAAGTTTCTCGTAATTTATTTGAGGGGGCGGGGGGATTACTTCGTTGATCACCGATTATATGTACTAAGCTTCCAATCGCCTGCACAAGGTCCTGTACATCTGTCATTTTTTTGGTTTCACAAGAAGTGGAGTTGGCAAACTTCGTATAGGGTCCTCCAGATCCATCGGTCTGTACAAACTGGTTACGTGGGGCAACTATTTCATCAATTTGTTTCCCCACCAGGGATGCCATGTCGCCGATACGGCCCTGTGGATGTCTTTGTTTCGGCGGTCTGTGGAAAGATACGCTACCTTCAGAGCCCGAGTCAGAGTCGAGGTCTTTTTGACCGAGTAGCGTTCTCCTAAGTAAAGCCGGATTCCAGAGAGGGTCGACTCCTACTTCTCGCATTGGGGCCAACTCGGCTGGGCGAGTTGGCCTAACGTTGCCCAATATGTCCCTATTGGAGTGCGTTTCTATCCCTGGGAGTGATTCTCGGTCCCACCGAGGATTGGTTTGGGAAGCAAGTAAAGCGTCCTGGTCGGCATTTTTGGTTATATTTAAATAAGTTTGGATTGATTCTACCATTGTTGAAAAATCCTGGGCTTCAGGATTCTCAGGGCTTACTTGGGACTCTATACTACCCGAGCATTCAATGGTTTTTTCGGTCATTTTGATAATTTAGGGATGCCAGATTTTTTTATTGGTTTTAAAAAAAATCAAAAACTAAATTTATAAGAAAAATCAATCATAAAAATATTAATTAATTTTTTCTTTGTTAAGGGTGGTCCCACCTCCTTTAACCCCGATGGCGGAAATGCCACCGGTCCACCAAAATTAAGATACAAATATTTGAAGAGAAATCAAAAATTTAATCAAAAGGGGTCAACCAATAACCTCATGGTGGTTAATGGTAAGAGAGAAGGTAACGTATTACCAATTATTAAATACTTTTTCTCTATTTTCTTTTTAACTAATTTATGGGGGGGGGCAAGGGGAGGACTTTTAATTAATGTTAATTTGTAATATGTAATTCCACGGAGGGCAAAAGAGAATAAAGTGTTTTGGTTTATTTCAATATTTTTTCAAAACCTTTTACATTACAATAATGACAATCGACAAACTTAATATTAACCCAACATTTATAACATATAACATCCAATCTCGATAAACTTTACCTCAAGAATAAAATGATTTAAAACTAAAACTTCAATTATAAAAACTAAAAGGTTTATCGAAATTAGTTTCAGTAAACTATTATTATAAACAATTAACAACAAATAAATAATAATCAAGCTTATTTTCACTTGGGGGGCTGCGCCCCACTTAATAAATTCGCAATGGCTCTTTTTGGCAGACGGCCAAGTCTGGGGGACTGCGTCTCTCTTATTTTTATAAAGAAATCTAGGGGTTGTTACCTCGTAAACTAGCCTGCAGTGCCAGGACTAGTCCGGTAACAGCCAACGAACTATTCAACTCTGGAATTCCTTACTTGCCTGTATGCGAAGCGACGACGTGAAAACCAGAGCTGAAACATTTAAATTTCGCGCCCGAAAATATTTTCCCCCCTACTTCCGATTCCCCAATACCTCGCGTAACACGACCCAGGTCCGCATGGGTATGAGCATACTAATCCACAGAAGTATCCAAAAAATAAATCACTGATAATCCAAATCAAGGGAATAACACTTGATTGACATACAGGAATCCACCAACTAATCAAGGGAATAACATTTGAATAGTATTCCAATCAAATCACTGTAAATCCCGGAAAGATAACTATATCAAAAAGGACGGGAATCACCTCCTCGATAGACGCGAAAACTTTATTGCCCCCCTATTGAAAGGTACGGCACAACACTTGATGACAAGTGGAAAATTTTAAAAAAAAAAATTTTAAGTTTAACTTCAAAAATTAAACTGACGTGAAGTACTTTAGCAAGCAAAATTCAGGTCCCGAATGAACCAAAAACGCCGCGTTTTATATTCTTATCCATTTAATTACAACGCAATAAACGGTTTCAGCCAATGACAACCCAGCGAAAAACTACAACTCGATATTTTCTATAATCAATAATTTTTTTTTTGAAAAAATATCGCATTTCGATGGGTTACATTATATTAAAGTAAAATATCAACTTTTATTTGTTTAGTGATACAAATTTTAGCAACAATTGTCAAAAATATGTATGAAACAGGGAGGAGCCTCCTGACTTACTCAGGGCTAATTACGCATTAATTTTACCAGCCGAAAATGTTTTGGGGTATATCAAAAAACGCGACCAATCAATGAACAAAACATCGCTAAATGACCAAAAGGCGGGGCTTGTTAAGGGAGTTGAATGGCTTATAAATAGAAACGCGAAATCGTTGTACCCATTCTTCACTTGACTGTCATAAAAGCCGCTCACGAAAACCAAATTTAAAAACATCCCAGAGACCAAAAAATACAAATCCCATTTGTCCGCCTGAAGTCATTTAACGACTTTTCTCGTAAAACTAAACACAAATGACCCACAATACAGAAGGCAAATACACTTCATACCGTGAATTAACATTTTACACTTCAAAACTTTTATCGAAAACAACTTTTTGCCAAAATTACTTTTTGTTTCTGACAAATAATTTTTTCATTATTTGTGCCTTAAAAAAAAAAATAATAATAATACTAACAAATTATTATTCCTAAAAAATTGAAAACTAAATTAAACTTAAAAACTACTACAGGGGTTATGCACTAGATAAAATAGCATTAAATGACTAGTTATACGACACTATGCAGCAAAGACTTTGCCGGCCCTTAGCTCCCTTCCTAATTGTCGAATCAGGTCCTTGCAGGGCTCAAATTAAAGCTAAAAAAAATGCCGTCCCGTGGCAAAAAATTTTTGTCCCCCACACCCCTTCTTCATGCCTAAAAACGCAAGTGAAAAAATTGACATTTTTTATTTTGCGCGCCAAGCGCTCATTTGCAAAAAAAAATTTTTTCCAATGCAATCTTTTAGGTAATAAAAGAACGCGTAAATTGAACCCTGGCTACTTGCGCTATCTCAATTAGAACACGCGTAACAAGCGCTTGAATAACCCTCGTTTCCCGCCCATAACTCTCCTCCTAGTTGTCCCACTCTCCCCCCCCCCACCGGTCCATCAAAGTGCTTCATATTATCCTTTTATTAATAAAAAAATCGAGGCCCCAACTCCACTCCCTTCCAAGAAATACTTAATTGAATTTTTTTTTTTTTGCACATTCAAATCGCGATATTTTGCGAACCAATTGACATATCGTGTTCAAGTTGGAACGAGCTTACGAGTTCTGTCAAGCTCTTCAATTTTGCTATGTATGTTTTTCCTTGTACGATCAAACCCGGCCGAGTTTTCCGAGAAAAACCGTTTGCAGGGAGATTGAAAGGGCGCCCTCCCCCTCCCCGACCCTCCGGATATACCGATAAATCATGTCGGAATAACGGGGGGATCCTACTTGATCGACTGGGGAAAAAAAAACTCGATTTCATCATTCCACTTTCGAAAACTGGATCCCCACCACTAAAGGGGGTGGTTTTCCAAAAATGGATAAAAAAAATTTTTTTGTACAACTGTCAAAAAAAGTTGACATTTTTTCATCGCTATCGATACGTAAACCTTTTGTTTTTTTAACAGTGAAAAAAAGACTTTTTTTCACGGTGAAAAAAAGACTTTTTTTAACTGGAAAAATGATTTACAAAAAAAACGATAAAACATTACTTTTTAAAAAATGTATTGAATTTTTTTGTACAAATTTACTAATTAATTACCAACTACCAAAAAATCTCATTTGTTACAATAATAATTGATGGTGAAGTTCGAACAATTGCTTCCAATATTAATTCCCGAAGCTAGTCCACCTTGCTGCTGATCAGAAACGCTAGATATTCCTTGAAAAGTTGAGTCCACAATTGTATCAGTTATATTGATTTGTTTGGAAGTAGAGGAACAATTTAATTTATTAGAAATATCAATTTTATTACTCAAACTATCTTCTATATATCCTTCTGCTATGGCGGCAGATTTCCAACCACCGTGGCGTTTTATAGATGTCATGTTACCCCCTGCATTGGCTAAGAGAGTTGCAGAACTCCTCCTAAAACAGTGACCTGTGTAGCTCTTATGCAATTCTTTTCCCAGCCATTTTGCAATCAAGCTAGGAATTTCCCCTATTTTATTTATTCCCACATGTTGGTCAACACATTTTCCTCTTGAATATTTTAAAAATAATCTCTTTTTGTGTGTATGGGACGGCCTTAGTACTCTATACTTGCGATATATCTCAATATAATCAGAATTTGAAACGGTAAACATTCTTGGGCAATAGGTCTTTGTATCCGGTATTTTAACAATCAATATAGACCCGGTATCTTCAATGTCATCAATAGTTACCTTCAATAATTCTTCACGGCGACAAGCACCGCTGATTCCCAAAATTAACGCAACCTACAATTAAAAAAATATTGAAATTACTGAAATAATACAAAATTTTGATCATCTGTACCTTATAAAGTAAATTTGTTTCATCATCAGCTTCTTGAATGAATTTATTAATATCGTCTCTCGATAAAACTTTAGATTTCTTCCCTCGGTATCCGACGTTTTTGTTCTTAATAAAAGGCACCAATTTTGAAAACTTCTTTATATCAATATTTTCTTTAACATTCAATGTACTCTTCAACATTGAGTAGACACTCCATAAAGTAGAAGGTTTTACAGTTTTTGATTTCTCCTCAAAATAGCATATAAGTACCTTTTCAGACACTTTTTGTATATTTTTCTTGCCGCACCATTCACGGAATTGGTTATAATTTTTCTCGTATATAAATTTTGATTTCGCCGGTAACATGTTAGCTATAGCCGAATTTGCTATATCGGCTATATCTGAAGGAATCTCGCTATCACTATCGTAATCTACATCCATTTTAAGTACTTATACTATTTATTTAAAAAATTGCAATAAATATGAACAGCTATCAACGTATGACAACAAAACAAGAAACAAGCAACGTGCCAACAAACCATTTCTATAGTAACGACAGGGCTGTTAACTTGATTATGTGAAATTATATGGTAAAATTTTTATTATAATATACAATTTTACCGATTAATTCAAACTTTCAGTTGTACAAAAAATGTTGTTTGTATTTCGTTTGTGAAATTCGTGTTTTAATGGCACATTCGAGAGAATTTTTTGCCGAGACCGCATTAAAAAAACACTCACTTCACGCACTTAATACAAAAATAACTATTTTACATTTTTTACAACTATGCCACTTGGTCATCAAACTGCCTTAATCTTAGATCAGAATATTTATTAGAAATATTTTATTATTAATTTTCAAAACATCGTGCGCCATGCTTTTATATGGTGCGCCTTAATAAATAGCCGCTCGCCCTGAAAACCCACAATTGTATTAACTTCCACCTTGTTATAACTCTAGAACGACTTGGCTAATCAAAAAAATGGTTCCTATAAGCGTTGTAGATAGATAAAACTTTAGGCATTACAATGCTTTTTTTAAATTATCAATCCGGTGAACCGTTTTGTCAAAAAATTGAAAAATGTAAACCCATGCCACTGAACAAGCGCGGTCGACCGTAGAGATGCGACTAAGGTTCACATTGCCAGCCAGGCCAACCGATGAACGACTTTACCTATAGGCATCGTAACTATAGATCCGACACGCCATTCATAAATGCTATAAAATTGTGATGCCAAAATCGTTTGGTGGCGAGACGCTGTGAGGAGCTAGGTGGGGTCGGGAGTGGGGATTACGCTGCCTTTACATATGCATGCGACAAAACTCCAGTGGATGGCCACGAAAATGATGAAATCTGGGCGGATCCGTTATTGCTGCGTTGCCATACTACAGATTTTTTACAAGGTTTTAGGCAATGTTATATATTTCCCACATCATGTTAATCTAGTTAATTATAGAAGTCAATATTTTTAACAGAGTAAGCCCAGAAAACTACGTTTTCTGTGGCGTAAGTCTGGCAAACCAAGTGGAGGGGAGCAGCTTGAATGTTGAATGTTGATTTACTTTACACTGGAATACATTGATGACAACACGTTTCTTTGTTATTGTTCGGTCTAATAGTTAGGATGTCTATGACTTTACCCGCCATTTCGCGCGTAAGGTCGCTTTTCGTTCGCTGTAGGTGTTATTAGGATGCTGTGCTATGATTATGAGTTTTTGATCAAGTCATGAATGATATAATATTGAAAAAGGTTAGTGATGGTTTGATAGGGTTGTTTTGACATGATTTTAAATTAATTAGAGTTAGTAAAGAAAAAAAATGTTATTTGTCCAGCTTTTTGTGCATAGGGTGTTTACAAAAATGCTACGGTTTTAATTTTTTTATTAGGTGAACAGGGTTTAGACGTTTAAGATTTTTTTTAAAGGTAGGTTCCTAAGAGTATTAGTGATATTTTCAGGTTTCTAGGAACACGCATGTGGTATAGTGATATTATTGCCCAGTAGAGATAGTTACCTAAAAATTATATTGTTTTTAATTGGTATAATCAGTGGGTTGCTGGACAAATAAAAATAATACTACACTACAATTATAATCGGTGTTAATAAAAATAGAGAAAAAATGTGATACAGAAAAATGATTAATAACCATAATAATTATTCCTAATGCAAGAATTCTTACAGTATCTCTACAGCATTTAGTCCGAGTCTGAACTCGCTTAATTATCGGATGCAACATTTTTAGGGGCAAATATATGACTCATTTTTCGGTCTCCTTTATTGGCACATGTTGCTTGCGTCATGCATTTGCAGGAGCCAATGCAATTTATTTCTTTTCTTTTACAAGAACACAGTGACTCAGTGCAATCTCAAATTGAGATATCAAATTGGAATATACAAGATAAAATAACAAGCTTTATGTAGGTACCTTTTTTACAGTTGCAACTAGTCAAAACTGAAGTATCCTCTGGTAGTATTGCTTCCGTTGTTAATATAGGCACTAGTTTGCCGTGTACAATATTCCAATCAAAATCTGACAAATTTGGTAAAGATGGCCGTGGAATAGTACTATCCAACCATATTTTTGTGCAAACGGGATGACACGATACGTTAAGCTTTAAACTCCACTAATACAACGTGGATACATCCCTCGCAAATCAACACAGACTGCTGTTTTTCAATTCACTAAGAAAATCCTGGATTTTGTTGAAAAGAGTAATCTGGCAATGGGTATATGCTTAGATTTGTCAAGAGCATATGACTGTATTGATCCGGTATTATTACCATTTGTCCATATTGTCCATAAGAACAGAACATGCAGGTGTCCACAGAAAAAACTAAACCTATATAAACTGATAGAACCATAGCTGTTCCAATAATAAGCTTGTTCATTTGTTTAAATGGCTCAAGTACTTTTGGTTAAACTATTACTTTGTAAGTGTAACATACATTTATGGGAATGTACAAATAAAACATTACACACACAAACAAATAGATAAAACCAGTACAACCACTTAAGATTAAGTAACTTTAAGTTTTGAGTATGGCAACCCACTTTTTTTAGTGCTGTATTAGATTTAAGATTAAGAGAGAAAACAATGCTTGTTGTAGGGTTGAATTTGGACTTACTAACCAAAGAGAATATTCTCCTAATAATAATAAAAAAACCAACTTACCTTCTTAAATTGGTTGATAATCTCTAGGTAAAATTTGGTTGATATAATTAATTTGAAAAACAATCTCACTTTATATATATAAATATGCCTGAATATTTGTCAACATGTTTTTAATTAGAAGGAACGGTTTGCAACATAATACTCTTTGTGACGAAAACAATTAATTATCATCACATCAGTAATTTATTAACAAATTAGAAATTCACCACAGAAAAATAAAAGTTTATTATTTATGAAATATAGCGGTTATATTGACGGTCTTCTTCTTCTTCAATTTCACCAACTTTGGTACTGTGGTCATATTTTTATTACCCTGAATATCTTGAAGCAACAACAGAAGATCCAGGGTAATTTCGACATATATGTATTAGTACTATATGGCGCCTTGCCCCTTTAACCAATGTAAACGAAGTGAAGCCGAGGTTCCTTGTCCCGCCAGGGTCATTTCGCGCAGTGCGCTTGCGCGAGATGACGTTTGTTTTAACAGGAAAAAAATGAGGTTATCACATTTGACTTTGACAACTGGACAGAAATTTGTAAACAAACATTAAAGTTCTTGATTTGTTTAGGATTTTGTATAGTATTTCGACTGAAAAAAGAAAAAAACGCAGGTAAATAGATCAATAAAACTTTTATTAGATATTTTACATTCATTTTTAGAGTTCAACAGGTAAAATAATAGGTTTTAATAGGATTTTTTGGAGTACATGCAATTTTCGGTAAAAATAGGTACCTAGGTACCTAATTATATCAACAGCAGCAAAGGAAATTATAATCTTTAGGAAATGGACTACCTAGTTATTGTTCCCTCACGAAACTAACGTAAGTAAGTTAATAGAAAGAAACATTCGATCTGGGTAGGTACATACCTGTAGAACGATAAATCTTTGTTCAAGCTTCTACGCCTGTTTAAAATAATGTAAAATATTCCGTTTTGCCTCGGCATCGTCACAAAATGGTCACAGTTCACACACACAATCAAAATTTGCAGAAAAGTAAAGATAAACAGTACACAAAAGCCGTTAATAATAACAAATCTACTCGCTGTCAACCAAATTAACATTTGCTAAAGATTTCGAGGTTATGTCGAGCAAAAATGAGACGTTGTCACCCTCTAGTCATATGAAATTGTTATTTGACGCGTTTTAGTTTAGAAATGGAAACAAATAATTTGAAAACACTTGGAAGTACGGACTTAATGCTTATTTTGCAATTCTTTAGCAAGATTTTTGGTAATTCTATCATTGCTCTAATTTTCTAAGACTCACTCTTCTGCCCTATTCTAAAGAAATAAAAGCATATTTGGCAATACCCTGACGGCGCATGCGCACAAGTCGAAATGACCCTGGATCTGCTATCTCTGTTGTTGCTTCAAGATTTTCAGGGTAATAGCCATATAGTACTAATACATATATGAATTTCGACTTGTGCGCATTCGCCGTAAAGGTGCCGCGTCAATCACGCGACTATAGCGGCTACAGCCGCGCTGCTGTAGACGCGCGACTTTTGTAGTACGTCTGCAGCGGTCGATACGAGTGCCAATTGCGCGATTGTTGCCGCTTTTGCTTTATTAAATAAATAGGATTCAAAATTTTATCATTTTGTAATAAACCATTATGGAAAAAGCAGTGTTTTCGTTGTGCGATTTAGAAAATGAACAAGAAGAAGAGGAAGAAGAACTGTTATTATTATGTCTTACGGATTCTATCCGCAGCTAATACATATATGATCCGCAGCAGTCCTCACGATATTTTTTGTACCCGAGCAGAAGAGGGTTTTCATAATATGTTAGTTCAGAGACATCTTTTACACGATGAAACCAAATTCAGAAGTTTTTATCGACTTCAGTCAATTCAATTTTATATTAGGGCTAATTCAGGATGACCTAAAAAGGCAATCATGTGCATTAGTTAGACACCCAATAAGCCCAGAAGAGAAACTAGGAGTAACACTAAGGTAAGTTTATTAGCTTTTTATAATATGTAGGTATTTATAAAAAAAATTTAGGTAGGGTTCAACATAACATGATATTTAATTTAAATTGAAAAAATTAGAATTTTGATTGGATGAATAGTTATCAACTTCAGGTAATTCTGCATTAGGCGATACTTCAGGAGTAGTAAGCGAACGTGTGGAGAAAGCGGTTGATGGTCGAGGATATTGTTGTGACATGTTCGAACATCCGGCTGAGAAATTGTACCTCGAATTGTACGTACTGGCAGAGTCTTCAGTAGAATAGCCCGAACATCCGGGGAAATTAAGGTCTGGTGACGCGACAGGCCTAATATTAGTTGATGGTCGCTGCAGCTCTCTCAATTCGAGGTCACCAACAATGCGACATATTTCCATTTTGGCTCTTATTTGGGAGTAATGCGAAAATTGTTTACCGGACATAGCCACGCTTTTGAAAAACATATCAATAGAATGCTCTTCAACATTCCGCGATTCGATAGCATTGAGTAATTTTTCTTGCCTTTCCGATCTTTCGGCACTATTAGATACGTTGCACCATGTCAAAAACCTTTTCTGTCATTTTTTGTCGTTTTGAACCATTTCGCTTCACCATTTCCTTTTCCGCTGGTCGTTTCTCTGAAATAGTCTGTTTTCTGTTTGGTTTCTCCTTATCAGCTTCTGATAAGTTTTCTTCTGATAAAACTGTTTGCTGCAATGGATGGGTTTCTTCATGAGTTTCAGTAAAGTGTATTTGCTTATCTTCATTAATTTCAGAGGTCTTCCGTTTATCTTCTTCGAAGTCACTGTCCTCCACGTCTGAGTTGAGAACGTTTGAACTGCTTCTGAAACGAGTAAGTAATCGTAAAGTTGCTAATTTATAACTGCAGATATGGGGGACACTTACCTTCGCTCACATTCCACAGTATTTAGAAATGATAGAGTATCCTGGAGGTACAATTTCGAAGGTTTTGTGCTTGTTTGGGAACCTGTTGGCAGTTTATTTCTCTTGCGTCTATTGTATGTGTCGCGTATATTTTTCCAGCGTTTTTTGCAATCGTCGACTGTAAGATAAAAACAATTAATGCATATTATGAATACTGTAGGCGTTTTGTTATTGCTTTAAGTTTGAATAAAAGCATTTCCAAGTTAATGAATATATTAATTTATTTTTAGGTTCATGGCAACTGGGGAGTCATTTGCTTCCTTATCTTTTGCATTATGGATATCACCTGGATACATTAGTCGCATTGTGAAATTAGTACTACACCTATTAAGAGAAAAACTTCCCTCGGTTTTCATGCCAGCGCCAAAGACAGAACACCTTTTAAATAGAGCTACAGAGTTCTCCCATAAATGAAATTTTCCCAATTGCATTGCAGCGGTAGAAGGAAAGCACGTGCGTATTTTTTGCCCCGGAAAAAGTGGTTCAATATTTTATAACTACAAAGATTTCTTTTCCATTGTGCTGTTGGCGTTTGTAGATGCAACCTATAAATTTATAATGGTTGACATTGGATCCTATGGGAAAGAAGGTGACAGTGGCATATTAGCGAAATCTAACCTAGGAAAACTAATTAATGATTCAACATTTTACCCTCCTTCAACTATACTACCCAATTCCGATATTATTGTGCCTTTTGTAATTGTCGGGGATGAGGCATTTCGATTATCAAAGCATGTTATGAAACCATTCACTCGAAAAGTTGCGTTATTTGATGTTAAGAAGGCCCTATTTAATTACAGACTTTCGCGGGCAAGAAGAGTTTCAGAAAATGCTTTTGCTCTATTAAGCCAGGTGTTTAGAATATTCTATCTCCCAATTGCTGTTAGGCCAGAAGTAACAGATGATTTGATTATGACGGCCTGCTGTCTTCATAACATGCTTCGAGATTCCTTCCTTGAAGACAATAATTTCGTTCCCAAAGAAGCAAATCTGCATGATATACCAACCAAAAATATGATACCTCTACGTGCAACTGGTGGTTATGCAAATGCAGAAGGATTTGACATCAGAGACAAATTTGCTCGTTATTTCAGCCAAGAAGGCTCAGTTTCATGGCAGGCAAATAAAGTAAATAGAACCGATACTTCTAATAATACATAAATACAGGGCGAAATTTTAAAACTTGACTTAATAATAATATGCAGTCCAGAATTAGAAAAATATTTTTTAAATGGCAGCACCTCATTTCTTTAGCAAATTCTGAGGGCTCTTGCATTTCTAGGTCGAGCCTGTGTGTGACTTTTCAAGAATTTAAAGTCGTTTAGAAGAAAAAAATTAAATATTACGATTTATTTGCATTATAAAACAGTGGTCATGTAAACATAAGAACTGGACTTAAATATAAAATAAAAATGTGTTGTTACCATATGGAGAAGAATATTGTTTCATTAAGTAATTTTCAAATGAATTCACTGCTGCATTGGACCATGTAGGCAAATAAACTGACGATTTATTGCAATATTTTCGTAAATAACCCTATTTATTGCATGAAGAAAATTGACCCAATTTTTACAACGTACAACGTACAACGTTGATCACTCTTTGTCGAACAAATATACACTAACGCTGTGCTGATTTGTGTCGCCTTTATTCTTTATTGCAGTTAAGTGAACTGGTGGCGGGGATGATACATCTACGATTTGGCGATTTTAGTCGAGCGAAATTTCGTTAAAATAGCGTTATCCCGTTTTACCCCGGTACTCCATTATGCCCCGGGTTCCCCTACTAATAACGCAGATACCCCGTAAAACATACCCTGTATATTATTTCTATTATTTTATACCTACTTGTCTTGTAATAATTATTCAATTTTATTGTTATAATATCATTAGCAACATAAATTTACTTTAAATATCATAATTGTTTTTATTTACCTGATTGGTTTACAGTGGCTGCAATTTCCTTCCACACATTGTCTTTTATACTACTTGATTTTTGTAGTGTTGATTTCTAGGGTCATATAGGCCGGGATGTTGCCCCACCAGTTCACTTAAAAGGGAGTCGTTCATTCTTCTTTGGTAAAATTTCACAAAACAAATAAATTAAATTTACCACCAACAACGACTCTCGCGGCTAGACTGCTATTTTGGGAGACGCTCCGCACAAAATCGTTGCAGACGCTCCTGTCGTCACGCGAAGACGCATGATTGACAACGCGTTTATGTATTTTAATGTAAACCAGTGAACGATGCAGAATCGCTAGAGTCTCGCGGCTACAGCAGCGCGGCTGTAGCCGCTGCAGTCGCCTGATTGACACGGCACCTTAAGGGTATTGCCAAATGTACTCCTATTTCTTCAAAATAGGGCAGAAGAGTGAGCCTTAGAAAATTAGAGATTAATTAGAGATTAGAGCAATGACAAAATTACCAAAAATCTTGCTAAAAAATTGCAAAATAAGCATTAAGTCCGTACTTCCAAGTGTTTTCAAATTATTTGTTTCCATTTCAAAACTAAAACGCATCAAACAAAGCTTTCATATAACTAGAGGCTGACAACGTGACAACGTCTCATTTTTGCTCGACATAACCTCGAAATCTTTAGCAAATGTTGATTTGTTATTAATTACCGGCTTTCTTTTGTGTACTGTTTATCTTTACTTTCCTGCAAATTTTGATTGTGTGTGTGAAGTGTGATCATTTTGTGACGATGCCGAGGCAATACAGAATAATTTACATTATTTTAAACAGGCGTAAAGACTTGAACAAAGATTTATCGTTCTACAGGTATGTACCCAGACCGGATGTTTCTATCTTTTAACTTAATTACTTACGTTAATTTCATGAGGGAACAATAAGACAATAACTAGGTAGTCAACTTCCTAAAAAATTATAATTTCCTTTGCTGCTGTTGATATAATTAGGTACCTACCTATTTTTACCGAAAATTGCATGTACTAAAAAGAATCCTACAAAAACCTATTATTTTACCTGTTGAACTCTAAAAATAATTGTAAAATATCTAATAAAAGTTTTATTAATATTTACCTGCGTCCTTTTTCTTTTCTCAATCGAAATAATATACAAAATCTTAAACAAATAAACCACTTTAATGTTTGTTTACAAATTTCTGTCCAGTTGTCAAAGTCAAATGTGATATAACCTCATCTTTTTCCCGTTAAAACAAACGTCTATTTATTTTTTCTCGCGCATGCGCACTGTGCGAAATGACCCTGACGAAACCAGGAACCTCCCCACTCAACCACTACCACCATAAAGTTTGTTAAAATAACATTAAAAAAACGTGAAAAGGCCGGGTATAATGTTTTTTTACGTAACTTATAATATCGTGATTAAAAAGTTATTTAATACTACGTTAGTTTTTGCAACGTAATAGGTATATACCTACAGGGTGGCGCAATATGACCGTTATGGTAAGAATGATTTTTAACTTTCGTATTTTATTTAATTTTTTTATTTTTATTTCAGAATTGTGTAAAGAGGAGTTGGGAAATTTAAAATGGAACAATACACGACAGAACATCGAACGAAAATTATCGAATTTTATTTTGCAAACGTAAAGTCAATTATTTTGACGCAGCGCGCATATCGTCGATATTTTAATGTGCGGACTGGACCCTCAGCTCCAACAATTAATCGTCTGGTTTCTAATTTTCAGCAACAAGGTTCAGTCAGGAACCTCGCTGGTGCCGAAAGACCGCGTACGGCACACACAGAAGAAAATATTCGACGTGTACAGGAGAGCATGGAAGAAAGTCCAGAAACATCAACAAGAAGACGTTCGGCACAACTTGGGCTAACCCGAAGGTCCACTCAGAGGATTTTGGCCACATTGCATATGTTTCCATACAAAATACAGCTTGTGCAAGAATTAAAGCCAACAGACTACCCGCAACGGCTTGAATATGCCATTGCGTTCCAGGAAAAAACGGAAGAAAATCGAGACTTCATTCACAATTTAATAATGTTCGATGAAGAAGGGCTACGGTTGTGGACGGTACATAGCGGAAAATGAATTGTGAGTTTATTTATGGTCCAATGGATTTCAAATTTGGAATGGTATATAGGTAAATATTAATATACGCCGATGCGTTGTCACTTTTTTTTTAGACGACCTAGGGCCGACGTACTCAGTTTTTTTTTCATAAACTATTAAAAATGTTTAAAAAACGTTCAGCATCGGCATGGCTATTACCATTTTCTTTACGATCAAACTAAACGAATTTAAAAAAAAAAATTGTAAGTTTGTCTAAATCATTTTCCCTCCGTTTTCAAAATACGGCCGTCGGCTACCGACCTCTTGCGGATTTCAAGGCGAAACTTACCGCAATCGCACGTTTTACGCTGGAAGGCGGGGCCAACTAGTGCGGACGGACTCGGGAATTTTGGAGTATTTATTAATTATTTTATGCTGAAACCTTAGTGTAATTTTCGATGGTTAGTCGCGTTTGCAGCTTAAAAACGTGTTTAATAATAAGTTTAATGATGCTTCGAAAATTAGCAGTATCATAGGGTTTGTCAATGCCTACATGTTGCAGGTTTAGTTTTAATTGTATGTATAAATAGATAAATAAATAGACATAAGTAATGTATATTTTTATCATAATAATGTGGTATTATATTCCACTTAAATTATGCAGGTTGGTGGCCAAACTTGATCAAAGTAGGGGTAATTTTTCACGAAGAACACGATGTTCGGGGTCCCGGCTCGATTTGAGTGGGGAGTTCACCCCTTAAAAGTCATAAACACCCTTTTAAGGGGTGTTTTCGAGCAAATAATTGCCTAGAGACTCGCGGATGTTTCTGCTGATGTAAGTTTGGAAGGGTGTATGGGGTGTTGCCTCAGTGGTTTGTGGTTCTGTTTAAAATGTTATTAATCTTTATATGCATTTATCTCCTATATTGTGTTCCATTAAAGAAATCTTAACATCGATATTTTAGTTTCGATCTTTTTTTTTTGATATCATCGATGTTTATTTTAAACATCGATAAATCGAAATAAAGTCTCAACTTCCGAACGGTGTAGTAGGTATCAAGTCTGAAGACAATTCTAATCGACCTCGGTAGCCGGGTGGGAACGATTTCGCCTCGCAATCGAGAGGTCCCGGGTTCGAATCCCGGCTGCACATGGATCGTTTTTAGGTGTTTGTTAAATATTTTATTGTAATTATATTATATTATTGAATATAACCGGCTGAGTGACTGAATAGCCAAAGGCAATTTTAAAAATAAAGAAAAGGTTCTTCTGGAAATGGCGCTACAAGTTCAGTCAGTGTCAGTATTCTTATTCGTAATTGTACGGCGTTTCCCCTGTTCGTTTTTTTTGGGGTTCCCCTGTCGGCCTGTTTTATTTTTAAAATTGGCGACAGTGAACTGTTAAACCGTAGTTGAACGCAGGGGCGGTCATATCAACATTTTGAGGGGGGGGGGCCATGCAGTGGCGGCTCATGCCAATTTAGAGAGGCGGTGGCAGGAAAAGTCTTAGCGCCGCAGGCGAAAAATTTTTGGGTGCCACGCCCTGTTTTGTTGATGATTCTTGGTTTTCAAGTAGGAAAAATACGCAAAAAACGGCTAAGTAAATTTTAAGAAAATTATAGATACCTATATTATGTATATTATACCTACTTACTTAATTATTTTTATTAATATTTTTAAAAAATTAAGGGTTTGACACGATTTCAATTTATGGAGGCAGGGCTTATATAATGTAAATCGACGCCAAGGGGGGGGGCCATGGCCCCCATGGCCCCCCCCCGTATGACCGCGCCTGGTTGAACGGTTAGAATGTTGTAGACGAATTACAAAAAGGAATAATACGCATTAGTATAATAAATAAATAAATTTAGGTGTAGTGGCTTGTGGTGAGTGAAGGTATTTTGGTTTGTTTTACGACGGAAGGTATTAACCGTTTCTTTCAAATTGTGAAAAATTTTAAAAATGCCTTGGCATTCCCCAATAGTTTTTTTTTTGCAAAAGTAAGGGAAAAAAGGTTTACAGTTTGCTTCGAAAATCTATTCAAATCGACCAAATTTACCAGCAGATTTTTTGACAGTGATATTACATTATCGTAGGTCCCCAGATTCACACACAGAGTCGTATTATAGCACACTCGCTCTACTGACTTGGCATAAAATATTCTTTCTTACGCGTAATACTTAGAAAAGAGAGCATTACATTTGCTAATAATATTAAACAACAACGTAGAGTGTGCCCCTGCATTTTATATTGTGTGACTGGCTTGTAGGTACAGGGTTATCCAACCAAGACTGGACAAGGCGATTTTTTGACTTTTCCTGTACTTTTATAAAAAAACTGAAATAGCCATCTTAAGTCATTTTCTCCCGCGAATTCGAATATCTTCAGCAAAAAACAATTGAACATCAAACAAAAGTACTAGGGGTCACTTTGATATTTTTTTAAATGGGATGCCGTATTTTTAATGAGCTTATCCGATTTCTCATATAAATTTTGATCTAAAATGTTCGATTTTTAATTCAAAAACGCCTTTTTTCTTCAGTTTTAAATTCGGAAATAAAAAAAAATAAAAAAAAAATAAAAAAAAAAAAATAAAATAAATAACATTTTAGATCAAAATTTATATGAGAAATCGGATAAGCTCATTAAAAATACGGCATCCCATTTAAAAAAATATCAAAGTGACCCCTAGTACTTTTGTTTGATGTTCAATTGTTTTTTGCTGAAGATATTCGAATTCGCGGGAGAAAATGACTTAAGATGGCTATTTCAGTTTTTTTATAAAAGTACAGGAAAAGTCAAAAAATCGCCTTGTCTAGTCTTGGTTGGATAACCCTGTACATAAAGATAAAAATAAATGTTTTTAAAATAAATGTGACTAAAATCTTAATTAAGAAAAAAACATAGATGTTTTCGAACATCAATGCTTTAGGATCGATGTTTTTTCTACACTACGAGAACTCCAGAAATTGAAGAAGCAGTTTTAAGTTTAATTGATGAAAATTCGGAACTAGAACCATTGGAATAACTTGCACATCTCGCACATTCTAGTCTGGAGAATTATTTTACTATTCTCTTTTATACCCGTACCACATTCAACGAGACAAAACCTAACTTCCATGAGATTTTCCCCTGCGAATCATCTTTTCTCAATGGTTTTTGAAGAATACTGTGCAAATCCGGTGTTTGACTGTGAAATAATGTTCATAGTCGAAACTTCCCAAGAAATGCTATCAGAAATGTCCACAATATTCATGTTTGGACAGAAGACCCGCATGTTATAATCTAGCCATCAAGAGCAATTTTCGTTAAATGTCTGAGTTGGAATTGTTAAAAACAACCTAATTGTTCCTTTCTTTGGCCAGAAAGTGTAAATGACCATAACTATCGCCGGTTTCTAAAGGGCGATTTGCCCATATTGCTTGAAGAAGTGCCAATTAGAATTATAAATATAGAATGTGGTTCATGTAAGCAAGAGAATATTTAAATCGAACATTTTATCACCACGTGTAGGTCGTGGTGGACCCCAGCATTGGCTTAAGGTTCCCAGTCTGTAGAACAACTGAGAAATCGCATACGAGCTTTTTGTAATGTAATAAGGCATATTAAAAGCATTCTTCAAAAAGTGCGCACTAATATAAGAACAACAGCTAAAGCATGTGCCCATGGAGGTGGAGGACATTTTCAACAACTTATTTAATTTTTTTTTAGTTTTAGAAAAATGTTATTAGTTTGTTAACAGTCAATTAAAATCATTAACTAATTTAATCAGAAATGGGTATTAGTAATCCAGTAGTTAAAAAGTTATATCAAGAAAAACTTTTAGGTATAGATGATTGTTATTCTCTATTCCTTCACTGTAAGATACGAAGAAAAGACGAGAGATCTTTTAATAAAATTATTTTACTTTTTAAAAGAACAGTGGCGTATCATTTTAATCACCTAAAATAATCAATAAATTTAAATTACCTATAAATTAATTAGGACGCCACTGGTTAAAACTTAAAATTCGATTTTTACAGAAACGATAGTTTGCACCCACCAAGTTTATTTATTTTATGAAAATATCTAATGTAGTTTCTGAGTTATTAAAAAAAACAATTTTTCAAAATAATACTTTCACCACCGTGTATTATGGTAACAAAGCAAAACGGTTCAATTAAGTTTATATAAACTTTTTGTCTTAAAATCATACACAGATTAACCACCTTCAACATTGATATACATACTTTCATAGTTTTAGCATTTTTCATAGTTTCATAGTTAGACTAAAATCAAAACAAATTGAACAATGCCACATATTATTGTATATTTAAATTAAATTGGCATTAATTTGTTTAGTCATAAATATGTAACTATACTAACTCACTAAATATAATTGATGTATTTTTACTATAATATTATGTCAATAAAAACAAGTAACAGAAAAATTCGCAGTATTTAGGTACCTGCCTAATTAACTAAACAACAACCCTATTTATTTGCAAAACCCCCCTTTCTTTAAAGAACAAACCCTTTTTCCATATTGCAAGTAATTAGTAGTGCCGAGACTCATAGTACAAAAAATATGTACCATGGTGCCGCCGTCTATTTTCTCACATCGATGCATTCGCATCCGTAACCATAAGATGACTAGTAACATAGATAAAGGTTTATAGGGGGACTAGTAAGCACTAAGCGTAATCGCGCCTTGCAACCAAGGGCATCAAGCCAAATTCAAACAGCGGCCCTGGAAAAATATTGTTATCGCCTACTCCTCGACGAGCAGCTTCCCCCTCGCCGCGACCATCCAAGCTAACCTACCGAGAGTCGTAGCCCTTACAGCAGAATATGGGCAACAGAAAATCCACGAGCAGTTCATCAGCGGCAACTGCACCCTTAAGTGTACTCTTTGGTGCGGTGTATCGTCCGAGAGGATTATCGGTCCTTATTTTTTTGAAAATGCAGCCGGTGCTGCAGTTACCATTAATGCTCTTCAATACCGCACCATGTTAGAAAACTGTTTAAGACCAGCTGTGGCAAACCATCCACAAAGTTGGTTTCAACAAGATGGTGCCACAGCCCATACTTCAAGGGACACAATGACGATGTTAAGGGAAATTTTCGACGAGCGCATTATTTCGCGCAGGAGCGACTTTAACTGGCCGCCGCGTTCGCCTGATTTAACCGATCCCGACTGTTTTCTTTGGGGCTATTTAAAAGAACGAGTCTATGTTAATAAGCCAGCGACCATCCCCCAATTAAAAACAAATATTCGTAATGAAATCCGTGCCATAACACCAGAAATATTGCGAGAAGTCATGGAAAATGTGCTAGAAAGAGCCCGACTTTACAAAGCAGAAAATGGCCACCACTTGCGAGACGTAATTTTTCACGTTTAGCCTAATGAAATTCCCCTTTCGTTTACTGCACCAAAAAAAAATTATACTTAAATGTACCTAGAAATAAAAAAGTTATAAAGCATTCAAACCATAACGTTCATTCTGCGCCACCCTGTACTTCTTGGAGATTACCATAATAATACCTACCTACCTAAGTACTTTTTAGTTGAATGTGCATTTTTACCCGTTCCCGTTCTATTTAATATATTAAATTAAAGCATGTTTTTAGGTATTATGAACCGAAACAATCAGGCTGAGCAAAGTAGATTAGAATAACGTTGTTCTACATCAAATTTTATACGTTCAAATAACATTAAAAAAACGTTTTTAAACGAAATGATATTTTACGTTAAAAATAAATTGGTATATCGTTTATTTGCAACAAAATTAACACATTAAAAAAATGTTAAAATATCTAACGTTATATACATTATACACTAACGTTATTTAGCGGCCGATTAAATGTTATTTTCGTGTTGAAAATAACGTTACTTTATACATCGTCGGCGGGTCAACATTTTCCAACACAACCGTGGTACTAATACATATGTATATGACTGTGGTATAATTAATACATAAGTATATGGGTATAATTAACACCACAGAATATGGCGTCCCTGGAACACAAGTCCAGGGACCCGGACCGGAAAGTAATATCGGTTCCGTTCCGGTTTAAGTTCCAGATGAATTTGAGAATTTAGCTTCCGTTACAGTTCAGGTTCCGAAACATTTATTTCCATTCGGTTCCTACCAATTTTCAATCCTGTGTTATTCAAAAGAATTAAGAAAACGGTGTCGCCACAAATGCTACCATTATATAGTTGTCAATGGTTTCGTTCAGCCTTTGTTATTTTATTTTACATAACGGAAACGTTGCCCCCAAAGGTAACGGCTAATCCTTTCACCACCGGACTAAACTAAACTGGAAATGCAGCCAAAACCCAAGGAAAAAAGGCACTTCTCAGAGCCAACCCTGACAATTGTGAGCCTTAACGTCGAGGGGATAACAAGGAACAAGCAGGATATTCTAGCAGAACTCTGCCAAACTAACAAATGGGACATACTGTGGTACTGTGCATCCAGGAGACGCACAGAGACCAAAAAGGCGATCAGGCCGAAAATACATGGAATGCGCCTCGCCATAGAAGCACCACACCCTAAACACGGCAGCGCGATATTCACAAGACCCGATTTGGTTCTTCTATCGTCCCACAAAACTATGGACGACGACATCGAAATCCTGACCATTGAGAGCGGCAACTTCACACTAACCTCTGTATACAAGCCACCGGGAAAGACGTTCAACCTCTCGCGACCACAAAACCTGGACAACCAGAAGACCCAATTTCTTATAGGAGATTTCAACTGCCACAGCACCACCTGGGGATACAATGAAACAGACAACAACGGACACCTCTTGGAAGAATGGGCAGAGGCGAACAATTTCTCCCTTCTGCATGATCCAAAACTCCCCTACTCATTTTACAGCAAGATATGGAGGCGAGGATATAACCCGGATAACTGCTTTGTCAGCCTCAACATACAGGACTGTTGCATAAAAACTGTATACGAGCCCATTCCCAAAACTCAACACAAACCAATAGGAATACAGGTGTATGCCGCCATCAGAGCACCAAAAATAGCTTTCCGAAGGAGATTTAACTTTAAAAAGGCCAACTGGCCTGGGTTTGCCGCTGAACTGGACACGGCAGTCTCTAACCTGGACCCGACTCCCGAGAACTACCAAACCTTCGTAGACCTAATAAAAGAAATTTCGAGGCGACAAATACCACGAGGATGTAGACAGCAGTTCATCCCGGGTCTCTCAGACGACTCCAAAATAACCTTAGCTAAATATGAAGAACTATATGCCAGAGACCCATTTAGCGAAGAAACCATAGCATGCGGAGCGGCAGTAATGGAAATGCTCAGTACGGCAAGACAAACAAAATGGATTGAGACCTTGGAAAAAATGGACATGACACACAGCAGTAAAATAGCATGGAATCTGATTAAAAGGCTAAACTGCGACCCTAAGGAAATCAGACAGCTCCCGAATGTTACGCCTAATGAAGTGGCTCACCAGCTCCTTCTGAATGGTAAGCCCCTTACGAGATGTAAACCTTCCAAAATTATAAGGAATGTTCAATGTTCCCCTAGAAACCAATAACTTTGCATCGCCCTTCTCACTGAAGGAACTTAACCAGGGGCTTAATGCAATGAAAAACGGGAAAGCGGCGTGAATAGATGATATATGCGTGGAGCAGATAAAGCAGATGGGCCCGGGCGCTAAGAGGTGGATCCTGGAACTCTTTAATCAGTGCCGCACAAACTTCAGGATCCCTAAGCTCTGGAGAAAGTCTAAGGTGGTGGCACTGCTAAAACCGGGGAAAGACCCTGAATCCCCAAAGAACTACCGCCCTATATCCCTCCTCTGTCACCTTTTCAAGCTGTACGAAAGACTCATCCTACACCGCATATCAAACACCGTGGACTCAAGGCTCATACCACAACAAGCTGGATTCCGACCCGGGAAATCATGCACAAGCCAAGTTCTCAACCTAACAGAACATATAGAGGGGGGATTCGAGGAAAAACTAATAACTGGACTGGCTTTGGTCGACCTAAGTTCGGCGTACGATACAGTCAACCACAGGATGCTGATGCTTAAACTCTATAACACCCTCAAAGACCACCACCTTGTCAAAATCATTGAATCCTTGCTGCAGAACAGACAGTTCTTCGTGACACTCGAAGGGAAGAAAAGCCGATGGAGAAGACAAAGGAACGGTCTTGCCCAAGGAAGTGTTTTGGCCCCCATTCTATTCAATATATACACTAATGACCAACCAACACCTAATTACACAAAGCACTTCCTATATGCCGATGACCTAGCCATCACAGCACAAGACAGGAGCTTTGACGACGTGGAAAGAAAGCTAGAATTGGCACTTCACACTATGTCTAAATTCTACCAACAAAACTCACTTAAGCCGAACCCATCAAAGACACAAGTAAGCGCTTTCCACCTTCACTCACGCCAGGCAAACCGAAAACTGAACGTCACCTGGAATGGCACCAACCTGGAACACACCGATAAACCAACCTATCTGGGGGTTGTGCTGGATCGTTCTTTGACATATAGATACCACTGCGGAAAAACCAAAAACAAGGTGTCTGCCAGAAACAACATAATAAGGAAACTTGCAAACAGCAAATGGGGAGCCAAGGCAACCGTCTTAAGAACCACTGCTCAGGCACTGAGTTTCTCCACCGCTGAATACGCCTGCCCGGTATGGTCCAGATCGACCCACGCTAAAAAGGTCGATACTATCCTCAATGAAACCTGCAGATTAACAACAGGCTGCATGAAGCCAACACCACTGGTTAACCTATACAAACTGCTGGATTTGCAAAACCTAGCGCCCGGAGAGCAGCGCAGGAGTACACAGAAAGATTCAAACAAACGTTCGACGAACGACATCCCCTCTTCGGTGCCACATGTGAGCCAGGAAGACTCAAATCCCGAAGCCGATTCCTAAGAGACATACTGGGCGAACCCCCAGAAGACTACCCCTCGTTCAGGAGATGCCCAGCGGCGCCACCTCGGACTGGAAAACCTGGAAGACCCTAAACCGCTTAAGAACAGGCGTAGCTCCAGTAAAAACAAACCTAATCCGGTGGGGCCTCGGAGACGAGGACGGTGCTGAATGTGACTGCGGCGCTATACAGGACATGAGACACCTACTGCTCTGCCCTAATTGTCCCTACTCCTGCACCCTCGACGATCTATGGTCAAACAAGAATGAAGCATTAGACGTGGCCCAATACTGGGCCGAAAAATTTTAGTTCCGGACACGAAAAAGTAAAGTAAAGTATTTTACATAAAGACAAAGAGGAAAAGAAAAACAAGTAGAATATTAATTCTAGCAAGATCTCAGATTTATTTGCCATTGGGTTTTGCAACTAAAATTTTCTTTCAAGTAAAATATGTGTTCGGTTTCGATTCCGGTCTAAAAAAAATATCTGTTCCGGTCCGGTTCTTACCAATTAGCGGTTCCGGTCCGGGTCCCTAACAACCACCAGAGAAAAAAAGGAATGTGTGTTGGACGATAGCAATTCGTAATTGCACTGCAACGATTTAAGCTTCATTTAGCCAAGGCGTTATTAGAATGCCTAATTGAAAGTACCTACATGTATCGAGGAAGTAATCATTTCTTTAAGCGACAGCTAAACCAAGACATTGTGGCAGAGCCTATTATGGAGGTAAAGAAACGGATTCCGATCCGAACCCCACGACAAAGCGACGATGCAGTTTAAGCTGGCGTAGTTGTGAATTGATGCGGAAAAGAGAATCTAATTTTGATTGGTTGAATCTCACGCCCAACTTAATAAATATAACTATTCAAAATTTGGATTAATGTTTTATTGTTCTGTGAGCAGTACTACTATTCGAAAATTATTTAAAATATATTTGTCAGATATTTTTTACCTTTTCATCCAGTTTTCGGGTTTTCAATGACCTCCAAGCGCACATGAGAAACTGATAGCATCCGTTGCAAGAAATGTTGCACTGCTTTCACAATTCACAATGGTTTATCAATACTTGCCGTCCAATGGTTTACAAATTTTGCAATCGTGCCGGAATCACTATTAAATTATTGTGGTGCAAATTAGAATTAGGAAGATTAATTTAAGAACGCAGCTTGATTGCTGGATAGAATAGAAATATTTATTTGCGCATGTGCCATAAGACCAAAGACATATTTCCAGTTCGAGGTCAACAAAACAAAATTTTCTCCAGACCAGCTGTTTTGGGGCCCCAGAATAACATTTCAGTCGTATTGATTTAGCAGTAATGTATCATTTCACTGCCAAGTAATTTCGATTTAAACGTTTTTAATTGATTCTCTTCGATTTGGAATCTAATTAAACAATCTTTTTCGTTTCGAATGACGTAACAGTAGCTATCAAACCGATTGCGAGCAAAACAAAGAACTTGCATTGTGCAAGTCAGGAGTTGTAAAATCTGGAAAGTAAGGGGGCCAATTGCGCTGTCAAAATAACTCTGGACAGTGACTCGTCAGGTGACGACGGTAAGTGTACTATGCATTTTGAAGAAAACATTCCTTGTGGTTAATTTTTTAAACACTGGATAAATTTTTAAAGAATCCACATAATTCAGGTATTTAGCCATGCTAAAAATAAAACGGTATGTTTGTTTAAGAAAAATACGTCTTAAAAGGTAGAGTAAGAAAAGTTTTGTACAAAGGAAAGGCTTATTATTAATTAGGTGTGCAAATTAGTGAAATTAATGTGAAAATCCAAAATTCATTGTCTGTGAACCTGATGATATCTAACAATTGAAAATACAACCTTTATAAAGAATTATTTACTTAATGTGGAATTTAAAAACATATTGAGTTGAACTAGATATTATAATATTAACACTGGGTTCTACTTGTTTTTCACAACTCCATATTTCTTCATTTCCATAAAATTATTTCCATTGGAACAAGATATTTTAATACTTTGAAAGTGTAAGATACCTACTGATACTTTTTCATTCCCTACCCATAGTGGCAAAAAACTCCTTCCCTAAATTTTAACATTTAAAGAATGCCAATATGATAAATCACAGAAAAAATTGTTTTCTGCTAAATAAACCAACAATACATTAAATTTAAAGGTGGTTGTGAACCTCCGCGCAAAAAAGCCCGCAGACAGCAGGCCCACGTTGACGAGATGCAGCAACAACAAGCCAGCAATGGCATCATTGAAAATGGGGCTTCTTGTTCAGCAAACGGCCATGGCGACGTTACCGCTAACGGAGTTACCTTAAGTCATAATACGCAAGAAATTGTGAGAATTATTGGCCAGTATCTAAGTAATGAAGGACTCAGGTAAGCTGTTTTCACATAATACTAATAGAAAATGCTCCCTGCTTTATCACCATTCAGTACTAAATTTGATGAAAATTTTGCCTGCAATGCTTTCCTGTATCATTATGACTTAAAGAAATTTTCTCGAATAATTTTCATCAGGTCTGCTTTATGAGGCATTAAAAAATGTATAATACACTGAAGCCAAGAGCCTGGTTGTTTTTACATATAAATTTAGAATTAAAATATGTTTTGTGGGCCAGTAAACTGCTATATTATCTTGGAAATGGAAAGTCAACTATGTCCTATGACACAAATACTTATTGGATTCTTGACGTGGTGGATTACTAGAAAACTAGAAACATTAAGTTAGATGAGAGTTACATATTTTTTTATTTAAGTATAAGTTCTTTATTGGTTTCCCAACAGGCCATCGACCTAAGGTCCTTCAGCCTATAATATTTACAATATGCCTCTCATTTCATCTTATTACCTATTACAAAATAACACTCAATATATTGTATCTTTTCAAATTCGCTATCTTACAAAAAAAAAAAAAAAAAAAATATAGGTACATCCTCTTGTTCCCATAAACAAACAACTCCCATCCAGGTTAAAGCTAAAGTTAAAGTTAAATAACCCCAATCAGACCCCATAAACTCATTGTTAACAATACAATACAAAAGACTCAATTTCAACTTAAATTAAAATTAACCTACACTAGCAGACTCCACCAAGATTATTCTTCTTGTCCCCTGGCTGCTGGGAACCATTCCCATAATGTTTCGGCTGGAAATTTGTATTTAAAATAAAATAAAAAATCAAAGCGTTTATTATCTGAAAATGTAGAAGTTTACCAAAGACAACTTTACAAAGACTTTACCTTTCCAGTCGCACTTGTGATGCATTGATGAGCGAGAGTGGTTGTCGATTAGACCATCCAGCAGCTACAAAGTTTAAGCAGCATGTAATGGATGGGGATTGGACGAAAGCAGATCACGATTTACAGGAACTTCGACCATTATTGGGACAAAATAATAATATTATGGTGAATATCATTGCATAATTTTTAGCTTACCCTGAAATTTAAAAGCTAATAGTATAAATACAGTTAATTCATATCAAAGTCAATATTATTAACTCTAGGCATATTTTTTTAGGACATGAAGTTTTTGCTTCTTGAGCAGAAATATTTAGAGTACCTTGAAGATGGTAGAGTGCTGGATGCCTTGCACGTTTTACGCAATGAACTGACCCCGTTGCAGCACAATACTACAAGGGTTCATCAATTATCTAGTTTTATGATGTGTTCAAGTATAGAGGAATTGCATGAAAGGACTAATTGGTAAGTTTAAGATGTGTCACTTGTATTCCCTTTAGGGAGCAAATATTTGTTTTCTCTTACTGAGGACTTGTGTATTAGGTTTGTTTTGATCCGTTAAAAAGCGGGAAAATAGCATAAGAAACGTTGTAAATATAAAACAGTTACAATAAGAGATAATCTAGCATGTGTTCTGCTGAGCAGGTTTGCAGGTGTTTCTGTAATATTATACCCTTATTTATGTCAAGGATATATTTTTATTTCAACATATTATGTGCAACATTGCCTATGACCTTCAAAAGAAAATTTGTACACACATATTTATGTTCCTCTTTTAAGGAAAGGAAAAGGGGAGGATTCTCGCATAGTCCTCATGGAAAAGCTACAAATCTTTTTACCTCCAAATGTGATGCTACCACCGTGCAGACTGCAGCAGCTCCTGCTGCAAGCATTAGAAGTACAAACTCTTCGTTGCACCCAACACAATACTTTGGAAAAGGTGACGTTAAGAAATTCATCACTCCTAGTAGACCACTCCTGCTCAAAAGATGACTTTCCAATACATACGATTCAGGTAAGTACATTTGTTGTGCTCCAGAATAAATTTATTTAAATACCAACAGCTTGGCCACTAACAGTTCCACCCCACCCATTGATTTTTTATTGAAATTTAACCTGCTTTAATATGATATATTGTAATTGAAAAATATCAATTAATGCCTGAACTGGTTGCATAAGACAATAGCCCCCTAGTTTAAATGTTCAAGGCAGGTGCCTCTCTCACCTCGCCCTCACTACCGTTTTGAGCTCTATCATCTTACAATTACAAATATATTATATATATTATACCATTGGCAAGTTTTAAATACATCATGTACTATTCGAAAACTCTCAACTGAGATACACTAATATTTTAAACTTACATATTTAACAAATCTATATTATTATATGTGTAAGTAAGCGAAGTCTTATACAGATTTACTTCTTTAACATTTTGCACTCTGGAGGTGCATGAACCAACAACTTCAGTAACTACCTAATTAGTCTGGGAACTTAACATAATTCAGGCTGAGGCTCATCTATTTAATAGATCTTTACCCTTTTCAAATAATAAAGGAAATAAAGGGGCTCTTATTTCAAGCTAATTTGACATAGCCTCATATTAAACAAAAATAAAGACTTCCGCGCATTTAACTTAAAAACAACAGAGGTTCTTAGAAAAAATCGTGATACGACTATACTCAAAGCCCAAAATTCAGTGACTTATCACTAGCATATAGAGAGCTCCGGGTAGTGCGACGTCAGTCGAATGAATTCCAGTGGCGTGTGCATTTAAAAAAAATAATAAATGATGAGATTTCGTCAGAACGTCATATATTTTTTTCTAAATTAAATTTATTTCATTAACCCTTAAAACCTAATCCTATAGAACAACGACCTTTTCCACTAGGATTTCTTAGTCCTTGCCAAAATTCATCCATAAATGCCTGCCTTGAACTTTTAATACTTAGACCTTCTCAACTGTGTGCCCTTCATTGAGTCATGTTTTGGAATGTTTTCCCCTTTTTTTATTGTAGATATTTCATTTAGGAAAAAAATATCCATGGATTTTGCGACGAATGGCGTATTTTGTGGCATTATCCAGGATTATTTTTTCCGTCTTCCTCGACTATTTTCTTTTTCGTCATTTTCTGGATGAAGGCCTTTCAAAACCCTGAACACAGTGCGCGAGGACAGTTTCGTTGAAGTGACACATATTTCTGCAGCATCCAATGTGGTTAGTTCAGGATTTCGTTCCCGAATTCCATATTATTCGTTCTTTTAATGTTTATTAATATCTTTTTTGGTAGGTTGACAACTAGTTGAAGGTTCGTTAATATTCATAGTTTACTCAATTAAGAGTAGATAACAACACTAAATAAAGTTTAATAGCTATATATTTGCACGAAACACTATCTTTGTGAACGACCCATACCTATCCTAGGAAAACTGAAAAAAAAATTACAGAATCTGTGGATATATTATTTATTATTTAACAATTTTTATTGGACAAAATATCCAAAAGGCTATCGACCGAATATATTAATAATAAAAACACAAATTAATCAAGCAGTGCGAAAACCCTGCCGGCACGCTTATTTTCAAATGTTTGCAGTTGTGAACTCGGCCTCTGTGTGTTGCCACATTTATTTTCTCCGCGATCAAAATCCCACCAGTATCGGAATCGCCGTGCTATTTTTAATGCGTTTAGCTGGTTGAGGCTTGAATGACAACGTCGCCTCTTAAGTTCACTGTATTTGTACTAATTTGTAGCGGAAAACATTTTTATATGTATAAAAAACATTTACTTGTAAAATATTTTTATTCTGCCGCTTTATAGATTTATTGGTTGGTATTAAATGAGTCACTGACAGAATTTGTGGATTTTTGGAGTAAGAAGTATTAAGACTCCCTGATTTATAAAAAAACTATACGAAATTCACAAAGATATTATACCTCCGATGGTAAAAAAGATGCATCATCAATTTAAAATGCATATAAAAAACAGAAACGTAATTTGTTTGTGTTTGTTAGTAGCTATTTATTTATTCATGTTGGTACTTTAGCAACTGTTGTGTTTCACCTCTGTTGTTTGGATTGTAGGCCTCAGTGGCAGTATTTGTACTGATAAAAGGTCAGATCAGGTTTACTGACTTACTTACTTAATCCCTTGCTCTCATTGTATCCTTACGGATTTAGGTGTTGTTAATTTGGTCATATCATGCCACGTTATTAGTAAAGAGCTTAGTTTGATTTGCTAAGGGATTAGAGTTGTCCGGTAAGTATATGGCAACTCTCAGGAGCGTATAGGGGAGGTCAAAGTAACCCTAATTTGTCATAGAAAAGAAATTCCTAAAGTGCCCCTTAAGGGAGATACAGAGCCCCACAGGGGTATCCAGCGACTTACCTTTTCAGGTCTAACTTTTAAACCGACATGTATAATTTAATGAGATTTTAATAATAATAATAATAATAATAATAATAATAAATAAGTTTGTTTCAAAATTGGAGTTATGATTTACAGAGATCCATAAAGCACCACCTACAAAATGAAATGACGTCAAAAATATACTTACAATTATTTACAATAATCGTCCAGTGAATATGGTTCTAGATCTACTAGATTACTAGATATTTCTTTATACAATTTTTAAAAAGTTTTTGAGAAGTAATGGTCTTATAATAAGCAGGAAGACGGTTAAACAACTTAAGACACAATAACAAGGATTTTTCTCTGTAAGTGTTAAGCGATGAATTGGATAATTGACATTCAAAGTTGTTGTATTATATACATGCAACACTTGCACCTCGAAATCCCCTCTGTTTTTAAATAAGCACTCATAAACATAGATGGCATGAACCGTTAAAATTCCCTCGGCTTTAAATATACCTTTACGTGATGCCCGGTAATCCATTTTTTTTTATCGATCTAAGTACACGTTTCTGAGCAATAAAAACATTCTCAATTAAATTATTTCTTCCCCAAAAGATTATGCCATATTTCATTAGTGATTCAAAGTTTACAAAATACAATATACATACTATATAGACAATACAATAATTAATTCTATATGACTCGACGCCCCTGCTCTTGTAACTTTGTTCTTTTCAGTTCTTTCAAAGGCCTTTTCTCTGGCTTCGTTGGTTTTGTGACATTGCTGAGGGATAGCATTTTTTTGGTAATCTAAGGCTTGTTTTAAAAAAATTGTTTGGTTTCAGATTGATAGTTAGTAATTTTTTGGTGATCCCTTACCTTAAAAGGGAATGCTGGACACTTATGGTTTGCACTACACTTGTGACATACCTCGTTTTCTGTGCAATGTTTTGAAACATGGCCAAAATTGCAGCACTTGAAGCATAATGCGATTTGGTTTCGGATTAGCCATTTGAAGATTTCTGGTGGAGTTTGCAGAATCCAATTTTCCCTATTAGGATTTCTACAGTTTCGTTTAGTGATGTATCGTAGTTTCGTCGTGACACTCTACAACTACGCCCCCGCTGGCTAGCTCTCGAACGGTTTTAGAGGTCTCTTTTGGTCCTGGATTGTTATTAGTGTTTCGTGTTTTTTAGTGCTTTGTGGTGGTGTTGAGTTTGAGTCTGCGGAGAATTTGATTTATTAGTCTGGGCTATTTCGCCAGAGGTTTTTTTAGGCCTGGGCAATATGTTGTTATTTTCGATACTTAGTTCTGGATTTATTGCAGGAGGAGGAAATATTGCACTGGAGCTTGCTAGTTAGAGTTGCATCTTGAAATTCTGCTGTTCTAAGTGGCCTATCTGGTATGCAAATTTTGTCAAAATTGTATGAATTTTGTAGGTTGCTTTTCTTAATGTTATTTTGTCCTGAGTATCTCTTGTTTTGTATGTCTGAAATTTTTGTTCTGAGATGGTATGTAGTTGGTCCAAGCTGTCCAGCACATCCTGTAGCATATTGTGAGTGCAATTTTCATCTTTTGAAGTTTCAATTGATTTTGATTGTCATCTATTATTTTGTCTGTATTTGTTATACTGTTACAGTTGCTTTCTTGTGGATGATTTGGTGGCTTTTTAATTTTTAGTCGTTCTAAGGAGCTTGGGCTGGATCCTGAACGTGGGCGTTTATACGATGTTGACTGTGGTTGGGTGGAGGTCTTACGTTCATTGAGTGGTGTAGTGCTAGTAGTAATGTCTGTTATATTATCCTTGTGGTTTGTCTTGGGACTGTGTGCTATAGATTTTCTTGGTTTAAAGGCTTCATCATGTTGGTTGTCGTCATCGCCGATGCTACCGAAATTTTCCACAATAAGTACTCAAATATTTATTTGACCTGGTAGATTTGTGTTATTGGTATCCCCTATTTTTGGTTCCACAGCTATACTTTTATTGACTTGCTTTGTTGAGTTGGTTTTGTTTACATTATTTGTTTCCTTATCAAGATTTATAGGATTATCTTTTTTTTTACATTCCAAGCCGATAATTTTATTAACGTCAGCCCACGTGTATTCCATTGTTCCTGTTGAGTGGCTTCTTTTCAAATGCAATTTTACCTTTGTTTTCTTGGTTTGTTCGCCACATTATTTGCCGTCACTCTCGTCATTCATAACGTTCACCAGCGATTTTCAATGGCCTAAGTATATTATATTAAAACTTAAAAAACACTGAGCAATTTAAAACACGTCCGTCTTGACTTACTAGAAATATTTTATGTAGACCATAAAGACTCATAAAATCATACTACAGTAGATGTTTTGCATCGTCAGGGAAGTCAGGAACTGGTCTGACACTTTCCCAGTCTACAGTGTGTTGGGACATAGTCCTTTTTGTTACATGGTGTGTAATGATGTTGTCTTTTTGTTGTATCAGTACAAGAATACAAAAATACAAATTTATTCATGTTAATACATCAATACAATGTTTACATTCGTCCACAAAGGTTTAGAAAAAGAATACAAATTAAAAATTCAATTTATAACAATTAGATGGAGGTAAATAGGAAGACAAATTATATATAGTACCTATTATCAGAGAAATCATTATTGCAAAATTCCTCCACGGAATAGAAACATTTCTCTACTATAAGTCAAATCTGGTCTTATCTGGCGGGTTTACGATTTAACAAAGACATACTTTCAATTTTTCTTTTCTTTTATTGCGTTTAATCATACTAACCAAATAAAATCCGTCAGACAAATATGACAGACTTATGCAATTTTGGCATGAAAGAAAAGGATAGGTATTTTATTTAATTTTCAGTGATTCAGAATATAGTATATTAAAGTACATGTTTTATAAAGCATCATCTTATAGCACGCGTCCATGTTAAAAAACGAGCCGCTTCCGGCGAGTTTTTTAACGGGACAAGTGCTCTAACTGCTTTATAAAACACGTACTTTATACTATTTTTTCTATTTTGTATTTTTTTCAATAAGAAAATACATATTTAAAAAGAAAATCAACCCTTCAAATTTTGTAAATTTGTATGTCTAAATTTTATGTTGGTAATACTATAAATTTACTTTTATCATAGTAGCCTTGACAATAAATAATATTTTCTTTGTGTCATTGTCACGAAATTTGTGTTTTAATATTTCATACAGTTGTTCATAATTATAATTAAAAAAATATGGAGCATGATAATCTAAGTTCAACTCCCCCTGAGTTAAGGGATATTGCTAATAAAACGATAAATCAACTTTTACCAGAGAAATCCCGAAAACTTTCTTTTCTCATGGATCACAATAACAGGAAACGTCAGACGTCAACAGAATAAAACATTTAAATATTACCAATGCCAACTTTTAAATAATAAAAAAACGGTATCGTAATAGATCTGTTTCGATACTGAAAACGGTATCGTAATAGATTTCTTATGAAACAAAATTAGAAAATAGATATTTACGATATAAGTGTTGTAAAGATTCATATTACAACACGAGATGTTAAAGTTGTTAAACGAGGCGTCAGCCGAGTTTAATCAAACATCGAGTGTAGTTATATGAATTTACAACAAGAATATTGTACAAAATTTTATCTACTTTCATCTATGAATAAAAATATTTGGCAAAAGGCATTTTTAAAAATAAAAATGCACCTGCTATTAAAAATCGTTTTGTAAGGGCATCTATTACAGCACTAGTGCTGTAATGGCACCTATTACAGCACTAGTGCTGTAATAGATGCCCTTACAAAACGATTTACAGAACTGTAAAATTCATATTACTAAATGAAAGTAGATAAAAGTTTGTACCTGCCCAAGTACCTGCCACCTTCGTCTTGATTTAAAGATGTCAGTTTTGTGACTTTGACAGTTTGTGACAAAATGAAAAAATTTTCTGGGTTTTTGCATCCCCAAGCAAAAAAAATGGTACTTAATCTGATAAGCTATTTCGAAAATGCAAGAAAAAGTGGAAATTCGCCAACCAATATTCAGGAAACAGCAGCCAAAGCACTGGAAATTAGTTTAAGGGCTGTGCAGAGAATTGCGCATGAAAAAAACATAACGTAATACCCAAGAATACTAAAAAATGTAAACGAAGAAAGCCAAAGACTGAGGATTTAAGCGAAAATATTAAAATGGGAGTTCGAAATGCGATTTACGATTTATACAGATCAAAAACCAATGTAACTCTTCCAGTTTTACAAGAAACATTAAAAATTCGGGGTGTTTTGGAAATTGGACTTGAAGTGCTATCAAAATTAATAAAAAAGTTAGGTTTTCGCTATAAAAAAGACTGTAACCGAAGATTTTTCTGTGAGCAGCCACAGATAGTGAGTCGGCGTGTTCAGTTTTTAAAAAATTATACGGAGAATTACAAATCGAAATTTAGAAAAGTGGTATTTTTAGAGGAAACGTGGATATTTTCAAATGGAAGTGGTTCAAAATCTTGGCAAGATGATTCTGTGAAAAGCGTGAAAAGGAAAAAGGGATGTGGCACGGGAAAGCGGTTCATTATTTTACATGCTGGTTCTGTCACAGGATATGTTCCAGGTGCAAGCGTAATTTTTTCTTCAACATCAAAAAGTGCTGACTGTCATGATAATATGAATTGCGAAATGTTTGAAAAATGGTTAAAAGTTCAATTGATACCAAATTTGGATTCTCCGTCTTTAATTGTATTAGATAATGCATCATATCATTCAAGAATTTTAAATAAACAGCCTACTTCATCTTGGAGGAAAAATGATATTTATGAGTGGCTTAAAAAACACAACCAAAATCCTTTACACCAAATATGCTTAAATCGTGACTCCTATCAATGGCAAAGTCTCTTAAAAAACCAAGAATATACGCGGTAGATGAAATATTGCGTGAATATGGCCATGAGGTTCTACGACTGCCGCCATATCATTGCCAGTTTAACGCAATAGAATGTCATCCTTGGCGACTTCAACATTCATAATGTCAACTGGCTCAAATACTCAAACATGACTGACGAACAAGGTCGTGAAGCCGAATCCTTTGCCATCAGCTCTGGCCTCACCCAGCTGGTGGGTGAACCAACTCGGATTCCAGACCGAGATGGTGATTTTGCTAGTTTGTTGGATCTTTTCTTAACTTCAAACCCCGACTTGTACACTGTCACCGTGAAGCCGCCGTTAGGAACGTCTGACCACAACCTTATTTCGGCACTGAACAAACTACCAATTAGTGCTGAAGAGCCTCCTAAACCACGCAAGATATGGCATTATACATCAGCTAAGTGGGAGGACCTAAGGGACCATTTTCGAACCTTTCCTTGGCGGGACGTTTGTTTTACCTCTAATGATCCATCCATCTGTGCAACAGAAATATCGGAGGTTATCCTTACTGGTATGGAAGCCTTCATCCCTTTCTCAAAAAAGTGCCCTTCTAACGGCAAGCCTTGGTTTACCAAAAATTGCGAACGAGCTGTTAAATCAAAAAATTATTTCTACCGACAATGGCGTAAAAATCCTACCGCCGAAAATCGTACCATCTTTGTTAACGCTCGAAACCAATGCAAGCAAACGATAAACCAAAGCAAAGAAGCACACAACCAGAGGATCAGAGACAAACTTCTTGAATGTCCTAGCGGCTCAAAATCATTTTGGTCGGTAGCTAAGGCCGTCAGTCAGAACTTTACCAAGTCAACCATTCCACCTCTAACACGTTCTGATGGCACCATTGCGACCAAAGCACAGGAAAAAGCAAACTTACTGGCGGAACTATTCTCTTCACATTCAACAGTAAATTTTCAGGGAAGTACTCCACCGAACATTACCCCTGTAGAATCGAGAATGCCCGAGATTGTCTTTCGCCACCGCCATGTTAAGCGAATCTTGGGGAGTCTCGACACTAAAAAGGCTTCTGGTCCTGACGATATTCCAGTCATTGTAATTAAGAAATGCGCTGACGAACTGACACCGGTATTTTGTAGGCTTTTTAACTTATCCTACAAAAAAGGAATATTTCCTTCTTGCTGGAAAACTGCGAGAGTCCAGCCCATACCCAAAAAAGGCAAGAAGACCTTGCCAAACAACTATCGTCCAGTCGCATTGCTCTCGGTTATATCAAAAGTTATGGAGAAGGCTATCAACGAAAAATTACTATAATACCTGGAAGGCTTCAACATTATTAGTGACCGCCAGTATGGATTCCGTAAGTCTAGATCAACAGGAGACCTTCTCGGTTATGTTACTCATGTTTGGAACAACGCAATAGAACACCATGGGGAGTCCCGGGCGGTAGCACTGGACATTTCCAAGGCTTTTGACCGAGTATGGCATGAGGGGCTCCTAACTAAAGTGAGAGCATACGGAATGCCGGTTCAATTTTGTTCATGGCTGTCGAGCTTTCTTAAAGACCGTTCTCTGCGAGTGGCGATGGACGGATTTCTTTCAGACACATTTAACATCAACGCCGGAGTCCCTCAAGGTTCTATATTGTCGCCCACCCTTTTCTTACTATACATTAACGATCTTTTGGAAAAAACTAAAAATCCTATATATAGCTTCGCTGATGACAGCACACTTGTTTCAACTTTTACTTTGGATGCTCGGACATCGGCTGCTAATGCACATCTCTATAGGCAGCAAGAGGTCTCACATCTCAACAAAGACCTGGAAGAAATTTTGTCTTGGGGTGACAGTAACCAAGTAGAATTTAACGCTAAAAAGACCCAGGCGGCAGTTTTTTCTAAAAAAGTTAATGTTGAAGAACCGGATATAGTTATGGCGGGACACTTAATTCCCTTGGCTTCATCAATTCATTTATTGGGCGTTAATCTGGATAGTCATATGAAGGCAGGTTGGCGACTTGAGTCTATTTTACAAATATTTTCATGGCAAGTGTTCAACTGAGGTTGCCCGCTTAATACCACCCAGAGCGGTGCATGGTAGAAGTACACGACGAGCCACTGCAGCCCACCAGTACGTGGTTCAGCTTAGTGTCCCTCGAACGACACTGTTTCAAAATTCTTTCATCTGGAGAACGTCATCACTCTGGAACGACCTCCCTGAGATCGTCTTCCCCAACGAGTATAGTCTCCAAAGATTCAAGACCAACGTGAATCGTTTCCTGCGCACACGCACCGCTCCTAGAGCGCCATAAAGGATTTATCCTGTAGTGCTGTGCCTTATCATAAAAAAAAAAAAAAAAAATAATATGGGCCGGGGCAAAGTCTTATTATGAAAAACATGTAGGTGATGGTCTTAAATCCGACCAAGTACAAATAGTTTGGCAAGATTCTTTGGATCATATTACACAAGAGTACTGGAAGAAATCAGTGGAACATACAGAAATATTAATAAGGGATTGGTGGGATCGAGAACAAGTACTAGATGTCGAAGTAGCGCCAATGATAATTGCTCCATTCGAAGACGACTCAGACGACGAGGACTTTTCAGATTTTATAAGTGACGATGACAGTTTTTAGTCTATAATTAGTTTATAAACGGGTTTCTTTGTTTGCATTTTTTAGTATTCTTCTGTATTATATTATGCTTTCTTTCATGCACATTATTCTGCACAGTCCTTAAACTAATTCCCAGTGCTTTCGCTACGGTTTCCTGCATATTGGTTGGCCAATTTCCACTTTTTCTTTCATTTTCGAAATAGTTTATCAGACTAAATGCCATTGAATTTTTAGGTTTTAGTAGTAAAATTGTTAAAATAAATTACAGTGTTTATTATTGTCGTTTTTAATAAATACATTTAAGGTATACTATTTACAGGTATGGCGAACCAATGGCACGCGACATAAAATTTTGGCTCGCCACCGATCACAAAGTTTACTATGAATTATTATATTACGAATTGCGACGGCACGTCTATGGCCTCATTAAACATTTCTTTAGAAAAAATGCACGTTAATACATGAAGATTCGCCACCCCTGTACTATTATGTACAGGGTCTTTGATTATATTTACGTGAACTCTAGAGCCTTTATTATTAGAGATAGAAAAAAATCTTATATAGAAAAGTTCTAGGGTTTTTCTTTTATTATCTTTTGAAGTTATCAGAAAAAACAAAGTCGCATCGGAAAATGTAAAAATATAGGCAACTTCAAGTTTTTTAAATGGAACACCTTGTATATTATGCGCTAAAATGAAAGATCTTTTTTCCGTGATTCTAAATATATATATGTTGATGACATTTTGGTGAGCCATTTTTGACATATCTTAGCTTAAAATATAAATAAATTGAAAAGAAGGTTGATAAACTTGTCAAGCAAACCATGGAAACAATTGCTAAGTTATTTATTACGCTTTATGAATTGTTTCCATGGTTTGCTTGACAAGTTTATCAACCTTCTTTTCAATTTATTTATATTTTAAGCTAAGATATGTCAAAAATAGCTCACCCAAATGTCATCAACATATATATGTATATATATATATATATGTATTTTTGTACAAGATGAGATCATTTCGCGATACTTTCTATACAAGCCGAGATCCGTTTTGCAAGGTGAGATCCGAAATCGGACCTCGATTTACCCTATGTGTATATAATGTTCATTTTGTTCAGGGGGGTGGGGGGAGTTCATACACAAAATTTTGCCCGGATCTCGTTTTGCCCATTTTTCTTATTTATATACACCAAATAGTTCACAGAGTATGTGTAAAGAGGGCGCTCCGTTTTGCTAACAATATCTGTACAATGCGAGATCCTTAAGTTGGGCAACATCGCGCCCCCGGCGCGCCGCAAAGCTTTGCCTTGGTGGAAAACCCGAGATCCGAAATTTATTATTTTATACAAGTTTTGTGATTTGCTAAAACAGGTCGGGAGTGACAAACAAATAATATAGTCAAGGCGCGGGAACATGATGTTAGGTGTAAAACAATTAATAGACCGGGAAACACATATACACTTTATAAATAATAAATAATAATAATAGAATAAACCCAGTTTTAAGAAATTTTGACGGTCGGCGCAGGGGCGAGCTTGATGAATAATGTGATGTTACATTTTGTATTAATGAATGAAGGGAAGGCTGACTGCACCTTAGCAAGTGGGAGAAGAAAACGATTAGTATTAAGTGTAAAAATTTTGTATACTGGCAAAAAGTTATCACTCAGGTAAACTCCAAGAAGTGCGTGATTGAGAGTATTATCGATTAAATTTAAAAATAATTTTAATACGAGCATTATGATTTTTTGATGTATATTTATGTAAGATTTGTGTGTAATTAGCTTTGTGTTAAGGTATGATTGGCTATTCTGCATATTTTAGAAATATTTTAAGTGGTATACATGGTGCGTGCATAAAGTAGGGTGTCACAAAGTTACATTTTTAAAAAGAACACCACGTATTTGAATGAATTTCTAAATTTCTTATAAAATCCTATAATCTTTTCAGTGTTTAAAATACGAAAAAGTTGTAGTAATTGGTCTAATATTGATACCTATATAATAATGAAAATTAGCATTTTTTGCAAGCATCTCTTTGTTATGAAAATACTACGTAGGTACATAAATTTCGACTCCAAGCGATTCATAACTTTTATCCTGAGATAATTGGGTCAAAAAAATATATCCAGTATGAAATATTTGACATCTCATTTACAGGGTGTTTTCTTTCTAGGTCCAAAGTAAGAAAACTTCTAATTTAAAAATTTCACTTTTATGGAAAAGAGCACCCTACATTTTATAGATTTTCAAAACTCTTGTAAAAAATGGCTCTAATAGTTTTTAAAATATTCTGATTTTCGTGAGTTTCTGCTCTTGTTATAGCGTCTTTTGTCAATGGACCTTATTATCCATGGAAAATAAATGAAAATAATGTTAGTGGGTGACATTAAGATCGATTTTAAAGTTAAGCGTTTTGCAAAGTCTATTCGCCAGGTATTTATACTCATAGTATACAATTTTCATTGACGAAAAAAATATAACATATTACTGCGCTGTTGTGTTATTTAACAGTGAAGTTTTATTTTCTTTAATAATGTATAATATCTAAATTATTTTATCTGAAAAACGTTGCAACTTCGGGGGCCCATCTAGCCCCCTTAGCCCCTTATAATCCGGGGCTGAGGAGAACACCCAATCCTCGGAGTTATCATCATTATTTTCATTTGTATTCCATGGCTACTGAGATCTGTTGACAAAAGATGCTATAACGAGAATAGAAAATGACAAAAAATAAAAATATTTTAAAAACTACTAGAGATGGGGATGTTTTTGGTGAATGTGACATTTTTTAATTGAAGTTTTTTGACCTTGGACCTAGAAAGAAAACTGGGTGTGCAGGATACTTGAAGAATGGAAAAGGAATATCTATTAAGAAATAAAAGGATAACGGCAGAATACCCTTCCAATTTCACAAATGACAGCGGGAATAGTTGGATAACCTGAAAAATCGTCTGACAAAAATTGTGAGAGGGAAAATGATTTAATTATTAGGAGCAATGTCAATCAGCTATAGGTAAAACTAAATTTACTACCTTTCAGAAGACATACAAATAGTAATTTTTAATATAGATGGATCCCGAAGTATCCAAAAATACAGTACAAAGAAACGGATCGGATTGTGGTAGCTAATCAGCCCTATGATGATACACACAAGTTAACTTTTAACGTCCCGTTTCCATGACAAGAACCGAAAAACCCTACTTGTTAATTTTTCACTGTGGTTGAAAAGCAGGTGAATTTTAAAGTTAACGTCTAGAGTTAACTGGTGTGTATCATCATAGGGCTGATTAGGAGTTAATTAATGACTTAAACCAATATATAAAAGCAGAACCGTTAGTGTAATATACAGTGCGAGTCTGTAAGTTGGAATAAATTCAGTAAAATAATGATTTTCTTTCCGAGACGAATATTAGTGTGTCAAAATCAAAAATAAATATGTTATCGCCTATCTTATTTTAACGGGAACCATAGTTTTTTTGTTGCCTGTTTTTAAAGTACATATCAAGTTATACAAACTGCCAAATTTAAAATTCGTAAATAATGTTTTATTTGTTCGCTAATGTAGATGGAGAAACTTCCGAAGAATGCATTACTGCTTTAAATTAAACTACAAAAATATGGAAAGTTGGAGCATTAAAACATTAACTAATCACAGACAGACTAACAAATCTTATTGTAATACTATATAGAAAAATTTAATAAAATTTACAGATTAATGAAAATTTGACTTTAGGAACAGCAATACAAAAAACAAATCAATCAAATGCACAAAACAAAACGGGATAAAAGACAAAAAAAATGCAGTGCAGAAATTGAAGTATTAAAAGCACAAATATTGTGAACTTCACCATATTTTTGGTAATAAAGTTAAAACTTTAAGATTAAAATTTTAAATGTTTTTTTTCTTTACGTTTTAAGTGTACCTAGTACTAAGTACTAAGTTGAGATTTGTAAAATTGTTATATAATACTTTCAAAATCAAAGCAGTAAATAAATATTCAATATTTTCTTAACAATCACGCCATTTGACGACCTGGCCAGCAGAAAAGATTACATGTACAAAATATAACTTAAAAGAATATTCTTAAAAATTCTGTAAATCTTAAGAAACATTGGTTATAAAAATCGACATATCATATTTCACGACGAGAATTTGGAATCTTCCAACTAACTATTTCTGAGGCGGTTAGAAGTTCAGCTAGTGATGAGAATTTTATTAATAAAAATTATATTAATATTAACCATATTCTTCAGATCAAGCCCAAACCCCAAATACTTGGCTCGAAGAGCGAACATCAGTTATAGCAAGAATGTTAACTGAAACGAAATTAAAAAGACTTGACAAGCAATCTAACTATTGTAAAGTAAGATTGATGTTTGGCTTGTTTTGTTGTACTGTTTTTTTTTATTTTCATTACCATCGTTCTTGGTTTAATGATTACCTACCCCTTACTCCGGAGCCTAAATATTCAGTTTTTTTACGATATCATCATAATACTGAGGTAAAAATGTAAAGCTAAAATCCCATCAAATTGTGCGGCTTCTTGCTCTTCACCTTTAGAATTAATATTTAGAATATATTCATCAAAAAAGTAAAATATAAGGAATTTCTATTTTTCGAATCTCATCGCTTCCTACAATTTTAATAGAAAAGAAAATGAAAACTTATTTCCGAAGATGAAGAACGGGAAGCTATACAAAATTGGTGTTGGTAGAGGTTTTTACTGTGTATAGTTCTGTTTTTAATCATTTAATTAATTATTATGTTACATAGGATAATAGTGAGAGTGGGTTAGTTTCGAGAAGAAAAGCCGAATTTTAAATCTCTTCCTCTGTAAAAAGGTATTATCATAAAAATTGGGTTGTTAATAATATTTTTATACGAAAGAAAGAAAAAGGATGTCGAAATTTTTTTATTTAAAAAAGTTTTGTAAATACATAAAAAACTAAACATATACATTGGTTCATGAATGGGGTTTTACGTCAGGGCATCCCTTTGACATCTTTTGATTCCTCGGCTACTTTTTAGGTACTTTCGCATAAGGAAACTATTGCTATCGGCTGTTGCCTTTATTAAGTATGCTGCGCTGTGTGTGTTGTGATTGAAGATTTTAGTTTGCATATTCTTGGCGCCTTTTTCCTTTATCTAGGAATGTGATAGTGCCTCTCTACTATTAGTGCTTCTCTACTATATACCGACGTGGAGCCAGTCTTTAGGTAGTTTGTAGGTCGCATCTTATCCCGCTGTCGTATGTGAGTCAGTGATAAGTGGGTTTGTCGAAACGTCCTTACGTCCGTAATAGTTCGTAATGATTTTTAAAAAGAACTTATTAATAGTTGGTATGCGAAAGTCCTGGTGCAACACGCGATTCTTAGTGTACCTCGGGACATCTGCGATAATTTTCAGCGCCCTATTCTGAATTACCTGGAACTTATTCAGTTCCGCTCTGCTTATGTTGCATCACGAAGGTGCACCATAGGTGAGAACTGGCCTGACCAATGCCTTGTAGAGGTTGACCTTTGTCCTATTTGCAAGTCTACTCCGCCTGTGAAGCAGGGGGTAGATAGAGCCTAACTGTCGCAGTGCAAGCTTCACTCTATTTATTGAATTGAGCCTCCAGTTCAGTCTTTGGTCAAAGATAAGTCCCAGGTACTTCACTTCCTGGCACCAATTTACTTGGACTCCGTTGACTTTGAGCCTTGTTTCATGCCGACGTACGCGGCTTTTCGAGAAAAATATGGCCTTCGTCTTAGTAGGATTCAGGCGAATCTTCCAAACCGAAAGCCATTTTTCCAGCTCGATTACGTGATGCTGCATCCGGCTGACGACAATGCGCAGTGATTTGGCAGTTGAAGTAATTGCTGTATCGTCAGCAAAAAGATAGAGCTGCGTGAATCTATCTCGCGGAATATCATGAGTGTAAATGTTATACAACATCGGAGAGAGAGGTGAGCCTTGTGGCACTCCCGCCCTGATGCGTTTTGTCAATGAAAGTGCGTTTTCTGACGAGACCGCAAAACTTCTATTCTCAAGAAACGAGCCAACTACCTTGACGAGGTAGTTCGGAGCTGCGAACCTTATCAACTAAACATATTTTCTAAAATACAAATACGAATCTTTAATACAAGGTACGTACATTTTTGGTCATATGCCAGTTTTATAAAAAAAAAGTGAAAAGAAATTGTTTTTGTGGAAAGTTTAAAAATGGTTTGGTAAATCACACAACTTTATCACAATCATATATAAATTATATTTAATCAAGGCGAGATCCAGAGGCAATGGCAACATCGCCGGAACTCGCGTTGGTTATATACTGCAATAAATACAGATTTTAGATCTCGACTTGTACAGTTTTATCACGGATCTCGTTGCGCTTACAACATATCAGAAAAAAATTGAAGTGCGAAATGTTTTCCCCTCTAATGGCAGACGCATTAAGGGGTGTATTAGGATCATGTTCGTAAAAAATATACTCTAATAAACTTATTCCTTCTGGTGGATCTCGGGTTACCCAAGATTTGTTCGGATCTCGAGTTGATAGGAAAACGTATATATATATATATTTAGAATCACGGAAAAAAGATCTTTCATTTTAGCGCATAATATACAGGGTGTTCCATTTAAAAAACTTGAAGTTGCCTATATTTTTTCATTTTCCGATGCGACTTTGTTTTTTCTGATAACTTCAAAAGATAATAAAAGAAAAACCCTAGAACTTTTGTATATAAGATTTTTTTCTATCTCTAATAATAAAGGCTCTAGAGTTCACGTAAATATAATCAAAGACCCTGTACATAATTTTTGCAAAAATAATAATATTATATCTGGCTATCTTCACGACTTCACGGCAGTTAAAATAATAAAACTATGTATCTTTTCTCCGGGTATATTGATACCTACATAGTCTCACAGCATTTTGATATAAGCTGTGGAAGTTTCGAATTGATTTATATAATCGGTGAACTTTGGACCCGCATTTTGAGACCGGTTTAGACTTTATACGTTTCTTTCTCCCACTTATTTTTAGCGGGGCGCTTATTGGCTTAACAGGGGCAAAATCCGTGTAAAATAAATTTGGGATTTGATACCTCACCGGCTCTAGTAGCTTTTTCTCGTTGACTTTTGAAGTAGGTAACCTATTAAATTGGAAATATTTTTTTAGCCTGATATTACACAACAAAAATTTAGCCAATGTGTAATTTGATTTTTTTTTTATATTTAATTTATTATTATCTGCTGAAATAAACTAAAATTTGTTTAATTTATTTAACATTTCATCGACATTTTTGGTGGTCGCTAGTCAGGGGTTTTACTGTATATTGTTTATCTAATTTTCCACCATCATTTTGGTTATTAAATTTGTTAAATTTAAAACTATTGTGTTAACCGTCTGCAATAATACGAACGCACCCCTGAGAAATTAATTTTGGAACGAGACCCGTCATTTTTATTATGACTGATAGTTTCAAGTAATGTGCTGGCAGAATTGCCCCTCAGGGCAGAGCCAATAATAAAAAGAAAGAAAGAAGAAAGAAAGAAAAGTTAACGGTTAACCTATTAACATTCAATTTTATGGAAAATCAGCTGTCCATATACGGCCATATTGGTTTTTATTTACAACATTTTGATGAGCTCTGGAATTTTCGAATTGATTCATATTATAATCGATGACCTTTGGACCCGCCAGATAAGACCAGATTTGACTTTAGGTATTGTTTTAATACAGTTTTATACTGTTTAGTGGGCAGCACCTTCATGGCAGCTGGCAGAAGATTGTACAGTTTAGGGCCATAGAAAGAGACGCCACACTTGATTTTATTTATTCGATGGAATTCTGTGTAAATGCTTTCCCTATTTCGGGTGTGATAACCATGAAAATCTTCGTGTGTACGATAGACACTGGCGTGTTCTCTCGTATATACTAAGCAATGAAACATATATATACATGGTACATTGAGCAGTCTTAGTCGTATAAAAGCATTCTTACAATCATCTCTGAAGTTTAATCTTACCATCACTCTCACAGCCTTTCTCTGTAGACTAAATAGTCGTTTTATATTGGGGGAATGACCCCATCCCAGTATCCCATAGGATATTCTCGATTCTATGAAAGCACGGTAAACAGACAGGAGAACACACTCTGAAACAATATCGACCAGTTTCCTCAAAGCATACACACTTGAAGCCATTCTCTCACATACCTTATATATATGAACATTCCATGAAAGTTTACTTTCAACATGTATTCCCAAAAATTTTACATAATTCGACATCTCTAACCCCTCTAAGTCTCTCAATGAGAAATACATAAATTCAGTTTTAGTCTCATTTAAGTTGAGTTGGTTGCAGGTAAACCATTCAGCAACAGCCAATCGGGTATCTCTCATGACATCGATGATATTTTCTTTTGATTTGGACTTAATTACAGTAGTATCATCCGCGAAAAGTACAAGTTCCGTAACAGGCTCTCCAGTATATATAGTTGAGGAAAAGTTAAAACCCCCAATCTGACAAAAGCACCCCTGCAGTCCTCCCTGTATCCTAAGCCACTCATTATCCTGATCACTCTTCGTTGTAGCTTGAATATTCTATGGGCATGAGAAAAGCGCCTCCATGCAATCACACCATATGACATAATACTATGGAAAATAGCGAAGTAGGCAGTTCTCATGGTTGACTGTGACACGCATCCACATAAGCTCCACAAAACAAACATATGCTGCTTCCAAGCCTCCTACAAATATTCCCAACATGCACATCCCATTTCAGCTTTCTATCCAAATAGACTCACAGGAACTTTAAAGAGAATTACAATAAAAAATTTGACCCATCGGTGTAAAATGACTTCTATGACGATGTAAACATCGACTGTAGTATGGTTATATTAGTCTTGATGGCCTACATAAAGTATTAAGATTTCATTAAATCATACATGTCGGTTTAAAAGTTAGAGCCAAAAAGGTAAGTCGCCTTTGGGACTCTGTATCTCCGTTAAGGCGCACTTTAGAATTTTTTTTTTTTATGATAAATTGGGGTTATTTTGACCTCCACTATACGCTCCTGAGAGTGTGCGATATATACCTACCAGACAACCTGTAGACTAAAAAATGCACTATAAACTTCATTTGAAATATTTTGTTTGTGACGTTTTCGAAATATCTGTGTAGTCCGGAATTTTTTGAACACAGTGTATATGTAATTTTAATTTTACTGCTGAATATACATTCAATTATTATTATTGATGTGCAAAAGCACCATGTTGGTGCAATGGTTGCAAATGAACATTTTGATTTGATTTGATTTGATATATTTTTAGATATTTTTTAGGTATTGAATGATCACTGTGATGAAGTATGGTACTGCGAGTTCTCACCCGACGGTACCAAACTAGCTACAGGTTCCAAAGATACAAACGTAATAATTTGGGACGTAAATCCCGATACCTGTACATTAACGTTAAAGAAGGTTCTCGAAGGACACAATTACGGTAAGGAAAATTATTGTTATGAAAAACTGGCTTTTAACTTTCATTGTTCGTGAATTTAGGGGCTGCTTACATATCCTGGAATCCGGATTCGAAGCATTTGATAGCTTGCGGACCGGAAGAGAGTCCCGAAGTGTGGTTGTGGAACATAGAGACTGAGAAATTTTTAAAAGTGTCCCAGTCTCCGGAAGATGCCTTAACCTGTTGCGCGTGGAACGTAGATGGCAATAAGTTTGTCGTAAGTTATCAAAAATTATATTTTAATGGTTTTTTATGCTGGTTTTAACACTAATTTTTTTTAGGTTGGTGGTATTAGAGGGCATTTTTATCAATGCGACATGGAGGGTAACGTCCTGGATTCGTGGGAAGGGGTACGCGTGAACGGTCTTTGGTGTCGTAAAGATGGCAAGACTGTCATCGCGTCAGATTCGCACCATAGAATCAGAGCGTATGTGTTTGAAGAATTGGCGGACCAACATATGTAAGTGGAAAAAAATTGTTATCATAGTTATACATACATTAAGTATTTTACATTATTCGACAAAATTTATTTCAAAATTCACTTTTTAGCCTACAAGAAGGTCACCCGATAATGACCTTTACTGTGGATAAAAACGACCGTTTGGCCTTGTTAAACGTGGCCACGCAGGGCGTTCACTTATGGGACCTGAACGACAAGTGCCTAGTGAGGCGTTACCAGGGAGTGACTCAGGGTCACTTTACCATACACTCGACGTTTGGAGGCTGTAATCAGGACTTTATAGCCAGCGGGAGTGAAGATAATCAGGTAAGACAATAATTATTTAATCGTGTTCCTTAATGTTATCCAGTCGGGTCTACTTCAGGCTAGGAACAAACGGGCCACTGCGTGGCTCATTTAAACACTTTATACTTTAAGAAGGACCCTTGTCATTCACTTTGAACGCTATAAGGGCCAGTTTGCAAATGCCAAACTAGCTAAAGCTCGTCCATTTCAAAATTATACCCAAAAAGTCTTTGCTCATTGCCATTGAATAATGTATTGGTAGTTGCGTAACGGTAATCGAGGCCATTTAGGGTCATCCGATTATTTTATTGGATCATCTGAATGAAAAATAACGTGATAAAAAAAGAATTCGCTAGGAACTGTGCCTGTACGCTACTAAAATACGATGCAGGAACGAGATAATCGAGGCAGTAGAACCTTTACTGTTCTGTAAGTAGCAGTAGCAGTCGTTAAGCGAATGCGAATGCCGTATACCGCCCGATCGATGGATCAACATTCGACAATCTTATTTAATCTTAATCTTAACAATCAATAATGCATTCGCTCAAGATCGGTTTTTAAATCACATCACTCGCATCATCTCGAGAACCTACGCCTACGACCTTGCCTTAATAACCGTATTGCGATTTCGTAGAGTATAGTCGTAAGTAGTTATTTGAGTGATCATTCAAATGATAATCCGATTTTTAAAATAATTCGAATACAAAAGACCAGATTATTCAAGACATGCGATTTCGCCCATCAGTGATTCTAAAGGTTCGTCCTTTCTTTTTCGGCAGATCCATTTTCGGACGCTTTTCGCCGTATCATGGCTCGTCAGTGAGGCTAGGATTGAGCGAAAGGAAGGGACACCCTGAAAAGCCCTGAGGGCACACAATGTGAAAGGCACGTGAGATATAACGTCAGGCGACATCTCGTGGCTTTCGGACTTTCACTAATTACTAACTATAAAGATTCGTTTTTTCCAGGCACGAGATGTGGCTTTAAGTTAGATCGCACCTGTAATTTTCAACATTGTGTGCCCGTAAGCTCTTCAGGTGTCGTTTCCTTTTATCAGAATCGTCAGATTCTAGCCTCACTGACGAGTCATGATACTGCGAGACGCGTCTGAGTGACCTGAGTAAAGCGTTCGATTGTGTACCGCATGAGGCTCTTCTAACTAAACTTAAACGCTAAACTTTCAACGATGGCAACATTGCGCTATTAAGGATCTGCCTCTCGGACCGGTGGCGCGGGGCGCTGGGATGGAGTCAGCAAGGGGAGTACCTCAGGGCTCGGTCTTGGAGCCTCTGGTATTCTTAATTTACGTCAATGAGCCCATAACACTCTCTTTGCTGACGACACCACAATTTCCTGCTCTGGGAGAAACTTTTGATAAGGCGCAAGGGCACTCTTGAGGGATGGACAATGGTTTTCATCAAATCAACGTTTTCTCAACACAGTCTACTGTTTTATCAATCAGAGCAGGACACGAGGAGGACGAAAATTCAGGCTCTAGTGTTAAGTTCCTGAGAGTTTATCTGGATAAGGGGATGCCGACAAAGATAATAAATAAAACTAGACACACAAGGACATACATATCTATGAGACAAGACATAGACGCAACTTAATTCCCAGCTACTAACGGGTTGAAAGATGCAGCTGTGGTTAGTATGTTTGGCAATCCACTTTTACAAGAAACTGACAAAAAGTTTCAGGATTATTAGTTAGTTATATTCTTATTGGTCAGGCCTTTTATGACTACAAGGAATATCTAACATATAATTTTAATGTGTAATAACAAACTTTCAATCTTAAACGTAATGGTAAAAATGTTTAGATGCTATAATGTTGTAATTTTGTTCAATTTTAATGATTTTTTATATCTGTTAAACTTATATTATTTTGTAATATTTTTAATTTTATATGTTCATCATAATTTCTTGCAGTACTTCATGTAAATTGCCAAGAATTTGTATTTGAACCTAATCAGGAAAGAAAAAACAAGGAAGTATCTTAAAAGACAAAAACGAGATTTTCCCAAGAAAATAAAAGGCTTTTGATCAGTTAAACGCTAGTAACGATTCTGACAAGTCAAGGCATAGATCCCTATGATTTGTGCTCTCTATTAATAACGGTCAGTTGTCTGAAGACATCGAAATTCGTAGAGACGTCATACAGGGGTGTGTGCTGTCACCTGCTCATGTCAGCATCTCTACTCTGAATGTATATTTCAGGAGGCTCTAGAAATCGAACAATGAGGAATAATGCTGCATGGACAAGAAATCAATAATCTTTGCTATGTGGACAACACCACAATACTAGCTTGTAACCCTCAGGATCTTCAAAATAAGCTTTACAACATCAACCGAGTTAGTAAAGAATATGGTTTCAAGATGAACTTAAAACTGGTCATTTGAAAATGTCCACAAATACCAATAGATAGCAATAATGGCCGAACGGTTGAAATCAATAGATCGAGATAGCTAAGGCCGCGTTTATAAAAATTACACAGATTTTGTCGAATTACAATCTCATGCTGGAACTGAGAGTATGGATAGTTTGGTATTAGTCTTCTCAATTCTTATGTACGGGATGGAGGCCTGGACACATTCAAAAATTCAGTAGAAAACTGGACGTATTTGAGCTCATAGAATACAAAATATCATATCGTTTCTAATAAAGAAGTCCTCTGTCAGATGAGTACAGGAGAGTAATTATTGCTCCTGTCACTAAACAAACGCAAACTAGAGTATTTTGGGCATGATGATAGGCGAAAGAGAGAGCTCATTACAACTGATCATACAAGGCAAGATTGTGGGTAAAAGATCAATAGGAAGTCAAAGGATATCGTAGCTGGCTAATTTCCAGGAATGGGTTGGAAGTTCATTTATAAAACTATTTAGGGCAGCTGCATCAAAGATAAGAATTTTAACGCCAGTGCTCTGGTACCTAGTATTACACTTTTAAATTCTAGTTGTGACAACAGCGGCAAATGAGTCACAAGAGAGCCACTATGTAACGGTAGCGCCACAGAGTCGCCCGTTTGTTCCTTTAGCTATGTATAATTTATTCCTAAAATGAACTCGAACTAAAGACTCCTCCTGATGATCAAAATTACAATTTTTTACCATTGCTATCATTTTAATTAAAAATCACAATTTTCTCCATCAGGTTTATAGCTAGTTAAAGTTTAAGTCTCCCATAGGTTTTATTACTTCTTGGCTTTAAATGCTTTGATTACCTTATCATACTTTTTGCCAATAATAGGTGCTAAAAATGGCAAATGTTTGATTTTTGAAATTCTGTGCAAGCTACTGCTGCTTATGTTCCTGAAGTGTTAAGTTGAACTTAAATGTCAGGTTGTTGATGTATCGTGTTAATGATAGTATGTGCCTTACTGTTATAAAATACCAAATCCCCTTTGCAGGTATACATTTGGCACATTCGAAACGAGCTACCCATAGCGACGCTTCAAGGCCACAGTCGCACCGTCAACTGTGTAGCCTGGAACCCCGTCTACCCCCATATGCTAGTCTCGGTCTCGGACGATTGCACGATCCGAGTGTGGGGTCCCAAAGATAAAGTGCCAAAGCCCGCCGGGGTCAGCTAATATTTACCCGACGAAATTTTGACGGACATTATAGTGCATTCGAGTGCATGCGGATTAGGTCGGAGATGATCGGGATGTACGAACACTTTTACTTGTCAGACCCGATGCCGAAAGAGCATCGAAGGTATTCACCAGCTGTCCGAAATAATAGTGACTGATATAAGTTATTGAATATAATAAAATTGATTGATATTTTGTTTGTCACCTTAATTTGAATTTGGGAGCTGTTATTTTTCGAATTATAGCCCTTAATCTACTATTGATTTTTAAAGCTGTTGTCTGGCATTGTCTGGAAGTATCCAGGGAAATTTTTGATGCAGTATAATCAAGATATTTGAACGAATGTGGTTAAAATCGCGATAGTTTTATAACTAGCTCTGTATAAATTATGCCTGCTTGCCAAAAAAGTGAAGAGCTCTTAAGTATTCATAGATTGAACGTGTTGTTGGCTTTTGTTCAATTTAGAGGGTTCAGGGCATAAGCAGCTTTTGGTGGATAGAGCTTATTACGAGTTGGGAAACTTTTACAATGGCGAATTTTGAATATTTTTTTCCTTTTAATTTTTATTTCTTGCTATTGTTATAAATACTTTCTTGCTTTTGGTTTATACATATATATTTTTACCATAACTTTAGCTTTGTTTACAAAAAAATATTTCTTATATCAATAAAGCATATTTTGAGTTTTGAGTTTGAGTTTGAGAAGTCCATTTGATTTCATTTTGAAGGAAATTTGCCTCAAGTTATTATTTCATAATCAATTCTGGCTACAATTTTGAAAGGCTATTAGATGTAAATTAATCAAAAATATCTACTTTTATATCAGAAATACGTCAAAATAACTATAAATGCTTCTTATGAATTCTGTCCATTCCGGAAGTTGACTGACTACCACGATACCTTTATTGACTGTGGTCCTTACGTAACTTTGTGGCAGTGTTAGAGAATCAGATTGTGAGGTTTTTTGCCGGCGATGTTCTTCTCCTTGGACCTCTTTCCCAGCACGGGATGTCTTAAGTAGGTGGAATCTAGTTTCATTTACATTATGTATCTCGGGTATTGTAATTTCTTTGTCCTATTATTTCCTTATTCTTTTTCTGTTAATGACTTGATCCATCCAATGTATCCTCGGTATATTCACATTTCAAAAATGCCTAAAGTTTCTTGAAGGTAGCCTTCATACAAAAGGGTATGGAAGACAACAGCAAACTCTCTCCATTCTCAGGGACAGAAATCTCACTTGTTCAAACCTGGACTTAATCTTCATGGAAGGGTTCCAGACTTCATTAAGTAGTTGTTGTCAATACTTAATTTTGTATATTCTGTACATGTTACTTGACTCACTCCACAGTTCTGTCTGTGTGTTAGTTGGTTTATTCATAATCGCACAGGTCACACTCTGGATCAAGGAGAAGTAGCCGCTCAATTGTACCCGCCAGAAGTATCGATCATTCGCATAATAAAGATTATGGTTATTCCGTTTATTCTTATGCCTTCATTTTATGTTATCATCTATATTTTGCTTGCTGTTTCAAAGCAAATTGTAACCTACAAATCGATCGAATAGATCTTAGATTTGTTTGTTAGGTTTGTTTTCTTTGATGTCATAATTCGCCTTGAAGGCCGATTATGTTGTAGGTGGGTTTTAAAAAGGAAAAACACCGACTAGGTGTAGATATTTTAGACACAGTAGTAACAGACAATATACTGATTGTTTGAGGACTGACAACAATATTGATCGTCGAGTTTCTTAGATGGATACTGAAATGCTGTCAAGCACTGACAGTAATATTGAGCGTCTGTGGCCCTTTTTATAGTAGCGGTGACAGAATGCAGACCTGCCTCTTGCTATGTTTTTAGTATCCGTATCATATTTTCGTGCCAACTCTATCAAGCGCCTTTTCAAAATCTAAGAAACTCATAAATACGCTGCAGTTGACATCCCTACATTGCTTACACTTGTGCACTAAAAAGTGCTTCTCTAGTTCCTAAACCACTCTGAAAACTAAACTAGGTGTCCTCCGTTTTTGGGTATATTCTCTGGCGAATGACCTGCAGAAATATGATTAGGTTAATTCAGGTTAGATAGACGTGGCTTATTAGACAGTTCAATGATCACTGCACTCCTTAGCGTCCTGTTTTTTGGGGATGGGAATGAGAGTTGTTTTTAACCAGTCAGATGGTGTAACTAACCATTGCATTAAACAGCCAAACCAAGAAAGATCTCCGTTGGAATGTCATCTGGACTCATTACTTTTCGACTTTTGGCCGTTTGTATGGCTCTCTCAACCTCTCCCTTTTATATTGGTGGTTCAGGTTGATTCGCTCGTCGGCAGACAATTCCCCAACATACTCCTTGACCAGTGCTTGTGCTATTGGGGATCAATGAAAATTCGATAGTATTCATTATCTTGACATTGGAGATATCGCTTACTGCTCTTCACAAGGGGCTGTAACCCTTCTATTCCATCCGCAAAAATTGCCGTATTGTCTGATATTGTTTCTTTCTCCGTTAAGCAGAATCCCACCAATTAAATCTTCTACAGCTTCCTTTGTCAGAAACCCCTCAGAATCAGAAGCCGTCTAGTCTCACAGTTGCGGTCTGGTTCCAATATAGGTTCATAATTGTCCTATAATCCAATGTTTTTCAGGATTCTTCTAATGTTATATTAGCGGCCTTATGATAGTCATTGAAGCACGCGTAGATGTCACAGTTCATGCCTCTACATCTTTGGAATCACACGTTGCATACCAAATTCTGATTAAGTCAATACTGGGGAATATTGCCAGAGTTAATATGTTTCATTGAAAATGTTGGTCGACCGTTTCACACCTTCGTCATCTAAAAGTTTCATAAATTGCACTTTCCCACCTTTAATGGACTCGGTCCACTTGTATTCCGAACGCTCCAGTTAGTATAGAGGGTTCAATTCAAGGCATAATGTTTTTTTTTGTCTTCTGGCCCCTGTAGTGTGTAATTCGCCAATAACTTACGCAGCTAAAATCATTACAGATTTTAATGTATTCAGCTAGGCGTATCAGTTTTTTTGTTATGAATTGCATTGATTTATTGTTTCTTTTTTTACAAACCACTACAATGAGACGCCTTTAAAAATCGACGGTAGTACGCTTTCCCAAAAAATTGATCATATTATATAATGTTGCCATTTACTGGTTTGTTTGTAACAATTAGGTGACAATAAATCTTTTTTTATTATTATTTTTTACATAAAATTATAACGTTTAGCATAGTATTTAATGATAAAATTTATTTGGATATATTGTGCGCATAGGGCATAAGTAAAATATTTATTTAATTTACATTTACTCGAACATCTTTGTTTTAATTAATCTAAAAGTCTATAAAAGGTACAAAACTATTTAAAAATGCGTATAGTTTAAATGGGCTCAATTGAAATAACCCAAAATATTCCTTGCAAATGATCCAGGCATGGAAGAAGTCGAAACTTTCCCACCAAAATCAACTGAATGTTTTTTGCCTTTTTAAGCGAGTTCAGTTAAACTATGCCTTGGCAAGAAAAATTAGTCATTACAAATTTTACAGTGAAAAGTTTATTAGAAATGTCGGTTTGGATCAGAAAGCATTTGTCTCTCGTCTCTTGAGCTATGAGTGCTCAAGTCGTATATTTATTAGTGTCGACTTCGTTAGTTGAATCACATTTCAGTGTTTTTTTTACCTAGTGTAAAATGCCTAAAGGTAAGTCTGTTCCGAATTTGTAACTCGCTTATTTCTACAACAAATACCATTACAAAGAAACTTAAAACAATTCTTTCTTCACTTGTCGCAAAAATGCAAATTTTGTCGGACTTCCATTGTCTGTGTTTTGATTTGAACACGTTTGTTAAGATGTGTATTTTAAAACGCCGCTACCAATTGAATTGACTTCTTCGAAACATACTGTGTAATTCGGTACAGTCACATTGCATATCTCAGGATAGTTAACCTGAACTAACCTCAACTCTACGTGCCGCTTCGCTTCCTTTATCGCATTGGTGTAGTCAGAGTATACTCTTAAAACATATATATAACGGTTGGAGAACTAACCGAAACGTTATGGTCAATACAAAATAAAGACAATGGAAGTAGATAATTCGGATCTTAATACTTCTACATTGTCTACCGCCTTAAAACACCTATTTGTTTTCCAGAAGTATTTGATATGCTTGTGGGAATTAATGGCTTTAAACAGATGTTTTGCGGAAATACTAATACAATAATTAGAAAATCACAAGATAATTTTACTTACTCCCAGATCTTATCTACCTATGAGGGTGTAGGGAAAGCTGGGTATTAATTGAGTGGTATTCGTTTTTTTTTTCAAATCTCTTTCCGTCGCTCTTTATCTTGAGGGGTGATTTAGTTCAAGTTTTCGGTTTGCCACTTTTTAGCGCCGCTTCTCTTTCCTCCTATATCCCTGTTTTTCCTCTGGGACTTCCCCTTAATTTTTTTGTATCAGGTTTTGCTTCGTTAGAACTACTTCCTATGTGGTGGTTCTCATTCCCCTTTCACTGAGCGATCACTATAAGTGGCAGTGAGAACCACCTGCTTTATTCTGATAAACCTTTGTCGTCCTTCTCTTTGATATGCTTTATTTGTAAATAATATTTAATGGTTGTGTTTCTACCTCTCCCTCCTTATTTGGTTATTATTTTTGTCTGTCTATGTGTATCTATATTTTATTACCTTTAACAACTTTCTTCCTTTCATCATTCTTTTCTTTATTTTCTCTCCATTCTTCCATTTAGCTACCGTAGGTACTTGTTAACGTGTTCCCCCTCATGGTAATTGATATCTCCTTTTTTCTAAATTGGTGTTTTAATACCTATTCTCCACTCTTGAAGTGCGACTCCTTTAAACACTTAGGTTTATTAAAGTCGTAAGTTCTTGCAAAGCTACTCAGGGAATGCTTTAATCATGTCGGCTGTTATTTTATCTTATATATTGCTCCTTAAATTTTAGTTTCGTTATTTGATTCTCAACTTGTGATTCTATAGTTCTTCCTTCTAGTGTTCCCCTGTTCTATATCTTAACCTTCCAGAAGTTCTTTGTAGTACCTACTATCTCCAACGTTTCATAATTTTGTTTTCTTCCGTTAGGATTATTAAAAAGGCGTTACTTCCTACAAGCAATAGAAATGTTTTTTTCTGACACCTAGAAAATCACATATCCAATCTCCACGTATTTCAATTTTTAGTCCAGACTTTAATATTTTTTTTATACATAATATAACTAAGCTTTCCTCTACGTAAAATTAAAGAGATACATGATAAGATGACGAAATGAAATTCATATATTTTTTTACAACATACTTATTTCTAATGAACCATTATAATCAAAATGGTCCTACAAATTGTAAATATTCATTTACGGATATTGTACCGGGTGAGTCAACGATTGCGTGGAGTAATTTTATGCCTTGAAGATAAGATTTGTCGATAATAAGTTTTCGTATTAAGGTATGGTTGGATATCTGGCACATTCTAAAAATATTTTAAATTATACAGGGTGCGCCCAAAAAGTAGGGTGTCGCAAAGTTACATTTTTTTAAATGGGACACCCCATATTTAAATACATTTATTAATTCTACGTATTATTTCATAAATTTTTATTAATGGTTTAATATACGAAAAAGTTATAGTTTTTAAGATAATTCGACTTATAATGAAAATTTTGCATTTGCAAACATCTCGTTGTTGTGAAAATGCTACTTAAATTTTGACTTTAAGCTCTGTTCATAATTTTTATACTTACTAAATAAAGTCAAAAAACATATTCAGTATGAAATATTTGACATCTTATTTACATGCTGTTTTCTTTCTAGGACCAAAGTCAGAAAACTTCTAATTGAAAAATATCACTATTATTAAATGGAACACCCTATATATTTTTCTGTCATCTTATAGCTCGTCATAAACTCTTCAACTTTCGTGAAGAACTTCCTTTCCCTATCTCTAATAGTTTTTGAAATATTTTGATATTTTGAGATTTAATGTCCTCGTTATAGCATCTTTTGTCAATGTAGCCATGGAAAATAAATGAAAATATAAAAATTTTGGTATAACTGTCCCTTCCCCAAATTAGTTTCTTCTTAATAAATGTTCGAATAAATGTCCTTCTTGTTCAATACACTTGTCAATCCTTTTGATGATATTTCCCTGGACATTGGATAACATGCCTGGTGTTATTGTTTGAGAGATATCCCTAATCCTATTCTCCATGTCCTGCCTTGTCATAAGGGGTGGGACATACACCTATCTTTTATGTAGCCCCACAGGAAAAAATTAAACGGGGTAAGATCACAAGACCTTGGTGGTCATGCAACAAAACCTCCGCGGCCAATCCATCATTGAGCATAGTGCTGATCCAAATATAAATAAATAAATAATAAATAAACAGCCATTTATTTCCGACAGGCCGGAGCCCACTTACAGGAAACTCAAACAAATTAATCGAATTATAAACAAAAATCTTACAAAAGTAATGCCCTTGCTATACTTAAAATGTAATAACAAAAAGTAAGAAACTAAAGCTAAGTTAACAGGAACCAATGACTACTAATGAGGATAGCCGGACATATTGCGCAAGTGTTTTAATATGGTTGGGAGGCTGTCATGAAATATGTCGGAGAGGGCTGAGATACGATTGAAGTTGTGGCACATTTTGTAAATGGGTTCTTGAGGCAAAATATTGGATCTCGCGAATGCAAGGAAAAATGTAGGCTGATGTCGGGCACCTGTGGGGGGAACATGAAGCGATAGTTGCTCCAGTAGAAATGGGCAATCGATTTTAGAGTTAAGAAGTTTATGGAGTATCGATAGTGACTGTGAGTCGCGACGTATTGTTAAGGGCAACTCACCAAACCTAGCGAGGATGTGGCCATGCTCGAAACCCCGTTGCGGGTAGATAGCATCCTCTCTAAACATAAGATACTTTAGGAATCGCCTTTGGACGGACTCCACAGATTGATTATGGCAATTGTAAATGGGGGACCATATTTTATGATTGAGCAATAATCCAACTTTGACCTCACATAGGAGTAATACAACAGTTTAAATGTAGATACATCAGAAAAATGCTTGCAGTTTCGCAAGACAAAGCCCAAGGTTCTAGAGGCGCTAGAAACCATTTGATCAATATGTGGAATAAAGGAGAACCTCTCATCGAAAACGACTCCGCGATCCCTTATGGTGGTGAGTCTGTTCAGTGTTGATCCGTTTATAGAGTAATTGAATTGAAATGGAGTTTTTGTCCGAGAGTAAGAAACGACGTTACATTTAGAGATGTTGAGATTCAGTTTGTTATCCAGGCACCACTGGTTAAGAACATCGAGGCTGTCGCGGAGGGATACACAATCCGCGACAGCGTCGATGCGGTTAAATATTTTGAGGTCATCAGCATAGGCGAGTCTGTTGCAGTTAAGGGTCGAGACAAGATCGTTTATAAATATGTTGAAAAGAAGTGGCCCCAGACGTAGGTACAAACAAGTCCGACTTAAACCCCTCAAACTCAACAAACTGAGTACGATCCAGAAGGTAAGATCGTAATAGTGAGACAAGCCTGTTAGAGAAACCGAACTGGTCAGGAGCCTTATGGAGTAGAATGTGGTGGTCAATTTGGTCAAAGGCTTTACTAAAGTCCGTGTAAATGACATCGACTTGGCTCCTCTTGTTAATGGCGTCACAGACGTAAACGGAGAACGAACAAAGATTAGTCATACACGATCTTTCGGAAAAAAAAAACGTGTTGATATATAGAGAGTCGAATTTTAAAAAACAGGGACTTTTGCAAGATGATCTCAAATACCTTGGAGAAGTTACATAGGATTGAGATACCTCGATAGTTTTCAATATGAGATGGATCGTCTTTTTTAAAGATGGGACAAACTTTGGCAACCTTCCATATTTCTGGAAATACGCCATTGTTCAATGACAGGTTAAAGATATGACAAAGAGGAGCGCTCATGACAAAGGAACAGTCTTTCACCAGAAAGCTGGGAATACCATCGGGGCCAGACGTAGCTTTATTTTTTAGCGTTTTGCAGGCCGAAATAACGTCCTCGGATGTAACACTGGGTATACCGATTATCTCATATTGGTCTGTTGGATTAAAAGGCTCAGATTGACAAGGTTGCCCAGAGGTTTTATAGACATTCTTAAAATAATTCGCGAAAGCAGAGACGATGTTATGGGGCCCGTGGACTTGTTGATTTGCATAGTTCATGGTGGCTGGGATTCGAGATTGAGCCTTTTTACTTTGGACAAAGGACCAAAAATTGGAAGGGTTGTTTTTTATGTTTGACTCGGCGTTCCTAATATAACCCCTGTAGGCCTGCTGAGACTGTAACTTAATCAGGCTGCGCAAGGCTTTGAACTTCACGAGGTCAGCATTGGATTTGTGAACTTGCAGGCGACGACGTACTCTTTTCTGTTTTAAAAATATTGTTAATTAAATTTTTAGTAAACCTGGGGGGAAATCGTCTTCGCCTAGGGGATTTTAGAGGTGTACAGGCGGCAAAGTTGTTATTCAAAATCTCGTAAAAAGATTGACAAGCATTAGCTACATCAGAAGAAGCAGTAACGGGGGACCAGTCGGTGTGCGACATCAGCTCATACAATTTAGGATAGTCAGATTTGTTTACGGGAAAGTTGACAACGGGAGGAAGTGCTGCTTGAAAATCAAAAGTTAGAGCAGGGTGATGTGGATCCTCGGCGACCAAAGGCGAATCATTGTGCGCCAGATTGATTTTAAAGTTGGCAAAGACGAGATCGAGAAGCCGGTTATTGGAATTCGGGATGGTGTTGTACTGTGTAAGGCAAAGGAACTCGCTAAGATTTAGTAAGCATTTGTTTCCGAGGCAGTGGTCGTCGGCCCTGAAAATGAAGGAACATTGAAATCTCCAACGAGGATTATATTTTTTTGGAGCATTGTATCCAGTGACGAAAGGATTTCGAGGCTAGCGGTGCTGGGAGGAATGTATACAATAAATATTCTCTTGCTTCACGATAAAAGTGGGGAGGAGCACCATCTTGTTGGAGCCATATATTTTGACGTTCATCATAGTCGACTTCTGCCAATAATCTTGGCAATGTCTGTTGCAAGAAAAGTAAATAATTACGCCCGTTGAAATGTTCATTAAAAAAATATGGCCCTATAATTCTGTTATGAAGTATGCCGCACCACACATTAACCGACCAATGGTTTTGGTGTTGAACTTCTCGGACCCAGTGTGGATTCTCCAATACATAATAATGCATGTTGTGTCTATTAACAGCACCATTACTTCTAAATGTAGCCTCATCTGAATACATTATAAATTTTAAAAAATTTCGGTTTACCTCGATTTGGATACGTACAGTAAGTTACACGCCTTTGAAAATCTTCATCGTAAAGTTCCTGATGTAACTCAACATGGTACGGATAATATTTATACTTGCATGTTGTTCGGTTTGCCGTATCACCGAGCGAAGCTAATTTACGGCTACTAACTAGGGGATTCTCCTGGACGTGTAACAGTATTTCGAATTCTTTCTCACCATTTGTAGCTATTCTATTAACAACTTTACGTTTTGAATGTTCGACACTTTCAAACAAATTTATATCTGACCTTGAAACAGTAACAATACTGATAATAAGGCCTAAACATTAAGTATTTACAATAGATAAGGTAGGTTACAGTTTAACAGTTACACTGCCTGTTGAATCAAACCTTTCCATTAAATTTTAAAAACTTCGAGGACTGGGTGTTCGCCGCTCGGGATATTTCATCCTGCATAGCCGTTCAGCAAAAAGACAATTTTTATCTGCCTCGCCCAAAACATAAATCATATCGATTAATTCATTTTGAGTACCAACTTATAAAATGACTGGACAATAAACTTAAAAGTAAAAAGGCTTAATTTTTACATTGATCTGATTCTTAATAAAAAAAAATAAAATAAAATAAAAAATCTTTATTGTAGCACAAAAAAAAAATTTTTTGATTACAAAGGTGGAGAGTACCGCATAGCGTATTTTAATATCCACCAGACAAAAAATATGTCGAAAAGACAACAACTCTTAAAACTAGAGAAACAATAAATTATCACAAACAAATTTTTTGATTTTAAATTTAAACGTAGGCATACTTAACAATTTGAAGTTACGTGGCAACGAATTGAATACAACTGCTGACAAATATAAAAAGCATGATTTAAAAAATTCCGTTCTATGACGGGGTATAGAGACTGCGTCCCTGAACCGTGTGTTCACCTGATGGATGTCTCTTCTTACTACCATCAGTTCAGTTAAATAAAGAGGCTCATTAGTTTTTATAACTTTATAAATAAGACTACTCAGGTGAACATACCGCCTCTGTGCCATATTACATTGGTAAGTGCTAACAACATGTTGACTGACATGATCCCTCCTGGACAAGCCCTGTACATACCTAACGCAGGAGTTCTGTACCTTTTGTATTCTATACTTATTGTAATTTGTAAGAAAAGGCCCATAAACAATATCAAGGTAGTTTGGTATGGAAAGAATCAAGCTTTCAGTTAATATTTCTTTCGTCTTACAAGGAAGGGTGTTCCGATATTCATAAATGGATTTAAGTTTGAAATAAGATTTTTGACAGATGTTATTTATATGAGTGTTGAAGGACAATTTGGAATCCATATATAAGCCAAGGTTTTTTACCTCACTGGCCCATTCCACGATTTCCCCTCCGATTCTAACGTGTAAGTGAGAGAGATCAATGTCAGACCGAGAATACAAAATGGCCTGTGATTTAACTGGATTTATGAATAGTGAGTTACTCGAAGCCCAACGTGAGATCCTAGTGAGATCCTCATTAATTAAGTAAATTGTATCATTGAGGCAAATGACCGGTGAGGGCAGATAAATTTGTAGATCATCAGCGTACATATAGTATTTAGTATTTTTAATATGTTTTACAAGATCAGCCGCAAAGATATTAAAGAGAAGTGGCCCAAGGATAGATCCCTGCGGAACTCCACTACCGGCAACCCCCCATTGCGATATCAACACCTCACCATTTTCCGTGAGCCTGACAGCCTGTTGTCTATTGTGAAGATACTCGGCGAACCAACCATCTGCATCAATTCTATAATGTCGCAACTTGGCCAACAACAGTTCTATATTTAGACTATCAAACGCCTTTGTCATATCTATCAAAACAGCGGGGCAAGAGTGACCCTCATCAAATGCTTGAGTAATATCGCTAGTAATTTTTAGAAGTGCTGTGGCGCAACTATGGTTTGGCCTGAAACCTGATTGAAACTTAGGTATAACATTTTTATCCATTAAGAAATCCAGAATTTGGCCTTTTACTATTTTTTCAAGGATTTTTGATGCAGCAGGAAGAATACTTATAGGTCTGAGTTCACTTAGACTCGCTGGGTTACTCACTTTAGGCAAGGGCGTTATAAGAGCCATCTTCCATAGGTCGGGTACAGAGCTTGTCTCTAAAGAACTATTTACAATATTTATTAATGGTTTTAAACAGTATGGAAGACAAGCTTTTATCATATTAATAGTTATACCGTCATTTCCCACTGCGCCACTTCTAATACTAAGAATACAATTTAACAGATCTTCCTCGGTTACCAACCTGAACTTAAATGGTTCCCAAACAGCAGCTGTATTGAGAAAATCATCGATTATCCCTGGTTCAATGTCTATTGTTGGGATATTATTCAAAAAATAGTTATTTATTAGGTTGGGGTCTTTTAAATTATTTGGAATTTCTTTTGTAGGTTTATTAACTACTTTCCAGCTAGACATTTTATCCCAGAGAGTCTTGCTTTGATTTTGTCTAGCACAATTATTAATTTCCATTGTAAAATAAGCCCTCTTCTCTGTTTTTACTGCTGATGATACATAATTCTTTAATTGAATATAATAGCCTCTGCTTTCTGGTGTTTTTTTTTATTTAAATTTATAAAATGCTTTATTTTTTAGTTCTATCATCTTTTTTAAATTATAAGTTAACCAGGGGGGCTTTGATTTTCTCAATTTTATTTTTTTTGCAGGACAGTGACAATCGAAAAGTGACAAAAGTGTGTCATTGAAAAATTTTACTTTAGTATTGACATTATTACTAATAAAAAGGCCATGCCAGTCAGTACCCTGCAAATCATCTTGAAACTGCGCAGAATGTGCCATTTTTAGGCTTCTACTAATTACTATAGTTTCCTGCAACGAAGGGCTTTTAGATTTTAATTTACAGTAAACTACTTCATGATCAGTCTTTATAATATCACAGGGCAAGACACCACTATCTAAAACTAAGTCGTTCCTGTTTACCAAAATTAGATCGATAAGAGATTCACCATTGGGCGTGATTCTAGTAGGGCTGTTGATAACCTGATACAAATTAAACGTGTTGACAACATCACGGAAAAATCTATATTCAGCAGTACATTGACTTAAGAAATTAATATTAAAATCCCCGGTACAAACAAAAATATCACAGTTGCACATAAGTTCAGGAATCACATCATACAAGAGCATTAAATTAGAATAAGGAACTGCAGGCGGACGATATACAACCCCAACCACAATAGAGAGCTTGTTGCACTTTATGGTAAGCCACAATTGATCAATTCCATTATTAGCTTCTGGCACATTAGCTTCACGGGCATTAAGTTTGTCAGCAACGTAAATCGCAACTCCGCCCCCTCTATCAACACGATCCTTTCGATACATTTTAAAACCCTGAACTGCAAAGTCTTCAGAGGACATTGAACAAGTCAACCAAGTTTCTGAGATTGTAATTATGTGAAAGTCTGATGTTTCGATATAGTTTCTTATATCTGAGAATTTATTACAAATTGACCATGGATTCAGATGCCCAATTTTAAGCGCGTTTGCAACACTTGGCACATATTCACAATCTACTTCCTGTAACGCCGAAACGGTGGCTTTGGAAAATTTTTGTTTTTATTATAATTTGTTGATTCAGTATCACTCCTGCTTTTGGGCTTGTACAAATCCACATAACAGCCATCAGGCCAAAAGCTGTTTGATAGATATTTGTCTTTTATATCCTCCGGAACCCCCAGTTTGAAAGCAGCACTATGCGGATTCTCAAACTTAGAGGGCAGCCTCTGACATTGATAAACACCAGCGAACTTTGGATCGAGCACAGCTATGATGTCATCAGGCTTGGTGTTGACATCCAGGTTGGACAGGTATATCCAACACAGTTTCGTTATTCTACCTCCTATATTTTTATTGGCAACTCTCAGGCCAGGGTGTTCCGGACCAGTGCAAATTTTGCCTGAAGCGAATAAATTGTTACCTGAGACTTCAGCTGATCCCTTTAGCTTACCCGAATATTGATTGTTGGTTCCCAGGTTTCTTCCTTGATTAACATCAGGGATACTTTCCACAATATTCTGCTCGACGTGCTTCCTCCAATCGCGCTGGTTATCCATCAACAAACCCACAAGTTCTTTGTTTGTGTCCTTAATAGCACCAACCACTGAGTCTAATTTATTAGCAATTTGTCCTGTATGTTCCTCCAAGTGTTGCTGAATGATTGTAATTACACCATTGCTGCCCATAGACTGTGCAGGTTCAGTTTCTTTATTTTCTTTGGAGCTTTTCCTAGCCGATTTAAGCTCTCCCACTTCTTTTTCAATGACATTTATTTTCTTGCATATCTCCTCTTGCCTAGATTTAGAATGTGCCGTGGATTCAAACTTGGAGAACCTGTTTTTTAGAGAGGTGACCTCATCTCTCAAAACTTCCAGTTGTTTCAAGATGTCCGGTAGAGACTTGACGACCTTAATACGAAAGCTTATTAGACAAATCCTATCTTCAAGGCATAAAATTACTCCGCGCAATCGTTGACTCACCCGGTACAATGATCCATAGAAACCTCATCTAATAGAAAATTTTTAAAGTTCTCGATGGATTCTACCTGTCCTATTATAAACGGAATAGTTGGCTCGTTGTAATATACGACGCGGCGATTGTGAATTGCTCTGGGCCAATTATACCATAATATAGTGAGAAATCGGGCATCCATCGAGAGTTAAAAAATTAGTATGGGATTAGTTTTCTATAATGTAGATGTGAGTTTATCTGTTGTTTTAGTTATCGAAATGTTTAACAGGAGTTTATCTATCAAATATACCGGAAAAAAGGCTTCGCCTGATATAAAACAATAAGTTACTTTGTTATTGGCCATTGTATAGTACCTATGCACAAGCAAATTTTAGTAATCAGGTTTTCTTGCAACTTCCATTTACTAAGCGTGTGAGTTCCACTGTAAATTGTGCATGAAATTAAAACTTAGAAGTGTTTGATAAATATGTAGATGATAAACGATTGAAACTACAAAAATTGACACTTTTAAAGACAAAAGTAGTTTTTGTAATTTCCTAATATATTAAAATAAGAGATATAAACGTTATTAAAAGTTTAGCAATAAATACCAATATTTGACTGTGTGAGATTTTTAATAAAATTTGAAAAATTGACCAGAACCTTTGTTTTACTGTGAAATTCGTGTTCAACAAACCGTTTTCAAGACATTAATTAATTTCCATTTTGTTTTCCAATATACAGAAATAAAGCCACTAGCTCGATATTTAATTTTTTTTTTATTTAAAATAGAAAGTACAAAAAATATATCTATAATACAGTCTTTGTGCGTAAAATTATTGGACAGGATTCATAAATATTATTTTTTAAAGCTCCAAAATTATAAAAAGTAAAAATGCCTTAAATAAGAGAAGAAAAACACAAGAACTACCAACTAAAATAATAAATAATAGAGCTTACGTTTTACCCATTTGGCGGAACTAAATTCAAGACAAAATTTTAGCTAATTAGTAGTTAAAGCGGACACTACTATTTACAAGAAGAAGCAGTTTCTCCTGAATTATAATAGAAGGAAATGATTCACTAACTAACCTTTAGGGGGAAAATAATCTCAAGAGAAATCTTAAAGTAAGAGTTCTCAAGACTTGAAAACAGTCCAGACATCTAAAGATGGATGACTTAGCGGGGGCAACTAGGCCAAAACGGACAGGTAACTTAGGTAATTTGCTTGAAGTTAGCTCAAGTTGCAAAACATAAGCAGCTAATATGAGCCCTATAACTTATGTATTAGACCAAAGAGATTTATAACACAGCTTTTTATTTCTGAAATTACGGGGCGGATATTGTTGATTAATTGTTAACACTACAATAAGCTTAGTTGTCTTTCTTGAAGTAATAATATAATAAATAGTTATCCAGAAGTACAGTATCATGGTATAACATTTCTTTGGTCCAATACATGTGCGCCTGAGCTCATAAATAATTATTGTTTTAAATACTGTATAGGGTGTTTTTTTTTTTTCGTTGTTATTATAGGGTATAGGCTAAACGGTAAGAGATACAAAAAAAATAAGATATGTGTCCCGTTATCCTTTTTAGTGTTTAGTTTAATGGCGCAATCAGATCTACGCTAACTAGATCTACATTGGTTTAGAAGATACATGGTGATTCTCAAAATCGGCGGTTTTTATTATCTCTTATGACTCGGTTATTTATGGAGATAAAAAGAAACTTTCAATACGAAAGTTTTATGACTTTTTACGTAGAATCCAGTGGCGTATTTAAAAAAAAATATAGACGTTATTTTTTGAGGTATAATCAAAACTAGCATTTTCTTAAATGGGACACCCTGTATCTGGGTGTCTCAAAAAATTGAATTTTTCTTGCGATTGCAACAATATATAACACTTAATAGTTTGCTTTGTTCTAAATAGCTAAAATACTAAAAAACAAGATTTTTTTTAGTTGGCCATGGATTGAATTTTTTAAGCGTTTGTTTTTGTTTCTTTACATGTCATAAAATTCATTAACAATTAACTATTGGTTTTGACACTTGTTGTTAATGAAATATTTTCGGGGGTAATACCACGAGTGCTTAAAAATTACCGATAACAAGCTTGAATGAAAATTATCTGGTTAATTTTTATGCACGAGCGGTATTTAGGGAGAATATTTCTAGAATGAAATATATATAAAATCCCGAAGGGAACTCATAACAATAACGATCACGTTCGCAGTAAAAAGGTAAAAAAAAAACTGTCTCGTCAAATAGGTTCGATTGTTGTGTGTTGGATATACAACGTTGTCTAGGCAACGTTGTATATCCGCTGATATTTTTTTATTTTTAACGTTTCTTATGGGAAAATTTATACATGAGTGAAATATTCGATTATATTTTTTTAGAAAAACGAGTCCAAAATGAATATTTTTCAAAACTATGAAAAATTAAACATGTTTGAGTGTTATATTGAGAGTAATAAAAATAAAGCTTTAGACCTATATTTTCAGCGTCATACTGAACCACGACAGCAAGAAAAACAAATATTTCAAAGATTATATCACAATTTAAGTGAGTATGGATCATTTGGAAAACCAAGAGGTAAGATTTACAATAAGGAAAATAGAGAGAGATGAAATTAATACATTAGCTTGTGTTGCTGCTGATCCGACGGCATCTAGCCGTAATATTGAATAAGATATTGGCACAAGTAAATTTAAAGAAGAATTTAATGAAGAGCGGCGTTTAGAATTTTGTCATTGGTATTTGCAATAGATTAATCGGAATCCCAATTTTTTTCAAAATATAATATGGACTGACGAGACTTTTACATCTAGCGAAGGAATTTTTAATCGACAACAATCGATATTCATCAAACGGTCGCCAGGGTACAACAAGGACGATTTGGGTTTCATGTATGGGTGGCACTATATCAAAACAGGGTCCTTAACTGCAGGATTTTTAATGAAAATTTGAATGCTGAAGGATACATCCAAATTTTGGAAGAATGTGCGGTAATCGAGTTGGATAACATGCCATTAGCTGCAAGAAATAATGTTTATTTACAACAAGATGGTGCTCCAGCGTATAATAGCCATATGGTAAGGCACTTACTAACTGCCAATTTTGGCGAAAATTGGTTTGTACATATGGACCAAACAGATGGCCTCCGGATTCCCCCGACCTGACACCACTTGACTTTTATTTTTGAGGATTTATCAAAAATCAAATATATAAAACCTGAAGTAACACTATAGAAGAAGTTAGAGCAAATTTTATTAATTTCATTAGAAGAGTGCCAAATATTCACATCTATAACGCGACTCATTTAGTTACAAGCAGAGTCCAAAAATGCATCGAGCAGAATGGAAGACAATTTGAGCACATTTCGTGATTAAGCAGCTATGCTAATTGTTATTATAAATTTTTGTTTGTTTTTTGTGGTTGTTGTTGTTTTAGTTTATCAATGTTTTAATATTCCTGTTAACTGGGGTTTTAATATACCTATAATAAAATAAAAGAATAATGATTCAATCCATGGCCAACTAAAAAAAAAAATTTGTTTCTTGGTATTTTAGCTATTTAGAACAAAGCAAAATATTAAGTGTTATATATTGTTGCAAACGCAAGAAAAAATTCAATTTTCTGAGACACCCAGATACAGGGTGTCCCATTTATTTTTTTAAGGGAAAATCTACTGAGACCGCTCGCTGTTTAAGTCCTTAAATCTCATTTGTTTATATCTACATCAAACCCAATACACATCGGGAACATATTACGATATATCCAAAGCCTTTGACTTGGTTAATGTTTAGCTTCTCAAAAGGAAGTTGGAATCCTATGAGATCGGTGGACCCCCTTGGATTGGATTGTCTCTTATGTGTCAGATCGCAGTCCGTAAGGAATGATATAATTTGTATCAAATACTTGAATAAAGTTTGAATTCAATTAGTGGCAGAGGACGATCATACCGTAAATCAAAAATTCTTTTCTGTCACTCAACAAATCCAGTATGGTGTCCCACAAGGCGGTATTCTTTCTCCTCTCCTGTTCCTGATATTTTGTAATAACTTGCCGGATGTCTTGGAGGAGGCCGCGGGTTTATACCAGTTCGCGGACGATACCAGCTCCATGAAGCATCACAAAAGCTATAAAGGTATGGTCGGGAATTTGAATGCAGTTTCGATGAGAATAGCGAATTGGTGCGAGTCCAACGGCATGTTGCTTATCCCTCAAAAATCAGTTATTAGTCAAGTAATCAGTAGACAACAGCAATAAATCATCTCTCATTTTCTTGGGTAACAAAATCAATTCCAAATGAGACTCACACAAAGTTCCTGGGTGTTCACATTGACTCGACCCTAAGCTGGGGGGGGTCCATGTCGATCATCTTGCCGGTAGACTTGCGATATCTTGCTTTAAGGTCAAAAACCTAAAACAAGAGCTAAATACTCAAACTATTCTTCTTTATATCCACGCACATGTAATGAGTCGCCTATCTTATGGGATTATCATTTGGGGCTCTTCGCCGAAGATTAATAGACTTTTTATTCTGCAGAAGCGATTGGTGTGTCCTGGATGGAGCACAGTGGGATGCACATGCTGCCCCGATCTTTAAAAAGTACAAGGTAATGTCCATATTTTCTCTGTATTACTACAAATTGCTTCTTTTTACAAGAAAACATATAACTAACTTTACAACTCAATCAACAAGGGCATGCAGACCAGACTGTCCTCTCAGCTCTTCATTCCCAAACACCGGATATCCTTGTATGAGAAGTCTCCATTATACATGGGGATAAAGGCATATAACAAACTCCCAGCGAGCACAAGACGCATCAAAGATTTCGTCAAGTACAAACAACATTTAAAAAGTATACTTATAGAAAATGCATTGTACAGTCACTCTGACTACTTTGAAATCATGTAACATCTACTAACTACCTATGAGCACTGACATTGGCTGCCACATAGAAGTGCAGGCCAATTGGTATTCTTAATGATAATGGTATGTACAAATGAATCTTGTGTCATGAACGATTAGTGTGTTTTGTCGATTCTGTTTCGTCCGATTCAAGGATATGTTTAAGACTCCTGTTGCATTGGACGGTGCAATGTTTATTATTGTTATACTGTGTTATGTTTATTGACGCATCCAATATACATTTTTTGTATCATATGGAGAAAGAATTAAATAAATAAATAAATAAATAAAAAAACTTTCGTATTGAAAGTTTCTTTTTATCTTCATAAATAACCGAGTCATGAGCGATAAAAAAACCGCCGATTTCGAGAATCACCTAGACCTAGAGTATCTTCTAAACCAATCTAGTTAGCGTAGATTTGATTGCGCCATTAAACTAAGCACTAAAAAAGAGAACGGGACACATATCTTAGTTTTTTTGTATCTCTTACCGTTTAGCCTATACCCTATAATATTAACGAAAAAAAAACACCTCGTACATACTAATACAAAATACATTAGACAACCCCAAAATGAACCACTTTAATTTTAGGTTGTGTGTTTGACTCACTCGCGTCCTTTTCGCTCTCTTTACTTATCGGTGCGAAATCCTTTAAATAATCCTCATTGGGATGACACAACGGCAAACTCTCGGCCAACTCTCTTTGAGGATCAGTGATATGAGAGGGAAGGGACGGTTTGACGGCACGCTTCACTTCAGGCACTATAAATGCAGTGACTGTATCGGAAAATTTCACTTTTGTGGTGTTCTTCTTGGATAGATTTAATGGATTCGGAACGGGGGGTTTAGGGGACGCACCGTTATCGAACACAATAAGATTATTATCGAAAGAAATAAGATTTTGAGCGATAACTAAATCCACAGGCGTGTCCAAGCAAGACGAAGCAACCACTGGACATTGGGGATAGTTTTTAGGTAACCCAGACGTACGGACACTGCCTAGCACGGGCAAGGGAGGAGATTCTTTACTTATTTGCGTATAGCTGTGTTTGAAATCTTTAATTTGGTTCGAGATACCGGATCCATAAGCCGAATAGGGAGGCAGTTCCGGTATTTGATCGTTAATGTCTATGCTTGTTGGCGTGTTATTACTAGGGATCGTTTTCTGTGGTGTTGCTACGTTTTCTACGAATTGGTGTACATAGGAAGCTCCTAGGGCTCTGTAGAACGGCAGTGAGGATATTAAGGGAGCAGGTTGCTGGTTAAATTTCATAAAATTCGAAGGAACCTGGAATAGACAATAAAACAATTTTATACAGGGCGATTCAGATATACATACTTTGAAAAACTGCGGGTGGTATGTGCTGGGGATTATACCTGATATTTAGCCTTATGATCAAACACACAAGTTAATTTTACCGTACCGTTTCCATGATAACAGCCGAAAAAAGCCTACTTGTTAATTTTTCACTGTGGTTGAAAAACAGTTAATTTTGAAGTTAGCGTCTAGAGTTAACTTGTGTGTTTGATCATAGGGCTGTAGTTAGGTTATGGTTAACTTCAGTTTAACTGGTGAAATGGCACCGGTTATTGACCATATCCTCAGGTTAAAATGTATAACCTTGAAACTTGAAAGTAATCCAAATCTATAATATCCGATATTAAGACAATAAGTTCTAATAAATGATGGTCCTTTGCGTTTTCATATGGAAAACTAAAAAATATATTAATCTATGTACAAAGTGACCCGCTCTATTTATTAATGATATAAAAAAGTTTCAAGAGAAATAGTTTAAAAAACTGCATTAAAGTATACATGGTGCCTCAAAAGTACAATTTCTAATATCAACTTTACATTTTTAAATAGGACACTTCATATTGCTTCTTCAATAAATTCCCTATCAAAAATCCATACGAGGTTCTATGCCTAACGTTGTCTGCTTTCGAGAAACTGACAAATACAATTTTCTGATGTGTTTATTAATTAAAATACATTTAAAATTAACATAAAATAAAATAAATAACAATGGTCTTATGAGAGGTGCTCAAAATGATGACCATGTTCGGTTTAACATATCTTGTATCTTCTGAGTTTTATAGTGCAGGCAGTACTTATAACTTCTGCCGAAATTGCTCTACAGGCACGTGAAATTTTATTTTTTAAATCCTCCAAATTGTTTGGGTTTTCAGTATAAACTACCTGGTTCAAATGTCCCCACAAATAAAAATCTAAAGGTGTTAAATCCGGCGATCGTGCTGGCCACCTGACAGGTCCTCGATTTATATGTGGATGACAGGCTAAGGTTCGAGGCACACACAACTTATCTTAGCAAAAAACTGGCATCAAACTGGTATGCAATTAGGGTTATTTTAAAAAGCCTGCTAAGAGGAGTGCATATTTCTCGCTTATAGAGACTCATTTAAGATATGGCATGTGTTTTTGGGGAAGTTGCCTCAACTATCTGTTTAAAGGACTATTTCGTTTGCAGAAGAGAGCCATCAGGTATATGCTTAAAGCAGGTATAGGGTATTAACTAAACCCTTGTTTTTGGCAAATAAAATATAAACATTGCCTTGCTTGTTTCTGTTAGAGACATGTTGCTAACTTTTAGAGAATTTAAAAATTACATTAACTCTGCACCTAAGTAATTCCCACTTCTAATTTAACTAAGAACTCCATATTTTATAATAGTAAAAAGATATTTAATCACACCCCTCTCCACATAAGAAAATATAAAACTGACAAACGATTCAGAAATCAGGTAAAGGCTCTGTTAGTCCTTGTGTAATTTTATAATGGATTGCTGTATTGTCGTTGTCTTGTTTGCAAAAAATTAATTTGTCTTTGTTACTGTGAAATATACATATAATTGTTTCTTTGTATCTTACCCAAATCATACCCTGTATACTTAAATGTACTCTCAGTAAAAGTAGTTTCTTAAAGCAAAAACTATTTTCCTTGTAACTTTTATCATATCATGAACAGGAAAGAGGATATTTCGTCTATAAACAGAGTTGGGACACCCCGTATATATAAAAATAAACGGAAAAGTAGTCCATACTAGTGGAGTTAGCGTAATGCAAATAAAACAATCAAGTCTTCCTCCACAAAATGTAATAGTAAAAAATAGGAATGGTTATGTTCCCTACATGTTTCGGTCGTCTAGACGCCCATCTTCAGAAGATACCAAAATCGAGTTGAATAAAATTGTTTGCATAGAAATAAACGCTTGTTTCTTTGTCCCGTATGCGTTCCTATACCATTCATTCGATTGCGACGAAACGTTGCGGAGTTGTTGTGTGCACGTCCGCGAATGTTTTCAACGAACCTGACCTAACATATAAGGGATGACGTCTTGGAACACAGACCATTTCATCAATATCAGCATGCCTACAGAACAGGAAAATCAACGGAATCATAGACATAGAAGGAGCATTTGACAACACATCCTTCGGATCAATCACTAGGGCAACCAGGGCCATCGGACTGGAGGAAACTTGCTGCAGGTGGATAGAAGGTATGCTTCAAGGCAGAATTGTATATACGAATCTGCTTGGTGAGCCATTGGCAGCGCGGGTGACAGGGGGGAGCCCGCAGGGAGGGGGGATACTCTCTCCTCTATTCTGGATGCTTGTCATGGACGAGCTGCTACGCTCACTCAGCAGAGAAGGATATCATATCGTGGGTTATGCGGATAACCTGGCAATAATGACCCAAGACAAATACAACACGACAGTAAGAGAAAGAATGCGAAGGGCTCTCAATATCGTGGAAAGATGGGTAAGGCAGAAAGGACTTAACATCAGTCCTCAAAAGACTGGCATAATCCCCTTTACAAAACGCAGGAAAAAGGAGGGATTGGGACCCCTAACCCTACAGGGAGTAAACATTCCACTGCCGAAAGAGGCCAAATACCTGGGAGTAACGTTGGACTTCAGACTGACCTGGAACAAACACGTGGAAAAAACAATCCGGAAGTCGGAAGTAACCTTCGCAGTTACTAGACGGATGTATGGAAAAACATGAGGACTCTCACCTAAGCTAGTGCATTGGCTGTTCAACAGGGTAGTGAGACCTGCAATTACGTATGCAGCACTGGTCTGGTGGCCAAAGACACAGCAGAAAACTACAATATCAAAGCTAGGAAGTCTACAAAGACTACCCTGCTTAAGCATTACAGAGGTCATGAAATCGACTATATCCGCAATGAAGAAATGGGACTATACAGACTACAGAGTTCTACGTCACTTTCTGGGTGGCATAGAACACGACACGCACTCCTATGCGATACCATAAGGGGACCCGAGTTAGAAATGAGATCAGACCACACAAACCCTGCATGTCGCTATGACATATCATTCAAGACCGTAACGGATAAACGGGATGCGTGGAAGAATAAAACATCAGATACTCCTGGAGCAATCTGGTACACAGATGGCTTAAAAACCAGTGTGCATATGAAAAAAATAGGAGGACCTATTTTATAGGCGGATCCACATACTCCGACAGTCGAGCAGCCCTTAAAGCGCTAACATGCAATAAGGTGACATCAAGACTGGTATGGGAATCCCAACAGAAACTAGTGGCCCTGGCAAAAGTCAACAAAGTGATACTACAATGGGTACCAGGACATGAAGGTATTACAGGAAACGAAAAGGCTGACGAACTTGCAAGAAAGGGGTCGGAAAAAACATTCATTGGTTCAGAACCGGTACTCTGAATCCCAAGGTGCACAGTATGAGATGTCATAAAACGATGGACAAGGAATCAACACAAAATCTACTGGTACAACAGATAGGGATTTAACCATAGCAAACCTTTCATTGGGGACCCAGACCCGAAACTAATAAGACAGCTACGTCTGATAAGCAGAAAGCAGCTGAGAATTACCACAGGAATTCTGACAGGACACATGGCCGTTAAGAAGCACCTGCACCGTATGCAACTGTACAACGGAGACCTAAGCTGCAGGTTATGCGGGCGAGAAAGTGAAACGGTACAGCACATTATTTGCCATTGCGAGTCATTGGATCGGAAAAGGGCAACCAAGACTAGAACCAGAGGATATTCCGACACTCTCCCAAGATGACCTACACAAACTAGTACAAGGAACTGGAATAAATGAGTGGGTGTAAGAACAAACTAGGGTGAACACAATGGACCAAACCTGGCCGCAGTGCATCCAGCACTTGGACGGACCCTCGGAAGAAAAAAAAACCTATACTTGCCTTTAAAAAAATTAAAAATTTGAACCCGCTCGAGTACGCTAGTTTTTAAATATTTTTGAACACTTTAAGGACGATTATAATAAGAAATTAGGAGCTTTAAATAATGCCAGCAATTACTTTCGCAAGTTTGTCACAGTATTTTTATCACGCTGTACACGGCAAAATTGAAAAGTATGAACTAAATTCGTTATTTAAAAAATCCTGCACACAACAACGCATTTCTTGATTCAAGTATGTTTATTGTACAAAAAAGGTTAATTAGAATAATTAAGAACATTAATTATTTGCAAAGGTATAGAGATCGGTGTTTTACTAGTGAAAGCTAAAATATTTTTACAGGGTGATTCGCGGTGTTTGGAATATTAGACGTTGATGGCGAACCATCAAAGCTATTAGTAATTTCTAGTAGAAGCGGCAACACCGCAATATCAAAACTATTTCAGATGGGTAGAGCTTGGCCGTTTATGCTACGGTAAGGATAAGTGTATAAATTAGCTAGCGATTTCTGTTTAGCTCCACTCTTGCCTTTTCAATGTATACGTGCATGTATATTGGAATAAAGTTTTAAAATTTCAAGTAGAATCCAGAAATCCACAATATAGCGGGCATTACATTCGAAAAAACAAAGTTGGCTCGTGGCCTGCTTTTCTGAGACACCCGTAGAGTACAAAATTAATTCTAGTCGTTATTTTATAAAGTAAAGAAGCGTTTTCCAATAATTAATTTATTGCATAGTTTCATTGTAAAATTTTAAAGGTAAAAACTATTAGTTTTTAACGAAAAAAATTGTTTTAAGAGTGATGAAAATACTCGAGTAAGTATTAAAATAGCACATTCCCCAAGCCCGACGAGAAGAAACGAGCAGGACCCGAGAATATATATTTTTTATTAAATGTTGACTAAACTGAAATATTTTTTTACATATATTGTGATTGTTCTTAAAATGCTGACATTTCTGAATATTCTTAAATTTCTTCATATAAATTCTTAATCTTTTAGGCAAATTTATCCGAATTTTAAATTATTCCGTGTTATGTTTGGTGTGGCAACAATTCTTTTTTTTAATTGTCAGTTGTGTGTGAAACAACATGAATATAAAATTTTATTAACAATGTATATGGTTATTAGAAACATTACAATGACTTTTGCATGCTAAATTTTATGAAATAAATACGGCTATTTGTAGAAGAATTACTGCGTCCGCTAAAATACTCTTTTTTTGTTTAAATACACGTTTATCACATTCTTTAAGTTCAATACTATCTAATAGAATCACCACAATTAAACTAAAACTGAAATTTTCTGACATCTTGACGTCTATCGTAAATTTAATCTTTGCCCAATACAAACTGTTTTTCATGGCCAACTTTAGATTTGAGAATGTTTAAAATCCTGAAAAATGCATATTTTTTTATCAGCTTTCATTGCATAAAAACGGATATACCGGGCGATGCATGGCTTAGTTGAACATGGGAAATCCCATGTAAATTTTGAGGTGGCTAAATATTGGCTCCCCTGTACATTTTAGAGAAAAATTGTATTATAATTTTTTGAAGAAGCCGATATAATAAACCCATGTGCCAAGTTTGAATAAATTCTAATAAGCCAATCCTAACTTATTCAATTAAATGTGATGGCAAAATTACGAAATTTTTATAGTTTAGGTAAGACAGCAAACACCAGCAACTAATTTTTATGAATAAAGATTATTTCACATTAAAAACGCATTTTCATTTCACCAATCCGGCAATCACACGTCCAAAATAAAAAACACCATTATGTTTTTCTTACTAAGCCTTTGATTTAACATAACATACCTAAGACTACAGATTTTCACAAAAAAATTAATTAATTTAATGTTCAAACAACCCTCCATTAACAGCTAAACAATATCCTAACCGATCATAAAATTCATTTCTAACATTACTGAGTTGAGTTGAGAAATTCTGTCACATTCTAACGAAATACAGTTTTTTAGTAGTTGGTTTAGATTTTCAAATTTTACATATTTATAAATAAAATTATCTTAAGTGACCCCACAAACAAAAGTCGTTTGGCGAAAGGTCAGGTTAGTTCTTGCTGGCCAAAGATTAGATGCCGTGGGCCAAATATTTTGCAAGTATTCCCTAACTATGAGGGAACTTTGGGCAGGACAACCATACATTTGATACCAGATCTCCTGATTTTCGCGTACAACTTCTTTCAACGCGGGTTCAATTCGAATTTGTAGTAAATCCAAATAGGTTACTGCTGCAAGGTTTCCCTCCATAAAAAATGGTACAATAATGTGATGTCCTACAATTCCCGGTCAAACATTTATTTTTTGTGGATATTGCGTCCGAGTATGAACAAGACGAAGTTCATTTTCTTGGCTCCAATACCGGCAACTTTGAACATGTTTGAAAACATCGATTTTTGTGTTTCGATTTTCGATGTTTTTTTATTCGATATTATTCGTTAACATCGATATTTTTTGCGATGTTCTTTTCGATGTTATTTTCGATTAAAACGTGACATTTTATTTCAAAAAGTATTACAAATAAAATTGACCTATTCACAATTACCAAATTAGTAAATGAAATATTAAAGAGAAATTTTAATCTACTTACATCTAGTTGTCCAAATTTATTGTTTACTTATATCAAATAGCTATGTATATTTTGACTTTTCACTTATCGTAACCCTCTACCCTAAAAAACTTACTTTAATTGGCACAAGTTCGGCACGCGGTATCAGTGTAAAGCAAACTGCAAAGACCTTATAATAATAAAAAATTCGGGGTAATGCTGTCGGCAGAAATACCTAGAAAGCTTTTAGTTTCACGTTTTAAAAATATTAAATAGAAATATTTATTTTTTTTTAAATAATACACTTTGGTCGGCTAAATTTTCTAGAAAATAAACTTACGTTCCATCAGCTATACAGGGTGTTTTAGAAGTACGGTACGTAACTTAAGGCAGTGATTCCATATGATATTCTAAGAGAAAAAGTTCACTTGAACATGTATCCGAACTTGTCCCGTTTTTGATATAAAGGTGGTAAAAATCGAATAATACTTTGTCGTAATGGCTCAATCATAGTCTGATTCGAAACATGGACTTTTATTAACATCGTTCGTTTATAATAAGCGGTTATACCATTTCTTCGATTATTATATCTACCTGCCACATTTTGGCTTCTTCTTCTATCACATGATCGTTACACTTTCTCCACTTTTCTGCACTGACTTTACATATAGCTTCATTAAAGAGTGTTTTTTCTGGCGACATCTGCCTTTATTTAAGCCCATATAAGATCGATGGGGTTTAATTAGCAATGGTAAGGAGGAAGTCTGAGCACTGATATTCCTCGTAACTTGTAAAGTTTAAAAAAAAATCGTTTTTTTATCATTCTTTTAAATACCCTTTTCCCGATTTTATTGAAATTTGGTACCGATATTTTGAATCCAGGTTTTATATAAATTTCACGCTCTTTTTAGCATTTTGGTTTTATATACACCACAGGTTTTTTTTTTTCGTAAGTGAAACGCCCATGGTTTATTGCGATTTTATGGATTTTACTTGTATTTTAAGTAGACAGTAAGTAGTACAGTTTTTTTTTTGCATATTTGGTAGTTTCTTATTTCGTTTTCAAATGGACAAATGTATTTCTACTTTTGTTTCTAATGGTTATATTTTTATTTAATATAAATATATTTACATTTATTATATTAAAATGTATAATTTATTTTACACATTTATCGATTATAAAGACATCGATGTTTATAAATATCGATATTTTCTGTCAGTTTTTTTACAACATCGATGTTTTAAGAATTTTGCGCATCCCTAGGGTGAATGTACATTCATCGGTAAAACAAATATTTTTCAAAATATCCCTATTGTTATTTGCTCTTTCCATTGCCTCAAAACAGAATACCATTCTCCGTTCTTCATCACCTCACCGTAAATCTTGATGTTTTCCATACTTGTAAGAAAAATATTTATGTTTTTTTAAAGTGCGCAACACTGTGGTTTGATGTTTTCCTACGGCTTGTCCAAGAATCCTCGTGCTAATCATTTTATTTTCCTCCACGTGCCCTTTCTTCAGCTCTGTTGACATTCTGAGCTCTATTGACATTTTGAGTTGAACATTTACAGTCATTTATTACAGTGCCTTTGGACTCAAATTTACTAATGATAACTTTAATTAATAAAATGGAAGGGATAGGCTTAGCAGGGAATTGAACTGAAAACATTTCGGATATTGCTCTTAAACTGTTTCCTGTATAATACCACTTAATCATAGTCACTTTTTCCTTAATATAATAGATCATATTCAGCTATAATTAAAGCGCCTTTAATGAAAATGTTGTCACTGACGCTACTTTTCGTTTTGTCAATGCCAAATAATATTTGCTGGTGTTTGCTGTATTACCTAAACTATGAAGATTTCGTAATATTGCCATCACATTTAATTGAAGAAGTTAGGATTGGCTTATTAAAATTTATTCAAACTTGGCACATGGGTTTATTATATAGGCCTCTTCAAAAAATTATAATACAATTTTTCTCTAAAATGTACAGGAGAGTCAATATTTAGCCATCTCAAAATTTACATGGGACTTCCTATGTTCAACTAAGCCATGCATCACCCGGTATCTGTAATATTGGTAAGCTTTTAACTTTTTTTAGTGAAGTTTGTTCAAAAATGAAATGAAATTAAATAAACCCAATATGGATGCAAAGAAATTAATTTTTCTATAAAATTTTTCAACATTCGCAATATAACGAGTGATTATTAATTATTTTGCTCAAGGGCGGCTGTGACCCAGTATACATAGTGTAGCAGTAGCGCGTAGATTAAATCATAGGGCGAATTTGCAAGAAAGCAGCGTTGTCACGTTGAAAACCTAAAATAAGGTTTTTTGACGGTATGTAATATAAAATCCTGAGCTATCTTACTTTGAAAGCCTACTTTGTATGGCCGCCTCCTACTTCTAGACACCTTCTGATGTTTCTTCTTACCCTCAGAGACACATTAACCAATACGTTTGGAGAATTATTAATTTCGGCAATTGTTTCTGAAATCCTTCGTTTAAGATCATTTATATCCTCAATTGGTGTTCGATAAATGGAGTTTTTTATAAAAGGCCACAAGAAGAAATCGCAGGGTGTTAAATCGCAGGAACGAGGTGGCCATATTTGTTGCGTATTTCGGCTTATAACTCTGTTTTCAAAAAATTCACTTAAAAAATTTAAATTTTCTCTGTTTACATGAGGTGTAGCGCCATCTTGTTGGAAGTAACCTTCCCGCAATTCATCATCGTGAAGCTCATTAATAAATGTTGTCAGAATTTCGATCCGATATCTCTCAGCTGTAATTGTGCCATCAAAGTAAATTGGGCCTACTATTCTTCTAGAACTAATTGCTGCCCACACACCAACTTTTTGAGGATGAAGAGGTCTTTCTACAAAAACATGCGGATTTTGCGTATTCCACATTCGCATATTTTGTGAATTAACATAGCCTGATAAATAAAAATAAGCCTCATCGGTAAAAAATGTTTTTTCAAAAGCACCACTATTTTCTTCTTGAAAATTGTTTAAAAACCATTCACAAAAATTAAGTCTTTGGGGAACGTCATTGGGAAGGAGTTCATGAATAGCACTAAACATTTTTACTGTAGAACTTTCAATCCGGCAACAAAGCTTCACCAAAACTTGATACGCTGAAAAATAAAAAATTAAATCATATCCTGCAAATAGCACTTTATAATAGTCAAAAGACGACACCCCGGAGAAATATTAGTTAAAGCAATAGTAACCTACCTTCAAATAACTGCAAAAATTACAAAATTTCTCCAATTTTTAAACTTTACAAATACACAAATTCAAATAAGACGTAAATGTCATAAAACAATCATGTCATCTTATCTACGCAGGACGGCCATGATGCTTTTAAAATGCATGGCCTCCCTTGAGCAAAATAATTAAAAATCACTCGTTATATTTTACGTTTTTTAAGCAGCGCTTTCCGATAAGGTATTCAAATTTTGATAAAAAAATTTTTTAACCTAAATAAAATAAAAACCGTTTTAAAAATTTGCGATTTTTAGTTTCTCGCGAAAATCTACAATTTCTAAATGTATTGTAAAAAAATATTTGAGATGATCTACCCGACGGTCTAAACCGCATTTTGATCCGACTTTTCGTTTTGAAGCTATTAATTATCAAAAAGAGGCCTGTTTTATTTTCAATCTATCAAAAAAAATACTTGTCATTTTCGGATCTCACCGAAAAATAATAGGGTTCTGTGAGTCGACGTTCGCTACAACATCAGAAAGTTTCAATCGATTAGGCCTGGTGGTATGGCCGGTACAGTGCGCGTGTAATTTATTATTTTCTTTTAGTTTAGTAACAACTTAACCAGAATAAAGTGATAGTGGCAGCTACTAAAAGTCACTCTAAAAAATTACAATAAATCAAATGCACAAACCATGGGGTACAGGCGTATAGCCTAGTCGTTGAAATAGAAATTCTATTGGTCTGCTAAGTCACGCGATAAAGATCTTATTGGCTCGACGTTTGCGATCTGCGATTTTATTGATCGAAAACGTGCTGAATATGCTCTGATCGTGCTCAATATGCTCAAGGTCCGCGTTTTGCAATTTTATTGGTCGGAATCGTGCTTGAGAACGTGCTGAATATGTTCTGATCGTGCGCAGTGGAGAACATTCGGGCACATCACTAGTTCCAGTACAGACTTACCTGAGGTGCTTTAACATACGTAGCTCTAGAAGGAAACACTTTCCTCGACAAATCAGCACTTTTAACGTCATTTTCTTCCATTTTGTAGGTAGTAGGGGTTGGCTGCATAAAGTCGGTAGTTAGAACGTTATCTGCTTGCGCTTTACTAGCGTAATTCTCCTCAAAGTTTTCAGTGCTGCTGCAACTTTCGCTCTCGGAGCATTGCGAGCACGAAGATCGAGAACAATTTGACGCTAAAAAAAATATTTAGCTACAATTATATTACTCATTTTAGGAAATAAACAATAGACTGAATACCTTCACTCGAACATCGACTCAATAGAGCCGAAGCTTGGGCCCTTGCTGCTGCTGCCATCTCAGTTTCACCCAATTTGACAGCGATATAGTGCAAATCCATGAACAAGTCGTGATGTCCAACGTCGACAGCCAGTAAAAATGCAGTTTCAAACATACTGGCCCGTAGCAGCTGGTAAAAAAACCGTCTAGTAATAGACATTACCTGAAAATAGTTTCAATCCTCAAACCAAGACAGCAAAATAGAAACTATGAAGTGATTTTAAGCTACGTTTTCATGTTTAAAAAAAGTCATTTCTGCAATGATCTAACCTAACCTGGTGGCCAAATTTGTGTCTTATTTGTGACGGTAGTGGTACTGGTGAACTATGAAAACACCCCAAAGCATCTTGGAGATGTTGCGCGACCGCTTCTGTGAGAGGTTGTCGTAGTAGATGAAGTGTTATTTGTTGCAGAACAAGGAAGGCCTTATCGTTAAAATCCCAACTTAAAAGCAGCTTAACTGCTTTATCGATTTTTCCTAAAAATTAAGTCAATCCTATTAGAGAAGTTAAAAATTGTAATAAAATCATCATGCATCAATCATTAGACTCAGAGAGAACTACAGGTACAGGGCACCTTGGTTAATCATAAACAATTTTTACACATGTTGGTTTAAAAACTTTCTTTAAATGCTGCGAAATCAATTCAATTCAAAACCTATTGAACAGTCACTTGAAATAAATATCTGAATAAATAATAGGAAAATCAAAAAATCATCAACTTGTAAATCTTTGGGCTGCCAATGTGTTCGGACTTCAAGGGGATTTCGCTTCCTAGAAAGTATAGAGATGGGGAAAGGTTTTGGGAATTTGTACTAGCTTACTAGTGCTTTTGGAACGGTTCTGGTCCTTTGAGTTTTTGAGATCTCTTGTAAAAACTAAAATCTATGTTTGAAAATCTGCCATTACTTTCTTATTTTTAAAAACTTCAAACACATCTTCGTATCCACTTTTTACTGGTCATTTGGTTTCAACCACAAGCGAATGCTGATAGTACTAAACAGCTGGCGGCTAAAAAAGTGTCAAGATGGTCCGGGACATCTGCCAATCCACTTTTTATAATAAACTTCTGTTGGGGAAAGGTTCAGTTATCTAGTTGCATAATTTAATAACAATAAAACAAGTATCAATAAAGTAAAGAAAGTACGGCAACCTCGCAGTCTACAATCTTTTAATTTATCTCCGGTGCATCGAAATTACAAATTCACATGGAAACAAGAAAAGTCAGTTAAATTCTATAACGTGGTTTCGACCGCCAAGAAGTGGGCTCCGAGAAATTCGCCGTCTACAAATCGAGCTTCGCGGAAAGTGGAATGAGCGTACGTGACCAAAAGCAGGGTGTGATAAAGATGTACTTATGTGTTTTAGTTGAATAGTACAACAGAAGTAAATTCAAGAGTTTATTGGTAGGCAACTAGATATACTTACGTGTTAATTCAAATAGCACGACAGGATGATACTGTGTGTATGAGAAAGAAGGGATGATATATCGCAAATACGACTTGACATGTTTTGACAATTCAGTTCCGTGTCAAGCCTTGTAAGAAGCAACGGTCTCACTCGCGGTAATTTGCGGGAGTTTTAGTTGATTTTTATGGTATCCAAGTCATGAAATAACTCGGTCAATTCGCGGACTTACATCCCGAAGATGTAACAATGTAATTATTATATCACGACTCTAGTCCAGTTAAGCTTTTAGAAAAAGCAGTCGGAAGTTCGTGGAACTTGTGCGATAAATTCTCGAAGGTTAAAAAGGTAGTATTGTATCCCGATATTATAGTTTGTAAATAGTGAAGTAGAATGTGTAGCTGATTTAATGAAGTAACTAGTTCCCATGCTAAGTTGTAACAGAAAAAGCGTATTTGCTGCAACGCAGACCAAGAACAGAAGTAAATAGATATACAGGGTGTTATGGAAATGACTTATTATTTTTTAACCCGTAAATATATAGGTCGAGACGAATTGGGGAAAAATTGCTATAAATGGCGCTCGAAGCTAGAAATTCGAGAAAAATGCCTTCAAAAATTTAGGTCCAAAACACCTACACGCCAATGACCCAAACAGCTGATTTGGGTAATTGTTTACTTTAGTGGAAATGTTGAATTTTTCGCTAAAATTTCGTATATAGGCTAATTAAGGGTAGCTGATCACAATTTTCCTTTTGCGTTTAGGCGGCAAATGCACTGGTTTTGAGAAAAAAAATGTTAAAGTTTTTCTAACTCACCGGTATGTTATTTTGCATGTAATCCTAAAATGTTGCTTATTTCCAATAAAATATTACTTGTCGGAGTCATAGTATACACTTCTGAGTTGAAATAAACGAAATATGCCACAAGGAAACTCTGAAAAACGGGATAACTTGTAAGCGAACAGAAAACTCTACGTTATCTGGAAAAAGACGGGGGCTCACTGACAGCTGGCCACCCATGTTGTCAGATTGTTAGTGTATTATAAATTGCCTATACTTGTCAATTCATTTTTATTAATTGAATGAATCCTATTGGCTCGAGCTAGCATATCATTCTCCTGGATGGAAGCCATTGATAATTACAAGAAAAAGAAGAACAATCTGGCAACGTGAGTGCAATGAATCTGAAAAGAGACGGTTCTACTTTGTCGGCGTATTAACAACGAATTTAATTAAATTTGTGCCTTTTCCATTGTTTTTTTGCTAAAATGTTGCTCTTATTTTATGAACAGATAGTTTGGTGAAAGTTTTATCACATATTTTGAAGGGAAAACCATAAAATCTAGGAAATTGAAAGGAAAGAATACCCTAACCTGTAAGTGAAAAACTTTAACATTTTTTTCTCAAAACCAGTGCATTTGCCGTAAAAACGCAAAAGGAAAATTGTGATCAGCTACCCTCAATTAGTCTATATACGAAATTTTAGCACAAAATTCAACATTAATTGCACTAAACTAAACAATTACCATTCCAGCAGTTTGTCTTGTCAAAAACACATGTGTTCAGGGGCATTGAACTATCATGGAAGGCGCACATAGTCCGGTTTAAGGGTATTTTACAAAATTCAAAATACTTCCGATTTTAGAAAAAAAACTATCAAGTGTAACTCTAGACCACCTCAGGAGTGGCCCCTTAAAATATAATAAGTCATTTCCATAACACCCTGTATTTTGTGTGAGAACAAGCCTTTTATTTAAAAAAATCAAAACTAATACGTAAAAAGGATTTTTAACTAAGTAAATTCAGAAAGTTTTCATGTACAGGGTGTTCAGTTTTTGATGGTTTTACGGGGTATATTCTTTATTAGTAAAGATAGAAGGATACGGTTTTCGCAGCACTGTGCTACTTTTTTGTGAAACAAAAGATGCCGCAATCAGAATTTTTCTAGTCCTCCTTGTTTTTGATATACGGGATGTTTTTAAAATTTTTATATTTAGGGACACCCCCTATATTTAGGTTACCCTGTAACTTATCAAAGAGAAAACAAATGTTCTTCTTGTCGTTTTTTACGTAGAATCCAGTGACGTAGTCAGATTTTTTCTACGTTCAATAGTTTCCGAGAAAAAAACAAACTTGCTTTTTTTTATATTGTATAATTTAGTTTATTAGAATTATATAATACCTTATTCTTATTTTTAATAATAGGTAAGCACGAAATTTACGTTTCATTAAAAAATATACATTTTTTGTTAGTAGGCCATGACGGGTATTTAAAAAAACTATTACTGGTATGATAAATATATTTTGGACTACTTAATCATTCTTCAAATATAATATTATAAATTATTTTTTATAGTATAAAACATGAAACGTTAAAGCCAAACCTGCCTTGCCGTTCGAGTGGAAATATTACATGCTGATTTTCCTGAGACCAAAACCTCGTAGTGTGCCGATTAAATATACCAGCACCGGTAAAATGAGCCTCATTGGACCATATAACTGTTCTTTCAAAATTATTTTCCCTGCTTTGTAAATACCAATTACAGAACTCTATACGGCGCTGTGCATCACCAGGATGTAAGTTTTGTAGTAGGTGGAATTTATATGGCTTAAAATTGTGTTTTTTTTGGATTGTTTGAACTCTTGATTTAACTACTCCGACGGAGCCTTCAACCGTTCTGCAAGAACTAGTTGAATTTGTTTCAATTGAAGCTAAATCATTTATTTCATCAGTCTCGCGGTTTTTCTTGTTGTAGATTTTAGGCAGAGATTTAGAAAATGAACCGTGTTCAATTAAATTTGATTTCATCCTTAGGCAATGGGAATTATTATTAGGTCAACAAAAAGTTTTAACGTCAGTGTTTGTCTCAATTTGTTTGACAGTCTTTTGTTGCCCGGGGTTAGATTATGGTGGTTTCATTTGGTCACCCCAGTATGACATTTGGAGTAAATCAAATGAGAGAGTGCATCGTAAGTTTTTAAAATATATGTTTTTTTTAAATAATTTGGTTTTTATCCCCAACAGGCCTATGATCACTTTAGCCTATTTATAGATTGTCACTTGAAAACAGACGAATAAAGACCTGTTTACTCTATTTATAGACAATTTTGACTAATCAGATTTACTGTCCGGATGCTTTATCACAGCTTCCCTAACTGTGGCGACACGAGAGAGAAAAAAAAAGTTTTATCTAGAATCTCCTAGGTTTAGCTTGTATAAGAATTCCCCTGTTTATCGAATGTGTAATTCATTCAACAAATATGCCAGTGACCTGGAACTAGACCAAATAAATGTAAAACGGTTTGTTTAAACTATTGACGAAAGACTATTTGCTGTTCAGGCACAAAACCTTATATAGGTTATTTAAATGAAGTAGGTAGTTAAGATGTATCTTGGATCCATTTTAAGAAATTCTTAGTTTGTAATCGGCATCTGTAATTGGCATCGCTGTAGATACTGTATCAATAAATAAATGGGTTGAATTTGTATTTTCTAACATTTTAAATCTTTAACTTTACATGTTCACAATGATTATTCTTGTGTGAGTGCTACGTGTATATTGACACAAATAACTATTTTGAGAGTATAGAATCAGTTGCCATTAACCATAATAAATTCAAAACAAGCTATCGAAACAAAACTAAACGTATTTTTAATGGACAAAGCCTACTACAATCTAGATCAGGGATTTACAAACTTTCCAGCCTTAGGGTTATACTGATTACTCCAGTAAGTTCCAAGGGCCAACACTGTTTTAATTTTCCTGCCATTATCTATAATTTCTAGACTAGTCGCCGAGTACGCGCCCTGAGCGAGCACACGCTTGCTAAATTCGCTAGTTCAATCACTATTGTGTTGTACTGTATTGTTACGACCGCCACACTTTACGACATCTGGTGGTTACACGCGGAAATACGTAGTGTACCCTCTATCCATCGCTATAGTTCGAGAAGTTTTGGTGTATTCCACTCACTTCTAGATGGCAGTAATTGAAGTATAAAAAGGCTGGCGGCGCGACTGCAAGTCTACCCCCAGGCACAAACGCATACAACGTCTTATGCAGACAACGTCTTATGCAGACAACTCAAAACCGCCCTCTTCAACTTCAGACAATAACAATGGTCAGACAGACTCCGCGAACTAAACCCCCAAGACAAAAGCATCTGGCGAATGCAAAAAACCCTCCGTCTCTCAACACCCCGCAAACTTCCCCCCATTCACTCTGCCCACGGCCTCAAGTATGTAGATGCAGATAAGGCGGAAGCCTTTGCAGACACATACGAAAGGCACAGCAGACTAAACGACAACCATGATATCGACCCAGATCATGAAGAACTGGTGGAGCGCACCGCCCGAACAGTCAGACGTTCCGACGAAATTGAGGAAATCCTCAGACCAGTTTCCCCCCGCGAAGTCGCAGAAATCATTCTCTCGCGCAAAACCAAAAAAGCCCCGATAACATTTCAAACAAAATCCTCAAATTCCTCCCACGTAAAGGCATGGCCACCCTGTCCAACATTGCAAACGCCACCCTCAGGCTAGCCTACTTTCCTAAAAAATGGAAAGAAGCCACTGTCATCATGATCCCCAAACCCGGGAAGGACCACACCTTCCCCCAAAACTATCGCCCCATATCCCTTCTCAACTCAATGGCAAAAATCATTGAAGTTATAATTCTCACCCGCCTCAAAGCCAAGTCAACCGAACTGGAAGTCCTCCCGGACGAACAGTTCGGTTTTCGGGAAAACCTCAATTGCAAACTCCAAGCCCTCCGAATCACTGAGTTTATATAACTCAGGGCTTCAACTGGAATCAGTTCGTCGGGATGATCTCATTCGACATCGAAAAGGCCTTCGACATCGTATGGCACGACGGACTGATTCACAAGATGATAGCCCTGGGTTATCCCTCAAACATGGTCCGCCTCATTCAATCCTATCTCGCCCGCCGCAAAATCAGAGTCCGCATAGGACAGTCACTATCCACCCCCCGCACCCTCGAAGCGGGAGTCCCACAAGGAGCAGTCCTATCGCCCCATCTGTTTAATATTTTCACTCACGACATTCCCAAACCCCCCGACAGCACCCTAGCCCTCTACGCTGATGATACCGCCTTCATCGTAAAGTCACTGAGTCAGTGTGTGCAAGTCAGTCCACCTAGGGAACACCACGAAGGAAGCGAATCTGTGCGTTGCGAAATAAAGTAGTGCGTAACTAAATGTGTTTGTGTGTGTTTAAAAGACATCTTCGTAACAGGATTTTGATTGGACTTGTTGTTTTTGTTTGTGATTTACTAGTATAGAAAAGAAGCGAAAAATAGACAGTGAATGCGGAACATTCAAAGATCAATGGAACTTTCAATATTTCGTAATTGAGTCTAGTAAGAAGGCGCTATGTTTGATTTGCAATGAAACCAAAGCCGTTCTCAAAGAATATAACATTAAACATCATTATAAAACGAAACATTTTAAAAATTACTCAAAATATACTGGAAGTTTGCGGACAAAAAAATTTGAAGCTTTGAAGCGCGGATTAAAATCGCCGCAATATTCGTTTATGAAACTCAATACTGAACAAGAGGCTGCAACTCGTGCCAGCTTTCGTGTGGCTCTTGAAATCGCAAAACGTGGAAAACCATTCACCGATGATACTCGTTTCTCAGACTTTGATGTCATTGTGAATGAAATTAAGATTTTTCAAAATCCTTTTGATACCGACATTGAAACCCTAGCCCCAGAATTTCAAATGAAATTATTAATCTACAGTGATTAAGATCAAATATCAAAACTCATTTTTGTTGGAATTTGATAAGTTTTCCACTGGCACAATTTGATAATTTGCATAAATTTGCTCCTGTTCTATTTTTGGTACTACTTACTTGTGTGAGAAAACATTCTCCAAAATGAAGTACCTAAAGAATGTTTACAGATCTAAGTTAACCGATGAGCATCTTAAATCTCTTTTAATAATTGGTACAAGTAAAATTGGTCCATAACTATTGTCAGTGGAAAATCACAATTACATAAATCTCATTAGTCTTCTATATGTTATAATGTTTATAATGTTAGTTGGATTCATTTAAATTATTTGTTAGTATTATGCTTAAGCTAAATTTTCTGCGTATTATACTTGTCATTAAGCTTTACCTAGCAAGTAAATAACACCGAGTTATTATCATTCTGTCTTTTTTTATCCAACTTATCACAACAACAATAACAACAATAAGCCATTAGCTGTCGCCATTAGCTGTCGCAGGCCGGATTGATGACATTGGCGGGCTGGATTTGGCCCGCGGGCCGTAGTTTAAAGACCCCTGATCTAGATGAATACTTATTACTCCGTTCATGCCAAGTCACAACACAAGGTGTTACACACGTCATCAGTTTGCAGACCTATGTTGATAGGAACTATTTGTCTTATTTTTGGGTAAGGAATCACCACTTGAGCGATGGGACAAAGGTTTTTTAAACACCCGGTATATGCTTATTTACACCCTTTAAATATTTTCTACTAACTGTAGCGCATCTGTCTAGTCAGTATATTAACCGTTTTTATCTGTATTGTGTTTTATTTACTGTGGATTAAAGTATTGCTTTTATTACCCATAGATGTATAACATATTAATTATATAAGGAATCCTATTTAGTCGACAATTTATAATGTAATGACAAGATCAACACCTATTTCGGTGATCTAGATCACACAAAATATTATCTTATCCCCTCGACAGCTGCCGTCAGATTTTTTAAAAGTGCAATATTTTAACCCTAACGCCAATGGTGTTGCTAAAGGCACCTTTATTTATAAAAAATCCTGAGTATGTTACCAGGAATAACTTTTTTAGCTAACCGACACGCTTAAAAAATGATATGTACATCCTCAACAAATTCCATAAAAAACTTATAGCGTTGATTGAAGACAGTAACGATACGCAGAGGCCATGTATTTTTCTGTGGCCACTATTCCCCTTACGCCGCCTGCCTCTCGTTCATAGTATTGACGACTGTAAGCGATATAGTCGAAATCGAACCAGACATCGGGCTAGTGGCGGATGGTGTGTTGAGGTAGTATTTGTAGTCGATTTATAGCGGGAAAACGTGCAGGTTGCGAAGAAAACGAATTACAAGCTTTAAAATATTAATATGTATATCAATGAATAAATATTGAGCAGCAATATCCCATGAAAAAATTTAATATTATGAAATTATTTCTGTTTCTTAGTAAAATACTAAAAAATAGATTTATAATTAATTCCAAGCAAATATTAAAGATATTTGAAGTGTCAAACATTTTAGAAAACAATTAAAATAATTTCTACTTCCAAGGTGTGTTACTATGATCTGGATGAGTTCTATTTGAATAGGTTTTAAATTAATTTTTCCTGACTTTAAATACGCTTTAGATTATTGATTTGTTTGAGTCTGTTGTCAGCAGTATAACATAGCTCAACACTAGGTTAGGATGTTTCGTCAACAAGATTGGTATTTTTGGGCAATAAAGTATATTCTCTCTCACACTTTTTCATATAATATTTATAGTAACTTCTTACCTAATTCTGTTCTGAAATGTTATTTACAACTGTTTACAAATCTTGTTTTACTTAATCACATATTACACCCAAAATAGGCTTATTTAATAAAATTAGAAATCATTTCAGTTAACTAATTCAAAATATTTAAATCAGATTATTCACACTTGACTTTGGACAGGTCAAGTAAACATTTTACATACAAGGACAAGCATTCCACTTACCTGATTTAATATATCTCTGTGTTATACCCTTAAAACTAAGGGATCCCTCAATATGAGTTGTAATTGCAAGAGGTCCCTGTTCAAATGAGACAATTAAGTCCTTGGGACCCCAATTTATTGACACAACATTGAACTGAGTATTAAAATATCCACTCAAATCAAGCAAAGTGGCAGGTGTGCAATCCTCACTGGTCAATTGATTTTTGATGCAGTTTAGTGCAGTATCATAATACTGTATGTACCCTTTTTCATTTGCTACAGCAACAACTACCTATAAAAATAGTATTTGTTAAGAATGGCTCCAAATAAATCTTTGTTTATCCATACATACCCCTTCAGGGTGCCATGTAGCAAAGGTAGGAATAAAGGCTGCCTTAACAATTCTTGTAGAGCCTCTGTTTCTGTCTAATATAGCCAGGGAGCCATCTATGCAACCTATTAAGAGCCTTTCCTCGCTATCATTTAAAGCTGAACAGCTAACTTGAGTCTGAAGAGGTACTGATGTTACTGAAATACGCTTAAGACTACTACTTATCAATTCAAAATTGCTAACCTCAACGGACACAGCACCTGAAATAATAAACAAGTCTAAATTTATTTTCTCGCTAATCAAATAAAGTAATGGGGGAGGGCAAACATTTATTTAAAAAAATATTGGAAATTTGTCCTTGGTTCAATAAAATTAAGCAAATTTGGTCTCCTTGTTTTATTATTTCTATTGAAATATCCCCTATATTATAGTTACTTAATATTTTTAATATAATGTTTATTTTAACAATAACTGCTTGAACTACTTAGGGCCAAAATTATATACAAACAAATAAATAAAATTAGTACCTAAATGCCAATGTTCACATTTACCAAAATTCTGCTGATTTGTATAGACATTTCTTACAATCCTTAATTGAATTCTTTAGTAAACATTTGATTCTCACACCTTTATATAAAATCTTAATTTGGTGTTTTATTGTGAATTGTAACTTACTTGTACAAGGCACATACAGCATAAAGGTGTTCTCATCTGGGTGCCAAATCTAGGTTATTAACTTTCTGAGTTCATGATTTTAACTGAATTTTATTTTTTCTAGACTTCTTAATCTAAATAAATAAAATTACCTTTTTGGGTAACTTTCTGTTCTACCACAATCACTGTCCTGCTGCAGATCTTACTTATAATAACCAACAGTGGTTCCCCATCAGTTTTCCTGTGGGCTAAAAGTTCAGGATCTCGAGGACCAATCCAGTATAGATGTAAATTCGCCCTTTGATGGTCTTTAGTCAGTGGACTCCAGGGTTGGGGATGTTCAACACCAGCTTTTCCGTAAACTACTAGCCATTCATTGTGATAGTGTAAAAGTCTACGGGGCCCCCCATCTAAAACCCACCCTTCCTTCCAAGTACCTCCATAGCCTAAGACATGTCCATCATTGCAAACACATATAACTTGGTTTCCAAACAGTGTTCCTGAAAAAACAATTTAAGAAGCATTGGTAACCTTACACACTACATGAAACTTACCATCACATACTATGTTAGCTTGTAGCTTAATAAATAGTTGTTTATCAAAAACAATACTTAGTAAATCTCCTGTACTTTGATTGATAATCAAACAGACAATCAGTCCTGTAGAGAGCAAAAGTGTTAGTTTGTTATTATCCCAACAATAATAAACAATTTTGTTATGTACAAGGTGTTCTTCCAGTTCTTTTAATCTGTCTCGTAACTTTTCTGGGCGTTTACTATTTGGAGTATAAATGATTCCAGACGACTCACAATATTGTCGTTTTGCCTGTACATTTAAGGACCCTCCTATTTCCTTTTTCTGATAATATCTGAAAGAATTTCAATTAGTATCAGCTTCTAGCATTGTGCAGAAATTCTTACTTGTAGGATCCGTAATCACTGTCTTTAATGAAGATATCTTCCTGTGTTGTCCAAAAATGTATTTCACTTAAGAGAGCAAACATTTTCCTTGTTAAATTTTATGTTTACATTTTTTTAAGGAAGATCAAAAATAAAAATATAAAAGCTGTCGTAAAATAAGAAACCCCAATTAATTATCCGGTAATCGGACCGCTAAAACCACGGATTCGCGAAAATTCGGAACTTCATTCCCACTTGCACCGTAGAATTTAAGGTGACCATTTTGAAATTGAAAAAAGGCAAATTAAGTGTATGTAGAGACCAAGGAAACCCCCAAATTCTCTGCATTATGAGCAGCCATAAACCTGTTCTACTTATTAGCTAATAAACGAGTCCTTCTGCTACATAACCTGGTTCTCTGATTCGACGATCCGATCCCCTCAGATTGTGGATTTTTATTAGCCGATGTTAAAACCACAAAAAAATATCTGGGGTTACTCGTGGACTCACTTGAGCACGAACATAAACATAAGTCTTAGTTCATATAGATGCGAATCACGAATTGCGAATATTGCTCTCATTGGTCAATTTCTTTGAAATATTTGAAATTGACCAATCAGAGCACTATTCGCAATCAGTGAACACTATAACGAGTTCACTGTTCGCAATACTTCGCAATTCGTGATTCGCATCTATATGAACTAAGTCGATGCCGCGAAAAACAAGTTACTTTATGGTTTCAAAAAAGTGGGTTCTCGAACGCAGGTGGTGTGATCAAATTCTGACGTTCTCTTCTGACTTCTGACATTCGGACGACAAACATTTTTTTATAGGTTTGTGTTGTTTTCTGATCTTTTCGGCCCCAATAATCGTCTTTAGCCTTTATTTCTATAATATCATATTCGTATCAAGTTGGAGCTTGTAATGTGTATATAAATAATGAAGATTCCTTTCAATAGAAACTATAATTATAAAGAAAAATCGTGTTAACAAGATGACGAATTTGTTGTATGTATTAGCGCTATTTGCTGTCGTTTCATTTATTTACGGTTTACCCGATGAAGGGAAATGGGACTTCGTAGTTACTCCCGTAAGTCTTAAAGAATATATTATGTATTTTTAATGTGTAGATCCATTAAACACACACAGTTTTACAGGGTAGCAGTCCTTTTTATCGAGAGAAAACCTTATATAAGGGAGCTAAAGTATATTCACAAAGTAAGTAATATAGTATCGAGATATTAATCTTTAGTAAAAGTCAGAAAATTCTTTAAAATAACAATTTTTTTTAGTAAATTGTGAAAGCCACGAGTCTAATCCTAAAGTAGTAGTAAATCTGGCCATTCTTCAGTCACCATGTTGGAACCCAACAAATACCTATTTAGAGCTAAAGGAAGTAAGTTACTACACGATTTTACAGAATAAAGATTTTAATGATGCATTTTCAGGTTATGAAATTCAACAAACCTACCACAAATTCCTCCAAGGTATATCATTCTTTTAATACTTCTGACTGCAATAATGGTATATTTTTAAAAGAAAGCACCAGCATAGATAAATCCAGGGCAGAACATATTCATCCCATATTCCAGGCCGACCACGATGGTATTTATGTTTTAGGCCTTAGTGTCACCACAGATGCGTCCGAGTATACAATTGGAGTTCATCTGGAAATTAAATCTGATTATGGGTATCTCTCTGCTGTTGATTGGCCCCTTCTACCATTTTATGGTTTTATGTGCATATATTACATCATTTTGGGTCTTATATGGTTAATTTTATCTTTCTTGCAATGGAGGGATTTGCTCAGGGTCCAGTTCTGGGTAGGAGGAGTAATTTTGCTTGGAATGTTGGAAAAAGCCACATTCTATGCTGAGTACCAAAGTATTAACAATACTGGCATAGAAGTGCAAGGGGCCATGATCTTTGCAGAATGGGTTTCTTGTGCTAAAAGAACTCTAGCCAGAATGCTTGTTATAATTGTAAGCTTGGGATTTGGAATTGTAAAACCGCGATTGGGTTCAACATTGCATCGAGTAGTGGGGGTAGGCATTCTGTACTTCTTCCTAGCAGCTTCAGAGGCTTATTTGAGAAATACCAAAGCCAAATCTCAGTCAAATAGGGACCTTCTTGTTGCATCTGTGCCTTTGGCAGTTCTAGATTCAGCTATATGTTGGTGGATATTTTCTGCTTTGGTGAACACTACCCGGACCCTGCGCTTGCGCAGAAATGAGGCGAAACTCTCATTATACCGACATTTTACCAATACTTTGATATTCTCAGTCCTAGCGTCTGTAATTTTTATGTTATATTGCATTAAAGTGCACCGCTATGTATCGTGTTTGACTGTATGGAAAGATATTTGGCTAGAAGATGCCTTTTGGCATATATTATTCTCCTGCATTCTATTGGTTATAATGATTCTTTGGCGTCCAACCAATAATAACCAGAGATATGCTTTTGTTCCTCTCTTGGACACTGGGGACGATAACGAGGAGGAAGAACACTTAGTAAATGACGCTTATGGCGTTAAGGTTAGGATTCATCATCAAAAACAACAAAGTTCTCCTAGAAATTCGGTTGACGACGATTTAAGATGGCTAGAAGAAAACGTGAAAAGTGATCCTGCCTTGCCTATTTTAGATTCAGATGAAGAGCTAGTCAATACACGATTTGAAGTATCAAAGATGCAGTAAATATATTGAAAAGTATTAAGACTATGAGAATGTGTATGTACATTCTAAGGCCCATCTTAAGGAAATACACTAAATTTTATTTCACTATAATAAATTAAAAGTATATTGGTAGAAAACAAGAATTAATTAATTTTGGTAATTGGGTGGTTTTCATTTCCAGAATGCCATATCCCTGTTCATAAATATTTATTTTTATTATTTATGTTTTAGATAATTATTAAAAGTTGTGGTTAATTGTGTTATTAATTATTATATTGTTTTTATATTTCAAGGAAAATTACAGAAATTATTCAAGACTTTTGAATGTAAAATTCAGTTGTGTATTAGTATCACTAATTGCAGGAAATTTTACATTTTCAGCCAATTCTGCGAACAATTCGAATATTTTATAACTTTCTTTAAAATTGAAAACAAACTGCAATTATTAAAGCGTGATATAAATGTGTGATTTTAGTTTCTTCTCGTGGTTTGATTTTCACTTGCGGTATTTCCTAACTAATTACATAAAAAACTACCTTATTTTAATTGTATAAAGCAATGCTTAAGAAATGCTACCCAGAGGTTGTATTTTTGTTCACTAACAACTAGTCAAGCAAAAGAGATACAATCTGGGCCTAATGTACTTTAAATATTTAGATTACAGTTATTTAGCGTAAGTTTAAGAATGTAAATATGGCTTTAAAAATAAAGTACACTTTAATCACTAATTTTCAGTTTATATTTTTGACCATTTAATTTCTTTGGATTCTCAAAATTGTCAGTAACAGCTATTTTCTAATTAGAGATTTAATAATACAGGGTGTCCGGAAACTACGATGACAAATTTTAAGATATGATTATATAAAAAAATATAAAAAGATTTCATATTAATACGCTTTCATACGGCTAAAGGCCTTCCAAATTCAAATTGTTTATTTAGGTTAATACACACAATATAATGCATTTACATATTATGTTAATATTCGGTAATACTATAGAAACCCTTACTGAGAACAAAATTTTTAACAACCCTCCTGAAAACAACCGGGTCATTCCTGGACACCTCTATGTTGGTACGGTACTAAATGTCCTCCGTTGCCCGTTTTATAAGATAGAACATCTTCGTGTCTGTTTAATTTTTGCAGGTTGTTTTTGACAAATAGACAGTCTCGGATAAAACGCGAGGGCAAGGTCAAAATACCTAAAGATATAAGTGCATGCCTGCAATCTCCCAAGTATGATAAGCCCGCAGTTATCCTTACTGCAAGTCTTTGGACACAAAAGACATCAGTGGCGCCAGTGCAGTGACTCCAAACCAGGGTTGGCTGCCCAGTGGGTAACCCAAAAAAACCCAGTGTTTTTTTTTGGGTAAAACCCACTTAAAAAAACCCGCCGGGTTTTTTTAAAACTATGTTTTTTGAATGTTTTTTCTTAAACTGAAACTCTGTATACATTTTACATTTTTATATTTTGTAAAAAAATAAAACATATTAATAAAACACATTGTTATAAAAAATTAACGTAACACAAAACTAACAAAAATAGGAAGAAAAAAATAGGGATCCTACTACTACATTAATGTCATAAATGATTCTATATTCATTTATTAAAATCTTGATAGAATTAAAAAAAAAAAAAACCAATTAAACCCGCTTATAAAACCCAAAAAAGCCCAGTGGGCTGGGCTTTATATAAAAAACCCGGGTTTTTTCCAACCCTGCTCCAAACCAAGATTGCATAAGAGATGTGGGCACGCAGAAGAGCAAAGTAGGCCTGCTTTAAAATAGGTTGAGATCGAGTCTATCTAAAAAGGTAATGGAGTTTAGCCTGGAGACTAGGAGGGATGTGTGATGAGTCCATAGTAATCTAGAATCTAAATACCCAAGAATCTAATAGTGTCGTCCTCAACAGGAAGCCATCTTATCGAGAATCGTGTTTTAGCAATATTCAAAAATAGCCTGTTAGCCATAAAACCAGCTTTCGGCTGTGTTCAGTGCCTCGCGCGATGCATCCACAGATTCATCATAATCCTGGCCGCTACCAGCAATGTTAGTGTCATCCGCAATCTTTTATCTATACCGGGTGTAACACGATCATGGTACACCCCCCGTATCTCCGTTAGTTTTAAAGGTAATTGATTGAAACTTGGGATATCCCACTTTTTGACCTACAAATGATTTTTTTTTCACTTCCGGTTTTGCCGGAAGTGACACCAACTTTCGATTTTTGAATGGAACAGCTTGTATATTATTACATTTTTGAATTCTGCATAATTTTCTGAATCCAATGATACCACAAAAGTGAAATTTGAAACGTAAACAATTTTTATTATTTAATTTTTATTATTTAATTTTTAATTTTCCATTTAAGTGTGCCATGACGGTTCCAATTTATTCCAATTGACCCGTCTTATGCTAGAAAAATCGAAGTCCCGTCAAAAATACTAAATTGCGTTTTTTATAAGCAAATAAAGTTCATTGTAATCGTTTTTGGGGTAAAACTCAATTTTTTCAAATGGAACCATATTGGTACCGTGGTACCATTTCTTAGTAGTAAGGAATTTATTTATACCTGGTAATAACATGTGCGATAAATACAATCAAAATTACAGCTAAAAGAAAAGAAAATAAGAAGATACAATTATTTTGTTCTAATTTAATGCTAAGAAGTTACTAAGGTGGCTTTAAAAACAATGAAATTATTCCTTCAGATTGTCAAATAAGTATTTGGTGGTTTATCGGTGTTTTTATTGTGTATTGGAAAAGTCTTTACATTTGTTGTTATTTTTGTTCAAAATGCCGCACATTTATACAAGGGATGAAAAAAGTGGACATGTTAATTATTTATGGGGAATGTAGAAAAAATGCCGTTGCGGCTAGAAACCTTATTTATGCCGACCGATATTCTGATAGACATTGTCCAGCGAGAAATTACTATAATCGTCTTGAAAATCAATTCCGAAGAGAGCCTAACCAACCAAATTGGGTTTGAGTTGGAAATTAGTCACCAAACGGTGAGCCGAATCTTGCACAAACATAATTATAAATCTTTCAAATATCAATTGCACCAGCGCCAGCACCTGTACGAAACTGATTATGAACGTAGGATGGCATATTGCAATTGGATCTTGCAGAATAATGTTTAATAATATGGGATTATTTAACCGACAAAATACAAGGTATTGGTCACAAGGCAATCAAAATTTATTGCGGGAGGGCAACTTTCAAGTGCGGTTCGGTTTTATTGTTTGGCTTGAAATACTCGGTCGTAGAATCATTGGTCCAATAATATTTGAAAGACCCTCGACTGGAGCTAGATACTTAGAATTTCTGCAAAATGAAATTGAGGACAGTCTAACTGAATTACCTGTCTATTTTTACGACAGGGAGTATATTTTCAACGAGATGAAGCTTCCCCACCCGACTTAACACCTCTTGATTTCTTTGTTTGGGGCCATTTAAAAATCATTGTCTATGCAACCGCCGTTACAACCCGCGAAGACCTGGAGTTGCGAGTAAAACGTGCAATTAATAGTATAATTAACGGCCCAGCAATTACCGAACGTTCTTCAAGAAACAGCTATGCGAATTCAGAAGTGCATTGACGTTAATGGCCAGCATTTCGAACAATTATTGTTGTAATGTTTTGTGGTAATTTTTTGTATTCCAAAGCCACCTTAGTAACTTAGCATTAAATTGGAACAAAATAATTGTATTTTCTTATTTTCTTTTAGCTGTAAATTAAAAATTAAATAATAGAACATTTTTACATTTGAAATGTGACTTTTGTGATATCATTGGATTCAGAAAATTATGCAGAATTAAAAAATGTAATAATATACAGGGTGTTCTCTTTAAAAATGGAAAGTTGGTGTCACTTCCGGCAAAACCGGAAGTGAAAAAAAAGTCATTTGTAGGTCAAAAAGTGCCGCTTATTATGTACCTATATGGGATATTTCAAATTTCAATCAATTACCTTTAAAACTAACGGAGGTACGGGGGGTGTACCATGATCCTGTTACACCCGGATAGTGTTATTCCTTGCTACATAGCCTTTCATTTGTTCCATATTAACTCAATTGGATTTAATTCACAATTTTAGGGCGGCAGTCGAAGTAAAACAATACCACGCTTTTAAGCCATTTCATCAATTACGCATTTTTTAAAACTTTACTTATTTTCTCACACTGTTTTTAAAAGCTTTTTTTTTTAAACATGTTGTCCTCAAGAGGTATATTTTTCTCGGGCAGCCAATTTATAATATCCCTCTTTTTCCAAGAAGTTCCAAGCGTTATCTAAAACTATGACAGAATTTTCGGGAATTAATTCTATCAGTTGCTCAAAATCCTCTTTGCAGACGTCAGTCATCAATTTGTTCAGGTTAGTCGTTTCAGAATTTCTAGAAGCCTGTAGATTGTTGATTCACTAACTCCCGTCACATTGGCACATGCTGATGAGGCAAGGTAGGGTAAATGGGCCCTAGTTTTGCAACTTCCACAATTTTATGTAAGATATAATTTCAGTATCGTTTTCCATATTATGTCTATGATAATTTAGCTATATAACGATAAGACTATGTATTAACAATACACTGTTAACATATTTTTGAGATATGTCTGTCTTATTTTTTTTATTAAAATTAAAATAAAAAATAAATTACTTACTACAGTCTACGTTGTGCGTTTATTATTTCGCTCCCACTTTAAATCAGTTTTTTGACCGTTTAACGCGTGTTGAAAATGTTAGTTCTTTGACAATTTATTTCAAAAGACTTGTACTATGCAAGCCTGTGTTTAAAATAATGATCCCGGTAATTATAAGAGCGAAACGAAGGAAGAAGGAACAAACATAAATAACCAAAAAGTGTCTTCTGTTAGTTTTAATAAGCGACGTCATATTTGTTGTATATATTTTTTGTGCTGCTACGGATTTTATCGCCTGAAATTTTAAATGTGAACATTGTTTGTTTTTTTTTCCTCTTTATTCTGAGACATTTTATGAATGAAGCATATTCTGGCCGGGACTGTACTTATTTATTTATTTACGCCCTTTATTTGAATTTGAATAAAATAACAAAAGCAATTTTAAAAGAAATATTACTTGATCATGGCATCAAAATTTAAATGTTGTGGTAAACTGCAAAAGAACCTGTTATGCATTGTTTGTCGCTATCAGTTTCATCCAAGCTGCTGTGAACGTATTACCGCACACAGTAATAAACAAGAACCTCATTTGGTGTTTAAAAAGTTGTGCCGAAAAAGCGTTGGAAAACGATTCTACCAGTGAGATTGATAGCTTAAAACAAATTATCTCTGAACTACAACTTGAAATTGATCAGAAAAATGAATTTATAAAAAGGCTAAAAAAGAAAACATCTGCTTTTGAAGATAGAGCTATAAATACCTGCGTGACATTGAATCCCAGCGGACAGAAATACTGAATCTTAAGACTGAGTTAAGGACGTTGAGACAGGAAGATGGTAAAAATACAACCGTGTCACAAACTACACATGACTCTTGCCGAGGGCCTCATGTCTTGCAAAAAAATGTGTTAACACAGACTGAACACAAAAGCTACATAACCGATCTTACAGAGATAAACTTAGAGCTGACTGAAGAAATTTCTCATCTTAGAAATAACGTTGAAACTCTGCAGCAGAGAAAACTTAGTGATGAGAGGGCTATGGAAGATCTAAAGAGGGATTTGGAAGAGCTTAATGATATGAACAGAAAGATGATTGAAACAATACGAATTTTGGAATCGGATGTCAATACGTATTCTGCCGAGCTGTCTGGGATAAAGGCTCATTCCGCTAAAATAAATATGTTAACTAACGGTCCTTCGTCTTCCCCTGCCAATCAAAGAAATGGTGACACCAGCAGCATAACGACAGAGCTGATGCATGATGGTAAGCAGGGACAAGTTGCTTCTTCTTAGTGACGATGTCGGGCGAAACCTAAATGGGAGCCTTAAAAGGCTTTTCTCTTCAAGACACATAGACCTGGACATAGAGTGTATACTTAAACCCGGTGCATGTTTAGATAATGTTACTCACGATGTTTCCTTAACCAAGAATTATAATCTTGATGACTTTGTGATCATTTTCGGTGGTTCAAATGACCTTTTTAATAATAAATATCCGTCTTTGACTTTGCTGCTGAATGTAATTCGTGCCTGTGTGCACACCAATATTATAATGTTTTCAGTACCGTATGTTAGGAATAATTATAAATTAAATCGTAAAATTTTTAGCTATAATAGTATGTTGAGAAATTTGTGTTGTAAATTTGATAGTGGATCGGAGGGCTTTGTCTATTTTACAGACATAAACTCTAAGAACGGTACTAGGTTGAGTAACTATAGCATCTGCAAGGAAGTTTTTAATCTTTTTATTAATAAAAATCAAACACAAAAAAATGTAATATTCATTAAAACAATTCATTTCAATGGACCAAAATATTGTTTGTCAGACTCTTGTGCTGCCTTTAAGGGTAGCAGGGATGGTTGTGGTGGGACCTCTGGAGAATCCGATCACCTTGTGTCAGAAAAAGCTTCTGTTGGCAGCCCGGAAGCCAGTGGTGGTGATGAGGATTTTTTGGAGGTTCTTCAGTCTCGGCTGGTGGTTGATTAGCCCTTAATCAGGGTCTAAGGGTTACGCTGCTTTTACTTAACATTCAATCTTTAAGGGGTAAAACTAGCGAGTTACATTTGCTTTTGGAGGAATACAATGAGCCTGACGTGCTCCTTATTACCGAGCATTGGCTGAGGCAGGGTGACGTGATATGCTTGCCGAACTATGTTATACTAAGTTCTTATTATAGGTCTGAATCTCTTAACGGAGGTACAATGATTTTACTAAATGAATCTTTTCATTGAAATAACAATTTTCAATGTGTAACAAAATTTATTAATCAACTGTCTGAAAAATCGTTTGAGTTTTCCTTGATATTCTCAAGGATTCTAAATTTGTATATTTTTTGTATTAACCGCTCACCCTTGGCAGGGGTAGATGTGTTTTTGTTACACCCTTCGAGCACAATATATGCTCGAAGGTTACACCTACACTCGATATTAACACAAATACCAGATTCTGCCCAAATAATAGTAGCGGGCGATTTTAACATTAATTTTGATGACAAAAGCTCCCTTAATACATTGAGATTGTGCAACATGCATGTAGGATCTCCAACCCGGTTTTCTCAATTTTCATCACCTACTATTGACTATATGTGTTCAAAATTCAATTTGGATAATTTTAAGTGCATGGTTGTTAATGCCGGCTTGTCTGATCACCAAGCCGTGGTGGGTAGTGTCACTTTGGATAGTAAAATGACTGGCATTTCAAAGTATAGGTACGGCAGATTGTTTAGCGGAAGCAATTATGATCGGTTTAGTTAGACGGATCTGTGCTGGTGCTTGTTGGAGTAGCACTTTAAACTCACCTGACCCTATTGACTCATTTAATGTATTGATGACAAATTCGTTTAATAGCGCCTTTCCCAAACAAAAAATTAAAATTAAAAATAACAAAAAACAATGGATATCTAGGGGTCTTAGAACCTCAGCAAAGAACCTTCGCTCACTTCATATGATTCGAAAATTTACAAATAATAACGTATTTCATCAATACTTCAATCAAATAAATACCGCTTACTTTACTGATAAGAATGGCTATAAAGACATGTATTATGCCGAGCGACTTGAGAGATCGGGAAGTAGACAGAGGGAGAGTTGGTCTATTGTCAATGACATCCGCCACAGGGGAGGGCATACTCAACTGTCTGAGGGACCTCAGCTATCACTCGATGATATTAACAACTATTATTGTACAATTGCCGGTAAATTGACAAGCAACATAAATCCTGCTATTGACCCAATGACTTATTTAAATAAGGTGTCAGTAAAAGAATCGTTTTATTTTTTTCCTACAGACTTATATGAACTTAAGAAAACGTTCACGGAAATAATAAACAAAAATTCAGCTGGAGAAGATGAAATATCCGTTAAAATATTCTTAAATTTGCCCGAAATAGCGCTGAGGGTGTTGGTTGAGGCAATCAATATGTCTTGGGAAACGGGAAATTTTTCCTCGTGTTTGAAGTGTGCCAAGGTTTTTCCCCTCCATAAGGGGGGTGACTCTAAGGAACCATCTAATTATCGACCCATCTCATTGTTATCGACCCTTTCAAAGATAATTGAAAAGATGGTTAAAAAACGCGTAATATCATTTATTGAAAATAACGGTATTCTTAATATTAATCAGTTCGGATTCCAGCAAAATAAAAATACCAATGATGCTATATTTCGTCTTTTGGAGGGTGTTTACAGACATATAAATAGAGGGGGGGTTACCGCGACAGTGTTTTGTGACTTATCAAAGGCCTTTGACTGCGTGAGTCATGGGATACTGCTGCGGAAGCTCAGTCGCTATGGTTTCAGGGGAAAAACATTTAACTGGCTTGAATCCTATCTTGGGGGCAGAAGTCAAAAGGTTTTCAGGGGTTCTGTTCTGAGAGCCGAGTGATTGACTGGGGGGTCTCTCAGGGTTCAGTGCTGGGACCAGTTCTCTATCTTTTATATATTAACGATTTGGCGTCTATCGGCATTGGGAGAGAGTTCACACTTTTCGCTGACAACATATATATAATATACAATATTATGGCACTCTAACAATGCTCTTATGTTAAAAGACATTATTGCCTCAGATTTGGTTAAGGTCAAAGAATGGTGTGATTCAATCTTGCTGTCTCTAAACGACTAAACGTCGAAAAAACAAATGTAGTTGGTTTTAAGTGTTCTATGGAGGGCTTGCATGGTCATTGGTGACTCATCCCTTGTGAATTGCCCTAGTATTAAGTTTCTGGGCCTTGTCTTTGATAGTGGCCTTAAAGTTGAGAGTCATATCAGGGCACTGAGCAGGAAATTGGCTTCGGCATGTTTCGCACTCAAAGTGCATGGTTGTTAATGAACTTGGTTCAAATATTGCGAAATCAGTTTACTACGCGCTAATAGAATCTCATCTGAGATATGGAGTTCATTTTGGGGGTTCTCTAGTCAGCAACTGCTTGGTGTTCTGTTTGTTCTGCAGAAACGCGCAGTGAGATGCATTTGTCGGGCCAAACCCAGAGACTCATGCAGACCATTGTTCTTGCAGAAAAGAATATTGACACTAACATCATTGTTTATTTTGGAGACTGTCACTTTAATGTTTAAGATGAGATATAGGTTTTTGAATACTGACTCCTCCTACACGACACGACAATATCGTAATCTGCCTCTGCCAATACCATCCTCATCATTTACCTAATTACTTAAAGAACCTACAGTCATTTAAATTATTTAAGAGGTCTGTGACGCGGATGTTGTTAGAGAAGGCTTACTATTGCCTGGAGGAATATTATTCCGATGTTCCGAGTTTTGTTTACCTAAGGGGTTTATTTGATATCTTTAGATAATTGTTGACATACCGTAAATAACCAAACTTTAATGCCTACCCTTGTTTTTTGTTTTTTTTTTAAATGTTATTAATGTATATTGTTGTTATTATTAAATGATATAGATAGATGTATATTATATAGATAGACTTTGTCAATGAGAATTTTGTATTCTTTGGACAATAAAGTATATTTGATTTGATTTATGATTTACTTTTTTCTTATTTATTTGCGGTGGGCCCACTTATCCCAATTTAACGGGGTAACAGGGTTACCTTTCTATATTTCGGGTATGAATAGTATGGGAATTATCGCGAGGTAACTGGGCCCTTCATCGGGCCTTCTTTAAAAAGGTGCCCAAATTTGATACAGTTATTATAAACGCTTCCTGAGATATGAAGTTTTGCAAATTGCTAGAAAAATAACAATAAAAGTATCACAACTGAATCAGAACGCGCACTTATTTTATTCAACATTTTTACACATTTCAGGTATGTCGTACATGTTTCTTTTGTTTTTTAACATAGGTAATATAATTTTAACAATGTCGTCAGGATTGTAGTCTACAGAATCTTCTTTATTACCTGACCAACGCCACAAGTTAGTCTTATTGCCACACCTCTCCATATGCCTAACTGATGGAGTGTTCACTGTCATTAATTTGAAACAAAACCTGACGTGGGTAGAATACTCCGTTGTAGATGGTTGTATATAGTTAACAATTCGTAGTCATCGGCGATTACATCAACAACTGGAGTTACGTCTTCTTCTTTAATTTCATCTGTTAATTCTTCGCTGGTTGAACAGTCAACAGTTATATTTTTGTAAGATTTAACTCTTTTTTTTCTTTTCTTTTTCTTCTTTAGCAGTTTGTTCTTTTTTAGGTTGAGTGATATAATCTTTTGTTAATATATTATACAGGGTGTTCATTTGAAAACTTCCCACCACGGATTTATCGAAAACCACTGATTAAAGGAAAAAACGCCGAGACACGTCAAAAGATTTGCCAAAGGGGACAACTTTTTAACCAAAAACAACTTCACCCCTTTTTACCCTCTGCCTCCCGGGGCCATCCCCTTAAAAATTTTAAATGACAAGGGGTATCAAGTAATAGTTTGTTTGAAAGGTCTTTCAAAGTGCTTTATTTTGACGTTTGATTTTTTAAAATCGGTCGATTCGTTTTCGAGAAAATTAGAAAAATCTTTATTTATCTTATTTTGTTCAGATAGAAAAAAAAACACACGAAAATATCACTTTTTATTTCATAAAGTGTTCAAAAACCAACATAAACAGCAATTCGGAAGATTAGACGTGGCAGCAACCAAATAACAACCCGACTTTTTTTCAGCCATCTATTTATAAACAGAGATAACATGGGCGAACTGTATTTATTCTTATATACCTGTTTAGTTTTTTATAGTTGCTAAGGAGAAGAAAGAATTTAATTTGCTGTCAGTTACGTGTCAGTTACCTTCGTGACAATCTTGGGATAGTGAAAATTAATTTAATGATTCAGATTTTACTTCCAAAATGGTTTACACACTAGCCGAAAGAGTGGAGATTCTAATTTATGGTACCCAAAATCAATGTGCTCGGCAAACTGCCGTCACATTTAACGCCAGACATCCGGAAAAGATAACTTCGCATAGGTATGTTTTGGACCTTGTTACTAAATTTACTCAAACTGGATCTGTTGCAAATAAAAAACGTAATCATCGTAGAGTTTTGGATGAAGCCGCTCAAGTTTTGGGTCATTTTGGCATAAATCCTAATACTTCATTACGCAAAATTGTTGATGCGACTCGTATTTCATTAGGCTCTGTACACACAGTTACTAAATTACATAAATTTCATCCATTCAAAATGAAAATATTAATATTAATATATATATTAACCGAAGATGATTTCGATAGGCGAGTTGAGTTTTGTGAACAAATGACTGCAGACTGCAGCGATTAATGATAATACCATTCATGTAAAGAATATCTGATTCAGTGATGAATGCACATGTTATCTAAATGGATTTGTTAATAAGCATAACTGCAGGTATTGGAGCAATGAAAATCCTCATGCTTTTGTAGAAGGACATACTCAGTACCCCCAAAAAATTAATGTATGGGTAGGCATTTTAGGAAACAAAGTGATTGGGCCATTGTTTATTAATGGGAATTTAAATGGAAGCATTTATTTAGATATGTTGGAAAACAGTAGCGTAGCTAGGGCAGGGCAACCGGGGCCCACGCCAGGGGCGCAAGCCTTGGAGGCGCGAAATCGCAGGCTGATAAATCACGCCGCTTGACTCTTGGACTACGTACGTCAAATATAACAACAAATAACCCTCTGATTAAAAAATAAATAAATGTTTGGTGCTTTTTACCGTTAGCATCAATGGCGGATCCAGGGGGAGGGGTCATCTTTTGATGGTTGATAGATTTATCCCTTAGGAAACAATTGCCAATGTTGGATTTTCTTAAACTGACAGAAAGTTTAATATATATGGTGTTAAAGAAGACGATGATTTTTGCTCCAATTTCAATAGCATATAACTTTCACAATAATATTTTTATATGTTATCACTGTACGTCAATTGAATCACTGGTTTATGGCAAAGAAAGTAATTTGTCAAATTTTTGATATCTGCTATATTTTAAGAGATACCGATTTTTTTGAAAACCCTTGCTTTCCTTAATTTTTTTGGTAGCTAGATTCCACTGCGCTTTGTATCGTACAAACTTTGCAAGTGATTATTATACCTTATAAAAAGTTTGTTTATGTTCAGTAACAACAATAATAATTGTTAATTTTAATTTTAGGAGTAGTGTTGTGTTAGAAAGTTAGAAATTAGTAAAAACATTTTTTCCAAAAATTAAATTAAAAAATTATATTTTTTTAAATTTTGTAGACACACTGTTTACTATACCTGTAGGTGTGATATGAAAAACTAAAATATAAGGAAATAACTTGCCTAATCTAGGGGCGAGAACTTTTCAATACAAAACAATCCTGAAAAATTGTGAGATACTCATAAAACATAGGCATATAAGTGATTAGAAGTATGCCACTGCACATCACAACATTTAGGTACAATTAATTGTTGTTACTGAACATAAACAAGCTTTTCATAAGGTATAACGTACAGTGGGACCTAGCTACCAAAAAGTTGAAAGAAAGCAAGGTTTTTCTAAAAATCGGTATCTCTCAAAATATAGCAGATATCAAATTATTTGCTTTGAACCAGTGATTCAATTGACGTACAGTGATAAAATTTAAAAATATGATTGCGAAAGATACACGCTATAGAAATTGGAGCAAGAAACGTCGTCTTCTTTAAAACCCTGTATATACATTTTTTTGGCAGTTTAAGAAAATCCAACATTGGCAATTCTTTTCTAAGGGACAAGTCTATCAACCATTAAAAGCCGGATGTCGATATCATATCTGGTTCAGAAAATATGAACTTTTAAATTTATTCGAAATTTTTCTTGCTCTAAAACAATTGGCCAGCAGTTTATGAATGATTTCTTCTATTTATCCATAATAATAATATGATTATTCAATCCAACTTACTACAACATATCAGAAATAGGGCTGAAACTAGAGAATATCATAATCGTTTTTAAAATTTCCGCGGTTTTTTGAAGATATCTTGCCTTTGCCTAATCTTTTGCATAGAAAATAAAAAAACTGGATATGAAATCAAATAAATAATTGTTATACACTTGTTCAATGTAAATATTAGAATAGTGGACAAAAACCAAATTTGGGCGTTGCGCTCTAAAATTTTTCGCTGCGGCGCTACTTTTGCGCCTTCGGCGCTATTTGACCTTCCCTAGAAGTCATTTCTGGATCCGCCACTGGTTAGCATATGCATTGAATCTAAAAATGGTGTCTTTAAATTCCTGTAAAGTACATGGTAGCTAAATTCTTCATTTCGAATATAAAATTTCTTAAACGGCTCAGTTTAAAAGAAGCATTTATTTTAGCAAAAATAACGTCTGCCATTAGTAGGTCGGGTAGATCCTTTCCTTTAACCAAAAATGTAGGACTTCATTAAGGGGGGGGGGGGGGGCAAAATTATGGAGCTTGCCCTGGGCGCCATAGTTCCTAGCTATACGACTCTGTTGGAAAATACCATCAATCCGCTTGTCACTGAAACCATTGAAAACCAAATCGAAGACGATGGAAACCCTATACTTGATGAGGCTGAAATATATTTCCAGCAAGACGGCGCTCCTCCTTACTATGTTCTTCTGGTTCGGCAATGGCTAGACGACGAGTTTCCAGATAAATGGATAGGGCGAAGAGGGCCTATAGAATGGCCTGCTAGGTCTCCTGACTTGACGCCATTAGACTTTTTTCTATGGGGCCATTTGAAATCTATTAATTGTGTTCAGTCCCCAATCTGAAAGTTTGGATGAACTTCGTCAACGCATCATCAAAAGCTGCCATGATCTCCCACAACATGTTTTTGAAAATGTCCGTCAGGAATTTGAACATCGCCTATATCATTGTTTGGCCAATAACGGGCAACATTTTGAACACTTATTGAAATAAAAAGTGATATTTTCGTGTGTTTTTTTTTCTACTCGCCCATGTTATCTCTGTTTATAAATAGATGGCTGAAAAAAAGTCGGGTTGTTATTTGGTTGCTGCCACGTCTAATCTTCCGAATTGCTGTTTATGTTGGTTTTTGAACACTTTATGAAATAAAAAGTGATATTTTCGTGTGTTTTTTTTTCTATCTGAACAAATTAAGATAAATAGATTTATCTAGTTTTCTCGAAAACGAATCGACCGATTTTAAAAAATCAAAAGTCAAAATAAAGCACTTTGATAGACCTTTCAAACAAGCTATTACTTGATACCCCTTGTCATTTAAAATTTTTAAGGGGATGACCCCGGCGGGCAGAGGATAAAAGGGGGTGAAGTAGTTTTTGGTTAAAAAGTTGTCCCCTTTGGCAAATCTTTTGACGTGTCTCGTCGTTTTTTCTTTTAATCAGTGGTTTTCGATAAATCCGTGGTGGGAAGTTTTCAAATGAACACACCCTGTATAATATAATAATTTCAGCTCCAGTACATATTCGCCGCTTTCTAGTTGTTATTGGAATTTCCTTTGCAGTTCTGACCATGCCTCGCAGGAGTTGTTCAAATGACTTTGATTGAACATTGTGTTTAACTGGCTGCACTTCTCTTAAATGGTTAACTACCTATCGCTGCCGATACTTGATTTTTATTTGAAATAGAGTGATTTGGTAAGCTTTCATCCATAGTTCGATTATCCACAATTGAAATGGACGTAGATGTACCTACTTGAAGTCCACTTCAATGCGCCACTTGATTGTCGTTGGCATATATATGATGCAGCCCGAGGTTCAACCGATTTAATACAATTTTGTAATAGAGAATCTGCGGTTTTAGGCTCAGAGCCATTTAACTTAGGTTCTACAAGTGGAGTTTCAACGGAATGTGCGTAATCTTTGTTCTTTTGATGCTCCTCATAACGTCTTAAATCGTCTGGTTTAAAAATCGAAAGCTTAATCGCATCTTTGTTCACTAGAAAAATCCAAGAATATATAACGCACATCATCGTATATTCCTGTATTTCTAAAACCACTCTTTATGTTCGCTATTGGCATATCGTCATAAACTTTATTTAATAGCTCCACAAAGTATATTTTGGGAATTCTCTTTCTAGGATTTAGTCGTTGCCATTTTACAACATGCTTGTCCCAGCTGGTTTTACAAGGACCAAATATAGCCACGTCTAGCGGTTGAAGAACGTGAGTTGTGTATGGCGGAAGTTTCAATATATAGTAACATTATTTTCGGTTGCCAGCGTAGAGTAATTTTTCTTGACAATTCCAAAACATGTATATATGTCTATATGGAAATAAATAAACACATAAATAGATCAGGACTTACGTGTATTGAATGCCCATCATATATAAGGAGCACTGGTCGTTCATAAGCAATATTTGGTAAACAACTTTTTTTAAACCAATTGTAAAAAATGATAGCCTCCATCCATCTCCTTTTTGGAGACTGCATAAGCCATGTCATCTATTACATTTTGACTTATGTACGATTCTATAACATCTTTGCCCTTAAATATCACTATAAGGGTGGCAACTTTTGGCCATTGTACAAAAAACAGGTCTGATGCGAGAATGCATAAAAACATTGTATAGGTGCCGGGGGTGGATGGGCCACTAGGGATCCAGTTTCCCCCGTTCCTAGGACCCATTTACCCAAAAAACCTTTTTAAAAGAGGGAACTGGGTCCCCCCAATCATAATATTAACTAACTAACTTAAGCAACTATAGAAACATTACTAATACACATGAAAGTATTTTAAATATATACTTTTTACTAACCTTTACATTACAATTGCAATAAATAGGTGAGCACCTTAGATTAAAACTAAATTTTTAATTGAAATAAAACGGGAAGTTTAACCAAAGTTGCGAAAGTGAAAACAACAACAATCACCTTGGCAGCCATTTATATTCGCTATGCAACGTTGATCGCAACGGTTTCGGTTGTTGCTTGTGCTTGTAGATGACGCTGCTATAAGTACAAGTTGGTCTATGGTACAAGTAAAATACGGAAATAAAGATATCTTTTGGCATATAGGTTCAATGAGGAGATGGCCCATTCACCTCAGAGCCCTTTTACCCTATACTTTGCCTTACTAGGTTTCGAAAAGAACTAGAGAGAGTTTGGTGTAAAAGTGCGTCGTATACATTTAAAGCTATTTTCTTTGCTTTGACGTCTAGCAAACCTTTATACTGGGAATTATTCACCATTTTTATAATAGTCCCACAAGCTTCCGATAACACGTTGGAAACTACAGTAAGTTGGAAATATTCTACTATGAAATAAGGTATCTGTGTAATTTAATACCAGGCACCTTTTATTGTCACGCCAATGGTTTATTCCGATTTTACGACTAATGACCGGTATTTTCAATGCTTAAAATAGAGAGTATACACTTCCAGAACAAAAGCGGTAAATCAAACCTGTTAGTTAGATTCCGACCGTTAAATGATCAAATAAACGTAAACAAGTCCCCATTATTAAATCTGTAAATTTCATTTGAATATATCCCATTTATTTTATGTTGTTACAGCTTAATACTTAATAGCGTATGTTAGTACTCCTTATCTGAAGAAGGTACTTCTTTATTTGGAGTTCCTCCATAACGGTTTTCAGGATTTAATAGAGCACTTACTACTTGAAATCCGCCGAAACATGTACCTCATGCACGATGGGGCACCACTTTATTTCAGCGTTGGTGTGCGGGTGCACCTGAATAACGTTTATCCAAACCGTTGGATAGGTAGAGGAGGACCCACTGCGTGGCCTCCTCGATCTCCCGACCTAACGCCGTTGGATTTTTACCTGTGGGGATACCTGAAAAACTTGTACTAAGAAACAGCTGTCATGTTTTTACGACAATATAAGTAGAAATCTCAAAACTTATTTGTGTTTTAATTTTTTAAGTTCAAACATTAGTCGCGAACCTACGACAAAATTGGTTGGTAATAATGGATATGATTATTTAACACTATAGTTGTAGAAAAAAGAAACTAGCATAGATGATAACAGAAAAGCTCTCTCACGCAATAAGCTAATGGATCACCAAAAAAAGTGCCCTGGCAGAGACTAATTTCACCTGGCTGCAATTTTAGCTGGGTAAATGGACTTTTTGTAAAAACTATACACTTTGAGTACGTTATGTAAGCATATATATTTTTAAGATTTAGAATAGGTACATCAATATACAAATAATATCAATAAAAACTAGAAGTAACATGTTAACATGTTGAATGCAAAATGTAACTTTAAAATTATCAAACGGATTTTAAAACCCAAGGCAGTCCTTCAAAATGGTAATAACTACTAAAAGTATCACAAATGTAAAATGTATCTTAAAAGTAGTGTTAAATTCACCTACGAGTCGAACAAGATAAATCACATACTAAATATTCAACTTAGTTTGTACAATTTTATTCAGATCAAAATTTCCTGATACACTAAAGTAAACAAAAATCCATCTTGCATGATTTTTGTACACATTTCAGCTTTAAACGTTAAATTTATCTTTTCATTCAGGTTTGCTGGTCTGTTGAATGAAAAGCTTATTTTTCTTCCTAGTTATTTTGGCCTGAGGCGATGGAAGAACGCTCTGAAGTTGCCTAGGGACAATTTCAGTCGTCCTCGCTATTCGGGTGATTCGTGTAATCAAACTACTGTTCTTGTCCACTTTGCTGGTAGTACCTCCCACTGGTCTCGGTATTGCAGGTTTTTCTATACCAAAAATATACTTTAATAGGACAAAATAACTCCTAAACAAATACTAAAGATTTAAAATCTAAATGAAGCTAAAATTCTTAGAACAGAAAACCATACCTAAAATTCTCACAACTCTATTGTCATCCCCTCCACCTCCACTGTCATTCGCTAGATGCCTCAGGACCAAGTGGATTTTGTCCTCGTGCTGTTGCTGCAAAAATATCACCCTCCTCTCTCCCTCCAGTCTTACTTGTTGAAGAGTATGACTTAAATTTTGTATCCTATTTATTAGAGTTTCGTTTTGGTTCTCGTAATCGATCACTTGAAATTCCAGCTTCTTCCCACTGGATCTAAGCTCAATCACCTGCAAACATATATATTTTTTTATACACTGTGTTGTTTAGCTTCTGGCTAAAAGTGCGAGATGAAATTTGTTGGTAAATATGCTCCCAAATTGAAGAGCTTTCAAGATATGTAGTTAGTTAGTTTTGCAACAAACTAAAAAAAAAAAACCTTTTATGTAATGTGAACAGTGAAGGGTTATAGATTGTTAAACGCACTGACCAAGTCAGGTTAATTTACGTAGAAATGTGATAATGAAAATGTTGATAATGATGAACCCTTATAGGTATCTCAAAGAATTATAAAGTAACTTTAGAGCACAAAGAAATTAAACAGGAAGTGGCACAAGATCCAGGAAAGGTCAGAATAATGTATATTTTAATGAAATTTTAATATTTTATGTAGGCCATAAAATCATACTACAATAGATGTTTTACATCGCCAGGGAAGTTAGGAACGGACTTGCTTTCGAAGAAAACGTCTATAACAAGTGCTTCTGTTTTTACAGATGGTCTTCCAGCTCCTTTTGTATATTGTATAGAACCTGTTTCCCTAAACAGAGCCTACGGTTCTTCTCAGGCAATGATACAAATCCCCAGCAGTAAAAGCGACGTGAGGAAAATTTTTGCGAAAATCGTCCATGCACAAACGGTGATTGTATTGCCACTCACCATTTACTCCAACCCCGTTTTGAAAATACGCTTCAATCATGAATTGAAACCACTAGTTCAAAACCCGACAAATCCATTTTTGGCCAAAAATGAGTTTAATACGGCAATGGTTTCTTCTTTTTGTCCTCTATAATTTAGTAAACTGCTTGACATGCAAACCCCAGCACCTCCACACGCTATTTACATTTAAAATATAAGGTTAGATTCAAAAGTCTGCAAATCCGAGCAGCGTTGGAATCAAATGCCGGCAATTCCACATCGGCCAATCACAGCAGTCGTATAAAGAGGTCATATGGCTCTACAGCACACATCTATTTAATTTAGAGAAGTTAGTCTTTTATAGCTAATGGTGTCGTTGATATCTTAATAATTTAAATAAATGGTAATATTTCTATTATTTTTCACCCCTAGCTGTTAAAAACTTAGAAATTATACTTTCCGGAGCTGGTCATTCATTTATTCCCCCAGATAGGGTTTTTGCTCGCATCGAAAAAGTTATTAAAAGAAAGATACAATTGTTTCTCCAGAAGAGTTTGTGAAAATACTTCAGGACTATGGAACTATTTTTAAATTGGGTCGTGATATAATGGTATACGACTAGAAAAAAGATACTCAAAATGCAATAAAATCTCCTGCACAGTGGAACTTTCGTTACAACACGAGCAAAAGGTTTTTACTTAGAAGAGGAAGAAATAAAATAGTAACAATTCCAGGCGAACAATCTTATAAGTCAGATCTTGGAGAGTACAAGTCGGTGTTAAAAAAGGAACAGTCAGTACGCAGCATCATGCAACCTCAACTATACAGTGGTGTCAGTCCTATTAAAGAAAAATTAAGACTTAATATTATTATTAGAAAAACGTTGGGGTAAAGAATGGCACACATTAGAAAACCTGAAGTATTACACGAAAGTTCTAAGGAAGTACGATCATCTGTCAGATAATGTTACTGTGTCCGCTAAAAACGCTCACTCATTCACTATATGTGAGCCAACGGACCAAATTTCCGACTTAGTAGTGTAGTTATAACTATAATTTCGTTTGAAGTTCATGTATTTTTTCCTATTTTGTTTATAAATTAAATAATAAACCACCTTTTTTTTGTTTTGTAAAATCCCCGTTCGTTTATACAAGGAAGTTGGAAAACCCGACAAATCGAAAGATCAGGATCGATACCCGACAACGCAGATGCTGGCCATTTGGTGTAAACCAGAGCCATAAAACATAATTAAAAAAAAAAAAAAAACAGACAACTCCATTTTACTTACCTATCTAAATTCTCTCATTGTTGTTATACTTTTCGAAAAAACAGGTAAACTTTTAAGTTTATTTCCCTTTTCGTTAAAAGGCTGCCAAATATTTTCAAAATAAAAAGACGGCAATATGTGAAATCAGTTTTTGGCGATTTACCAACATTTGACATCAATGGATTTAGCGGGTTTTGAAACTAGTGGATTCAATTTTTTATGCTGTTTCGTAAAACCCATTGCGTGAATTATTCAAGAAATTGGATAAATTAGCGACGATTCGATTACTTTTAACGACTGTTAAAGATGACGAAATAACTGATTCGATTGACTATTTCCCTCATATACTGTAACTACAATGCGCTTTTCACTTGATTTTCGGTGAAAATCAGCCCTCGGTCGCGATTGAGCTGAAAATTGCACTCTTCTGGTTTTTCATTGTTGGTTACCTACGAGAATAACCGTCACTGTCACAACAAGTTGAAATTTCTGCTTTGACAATTTCGCGTCAATTTATCAAAATGATTCAGGAAATAGTCTAAAAAATATATTTCGTGCATGTAAAATGGCTTGATAATCATGCACTCAGATTTGTTGCCCTAAAGAAACAGCTTTCATGCATTTTTATTGTTATTTACCTTAAAAAGTGCCCTCCCTTCGGTCGGGCACTTTTTGGTAAATAACAATAAAAATGCATTCAAGCTGTTTCTAGGGCAACAAACCTTCATGCATGATTTTCAGCAATTTTACATGCACTTAACATATTACTATTGATAATGCTGGTAATTACTAACACCCAACAGGTATTAAGCTCTACTGCTAAGCAATACGGCCTTAGATGCAAAGCACACTTTGATGATAATAATTTTTGTTTGCACGGTATCACTGTACCTACGTTTTCTAGGTAATTTTACCTTTTTTACTTTATCTCACCGTCTTCTATGACCAATGTTAAAATTTAAAATTTGGAGATGCAAACAGTTGAGGAAATAGTATATTATGTTATAAGGACGAAAAATGTAGTATTTCGGACGTAATGCGGGAGATTTTTGCGTCGGCTGGTAACCCGCATAGTCCGAAAAACATTTTTCGTCCGTATGACATACGTTATTTTTTTATCCGATCCTGTTTTTGATCTGATTGCCAGTTATAAAATAATGTACAAATAAAGTAAAACAATAATTTTAACTTGCACGGTAATTTGTCGCTCTTAATGTTTTGTCAGTTAACAATGAAAATGAAATAATATGCATCCGAGAAATATTTTTTGGACTAGGACGAAAAGTGTTGTCTAGCTACCAGGGCAATAATCAATACCTTATTGAAAAGTTGTTGGAAAACGTCATTTTTGACACAATTGGATAAAAAAAATCTTTTGGCCGAGTATATACCAAATCTTCTTTGGAATCTTTACATTTTTCTGCTCATTGTTTGCTTATTCAGCATTTTTGTTTAATTTTTAACGCGTAATCGGCCGGAGCTTTGAATTGTCGTGTCTCGTGCTTGCGTGTTTCCTCTTAGATTTTGAGCTGTTTGCGTTGGCGCCTGTTTCCCATCTCTTGGACGCTGTCGGATAGTGCTTCTCTACTGTTTCCACTGCTTCTCTACTGTATATTGGGCCCGCGCACAGTAGGTAGTTTGTATGTTGCGTTTGGTCTAGTTCTTGTATGCGAGTTTGTTATCAGTTCATTTGTCGATACGTCCGTTCGTTTGTAAAAACAGTTATAATTTTCAGAAAGATTTTAAAATCGTTATGGAAAACCCTGTTCATCGTATACCTAGGGATATTTGCTATTGTCTTTAATGCCCCTGAATTACCTGGAACTTATTCAGCTCGGACTTACTTATGTTGCACTATGATGGCATAGATAAGTACCGGCCTGACCAAGACCTTGTCGAGGTTAACCTTGGTTCTATTACTAAGTCTACTCCGCCTGTGAAGCAGGGGGTAGATTGAGCTCATTTGACGCAACGCTAACTTGAATCTATTTATCGAATTTAACTTCCAATTTAGTTTTTGGTCAAAGATAAGTCCCAGGTACTTCACTTCCTGGCGCCAGTCAATCTGGACTCCAATGACACGAAGCCTTGTTTTGTTTTAGGTCTTTTGACACGACTTTGGTCGAGTGTTATGGAAGCGGTGAAAAATCTTAAACCTATGTGCAGGAACGACTTTTTGAAAAGTTTTGTCTTAGCTAATTCGGCGACTAATAAAGAAATTTAGGAACACTGGATCCCTGCAAAATTAAAAAAAAAAAAATATAAAATCCTTTGATAAAAACGATGCGGCTACCGTTTTGGTTATGCAGTCTGTCCTTGAAATTCCTTTTCTGTCCAAAAAAGTCAAAAAAAAATTAAACGTTTCAAGTCACATTTCAATCAAGCTTAAGAAGAGGAAGATCCACCAAAACGAAAATAATCATTTTTATAAATTTATTTTATGTTCCGACGAATCCACTTTCTTTACAAACGGTACGGTAAGATACTAAAGCAAAGAAGATTCGAATTTTAGGATTCCTACACGTCGCCAATATTTTAAAAAAAAGTGAATGTATGGTGCGGCATTTCCTATGATGGAATAATGGGGCACGTGCAATAGATATTCGTATTTAGAAATGTTACAAGATCCGTATCTCTGGGCCTCTTAAAACAACTAACGTTTCAGAAACCCATTGAATATAATATTAATTTATTAAAACAGATAATTCTAGAGCCGGTGCAAATGGTTTCTTTCGAGGAAATAAAAAAAAGCTATGACATTAGATGACAGCTTGAAAAATTTGTGGAATACTGGGAAGGCGTGTTTGAATAAATTGAATTGTTTTTGTTTATTAACATATTTTAAAAGGTATGTTAAAATAACTCAGTCACATAATTTCCAGCTTGAGAAATAAAGATAGTTTACTCTTGGCAGGACTTAGTATAAAAAAGTCAAAAACTTTCTTGTAGACCGTATTTTTTTAAGAAGCTAAAATGATTTTTTTTAAAACAAAGAAATTTTTGGTTTATTTGTCTTCTTGGGCCTCTATCCCTGGATATAAGGAATTTATAATTTGATTTTGAGAAAAGAATTATTTATAACCATTAAAATTGCAATATGACGAATTCTTCATTCATGTCGTGTTTAGCAGAAGAATTTACTAACTCAAGGCCATAGTACTATAGCCATCTTTACATAAAGTCTGTGCGTTTTAAGAAGTCCGATATCGGATTAAATCACCAAGGGATGTTATCGCCTTTAAAACAGTAAGTCGGTTAAGTTACAATATCTTCGCACCTTCGCTATACTTGATCACACTGAACATCCCACTGGTTTACTGTATTCTATTACTGGGCGAAATCAGAGGTTTCAAAACAAAATTATCTTAGAATTACGCGTTGAGCATAAATAATAATTAAATAGATAATTAAATTATTTTGCTATTATTATAGTTAAATCTATATAATAATCGCTATTTTCCAAGAACCAATTACAATTTGCTCAAGTGCGGGATGGTTAAATATGTTAAAGATTTTGTCAGGTATATACTTTTCCGATAATGACATTATTTTGGGATTATTATAATTAAATCTTCATAATAATTACTATTTTCCAATAAATAATTAAAATTTGCTGAAGTGCGGGATGGTATGTTCTACTTTATTTTAAATAAGTAGTTGTGCTTTTCACTTTTAACAGAAAACTGCTTTGCGAGCTGTCCAATGTTGTTTCGAAAAGATGGCAATTTTTAAGGGATTATTTAAACAACAAAAAATCGGAATTGTCAAGACAAGTTGTTTTTCTTGACGAAACATGGGTATTTGCAAACGGAACTTCAACAAAAACGTCTTGGCAGGATGACTCAAAGCATTGTTATTCAAGTACCCGTGCAAGTAATGGAAAAAGGTATATTATATTACATGCTGGTAATGAAGAAGGTTTTGTTTTAAATGCCAGTTTGATATTTTCATCAACAAAAAAACTGATGATTATCACGGCAATTTGGATGCTGAAATTTTTGAGCATTGGTTCGAGGAAAAACTTTTAAAAAGTTTAGAAAAACCTTCCTTAATTGTTTTAGACAATGCTTCTTACCATACGAGACTCGAAGAGAAATTCCCTACAAGCAGCTGGAAAAAGGAAGAAATAAAAGAGTGGTTGTCAAAGAAAAACATAAACCATGAAAATTTATATTTAAAAAGTGAACTTTTAAGCAAGTGTAAAAAGCAGTCATTTAAAAAAAAGTATGTTGTTGACGAATTAGCCCTCAAATATGGACATCAAGTTTTGAGATTGCCGCCCTACCATTGTCATTACAACGCAATTGAATTGGTATGGGGTATTAGCAAGAACTATTATGACAAACATGTCTGTAAAAATATCGGTAAGCCTAGCGTTATAAAGTTATGGGAGGAGGCGCTTAGCCAAGCGGGCAAAGAAGAATGGCGGAAATGCATTGAACACACAGAAAAAATTATTTTTGAATCTTATGAGACAGAACAGGTTATAGACGAAGTAAGACCGTTAATTATTACGAATGATGATGATGATGATGATGACGATGATGTTGATTCTGATGAGTCTGAAAGCATGGGTGAAATTTCAAATGCAGAGGAAGACTACTTTTAGTAGTACCTATCTACAAGTAGGTACGTTCTGTCGCAAGACTACAAAATCGGTTCTTTTTAGAACCAAAACTTTATAAAAAAGAATTTGTAAAACTAATTTGTCTGAATACTACAAAAGCTAAAAAATTATTATTTTTCTTTACCTAAACTAATTTTTTATTTACTTTAAATTATTTTATTTAGAAAATGTAATTCATCAACATCCAAAATTACCTTCAATATAATTTATTGTTTGAGAGCCACCGACATAATGCTCAAGAGGTTTTATGGCTTAGCGGAGATTAGTGAAGAAGAGTGTAAAGAGTAAACGCGTATTCAGCTCGACTCTTACAGATATTTAGTTTTTACTAGTTTTAAAATGTGCTGTATTAGTGAGTTTTACATGTATACGTTCGCTTAAAAGTGTAGTTTCAGATGAGTGCACCAAAAACTAAATATTACTCCTCAATTATGCAGAAAAGGCCAAAAACCTCAATTATATTAAAATATTTAAGAAAACAAAACTTGCATAAAAAACGAAATCCTTATCATTGAACATTGAAATTTAAATGTTTTACTTTATTCTTATTGTGGGTGTACATTCTCTTTTTTCTTTGAGAGGTTTTTGACCCAATAAAATAAACACAGATCCGGACTTATTTTGATTTATTGCCTGGCTAAAATGTCTTCTGAATGCTTGCAATGCCAAATGCAATGCATTTTTAAGAGCAGACCTAAGGAGGATGAATTGTTTGGGACAGCTTGTGATTCCTGCAAGAAAATCGTTTGTAAAAAATGTGCGGGAATTACTACAACAGAAGCACATGCTGTAGCCCTAACTCAAAGAACTATCCTATTTTATTGTCCAGGTTGTAGGGACCTTGTGATGGATAAACGAACAACAAACAAACTAATTGAATCACTGGATAAGTACAAGAATGTTTGTAAAAAAAAGGACATTCATATTGAAAGGCTGCAAAGCAGTTGCGATAACGTAAAGAAGGACTTGCAGGATGAAATTGATCAGTTAACGTGCGATAATAGGGACAAAACGGCACATATCACCAGGCTCAGGAAAATGACACAGGATTTTGAAGATAGTGCTCTTAGTGCGGAAAAGGATTCTTTGGACAAAATAAAAAAACAGAACGATGATCTTGCAAAATTAAACAAAGACTTAGCTAACATGTTGGATAATAACAATGAACTTAGCCAGCAGATAAAATCACTTCAGAACAAAATTAATAATTTGGAAAGTGAAGTGTTCGACCTTAATAATATTAGAATCGACTTTTTAACAACCATTGAAACTTTAGAAAAAGAAAACGAACTAAATGCACGTGACTTAAAGAAATTTAAACTTGACTGCTTTTCATTGAGAGAGCAACTTGATACTTGTAGGATAAATAAGGTGCACAGGAATCTGTGTGATAATGGTACCCAGACCCAGTGTGAGCTGAATCGTTTTGATATTGGTCAGGTTGCTGGAAAGATTTTGCGCCCCGTTGTCAGTAAAGAAAGTAAGGTAACAATGATGTTTATTTTGTCGACTGTAACTCATTGAATGGTATAAAAATTAGCAGTAAATCTATTTGTAAATCGCTAGGAGATATTGTTTTGTCTTGTGTACCTCAGAAAAAAAATCTTATCTTTATAAAAACACAGAATATTTTTGAAGTGACTCCTGATAACTCTTCTAAGGCGCAAAGTCCCTGTAATACTGGGCCTGCACCTGTGGTGGTCACTGTAGACAATTCTGTGAACGCCCACAGCCCCAGAGGAAAAGCCGTACATCATGTCATTTGTGAGGGGCCTGCCAACACTAATGAAGAAGATAATGAAAGTGATGACAATGTTTTTTTATAGTGTCGCCTCCAGGTGAGGAGGCTACCCCTGAACATGGTGTTAGGAGTGAGCCCAAGTCCAGCTTATCTTTGATATTGCTGAATATTCAATCAATACGAAATAAATGTGATGATCTGTTTATATTTTTAGAATGTAGTAATTTTCCCGATATGGTCCTGATTACTGAGCATTGGCTAAGGCCGGACGAATGTTTCTATGTTCAGGATTATACTCCTATCACGGTGTTCTGTAGGGAAAATTCTTTACATGGCGGCACTTTAATTTTAGTTAAAAAATCTTCCTATTTTAATAACTGTTTTATACCTATTGATAAGTTCAACTTTTTACTGGAAGAGGGCACATTTGAATTCTCTTTGTGTTTTTGCAGGCAAAATAAGCTTTATATACTCTGTATTTACCGGTCACCCTCGGCGGAAGTCAGGGAATTCTTGACTCGGCTTGATGTCATTTTGTCTCAACTACCATCATGCTCTAAAGTAATTTTGTCTGGGGACCTGAACATAAATTTTAATGACAAACAGTCTATGAATACTGTTCTGCTTACGAATTTATTTGTATCTTACGGGTTATGTATGCATGTTAACTCACCGACTCGTATAACCGAAACTTCGGCTACCCTAATTGATTACTTCTGCTCAAACTTTAATAACGTTTCATGTTCAATTTTAAATTCGGGTCTCTCCGATCATGAGGCGGTGAGTTGTACTTTTGACAATGTTTTATCCGGGTTAGGGCCTGCTCGTCGTCGCGGTAGAATTTATGATAGGGCTAGCTTTGACAGATTCAATCACTTGTGTCTTGGTGTCAATTGGCTTGGTATAGGGCGGTCTCCGGAGCCCGTTGCTGCATTTCATGCTGTTGTGCTTGACGTTTTCGAGAGATCCTTCCCTTTGAAGTGGATTAAATCAGGACCCCGGAAGCGAAAGCCCTGGCTAACAAGGGGACTCAGACTGTCAGCAGCTAATCTTCGCTCCCTTAACTACATAAAGAAATTCTGCAAAACTGATGGTTTCATATCTTACTGTAATAGGTATCGAAGCATATACCGCAGAGTTGTCGACTCTGCAAAAACGCTATATTATAGTCACAGGCTCACAAGCGCTAGAAATAAGCAAAAGGAAAGCTGGTCTATTATAAATGAACTATGTAATAGGTCTGGCCAGGGCAATGTTCAGGTCGGGGTTGATCCGAACGATCTAAATGCATTTTATTGTAACATTGCTGCCAATTTGGCCCAGAATCTGCCAATGGCTACTGATCCTCTCTCCTTTCTAAATGATCTTTCCGTGCATGGCTCATTTTACTTTTTCCCCACTCAGGTGCACGAAATCAAAGAAGCATTAAAAAGCATAAAAAATAAAAAATCCTGTGGGGATGATGAAATCTCCGCAGAAGTCCTTCAACGATTACCGGACTGCGCTCTGGATGCCTTGGCTGCTGCTATCGATGACTCTTGGTCCCGGGGTGTTTTTCCACCATGCCTTAAACCAGCAATAGTCATCCCCTTGCACAAGGGAGGCGATCTGGACGAGCCGGCTAATTTTCGACCCATATCCCTGCTTCCTACTCTCTCCAAATTAGTCGAAAAAGTTGTAAAAATTAAAATTTCGAACTAGCTTGAACTCCAAAAACTAATAACACCAAGGCAATTTGGATTTCAAAACTCAAAGGGTACACACGACGCCATCTTTGGTTTTCTGGAGGGAGTTTACCACTACCTCAATCGAGGGGAGGCGGCGGCAGCAGTGTTCTGTGACCTGTCGAAGGCATTTGACTGCGTGGATCACGGGATACTGCTGTCTAAGCTTGAAAGGTATGGTTTTCGGGGTCGTCTTTGGCATGGTTTTCCTCTTACCTCGAGTGTCGTAATCAGTCGGTGATTGTTTCTGGTGTGCGTTCGACGTCATTGAAGGTTGTGAGTGGGGTGCCGCAGGGTTCAGTTTTGGGTCCTCTTCTTTTTTTAATCTATGTCAACGATCTAATTCGAGTCGAGATTTCGGGCGAATTCACGCTGTTTGCTGATGACACCTCTATTGTATGGCATAGTAAAGCATCTGAACAACTTAAGGAAACTATTTCCAGAGACCTGATAAAGCTCAAGCAATGGTGTGATGCTAATCGCCTTTCATTTAACATTGCCAAAACGAACATTGTAGGGTTTAAGTGCGATATACATGGGTTGCGCTTAGAGGACGAGCCTCTTCAAGTTAATACGGCATCAAAATTTCTGGGAGTGATAATTGATAGTGAACTTCGATTTGAAGATCACATTTTGGGTCTGAGCAAAAAGCTTTCCTCAGCTTGCTTTGCCATCAGAAAGACACGCTTAGAGCTCGGCCTGGAGATGGCACGAACAGTCTACTTTGCACTCTTTGAGTCACACCTCAGGTATGGGATTCCATTTTGGGGTGTGTGCACCCAACATTTGCTAAATATTTTATTTATTTTGCAGAAGAAGGCTGTTTGTTTCATCTCTAATGTTGACCAACGAGAATCTTGCCGACCCCTTTTCTCCTCCCAGAGGATTCTAACTCTTAGGTCCGTGTTTGTTTTGGAAACGGCTTCGCTAATTCATAAGAATTATAACAACATCCAACGTCCTGCCCCTCAGCGTGTCACTCGACGGGCTTTGGACCTGCCCTTGCCAATACCTACCAGGACACTAATTAAAAAATCACTTATTTATGAAGGCAAAAAAATTTTTAATCACTTGCCGATTCAAGTAAGGAACAAAAACACCTTGAAGTCTTTTAGAAGATCTGTTAAGGCATTGCTTGCCGGAAAGGCCTACTATAACTTAACCGAATTTTATTCTGATCCACTTAGTTGATAATGATTAATTGTATTTTATGAATGGAGTTATTTGTTATATATATATATATATATTCCGAGCTGTGAACCCAATGTTTTTGTGTTATTTTTAAATTGTTATAATTATTACTTTTAAATGCATAATAATATGTCTTTTTATTTTTATTTTTGTGTTTGGTGTGTTTTGTTGCAGTATTCTAAATATAAGTAACGGAACAGACCAATTGTTTTAGTTTTAGACTGCTTTGTCAATGAATTTCTCTTTCTGACAATAAAGCATTTTTGACTTTGACTTTGACTTTAAAACGCACAGACTTTTTTTTTTAATAGTACTCCTTCATTCATTCTTCATTAGAATCTCCGGAGTTCATTCCCCCCTAAATGCTGCGCTGCGATTGGTCAGTTAGGGAACGCGGCGATTATTCAATGACATTTGGGGGTTGATCAGTCAAATTTGTTTGCTTTTCATGTTTTGTAGCGTTTATTTTGCTTATATTTCCTTGAAATAGTGTATATTGTGAATTTAGCAAGTCATATTTTAATGGAATTAATAAAATTTAAAGGTTACAATGGAAAAATTCGGTGTTTCCACGTTGGCTCATCCTATTTTTTAAATGTTTGTACTCCCCTAAGTCTGTTACATACTACCAAAAAATATTTGAAAAATAAAGTATCCTTTTTAGTGCTTTTCTTCAACCTTACCTTCTCAAAATACCTATACAACAACATGCGCATTTCATTCTCGCTAAGCTGCATCAGTCTATCCATCAACATTACATCACCTTGCTCTTCAAACTTTTCTACTGTCTTCTCATCAATGCTCCTATGACCACACAACAGCTCATTCTTGTACTCAATAGCAAAATCTATTGCTTCAATCGCCTCTTCATACTGAAACAATTTTTTTTCTTCTATCTCATTCAAAATCTTCTTGCTTTGCGATTTAGTGTCAATTTGGCAGCGTTGTTCAACAAGATATTCCCTGGTTCTGCGCAAGTTTCTGATTTCGTGTCTGTATCTCTCCAACTCTTCATTGGATAATGACAGGTTACTTTCCTCTGCGCTAGAGCTTGGTATCAGGACAAGTGCCTTGCACTCATTGTGGCTTCTCTGAGGTCTATCATTGCTGGCGCCATTTTCCTTTGAATTATTAGTTAAGCTTTTTCTTTGGTCCTTTAACTGAGATTCATAAGTCTGTCTCCTTTTTTCTTCCCGCTTCTTAAGCTTTATCAGCTTGCCTAATTGTTTTTTAGATGAATACAGACTATCCTGTAGTTCAGCAAGCTTTTTATTATCATCTTCTGTAATGTTTTTCAAGTTCTCAGCATCTTTCAACTTGCTTTCTACTTCCACCAGCTCTTCCCGGTATTTTGTTTCCAAGTAATGATTATTGTTTATATGAGCCTGGTTGAACTTTTCCTGAGTGCTCTTGAACTCTTTTCTTAGTTTTTGGCATTTCTGTTCAATTTTGATGTGAGCATTGGATTTGGTGTCTTTGTGCTTTACAAGTTGTTGAATGAGATTTTCCTTGATTTTCATAGTTTGTTCTATGTCGGCTATTTGTTTATCATAACCACAAATAGCTAAATTTACCTAAAAATATAATTTTATTAATGTAAAATCCGAAGTAAATAGTAGGTACACCTATATATTCTTACCTGTTTTAAAATTCGTTTTTTTAAGTCATAAGTCATTGATACATCAAAACATTCCTTTCGGTCAGCTTCTTTAATTGGATCTTCCTCACTCAAAATCAATGAAGCTGAAGAATCTTGTTTCTTTTGCTGAAATTCTTCTATAGAATGAATGCTGTTTCTTCTACCTCTAGCACCTTTGTAATGATATACATGACTTGATGAGCTGTTCACGCTATCTATAAGGGGCGTCCTTCCAGTAATATCAGCAGTATTGGCTATGTTGACTAGAGAATCAGTCTTTTGTTGAAATTCTGCTATAAGATTGTCCAAGCTTTAACAAAAAAAATGTAGGGTAAGAGGAGGAAAAGAAAAGAAAAACAATTTTTAAAACATTTTTGTGTTAGTTCTTACCTACCTAAACAATAACAATTGTCCATCATCCTCTTCAGTAAGACCTTCATCAGAGTCTGTACTACCTTCATCTGAAAAATTCTCCATATCTTCTTCTTCTATTCTTTCCAAAGATCGGTGAGGTTCCGAATTGTTGCTAAGGCATTCTTCACATTCCTGCTTTAGCATTAACCACTGGGAAATTTGTTCTAATTCAGGGTTCTTTAAAGACCCTGTGGTAAGCAGCTTTTGAAATAGTTCTTCAGCATTTACAACTAGCTTTAATAGTTGATTGGCAGCAAACTGCAGTCCGAAAAGATCAATGTTTCCAGGACTAGCTTCATTTGGATATGTAATATAAGAATTAACAGTGACAAAGTTTTTTATCAGCTGAGCTCTTGAGGCTATCTCCAATGTATAAAGTGTTTCACCAAAATCTTGCATTAAAGGTGATATACAGCACAATAACAAAGTTTTTGCTCTGCCTCCAAATGAGTCCCTTAGGAGAGTTGTTAATACTGACTGATTATATGGAACTTGACTTATATGAAACTGACTATTTCTAATTAAATATGGATCAGTCAACATTGTAATGCAATTTTGAAGTGCCTGAAGGCCCAAATCATTGGGCACTGTTTGCAGTAATCCATGGCCATCGTGGAGTATTAGTTTTTCACAACCAGCTAAATCAGCAAAACTTGCAGTGGACACTTTGTGTTGAACAGAACCTTCTACCAACCACTGTTGCTCCAAAGTTACGGTAAACAATGTGTGGGAACTTTTTATTCCTAAACTAGAAAGCCCGACCTGAATCAGCTGAAATGCATCGATAATATCTTCAATTTCAATGCTAGGGCTACCCAAGAGATCTACAATAGAATCTCCACATATCTGTGACCAGGTTATATGCACAGACCAAGTCTTATTTTTATCTTTAGACTGTTTGAGCTTTGTTAACACTTCCCTTATAAATCTAGGAACCACGCCTTGTTCAGATTCACTTGTGGCATAGTGCAGGCCTGGGCCATAGAGAGTGTATGTCTTTCCAGTTTGGGATTGACCAAATGTAACAACACTTACATCGCATCCTTCCAAAAAGTAATTGGTAAGAGGCTCTATAGCTCCATTAAACAAAGTGCTTTGGCAGCAGTCGATGGGAAGAGCATAATTTACAGGATACCTCTGGTTATTGGAGAGTTTAATGCTGTTATTGAGAGTTTCGCTTTCCACACATATTATGTTGTCTGCATTAGAAGGTACTGAACACACCCGAACGGCTGTCTCCACTCGGACTTCCATTGCAGACGATTTACCAGATCTTTTTTAACCTTTATCATTACAAAAAGTGCCGTTTTTCTTATTATAATGGTTAATAAACCAGGAATAAACGGAACAAAATAAAAATCGCATAGAAATCAAGAAATCACAAGAGGACAAACTTGTGACAGTGACATGTGTGGCTAATCAACGGCCAATCGGATGTTTATACGAATTAATAAAAATACGGACATTACGGCGGTACCGGTACTACCAGATGCACCGCAGTGTTTAGACTAACCTTTACTGTTCTGTGGTTTTGACACAGAACATTCAGAACCAACGACTTTTCAGAACAATGTTTGGATAAAAAATTAAACTAGGTTCTACAATTTCTCGGAGTTTGTTTAAATACTGTATAATAGGTATTTGCTTTTTTCCGCATTCTAACCAGATACTTTTTAATCGGAAAATCCCTATAAAGTGGAATGCTATAATCAAGCTTTCTATTCTTGTGACTTATAATATTTATTTACGCAACGGGAACCCAAAAAGCTATTTGTAAAGAGCAAGTCCTGCATCGAAGTCTTCGAGATCAATAGTAGATATTTACGTTATAAGTCCGGTAAATCAACTTTTACAGTATGAGTGAAATGTTTCGAGACGAGGCGACGAAGGAGCCGAGTCTGGAATTTTGAAACGAATACTGTAAAGGATTTGCCGAACGAATGACGTACAATATTTTATTTCATACTGCTCTGTTGAAAATTATAATGATTATGTTTTGAAATTATAATGAAGTTTTATTCTGCGTCGTAGGTATATTTGAAAAGTGCTTATATTTACTGGTGCAAACATTGTGTGTTTGACATTGATTGAACTAAAACTTACAAATTTCAGTCCGGTAAAGAAATTTTACAGGACTTGTCCGGTAAAAAAATTTTACCGGACTTATTGCTGTAAAACCTTATTTTCTGGACTAAATTCAAATATGTAAAGGTGTGTTTTACAATACAGTATGAAATAAAATCACTTCCATGATGTTAGATCCAATATCCTTTTAGCAACCATTGTTTACTAACTTTGTATGACTCACAGTGAGATTTTTTTGGCCACATGCTTAGGAATTCCAATAACTAACTATAATAGGTACCATGATACAAGAACTTCTTTGTATCATGTATAGGTAGGGGAGAGTGGGTAGACAATGGACAGTTTTTGACAAAAATGGCAACGGACTTTTTATTTTTTTAAATGGAAAATTTATTCCCCGTGTAAGTGACAGCTAACATATTGTATTATTATATTTTGACGCAATTTGGGCAAGGTTTATCATAGGATGTAGTTGACATTTGATAATATGTAGGTGTGCATTTTGTCCACACTCCCCCCTTGTCTGGGAGTGTGGACGATAGTGGACACATATCGGTGAGACTATGGACGTATCAGGGAGACTATACTATGACTTATTCTTTATTTTCTTACTGCCAATAAAAATAAATATTATCCAGTTCATATAATATATATAAACGTTTATTGGTACTGTTGGTACAAAACAAATAAAAAATAACATAACATATATTCTATAAATCAGTACATAGATACAGTTTGGCTGAGTTTGGTAACACAAATTTTTTTTCATATAAAATCTCTTAAAAAAAATTCAGTGCATTATTGCAAACTATGTTCACTTAAATCTACATTAAAAGTATATCATACCACGAAATCTTGTCCTTGAATCTTCAATGGGATTTGGCAGAACTGTTACAACGTCTTTGTAAGAAACTGATGCTGGCTCCTCATTAGTAAACGAAAACCTGTTAGACGGAATGTTTCTTTTTAAAAAACGGACATCGTATCCATTTAGAAATCTTTCCTCAACAATGGCCACATATTTTCCAGCTGTTCCCTTTCCGTAAACATTAACAACTATGTATCCGCCCTTTGTGGTAGACTTTTCTTCTTCCGTTTCAAAGCATAAACTTCTATCAGATGACTCGTCGTCGTAGACAACGTCTTCAATTTCTTTGTCTGTCGAATCTTTTCGAAAACATTGTCTCTTCACCTCTTCCTTTTTCTTTGCTTAAGTTTCATTTTTTTGTTAGTTTTTTTTCTTTTCCTCCAACAAAAGCTTTCCTGGAGTATCTGTTGCAATCATGCAACGACCCCTTTTTCTTCCTCTCTTACTAGTTTTTTTCTCGCCGGAGCTTTTGGAAACGGCCTAATAGCATCCGGGGTAAGAAATGAATTCTTTTTATTTTCGTAAGACGTAGGAGTAGTAGCAGCACCATTTTTCAGCCAAAAAACTTGTTGACGGTTGGTTGATATTCTCATTGAAAGTATGAGTAACATCATCTTCTTTGGTAGAATCATTTTCTGCTTCTGGTTGCTTACGATCTGTTACTGAAGATGATAAAAACTCTTCCTCTGAAAATATGTTTCTATCAAAGGGAACAATTCCAGAGCGTCTAAATCCAGATTTGATGTTAACTGGATTTGAAACTCGATCCCATAATTGGAGGCATAGAAGTGGAAGATCATAAATACTCAAAGTTTGACCTGGATGTGCAAGCATCCAGGCATCAGCTGCTTGGTTAAAAAACGTCTTGAAGGGGCCAAAGGCCGTGCGATCCAGTGGTTGTAGTTTGTTGGACGTATGAGGAGGAAGTGTCAGTATTACGATCCCATTTGATAATGGACACTTGGGGAGATAATGGACAGCTAGTTGTCCATTCTGTCCCCAAATTACATTATTTTTTAAATTTGGTGCCACAAATTGAAAGTCGTTAATTTATTGGCAAATTTATAGACATAACCTCACTATATGAATAAAAAAGCATAATTTCTAAGAAACTGGAATCAGAAACAAAATTTTGCCGATCTAGAGTCTACAGAATTCTTGGGAAATATTACACTATACTTACCAAAAATTAAAAACATATTATTAAACTTTTTCGCCTTAAGTATACCAATTCACTTTGATGGCACAATGAGCACCTTCATCTTTCAATGTTTACGTCGCACTGCCAGTCGATTTGGATTATTTCGATAGATACGAAATATATGATATGTCCATTGTCTACCCACTACCCACTCTCCCCTACCATATATCTAATAGAATATTTCTTGCAGCATTATCATGACGATGTGGTGAGGTTATTTGCTCCTATCAAATGAACTTTAAATTATTTACAACTTTTGGATTATTAATTATGAATGTATAAAAAATGTATTTTTAGGCCTCCAAAATAACTTTCCAGTTCTGGGTTTTGCTAAGTTTATTTAATTAATTTATTTTCTTTTGAACTGTACAAAAACAATTAATAGCTTACAAAACTATCTATAAATCAAAAATGGGGTAGTAAAGGTGCACCTAGCAAAATTAATCGCTGTGTGTGCATCTAGTGCAAGCTTTTGCCTTAAGTGTGGAAAGTAATACTTTTCCACTCATGTTAGAGACACAAACTTTTCTCATCATGAGAAAAATTGCAATATAGGTATATGTTCCAAGTCAGTGCTGTACTAATGCAGAAAGTTATTACTTTCTGCTTGTAAAGATATAACTATTACAATTAGATGAAATTTATGATGTAAATTAAACTTCCAGAGCAAAGGATGTCCCTGAATAAAAACAAGAACTAATTTTTTAAAAACTTTATTATAACCTAAGCTGATAAAACACAAGCTCCACCAACAGATTTAATTTTATCTTCAGCTGATTTGGAGAAGAACTTAGCTTTAACGATTACAGGTTGGTCAGGCAAGCGTCCTTTACCCAAAAGTTTGTAGTATCCCTGAAAATAAGACAACATTCATTGTGGGTGCAAAAATGCCTAGAAGCAGATGTGTTGACAGTCCTTATTTTATTTGCTGTATAAAAATGGTAACTAACTCAGTTATTTTATTTCTTATTTCCTATTTGTCTGTATAAATCCAGCAATAATTTCTAGTGAATTAAACTTTACTTACAGCTTTAACAATGTCAATAACTGGGGCTTTTCCCTCTGGATGGTCTTTGTATTTTAACCTCGTCTGTTCACTGACAAGGGTCCATAATTTGTCCAAATTTATGGCTGGTGACCATTTGCTGTTCCTTCTTATATGGTAGTTTCTCATACCCAACTAAAAGGGCAATACAATTACAATTACTTCTGTATAAACTCAAACACACAGACATCAAGAAATATTTATATTATCATACCTTTCCGAAGTAGCCAGGATGGTATTTGTCAAAGTTTATCCTATGGTGGTGCATACCACCAGCGTTACCGCGACCTCCAGGATGCTTGCGGTGCTTTCCTGAGAAGATAATTTTCATAAAATTAGGCAAAAAGAAATACTGCGGCCTATTGCTAAGTGCTGCACTTTATAAACAAGAATGTTGACAAAGTGTAAATGACTTTATTATTTTATTAAACAAAACAAACAATAAAATACATACCAATACGTCCATGACCATGAGAGACATGTCCTCTCAACTTCCTGGTCTTCTTCTTGTGTGTGGACTAAAAAGAAAAATTTACACTTTCAATATTTTTCTTTAGTTTTTTCAAAGTATTACTGATCGGCTAATAAAAATATTAACACCACTGAAAAGTTTAGATGTTAATTTTCATGACTGAATCTATTAGAGTTGATTTTATTTAAAGATGGATGTTATTTTAGAGGAAAACCAAATAAAACACAATTTCCACTCACCATATTCAAAAATTTTAGAACGAAAGAACTTACTTGTCAGTTGTCACGCGTCACAACAGCTGTTCACTTATTTATCACTTCTCAAAACGAAAATAGGGTAGCGCTTAAAGAATGGCGTAATCGCGACTTTAGACGCTGGAACCACAGCATAAGCTGTGCTGGAACCACGAAAACACCGATTTTCGATTACGGCGTTCTAAATGTAGCATAGCACTTTCTCACTGCCATCCATGAGAAACTAGGTTCGTGCATCGGTGTTACCACAGAAGAATAAAGGTTAGTTCAGGTTATGGTCTCACCACTCACTGATCCAGGAATTAAATTCCAGTGCGCCACCAAAAGGCCCTGTACGTCGGCCTCCTGGCTCTGCCAGGTCCTAGGGCGCATTTTGGGCCTCACGATTACGGCCCATATGCGCCCAAATCATGTAATTAGTCGTTAACTGGAATTATAAAGAGAATTAGGCAAATATATGATTTTTAAAATGAAAAAAATGGAACGTTGCGCTACTTCACATCGGTTGGTTCTCATTCCCACTCGCTAAACGATTACTGTAAGTGAGTGTGAGTGGTGAGAGAACCACCCGACATGATGTAGGTATATATTCTCGTTCTGATGAAGGCGACCACAATAGACAAGAGAGATGCGCTTATGCGACCACTCACCAAGTCACCACTATGAGAATAAATTGAGACTAAGATTAGTTCAGATGAGAACACGAACTTGTTTTAGTTCCTACCAAAGAGGTTCCTACTTTCGTGGATGAGACTGACAAAAATATCATCTCTGTCGCAGAAGCGAGTCCACGAACAAACCTTTTTCCGATTGCTTTATGACGTATTGAACAGTACGCCCGGGTCACGCCCAATGAACTATTCACTAGTTTATTGGTCACGCCTCCGGTCTCACCTAACCACACTTTTTTTTTAACTTCGCGTAGTGTGCTCTTGTTCTTTTGTAGTACCTGCTGAAATTTGTATTATTAATTGTGGCATTAAGGTCCAGTAAATCAAATTGAAAGAACGTTTTTGTGAATAGTCAAAGAGTAAATTGTTTTGCATTTCATCTTTATCAGCTAAACATAAGTTTCAAGTAAATAATCATCCATCCACCATGACAGCCCCAAAAGCTTCCGGAGATGCAAACAGAAATAGAAATTTTGCCTATAAAGATAAGAGCAAACCTGCTGATGTACGGTCTAGTAATATTAATGCCGCTAAAGGTAAGCATTTCCAATTCATTATGGGTGTATACATATTCACAACTTAAATCCGATAGGACAGCGTTAGAAGTGAACCGTTTTTTGAAAGTCATTAAACAAAAAACTGAAATTTTACACTAATATTTCTCTGTAGAGTATTTCCATCAAGGAAGTTGCTGAGTCCAAATTATTAATTATTTACTCTAAACTACAAGATACATTCCTTGATCAATTCTATGGATCTTATTGCTGGAACAAAATTGTCATGGAAGTTTTGTAGCTGTTATTCCTAACAGGACATTGATAATTTGGGCCTTATAACTATAACATCATGATTCCCTAGAGCGGTCCTCAAAAGGTCATTAAATTAAAAAGGCCCTGACACATATAATTAAAAGCAGAGGAGAAAGCGTTCACTTATTGCTATTTTATGGCACAAGTTACTTGATAAGTGAGCAAATATTATCAATATTGCACTCAAAAGGTCAATATAAAATATTGTCAAAATAATTGGCTCCGTCCAAAATATTTTCAGGATTTTGAAATCATACTTATTTATATATGAGTCTTTGAACGGTCAATATAATCGTTAATATCGCTAATATTGACAATATTATTGATAGTGTGAGGATTGCTTAGGTCCAAATTATAAATGCCCCAGTATCTCTAACTCTACAGTATAACTTCTAAGGATAGGTACCATTGTTGGAACAATTGTTGTCATGGAAGCTATGTGGCTGTTAGGGCTAACAAGACATTCATAATTTGGGCCTTAGGGTTAAAATTATCAATGCTCTTTTAGTGCCACATAACTTGTAGTTACAGTTACAAGGTCATTGATAATTTGGACTTAGAAGTCTTTAAATCTTATCTGATTTTGTAAGCTATAACACTCCAAGAGCAAAAGCATGTGTAATTTTTATCAAAAATGTCATTACAAGCCAATTACAAATTTAAAATAGTTATCTACAAAAAATCTCACCAGACATTGTTCAACAGCCCCTTTTGTTTTTTTTTTTATTATGTTTATAGTAAATGTACTTAAGCATCCTATTATTGAACAAATAAATAAATTCGAACATATTTTTTATTGTTTTTAATATTGTTTGGTAACCCATCATTTTCAGAATAGTATTTTTTAAATTGTTTCTCTAGATGCCTGATAGCCTTTTTTACTTTTTATGTGATTGTGAAATATGTGCCCTGGTATTGTGTGCATGAATATCTCCTGAAGATATATTATTATTACCATTTGAATTTTGAGTTTTATTAATTATTCGGTACCTATATTAGCTTACACTGCTTAAACCTTAATGCTGTACTCAGTTGCCAGATCCCCAATTCCCTATGCAGATGAACAGTTTGTGTTAATCGGTCATAATTATACATAACTTTCAAAATTTTGCATTGAATTATAATTTACCATCCCACACATATCTCCCATGCAGAAATTAAGTATCTAACTAAAGTGTGTTAAAAAGAAAAATTATATAGGTACCTACTTACATTTATTTGCTCTTTTATCATAGATAATTATCTGTTTTTTATAATCGCAGTATTTTTATTTATTTATTATTTACTGGATATAGGTATAATTTAATTAATTTTTATATTATAATGTTCTCTATATCATCCAACAGCAGCATTATGTCCTCTACAAATGTAGGTGTATAATATTTAGCTACCAATCCTGCATTTTTTAGACTCACTACATAAAGAGAGTTTAAAATATGGGACCAAGTTCAGACCCTGTGGTGTCTGGCACTTACTTGTTTCAGTTTGGCTGTGTCCTGTTACTTAGATATAGATACCTATATGATTTAATAATATTGTACAATTACCCCCAATTCCCATTTTATTGACTTTATTTAACAATATACCTATACTAACAACATTGATAGGTTTCTAGAGATCTATAAATATTGTAACAAATTTTTGTAAAAATACCTCTTACACTAATGGTTAATAGTTACTCAATGAAGACTTACAATGAGACTTGTACAACTTACTCTATTTATTTTTAATTTTTGTCGAAATTTATAGGTACTCTGTTTGAGATTGGGAGAGAGTAATTAACCCTAATTAATATTCAAAACACTCCCTGGTAAAAATAATTTGTATTTTTATTTTTTATGGACACTAATATTTATAAGGTAAATGTAATTGGTCCAGCATAAATTTTAACAATATTACAAAAATGATTACAAACCATAAAACATTCCTACACAGACTTTTTATATACAAAACAACATACCAGTTTTATTAATTAGAAATTTTCAACACAGATGGAAAAAACTGTCCTCTGCCCATAAGATAACAACAACTGCAACTGACTGGTCGGTTTCTTGAATTAAACCGTCTATCTCACATTTTCTACTCTTCCATAATTATTACGTGTTACATATATTTCCGCCACTTCTCTGCATTCATTTCTGTGCGAACACGTTTGTAACAATGAACGACACTAAAAACTTTAACCTGTGTATCCACAAGTCGACTGGTTCAAAACTTTGCTTTACTTGGAAAATAAAATTTCTTCTGAATTTTACTGCATAACTATTTATTAACAGATTAACCACTTTGTCATTTTATCCCCTAGCATGGGTATGACCTACTAACACATTTTTAACTAGACTCGTCAAACAACCACTTAACTAACTTTAAATATCGTAGACTATTATTCTCACATACTTTCGACCATTTTTACGTGGAGTTTGTACCGGTCCACGGAGCGCAACTTAACTCTTTGTGTTTCAGTGTGACACTGCTTTGTTGACAAAACATTGTCAGTCTCGTACCCCATCCCGACATCTTGACCAATCAGGTCGTAATACGTCACAATCCAAAATGGCTTGTTTCACGTCAAAATACTGTTGCTAGCCAATGATAATACAGATCTGCTGTTACCATGCACGTGGCTTATATCGCGCTTACATTTGCGTGCTGGAGAACAATACAAAATCAGACAGATTTTTTATGCATAAGGTTTTGATTTAAACTTATATTTTCATGGATTTGTACAACGTTGCCATTACTGTAATATGCGGTATTGCCAATTATATTGCATGTAAATATAATGTACTTTTCCCTATTTTTTACCATTAGGTATTAAATAAACACATAATGATTTACCACGAAATGCGGCGTTGCCGCTTAGATTAGTATTACGTTACATTAATTCCTAGAATTGAGTTCCACGCATTTACTTTAACTTTTGTGCTGGGTCACGACAGAAATATGATGTGTGTCCCAAACAATTTCCTTAAGTGCTTCCTCTCGTATGGTGTAATTGTATGAGGGCGCGCTGCAACTGCGGGTCGAATTTTTGCTCTTCAACGAAGAGCTGTAAGAATAGTAGGGGGATTACTTTACAGAGAAGATTGTCGGCTTACATTTGATAGATTGGGCATCTTAACGCACCCTTGTGTTTTTATCTATGCCAAATTAAACATTTACAAATACAATGCAAACAGCGACTTCCATACCTTCAACACACGCAATAGAGGCAGTAGACAGTACAGAGAAGGTAGGCCAGGTATGTCTCGTTTAGATTCAGATTACCTCTCCAAACTTATGATGATTACTACCGGGACGTAGAATTAAATCAGACATTTTTACTTTTTGTTTAAATTGGTAAACGGAATTTTCGATTGTCCTGATCTGTTGCACAGGCTAAATTTTCGTGTTCTGTCAAGAAACACCAGAGAGCAGTCTCTCTTCGCTGTCGATTTTCATAGGTATAACTATGGAAAATCATCTCCAATTCCTAGAATTCCTAATAACGGCAATAAGATTGAGTGTGACTTTTTAACTGTTCTTTTGCTTCTTTGAAGCGAAGGGTATCCCAGCTTTCGCTATAATTGTTAATGTTTTCAATAATTGTACAACTTTGTAACTACTGTTTGATTATTACTAGATTATTGTTATGACTGTCTTGTAAAACTTATATGGGGTTTTGCCTGTTAATAAATAAATAAAGACGACCTAATCATTCCCTACTTCAGACTCAAAAAGTGCCAGAACGGACCTAATTTTCTAGCAGTAAAATATTTTAATAGTCTCCCTAAGGAGGTTAGGGATCTCTAGCTTGTGCAGTTTAAGAGAATGGTTAAAAAATTCTTTATTTTAAGGGCATTTTTTTCGTGTAATGATTTTGAGACTTGTGATATGTTATTTGATGTCTAATGATTAAATGTTCTAAATTTTAAATGCAATTTTATAGTTTTATGTTAAGTGTATTATTACTACTACTGTATTATTATTATTATTATTATTATTATTATGACGTGTGTGAATTGTAATGACAATGATAGCACCAATAAAGAGTCAAATTCTGAACATCATTCATTTTGTCTGTGGCATATTTTCTAGCCATAGAACTTTTCACTTGCGCCCATATTAATTCTATAGGGTAGTTTGCAATGGTGGAAAGTCGTACTGTAATATTCCGTTTTTTTTTCATTTCGTCAACAGCATATTTTACAAAGCGATGTTTGTATGTCTTCACTTGTTATTAGCTCTTTTTTCACCATATCGTCTTCAAATGGTATTTGTTTTTCTAAAAACCACTGAATTATTTTCGCTTTTTTCCAAGGAGTCGTAGGCAACTCTTCACATCTTCTTGTATGGTATGGAGTATTGTCCAAAACAACGACGGTGCCCGTTGGAATAAACTTAATCATTTCCCCAAAATAGTTCTTAAAAACGTCAGCATTCATATCTTCGTGGTAGTCACTGGTGTGACTGACTAAAATCTTTCGAAAAGCCATCCATGCTACCGAAATGGGCAATAATTAGGCGTTTTCCTTTTCCAGAGGCCGCTTTTATTTCTGTGGATAGACTATCTAAAAACGCTTGTCGGGAAGAGATTACATTCTTATCCTACCATATTTTTTCAACTGTATAACCTTCGATTAGCCACGTTTCGTCTAAATAGTACAATTTCCTAATTTGATTGCGGGATTCTCTTATTTTTCCCATCTAAAATTCAATTCCCGTAGAATTTCCCAAAGCTTTTCATTTCAGGAATATCTTCTTTCATTACAAGTAAAATTAAAGTGGGAATTTCGTTTTAAAAATAGAATGAATGTACTTTCGTTTTCGTCTAAAGGCTCCTATGCCTTTCTGACGATGGTTTTGATTGATTAAAGGCTCCACTCTTTCCCTCACGTATGAGTGCTGCGGAGTTCTCTACACATCTCGTTTTCTGCACATCTTTCGATGTTTTGCAGTTTTCGAAACTTTTCTGTAGATTCACTTCTATTGAATAAAATTCCAACTTGTCTCAGGGTAATTTCCCTGACTGAAGAAGACGAACCAAAGTCGAAACAAGCACCAAACTTTACAGGTTTTCGGACCAAAGAATACTTTTGCTTTCTTTGAGTACCAAAGACTCTTTGCTTTTGTGTGTCCAAAAGGTCAATCGCGCCGCGAATTTTGCGGAGATTTGCGAAATCCAAAAGGAGTACCACACTTTTGCTTTGAACCAAAGGTTACTCGAAGCGAGTAAACTGGGTCATCAGGATTCACCTTAACCTTGTGTTATAGTAAGGATCCCATTTTGATGGTAGCTTTCGACCTTTCTGGGTCTCATCAGTTAGGCGATAAAGCCTAAAAGCTAATTTAATTATATGAGTGCTAATGGTCGACTTTTCAATTCTGGTCATCTTTGAACATACCTTCACTGTACAATCAAAATTTTGTTCAATAGTTTGGTGTTTAAGCTCATTAAATACGTTAAGTACAATTAATTTTTCATTGACATGCACATTTAGTCCCACTTTCAGCAGATGATTTTTTAAAATATAATACAATCTTAGTAATTTACTGTTTGTTGCACGGTCCTAAAAATTATGCTTTATCACAGCACAGTAAATTTAAAAAATCAAAGATTTTCACGCGCTTCCGTTCCTAAACTATTACAACGGTAGCTTTACATTTCCTCAAGTTTCCAATGAGGAAACTCTTCCTAGCATAAAAAGCTTAAAACCTAAAAATACTACAGGCTCAGATATCATACCGCCATGTATTCACAAGGGGGTTTTCAATTCTCTTCAGAGCGCTTTAAGGCATATATTTCATCTGGCTTTAAAACATGACTGCTTTCTTGAGAATACCGCCATTGTTTTTTAGGGCCAGTTCTATACTACGTGTTAGTTGCAGTATTTTTAGAATACATACATTTAATTAAAAGCCAACATTGTTTACCCACAGGTTATTTTCATGACATGGAATTGTACAAGGGCGGTTTTACGGGGGGGTGTATTTACCCCCCATGAATTTAGGATTGTAAACAAGCGAAAAGCAAAAAGGTTAAAAAAGCAGAAAAACTATAGGTACAAGGTACAACCAAATGCTGTTTGCAGCGCCTCGGTGACACGACGTGACGCCCGTTTGGCTTCGCATTGCCTTGTTGCCGTTCATACTCAGGTGAATATGCGCGTTTTACCCTTCCCAGGTTACGCGGCTAATTATAACTATCTCGCCTTCGCGGATATCGTGGCAACCAAGCATTGCATTTTCTTTTTGTGTTTCTGTTGAACTTCATCCGCTGCCCGCTACCATACGTCATGGCTTGTCGCCGATTAAACTTGTTTATTATTATTGCTTGATAGGTGATGCGCAGTGGCGCAACCAAGGGGGGCTGCAGCGCCCCCCCCCCCCCCCCGAGCGAGCGTAGCTCGGGCTCATCACTACCTAGGTAAAATTACACAAAAATTGCAACGAGTCTGGTTGTTTTTGTAATTTTCTGTTGTGTTTTTTTAATTTTTAATTTCATTTTGTTCTCGCCCCCCCCCCCCCCCAAACTTATTTTCTGGTTGCGCCACTGCTGATGTGCATGTGCATAGATTACACTAGAAGCGTTTAAATCAAAAGAAAAACTAAGAGCTTTTCTATTTATTAGTGCATGCTTGTTTAAAGAAAAATGTACCTATCTAAATGCATAGGTAATTGATTCCATTTTAATAAAAAAATTGGGATTTCAGAATAACAACCCCCCCTCCCCCATGTTGGAAAGCTTAAACCGCCCTTGGAATTGTATGTGTATATACGTTGTTAATTAGTTCCTAAAAAGTTTATGTTATATTAATTTGAATTTTTTATGATCCAAACGTTTGATTTTCTATGTTACTTATGGTTTATATCTTTTTACATTGACCTTAATACTAAATATCAGTTTCATAAGGTCCGATTCTCTACTTAGTTTTTTATTTCCTACATCTATATCCAAGACTATATTATTAAAATTTCAGCTGTTTGTGATGCTATACGAACCAGTTTGGGGCCAAGAGGCATGGATAAAATGGTAAGTTTAAAAAATATAATATTGAAAAAAGTACTACTACTAAAGTAAGTTGTTCCTGCCTTTTTTCATTATTCAAACTCATTTACAGATTCAGTCAGGAAATGGGGAAGTTACTATTACAAATGATGGAGCCACGATTCTAAAACAAATAAATGTTATACACCCAGCTGCTAAAATGGTAAGCAATTATTTATTTATTTATTTATTTCAATAGCATCAACAGTTTAACACCAATTACAGATACTATATTCTTTAAATTAAAGGAAAACAAGAAATAACAAAACTAGTCAACACAACAAGATAACAAACCATTAACAACACGTACAAAATGAACTGAATTTCAATTCTTAACATAAACTTTTAAAACCTTATTTACATTTTTAGGATTAAGTGTAAAAATATCTAGATTTTTTAAATAATTATTTGCCAGCTCACATGCTATAAACAGGACTATTTTTATATAGGTTTGTCCTAGAGGTGTGTAGATAAAAGAGGTGTCTAGATCTAGTGTTTATAACATTAGTTATTCTGAAAGGCAGCAGAGAAATAAAATTCTTACAGTCTATTAAGTAGGCAATCACTTTTATCAATATAGAAAGACATATCCGGACTCTCCTGATGTAAAGGCCATCGAAACAGAACATTTTAAGTAGTTCTTCGTGATTAAAACCCCTATACGGGTATATGCCAAATTTTTTAAAATGCAGATATTTTAGAAACCTTTTTTGGACACGCTCCAGTTGGCCCACTTTATCCGCATTTATTTATTTATTTGAATACAGTATCAACAGCATTTGCCATTTACAGACACATGAATACAGCATAAAATTATAAAATTATAGTAACTAAGGTAACTATGGTATATCCTGAGCCTGATTTAAAAGTTTTATATTGATAGTTTCCGTGAATTCCCTAAGCGTAAGAGTATGCACATCAATCTCACTTGTAAACCTGTTGAATAACTCACACATGCGGTATAATGGAGAATTCCTATACAGATTTGTTCTGGGAAACTCCAAATATAATGTTTTTTTATGTCTATTATTTATTCTATTCACTGAGAAGGGAAACTGAGCCAGCATATCAGGACTATCCACACTCCCATTCAAAACTTTAAAAAGATAAACCAGGCATACTCTGATCCGTCTATTCTCAAGAGTCATTATATTAAAAATATTTAGTAATACCTGATGGTCAAAACCCTGGTGAGGATAATAGCCAAATTTTTTATAGTACATATATTTTAAAAACTTTCGATGTACTCCTTCAAGAGATTTACTCCAGGTAATGTATTGAGGCGACCAAAGCGCATACTGAGGTGACCAAATAATGCAAGCATATTCAAGTTTTGGCAATAGAAGCGACTTATAGACCGCAATAATAACATCCAAACTATCAAATTTCTTACAGCAACGTATGACAAAACCTAGCATCTTATAGGCGTCAGTTGTTATGTTATCGATATGTAAGTTAAAATTAAGTTTTGGATCAAATGTCACCCCGACATCTTTATGAGACAACTCGCGCTTTAATAGTTGACTATCGATGGCATATGGATATTCTACTACAGATTTCCTACAAGTGAAGGACATAATTGAACACTTATCAATATTGAGCTTCAATTTGTGCTCCTGACACCAAGTTACAATTTTATTAAGATTCTGTTGCAAAAGTTTACAATCATCAATACCATCAATACGCATAAAAAGTTTAAAGTCATCTGCATATATTAGTCCAGCCGCACTTGACACACATTTGGAAATATTATTTATTGTTACAAGGAACAGCAAGGTTCCAACTATGGATCCCTGCGGTACCTTAGAACTTGGAACATATTCTTTAGATTTGAACCCTTTTACTTTAACGTACATTTTTCTATTTTGCAAGTAAGATGCCATCAACCTTGTGATGTTACTTCCAACGCCAATTTCCTGCAATGACCTTATTACTTCACCATGTCACACCCTGAGCCTTTTCAAGATCTGTAAAAATGCAATCTACCTGTGCTGTTTCCAAAAATGCCTCATGAATGTACTGAGAGAAATCTAACATATTAGTGACAGTACTGCGCTTACGAAAAAAACCATATTGTTTATCAGCCACAACTTGTTTAAAGCTAAGAAATATCCTATTGTGGATAACTAATTCAAAAACTTTTGACAGTGCAGAGCCAATGGCAATAGATCTATAGTTTTCTATTTTATTTTTATCTCCTGATTTAAAAACAGGAATAACTTTATTTAATTTCCACATCGTTGGGTATACGCCAACCCTTAATGACAAATTGAAAATATATTTAAGGGGTATTACAAATGCATCTGAACAAGCTTTAACAATATAAGGTGGTAAATAGTCAGGCCCAACTGAACTTCCCGGCTTTAGCCCAGAATTGTTTCTTTTATTTATTCCTTACGAACAATTGACAATCTCTTGCCCTGAAATTAAATGTGTATGTTTCATTTCAGTTGGTTGAGTTATCCAGGGCACAAGATGTTGAAGCCGGAGATGGAACAACATCTGTTGTTGTTATTGCTGGGGCTCTGTTGGATGCAGCTGAAAAATTACTGGGCCGTGGCATTCACCCTACTGCTATTTCAGAATCTTTTCAAAGGGCAGCTGTGCATAGTGTGGCGGTAACTTGATTGCAACACAAAAATTGCCAGCATGTTATTAGCAATTATTTTTTACAGATACTGAACAGTATTTCTACCCCAGTTGAACTAAGCAACAGAGAGCAACTAATCAAAAGCGCGTCTACATCACTAAATTCCAAAGTTGTTTCTCAACAGTCTAGTCTGTTAGCACCACTGGCAGTGGAGGCTGTTTTAAAAATTGTGGAACCAGGTTAGTAAATATGTAGATATGTAAATATGTAGAATAAAGATTTTTCCCCCACCGGAAAAAAAAAGGTTAGTAAATATGTGCTTTATGCTTCCTAGTAGTGGTAGTGGAAGGGGAGGCTTGACGCCAAGCAAGTAGGCCAGTTTATACCCTTTTTGCCGACCCCGTTTTAACGTCTGGGTAATGTCAGCCAGACGGGACCTACAGTTTAACGTGCGTTCCGAACCACAATATAACCGACAGATGTTATTCTCGGTACAGTATTTTTACGGTCTTGTTATTATTAAAGTCTCTTTGCTCATCACTAAAAAATGCAAGGTATGCTTCAAATATGCAAATTGTTAAGGTTCCCTATTTGGATTAATTTTATAGTAATTATTGCATTAAAACTATTTTTGAAAGTTGAAAATTTTATTACATATTAATAAAGAGATATAAGCCAAAAATGTACTTAAAACTATACTTATTATACTTAGTAATATCTAAAATAATCATACCTAAGTATAAAGATCATAAAATTGTACTACAAGAAAAAAGGAATAAAGGTTATTAGCAAAAAAGTATTGTCTACTTACTCTTAATAATATAAAACGAGTTTACAACTAAATTTTTTTCAAACTTTTCTGTTAACATATGCTTGAACAAAGAAAAGCTTCTTTTTACGTCAACCGAGGTAATTGGGGCAAATTTTAATTTTAGCACTAAATTTTCTTTAATTTCAGTTGAAGTAGAAAAATCACCAAAAAAAATCTGATACATTTGGCAATTTTTTCCACCCCACAATTATTTTCAATAGCTCTATAAAATTTTTGTAAAATTGTTGTACCTATTTTACCTTTTACATTTTTACAATTTTAAATTATCTCCTGCTTTAACCATATGGCGCAGCTTCCGACAACGAAATTAAAAATTTTTTCAGGAGGATACATTGGGTGAAAAAAACTTTGTAAGAGTCTCTTGTATAAATCGGCTAATGGTTAGGTTGTTTCTCAAGCTGCTTTGATGATATTAAATATGGAATCCCTGATTCTTCTTCCTCCAGCACACTGATTATAAGATGCGCATATATCTGCCACAGGAATCCGATGTTTCATCAACCACAATATAAAAATAATTGTCCCCATTTATTTCAAGCATAGCTGCGTTATATACAGAATCAACACAGCTTTTCCTTAAGGTAGATTCGTCAGGAATATTATGTTTTTAATGGTATATTTGATGCTACCATTGCTTTGAACGCTTATCTAATTTACTGACATACTTGGCAATTTTGACGTGTTGATCATAAACCAATAAATTTTTTCTTAGCATAAATCTAGAACAAAGACCGAAATTTCTTTGTCCTTATTTAAGCAATTTTACTTCCATGTGCCCGCGGGGAAATATAGTAACGGTAAAAATAAAATGTTGACAATAGTTTACGTTATACTTTAATTTAGTTGGAAAAGATTCTGATATCAGGAAAAACATTATAATTTTGATATGAAAATAGGTAAAACTTTCCATTTTTGAGCACGCCGCGCAAGAAAAATATTCCCCATTCACTCTGAGCTCTTAATTCTTCCGAAATTACAAAATAATGCAATTTGCATATTATTCACCCTTTAGTCATCACAAACCTCGACAAGCCAGCCCTTCAACGTCCTTGTGTACAGCTAAGAGAGATATGTATGTCGCCGGGACCCTCGAACCATCCGAAACAGCATGAGAGCCATGTACTCGAGACTCCGTCGCCAATTACCTGGACCATATGAATATCAGACAGTGCCCGAGATCCACCATCCGCACCACTGATCAATCCTTCATTTGGCTCCCTCCATTGGTCCCTCCCTCGACAACATGCCGTTTCTAAAAGTACAACTTTTGATCACCGGCCAGTGGCAACGATCCAGGCCCCGACAAGATCTCGTACAAAATCCTCAAATTCCTCCCCCGCAAAGGCCAATGCCATAGTCCGCCTCACCTATTTCCCCAAAAAGTGGAAAGAAGCCACTATAATCATGATCACCAAGCCCGGAAAACAACGCACTTTTCCCCAAAATTATCGCCCCATCTCCCTCCTTAACTCCATGGCAAAAATCATGGGAATTATCATTCTAGAGCGCCTAAAGGAAAAAACAGCAGAACTGGAAGTACTTCCAAACGAACAGTTCGGCTTTCGCGAAAATCTAAATACCGAACTTCAAGTCCTTAGACTCACTGAGTACAGTAGATAAGCTATCTGTGTTTCAACTCAAAACTCCATAAGAAATAACATGGGAGCCGAAATCTGCAGTTTTATCACCATTTTAGGGCGTGGTCACTTGGTCGGCGCGAGCCCCAGACCCGCGGCGGAGGAAGCCTCCACAACAGGCGTTGAGCGCGCATGATGATCGAAGGCGATACCGCGAGACCCTATGCATAATTCGCGAGGCTAGCTCAGGCAGGTCAGCGACCCCGAGCGGTGGTCACCCGATGGTTACCCGATGATCGCCCGAGGGTATCCGATGCCGGTAATATAGGGCCCTATTGACCTGTGTGGAACCCTCCACTGCTGTCACATAACCCCCCACACATTATTCTAACCTAACTTTTGTCCCAACGGAACCCAGATCACGTGTTACTCCGATTATATAGTAACATCATTGTAGGGGTGCCACCTAACGGGGAGAGATGTACGTACCCGTAATCTTGAGACCTGTAGCGCCACCTGCTTTTCATATAAGGCATCTTGTTTACCGCGATGGTAGGTATGACGTTGTAAATCAGTTAAAATATTTTAAAATATAATAATAACAGAAAAAAAGTTTTTGTCCTCGGTGGGATTTGAACCATAATCCTCTGGGGCCAAACCTCAAAGCCTTGCAAAATACGCTACGAGAGCATATAGATTAAAACTGCTAAACAATGTTAGACAACGTGAAACCACGGGGGCACATCTGATTAGATTGCTGGAACAAAAGGTCCTTAAGCGGGATTATGGTGGTGTTTTATAATGTACAAAATTAGGGTAAACCAGGCTGGGAACTCCAATGTTAATTTTCGGAGGGATTTTTATGACTCATATCTCCGGAACCAATGGGCCTAGGATATTGCGCATGCGAAGTTGGGGTCTATGAAATGGGTTCTTGCGCGTGACTCGAAAACGACACCTGTCACCTGTCAATTAAGAACTGTCACATGTCAGATGTCACCTGTCAAATGTCAAAATCGGCAGCTGATGTATGTCACGTGTTTAGGGTGACGTAATGAGTCGTTTAAAAAAAGAACGGGGCCGATCGGGCCAATAGGGTCAAAGTTGGTATAGCTAATGCCCTAACGGCAGGGCAGTATGCATGCGCCATAACATGTCATTAATGAACATTGTTAGAGGCCGCGTGGCATGTAATTAGACAACTGGGGATCTAGTATGTCCTTTTGGCAAACAGTATTTTCAGGCGCCATCTATAATTACGTTCGCGCATACTCCCGCTATCTGGGTACTACCTAAACTTATGCAACCAGAAGCCCCTATCAGCAAATATTGCCTTCACCAATTTATTAACAAACCTAAGTGTGGTGATGACGACAAAATGGCGGTAAACCTAGCTTTTATAATGCACTCACCATTTTATCGACAAACCAGTACTAATGGCGTTGCCAAACCAATATTTCCCCTTATTCAACATAAAAATTGTCGAAACGGCAACACAGCCGTTCCAATACTGAAATTTAAGAAAATACGCTTAGGCCATATTGTAATAGCCGTTCGTACAAAAACACGTATAAAAGATATGCGAAAATGATAAGAAACAAAAATAATATCCCAGACATTATAGCTCCATAAGCCACACTAATATTGTATCAAGAATATTATTCGATATACAAGATAATAATAAACCAAAACAGCTATATTAGAATAATTTAAGATCAAGAACAAACTTATTACCAACCTCGTATAAAATAATATAAATACTTATGATTATTATTAGGAACTTATTTGATGAAATTGTGGCCTTTCAAGAACACATTTAACATAATGTTATAAACAACTGCGTAAATTATAAGCCACACTGTATGTTTCATGAAGAAGAAAATTATACATTATTGCTGTTAAATATCAATAAGATCTCGTGCTAAAATTATTTAAACAAACGACCAACTATCACTACTAAACACACTGTATTTTCTGCAAACATTTGGTGATGTTAGAGAACCCAACATTTTGACTGGTGACTATGTTTTAAGTTGCAAATATTAACGAAAGACACAATCACAAGCCATTACGTAGGGGCTCAGTATCTGTTTTGTGCGTTGTACAGGTCCCACTGCATGAGGAATTAAGACATAAATGTAATTTATATTTAAATTCCAAGTACTAAAGTCTCTAAATATTCTTTTTAAATTTTTGAAAAACCTCTCAGTAACATCTTAAATAGTGTAAAAATATAATTTATATGCTCCAGAACTAAATATATTATACCAACAAGAACAAACTTATTACCAACCCCGTATAAAATAATACTTATGATTACTATTAGGAACTTATCGACAGGGTGATTAGAATTTAGCCTAATAATACCAAAACGCAGCTATTAAACTTCCCGAGAGCCAGAAGTAAATTTCGTCAAACCAGACTGCAAGCCAAAAATCTAAACCTCAGCTGGACCAGACAGCGATATTTGATATTAGAGGGCATCACGAAACTCTTTTTACCATTACACAAGATATCCAAGACAGTGCGTTTTTGGTTTTCAAGAGACGTACTGACAAAAATAATCTACATCGTAACACTAAAATTTACCACATGATTACAAAAACATGCTTATTTACAAAATATGAATAGAAGATAAATACAAAATCATATACAAGGTATTAGTTGACATAATAACCATTATATCGACAATATAATTAACATCAATCAAAGATAGTTAAATAATATGGTATATTTTATATCAAGGAATGCTAAAAATTTTTTATATTTTATAGTCTGCATATGAGGGAAAATAAAAGTTCACATAAAAAAGACAGTTATCACTAACCTCGTATATATACTACATTTGGACATAAAAAACCAGTGCAAAAAATAAAATGACATATCGTCAAGTTCAAAAGACCCTGTATAATAATATTTGGAGTACAGTGTACTACTTAAATATATAAAACAAAAAATATTTTCAGATTAAAAATTATAAAATAAGCCATTCATTTTCCTGCAATTATAAATTTGAAGACCGGTAAATCCTGAGAAGGTCAAAAGCAGCATACACGAGTCAAAGGTCAAAGCAGTACCATTTTACTAATTCATCAACAGTAATCTGATATACTTACTTACAAAGTCAATTTTTAGGATTACTGTTCTGTTAGTCGTCTCTTTTGGGAACCCTGTATGGAAATTGAAATAAATAATTAGGATCCGTCTATTTAATAAATAAACAAGTTCTCATTAATAAATAATTACGAACAAAATATTATACTAAACCTTTACCTATATAGGCACAATCTAGCTATGAGTTAAGTGTCCAAGTTTCCCCATTTTAAAAATGTATTAAAATATAAATAATTGCATTTTTATCCGCTTTATTACAGATATTAAACATGAAAATATTGTTTAAAGAAAAACCACATATTGAAAGGTCAAAAATTAACATGAATAAAGCATTATCTAAACAAGACTCGCAGGTAACTGACGATCTGCATGATGATGTTACATTTTTAATTATTATAAACAATTTTAAATTATTTCTTCTTCTTATACAGAGCCAGAGAAAAGCACTTGTCTATCTAAGAAATAAAATAAATTAAAAATATGTTGGAAACACTACATTAGGAATATACCATGAAAAATATATATCTATCTTAAAAAATAAACAGTGTACTACTTAAATATATAAAACAAAAAATATTTTCAGATTAAAAATTATAAAATAAGCCATTCATTTTCCTGCAATTATAAATTTGAAGACCGGTAAATCCTGAGAAGGTCAAAAGCACCCTACACGAGTCAAAGGTCAAAGCAGTACCATTTTACTAATTCATCAACAGTAATCTGATATACTTACTTACAAAGTCAATTTTTAGGATTACTGATTACTGTTCTGTTAGTCGTCTCTTTTGGGAACCCCGTATGGAAATTGAAATAAATAAAAAAATTGATTTTTTATTAATATCTAAATGATCCTTTTATCGATTTTGTTAAAATCTGGCAGGGTTATTCATTGTAATAAGAAGTTGGCACTAACTAAAAGAAAATTATAAGTTCCAGTGGCGTCTCGGGGGGCAGTGTCACGAATAATATTGACAAAAAAAAAATGTATGCTACTGAGTTTTTTGAAAAATTTAAATTTTTTTCAGATTGGGCATCTACAAATACAACTTTTTTGTCTCTTAATATCTATTCGTACATAACTTCCTTTTCGAGGAAAAAATAAAAACGACTTCATTGCATGACGGATAATTGTTAAAATAAAATCAAGTTAACTTTGATCATTCTCGTGAAAAATATATAGAAATTTGAATCTTGATTATTTTGTCTAACTGACGGACGCTTTAAAGCAGGTTAAAGGGTGAACAGGTGAAACGGGTATCCATCTATCAGGTATTAATCTTACGGTAGACGAACATTTTCCGAATTTAAAACTGAAGAAAAAAGGTGTTTTTGAATTAAAAATCCAACAGTTTAGATCAAAATTTATATGAGAAATCGGATAAGCTCATTAAAAATACGGCATCCCATTTAAAAAAATATCAAAGTGACCCCTAGTACTTTTGTTTGATGTTCAATTGTTTCTTGCTGAAGATATTCGAATTCGCGGGAGAAAATGACTTAAGATGGCTATTTCAGTTTTTTATAAAAGTACAGGAAAAGTCAAAAAATCGCCTTGTCTAGTCTTGGTTGGATAACCCTGTTCAATGTTAACCTGAACACCCCTGTTTAACAGGCCCTGTTTAACAGACCCTGTTGACCTCTCTGTTACAGAAAACAACCCCGATAAGGAAACAAAAACGTTTGAGCTACGTGGGAAATAAATAAAAGCTGGCTTGTTGAAAAATTTAAATATTTATTAAGGTAAAGCTTAGTCTAAAAATATAGTACTTTGCAAAAATTATACAGTAAGCAATGAAAGTATCATTCAAAATTTTCAATAAACATTCAAGGATATCCAAGTATGTATATTATTTATTAACACAGTTGTATGTAACAATATCCAAAAAACTAAGGTTTACTAGAACACATTGTATACAGCATGGTAGAAATACTTTACATATTTCATATTCTAATGTGATAAAAGAATAAAACATAATTATAGTTTAAAGTCAAGTAAAAATCCAATTCAACACATGGAAAGTGGTCATTTTAAAATATATTCTGCACTTGGCATATAATTAATTCGATTATGACATTTGTAAAAATACCCGATACTCCTAAACTTTTGCATAAAATAGATGTAATTTTAGATAGCCTTGATATTAAAATGCATATAGTTTGAATACCGAAACAGCAGAAATTTTAGAGTAACGAGAAATATTATAAACATATTTAAATTATGCGTAGATCAGAGAGAAATGTATGTATCTACCAAAAACGAAATTGTATTAATTTATTCTATAAAAAACAACGTGCATACGGGGGAAGCTAATAAAAAAGTCATTTTTATTTTATTACATTTTTCCAAAAACTATTTAGCTAAATTATTAAAATTTAATACACAATGACGCCTAATTATGTTGATACATTGTTAACAAAACTGGTGTTTTTCTAGTCACCCGTTTCTGATATAGGTACATTTTGATATTTGATTATTAGTAATTATATAAAACGATAGGTAAAGTCGATACAAGCACGGCTTTTTAAAACGAAGAGGGTTAAACATTTAATATTTATCAAATGTAAGATACAAAAAAATTAAAGTTCTACTTGCAACCTAGAATATAAAGCTAAAAAGCCAAATTTTTGTCAGATAAACGCTACGTTAAGGTACCGTTCAAATGAAGGAAATGAAAAGTTTGCCAATTTTTGCAGAAATTTTATATCTACGAAATCATGGATCGGGGAAGCTTCTATGACCGCTAGGGGGCGTAAGAGAACTTTCAAAATAGAAATGCCGATTTTCTCTTGATTTTTCTTAATAAAAATATGTTAAAAATATAAGCATTGTATTCTTCATAAAATTATGCAACTTTATGTTAGGAATCGTTTTTTTTTCTATTTTCAATAATAAAGTGGTGGGAAAAGGTCAAACTTTTTTTCTTTCAAACGCTGATATCTCTGCTTTGGATAAACCGATTTTATTCAACTTGGTCTTGAAAAAAAGCCCTTCTTTTCCTCTACACTTAGATCTATTAACTATACCATATTGATTCTGATGGTGGCCACTAGATGGCGTTTTTCTGTAACTCCTCAATGAATAAGGATTTTCTCAAAAAAAATCAAATGTTATGATATGGTTTTTTCATCATATTTTATTTTAGGCTTATAATTTTATATCTACGAAAACATGGTTCGGGGAAGCTTCTGAAAAAAACTTTGGAACAGGTCTGTTCAACAGGTCTGTTCCGAGGGAACAGGGTCTGTTCCGGGGGAACAGGTCTGTTCATCGGGTCTGTTCCAGGGGAACAGGTCTGTTCATCGGGTCTGTTCCGGGGGAACAGGTCTGTTCATCGGGTCTGTTCCAGGGGAACAGGTCTGTTCCGGGGGAACAGACCTGTTCCCCCGGAACAGACCTGTTCCCCTGGAACAGACCCGATGAACAGACCTGTTCCCCCGGAACAGACCCGATGAACAGACCTGTTCCCCTGGAACAGACCCGATGAACAGACCTGTTCCCCCGGAACAGACCCGTTCCCCCGGAACAGACCCTGTTCCCTCGGAACAGACCTGTTGAACAGACCTGTTCCAAAGTTTTTTTCAGAAGCTTCCCCGAACCATGTTTTCGTAGATATAAAATTATAAGCCTAAAATAAAATATGATGAAAAAACCATATCATAACATTTGATTTTTTTTGAGAAAATCCTTATTCATTGAGGAGTTACAGAAAAACGCCATCTAGTGGCCACCATCAGAATCAATATGGTATAGTTAATAGATCTAAGTGTAGAGGAAAAGAAGGGCTTTTTTTCAAGACCAAGTTGAATAAAATCGGTTTATCCAAAGCAGAGATATCAGCGTTTGAAAGAAAAAAAGTTTGACCTTTTCCCACCACTTTATTATTGAAAATAGAAAAAAAACGATTCCTAACATAAAGTTGCATAATTTTATGAAGAATACAATGCTTATATTTTTAACATATTTTTATTAAGAAAAATCAAGAGAAAATCGGCATTTCTATTTTGAAAGTTCTCTTACGCCCCCTAGCGGTCATAGAAGCTTCCCCGATCCATGATTTCGTAGATATAAAATTTCTGCAAAAATTGGCAAACTTTTCATTTCCTTCATTTGAACGGTACCTTAACGTAGCGTTTATCTGACAAAAATTTGGCTTTTTAGCTTTATATTCTAGGTTGCAAGTAGAACTTTAATTTTTTTGTATCTTACATTTGATAAATATTAAATGTTTAACCCTCTTCGTTTTAAAAAGCCGTGCTTGTATCGACTTTACCTATCGTTTTATATAATTACTAATAATCAAATATCAAAATGTACCTATATCAGAAACGGGTGACTAGAAAAACACCAGTTTTGTTAACAATGTATCAACATAATTAGGCGTCATTGTGTATTAAATTTTAATAATTTAGCTAAATAGTTTTTGGAAAAATGTAATAAAATAAAAATGACTTTTTTATTAGCTTCCCCCGTATGCACGTTGTTTTTTATAGAATAAATTAATACAATTTCGTTTTTGGTAGATACATACATTTCTCTCTGATCTACGCATAATTTAAATATGTTTATAATATTTCTCGTTACTCTAAAATTTCTGCTGTTTCGGTATTCAAACTATATGCATTTTAATATCAAGGCTATCTAAAATTACATCTATTTTATGCAAAAGTTTAGGAGTATCGGGTATTTTTACAAATGTCATAATCGAATTAATTATATGCCAAGTGCAGAATATATTTTAAAATGACCACTTTCCATGTGTTGAATTGGATTTTTACTTGACTTTAAACTATAATTATGTTTTATTCTTTTATCACATTAGAATATGAAATATGTAAAGTATTTCTACCATGCTGTATACAATGTGTTCTAGTAAACCTTAGTTTTTTGGATATTGTTACATACAACTGTGTTAATAAATAATATACATACTTGGATATCCTTGAATGTTTATTGAAAATTTTGAATGATACTTTCATTGCTTACTGTATAATTTTTGCAAAGTACTATATTTTTAGACTAAGCTTTACCTTAATAAATATTTAAATTTTTCAACAAGCCAGCTTTTATTTATTTCCCACGTAGCTCAAACGTTTTTGTTTCCTTATCGGGGTTGTTTTCTGTAACAGAGAGGTCAACAGGGTCTGTTAAACAGGGCCTGTTAAACAGGGGTGTTCAGGTTAACATTGAACAGGGTTATCCAACCAAGACTAGACAAGGCGATTTTTTGACTTTTCCTGTACTTTTATAAAAAACTGAAATAGCCATCTTAAGTCATTTTCTCCCGCGAATTCGAATATCTTCAGCAAGAAACAATTGAACATCAAACAAAAGTACTAGGGGTCACTTTGATATTTTTTTAAATGGGATGCCGTATTTTTAATGAGCTTATCCGATTTCTCATATAAATTTTGATCTAAACTGTTGGATTTTTAATTCAAAAACACCTTTTTTCTTCAGTTTTAAATTCGGAAAATGTTCGTCTACCGTAAGATTAATACCTGATAGATGGATACCCGTTTCACCTGTTCACCCTTTAACCTGCTTTAAAGCGTCCGTCAGTTAGACAAAATAATCAAGATTCAAATTTCTATATATTTTTCACGAGAATGATCAAAGTTAACTTGATTTTATTTTAACAATTATCCGTCATGCAATGAAGTCGTTTTTATTTTTTCCTCGAAAAGGAAGTTATGTACGAATAGATATTAAGAGACAAAAAAGTTGTATTTGTAGATGCCCAATCTGAAAAAAATTTAAATTTTTCAAAAAACTCAGTAGCATACATTTTTTTTTTGTCAATATTATTCGTGACACTGCCCCCCGAGACGCCACTGGAACTTATAATTTTCTTTTAGTTAGTGCCAACTTCTTATTACAATGAATAACCCTGCCAGATTTTAACAAAATCGATAAAAGGATCATTTAGATATTAATAAAAAATCAATTTTTTTATTTATTTCAATTTCCATACGGGGTTCCCAAAAGAGACGACTAACAGAACAGTAATCAGTAATCCTAAAAATTGACTTTGTAAGTAAGTATATCAGATTACTGTTGATGAATTAGTAAAATGGTACTGCTTTGACCTTTGACTCGTGTAGGGTGCTTTTGACCTTCTCAGGATTTACCGGTCTTCAAATTTATAATTGCAGGAAAATGAATGGCTTATTTTATAATTTTTAATCTGAAAATATTTTTTGTTTTATATACAGGGTGTTATGGAAATGACTTATTATTTTTTAACCCGTAAATCTATAGGTCGAGCCGAATTGGGGAAAAATTGCGTTAAATGGCGCTCGAAGCTAGAAATTCGAGAAAAATGCCTTCAAAAATTTAGCTCAAAACACCTACGCGCCAATGATCAAACAGCTGATTCGTACTACTTGTCAAAAAAAAAATTGTTGACAAAAATCTGACAGTTACTGTCAGATAGTCTTTAGATATCGTCAGCCCAAAACATGTGTTTTGAGCAGTGTTGCCACATTTACTACATCAGTTTCATCAGATAACCTTTTTTGAATATTTAATTTTTTCTACTTAACTTTAATATGCTTTAGTTTCTACCCTATTACACGAAAAATTGTCTACGTATTGCTCTAGTTTTATTTGTACATACCTTGAAATAAAAAACATATCGGCAAGAAATCCACGTTATACCGTTACCATTTCAAATGATTCTAGCGGGACATTTATTCACTTTAACAACACATTAACTGTTCGGGACATTATCAAGTTATTAGCTCTTTAATTCTGTGTTATTAATACAAGAAATTACTAGTTAGACTTAATACTTTATAACAAAATCCGGATTGAAAACAACGCGACACACGTTTGATACGGTTATGTTCTTTCTCTTCTTCTGTGACTTCTGTTCTTCTTGGTAATGATAATAGCTGGCTCACAATACACTTATGTGTATCGTGAGCTGGCTGATTGTCGTCAAGACAGGTGGCCATTGCAATTAAGAATAATAATTACGGTATCCAATCCAGTCCTCTTAACTGGACACACAACATTTAAACACGATAGTCCAGGGGGCGGGAAATGTGATTGGGTACTGAGCAGTTCAAAGTCAATGGCTTCATAAATTTGTTTTTAATATCATTTCTTATTATTCATTTACTTGCAACGGCATAAAATTTGTTTGCGTTTTGCTGCTGGAGTGTATAGTTGTTGAATAATGTGATACATGATAGATATATTGCTTGTTCTTGTTATTCTGTGGTTGATATACGTGGCGCCCTCTGAATTTATGTTATGAGAGTGATTTTAGACATGGCGAAGGTATTGTTATCGTCAAGAAAGAAGTAGATTTGTTTATAATCATTTGCACAAAAGTTTTACAAGATTAAAGACTAAATATGAATTTCGTTGTTATTAATTAAAGCCCACTTTATATAATAATACACATGAGATGGGAATGTTTTGTGATGTGATAGTTTATCTGTGTAAATTTCCAGACATAGGGCTTGTTGTTGGTATCTACGATTTTTACTCAGCGAAGTATTATGATAGCAATACAATTTCATGGGGTGAGTAAAAACTATACCTATTGAATAAGGCTTGTTTAATTGAAATCGCAGTATAGTTTTTGATTTAATCTTTTTTAAAAAACCTAAAAAAAAGATTTTCCCGAATACTTGGCAACGTCGCAAGGTAATCAGCTGTCTGTAGAAATTCCGCCAATTTGTCATGTCAAAAACACGTGTTTAGGGGTAATGAACTTTCATAGAGGCACAGATGGTCCGGTTTTAAGGTATTTTACAAAATTCAAAATACTTCCGATTTTAGAAAAAAAAACTATCAAGTGTAACTCTAGGCCACCCCAGGAGTGGCCCCTTAAAATATAATAAGTCATTTCCATAACACCCTGTATTTAAGTAGTACACTGTTTATTTTTTAAGATAGATATATATTTTTCATGGTATATTCCTAATGTAGTGTTTCCAACATATTTTTAATTTATTTTATTTCTTAGATAGACAAGTGCTTTTCTCTGGCTCTGTATAAGAAGAAGAAATAATTTAAAATTGTTTATAATAATTAAAAATGTAACATCATCATGCAGATCGTCAGTTACCTGCGAGTCTTGTTTAGATAATGCTTTATTCATGTTAATTTTTGACCTTTCAATATGTGGTTTTTCTTTAAACAATATTTTCATGTTTAATATCTGTAATAAAGCGGATAAAAATGCAATTATTTATATTTTAATACATTTTTAAAATGGGGAAACTTGGACACTTAACTCATAGCTAGATTGTGCCTATATAGGTGTGTCACACTTAGCAAATTTTGTGTCACACTTAGCAAATTTTGTATATCACTTGATTAAAGGGTTGACTGGTTTCCGTCCAAAACATGGGGTAAGTAATTCTGTGGATCTCGTTAACAGGCTGAGTGACCTTCAATTACCAGATAATTACCTGTTAGTTTCTTTCGATGTAACTAATCTTTTTACCACAGTCCCAAAAGCTGAAACTGTGACAATAGTTGGTAACCTACTTCGGTCCAAGAGGGTTGATGAGAATATTGTTGTCGATATTTTGTCACTACTTAATTTTTGCCTTTCACAGAATTTTTTCATTTTCAACAATAAGACTTACCAACAACCTGATGGTCTGGCGATGGGTAGTTGCCTTTCTCCATTTCTAGCCGACGTTTTTATGGATTTTTTGGAAAACAATTTCATTATTCCTAACAATGAAGAAATAATATATTGGTACAGGTATGTAGATGATTGTCTGTGTTTTTTGAATTGTGACTCTCCAGGTGCAGAACTTTTACTTAACAAACTTAACACAATACACTCACAAATTTCATTCACCCTAGAAATAGAAAATCTTAATACTATAAATTTCTTAGACCTTTCCATACACAAAACTGTCAATAACAGCTTGGAATTTTCCATTTATCGAAAACCAACTCAAACAGATCACGTAATCTCTAATTTTTCGAATCACCCTTATCAACACAAAATGGCTGCTTTTCATTGCTATGTAAATCGCTTACTTAATATTCCTATGGATATAATAAATTATAATACAGAAGTAAATATTCTTAAACAAATTGCCTTTAACAATAGTTATGACCCTAATATTATTGACAAATTAATCAATAAAACTAAAGTCAATAAATTAAAGAAAACAATTTATCCTAATATAAAACTTGACTCTAAATATATATCCATCCCTTACATTAGCAATGATTTGTCAGAAAAAATTTCCAAAGCTTTTAAGGACTCCTTTAATGATATTAGAATTTCTCAAAAAACAAAAAATAGTCTAGGCTCACATTTAACCAATTCAAAAGATAAAATCGATACTCTTTCAAAAAGTGGTATTTATAAGTTGGAATGCAATTCTTGTAACAGCACATATATTGGTCGAACCTGTAGACCCTTAAATACACGTATAAAAGAACATTTAAGCAGGTCATCTTCAGCCTTTGGGGAACACCTCAAAACTTGCCAACATAATTTCAGTCCTCATTCCAATTCTAAAATTATTTACAATGTTTCATCAAAAAAACTTCAATAGACTAGATTTTCTCGAGGACATAGCCATTTCACAAGAACTTAAGAGTAACGACCTTTGCCTCAACACACAGGTTAATTTAAACAGAAACTTTATACCTCTACATAGACGATTAGTTTGACGATGGCATCTAACAATTTTTTTCACATCCATACCAGTTGCAACCCCCCCCCCCCCTTTTTACTACTCCTGAAATAATCTTCCTGATTAACTTTAATATTCATACTTTGCTTTCTTTTTTCCGACTGACCAATATTCTTTGCACACTTCATTTCCACACAATAATTACATTAATCCAACTAACTCTCCACCACATCATGTTTATTCCTTAATTACTCATTAGGGAAAGCTACTGATATGACCGAAGTTATCGCAGAGCAGAATAACAAAATTTTTTAAAGTTTAATTGTTTTGTCATGCCCCCACCATTCTGTCGTCTATTTTGACTTCTATCTCTCTCTGTAACTGTATTACTAACACAAAAACTTTTTGTTTTGTCTTAGAACCTCATCCTTATATAATATTTGCGAGTTCTTTGAATTATCTATCTTTGTCTCTTTTCCTTAACATCTGACGTTTTTGATTAATTCAACCTCACATACAAAAAAGATTTTCATACATATTATTAAAATTAAAATTTAACGCCTGTAAGTTATACCACCATCTTTGCATCACTTGTAACGATGATGCCTATATTGTTTTCTTCAATATATCATACAAAATGTTCAAATTTAAATTTCAAATTTTACCGCCAGGAAATAATACCAACAATACGTCAATGGTACTCCCTGCACACAATAGCATGCGTGGTACATGTTTTTTGCATCATCAAGGTTAGTTCCCTTTAGTAAAATGGACGTTTTTAAAAGTGTTAAAATCATCATGTAATTTACATCGGCCTTTAGGCCCCAATTTTTAATGTGTTAAGTTTTATACATATAATTGTATGTTGTGTTTTGTGGTTTGTTATATTTTGACAAAGTAAGTAACGAAAATTGGTGAGAATTTTACATTGACTTTTATCTAAGATTTTCAATTAACTTTAACTATCAAAGATTCGTAAAATTTCACAATTGTTGATTTCTTTTTCCTTTCTTGCTTTGTAGGTAGTACTGATGATGGCGTAACTGCCGAAAGCGCTCTACGGATTTATTCAATAAACTTGCACTAAGTACAAAATTAAAGAAATTCTTTCTTATATAGGTAAAGGTTTAGTATAATATTTTGTTCGTAATTATTTATTAATGAGAACTTGTTTATTTATTAAATAGACGGATCCTAATTATTTATTTCAATTTCCATACAGGGTTCCCAAAAGAGACGACTAACAGAACAGTAATCCTAAAAATTGACTTTGTAAGTAAGTATATCAGATTACTGTTGATGAATTAGTAAAATGGTACTGCTTTGACCTTTGACTCGTGTATGCTGCTTTTGACCTTCTCAGGATTTACCGGTCTTCAAATTTATAATTGCAGGAAAATGAATGGCTTATTTTATAATTTTTAATCTGAAAATATTTTTTGTTTTATATATTTAAGTAGTACACTGTACTCCAAATATTATTATACAGGGTCTTTTGAACTTGACGATATGTCATTTTATTTTTTGCACTGGTTTTTTATGTCCAAATGTAGTATATATACGAGGTTAGTGATAACTGTCTTTTTTATGTGAACTTTTATTTTCCCTCATATGCAGACTATAAAATATAAAAAATTTTTAGCATTCCTTGATATAAAATATACCATATTATTTAACTATCTTTGATTGATGTTAATTATATTGTCGATATAATGGTTATTATGTCAACTAATACCTTGTATATGATTTTGTATTTATCTTCTATTCATATTTTGTAAATAAGCATGTTTTTGTAATCATGTGGTAAATTTTAGTGTTACGATGTAGATTATTTTTGTCAGTACGTCTCTTGAAAACCAAAAACGCACTGTCTTGGATATCTTGTGTAATGGTAAAAAGAGTTTCGTGATGCCCTCTAATATCAAATATCGCTGTCTGGTCCAGCTGAGGTTTAGATTTTTGGCTTGCAGTCTGGTTTGACGAAATTTACTTCTGGCTCTCGGGAAGTTTAATAGCTGCGTTTTGGTATTATTAGGCTAAATTCTAATCACCCTGTCGATAAGTTCCTAATAGTAATCATAAGTATTATTTTATACGGGGTTGGTAATAAGTTTGTTCTTGTTGGTATAATATATTTAGTTCTGGAGCATATAAATTATATTTTTACACTATTTAAGATGTTACTGAGAGGTTTTTCAAAAATTTAAAAAGAATATTTAGAGACTTTAGTACTTGGAATTTAAATATAAATTACATTTATGTCTTAATTCCTCATGCAGTGGGACCTGTACAACGCACAAAACAGATACTGAGCCCCTACGTAATGGCTTGTGATTGTGTCTTTCGTTAATATTTGCAACTTAAAACATAGTCACCAGTCAAAATGTTGGGTTCTCTAACATCACCAAATGTTTGCAGAAAATACAGTGTGTTTAGTAGTGATAGTTGGTCGTTTGTTTAAATAATTTTAGCACGAGATCTTATTGATATTTAACAGCAATAATGTATAATTTTCTTCTTCATGAAACATACAGTGTGGCTTATAATTTACGCAGTTGTTTATAACATTATGTTAAATGTGTTCTTGAAAGGCCACAATTTCATCAAATAAGTTCCTAATAATAATCATAAGTATTTATATTATTTTATACGAGGTTGGTAATAAGTTTGTTCTTGATCTTAAATTATTCTAATATAGCTGTTTTGGTTTATTATTATCTTGTATATCGAATAATATTCTTGATACAATATTAGTGTGGCTTATGGAGCTATAATGTCTGGGATATTATTTTTGTTTCTTATCATTTTCGCATATCTTTTATACGTGTTTTTGTACGAACGGCTATTACAATATGGCCTAAGCGTATTTTCTTAAATTTCAGTATTGGAACGGCTGTGTTGCCGTTTCGACAATTTTTATGTTGAATAAGGGGAAATATTGGTTTGGCAACGCCATTAGTACTGGTTTGTCGATAAAATGGTGAGTGCATTATAAAAGCTAGGTTTACCGCCATTTTGTCGTCATCACCACACTTAGGTTTGTTAATAAATTGGTGAAGGCAATATTTGCTGATAGGGGCTTCTGGTTGCATAAGTTTAGGTAGTACCCAGATAGCGGGAGTATGCGCGAACGTAATTATAGATGGCGCCTGAAAATACTGTTTGCCAAAAGGACATACTAGATCCCCAGTTGTCTAATTACATGCCACGCGGCCTCTAACAATGTTCATTAATGACATGTTATGGCGCATGCATACTGCCCTGCCGTTAGGGCATTAGCTATACCAACTTTGACCCTATTGGCCCGATCGGCCCCGTTCTTTTTTTAAACGACTCATTACGTCACCCTAAACACGTGACATACATCAGCTGCCGATTTTGACATTTGACAGGTGACATCTGACATGTGACAGTTCTTAATTGACAGGTGACAGGTGTCGTTTTCGAGTCACGCGCAAGAACCCATTTCATAGACCCCAACTTCGCATGCGCAATATCCTAGGCCCATTGGTTCCGGAGATATGAGTCATAAAAATCCCTCCGAAAATTAACATTGGAGTTCCCAGCCTGGTTTACCCTAATTTTGTACATTATAAAACACCACCATAATCCCGCTTAAGGACCTTTTGTTCCAGCAATCTAATCAGATGTGCCCCCGTGGTTTCACGTTGTCTAACATTGTTTAGCAGTTTTAATCTATATGCTCTCGTAGCGTATTTTGCAAGGCTTTGAGGTTTGGCCCCAGAGGATTATGGTTCAAATCCCACCGAGGACAAAAACTTTTTTTCTGTTATTATTATATTTTAAAATATTTTAACTGATTTACAACGTCATACCTACCATCGCGGTAAACAAGATGCCTTATATGAAAAGCAGGTGGCGCTACAGGTCTCAAGATTACGGGTACGTACATCTCTCCCCGTTAGGTGGCACCCCTACAATGATGTTACTATATAATCGGAGTAACACGTGATCTGGGTTCCGTTGGGACAAAAGTTAGGTTAGAATAATGTGTGGGGGGTTATGTGACAGCAGTGGAGGGTTCCACACAGGTCAATAGGGCCCTATATTACCGGCATCGGATACCCTCGGGCGATCATCGGGTAACCATCGGGTGACCACCGCTCGGGGTCGCTGACCTGCCTGAGCTAGCCTCGCGAATTATGCATAGGGTCTCGCGGTATCGCCTTCGATCATCATGCGCGCTCAACGCCTGTTGTGGAGGCTTCCTCCGCCGCGGGTCTGGGGCTCGCGCCGACCAAGTGACCACGCCCTAAAATGGTGATAAAACTGCAGATTTCGGCTCCCATGTTATTTCTTATGGAGTTTTGAGTTGAAACACAGATAGCTTATCTACTAACCAAGGGATTTAACTGGAATCAGTACGTCGGTATGATCCTCTTCGACATTGAAAAAGCATTTGGCACCGTTTGGCACGATGGGCTGATTCACAAGATGACAGCCCTTGTTTATCCCTCCAATCTCGTCCGTCTAATACAATCTTACTTAAGCCGGCGCGAAATTCGTGTCCGCATAAGTCACTCCCTCTACCCCCCGAACTCTCGAATCCAGCGTCCCTTAAGTCCCCCAGTTTGCTCGTAGAAGGCAGCCACCCTTCGACGTGATCGACCTGGATGGACGCGACGTGAAATACCTTGGTATCGCCCTAGACAAGGCCCTCCATTGGCGCCCCCATATCCAGACCACCGTCGACCAAGCCAGGCTATTCTATAGCCAACTATACCCACTGCTCAATCGACGCAGCACCCTCAGTCACAAAAACAAACTCTTCCTCATCAACTTATTCGCCCCACCCTCACATACGGTTCAGCAGCTTGGGGATACGCAGCCCCAACCGTCTCCAATCCCTTGAAAATCGTTACATTCGCACAGCCATGGGCATTCCATGGTTCATCCGTAATGTAGATCTACACCGAGATATCAACCATACCCCCCTCACCCAATATATCCATGAAAGAGGAACTAAAATCCTCACCGCTACGCTCACCGACCCCAATCCGCTCATCAGACAAGCCTCCGACTATGACATAGGTGCCCCGCACCGACACAAATGCCCCCGACACCAACTCCTCTAGGTGTACCCCCCGTGCCCTCCCCAGATACTTCTCCCAAAACCTTTCAAAAATCCTGCGGAATGGACCGCAGGAGGCGAGGCAGGCAAGCCTAGGGGGAGTAAGCGGAGATCAGAGTTCGCGATAGCTCTGGCCCCTGATAACTCCTTCAAGGTGGGCTCACCTTACGAAGAGGATGGCAACGATAACTGAGCAGGTATCTTGAAGACCTCCCCGCTACTACATAGATTGCCGTTAAGAATTTGTCTGTGTGTGCAACACGACGTAGTATGATGACGTGGGCCATGCAAACTGAAAAAGTCTGTTGGGTCAGCCCAACAACTCCTGCAATACAAGGACAAATCAATCAAGCGAATTTTGCTAGTGACGTCACGGTCCGGAGGCCGATCGCGGTCAACCTGTGTTTTAGTATGGCCGGCTTTAGAGCCTTGTCTTTAAAGCGGACTGTCAGATTATCCATAAGTTCCTAGTTAGGTAGGATGAGCGTTGAAATATATTTTTTTTTCTTCATAATTGTTCATAGCGACGTTAACCTAGTTATTCGCACACGGCTAATATAATTTCACAACATTATTTAATTCGGATTATTTTGGAGTTAAATAAAAAAATATCAATAACAATTTTTAGAAAACGTGAAGTACCGCGGCGAAACGCTAAAGACGAACTGGCAACGTCACACCAGCTGACACTGTTATTGCCGGTATTTTTTCTGGGAATTTGTTTCAGTTTGTGAAAAAACACAGTGCATTGTCGGTTTAAATAGTGGAAAAAGTGTGATAAATCATATAATAATATAACCCGATAGTGCGCGTGTTTCGTTTTCCAAAAAGTGAGGAATGCGATCCATGTTGACAATTTTATCCCAGGGGAGAATAGCAGAGTATATCGGTCTCATTTTACAGAGCAGATTTCCCAACAGAACACGAAAACGGGTGAGATCGTTTCTGTAAATTTGTTAAAAAACTTAAAAGTAGGCAATGATATTTTAGCACAAGGACTGCAATTTATCTCCGAACAAATAAAATAAAGAACTTTGCCAAAAGAACGATACATATATTCCACTACAACTCTGGTCTTTTGTTCAATTGTATAATATACAATCAGTCCATATGCCTACAGATATGTAAGAAATCACTGGCCAATCATTTTACCCTATCCTGAAACTATCAAGTGTGTCTGTAATCATTTATAAGTTTTTTTGACTTATACATTATAGTTATTTATGTATCTAGGGAATTATAATGGTCTTAATTACCGAGGGCAAAGTTTACGTCCCTAGGGCCTTTGGCCCGAGGGACAGCAATTGCCCGAGGTAATTGAGACCCTTATAATTCCAGTGATACATAGATAATTTTATTTCTGACCGATTTTAGTAACATTTTGTTCATTTTTAAAGTGGAATAAATGTTTCAATAGATGACAATCAAATTGACATTAGATGTCAATCGTTTGATTTTATGTCAAATTTTTCTTAATATCCCAAGGGAGTTATGACCCTTATAATTCCCGCGTAACTAAGACGGTATAAGCTAATAATATACCGGTCAGAAATAAAATATTTTTAAATATTTAAATGAGCAATACAAATATGTTTCTTTGCTAATGGATAAAATTCATATTCACCCTTATTTAGACTATAAAGGGGGAAACATGGTAGGAACATCAGTGTTCTAATTATCAATCTTCTTTTTTCTTTTCATACACATATCATGTAAATCTAAATCGCTTTGTGTTAAATCATATGGGTTTAATTGTGTGGTAAAATTAGGTTAGTTTGTAAGTTTTCGTTTGTACCTGTTTTGTAATTGGGAAAAAGTGTATGTATAAATAAAAAAATAATAATAATGAATTGTTAGCTACAAGTGCATACCTATACCACAGGAAATGAAGCTGCGCAAAGTTATATTTTCTGTGCTTATACGTTCATGATCGTGTATAAAAGTATAGTGTATAAATCGCACAGAATGACAATTTCCTGCTTGTCATGCAATATACTGTTATTTTACTTGTTTGTTTCTGTCTATCTATTCTAATCTAGCGCCTTGGAATATCGTAGAGATCATGTACCTAGTCGAAATCGTTATTCCTGAAATCAATATCTATCTATTGATAGTTGTCCTCATTTTGGTTTTTAAGCATATTAACGCGTTATTTACTTAAATACAAGTTTAAATACTTAAATAACAATGGTCTAAAGTACATACTTAAGTTTAAAAATCACACAAAATTATAAATCCAACAAAAAGCATATAATATATCGTATTCGTATATTCGTCGGCTCCCGGGTGATGACGTCACAAATGAGCGCTTTGTCCTTGTACTGTAGGAGTTATTGGTCAGCCCGGGCTTGAACCGGGTACTTGTAGCATGGGAGCGAGAATGCTGCCACGTAACCAGACCGTCACCTATGCTTCCTAAATATAATGACATATTTTCTAGGACGTGAAAGTGCTTGCAATCTCTCTGACATTAAAGTACTGAAACAACTTGGTGGAACAGTGGAGGATACTGAACTCATCAACGGCCTGGTATTTCCACAGAAACTCGCCAATGTTTCTGGTCCCAAGCGGATTGAGAAGGCCAAGATTGGCCTTATTCAATTTTGCATTTCGGCACCAAAAACAGACATGGATCATAACGTGATTGTGTCCGACTATTCTGCCATGGATAGAGTCCTGAAGGAAGAAAGGGCATACATTCTTAACATTGTGAAACAAATTAAAAAGGCTGGTTGTAATATATTGTTGGTAAGGATATTTTAGTCATTTTATAGGTGGTTTTAAGCTTTTTTTTCATTATTCTCTGTGTTTAGGTTCAAAAATCCATTTTGAGAGATGCTGTGTCCGACTTGGCTTTGCACTTTTTGGATAAAATTAAGTGCATGGTCATCAAGGACATTGAAAGGGAGGATATTGAGTTTGTGTGTAAAACCTTGAGCTGCAGACCAATTGCGTCCCTGGACCACTTTATTGCCGAAAACTTGGTCTCTGCAGAATTGGCGGAGGAAGTTGGTGTTGGCGGTAACAGAATGCTAAGAATAACTGGTAAGTAATTATTAGTAAAAATTGAGCGGGCTAATGAAATTGGTGTTTGATTTACAGGTATACAAAATCCAGGACGTACCATAACACTACTTGTTCGCGGGTCGAACAAACTGGTTCTCGCAGAGGCTGAAAGATCATTGCACGATGCAATTTGTGTCGTGCGTTGCCTGGTTCGAAAGAAGGCTCTCATAGCCGGAGGTGGAGCTCCCGAGACGGAGCTCGCTCTGCAGTTGGCCGCCCTGGCTGATAAAATGGAAGGTGTCGACGCCATTTGCCTCCGAGCGTACGCGAACGCCCTGGAAATTATTCCTTTCACGTTAGCTGAGAACGCTGGGTTGAATCCGATTCAGGTGAGTAATGATTCAGTGTAAACACAACAAGGTATTAACACGTCTGGCAGAACCTTATCTATCTATATCACGTCCACTGTAAAGAGGGGATAATGTGCCTTATGCCAAATATTGGAGGTAAAAACGATTTATTTTATAGACGGTGACTGAACTAAGAAACAGACACGCCAAAGGTGAGGTATCGGCCGGCATCAACGTGCGAAAAGGATGCATTTCCGACATTTTGGAGGAAAATGTGGTTCAACCTCTGTTAGTTACCACTTCCGCACTGTCTTTTGCCACTGAAACTGTCAGGTCAATTTTGAAAATTGATGATATTGTAAGTAGAACTATTTATTTATTTAAATTTATTGCATAACTTATTTTGTTCCAGGTCAACACCATGACATAAGGTTTGGGAAGCACTCTTAATTATACGTAATATTTTTAGTATTATGCATTTTCCAGCGTTTTTTTGCTTTTTAATTTAATTTGTTAACACATTTAGTAATTTGCTTGAAATTTCGTTAATAAAAAGTAATTTAAACTTTTGTGGTTTTATTTACAATAAATGTAAACTTGTTTAACGTACAGGGACAGGGTGATGACATTTATGGTTAATCAGTTTCTTGCATAAAGAACATGCTCTACCCTCTAAACTATTTTCGACAATACTGTGTTGCTGCTTTTTAGAATCTCTAGTAATTTCTTAACAACACTCCTTAGTTTTTCCCTACACCTATCTGTTTTCGAGATATTCATTTATTCAATTCAACTTATTTTTACAGTTTCATTCTTTTTACTATTGCTTGTAATTGTGTTTGAGGCACCTAAGTGTTCAAACACTTGTATGTGCCATTACTTATTTATTGTTTTAACCCTTTCAGTCATCACTTTTTCCAGCTACTGGAAAATTCTCTAATTTGGAATATAGAAACTACTATTTCCTTGGTAGAGGAAATTAAAGTCGTACTTGTTATATTTCACAATTTAATACAGTTTCCTGACACGTGTTTCAACCCTTGCGGATCATTAATAAAGGCGTATAAGACAATACTAAATTCTACATGTCATTAAAATAAAAATTGACAGATGATTGGTTATTTTGGTCCTTAATTTGCAGGTATTGGCCAAAGGTACAACTAAATTACAGGTGTGATCATATAGGTATTTATATCTAAGTAATAAAATTAAGAAAATGATATTGTGTATATAACTATGGGCAGTGGCGTATATAAGGGGGGGTTTAGGGGGTCCGGACCCCCCCCCCCCCCATTGATGACCCACGCTAATTTTAAGTGAAACCTGCCACTGCAATAGAAGTTATCGATCAGTGCGATAAACAGTTTTTCCCTTTGACAAAGAAGCTCCTTATCATTTTCGCTACACTTCCAGTGCCCACTGCAACCCCTGAAAGATGTTTCTCTACTCTGAGGAGGTTAAAAACTTACCTTAGAAATAAAACAGGAGATGAAAGACTGACTGGCCTTGCTCTAATGAGCACTCATCGTGATCTGGCAGTGCAAATAGATTCCGAAGAAATTATAGATAAGTTAGCAATAAGACCTAAAAGATTTAATTGAATAATAAATGTAAATTAATGTTCCCATTTTGATTATATTAGCTTTTAATTTAAAGTCAAACTGAATGCCAAAGTCGATGCCAAACCTAATTATAATCTTTGATTCAAATATAAAACAAATAATACTGTAGATTCAGCTTTTGATTAAACCATCACCATGTCAATTCAGCTCCGACTCCAATAACTGCTCAAAAGTAGAAATTCTCTGAAAGATAGGTAAAAATATTAAACTCTCCTAAACGCACCGGGTTGTTTTTGTAATTTTCTTCAGGATTTTGTGTTGTGTTTTCTACTTTTCCCACTTCAAAACTAAGCACCTTGATTCAAAAAGGGGCGTGGCACCCAAAAAATTTTCGCCTTTTTTTTTTTTTTTATCAGCGCCTGACAATGTCGAACCCTCCCCTTGCGGAAGCTATTGCTACGCCGTTGACTATGGGTTTTTTCGTTCAATTATTGACAGTGTTTATTGCATATTTATCTTAAGTTATTAGGCTATTAAGTATTAGATTGGAACCTGAAGGTAATTCAATTTTATTATTAACAACATTACATCGATTTTTTAAGGCTTTTTTGATTGCTAATGTTTCTAATAGGTTGAGTTTTCTACCTTTGTGTTGAGTATATATATATCGGTTTTATTTTGTTGGATATTGAGTGGTTATTTAATGTACAGTGGTTCGCTATTTCTGTTTTATTTTGTTTTTTTAATAAAACAGGAATAGCGAATTACGAGCGAAAAAACCCATATATAGTTATACACAATATCATTTTCTTAATTTTATTACTTAGATATTACCTCTATAATCACACCTGTAATATAGTTGTACCTTTAGCCAATACCTGTAAATTAAGGACCAAAATAACTCATCATCTGTCAATTTTTATTTTAAAGACATGTAGAATTTAGTATTGTCTTATATGCCTTCGATAATGATCCGCAAGAGTTGAAACACGTGTCAGGAAACTGAATTAAATTGTAAAATATAACAAGTACGACTTTAATTTCCTCTACCTTGGAATATCCATTTCACCAAGCATGTAGCCCATCACAAATCAATTATACTATTTCTTTGTAAACTTTTGACATAGTTTTTATTTCAATATGTCACATGTCACCTGACTTATGACATGTCCATTCTGATAGACATTGTGATTAAGGGCGAAATGGAAAAAATCAGTTGCTTACAAACATTTTTAATATAAAAAAATCATAAAAACGACAAACTAATCAGAAAAGAACATCAGGTTTATAAAACAATAAGTTCAGTTTGTGTGAAAATTTAAAAAACAGTTACGGCCGCTTATGAAACACAAGTGCACATTACATTTTACGCAAAAAGTGTGCGATTTTTCTTTAATTTTGCAACTCGTCACGTTCTAAATTATGGTTTTCTGATCGAGGTGTTATGTTCTCTTCAACCAACGCATCAAAAATAGTTTCCTCTATTTTGTCAACCTCGTCAAGGGTGTTATTGTTAAAGGTGGATTTATAAACTCGAAAAGTTGGCGAGGTTGAGGTTCAGTTGGCGTTGGGAATTTAAACTAAAGGGAACACTCAGTTCCATTTATAAACTCAGTTCGTGCAAAGTTCGTAAGTTTCGAAGAAGTTCGAGATAATCAATTTTTAGGTTCGGAGTTCGAGAGGTTCGTTTCGACCAATGAAGACGCTATTTCAAAGTCATGTGGTTACAGCGAAATGTCAAATGTCCTTTCGTTGTTTAGGTTAGTTCAGGTTAGTATTGTGTTTTGTGTCAGAAATTGGAAAACTAAAAATGGACAGTATAGAGAATGATGACACTAATTTATTGTTACTCGAGTTAATCCAAAGTTATGAATTTATCTACAATACTATAGTCGGCTTCCACTTAACTAGGCGCATATGATCTCTGAATCAAATCAGTAGAATCCTCTGTATTGATCTTAAACTTAGTTTTAGTGCTTTCGAGACTTTCTCTTTAATAGACTTGGGATTTAGTAGGTAACTCGCCGGTTTCAGTAGCCTTCTCCTGTTCATTCTTAAAATAATCTATTAAATTGAGAACCATTTCTTTCGCCTGGGGATGTAAAAAACCTGCAAACCGAGTTATATTATATTCGTCTTTTTATGCACAAATCACCGAAATAAATTTAGATACGTAAGCTGGGCGTTCCTGCCAAACATTATTATTTTGTTTGGATCGCATTTCGTAGATGGCGCCGGTAGTGGCATCGCACAATTTGGTTTAGTTAAGTTCGTATGAGGGCACCACGTTCATTTGCGATTTGCGATCGAGAAGAAGCACCCTCCCAGATTTCGTTGTTGTCAAGAATTTGAAGTGTATTGTCAATTTTCTATTCTCGATTTTCTTTTAAGTTGTGTTGAATTCTAATGTCGTTTGTGATCGTTCGGTCTCTGTGTATACTATTAGCGTGATTTTTGATAGTTGTTTTGACTTTTTGTTTAGTTTTAGTGTGTTCTCGGTTTGTTTAGTTAAAGTTCGCGTATTTATTTCCGTTATGGAAGACTACGTACCTCCGTTAAAACCTAAAAAATGTTGTGTTCCAAACTGTTTAAATAAATATGGCATGCGACACCGCTTACCAAAAAGAGATCCGATAATTTTTTATCATACAAATAATGTTTTATTACCTATTTCGCTTTATTTTAGTCAGCTGTATTTTTTTAAATAGGTATTGCTTGGTTTAAATAATTATTCCTTTTTTGCTGCTTTCTATTTGAGCTTTTAAATATACGTTATTTGTTACTTTACCAACAAGGAATTTACATCAAACTTAAAAATAAGAGTTACAAATAACGTGTATCCCTGAACTAAAAATGAATGCAGAAAATAATGAATATTTAAACCAAGGAATATTTTAAATTTTAAAGCGGCACCAATACCTACCGATAAAACAGATTTTATCAAAAGTTGGTAAAACAGTTTTCTTTATTTTTACCCATAGTTGCCCCAACAGATTCCTTTGTTTCTCGCGTGTTTCGGATCGCAAATACTAGGACATCAGCGCCAATTAGTTTTTGACAGTTCTAAGAGTCCAGTTGCGTATCTAAATTTATTTCGGTGATTTGTGTTTTTATGTCACAATAGTTTTAATAAATGACACATTTGTCAAAACTAGGGGGCTTATTCACGACATTATGTAATACGGGAGTGTTCTTCAACACATTTTGATAATTACTGAAAATTAGATGTGCTTCTCTCCCCGATTCTTAAATAACGAATAAGTTTATCGCGTTTATATTACGGATATCTTGATAATGCCGTTTTAACCTTGATTTGAAAAAGACAACGCTATATATAAGTTTCTCTATGAATGATAAATTCATAACGCGCCTAGTTAAGTGGAAGCCGACTTTATCATTCTATTGGACAAAAATTTCAACCAATCAAACAACAACTTTTCGAACTTCGCTACTGACTTTATAAATGCCATATTCTGGCCTGGACTGTCGAATATCGAACCTCACCAACTTGAACATAACTTCAACCTCGTCAACTTTTCGAGTTTATAAATCCAGCTTAACAAGCTTCGAAGTCGCTGAGATCTGCTATATTGTTTGCTTCATAGTCATCCGATAAACCCAATATTATTGAGTCATCGTCTTTCGTAAGGTATTCTGGAAGCTGCTCGTTAGTCAAGGGTCTTTCCCATTTTTTTTGTTTAGTAGTTGATGGCAAATCTTTTTTTTCATCAGGTTCTGCAAAAAAAAATACATCGGTATTTTTTATGAACCCAAGTCATTTTGTCCATCGAGGTGGACATAGAAATTTAAACTATTTTTTAAGGTCTTACAAATAAAATTGTTCATTATATAACATAAGCACAATAAAGCAATGCTATTTACTTACCTAAACCAATAATTATTTGCACAATTTCAAAGTTTTATTCAATAAAAATCGATTTCACAACACACGCCTGTTTACAACCTGTCAAAACTCTCCTAATCGTGCTCTGCCGTATGTTTACTATAAGTTGACCAAAGCGCTAATAGATGGCTCGGTATGTTTCCAATGCTTTTCTTATGGATGTGCCTAGGCATGGACACACTGACTTGAGCGATACTAATGCTTATTTTTGCAATAGCTTGTATTAAAAATCAAGGACCATCATAGCAGTGGACGCGATGACTGAAAGGGTTAACTCGGGGGTCTCCAAACTTTCCAGCCTTAGGACCATACTGATTACTCCAGTAAGTTCCAAGGGCCAACACCGTTTTAATTTTCCTGTCATCTATAATTTCTAGACTAATTGAATTTTCTGACTGAAATTTCTAGACTAGTCGCACAGTACCCGCTAGTTCTTCAATCACTATTGTGTTGTACTCATATATGGTTGTACTGTACTGTTACGACCGCGACACTTGACGGCATCTGGTGGTTACACGCGGAAATAGGTAGTGTACTCTCTATCCATCGCTAACAGATGGCGCTCAAATTGCGTCGAACCTCGTTGGTTCAAGAAAGTAGATGGCAGTAATTGGGGTATAAAAAGGCTAGCGTCGCGACCACGAGTCAGTCCACCTAGGGAACGCGAAGGAAGCGATCTGTGTGTTGTGAAATAAAGCAGTGCGCAACTCCTTAAAACGTGTTTGTGCGTGTTTAAAAGACATCTTCGTAACAGTATTTGAATTTGACTCGTTGTTTTTGTGTGTGATTTACTAGTATAGAAAAGAAGCGAAAAATAGACAGTGAATGCAGAACATTCAAAGATCAATGAAACTTTCAATATTTCGTAAATGAGTCCAGTAAGAAGGCGCTATGTTTGATTTGCAATATGAAACCATAGCCGTTCTTAAAGAATATAACATTAAACGTCATTATACAGTGTAGTTAACATCCCAATTAGATCACACTGTAGTTGTCTTAGCGCCAGCGCGCGCCGCTGTGTTTAAAGTGTGGAAGAAAACCCCTGTCCCTGCCTGCTTCTGCCCTAGAACCACCTAATCAATTATGTTTTTAGCGCTTAGCTAGTTCGCGTCGGTCTAGTGTTTTAAAAAATGTTCGGTAATTAAATTAGTGCGTGCGTTACTGATTGCGTGAGAAAAATGATGAAACCCAAGAAACGATCATCGAGTGACAAAATAGCTTCTCTAAAGGGAAAAGTCAGGTAACTCGAAAAAATGCTTTTGGTTAGCCAAAAAGACAATGTATCGGGTAAGTAACAACTGATATATACACCTCCCAGGCATATCGAAAATCACATTATATCTATACCTTCGTAGATATTATCATACAGCATTAAGGGTTTATTAGAGGTAAAAACTCCTAACAGCTCTCGCTGTAAAACTCAGAGCAGCCCTTCGCTGCAGAAAACTATTAACAGCCATTCGCTGTCAAAACTTACAGCAGCCTTTCGCTGCAAAAAACGTTAAACAGCCACTCGCTGTAAAACCTCACGGCAGCCTTTCGCTGCAAAAAACTATAAACAGCCATTCGCTGTAAAACTTACAGCAGCCTTTCGCTGCAAAAAAACGTTAAACAGCCACTCGCTGTAAAACCTTGCAGCCGTTCGCTGCAAAAAACGTTAAACAGCCACTCGCTGTAAAACCTTGCAGCCATTCGCTGCCAAACACTCGAAATTCTGTGGAAATCTTTAAGTAGCCACTCGCTACGATACCCACAGCCATTCGCTGTGATCTATTACTAAACGATTTCCAGAATTCAGTCACGTAGCCTATTTTTCAGCGGAATTAAATGAGAATTTCTGCGAACTTTGTTTTTAAAAACTTTTATTTCAAATGAAAACTAAATAGATTCACAAATTCTCTTATGTCTACTATAACTACGGTTATTGAAATCGATACACAGTAAAATGACTGAAGTCGAGTCAGTGGCTGCTAAGTGTCTTCTCTAGTGCCTAAAAGTGCTTATATAATGTCGCAATGTAAACAAAGTCAAGTGGACCATTTGGGGTACATTAAAAGGGATGGTGATTGACATAATTACTTAGCCTAAACATATGTATAATATAACTCTTCCCTCCTTAAGTCTCAGAAAATACTGGAGGTTTTTCGGAGATTTTAGAAGTATCTTGTAGTTCAATACCTATTTCTACAATTTTTAATTTCTTTTCGTAATAACGTTTTATAAAATACATTATAGGTAAAAGTATGCTAATAACTAAGACTAAGATAACTATTGTTATTATATATTCCTTCCAAAAGGAATACTCATAAGAAAGACCCTGTAAATTATAGATTTTGAGAGCATCAATATCTTTCTTTGCTTGTTTGATCAGAGAATGATTGATTTCTTCTACTTGGATCGAAGGTTCGTTATAAGACTGAGAAACGTTAATTGGGATGGTAGGTAATTTAAATCTAAAGTTAATTGTTTCTGAGTTTTGTCTAGAAAACTTAAAGTTATCAATTGTTATTTGACAATCCTTCGGAAATATAATTGAGGGTTCTTTTACAAATTCAATTGATTTTTGATTGGAACACTGAAGGTAAATTGTCTGGTTTTATTTTGGAATGATTAACAGTGAATTATCAGATAGTGGAATAATAGATTTATGCTTAAAGGTAACTGGAATAGTTGGACACTGTCCCTTTAAGTTTATCATTAAATAAAGACATCGATCTTCTTTAGTGAGTTTTTTAATCATACATAAATAAAAACTTTCAATGAGTGGGCACTCTTCGTCTAGTGTGAAATAATTAGAAGTTGAACACTTAATAAGTATGAATGTTTTACACTTATAGTTCTATTTTGGATCGGGATAGGGTAAATTTTATACAATAATAAGGGTGTTGAATTTATTAAGGGGATATGTATTGTAAAGATTATCAAATCGTTCTGAATGTTAACTTGGGCGAGCATAGTTTCGTAATATTTTATTATATTATCAAAAGGGATTACTGTATCTTTATTAAATTCTTTTAGTATATTTGATAAATCTGTGTATTTTAAGATTGAATGGTGCATTATACCAATTTGTGCAAAATTAATTGCAGTTTGAATGTTATAGCATGTGGTTTCAATTCGTGAAAGTTCTAGATTGATATTGTCCATCAGTAATGAGATGTACCAAGTTGTAAAAATTGATTTTTCTTCTAAGTCTAAATCTTTAAGTTTTTCTAATATTTTTATTTGGTTATTTTCAATAATTTTTAATTGAGAGTCCATAGTTTCAGTCAGTTTTTTTCAAAACTAGTTTTTGCGAATTTAAACTTAGGTTTAGAATATTTTGATTATTTCTTAGGATGTTTATATAATTATCGTATCTGATGCCATCTTCTGCGTCCAGTGTGCCAAAAAGCCACTTTTGCGTTGTTCCTATTATGTTAATTAGCCCACGTCTATGCCTAGGGCTGGGTTTTACGTTTTTTGTGTAATGTTCTAGTAGTGTTTTAAGATTGTTTATAGTAGTAAATGTATGATTGAGTTTGGTCGCTATTATGTGAGAAATTCCGTTATTTTCCAATTCGTTAAAGGTCTTGTTTAAGTAAGTAGTTGTTTTTTGCACTTGTCCTAAACACTGTTTAATATTAGTAACGTTAATATGATAGTGTATTGTATAGTGTCCGTCGGTGATAAAGCTGGTCCCTTTTAGGACGGGTAACATTACGTTTTTGATAGGTTCGATCTCGTAACTTAAGGTTAGAAGATTGTTCGGCTCCGCATGGTGGATCTGAAACAACATTTTTTGATTTGACTTTTCGTTTGATTAGACATTTGTTAAATTTTGTTTTAGGAAAATTTTTTATTTTGTACCTCGGTAGGTCCTTCTGAGCGTGTGCCCTTTGGGGTTTTTTTGTAGCAATTTTTTCTCTTGGGCCAAAATGAGGTTCTTCTTTTCTATTAATATTTCTCTTATTTAAATTTGTAGCTTGTTTAGCTTTTAACTTATTTCCTAAGGCAATATTTATCTGTTGAAAAGTTTCGGCAAGATTTATTATATAGTCTGTCTGTAGTTCGTCTAGGTCCTTCTCTATGTTTAGTTTGTAATTTAGGTTGCCTTTAATTACTTGAAATGGCGTGTAATCGTGAGAAGAATGTAAACTATTATTGTACGTTAGTAGCGCTAAGTCCATTAACTCGTTGGTGGATTTATGTGGGTTTTGGAGTTTCAACGATGAGAGGGCTTCTCTTAACGTTGAGTGCAGTCTTTCGACTGGAGAGTTAGAATTGGGATTTCTAGGGGTCGTATAATGGATTTCTATTTGATGAAGCTTACATAAATCTAAAATAACTTGATTTTTAAAGCATGTGCCATTGTCGGAAGTAATTTTTGTTGGAATACCATGATTAGAAAAATATTTCACAAGAGCTTTACAGACTTCCATCGCATTTTCTGCGGTAATTGGAATTGCCTGTGCAAACTTAGAAAAATTATCGATAAGGGTCAAGAATTTTGAATTATTGATGGTATAGACGTCTACATAAAGATGTTCAAAGGGTTTAGCCCCTATGGGTGTGGGTTTAAAGACGATCTTGTAAGGTTTCCTGTCGTATTTGGCCTGTTGACATATCTCGCATGCGTTAATATAGTTTAAAACATCTCTTTCTAAATTTGGCCAATACGCGTTTTTCTTTAAGGATTTTATATTTTCTGTTGCGCCACGGTGCGAAGTTTTTGTTTCGTGGTAAATTTGTATTTTATGTTGCTGCTCGTCTTGATCACAAATGTCTGGGACGAAACTGTTCGAAATTTGTAATTTATATGAGTTATTGTTAAAATATTTCCTGAATACATTGAGTATTATTGGTTCGAGGTCTTTTGATTTGAAATAGAGACATATATGAATTGGGTTTTAGGTATTGCAGTATTAGATCGGTGATTAATTCATCGGAAGGGTTATTGGGTAGAAAGAAAATAACTGTACGTTTGTTTTCGAATGTTTTTTCGATTTGTCTTGCTATATTGTCTTTTGAGTATCTAAAGACAATTTGGTTTTTGAATGAGTTTAAGTGCTTATTCGTATACGGGGCACCTAAAATAGGGTTTTCCTGAGAGGTGTGTACCGTTTGGCAAGTGGATAGATTATCCATAATTTCTTGAGATGGGATTTGATTATGTATGTTTATTTGTTTAAACCCGTTATCGGAAGGTTCTGTCCTAATTTGGGTAGGGTTTAAAGTATTTTGTTGAGATAGTGGATTACATAGTGATGTTGAAATGTTTGATTGACGAAGTTGTTCTTGTTCGGCTTTTGTAAAAGGGGATCTGATTTTAATATTAGATATAATATTAATTTTTGGGTTATTCTTTTTTGCAGAGAGCGCGGGGAGTTCCTGGGATGTACTTTGTGTAATAGAAGATGTTGATTCGAGTTTATCGAATTTAACTTCTTTGGTGTTAGGTAAATAAGCGTCTGATTGTTTTAAGAACTTGTCAATTTTGTACCAAAATTCCGATTCCATGATAGGTTGTTTTGGTGGGTCAACAATAGAGGCGTCACATACAGATGGTTCTACTTCTTTATTTTCTATTGGATGTATTTCTATTGGTGGTCTCAATAACGCATCAGCGTTTGAATTTAATTTTCCTTTTTTATAAACAATTTGGTAATCGTATTCAGCTAATTTCAATCTCCATCTAACCAATTTAGAGTTGGGTTCTTTTATTGAAAAGAGCCATTGCAAAGGTTTGTGATCCGATACAATTTTGAATTTATTACCAAAAAGGTATGGTCTGAAATATTTTGTCGCCCACACTATAGCCAGTAATTCTTTTTCGATGGTTGAATAATTACACTCGGCTGGGTTAAGCGTTCTGCTTGCATATGCTACTGGAAGATCGTTTCCAAGTTGTCCTTGCGATAATACCGCTCCAACCGCATAATTTGAAGCATCTGTAGTTAAGATAAATGGTTTGTTGAAGTCTGGGTGTTGCAAAATCGGGTCGTTTATCAACAGGTCTTTACAAAGCTGAAATGACTCCAAGAAGGCTTTAGTATGAATAACTTTCATGTTTTTCTTTAGGCAGGCCGTCATTGGTTTTGTTATTCTAGCGAAGTCCTTAATGAATTTCCGGTAATATCCTAATAATCCCAAAAACGATTTGATTTCTTTCTGCGTTTTGGGTATCGGAAATTCTTTTATTGCCGTTATCTTTTTAGGGTTCGCTTTGATTCCTTCAGGCAGGGGCGGATGGGCCCGCCGGGCAACCGGGCAGATGCCCGGTGGGCCGGTCGATCTCTAAATGTTAAGACTGACATTTTTTTTCTCAAAAAGAAGTCCAAGATAGTTCTGGAAAATATAAATGGAGAAATGCATAAATTCAGTTTATAGTCGTTACCATGTTGTTTAGTGCATATCGATATATTTGCAGAAGCCGATTATTCCATCATTACTAGAAGTTACCCGTCTCTAATAGTTGATTCGGTGCTAGGCGGAGCCTGTCGGGGCTTCCCCAAACTTCGTAAGCATGGCGCGTGACTGACGCGTAAGCGATTTATTTTATAACGTGTTTGCTTCGTTTCTTTAGAAAACAATGATGCGCAAACAGGTAAATTCTGCGGACTATTGACTAGAATTGACTGTTATATTCTGTGCTAGTTAAGTTCAGAATCCTGCAAATTTTTTACTAAACTGTTTTTAGTAGTAAAACTCCAGTTTTTCTTTGTTTGTAAAGTAGTGTTGTGTAGTGTCAGTGTAAATATTACGATGGAAAAGGATAAAAGAAAAGGTGGCGCAGGAAAAGAAAGGGAACGCAAGAAAAAAAAAATGATGGAAGAAGCTGCAAAATGGCAATCATTGGACACATTCTTAAACATAAATAAGGCCAATTCAAGGCCGATAACTCCGCAGCCAAAGCTTTCTTTGGCAATCGATGACGATTTGAACAATAGTGTAAAAGTCAAGAAATCCTTCGACGAAAATTGCAGTGATGAAGCTGTTAGTAATTCGAAAGATAAATTTAAAATAGAAACGTTCAATGTTATAATGGATACCGCCATTATGTCAATGGAAAACCGATATAACAGAAATATAAACTTATGTGCTGATATGTCCATTCTCAATCCTATAAATTTTAATGAAATCAAAACGAATGGTATTCCTGAAAGTAGCTTGCAGAGCATTTTTAAGAAAATTTTACAATTTAAAAAGATGCCCAAGTGTCAAATATTAAGGAAGAATTGTGCCATTTTGTATTGAATTGGGATATTTATAAGATGACTTTAAATGAATCCTTCCAAAAAGATACTTTGGCAGATTATGAGGAGATGACTGACGAAGATGACCCAGATGTTATAGATTCACCAACAACCTATAAATGTCAAGAAAAAAGTCCTAGTAGTCTCTGTAGAAACTGTGTACATTGTTGCTATCTAGCAATAATGAAATACAATATGTATCAGAATGCCTATCCATGCTTATCTGTAGTCTACCAATATATTTTAACTTTGCCTGTCACCCAAGTGTCATGCGAGAGAAGTTTCTCTATTTTAAAATACATCAAGAACCGACTACGCAATTCTTTAAGCGATTAACATTTGGAATCATTTATGATAATGAATATTGAAAAAGAAATCTTATGAAAAATCGACAATGAGGAGGTCATTAATGAGCTAGCAGGATCATCTAGTTTCTTAGGTAGATTGTTAATCTTATAATTTAAAATATCCTTTATTTTTAATTGTCTATTTTGATAAAATGTTGACTGCTATTACACAAATACTATTTTATCTCATTGTTAAATTTAGATTTAGATTTTGTTGTAAAAAAATTATAATAGAAGGAGTTAATTCTATTAGAAATATTTTTAGTTTTGTTTACTATTTTATTAGGTTAGTAATAAACATCGCAAAATAAAGAATGGTATTATTTTTTGTTGTAATTTGTGGGCCGGTTTTAGCAAGTGATTGCCCGGGCTGGTCTTAGGTAGCCCATCCGCCCCTGCCTTCAGGTGTAATAACATGCCCTAGAAATTCGACCGTTTTGTGCATAAATTCGAACTTATCTAGCTGGATTTTCATATTATTTTCGATAAGTCTTTGAAATACTAGTTTAATGCTTGATACATGTTCTTGTAGCGACGTAGAAAAGATGATTATGTCGTCCATGTATACAAGGCAATGTTTCCCCTGTAGTCCTTGCAATACGTTGTCCATTACTCGTTGGAATGTCGCGGAAGCGTTTTTTAGGCCAAAGGGCATCCTAGTGTATTCATAGTGGCCATTTTCCACATTAAATGCTGTTTTTTCTATTGAGTTAGGATGCATTTCAATTTGGTGAAAGCCATTCGCTAAGTCGAGGGTTGTGAAGTACTGTGCTCGGCCGAGTTTATCCAGAATATCAGTAATATTTGGTAACGGATACCGGTCATCAATGGTCTTCTCGTTGACCTTCCTATAATTAATGACCATACGCCATTTTTTATTTCCCGACGCATCGGCCTTTTTTGGTACTATCCATACGGGGCTGCTCCATGGGGAACTTGATGGCCTTATTATGTTCTCGTTAAGCATATCCTCAATTTGTCTTTTCACCTCCTCTTTGTGGACGTATGGATATCGATATGTTTTCGTATGGACGGGTACTTCATCTTTTGTTTTAATTTCGTGTTTGACTCTGTTGCTAAAAGTCAATTTATCGTCTGGTTTATGTAACACCTTGGGTTAAGTTTTTATTAGCTTCTCAAGGGCCTGTTTTTCTTCAGTATTTAGGTGTGCGTGTCTTATAAGTGAGAAAACGTCATCTATATGGTCGTCATTGTAGTCATATTGGTCGACGAAGTGAAATTCGTGTGTTGCCTGTTTTAAATTTAATACTTCATAATTGTTAATTTCGAATGGTTCTATTATTTCCTTAATTGAGCTAGTATCTAAGGTGTCGAAAAAAGGTTCTAAAGAGTAGTTGTTAATATCCAGCTCGAATTGACCATTTCGGACTTTTATTAGCGTAGGGTTAATTTTTATTTGACCGTTATCATACGAGGGCCAAATACCTTCAAAGTTTTCTGGGAGCTCCGTTTTAATAATTAGTCTTTGGTTAGTCTGTGGGGGAGTATCGATTTTTTGAAAGGTAAAATCGTCACGGAAATACAATGGGATTCGTGTTTTTTCATTATATAAAACTTGATTGGTTAGATCAATGTTTAAATTAAGTTTTTGTAGGTCCCTGATACCAAGAATGCCGTCGAAATAATCGTGAAATGAAAATAAGGTGAATTCAAGAGGTTTATTTATGTCATATTCGGACAGTAGCTTTATATAAGCTTTATGTGTGGATTCACGAGAACCCGCACAACTTTGCAAAGTGCTTTTTGATGTTCTAATTTTGTCAGAAAAATATTGTTCGGCTATTGAAGGGCGTAGAAGCGAGGTGTGTGATCCCGTGTCAATTAAAAGAAGTATTTCCGGGTTTGAGATACGAATGAAAGGAAGGGCGTTTACTTGAAAAGCATTCAGGCCTAGACAGGAAATTGTTCCTCCGAGGCATGTACTCGAAAATTTTCTTCTTGTCCGTCTTCATACATATCTTGTTCGAGGTGTAATTCATTTTGTAAATATTTTGGCTCTAGGTGGTTTTGATAGTCTAAAGCGTATTCGGAATCATAAAGGGCTTCCTCTTCGGCGCCAGGTGTTCCTTCGGGGTTCTCAAGATGGGTAATTTCTTGAAACACAAGTGGGTTAGAATTGGGGTTGTTTCGCCAGTGATTATGCTGATTGTTGTATCCCAAGTAACACAGACTTCTTTAAGCGATCTATGAGATGTTCTATTTAGATCCTTATGTGAAGTCCCAATGTGCTGTCCCAGGGATATCTTTAGGAGTTAACTATCTGAAATTCTTGGGGACCTCTTGGAAAGATATCTTAAAGTCGTCCACTACGGGATACTAAAAGGCAATACCTGCATAGATTTCTTTGGGACATCTTAAAGATATCCTAAAAAGAAGTACAGATGTTACTCACAATGGAATTTCCTAAAGTGCTCTCTGCGATATCTTATTGTTATTTTCCTATTCATAGAAATAATAGGAACTCCCTGGGATTACCTACGCAGGACTTTGTTGGGATCTTAGTTTTGTTTATGATGGTATATCCTAAAGTGCTCTCTGCGATATCGTATTGTTACTTTCCTATTCATAGAAATAATAGGACCTCTCTAGGATTACCTACGCAGGACGTTGTTGGGACCTTAGTTTTGTTTTTAATAGGTAACGTGCTGTGCTCTATGATAATTTTTGGAATATTATGACTAATAAAATTCCGCCAATAATGATAATAATAATAATAATAATAATAATCTATATATAATTTATTCCCAAAAAATTTTACACCCTGTATATAGATCGAAGCGGTTCCCGGTGTATATTGCCTTATATTGATATTTTTTAACGGTACCTACCTTATTTTATTGCCGTATTTTACAGCTTGAATTTTTGTGTAGTTTTGTTGTATTTAAAAATATTGAAGGGGTCTTTGAAACATTTGTTTACCATATGTTCTTTCGAAATAGTACACAGTCAGTGTGGACAACTTATAGGTACACAGTGGCGGATCTATAATTCAATGTTAGGGTGTGTAAAAGTTGGCACACAATAGAAACAAATTTTAGGTATTTTGTTATACTGTATATTGTATATAGTTTGAGGCGTCTGATATCATTCTGAAAAACATATTTGCTTGTTGTTGTTTTAGTTTTTTTAAATAGTTCCTCCATAAGTCGCTGACAAGGTCTTTCCATGTCCTATTCATAATGTTCATAATTTGTTGAATTATTTTTTAAATCGCGGCCATCTAAATTATTTAAAATTACATCAATTTTTTTACTTATTTTTCTTCTTTGACATTGCTAATGGGAAGAAATGGTTTTGTTAATATATCGTGATTCTGATGTTTAATTATTTTTTTAGCAAAACGATAATAACCAACACATAAAAATTTTCCAATTTAATCGACGCACAGTGATAGAAATCGCAAATCTAGGATTCCAAAAGTCTGGAAGTATTAACAAATGCTTGGTTTCTTATAAAACTGGTTGCATTTTATCTTTTTATGTTCTGTATAATATATTATATAAAGATATAGAGATATTAAAAGTTAGATTTGTTATGTAAAGATAGATTGACATAGGTAAGAGGAGGTTTTTGCAAAAAATACAATTTTTATGTTGCTTTTTTATTGTTATTGTGTGTAATAATAGCTTACATAATTTCTAAATATCTACTTAAACCTTATAAACTACTTCTACATTAAGTGATCAAAGTGAGGATCCAAAAATCCCCTTAACATAAAAAAGATTAAACATATCTCAATAATAAATAAACAGGTAAATTTTAATATTTGTATTAATTATTCATTCGCTTTTCGGAGTTTCTAAGAGATTTAAAACGTCCCGATTAAAAATACTTTCTTTTTTGGGAGGTAATACTCTTAAGTCAGATATTAGAGGGTCTGAAGATAGTAACAGTGCATAAAATAAATCTAAATTGGTATGGTATCGCGAAATTTTTCTTGTGTTATGCTCGCGGAAATATCTTATATCTTTATGTTGGGCTTCCTGCGCATCCTCCCCCAACATACCTATAGGAAGTAAAAAATTGTTTATAACTTCCTCGCTGTGCATTAATATTTTATGCACTGTAGGGGACATTGGATACCATGGATACAACTTAATAATTATTTCAGCTGTTTCGTAAACATATTGGCCAAAACGATGCATGTATTTTATAATTACAATTTAAAGTTTTTAAAATTATACCACACCTGTAAATTAAATTCTCATTTACTCCAGTAATAACAGAAGACAATACTGGATCGGCAAAAAATTTTCGGGCAGTGTTGCCATCATTTGTATTTCCAAATCCAACTTTCGGCATATCTACTAACAAGCCAGTCTCCTCTCTAAATTTATTTATAATTCTTTGTTTTGTATGATTAAAAACTTCTTTGAGGTTTTGGGGTACTCTCCACACTTTTAATTCCAATCGATAAGCAATATGAAGGAGAAACTCAAATATACGAATATATGCGTGAAGTGTAGATAAGCCTAGATTTAAGGCATTTGGATCTGTGGGTAATGACTTAATATAGCTTAAATCATTAAATTGAGCTGGACCTGCTTTACACATAAAGCATTTCTGAGACGAAACTGACATTAAGCTATTACACACCTTTCCATCAACCATAGTTTTTTGAAGTTCATGGGAAATAATATACATTTTATTTTCTTTCCGTACTATTGTTGGTGTTAACTGATCAATTTGGTTTTGCACAAGTAAAAATTCGGATTTGATAACATCATCAGTTTCCTTAAGAAATTGAATTTTTATAGGTCTGCAAAAACGTGTGGATGAAGTTCTAGGATTTTGCCATAATAATGTGGTGTTGTTGGTTTCTGGATTTTTATAATTAAGTTGCAACGGCACAACTGATGTTGTTAGAATATGTGAATCATCACCTTCACACTGTTGTTTATACTTATTATGACTGCCACTTCCATCCGAACCCCACTTGTATGTCATTTTTAACGGTATTTCAGGCACAAAAAGGTTTTTTGAAAAATTCAAAATAATTTCTTGTTGTGTTTCAATTATTCTAGATGTTGTGTGATTCAGTAGATCTTGAACAGGAACTTGTGCAGATACATTGGTTGCTGAAATATTACTTGGATAGCATTTTTTTTTGGCCTCGATAATTTTGTCATATGTTGGAAATAAATGTTTAAGACCTTTCTTAACTATTAAATATCTTAAACCAATATACTGACTACGGGTCAATTTAAAACTTACATAAAATGCAAGAGCTTCATCTGCAGAAAATGATACATTTCTTAAATTAAACGTGCTAGATTCTAATTTTTTTAGCCTTGTGGCCTGTTTGGGGGAATATCGAACCTTGACAAGCATTGCAGCCGCATCGCGTTTTCCAGAACCACGTAGCTTCATCTCGGCTGCTAAACACAGTTCATCTTCAGTTTTTTCGGAAACATCCGTTTGGACTCGTCTGCGTTTTGTTTGCAAACTTGCCTCCTCAAATGGTACTTTAGGGCGACCCATGGAGTTTATTCCACTGGTTGATGGTCTTGACAAACTAGATCTGATGATAATTTTATTTAGCCAGTCTTTGTTAGATTTTTCAAACCTCTCTGTAGATCTACAAAAAATGAAATTAGTATTTAAAAATTGTAAAATTAATTACCTACTGATAGTTTGTAATAGTTTATATCACCGAACCGAACATCGACAAAGACAAGAAGATTCACTTAAAACCACACAAAGTGTGCCTTTTTGTCATTGCCTATGTTCGGTATTTATTTATACGCAGAAAAAGTTAGAAAAGTAGAGTACTTTTATTTAAAGTCTATGATATAAAAATTAAAACCTTGTCGCTTTTTTCCACTTATTAAAAACGCTTTTGGAAAAGCTATCCAGAGTCCTATCAAGTACTTTATTGTCATTTTCTGGCAAATTCGTTTGTCGTACTTGTTGCAGCACATAACTTTTTAAAAAAGCCATGCACTTAGCATTTCTGTACTTTGAGTAGCCATGCTCCTTTAAAATTTTAAACAAATCAATTCGCTTAATAATTGTTGAAATGCCTAAAAAAAAACAAATATTAGGTAGAAACGCAAGTAAACGCAAAAACTTAATGGATATTTTAAAAGTATAAAGATTGTAAAAAATGTCAGTGTAAATGGATCCGAGTCGTACAGAGTCGCAAAAAAGTTATCCTCCAATTCTTACAAAAATCGCCATTTTTATTTTGATTTGTTATCGATTACTTTTGATATTCACTGTGAGTTAATTTTAACTTTTAAAACAACTAATATATTTTATAAGTAAAGTACTTACCTCCATAAATATCCACCCTGATTCTTTTAATAATAAGTCTATTGGATTCACCTCTACCAGCTTTCTACACTTCGCGTAAATCAAATAAAATATTGTGTTCACGCGTAAAATAAAAACAGTTCGGTTTAGAAAACAAGTACTAACTTGTTTGTGGCAATAAAGATTTAAATTTTATTTTCTTTTGTTTCTTACACATTTCTAAATAGCCTACTATGACTGTTTTGCTAATTTGCTACAACCAAAAATTGGACTTTTGGAATCCTAGATTTGCGATTTCTATCACTGTGCGACGCCGGCGTATAGGAAAATTAGCAATAGTGCCGACGTCATTTTGAACAGGGTCTAGGTATAGTACAAATTTAGATCAAAATTTTTCTTTCTAAAAATGTCTTGTGTTTTGGCTTCATTTACCTCGCATGATGTATATACAGGGTAACAAGGTCTTGTTTTCTTTATTACTGAATTTATTTTTATTTATTGTTCACGTATGACGCTAGGGCGCACTTTCCCAACGCCTAAAATTTCAGTTCATTGGCGATAGTTCAAAAGAAGAATTTTGAGAAGAATAGTTATCTCTTTCGACATATATATTTTTGAAATCTTTAGATAATATGTCGTTAATTATTTTTTTGTTTTCAGCAATATTGCTTTTATTATTATTTATTTTATATATAGCTATTACAGAATTATTTGTCATATATAAGATTCCATTTTTTGGTTACGTATATATGAAAATCCTTTTTTGTAAAAAAATGTAAGGGGAGCGGGAGCACGTATATGGAAGAAATATTTAAAACATGTTTTAATTGTTGAGATTGCACGCCTATGGATTGGTCGAGTATTTTTTGGGGATTTTAGGTAATAATAATTTACGATCGGAAAGGTCTTCGGCACTAATAAACATAAAAAAAAAAACTCTCAATTATGAAGTTGGGGAGGACTTTCTACTTACTTCAATTATTTCAAGCTGATACTTGGTGTAGTGCAAAGTGTTTCATACTATTTTTTTGAATTTTTGTGATTTAGTGCTTTATAACTTTTTTAATTTTGCGATTTGTGTAAAGTGTCCAGCTTCAAACAGAAGGTATAGTATTTTTATTTTTTCATCCTCGACTATAAAAAAGTAGGTACTTAATATGCCGAATTATAAACATTTTGTTATGTACTTTTGCAGATATTGCATCACTCAAAAAAGACGTTTCATCAATTAAAAAAGATATTACGGAGGGAATGGGAGCACTTTTCCTTAGCTTAAATAATATTGAAGATGCTCTTCAGACATAGCAAGTGGTGGGGAAAAATTTTTCCAAGGCAATGCGACGGTGGCAATCCATGTTTCCCTTAAAAGACGAAGAAGACCTACGAAAATGCACGGAATTATTTGAAACCGGCGAGGCAAATATTCAAGAAGAATTGGTACGCATTTCATAATTATTTTCAATAAAATTTTGCAAAATGTATATATTGGGGTTAAGTGTTAGCATATTAGCTTATATTATTAAATTGTATGTATTTTTAGGCAACCTATCTTAAGGGAATTGGGAGATCTGGGCCCAAAGACCATCATACACGAATGTTTAAGGCCATATTTACCAATAGTTTGGGGTTAAAGTGTTCCTGGAAAGGCCTGCGAGGGAACATTAAAATTGAAGATTTACTAGTAATCAAAATATGCATGAGTAAGTAAAACATTCTACCTAATTCTTCAATTTATTGATATGTATGATTTTTTAAATTAGTTTTAATGAATAGATAAAATAAATTACTGAAAGTAGATAGATAGGTAGGTACCTACCTACTAAATACTAAAATTAGACTTTAAGATGAACGGTTCAGTTAAGATCAATTCAAATTTCTAGGTGTATTGTCACAGGTCTGAAAAAACGACAGAAAAGGAGTTCGAAGTGTTTTCCCAGGATTGGCTCAGGCACTGTACCCAACGAAAAAAAGGGAGGATTTGCAAAAATGAAAAGTCCAAAAGTCCAAGTCATCCCTTAATCAAATTACAGCCTATAATATACAGTTTTTTTTCTTTAAACTTGGCATAGGCTAACTTTTTTATTCGACGATATAGACCAATAGTTGCTTAAGCAAAGTTTGAGGAATTAGTCCAACTCAGAAAAATACTATATACAGTGTGTCTACTTAAGTTGAAACCATATCAAAAACTTTTTTATTGTTGGTTTTATGAAAAAAATTATTATTGATAAAAAGTTGTACATGGTCCAAAACTTAAAATGCAACCATTAGATATCAATTTTTTTAAGCCGTATACGAGGTTTGTCAAAAAAGATCAATTTTACTTAAGAGTAAAGTACCTTAATTTTTTTACAATACAGAAGATGGTTATAAAGTAAAGTTATTTTGAATTATAAGTTATATTCAGATATGCAATTATAGCCATTTAGCATAAAAATTATTATTCTGGCTTGATACAATTTATACATTTTATGCTAAATGGCTGTAATTGCATATCTGCATATAACTTATAATTCAAAATAACTTTACTTTATAACATTCTTCTGTATTGTAAAAAATTAAGGTACTTTACTCTTGAGTAAAATTGATATTTTTTGACACACCTCGTATACGGCTTAAAAAAATTGAAATCTGATGGTTGCATTTTAAGTTTTTGACCATGCACAACTTTTTATCAGCAATAATTTTTTTTTATAAAACCAACAATAAAAAAGTTTTCCATTTATGGTTCCAACTTAAGTAGACACACTGTATAAAAAAATAAATGAGCTGTTGCCAGATTGGGCGCTATTTGGAAAAAAAAGTATTTTCTTAAATGCAAATGCCACACTTTTTTGACGAATTTTCATACTTACACCTTAAGATTCTAGGTACAACATAAATAATTCAAATTTCCTTTTGAAGTGACCGTTTACGAGCTATTATTGTATAAAATTTGATTTTGGTCCCAATACAAGTGGTAAAGTAAAAAATTTCTTCATTGGAAAAGTAGGCGATAAGATTTCACAAAACTCTTTAACTTTAATTAAGTATGTCATTAGCATGTCTATTTTTAATAGTTTGCGATTTATTTTTTTTTGTTTTCATATTTACCCTTGTTTTTATAACGCTATAAGATAAGTTAGCTATGACAAACAAAACTTTAGGCATTGTCATTGTTAAATTTTAAAATGTCAATGAATCAAGTAAAAGAGGTTTAATTTATTGTCGCAAGTGACGTAGGTACCTATAAAAATAAAATAGTTATGCATTTTCTTAAAAATGAATTAATTGACATGATTTACCTACTGGGCAAGGCGGAAAAAAAAATTGTGTTTTGGCTTTATCTAAGGATTTACGGAGCGATGTAACAACAATCATTACCCACAAAAATTCATCGGCAGGGATGGATTCACTGGGTGGCCTCGTCGATCATGGGCTGCATTAAAGATCGTGTTTATGTGAATCTCCCCACAACACCAGAAGATATGGAAAATAAGATACGAGATACCTGTAGGACAATAACCCCTTTATGCTTATAAAGGAACGTGTATGGAAATATAGTAAAAAACTAAACATGTATATCCAAGTATAGACCGGCATATTTTTGAACATATCGAGAGGGTAGTCGTTGCTGACTAGTTAAGAGATAAACTAGTGAATATTGGGGAGTGCAGCAAATGAAAGAGTACTCTTTAAAGTTATTCCAAGCTTTCGGAAATCATATATTTTATTTCCATCCTCAGGGAGACTACAATTTATATAAATTAAGATTAGGAAACCTCATTAGAACAATAAATAAATGATTTTACTTACAACTTTTTTGAGATTGTTCATAAGGATGTTCATAGAATTAATATAGGACATGCGAGAAGAAAACGTGTTGAAACCCAAGTCAATTACAATTAAAATCAAAAATTGGAGACAATACTAAAAACATTGTATATGGACGTAGAAACACACAATTTAAAATAAAATCAAAATTTTGATGTTCACATTTTGAAAATTCGTTACTAATTTAAAATTATGGATTATTTAGCGGGAAATCATGACTTGCGTGCCTCCATTTTAAGTGACTGGTAGGTTAGGAAATACTGTCATTTTAACATGTCATTAAAATTGTCAAAAATATTTTTAATGCGGTTTACAATAAGAATAATATTATTATAATAATTTTAAATTAGTAACGAATTTTCAAAATGTGAACATCAAAATTTTGATTTTATTTTAAATTGTGTGTTTCTACGTCCATATACAATGTTTTTAGTATTGTCTCCAATTTTTGATTTTAATTGTAATTGACTTGGGTTTCAACACGTTTTCTTCTCGCATGTCCTATATTAATTCTATGAACATCCTTATGAACAATCTCAAAAAAGTTGTAAGTAAAATCATTTATTTATTGTTCTAATGAGGTTTCCTAATCTTAATTTATATAAATTGTAGTCTCCCTGAGGATGGAAATGAAATATATGATTTCCGAAAGCTTGGAATAACTTTAAAGAGTACTCTTTCATTTGCTGCACTCCCCAATATTCACTAGTTTATTTTTTGAACATATATAGGTACTTATTACGCCATAGTAACTAAAAATTCAGTTAGTAGAAATATTATTATTATTAGTTATTTTATAGCTTTAGAACCGTTAGTGAACAGAAGGGTCAAATCAAAATAAATTGCTATTACTATTAAAAATGGGTATGTGATATACTTAATGAAAGTTGAAGAGTTTTGTAAAATCTACCTGAGGGTGTACCATTTAAAAAAATTGATATTTTTCCATTTAAGTCGAAATGTATAAATTTATTTTGAACGCCCTGTAGCATTTATCTCTAGTTTCGTTACATGTTTTCTTTTCCCAATAGAGGTTTGCTCCAAATATGAGTATTCCACCTTTTTAGGTAGGTATATAACATTATTAACAAAATAAATATAGAATTTCATGTAAAACTAAATTAAAATATAGGGTACGTGTTCCATTTAAAAAAACCTATTTTATATTTGCCACGCTTGTTTGAATCATCATGTATACTCAAAAAATAATTGTAAACTGTGCATCTTAACATTTTCTAAAAATTTTGTATTTAGCGTTATTTGGTAATTCTCGAAACAAATGAGATAACGAGCTTTACTCTAGGGTTGACTCACCCTGTACATATTTAAAGTAATAATATTGTGTAAATTCTTATTTTTATAAATATTTTATTTGTAATTTAACTTTTATATTTAATTAATTAATGATTTAATAAAGGGCTAACTACGCGCTTGATTCGTGTTTGACACTATTTAGGTAGGTAAGATTTAATATTTTGAAAAGTTCAGTATTGTAAAGATACATAAGAGGCTATATCTTGTAAAACAAATCATGTTCTGTGAGTGTAAGACAGATTTTATATGATTGAGAGCAAGTGTAATGTTGAAAATTCAAATAAAATTTGGCAATAATTAAAAATAGCGTTTTATTCTATTTCATAGAATTTCCGGATATGACCCATTCAGGAGTTCTCGACAATATCCCCAGAACTTCCTAAATATGTCGTACATGTTACCTCTATGGGAACTCACCAAGATAGTCTAAGGATTTCTTTGCGACATCTATAGCACTTCTTATAGATATCTTAATAAGTATATTAAGGTTTAATTTAGGATGTCCCAGAGATGTACTTTCTAGGACGTCTATAAGAATATCCCAAATATGTCACAATGACTATGTCCCAGGGATATCCTCGTTGCGATGAAAATAAGAAATTCGCATTAGGAGTTCCCGGCGACCTCTGAAAGACTTCTTAAAGTAGCTCCCAGAAATAGTTTATCTAGGATGTTTTTGAGAACTTCTTAAAGACTTCCTACTGAGTACCTCCCTAGTACTTCTTCTTTGTGATTAAAAATAGAAATTCGCATTAGGATATCCCTGAGGCGGACATTTGGAGGTAATAGGAACCTCTTGGCGAGCTCCCTAATAAGTTACAAAAGGCGTCACATCCTCCTAAAAGTTTCTCGCCAAGATATCTATAGGATGTCTTTGTGCTGCCTGGGATCTTTGGTTTGAAAAGGGGTTTACAGTACGAGAGTTACTGGGTCCTTGATAATTTATGGGTTTTCTGGGTTGTATACTTACACCGGACATGGGTGTAGGTTTCGGGAGATTCATATTATTATTTGGCTTAAATGCATGTGGGATACCAAGCCCTGGATCTCTTGGGCGGTCGACTTGGCGGCCGTGTTGACCGTATTTCAAGTGGACGCCGAGACAGATTTATGGAGGCATCGGCGCCGATGGGTACTTAATGGTTTGGTACGGGAAGAAAGGGGCTTGGGAACAGGGATTGCGGATTTTGCATAAACAGACTTTTTACGGCTTTGGTCGATGAAGCCACGCTGTAATTCGAATTGTATTTTCTCTAATTAATAAAATACTGTGTGTTTTAAGTCCTGTGTATCATTTCTTACATGCATTTTGCGATGTTCCAAATACTTGTTTATTACTTGGAAAATTAGTTTGCGCTCTATTCATTTGTGGTTTTATGTGAATAGGTTGACTGGGAAATGGTCTACTTTGTTGGAATTGGTATCTCGGGAAATTATGAAAATTGTCTTGTATCTGCTGCCGGGGTTGTATAAGAGGCATTGTACGTCCATGTGTTAAAATAGGTTTGGGTGAACTGGTTGTCTGACTGAAATGGGTTTTAAATATTAACTGATTGTTTATCATTTCATAGTTTGTAATGAGGTTTTGAGCATTGGATAGATCCGTGGGGTTTTGAATGATTAAAATTGTTCGAAGTTCTTGTGGCACATTGGACATAAGGTTATGAGTAGCGGTCAGTTCCGTTTGTGCTAGTAGGGCTGCTTTTGTGGCGTTCTCTAGGTTTTCTGATTGTAACTTAGATGTAATTCGATGGACAATGGTTTTTAGTTTGTTCACATAGTCCAAAGTGGATTCGTGTTTAGTTTTTGTCAAAAACATGAGTTGCTGGGTTAAGTTTTGGCGTGAGATCGGGTCGCCGAATTTTACCCTTAGAGCTTCTCTGATTACAGGCCATGTTGTCAGGTCAGGTCTTGTCAAAATAAAGTCATTCGCTTCACCTACGAGTTTTGATTGTATGGCTAACTCAACGAATTCTTTTTGAGATTCGTCGTTTCTATAATATCTTTTGTAGAATGTATCTATAATATTAACAAATGCCTCTAGATGGTTTGTATTGCCATCAAAAGTTTTTAAAAGTGAAACGGTTGCTTTTAATGTGTCAGACATCTCGTTGTTGGTATTATTTGATTCAATAATACCTTGCAAATTAATAGATGCTAATTGTTCTGTAGTGTATGATGTGTTCATCAGATGTATGAAAATCGACAAAGATGGATAAAAATAGAATGGATATATTTATGTTTAATGAACTATCTAAAGTTAGATATTGTATGTATAATATCCTATTCGAAAGTACTAAAAGTTAATGCAACTAAATCAACCAAGTAATAGGAAATTCAGAAGGATTTGATCAATGCACTTATTTTTTTGGTCAGTCCGTTTCGCTCGCGGTAAAATATTGCTTTTATTCGCGATTCTTGGACACACAAAATAACACTCCGACAATCCTACCGACTGCGCCAATTAAATGAGAATTTCTGCGAACTTTGTTTTTAAAAACTTTTATTTCAAATGAAAACTAAATAGATTCACGACGTCAATGTCATTAAGTGACAGAAAGTTCTAAAAAGTTATTATCCTATATAAAAAGCGAAAAATAAGCATTTTCTTATCCAACTTCCAGATGGAGGATCTGGATAATCATCGCGAGTGTCAGCCGGTGCCGCCGGACAAAGCGGCCGGCAAAAATAGTGCAGATCCGCGAATTAAAAACATTTTGTGTAATACAAACACCGACATACTGAATACACCAGAACCGCCGCTGCCTACAGACCTAAGAGCTGAGATGGAAGAGAGAGCGAGACTCCTGGATCAAAAATGGGAAAGCGCCTTTCAAGAGTCGAGTAGGAAATGGCAAAAGAAAATAGACGAGTGCGAGGCTCAGATCAGACAATTGATACAAAATAATTTAGCATTGAAGGTAATCATTGACAAATATGAAGCCAGATCTAATAATATTGATACCTCTCAATCGCCTATCACACAAAACACCATTACAGACCCTTCAGGTCAAACACAAAACACTATTACAGATACTTTGGACCCCTCAGGTCAAAATAAAAAATTACCCAATAATTTCAAAAAGCCAAAACCAGTCATAAAAATTAAAAAAGCAATAGAATCAAAAATGATTGACTACATTGGCGATACAGTCATGTCAGACTCCGACACTGGAAACGACTCAGACAACGACAGACCAGTTAAATCTAAAAAAGACCTCGAGAAAATAACATCCAATACAATTGATATAGAAATGAGGTCCGCAACAGAGTCGGAAAGTGACTCGGCGGGCTACTCTAAAATCAACAGACAAAGACGAAAACGAGCAGCGACAAAACTAACTGACTCGACAAATAAGCGTAAAAATACTGCTGAAGAGTATCCAACTCTGGCGGCAGTAAACACAGATAATTTAAAAATATTCCAAAAATCAAACAAACAAGCAAAAAAAGATACTGTCAGCGGTGGAGGCTCTTCAGCACTACAACCAAAGCAAGTTCAACAGAACAAAACAAACTCTACTGACAAACAAAACAAACAAAATAGAACAACTGACCATCAACAAACTTCAAACAAAAATGAGACGAATACAAACTCAATTACTGACGAGGACCTAGTACAAAGAATACGGGTCCCACCAATAGTCATTCACAACAAAAATATTTACTCTAAGGTAACAGGCCACCTACGTAATAGAGGCATAAATACAGGTAACGGCGTGACAACGGAGCACGGAGTGAAGATCCTCCCGCCTACTCCTCACGACTATAAACAAATTCGGGAATTCTTCATAAAAGAAAAAATCTCACACCATTCCTTCAGATTTGCTGAAGAGAAGGAATTGCACGTGGTGTTGAGAGGCGTTCTAGAAACATGGTCTGAGGAGAAGGTTCTGGAGGATCTTCAAAATCTCGGCCTCACTCCCTCAAAGGTCGTTCGTTGGAAGCGGGCAGACGGCTCAGCCATGCCGCTTGTGCTGGTCCTCCTTCCGAAAACTGAAAAAAGGATTTACGACCTCAAATATCTAGACGGACTACGGATAAAAGTAGAGGCACAACGCGTAAGGCCTACGGTTACACAATGCCATCGCTGCCAGCTGTTCGGGCATTCGCAGCATAAGTGCACCGCAAGAATTAATTGCTTGCGTTGCGGCGAAAATCACAGGGTGGCCGAATGCCCGAACAGCGGGGTACTCAGGTGCTGCAACTGTGGTGAAGCACATGCTGCAAACGACAGAACATGTCGCAAACATTCTGAATTCTTACGAGATGCAGCTCAAAGGAAGGAAGCCGAAAAGGCAAAAGCTAAAATACCGCCACCGAATTTTAAATGGGGCACACAAAATAACAGCAAATTAAACGAAAATAAGTCACAACAAAATCAAAATACCTCAAACAGAGATAGCTCTGGAGAAGGATCAGCACAAGAGGGATGGCAAACCATCATTCAGAGATCCATGCATTCTCTCCTGGGCGAGTTCCAGGATAGAATGCAAAAGGAGATGCAAGCGATGATGACGACCTTAGTTTCATCGTGTCGTTAATGGCAGTGCAGTCAGAAACTGCATATTTCAGCTTGGCAACAATTAATATAAACGGTATCAAAGGTAAAAAACTCGAAATAATTGATTTTCTTCATAGATACGACATTGATATTGTAATGATCCAAGAAACATGGCTCAAAGGTGAAAGGTTCACCATTCCCAATTTTGTTACGTTTCGTAATGATAGGGAAGGGCGTCCTAAGGGCGGAACTATGATCTTGGTGAAAAGACATATCATAGCTCAATCAATGCCAGGTCCTGCGAACTGTACCCATATAGAAGGTACATTCATAAAAGTTAAAGCCAAAAATATGTGGATAAAACTTGGTTCTGTTTACATCAGTCCCCAAGTTAAATTTAACTTTGCCTGTCTGGCAAAAGTCTTCAGCGATCATGACCCAATTATAATAGGAGGTGATCTAAACGCCACTCACAGAGTGTGGGGCTGTAGATCTCAAAATACAAGAGGAACTACTCTCTTTAACAATTCTCTCGATTTAAACTATTTTATATTGCCGCCGGAGGAGCACACTCACCATCAAACTGGTGCTCTTCCGGAGATCTTGGACATTTTTGTCATAAAAAACACTGGGCGACTCTCTCAACCAGTGGTAGTCAACGAACTGACATCCGACCACAGGCCGGTCATTGCTGAATATGGAAATCCTGCTGAAAGGGGGCAGGGCTACGTCTCAGTCACGAAATCCAACTGGAGGCTCTTCAAGCGCCAGCTGGAAAACTCACAGAGACTGCACCCGATCGTCACTGATGAGGATCTAGAAACGGCGGTGAAAGAACTGACCTTCAAAATAAATTCAGCAATGGCCGAAGCGTCAGAAACAAAGGTGTCCAGATTTTCGAAGCGAGGAGATCTCGGTCCAGAGCTCACTCAGCTGATAAAGTCAAAAAATCAGACAATGCGATTAGCATATAGGACTGGCGACCCGCAGATCAAAGCTCGCGCGAACAGAGAGTCTGCGGAGATTCGGCGCCTTTTGCTCCAAAAGGAGGCGGATCTCTGGGACCTCAAAACAAAAGACCTTCGGATTGAAGACAGTTCGATCTATAAATTCACGAGGTCCTTGATTAGAGGGGGCAGAAAGCCTGTTCCAGCTCTCAAGGATCCAAATAATCAAAATTCAATGGTTTCTGATCCGGGAGACAAGGCTGAGCTGTTTGCGGATAGCCTTCGCGAACAGTTTAGCTTGTTTCCAACAGACAACCCCGAGCGCGATCTGCGGGTCGCCAGGACCATTCAAATTTTCAAGTCAACCCCATTTATTCCCGGCGCAGTAGCGGAAGTATCAGTTGATGAGGTCTGGTCAATCCTGAAAACAATGAACGCAAAGAAAGCTCCTGGCTTCGACGGCATAAGAAATAAAGCGCTCAAGAACTTGCCAGAGAACACAGTATTGGATGTTGTAAACATAACAAAGGCAATAATCGAAAAAGGTCGCTTCCCAGACACTTGGAAAAGGGCCAAGGTTGTGGTGATCCCAAAGACGGGCAAAGACCTCCAGTTAGCAGTCAACTATCGGCCGATAAGTCTCTTATCGTGTCTAGGCAAGGTCGTTGAAAAATTGATACTTAATCGGATCTCCGATTTTGTATTGAACAACGACATTCTACCACCAGAGCAGTTTGGTTTCAGACCTGCTCATTGCACGGTGCGCCAGACAACGAGGTTGGCGACTAACATTCTCAGAGGGTTCAACCAACGACAGTCAACGGGAGCTATCTTCTTCGACGTATCAAAAGCGTTCGACAAGGTCTGGCATGATGGTCTTGTACTAAAATTAATTAGGTTGGGTATGCCAAACGTTTTAATTCACATTATTCATTCTTATCTTGAGGACAGGTACTGCGCAGTATCATCTGAAAACACAATATCATCGGAAATAAAAATCAGAGCAGGAGTCCCCCAAGGATCCCCGCTGGCGGCACTACTGTATAATCTATACACTAGCGATGTGCCAAAGCACCCATCCACTTCTCTTTATCTCTTTGCAGATGATACTGCGATTACTGCCACCGCAAGATCGCCCTCATATGTAGTAGCTAGACTGCAGCGCCACATTGCACTATTCTCCAAATGGCTCTCTGAATGGAAGCTTCGTCTCAATGCAGAGAAAACTCAGGCCATTTTCTTCTCCAGAGCAAGGCTGAGATTGCCCAAAACAAGAGTGAAAGTCATGAACTCACCCATCCCTTGGGCGAACAAGGTAAAGTATCTCGGCTTGCTCTTTGATAAGAGAATGACCTGGAGATTCACTGCAGAGGACAGGATTCAGAAGGCTAGAAAACAACTATTTGCCATCTACCCGCCTATCAACAAGCGAAATAAAATTTCTTATAGAACAAAAACAAATCTATATAAAATATTGGTGAGACCCGTACTGACATTTGGTTCCCCAACTTGGTCAACTCTGTGTGCAACGCAGCACCAGAAGTTCCAAAGACTTCAAAACTCAGCACTAAAAATGATAACTGACACACAAAGACACTTTCCGACAGCACTGCTTCACAGGGACTTAAAAATAGAGACTTTAAAACAATTCTATGACAAAATCATACATAAGTACTTTCGACGGACAGACGTTTCAACAAACGACTTGATACGAGACTCCCACATACGCTCGAGGGCGGATGAGAGGTATCGATATCCGAAAGACTGGCTTCCACCCTAACACCGTCAAAATTTCTAAATTTCAATATCAACTTCAATCAAAAAATTCAACAAAATCAACTCTTTGACAAAAATAATCCACTCATTAAGTAAATCAAACAAAAAGAGCTCAACAACCAAACCAAGAACCTTCTGAACTGAAAAACTCAAAAGTCACTATGAAAAAAGAAGTAAAAGATCTCTGATCTAACTTATCAAAGTCTTCAAAAAGAAGGAGAAATAGATTCACAAATTCTCTTATGTCTACTATAACTACGCTTATTGAAATCGATACAGAGTAAAATGACTAAAGTCGAGTCAGTGGCTGCTAATTATAGAGTGTCTTCTCTAGTGCCTAAAAGTGCTTATATAATATCAAAATGTAAACAAAGTCAAGTGGACCATTTGGGGTACATTAAAAGGGATGGTGATTGACATAATTACTTAGCCTAAACATATGTTTAATATAACTGCGGGTCGAATCTCACCACTCGTACTCGTGATATAAATGACAACTTTATAACCTGCCGGGCTCCAACTCATGATACAAAGAAACCTTTCTTCGCTTATTTAAGTTTAAGTTTAGACGTTGTTTACAGCTTTATACCAAAAGTAATTTCTCAAATACTTATAGATATGGTTATTATTTTAAACACTTTTTGGACCTGTTCGTGCAATGTTGCCGAATTTTTTAATGGCGATATACTGAAATAATTGCTCTATAGCAACTAAATATATTAAGATACCTCGATATTTAATATTTTCTTACAGAAGCGGAAGAATGCTCCCAAACCGAGGATTCCGATATTCGTTTTGGGTAAGACGAATCAAACTCAGATGCGGAAAAAGTTTTGGCAGACGGCGACGATCGCTTCGCAGAGCTACTGGGTACAGACCCCAGTACTGGGTACAGGCCCCAGTATTGATAACACCTTGGCGCCCGAAATCTTAAATAATTTGGTAATTAAATGGACCAGGCAAAGACCTCAAATCCTAGATAAGTGGAAAATTCCCAAAAATTGCATAAATCTCCAAGCTCCAACAGTTAACACCGAAATTTCCTCTATTTTAAATTCCACAGAAATACAAAAAGATGGTGTTTTCGTGGCCCTTCAGACCAATTTAAAAAAAACTTGAGGTCGCTTAGGTAACTTTATATATAAGCAGCTCCACGAAGGAGATTTCAGTGATATAGGACATCTGGTATCCCTGGGGAAAATGATTAGCGACATTCACCACTCTCTTTATGAAAACGTTCAAAAACTTGCAAATAAAACAAAAATTTACACTCTTCTTTTTGGATCAGACTTCGCTAAACAGTGCAAAGCAGCCAAGATAGCAAAGATAATGGGAATGAATTAAACCCCAAAATTACAGCTTAGCGGAATGTAAACTATAAGGGGCTCACGCACAAACCCCGTTCGTACGTGGCCTCAAAGAACAAGGAGGGGGGGGGGAAACAGGCCAAGATACCCAGTGCCAACAAAAAACAAAAGCAGGAAAATGCAACCTTATGCAGCACATCAAATTCCTCAACATCGTTAACCGAAGTGAGTAGCTATGCAGGCAGGATTAAGTTTTTTGTTATAAACTGGCAAAAAACAATAAATTATAGGAAAATACTTAGATAGGTAAAGGGGTACAAATTAAACTTTATCAAAACTCCTAGACAGCTAAAACTTAGCAATCTTAATGTAAAACCGGAAAACACGCATAAATCATCTATTAGAAATTGGCGCCATAAGGAAATGGCCATAAAAACTTAAATTTTTATATAATTTTTCTTAAGGAAAAAATCAACTTTCGATTTATTTTGCATCTAAAGAATTTAAATAAATAAATAGTAACCCCACATTTTAAATTGGAGGATTACAGAACTGTAAAAAGCTTACAAAAAATTATTATATGGCTTTGATAGATCCTAAAGACGCTTATTTTCTAATTCCTATTACACCCAACACATAGAAAATATCTAAGGTCCCCTTTTCATGCAGAGTTATTTTTATGAACTTACTTGCCTTCCTTTTGGGCTAAGCTCGGCCCAGTAGGTCTTTACCATAATATTTAAACCAATATTAAATCACCGTAGATCCTTAGGATTCATGTCCACTGTATATTTAGATAACATATCTCCTTTAGGGAGAACTCAACAAGAATGTCATAAGCATGTTTTATTCACCTCAAACCTCTTAAACGACTGGGTTTCAAAATAAACAAGAATAAAAGCATAGATAAAAGCAACCCTATTCCTCGTCAAAACATAAAAATTCTCGGTTTTAATTTTAACAGTCAAAAAATGTCAATCTCCCTACCAGAGGAGAAAAAATTCTAATTTACTTAAAAACATTTGCAAAATAAAAAGTAAAAAAGAAATTAAAATAAGACCATTTACCAGTTTCATTGGTTCGCTAATCGCAGCCTGTCCGGCTGTTCCATATGGCTGTTTATATACCAAAGAATTGGAGAGATTAAAACCCCAGCATTAGAAGTATCACAGGGTAATTATGACAAAGTAATGATTATACCCGATAAGTTTTTCGAATGGTGGATAAACTCACTTCCACTTGCTAAAAATTCGCTACTACCTGTGCAATACAAAATAGAAATTTTCTCTGACGCCTTACTTACTGGCTGGGGAGTCGCATGTAAAAAAGAAACGGCGAGTGGATTTTGGGAAAAGGAGCAACAGTCTCTACACATAAGCAACCTGGTACGGGCTCAAAATATTTGTAAATCATAAAATAAACTGTCACATTTTCTTACAAATTGATAATATTACCGCGCGCATTTGCTCTAATCAACAAGATGGGCTGCAGTACACGAACTCCAAAATATATTTCGGCACATATGGAAATGGTGTCAAAAGGGACACATAACAATTTTCGCACCTTATATCAAGTCAGCAGACAACTTTTTAGCACATAAAAGATCCAGGCTAAAAAATTTTGAAACGAAATAAAGCCTTAATAAATCGGTCTTTAATAAAATAATAAAATTTTTCGGTAATCCTAAAATAGAGCCTCTCCAATATTGACCAAAGTTTTGAGCAAAATCGAAAATGATTCAGCGGAAGGGATATTAGTGTTTGCCCAGTGGAAACCTCGGCCTTGGTTTTCAAAACTGGATCATCTCCGAGGTTCACATATCCACGCCATAAAACCGTGTTATAATCTCTTAGTCTCTCCTTTCAGCGAACCGCACCCTCTGGGGAAAAACCTTACCCTGGGTGCTTGCAATTATCAGGGAAGCTTACCGGAATCGATATCTCGAAGACTCCGCAGTTGACTTAATACGGACATCACTAAGTAAATCCACGGAAAAACAATATAATATACCACTTTTTAAAAATGGTGTTCTTTTTGCAAAGTAATCAATCAAAAATCTTCAATCCGTATATTAACTTAGTGTCAAAACTCTTAGTCAGAGAATTTGAGCTAGAAGCTAAATTTTCCACATTAAGCACTCATAGATCCGCTTTAAATTTATTTTAACGCTTAACAAAAATGATAAAAGTATTATTAACAGACTTCTCATGCAAAGGCGTATTCAGGTCAAAACCAAGTTTTCCAAGGTATAATGAAACTTGAAATCCTGAACCAGTAACTAAGTATTTTTCGTCTCTGTATCCACATTTTAACCTAGATTTTAAAACTTTGACCATTAAACTTACAGTACTCCTTGCCTTAGCAACAGCAAAAAAAGCGCAAGCAATAAAACCAGACTTTTAGATATCTGTACGACCGAAACTAAAATGGAAATATCATTATCGGCTATACTGATACGCCCTTTTTTCAAAGAAAAACTCGAAATTTGTGTTGCCAGCATTATTGTATATTACATACAATCAACAAAAAACATAAGACAAAACTTTCCATACTTACTCGTAACCCATAAAAAACCACATAGAGAAACGTCACCTCAAGCGATAAGCCGCTGGATAAGACAGGGTCTAAAGTTATCCGGAATTAACACAAGCAAGTTCCGGCCTCATACTACACGTCATTCTGCAACTTCAGCGGTCAATCGCGCAGGGCTCAGCGTGGCCTGTATATTAAAAACAGCAGGTTGGTCAACAAAGTCGCAAGTATTTGCAAAATTCTATAATCCAGCCATATAGAAAATAAAGAAAGATTAATGCAATATATTTTTATCAGTTGAGGATGTTACTTTACTTATGACACTAAACCGTAATATAATTAGTACTGTTTTAAAAATAAAGTTAAATATGGTTTGTACTACTCCAATTATTATGTAGGTACTGCTAGTTCTTGCTTTGTGTTAAAGGACGGTTTAAAGTTAAGAAACCAGAAATCTCATTTATTTTTATATATATTTTATTATGTGGATTGTTCCAACCTTTCCTTTAAACATCTACAGTGTGATCTAATTGGGATGCAACTACGCTGTATAATTAGAGGTTAAACGACTTACCTGTAAGGAAGTTCAATCAATCCTCAATTATACTAGTAGTTGCATCCCAATTAGATCACTTCCCTCCCACCAGTACGGTCGCAAATTGTTATAGACCCCATGTAGTAGGTTGGAAGATTTAGGGAAAACCGCGCTAAAAATATTGATTAGGTGGTTCTAGGGCAGAAGGCAGGGACAGGGGTTTTCTTCCACACTTTAAACACAGCGGCGCTAAGACATAACTACAGTGTGATCTAATTGGGATGCAACTACTAGTAGGTATAATTGAGGATTGAACTTCCTTACAGGTAAGTCGTTTACCCTCTAATTATGAAACGAAACATTTTAAAAAATACTCAAAATATACTGGAAGTTTGCGGACAGAAAAATTTAAAGCTAATTGAAATCGCAGCAATCTTCGCTTACGAAACTCAATACTGAAGAGGCTGCAAATCGTGCGAGCTTTCGTATGGCTCTTGAAATCGCAAAACGTGGAAAACCATTCATCGATGGAGAAATGATCAAAGAATGCGTAATTGCAGTAGCCGAAGAAATGTGCCCCGAAAAGGTAAATTTATTTAAATCTGTCAGCTTGTCAGCAAACACCGTGGCTCGGAGGGTAGAAGCCATCGCAGAAAATATATCAACTTAACTGTCTGACAAAACTGGACATCTTGAGTGGTTTTCTCTGGCCTTGGATGAGTCAACGGATGTGTCAGATACTGCTCAGGTTCTAAAATCAGTCGGATCAATTGTTAATTTCATCAGATCCACTGGGCTGAATCACCAAGAATTCCGCGAGTTTACTAAAGAAATTGGAGAAAATGATATACCATATACCTACTGCAGTACGCTGGCTTAGTTGCGGAAAAGTCCTTCAGTGCTTCTTTGAACTTCAAGCAGTGATCGGCATTCTTTTGAATGAACAGCATCGTAATTCATTTGAATTACAAAATAGCGAATGGCTGTGAAAGTTAGTATTTTACGTCGATTTGACAAAACATATGAACGAACTGAATTTGAGGTTGCAAGGAGAAAACCAGCTTTTCCCTGATTTATACACTATATAATATTATATAATTGATATGTGATGGGCTACATGCTTGGTGAAATGGATATTCCATAGTAGAGGAAATTAAAGTAGTACTACTTGTAATATTTCACAATTTATTTCAGTTTCCTGACACGTGTTTCAACCCTTGCGGGTCATTATCAAAGGCATTGTAAGACAATAAAAAATTCTACATGTCATTAAAATAAAAATTGACAGATGAGATAGGTTATTTTGGTCCTTAATTTATAGGTATTGGCCAAAGGTAAAAAAAAAACTCAAAACATCCCCAACAAACCAAACTAGCTGCATTCAATAGTATGATCCACAGATTAGTCAACATCCCACTTTCAGAAACTTCATATAATAAAGAATTAGACATAATACAAACTATAGCCCTAAACAACGGCTATTCAACAATATTCATAAACAAAATACTAAAGAAAAAACTAAGACAAAAAACACAAAAACTACTCTACCGAGGACGGACGTCCCCTTCCATCAAACGCGAAATACAGTTCCATCAGATATACAGGTCACACAAGCCAAGAAATCCCTAAAAAACTTAAAAACCATAAACTTATCCCCATACAAGTCAATAAAAATAACCTAGGTAAATATATAAGTATGTAACATAGCTAATTCAAAAATTGAAAGTAAAGACAAATTAACACATAGCGGGGTCTACCAAATACAATGTGATGACTGTGATGCAATCTATATAGGTCAAACAGGTAGAAACTTTAAATCTAGGCTTAAAGAACATAAAACATCCATTTTAAAAAAACAAAATAAAACAGGAATAGCGGACCACTGTATAATAAATAACCACTCAATATCCAACAAAATAAAACCGATATATATTAAACACAAGGGTAGAAAACTCAACCTATTAGAGACATTAGCAATCAAAAAAGCTTTAAAAAATCGATGTAATGTTGTTAACAATCAAATTGAAATACCTTCAGGTGCTATTCTAATTTCTTATACTTAATAGCCTAATTACTTAAGATAAATATGCAATAAACACTGTCAATAATTACCAACGAAAACACCCATAGTTATATACACAATATAATTTTCTTAATTTTATTACTTAGATATAAATACCTCTATAATCACACCTGTAATTTAGTTGTACCTTTGGCCAATACCTGTAAATTAAGGACCAAAATAACCTATCTCATCTGTCAATTTTTATTTTAGTGACATGTAGAATTTTTTATTGTCTTACAATGCCTTTGATAATGACCTGCAAGGGTTGAAACACGTGTCAGGAAACTGAAATAAATTGTGAAATATAACAAGTACTTACTACTTTAATTTCCTCTACTAATATCATAGCTAATACCAAATCGTTCCGGCAGAAAATAGTACCTACTGTTTCAATCGCAGTTGCGTAAAATATGTTGCAATCGAAGCTTCGAGTGATTTGAATATAAACTTTGATACTCGTTTCTCAGACTTTGATGTCATTGTGAATAAAATGAAGATTTTTCAAAATCCTTTTGATACCGACATTGAAACCCTATAGCCCCAGAACTTCAAATGGAAATTATTGGTCTACAGTGCAGTGATATAATTAAGAACAAATATCAAAACTCATATTCGTTGAAATTTTATAAGAGTCTTCCACTGGCACAATTTGATAATTTGCATAAATTTGCTCGTGGGCTGTTTTCTGTTTTTGGTATTACTTGTGTGAGAAAACATTCTCCAATATGAAGTACGTAAAGAATGTTTACAGATCTAAGTTAACCGATGAGCATCTTAAATCTCTTTTAATAATTGGTACAAGTAAAATTGGTCCACAACTACTAACTATTGTCAGTGGAAAATCGCAATTACATAAATCTCATCAGTATTTTATATGTTGTAATGTTTATAATGTTAGTTAATTTCAATTATTTGTTAGTATTATCAAAGAAACTTATAGCTACGCAAGTATTATGCTTAAGTTAAATTTTCTGCGTATTATACTTATCATTAAGCTTTCCCTAGCAAGTAAATAAAACCGAGCTATTATCATTCTGTTTTTTTTTATCTAGCTTATCACAATGACAATAAGATTAGCTGTCGCGGGCCGGATTGATGACACTGATTATTAGCTGCCATGGGCCGGATTTGGCCCCCGGGCCGTAGCTTTCAGACACCTGTTTTAACTGATAGAACTCAACACTTGAAATAAGTATCTGACTAAAGGTCGGTAAATCATTTTATTTTCTATAATTCTTTATACATTTTTAAACAAATCAAAATGATGAAAAATAAATTTTATACAGATCTTATTCAATCTAATTTGATTGGTACATTTCTAATTTCATTAAGTATTGGGTTATAGATTATAGGTCCTAGGTAACACCCTCAAATTGACATTATTGTAATTGGTAGGAATTTGTAGATTTCTGTCCGCACTATTACAGGATGTCATAAACATTATCGACATTATTCCACAAATTTCATCTCTTTTCTACAAATGAACAAACTGTGAAAACATGGTTTACACATTAAATATCCTTTCCGACAACACCAAATACAAGCTCCCGAGAGATTAGCAATCTCCGTAAGATAACAACAAAATAGTGACAAAAAAAATCAAAGAGACGTAAAACAGTAAAACCATAGCAAAGTGAAGAACTCAAGCTCTCTTAATTTTAACCAAATCTGGCGTAGAAAAACGCAAGCAAACCATCAGAAAGAGTTCCTATTAGACACCAGTCTTTGATAGAATACATACCTTTGATATACAGTGAGAACATCTAACATGGAACAAATTCTGTAGTCACCGTGATAGATTTTTCTAAAAATCGCTCGGACACGTTACGCGTATACGGGGTGAGCCAAAAATACTTATCATGGCCAACTTTTTTTAAAAATGGAAACCCCGTACGTTTTTGTCATATTTTTAAAGAACGCCTAAAGTTGTATATTGGTGCCGAGTTTTCCATCTTTAACCGTTATATACAGAGCGAGTAAAAATTTGGTAGAGTTCAAAAATATTGTTAATAAAATATATTACACCAAAGACTATGACGTCTATTATCTGTGATTACACTTAGTTTAAAAGGTGTTGAAATGTCGTCCGTTCACTTGCTGGCAGCAACCTATAGTCGTAAATAAAATCCATTAGTCACATTCTTAAATATATACCTAAGTATGGAAAAACTGTTACCCATCTCGTTTCGTAATTAAGTCTACATGCCTAATGTATTCGATTTGATATAAAAAATGATCAGGACACTTGGGCCAATGGGTTAGAAGATAATATAGTGTGTTGAGCAAAACAAACTGGAACATTCAAAACTGCATTATGTTAATTAGATAGATTCGTAGTTAGGTAATGCATAATTAATTAATGTCCAAAAACTGTGGTTGCCCTCCAGAAATGCATATTTTGCAGCTTAATGTTGAAAACAATATCCCAAACGCAATGGCATTAATTTGTATTGACCTACTGCTGCTCATTTCTTTTTCTTGTTTAGTGCACCTCACTATTCTTTACGTATCCTGTAATAAAATGGTAATAACTAAACATTGTGTGTGGTTATTATTTACATAGAAAATCGCTTTTAGATGATTTTAGTTCTGGCCGCGACCTCGGCACTCCGCAGTCATATCTGACTGCGATCTCGGCACCCAGTCAGATGTCACAATACAACCAATCAGAACGTCAACTTTTGGCTATGGTGCCCAGATAAATGATGGAATAGAAACATACGCCAGCGGTACACCAATTCTTATATCCAGCCTCATCATTTAACACTTCATTGAGCCTGACCATCTCACGTCTATCACTTACATACTTTTTTACTAGCTCCGACACTGTTCATCTAACTCTATTACATTCCATAATTTTAACTAGTTTATTATGAGGAATAATGTCAAAAGCCTTTGCTCTCAGTCAATGAAAACACAATACACAGGTCAGAATTGAAATGTTTACCAATCTGCCAGACAAGAGATATTATCGCATCAGCAGTACTAGAACGAGACTAGAACTTGTGCTAGAACCCTCCACAAAACCGTATTGATTGTATGAGATAATAGAGTTTGCAGTAAAAAATGTCAGCACTGTCAGAAGAAGAAAAATTGAGTGTTACATGACTAGGTATAATGCAGGACGCCTTTCAAGTTTCAACCTCTTCAATCAAAGGTTTAGGAAGTATGTCCATTCTGTCAGTGATTATATTTTTAAATGGTAGGGGTAAAAGTTTTTCTAAACCGCAAATATCTTTTATTGCAAAAAATTGGGAGGGAAAATCTTTACATTGTAGTAACTGGATCTAAATTAGGGACATGTTTCGATCTTAGGAAAGGTCACATCTTCAGCAAAATAATAAAAACTTACTATATAGTTCGGAAAATACGCTATGACACAGAAGACGCAGTCTGAAGGAAGGGTAGTTATAGTTTAAACATATGGGCAAATTATATATCTCGATAATAAAGTGGAATAACATTAGAGAAAGAAGTCTCTTAAATCTTCTACATTATATCAAAATATTGGGCAATTATGCATTCCACCTGGTTGCAATTTTGGGACACAGTGTAATATCGATTGAGTTTTGTTATTACTTTGTTATTTAGTGATTTCCCCATACTTATATGAAGCATAGTTGAACTATGACCAACGATAAATTTTAAAAGGGATCAATTAGACACTTGATTTTGTTTAAACTAATAAGTATATTACATTAACAAATATGGACATAATAAATTATAGTAGATTTATATTAGTTTTCTATTTCTTAGAGGGTGGAGTAAATCTTAAATTCTATATGTATTGCCAAACTGGGTGCTTTAACTACCTTCAGGCGACACAAGAAAATTCGTTAAGGAACCAATCGACGTAAACACCCAGTATTTAATAAATTAATCTGTAAAAATAATACTCTCTATTCAGCTTGTTAAGATAATTCATTTTAAACCATTATTTAACTTTATTACACAAAGGTAGTGTTTAAAGTGTATTAATCCAGTGATTGAACATTGAAAATTGTACATCAAGAGTGTAAGCTGACAATAAAAACATTTCATTCGTCCAATATTGCACCGGAACGCATGTATTCCTCCTACTTCACGACCGTATCTTTAAGGGAATAAATGCGCATATATCTTCTTCTGGCTTGAGGCCGACACAAGACCAGGAGCGAACCGAGACATAATCACAACTTTAGGACACAGTTATAAATATACATTTTTGGTATATTCTTATATATTTTAAGGTAAGTTCTGGTTTTTTCCTAGTACCTTTTAGTGACTGCGTCACTGCCTGTAGACCTTTTAATATGCATTATATAGGTCATATTGATTAGAAAATTGTTTTAAATGATCATGTGATTTTCAGAAAAAAAAACAATTATATTAGGACGTCGATAGAGGGTACAATGGACAGCTGTCCATTGTAACTTTGTAATCCTAATGAAGCATCTTTGTTTTATTTCAGATTGTACGAATATACAAAAAAACAACAAACTGAGATTTGGAGATTTACGAAGACCCCTAGAGGATGTGATAAATAATTCCGGCAGTTGGCGAGCAATAGCTGATTGACGCAGTATTACAAAATCTCGTTTGGTAATGTATGGCGTAAAAGAGAGAAAATAGAATCGAAAATATATCTTTCGAGTCTAACTTCAGGAAGCGATTTTTTTTAGAGGATTATGGGAAGGAAACTAGCAGAATATTTACTACCGGGGGGTTCAAAGCTTTTTGAGTTAGTAATGCGTAAGATAAGACCGTTGTTCGGTACGTTATCTGAACATCAGTACAATACAAGAACCCAAAATGTAAATTACTCTAGGCATCATTTAGCATTAAGTGAAAAGAGTCCGCATTATATATGTTTAAAATTATTTAATAGGCTTCCCGATACTTTAAAAAGAACATACTGAGACGTTCAAGAAAAAAATTAAAAATTTGTTAATTGACTTGGAATCATATGATGTGGATGAGTTTCTAAATTATGTAAGGTTAAGTGTTGGGTAGTTTTCTATAAATTATTAGTATAGAATAGTAACTTTGTAAATAACGCAATTTCAATGCCATGTGAGATTTAAATAAATAAATAAAAATAAATGTTCGAACATGTTTTAATCCAGACAGTTAGCCCTTCAGTTCGCAGTGCGAAATTTAGTTTCAATTCCAGAATCATGGAGAATATAGGAAATGTCAGGTGAATAATGGTTTTCAGGATTTTTAAATGAACATCAAGGACTCTCAGTCAGAAAATCGGAAGTCACATCTTTTGCACGTATAACTGCTTTTAAAAAAACTGTTGTAGGTGAGTTTTTTGATAAGCTCGAAGAAGTGGTTTTAATGCTGCCAAAATTGACAGTTAAAGATAGGCGTCCCCGTTTTAAAAATATAACTTATTTCAACATGGACTTAACAGGCCTTTAGTTTAGTTAACAAAATAACCTGCTTAAGCATCCATTCTCATTTTGTGTTAAAAATAGGATGTATTTATTACTTTTCTTAAATAAATGTTTTTTTGACACAGTGACTTTTATTTTTTAAATTTAAAATATGTCCAGAATAACCCCAGACCTGGGGATATAATGAATAATTATAGTAATTTTTGAAAAAAAGAACTGTATTCTTAAGGAACAGCTATGTAGCGAAATCATAAAGCTAAGGAACCAGAAAATGCATGACGCAAATACTTGTAAGCGCAAAACACTAGAAAAAACTTTTAGAACGAAACAATCAAAAATTATCCAATGTATTCACGGTCCACGATATTTTAATCTAAAGGGGGAGTTAGCACTTGGGATTCTACTGGACCTGTTATTAAGGCTTACGATTGTATTGTATTGTATTCTTGAGAAATTGGAAATTTACGGTATAAGAGTAAATGTAAAAGAATGACTTAAATCTTACCTTAATGACAGGAAACAAATTGTTACATCTCAGAAAAAGGAAAAACAGCACAATCAAGGCAATTTTCGAATGACTTGGGAATAGCTTAGGGAAGCATTTTGGGACCAATTCTGTTCATTATATTTATCAATGACCTATGCCTTTCGATGGATTCATTTGGAAACAAAAAAATGTCGGAACTAGTTTTACAAGCAAGACATCTCTTCCAAATTGTGACCGAGTGGTTTGCAGAGAACCAACAGATTTTAAATGGGGAAAAGAGTCCGCATTATATATGTTTAAAATTATTTAATAGGCTTCCCGATACTTTAAAAAGAACATACTGAGACGTTCAAGAAAAAAATTAAAAATTTGTTAATTGACTTGGAATCATATGATGTGGATGAGTTTCTAAATTATGTAAGGTTAAGTGTTGGGTAGTTTTCTATAAATTATTAGTATAGAATAGTAACTTTGTAAATAACGCAATTTCAATGCCATGTGAGATTTAAATAAATAAATAAAAATAAATGTTCGAACATGTTTTAATCCAGACAGTTAGCCCTTCAGTTCGCAGTGCGAAATTTAGTTTCAATTCCAGAATCATGGAGAATATAGGAAATGTCAGGTGAATAATGGTTTTCAGGATTTTTAAATGAACATCAAGGACTCTCAGTCAGAAAATCGGAAGTCACATCTTTTGCACGTATAACTGCTTTTAAAAAAACTGTTGTAGGTGAGTTTTTTGATAAGCTCGAAGAAGTGGTTTTAATGCTGCCAAAATTGACAGTTAAAGATAGGCGTCCCCGTTTTAAAAATATAACTTATTTCAACATGGACTTAACAGGCCTTTAGTTTAGTTAACAAAATAACCTGCTTAAGCATCCATTCTCATTTTGTGTTAAAAATAGGATGTATTTATTACTTTTCTTAAATAAATGTTTTTTTGACACAGTGACTTTTATTTTTTAAATTTAAAATATGTCCAGAATAACCCCAGACCTGGGGATATAATGAATAATTATAGTAATTTTTGAAAAAAAGAACTGTATTCTTAAGGAACAGCTATGTAGCGAAATCATAAAGCTAAGGAACCAGAAAATGCATGACGCAAATACTTGTAAGCGCAAAACACTAGAAAAAACTTTTAGAACGAAACAATCAAAAATTATCCAATGTATTCACGGTCCACGATATTTTAATCTAAAGGGGGAGTTAGCACTTGGGATTCTACTGGACCTGTTATTAAGGCTTACGATTGTATTGTATTGTATTCTTGAGAAATTGGAAATTTACGGTATAAGAGTAAATGTAAAAGAATGACTTAAATCTTACCTTAATGACAGGAAACAAATTGTTACATCTCAGAAAAAGGAAAAACAGCACAATCAAGGCAATTTTCGAATGACTTGGGAATAGCTTAGGGAAGCATTTTGGGACCAATTCTGTTCATTATATTTATCAATGACCTATGCCTTTCGATGGATTCATTTGGAAACAAAAAAATGTCGGAACTAGTTTTACAAGCAAGACATCTCTTCCAAATTGTGACCGAGTGGTTTGCAGAGAACCAACAGATTTTAAATGGGGAAAAAACAAACATCTTGTTATTCAGAACAAAACAATCCACCTCCATAAAACCACCACATATTGTGTTAGAGAATAGCGAGTTAAAATTTTCAGAAAACGCAAAATTTCTAGGCATTTATATTAATAAACATTTAGATTGATCCTTTCATATATCTAAATTGTGATCCTTTCATATATCTAAATTGGCAAAAAAATTAAATTCTATATGTTAAAGTATTCGGGTCATTGGTAAATATATGAATAAAGAGACACTTAGAATAAATATATTTTGCCAACTTTGAGTCCGTTTTGAAATATGGTATATTTTTTTGGGGATGTGACAATATGACATGGAATGTTTTTGTGGCTCAAAAGAGGTTAATTAGAATCCTAGCAAACAAAAAATATCTGGAGACACGTAGAACGGTATTTGAGAGCTTAGGTATAATGACAGTTTATGGTGTGTACATTTTTGAATGCCTGATGTTTTTCTTTAAAAATCAAGGCTATTTTGATGCAAGTTATCAACATGAGTATAACACTAGAAGGACAAATGCTAACTACCTTACACACAGACTTACACTGACTGAAAAATGTCCTCAATACGTGTGCATTAAATTGTTTAATACGCTCCCAAAAATAATTAAATAAACTGAATCCCAAAAATTGTTTAAAAAAGAAATAAAGCAATTATTAATAGATTTAGAACCCTATAGTTTAAAGTGAATATTGTAATTTGTAAATTTGTATTATATATTTTGTGATGTCATTTCAGTTCTTATGACTTATTTTATATATGTAAACTATCTGAAATGGAAATGAATAAATAAATAAATAAAAAATCTAAAGTACAGTGATTTATGCATTTGTGTCTTGCGATAAATTGTTTGTGGACATACACAGCGTCAAAGTCAATGTTCAATCACTAGGTAAATATACTAGATACTATATACATCTCGATAATTTAATTATTAACCGTTTATTGTTGATTGATTTCGTTAATTCTTTATTGTCAATATATTAAAATATCGAGCCCCTAAAATCACGAATAAAGCCACAAAGTCGCGGTTGACCTATTTATAGCTGTTTCTGTGACAAAAAGCTGGCAACGTTTTTACTTCAGGTATCTCAACAGTTATAATATAGAATTCCCAAGTGTAACACAAAGCCAATAACGTCATCAATATAATATGTTAATCAGACTATGACCCTGGTAGGTTTCCTTGGGGACACAGTGGCATATAATACACAATACACAATAAAAGGGGATCAAAATCAATAGGTGACAAATTTGCTAATGGCTATAAATGTACAGACTCTACCTCAAGTAAATGAGTTGCCCGCTCGTCTACTGATAAATATAATACCGGCGGGTGCACCGCCAGACTAACCATAAGAAATCCCATGTAAATTTTACTACCCTCAAATATTGGCTCCCCTATTAATTTTACATCAAAATTTTATTAAACTTTTGTGAAGGTGAAGATGGACTCTTACACCAAATTTTATTATTTTCTAATAAGCCAATTAAAAGTTATTTATTTATTTCGTCTTAAGTACTTGTGAAAAGACAATTAAACATTATTTATCTATTTCGTCTTAAGTACTTGTAAAGTACCGTAAAACGGGGTTACTTTGTCACCCCGAGGTAACTTTGTCACCTTCAGCGGCGCGCTATGTTTTTTTTATATAGAGGGCATAATGGGCGGCGGAGACTCAAATAATAATGATGTTTATATTGTTACAGATCCAGTTACCTAATTGAAGCATGAGGACTTACGAAAAAATCCCTGGCAGCCGATCATATGGCAACTATAGCAAAAAAAATTTGGAAGCAGCAGTGTAGTCCGTTCGGAACGGTATGAGCAAAAAACTAGCCGCTCGAACTTATGGTATTCCACGCATGACTTTAGTCAATAGATGCCTTGGAAGGCGCAAGAAGTCCGTTGGACATCTCACAGTCCTAAGTAGGGAAGAAGAGCAGTTAATTTCAAGGACTCTGGGAGTCGTTGCAGAATGGGGATTTCCACTAACAAAGCCAGATATAAAATCGGTAATTCAAAAATACCTCGACAAAAAGGGTATCGTTATACCGGAATTAAAAGACAACGTTCCTGGGGATGATCTGATTACTGGTTTCATCCAACAAAACAATTTATCTGTACGAATAGCCTCAAACATCAAAAGATCCCGATCATCAGTGGACCAAGAAGATTTATTGAAGTTTTTTGAAAACATTACCCCTGCATTATTGGAGTCCACTGGGGATCACATATACAATTATGATGAAACAAACGTCACGGACGACCCTGGGGCTAGAAAGGTTATTGTTCCACGAAACTCGAAAAGGGTAGAACGTGTCTAAAATCATTCCAGGACATCCATTAGCATAATGGTATGCGGTAGCGCCAGTGGAGTCTTGTTGCCACCCATGGTTGTATATAAATCTATTAATGTTTATGAAAACTGGTGTAACGGAGGCCCACCAGGAACTGTCTACAAAAATAGTAAAAGTGGCTGGTTTGACGCCAACCTGTTTGAGATATGGTTTAAAGAAATTTTACTTCCACATGTTCAAAGAACAAGAGAACCTGGACGAAGAGTGCTCCTCGTAGGAGACAACTTGGCCAGCAATTTTGCTCCAAGTGTTGTACAGGCAGCACAAGAAAATGACATCTATATGTGCCCTTTTCCCCCCAACGCCACACATCTCATGCAGCTATTAGATGTGGCGATATTCGGGCCAATGAAAAAGAAATGGCGAGCGATACTTGATTCCTGGCGAAAAGAAAGTAGTTATCCTGGATCAATTCCAAAAGAACACTTTCCCATATTACTGAACATACTTTGGGTGGACATTAGTGACACAGTGTCGCAAAATTTGATTTCAGGATTTCGCACCACCGGCTTATATCCATGTAATCCACAAGAGGTCTTAAGAAAACTTCCTGATGTTGTTGTACAGGAAAAAGAAATTGGAAGATCATTAGACGAAAGTTTAGTGGAGTTGTTGAAAGAACATCGAGGAGTTCAAAATCCCGAGAATAAAAGGAAACGAGGAAAGAAAATAGAAGCGGGACAAAATGTTTCAGCCATCACCTCCTTAGAAATAGACCACATCGACATGAGTAACGTCCATGATGGTGCACAACCATCCACCTCTAAAAGAAATTCGAAGAGCCAGAGAAATAAACCAGAGTTGGGTGTTAAAAGTAAAGAAAAAGATCTCCCACCCCGAAAATCGACACGAAACAAAGTGAATTTAAACTCATGTGGCATATGTCGTTGTTTGTGGGAAAAGTACCAACACCCTATTGAGTGGATTAATTGCTGCAAATGCCATAAATGGATTTGTGGCCTGTGTAACAATGATAGTAAGGATCCCTATTTTACTTGTGCTACATGTGAAGACAGTTCAGATGAGGATCCCTACCAAACAGATGAAGAGGACGAATATTTGCCTGAAAAACTCCAAACTGGAGTCTGAAGTCTAGTGCCTTAAAGTTTTGTGCCATACTGATTAGTCTTAGCTCGGTTTTCACTTTTTTTTTCTTTAGTTGAGTTTATGTTAAGTTGAAATTTATTTTGTTGTTTATGTTTATTCTAGCATTAAGGTTTGGGTATTAAAGTTCCTGTTTTCTATTCGTTAATAAAGAAATAAATATTTTGCTACTTTTGTATAAAGCAGTAGTTTATTTTTCGCATTTTGCCATTAAAAAAATTGATATATACCTACCACCCCAAAAAATTTTACATCCATATCTGGGGCTACTTTGTCGCTATAATGTTGTTTCAGGTGTTTTACGTGTATTTAACAAACGTGACAAAGTAGCCCCAATTACGGGGCTACTTTGTCACCCTAAATATATATTTTTTTTACTTCTACGGTTTATTATAAAAAATTTTGCATAGTTCATAGTTGTAGAGGATGATTACGTCGGTATAGTCATAATTTTTGCACACCCAAATTCCCAAGGATATCGGAGTTATAAGTAAAAATATGTTCAAAAGGTGACAAAGTAACCCCGTTTTACGGTAATCTTATAAACAAAACCACTGACTGGGAAAGTTTTAGAATCCACCTTCAAAATACTATAAACTTAAGTATTAATTTGCAAAAAACCGAGCAAATGAAAAAAAAAATACCTTGTGGGAACAGGGCCAAATTTTGAAACAGCTACCTAGAAAGGGCATGGTCATGATTACATACATTGTTCATGCAGCCTTTAGATTAAAACATGTACCTGCTTGTTGGAAAATAGCAGAAGTAATAATGTTACCCAAACCGGTGAAAAATAAAATGGATTGTTCTGGTTCACAGTTTTTATATTCAGTTACCTGACACACATGTTTCTAGTTTTTTTTTTATGTCCTTTTAGTCTGGTTAAAAAAAAAATAAAAAATAAAACAGGTATAGCCGACCACTGCATAAAAGAAAACCATTCAATTTCAAATAAAATAAAACCTGTTCACGTCCAGAACAAAAGCAAAAAATTAAACGTTCTAGAGTCACTTACATTCAAAAAAGCAATAAAAAACAAAAGTAATGTTGTCAATAATCAAACAGAAATACCTTCAAGTGCTAACCCAATTATCAACAGCATAATAAAATAAGATACAACACATTTTTGATAACCACCCGTGCAACAATAGGAAAAACCCACAATGTATCAATCCACTGTAAGCCCTGTTTTTAATTACTTTATTACCTATTTATGTCTCACATTAGAATTTAGATAGATAGATACCCTTCTAACAACATTTATTAATTAGTCTTTGTACTCCTTTGAAAATGACCCGAAAGGGTCGAAACCCGCGTGTCAGGTAACTGAATATAAAAACTGTGAACCAGAACAAGTAATATTTATTTCTACCCATAATGGGTATACGGTTTCACCAAGAATGTAGCCCACCACAAGTAAATTAAATATTGATAAGGTGTCCGACTGTAAGTTCCTGGGAATTATATTAGATAAAAATTTCAAATGGGAGAACCATTTTAACAAAGTAGCAAAAAGCTTGGCATCTGCTTTATTTGCTCTAAGGACTACTTCACAGGAGCTGAATTGACTTTTTGGGGGTTTGCAGGAACTGTCAGAATTCATAGTATGGTTTTATTGCAAAAAAAAACAGTTAGAATAATATGTAAAGCTAACAGACTAGCCCACTGCAGACCCTTGTTTCAAGGCTTAAAAATTCCCACCATCTACGATATAATTATATACGAGAGTATTACTCTACTATGCATAACCATAATACAAGAAATAGAAACGACTTTACTCGTCCACAATCACAATTAAAATTAACCAGGGAAACAATTACGCATTATACCACACTCCTGCTCCGTAGAAAGTAGAAAATAATATTGTTATCATTACTGTCATTCTACCTTTTTACTACTTTGTAGGTTTATTTTATAGGTCATTGGTTTATACACCTTTCTTGATCGACACCTTTATGGTTAGTGTACAATGTATACATACCCTGTATTGGATCAATAAATTGAATTGAAATTTAACTGCCTAAGCAGTATGTAGAGTTCTTAACATCCTATATCATCGATTGACTTTTTAGAATCAAGCAGGAGGATGAATATTCCGACTTGAAAGAAATAAGAGCCGGCCTGCCCCAAGGAAGCGTCCTAGGCCCCATTCTTAATTTGTTATATACCAGTGACGTAACAGTATCGGAAGAAACTACCATAGCCACATTCGCTGATGACACTGCTATTCTCGCAGTTGATCAAGACCATGAGAGCTCTACTACTAAACTTCAAATAGCAAGCAACATGGTAGCTGACTGAACAACGAACAATGACAATGGAAAATCAAGCTCAACGAACCTAAATCAATCCATGTACATTTTACTAACAGGAAGCTAACACAGCCACTTCTCCTAGATATTGAGAGTCCTAGAGCTTGAGCAATCTAAAGGACATCAATGGATAGACTTTAGTTGATAAGTATATTTAGTGTTTAGGATTTATTAGAGAACAAATAATCGTCTAATAGACTACTTTCAATAGGTAATACACCAGCAGGTGTTTTATTAAAAAAGAATGTATTGCGTTTATTAAATCAGTACACAATCATCATTTTTTCTTGAATACTGTAAAACCTGTTGAAACTAATAAAAAATGAAATGTCTAGTAACATTTAACATTATCATAATTATTACTGATGATTTCATTGAGGTATGTATAAGAGCCCTATTTAATTATTAAGAATTTCACGAAGAGTTTCTTTTAAATAACTTTTAATTGACCCATTATAAAATAATAAAATTTGGTGTGCGAGTTCATCATACAAGGAACTTTAACAAAGTCTGATACAATCTTGATGTAAAATTAATAGGGAAGCCAATATTTGAGGGTACCAAATTTACATGGGATTTCCTACGGCCAGTCTGGCGGTGCACCACCCGGGTATATTAATTTCTACCTACTTTATACAAAAAAATTATCTCATTAATCTAGGTTACTCTTTAGCCTTTAACTGTTTTAAAATTTGTTCAGAAACAACTTTAGTCGCTTTGTCCGCATTAGGAATTAAAAACCTGTCCATATCAGAAATCTTTAAGTTCTCCCCGTCTGGTACACCGTACTTAAAAGTGATCAGTTCGGGGTGTCGTTTTCTGGCCGTTATTTTCACGATGGCCGACAGAGGGCGCTTCACGATTACTTCGGCGGCGTCTCGAGTTTCGGGGATTTCACGCAACACGACCAATTCGCTCTCGGTTACTATCAAGTGACTCTTGTACATGAAACCGTTCATTTTGACTTCTTGACACGGGAAATGCTGAATTACTTCGGGCTTCTTCAGGTAAGCTTGGATTTCGACCACCTCGTGTCTATCTTCATCTTCCAGTTCCTAATAAATAAAGTAAAACAACTGCTATAGTCTATACTAGCTAAATTATAATGCATCCTTACTCCAATACTGGCGATGTTGTCTTCAGCATCATCTATGCTAAACACAGGAGCAATACCTCTGTATATTTTGCCTATTCTATCGTTACTAGAAACGTGCCTCTCTTGAACAGGGCTGTTGCTGGGATTCACGATGTAGTCCATTAATTTACCAGTGACCTCAGCCGATTTAGATCGCATCGCAGCCGATATTTTCCCTGAAAACGTAAATATACTTAAGGTCACACAAAACGCGTATACAAATACGTTTATTATTACCCAACAAGTCTCCCGATTGTCCCGATTTTAAATTAGCTGGGCCCTGAACTTTGACATTCATAATTGGAGCACAGACAATGCATTGTTTGGGATTGTGATCTTGTAAATAAGCTAGATTGTCGGAGAAATATTCGTGTAGCGCCAAGTAGCCTCCGGTCAACAAAGACACATACTGGGTGTGCTTTTGTAGAAAAGAAGCCACTATCATGTGCGTGTATTGGTCTTCTTCACTGCGACCCGAACCCACAAAACATAGGTGTTCACCACCTAAAAATCACAATTACTATTATTGGCAAGATCTTAACACCAATATTTTCATGACCAAATTTCAAATAAAAAAAAAGGAAAAACGACATTTGTTATAAAGTACTTCCCAACATATTTCGTTTGGCTTAATGACTGCAATAAAACCCCTCATAAACTCGGCTTTCGCTTTAGCAGAGACGTATTAACCCACATTTATTTTTAATGCCACTTTATAATAACAATAGATAGGTACCTTACTAGATTTGTTATCAAAATTAATAAACTAATAAATAATTATTATGATATTTCTCAAAACTTTTTAGATACGCAGGTACCCTGTTTATATAGCTTATATAAATAGTAAACATAATATTCAAAATAGATTAGTACCTATCTAATAATAATAATAAGTTTATTTCAAATAGTTACAATATAATATACATGGTTAATATGTTATTTTTTAATAAACTTATTCATAAATTCCCCAGAAGACGTGCTTGTTAGAGGCAATTCTTATTTATTTAATAGTATTTAAAATTATAAATATTTAAGAACATTTCTATAATAAGTTGCAAGTATTAAATAAACGCTACTTTCTTGATGATAGATTATTAAATTTCTGAAAAAGATTAATTATATAATTGTTTACAATAATATTAAACAGCATTAAGTAATTAGTTATAGCATTTCCAAAAAATTTTTAAAGCGTTTTTTTTTTCTATTTTACTTTGAAACAGTGTGCAACAACTTAATATTAAAAGTATGTGGAGACCTTGGAAATCTTCAGCTAATGCGATATCTAGCTACCCTAAACATTCCAGGAAGCATTTATCTTCTGACGCCAAAGTGATCGTGAAAAATGTATGTATGTGAAAGAGCGGCCACCCTAAAGTAATTGCCATTAAAAATACCAGTGAAATGACCAAAGTTCCATTATCGACGGTACGAGATATTATGCTAAAAGGACATTTTAAAAGAAAAGTTCAGGTTAGATAGATAAAAAAAGATACCGGAAAAATGAAGTGCGTAGATGATTGTGACAAAGATGTTATTCGCAGGAAAATATACCAAATATATCGAGAAAATGTTGTGCCCACGTTAGATTCTTTAAAAACACGGTTAACTGACGATACAACGATATTATGTGGCAGGACAAGTCTTCACCGCGCTTTGCAAGAGATGGAATTTAAGTATAAGACAATAAACAAGAGATAAATTATTATGGAGTCCGAAAGATTAAGAAAAATGAGATTTCTGTACCTTGGGAAATAAAAAAGTTTAGATCCGAAAAACGTTCAATAGTTTATATGGATGAAGCGTGGTTTGACACTCATGAGACTGTCAAAAAGGATGGGTTGATTTAAATGAAAAATGCTAAAATTCCTTTCAAATAAAGGAAAACGAATAACAACAATTCATGCAGGTTGGGAGAATGGATGGATCCCTAATTGTTTATTACTGTCGGCAAAAAATATAAAGGATTCAAGTCTGGACTATCATGAAGATACCAACGCCGCTCTTTTTGAAAGCTGGTTTAAAGACAGTTTACTTTCAAATGCACCAGAACACAGTGTTATTGTGATGGACAATGCAAACTACCACAGCCGGCAACTGGAAAAAGTATCGAATGCATCGAGCACAAAATCCGCAATAAAGGAGGAAACGTATAGTAAAAAACAGCTGTTAGAAGTGTTAAAGGAATTTAGTATTAAAAAAAAATATGTGTGTGATAAAATGGCGGAAGAAATGGGTCACACTCTGTTGCGACTGCCACCTTATTATTGCATTTTTAACCCTATTGAACACATGTGGCATCAAATTAAATCGAAAATGAGAACTGAAAATAACACACCTACTCTTCGTGGCAGTGTAATACAGCTAATAAAGAAAGTTTTCGGTGAAATTCTAGATGAAAAAAGTAAAAATTCGGTTAACAATGTCTTAAAAATTGAAGACGCTTATATAACTACACAACAAAACGAAATTATTATAAATGTGGATGATAGTAATAGCGAGACTGAATTAGGGATAGATTAAAATGTTTTATAATAATTACAATTAAGTAAACCTTCTGTGTATATATGTAAATATATTTTTTTAAGTAAGTATATTAATTGTTATTATTACTTTTACCTTAATGCGTGCAAAAAGATGCCCTTTTTCGCACGCAAATTTTTCACACTTGTTTTGTACTTATAATAAATTAATATACATATAATACAAGTAATGGTAAAAATAAACATAATAAACATTGCTACTATAAGGTATTACTATGGCTTTTCATTTAACTACAAAATCCGTTCCTGTGCAAATCAGTACTCCTTATTTCATTTCATTTTAGTAATACAAACAGCGATGCCAGCTGGGGCCAGGTAGATTTCGCTGGTTGGCACGCTCATCGACAGTTTTATATGGGTAATTTTACCAAGAAATTCTTTAAAAACGTAGGTTTGGCAATCGAACAGGTAACGGTGTTTCTTTGGGTGTTTACAATATAATAAAACTATTATTGCAGTTATTAGGTCAAATGAAATATGTTCGGATGGACTTTACACGCAAAACATATTTAATATAAAATGTTTGTATGTACTGTCTGTCTGTTTTTATGTTCTTAAGGTGAAAGATTTAAGGACATCTATAAACCATCAATATAAATGAGAAATTAGGCTATGAAAAAATACAAATGTACATGAGTAACAAATACTTGAATCAGAGGTTATTACGACTTATTACATATCAGGACAATAAAAGAAACCTTTAAAAGTTTAGACTAGCTTGTAGGGGATATATCAGTTTCGTGCGGTAAGATATTGAAGTGAGGTAGCGATGCAGACCAATAACACCGAGAATACAAGGACTCGGTGCTCTGACGTCAGAGCCGCATGACGTTGTCACTAGCGTCTAGCTGTAGCAGATATTTCGATACTGTATGATTCGCGCGCATGCGTATAATGAATATCGACAAATTCGGAGATACGCTGGCTTTTATTCTACAGTTACTAGATTAACTAAACTTTGTAAGCAATTCAGTAGTGTAGTGGATATAGCATCTGGGTATGATGCCATAGCACCCGGAAAGGCACCGTGCCGGAACGCGAGTGGGATGATGTGAACTTAAAATAGAATAGGCAACCACAGGCCATAATATCGGCCGCCGGGCTTGAGGCCTGGTTTTTTGGGCGCATCTCGGGCCGTATGCTTACGGTCCGTATGCGCCCAACTCTGTAATTAGTCCTAGTTTGGTTTAGTATTATTTATGTATTAGGTTAGGCTAGGCTAAGTTAGTTGTTAAGTTTCTATTTATAAAAAGGAATAGGCAATAAAGAGATTTTAAAGAGGGTATGATGCCATAGGTCCCGGGTTCGATTCCTGTTTCGGGCACTTTTTCTTTATGACTTTTTTTTAGTTTTTTATAACTCCTTTATTTTTTTTTTAAAGTAGATCGACTCAAAAAGGGCTGGTAAATAATTGGCCGGTGAACTTGAAAAAGGCGAATAGGAACCAAAAAGGTGGATTAGATGCCGTGTTAGCGCTGTTTAACCAATATAAGTCTATAATTATTTCAATTTTTTTATATCTAGCATATTATACCGAATTGGAACCAAAAAGGTGGATTAGATGCCGTGTTAGCGCCTGTTTAACCAATAAAGTCTATAATTATTAGTTACAGCATTATTTAGTTGAGTTAAGCAATATAATGTTCCAATACGCATGCGCGCGAATCATACAGTATCGAAATATCTGCTACCGCTAGACGCGAGTGACGTTGACACCCGCCATGATTTTCTAGTGCGCGAGAGTGAATGAAGCGGTTAACTTCTTTCCTGTTTACTAGAGCTTGAATTAAAACGTAATAAATTGTGTGGTATTAATAATAATAATAATAATAATAATCTTTATTTCTAATTATGTACAAGAATACATACATAAACTCATACACAAAAAGCAAATGGCGTCAATAAAAATATACTTACTTGGCTAATCTTACAAAAGTCTACATTCTACAACCTATACCTATAACTTTTATTACCTCAAATAATCGTGTATAGAATAAGGTTCCATTTCAACTAACATTCTTTTCACAGTGATTTTAAAAGATTTTAATGTGTTTATACATTTTATATGTCCTGGTAAGTTATTAAAGAATTTTAAACACATATATCGTGGATTTTTCTCGGTTAGGGTTAGTCTGTGAATAGGGTAGTTTACATTTAAAGTCCTTGTGTTATATATATGAAATGTTTCTAGCTGAAAGAGATTTCTGTTTTTGAAGAAAAAGATCAAACATTCGTAAATATAAACACCATACACAGTTAAGAGTCCACATGATTTAAAAACAGTTCTGCAGCTTTCGTTATAACCCATTCTTTTTACAATTCTTACTGCTCGTTTTTGAATTACAAATACTTTTTCTATTAGGCTATTGCTACCCCAGAAAATTATGCCGTACTTCATTATTGATTCGAAATTCGCATAATATATTGTTTTTAGACTCTTTTCATTCAGATACCACCCAACAACCCTAACGCCATAGCAAATTGAATTTAACTTTTTTATTAATATGTTTATATGATATGACCAGTTTAACAATTCATCCAAGTAAATCCCAAGAAACTTAGTTTGTTCGACAAACTCTACCTCAGATTCCCCAAATGATATTATATTTGGCTTATCTACCTGTGACATTTTTGTTCTAAAAAGTAACACATTTGTTTTGTTGCTGTTTAGTATCAATTTATTTTCTGAAAACCAGATGTTAGCTTTGTTAAATAAAGATTTTCCCATAACCATTAATTCTCCCATATTTTTCGCCCCAGTGATAAGATTTGTATCGTCTGCATAACATGTTATGTTTTCATTAAAATCTGCTATGGAGTGCAAGTCGTTAAGAAATATCACAAACAACATTGGCCCTGCAATACTGCCCTGAGCAATTCCTAGTTTATTTTCCATCAAATCGGATTCTTGTGTTGCGTTTTACCGGTGGTACCAGTCAGGGTTGAGATGATTAAAATCACCATTAAAATCATGATTTTAATAAGTATGATTTTTTTTTAAATCATGATTAATTTAAAAAAGAGTTTTAAAATTTTAACACTTAAAATGTATTTGTTCATACAAAAAATAAAACCCAGACGCATTTTTATGTGGTGTTATTTATTATATTATTATAGTAATCGAAGAGAACCGCTGGTTATTACAAAAATAAAACTTTCAAAAAAATTAAAAAATTAAAACTAAAAAAACCTTTTTAATACAAAAAAAAATACTTAAGTTAAACAAAAAAAAATATAAAAAAACCTAAGTGTTATAATGCTTAAATAGAAATACTAGTTTAGCTGCTTTGTCACTGCCAAGTCTGTTTCTTATATCTAAATGTACGAATCCTTAAGTAGAAAACATCCTTTCGATATCAGCAGACGATGCGCAGGCACACAAAACAGAAATTACTACAGGGAGCACTTGCTTAATTTCTGAAACATCTTTTTGAGATCTCCACCACTGTACTGCTGTTACATTTTTGATTATTTCCTCTGAAAACAGAGTTTTGTAAAAAGGGTCCGACTTAGCTTCCAACTTAATTAGTAATGGTAATAATCCTGTGTCTGCAAAATATTTGGAAACAATGTGTAGAGCATCCCTCTTTTCTTCAGCTAGTAATGGATATTCTTCTTTGTTTATCGTAGGCTCCAAAAAATACGCCAAAAAATAAAAGGGGGTTAGAGCTTGAACATATCTGTTCTTAAATAATTGATATTGACGCAAGCTTCTTTCTTCTTCAAATTCAAAACTGTCAAAAATAGCCAGTAACTTTTTCCATATGTAAACTGCTTGAGATAAAAATTCACCTTTTTGTTGCATTGCATCCAGTGCTATAGAAATTGGTTTTAGCAACTGTAGAAAATCTTCAGCCATCCTTTTAATACAGATATCTGAAACTTTTTTAAAAATCACTGGATCAATTTAATCTTTATGCTCTTCACATATTAATAACAATTTTGGCCACTCATTTACATAGATCTCAAGACAATCTGAAAGTGTATTCCATCGAACATCCTGAGGTAAGACCAATTTCTTGCCCCCTTTTTCTTTATACCAAGCATTTGGCAAATGGGTATTTCTGAAGTATTTCACAATATGTACTATAGGTATGTTCTTTTATCTGCGATGCTTCTAAATCTTTGGAGAGCAAACTAAGTAAGTGTGCCGAACAACCATATGTAATTAAAGGGTAATTGGACGATTCGGTAATTTTTTTCTTCATACTGACCATGTTGCTCGCATTATCTGTAACAATACTGGTAACTTAAAAGTTATATTCATTTTTGCACTTATTTATTGAGTTAATAGCCAATTCGGCAAGATCGTCAGCTGTATGGGGATGACCAGATGTATCTATGCTTTCTACAAGAACACTGTTTCCATCCTCTGCAGTCAAAACGACACAGATTATCGGCTCATTATGTATATTGGACCATTCATCTAAGGACAATTAGAATTTTCTTCTTCAAATATTTCATTCAAGAGCGTTGATGATAACTGAAATCTAGATGGTGGAAGGTAACCAGGTCTTAGCATTTCTATGGCCTTTCGAACCTCTTTATTTTCTATAGCTCTAAAACTGCAATTTGTTGCGTAAACGGCTTTGGCTATTTGCCTGTCCAATTCTTTTTTCTTATCTTGTCCAGTTCGCACAACAAAAGAATCCAAATGACCGCTACTTCCACTATTTTTACGTCCACCTGCCACCTACACTTCCCTTTTCACAGTTATCGCTTTTCTGTTTCTTTGCCAACTGGATAATTTCACTCTGGCTAGTTCCAGGCTGTGACTGACAATCACCATGCAGAGTTTCAAGACCACTGCTGATATCACTAGTTTCACTTTTGCAGGTTTCCCAATGACTTTTTAGTCTGTCCACTAGACCTTGCAATTATTTACCACACTTTTTACATACTGCTCTACAACCTAGTTTGCCCTCCACTTTCTTTTTTATAAAATGCTGCCAAACACTAAATTCCTTTCTGCCCCGGCTTGTCATGAGTTCAAATGTTTTGATAGATTAACCCCTAAAGCAAAAATATTACTGATAACTAAAATAAGTGCGTATCGTTTATATAGCCGGGCGTTTTCTGCCAGTTATTACAAGTTTCGACAAAGCGGCAAACTTGCAATACCGCGCGGACGAAATTTTCACGTTAATACAAGTTTCGACAAAGGCGCAAACTTGCAAAAACTACGCGAACGAAATTTGCATGTTAATACTTCTCCAGTCTTGCTTCGTATCTGTACTATTCCTGCCTAAAATATATGTTTACTTAACAAAACAAAATATAAGCAGTTAGAAATATTTAAAAATAATAATATTTGTAAAAACTGGTAGGTAAATTTTTTTAAAAAATCAAAAAAATCATCGATTTTTGATTTTTTTTTTAAATCATGATTTTTATCAACCCTGAGTACCAGTATACTTAAAATGCCGTATTCCTGTTGTGTGCTAGGATGTCGGGATAATTCTAGTAATGTAAATGTACCGAAGGTAAACGCATTTCGTTTTCCAATGGATTTAACCATATCCGCCAAAGGCATTCGTTGGCCGAAAAACCCAGAAGAATAGTGTTTTCTTAAGATTGTTGTCGAAGATCTATAAGATATATGCAATTTGCACATATTACACTGTGCATTTGGCTAATTACCCAATAATGGTGTTTTTTTTTTAGATTGTTATTGAAGATTTATAAGACATTTTGCACGTGCATTTGTTATCGATGACTGTAAAAAAATTTCACACTGGGCTACTTTTATTTTGCATTGTTAAACTTTTTATTAGACTCATTAAAAAACTGTTATACTTCCTTAGTTACTTAAATCGGCGACATTAATATAGACAGTCGACACAACACGATTTACTACGTACGACGTATAAAACATAAATAGTAAATACAACAACATGAAAACAAATAGAAAAGAGCGGAGTCCCTAAAGGCGAATATTTTAATTCTACTCTAAACGCTACTCTGCTATTAACGCGACAACCGACAACCTTGTCTGGAACAACGGACACCGCGTGATCGCAATGCAACCGGATGACAGCGTCAGAAGCCAGCGCGAAACAAGTAGGTACAATTACGTTTTGGAACAGCTCGGAACTGAAACAGGTATTTTTTAAAACTGGAACAGGTTATACCTGTTATTAAAAAATCTGTTTCAACCATCCCTAGTATGCAGCAACTTTCTTGCTATAGAGGTTTATGGAAAAATTTTCAGCCTTTATAAAATCTCAAACTATTCATGGCGTATTTAGTAATGCTTTGACTTAAGATGGGGGGGCCATGTAAAAACTTTAGTTCATAAAGGGCGCCACGAGTCAAAACAGTTTGGGAACCACAATGATCAGTCAGTGAAAAACCAGTTCAACTGTGATATTAAGTTGTTAATCTAAAGACTAAGCACAGTACAGCAGTCACATCACCATTGCTTACCGCTGCTGGCAATAATAATAATAGAGTTAGCAGTTACAGGTTACATTTACCATTTAGTTTAAAATAAGCAGACATGCATTTACCTGCAGTGGAATTATGAGCTAAAGCCTGCTTTTGAGCACTCAACAATCCTTGTACAGCCGTGGCAAAAGCACTTGGTTCTTGTAACATTAAATTGCAGTCTAAGTGAAAAGCTGTGGGTAAATGCCCAGCATTGTAATGTTCAACCGGCCGACAATCTACCAAGAAGAACCTACAAAGTAAAAAAATATTCTTGACATAACAACACCAGTATTTTTATTACTAAATATACCTCACTGCATCAATATTTGTAGATTCTTTGGCTATATTTTTAACAAGTTCATCCACTGATACTGGTAGACATAATGCTTGGGAAACCAAAACTGAACTGTCATTTCTACCTACAACAGAATTTAATTTATTTGATAAAAGAAACCTTATACTTCTTGTAATCTTGTTTACCATTATATATTATCTGCATAAGATCATTTCGGAACGACATAGGGGTTTTTAACGCATAGTACTGAGCTAAAGAGCAAAAATCGGCTACATCATCAGCTTCCAGCCCACAAGGCATATTTGAGAGAGTGTTGATAATTTTTTCAGTATCATAATTCTTCATGGACATTACCTGGTCCCTGGCATTAACAACCATTATTAGGGATAAAAAGAAAATAAAAAATGGGTCAGACTGTTGAAAATAATAATCCCACATGTTTATTACTACCTCCAAGTTGCATGTTGCAGCGAACAGTGATTGAAACCATGACAGACAATACTGTTCAGGTATTATACGTTTTGTATCCAAAAAAGAACACAATTCTGGGTCATGATAAAGCAATAGAAGCCTTAGAATATGAAAAGCATTTCCATTTTTTTCACAACTTTGAGGGATAAATGTATCCCGTATAGCTTCAAAAAGGTTGTAGGTAGTAGATTTAGGGACTTTTAAGGTTAAAATAGGTAAAAGTATCTCAATCCACCCGTTATTCCGCGCATACGATAAATTTCTGCTTTTACAGTAAAAAGTAATGGTGGATTCCAAGTCGGAGATGACCTGGATCTTGTCCTCTTCTTCATTGCCGAGCTTCGAGACAAAGTTTGTACAATCCTCCCTCAGAATTGTTTGATTTGGGAGGTCATACACTTCGTTGAAATGATCCAGCTGATTGCCTTTATCTCTTACATCGAGGCATATCTGAAATGAGATGACTTGTGAAAAAATTAATTTAGCCGCTACCATGCTATATTCCTTTTCCGTTTCGCTCTAATAAATTGTTAAATGGCTATAATACTCACAACCAAAAATTCAGCAGGACATCTAAGTGTCTAGGTTTATGTAACTTTTTTAAACTTGATTGATATATTTCTTTAATCACGTTACTTACCTGCCAGACTTCTGGCCTTAAAGCGTCTGGCAAAGGTTTTCCCTTGCATATGCAGTAAATATCGCTAGCTGAACATTCTTCCAACAGGGCATTTTCCAACTCAGATACCCTAAAATAATATACGTCATAGCTATTGTAGGTACCCAGCGTATCAAATTATTTTGGAGTATACTTATTGTTCCGGCTAAAGAAACTTGCTTACCATCTACTGTCGTCATCGAGAAGAGACATTATAACATTTTTATTAAAAAAGAAAACAGGTACAAATTATTTACACAACCTCACAACTCATAAAAAGTTGACACAATGACAAATAGCACCACAGAACAAACAATGACACATACAACTCAGGACAGGCAAATTTGATTCGATTGGATTAAATTCCAATTTCTGCGGCCATATTTGTATCGCTCCAATAGTTCAAATCAACTCATGCCTCTCTAAAGTTGTTTGGTTTCGGTGTGATTTTCTTAAGAATCGTGACCTAACCAAAGACCTAACCTCGGACCTAACCTTCATGTTCTGTGGTCGTGACTCGGAGAGGTTAGGTTAGGTTTCGTTTACTTTGATAAAATCTTGATATTTAACGTTTTGCTTGGTTTCTTAAAAAAAAAGCTAGGCGTAGAGGATAAGTTCAGGTTCTTTTAAATTTTTACAAACTAATTTGTTTATATTGTTACCGTGCCTGTAAATAGTGCCCTTAAAAAGCTTGTTTACTGGCCAATATAAACATCTCTCTGTTCAAAGGCTACTAGGGAGTCAAAATGGATTTTCAAAACAGACCCGGTGGTAAAACCGGTGGAGGAGGTGTAGCTTCATGGTCAGAATCAAATCGGGATAGAAGAGAAAGGCTGAGGCAACTCGCTTTGGAAACAATTGATTTGCAAAAGGACCCTTATTTTATGAAAAATCATTTGGGGTCCTATGAGTGCAAGTTGTGTTTGACCTTGCATAACAATGAGGGGAGTTACCTAGCTCACACCCAAGGAAAAAAGCATCAAGTAAGTTTTTTCTACAATAAATTGTGTTATTTCTTGTTACCACAGAATAGTAATTATCTCAGATAGGTATCTGCCAAATACTATTAGGGATTTGATTTACCTATAATTTTAGGCCAATTTGGCAAGAAGGGCTGCAAAAGAAGCCAAAGATGCACCGACAATGTTACAACCAGAAAAGCCTAGAGTGGAGCCCAAAAAATTTGTTAAAATTGGTCGTCCTGGATATAGGGTGACTAAACAAAGAGACCCGGAAAATGGGCAACAAAGTTTACTCTTTCAAATTGATTATCCAGGCAAGAATTACCCTACCATAATAATAAAAATGTTGTTTTCAGTTTTATTTATGCTTAGCAAATTCATAGGTTTCTATTCTATTATATTTGATTCTATTCTATTATATTTGATTCTATTCTATTATATTCTATTCTATTGATACATTTTCAAGATTTTGTATTTTAAATATTGCTGAATGTTAAAAATCAAATTATATTACAATTTTTTGTAGAAATTGCTGATCATGTCTTACCAAGGCACAGATTTATGTCAGCCTATGAGCAGAAGATTGAGCCTCCAGATCGCAAATGGCAGTATCTGCTGTTTGCTGCTGAACCTTACGAAACCATAGCCTTTAAGGTATATCTACATTATTTATTTATGGGTTTGTAGGCCCCTGTATTTTCATTAAGTATTCACTATTTTAGGTACCAAGTAGGGAAGTTGAAAAAACAGACACTAAATTCTGGACCCACTGGAATAAGGACACCAAGCAGTTTTTCCTGCAATTCGCATTTAAATCTGAAAATAAAAAGCAGCCTACTATCATAACTAGACCACCGATGATGGGAGGGGTGCCTCCTCCACCGCCAATGCTACCAGTGCCTCCTCCACCAAGGCCTCCTATGTTCAATCCCATACCACCGCCGCCACCTATGATGCGGGCTGTAATGCCTGTACCACCACCACATTAAGGACTAGATTCATGTAACTGCCAGGTTTGTGGCGAAATTTCTATTTTAATTAATTAAATTACAAGGAACTCTGTGGGGTTTTATAATAAAGCAATTTTCCAGTCCCTATGGTTATATATTTTTTTACTTAGTTTATTTCATTTCAATATCTGCCTTGCTAGGATGACTACAATATGTACTTATTTCTGTCATGTCATAATATGTACAGGTATGGCTAAATTTCATATAAGGTGGGCATTTCTATGCAAGGAAGTGACTAGTGAGTACCTAAGTAACAGTTTTGTTACAAGTAAAAGCAGGATAGACTAAAATGTGCTGTTGATGACCTCTAAGCAATTTCATTTTGTAAGTTAATAAGGGATAGCACTGCGCTGAGCATTTGCCTTCTTTACTTACTGCTCTACATTGCCCTTCTAAGTCATTTATTTATCAGAGCAAAGGCCTACATATTTAATATTACTACTCCAATTTACCCTAGATTTTTTGACAAGCCATTGAGTTGCAGTTGAAAGTAAATGGCTTGGGTTTTAGAGTTATTTTAATTTTTAACTCATCTAACCAATCTGCTTATACAGGGTCCTGCAATAGTGCGTAAGGCATCTATAGCTTCTATACCAATTAAGTTAGAAATTTCGTTGGAACGCAGATCTACACTGTATATATGAGAGTATTTCGGGAAAATATTTTCGCATATACAAAATGGTTCAAAAAAGTAGGACGACAAATTTTTTTCTTTTTAAATGGTACACCCTGTATTTTTTTGCATATTTTGGTTCTTTTTAGTGTTCTTTCTTATTTGGCAAAATTTTATTTGATTTGCCAAAATTTTAATTGATTTCTTTAGTTGTTTACGAGCAATAAATTAAAAACAATAAAAAATCGTTTTGCACGCCATGAAGAAATTGTTATAAAAACGGTCTTAAATCTATTTTGTCCAAGCTACATACTGTGAACCTGAATAGAAGAGGTCTAACGATACTCTGACATCAAATAGTTTTATCTTATTTTATACAGGGTGCCCAATATTTGGTTCCAAAAATTACCATTTTCAAACTAGTTTTTCTTAAGATTTTCAAATGAAGCACCCTGTATATTAATTTACTATCTAATGCAAAATTTAAAAACAAATATTTTTTTGTATTACAAGTGTATCAAAATTCTGGATCGTTTTCAAGATATTTACCAAAATCCATAAATATGCCCATTTCATTGGGAAAGTATTACAAGAAAGATCTAGGCAGCCATGGAAACATTAAAAAAAAAATAAAAATTTTTTTAAAATGTTCAATTATTAATTTACCCTGTGTAAAAGCAAATAAAATGTTACAAAAATCTTTAAATACAAATACAAAAGGAGTTTCAAATATTTACTAGAATATTTAATTAGTATAACAGAAATTGGTGGTAAGAAATCCAACTTAGATTAATAGAATTTACGAACAAATATTACTTTACTACTTTTACAATATCCATTAGTAAAATGTCCAAAGCTGGTTGGTATATTTTAAAAATAATTATTACAATCGTAACAATAGAACCTAGAAAAAACAATATATTATATTTTTTGCACTTCTGTTCAATAATTTTTACTGTAATGAATTTTTTTATTAATATATATTTTTGTAATAACTATTAAAAAAATTAACGTATTGCTTTTACTTTTACTAATTTCCTTAATAAATTATATGAGTTGTCCTATATAGAACTATAAAATATAGTTATTTTTAATATTTTTTTAGTTATTTTTATAAAGTTTTTTTTTTCCGTGTACAGGGAAATTTTTTAAGTGTCTCACCCGATTGGCGATTTTCCTGCTGACTATAATAAAAAACAAATTATATATTTCTCAATGATTTTCGACAAGGTAGAAAAATTTAATGTCAAAATATACAGGTTCACAAATTTGACAGATGCGACGCCATTTTGAATTTTTTTTAATGGTTCATCGATTTTGTCTTTTAAGCGTCTCACCCCTTTAATAAAGGTCATACTAGAATGTTTCGATGTTGATTTGGCTGTTGGTGAATTTTATAAGAGTCTTAATAATATTTTTAGTATGTGTGTTCTCTTAGCAACACAAGTAGGTAGAGGTTTTCCTGTATGGTACAATAGAGAAATAATCAGATTGGTAAAATTAAAGGAAAAATATTTCAGTAAGTTTAAAAGACATAAATCGCATTTCTGGCATAGTAAGTACTTGAATGTAAGGTTAAAAAGTTAAAAGGAAACAGGGCATTGGGACCTAATGGCTTGCCGGGCTATATTATTAAGGGATGTGGTGACATGCTTACTAACCCACTTTTCCATATTTTTGAGCCTTAAGACGACCAACTATCCGAATACCTGGCGGACCAGTAAAGTTCTTCCTGTATATAAAAGTGGAGCTAAAAATGAAATAACAAATTACCGACCTGTAACTATTGTCAATGCAGTCTCCAAAATATTTGAGATAGTATTGTTCAATAGAATATACAGTGAAGTAAGGGGTAAAATTACATCTTATCAACATGGATTCTTGCCTAAAAAGTCCACATTAACGAATTTATACAGTATATACATGAGTCTTTGAAAAAGAAGTCACAGGTGGATGTCATATATACAGATATGGAGAAGGCGTTTGACAGGGTAAAGCACAGTATTGGTATAGAATCGTTAAAGAACATAAATGTTAATAATAACTTAATTCTTCTTATACAGTCGTACCTCGCGAATAGGGAACAGTATGTAGAGGTAAGGGGCGCTAGATCTGACAATTACAAAAGCACTTCTGGAGTTCCTCAGGGCTCAAATCTGGGTCCTCTCTTATTTATAATAGCAGTTAATGGGCTATCTAGTGTGGTTAAATATGCTCAACCTCTCATGTTTGCAGATGACTTTAAGATTGTCTTGGATGTCATGACTGACGGCGACTGTGATAACTTGCAGGAAGACTTGAATGAGGTGACTAAATGGTGTGCTTTGAATGGGTTTAAGTTGAATGCTAAAAAATGTTTCTGCATGTCGTTTGGTTTAAAGAAGAACATAATTACGAGAGACTACTGTATTAATGAAGACATTATTGAAAGAGCAGCAACTCATCGGGACTTAGGTGTTATCTTTGATGAATCCCTGAGCTTCACTAATCATATAACAGGTTTCATAATCAGATCGACACGTCCCTTTGAAGTTGATGTGTGTCTTAGACTGTTTGATGCTCTTATTTTGCCTAAACTGGAGTATGCCTGTATTATTTGGTCGCCTCAATACATTACCTGGAGTAAATTTCTTGAAGGAGTACATCGAAAGTTTTTAAAATATATGTACTATAAAAAATTTGGCTATTATCCTCACTAGGGTTTTGACCATCAGGTATTACTAAATAGTTTTAATAGAATGACTCTTGAGAATAGACGGATCAGAGTATGCCTGGTTTATCTTTTTAAAGTTTTGAATGGGAGTGTGGATAGTCCTGATATGCTGGCTCAGTTTCCCTTCTCAGTGAATAGAATAAACAATAGACATAAAAAAACATTCTATTTGGAGTTTCCCAGAACAAATCTGTATAGAAATTCTCCACTTTACCGCATGTGTGAGTTATTCAACAGGTTTACAAGTGAGATTGATGTGCATACTCTTACGCTTAGGGAATTCACGGAAACTATCAATATAAAACTTTTAAATCAGGCTCAGGATGTACCATAGTTACCTTAGTTACTAAAATTTTATAATTTTATGCTGTTGATACTGTATTGAAAATAAATAAATAAATAGACCTTTTAAGCTGAAAGCCAGTGCCGGCGTTAACCAACGCGAGGCCATATGTACTTTTTGCGAAGCGTTCACGGTTAAGATTTAATTTCACCTGTGACCTGAAGAGGTGAAAGGCGATATCTTGAAGAAATCCAAGCGTGAGGCCTTTCTTAGCGTGAGGCCCTGGGCGGTCGCCTAGTTTTGCTACTCCTAAAACCGTTACTGCTGAAATCCCCAATTATTTTCAAAGTGACATAATTTCCCGTGACCTAGGCTATTTACGCTATAATCAAATACGACAGATGTCAAAAAGTGACAGCTACGACGCCATTTTGAATTTTTTTAAATGGCCACCCTAATCAATAGGCAGACGAGTTAATTGCATTTGGCGATCCGATTTCAAAAACATTATACTTGTTGATATTTAATTTCAGCCGTTTCGGAACTACGAGGGTTCCTTAATTATGGCGTAAGTAGCTTGGTCACGGGAAGTTATGTTACTGTGAAAAGAATTAGGGTTTTAATCTTAAAAGGTCTATCTTTAAAAGACAAAATCGATGAGAGCAACTTAGGAACCCCCGTATTTCCGAAACGGCTGAAAATAAATATCAACAACTATATATTTTTGAAATTGGATCGCCAAATGCAATTCACTCGCGTGGCTATTTATGAGAGTTGCCGTTTAAAAAAATTGAAATGGCGTCGTACCTGTCACTTTGACATCTGTTGGATTTGATTATAGCGTAAATAGCTTGGCCACGGGAAATTATGTTACTGTGAAGAGAATTCGGGTTGGCTTCAAAGGTCTATTAATTAAAGGGGTGAGACACTTAGAAGACAAAATCGATTAAGGCAATTTAGGAACCCCCGTATTTCCGAAACGGCTGAAAATAAATATTAACAACTATATGTTTTTGAAATCGAATCGCGAAATGCAATTCACTCGTGTGGTTATTTATGAGGGTTGCCATTAAAAGAAATTCAAAATGGCGTCGTATCTGTCAAATTTGTGAACCTATATATTTTTTTTACATAAAGTTTGGCTTGCTTGTCGAAAATCATTGAGAAATATTTGTTTTTTATTATGGTCAGCAGGAAAATCGCCAATCGGGCGAGACACTTAAAAAAATGTCCCTGTACAGATAGGTATAGGAAAGTAATAAGAAAAGTTGTCGAGAAACTAATACAGATTCCAAAAATGGGTTTATATAGGTATAGGGTGTTCCCTTTAAAACATCAAAGTTCCTAGTACTTTCTAGTAGAAGTGGCAACACCAAATTGTCGAAAATATTTTAGCTGGTTGGAGCATCTCATTCGGTGGTGTTCGCGTTCTCCATTAACTTCTAATGGTCCATCCACCGTGAATCACCCTGTATATTCAACTATTTTAAGTAATTTGCCACTTTATACTTGTCTTAAAAATATACGTTAAAATCATGAGGTAATTAATTGATTATGCTTAAAGCTATGAACAATGAGGAAATGAGCTCAAGTCATAGTTCCGTTACAGTATTAATTAATGATTCTTTCTGAAGAACAGAAAATTTCTAATCGACAAATAATGGAAATTATTATTTTTGTCCGCTGATGTAATGATTCTCATCCGTTGTACTTATTACAGTAAGTACACGATCGAAATTGAAGATAATAATGGACTTGCGGCCGTTGCCTGTGCCCCAATAATTATTTTCCAACGTTGCCGGATTGTTTAGGCTTAAGCGCAAAAGAAATTATGATATTACGTTGATATTTATAGCGATTATGGATAAGTGTAAAAAGTCGACGAAATTTTGACAATTTTACACCCGCAAATTTGTATTTAATATTTTTATTGACACAGAGTCCAAAAAGTATTTAATCCATTATTCAAAAACTTCATTTTATGGAAAAAGTCGATAATTTGTTAAGTATTTGTACAATATTGTCGTCACAAGTTAAAAAAATAATTCTTAAGTCTTGTTTTGCTTATTCGAACGAAGAAAAACGAAAATAAATTTGTACTCTCATAAAAGCGGTTTCAAATTAAGTTTTAATAAATATTATGACTTTTTCAAAATAACTAAGCGGCCATACATCAACAAGATATAGTAGACTTGAATAGGGCTTATTATTTATGCTTAATTTCTTATAATAAAATATCCAAGATTATATTAATAATAAAATTTAATGAAATTTTAATATTTTATGTAGGCCGTAAGGAGTCATAAAACCATACTACAGTAGATGTTTTACATCGTCAGGGAAGTCAGGAACGGACTTGCCACTATACTCGTTGGGCCAAAACGTTGACAGGTATCATTTTACAAAGCTGAAAACTGATTTTTTAAATACTTTGATCATTTTCTTTCAAAAAAGGCATTTTACATTTGTTTCGATAAAATATCCGTTTTCTAAGAAAATACATTTTGTGTATAACACGTTTAGGTATTGAGTTTCGAAATTGATTTAACCCTCCGTCGGTCGCAACCCTAAAACTAACGAGTTCGGTCGCAATGTGCCTGACAGGCTACCTGTATTTACTGGAGAAGTAGATAAGAAATAATTCTTATTAAACCTTGGCTTAAAGTTTTTACGATTCTGATGTCAAATCTTCAAAGTTCAAAATGGCGGATCCAATATGGCGACTAGTCGAAGGCAAAATCTCAGAATAGACCATTATATATTTGTAACTTGTCTGAAACTTGACGTACGGGGGGGTTTTCGAGGTCGTTGAAATTTGAAGGGGGTTCTTAGGGTCGCTGATTATGAATTTGATATCAGTTTTTGGAAAAAGAAAATGGCGGATTCGTAATCAGCAACCCCGAAAACCCTCTTACACTTATTTTTGTGAAGAACGGAGTCGTTCCTTTGAAATTCGTCGGCCATTTTAAATCCGCCATTTTGTTTTTTTAAAAATAAATGTAAAATTCGTAATCAGCGACCTCGAAAACCTCCTTACACTGATTTTTGTGTATAACGGAGTAGTTTTTTAAAAATTAGTCCGCTATTTTGAATCCGCCATATTGTTTTTCCAAAAACTGATATCAAATTCGTAATTAGCGACCCTAAAAACCCCCCGTACTTCAAATTTCAACGACTTTGAAAATACCCCGTACTTTTCAGACAAGCTGAAAATATAATGGTCAATTCTAAGATTTTGCGTTCCAATAGTCGCCATATTGGATCCGCCATTTTGAATTTTGAAAACTTGACATCAGATTTCGAAAGATCTTATATTGATAAAGGCTTACTAAGAAGGGTAAGCGCTTGTGCGGTCTGTAATAGAAAAAATTAATGATAACAGCGTAAGCTGTCCTATTAGGCCGGTTGCGACCGACGGAGGGTTAATAATCAATTTTATTAACGTAAAATATTGAAACACAGTAACTAATCGAATAACAACATAACTAATAATTGGCATTGAAATAATAAAATGTCTCACTAACACACATCTCATTAATATTCGCATGCACCTAACTTATGGACAAGCACTCGGCAATTGTGTGGATACTAGAAGAATTTATTCGGATACATCTCTAAATCGAAGTGTACCGCATGAAGGAACCATTAGAAATGTTGACATTTTGGAAATTACTTAAACGCAAGAATGTTAACAATGGAAAAGATTTGTTTCTTCTTGTTTACTTCAGCAGGTATTCGAAATGGGCGCGCTGTACCTCTATACATTTCCTTAGCCGACCGATGTTTTCTCGTTGTATGTGAAGCAACATTCCAGGATTGTCTCGAATTTCGTTGAAACAGTGTGTTATTCTTGCTGTCAGATCCTCCTTGGTGTGAACTGGCGTCGAAAATACAAGCCTCTTTAAATTTCCCCATAAAAAGAAATCCAATTCATGTCGGGCGACCTCGGTGGTCAAAAAATAGGCCCACCTCGACCTATCCATTGATTACCAAAAGTATTTGATAAGTGCTGACTAACCTAAACTAAATTACTAAACCACCGTCGCGCGTCGTGCATATACCACATCTGATTTGTAATTTCTAAGGATTCTAATAAACCGTTTAAGTTTAGTTGCAAGAATTGCAAATGCATGCACCATTTAATCTGCCTTTAATAAAGAACGATTCAATGAGATGATTCCCAATAATCCCCGTCCACAAGTTAACCATGAACCTTTGTTGGTCTGTTTTGTTGCATGGGGATTTTTTTTTTATGCCAGATATGCAAATTATGGCAATTTAATATTCCGTTTCGGGTGAAACCATGTTCATCCGTGAACAAAACATGCTGGTAAAATTATGATTTTGCGTAAATCGTTGCAAAAACCAATTTGCGTAGTTAAGCATGTACTTTTTGGACGTGATAAGAATGTAGCCGTTGTTCTCGAAGGGTCTCATGAACAAGCCACTTTGTCGCATGAGCTTGGACCAACAGTTTTCTTACACTATTAGAGGGATTTTCAGCAATCTCATCCAGAATTTTCTGTTCTAACTGAGGGTTCCTTGCTCTTCTTGGAGGCCCTTCTCCACCACGATGCGGCAAAAACTTCTGGAAAACTTGGATTAGCCAAATATTAGCTACTTTTAGCATTTTTTTTAAATTTCACTTGACTTTTTTACCTGCTTCTCTTAGCTACGATCAACATTTTCAAAAGTTCTGGTATAAGAATTTAGTTCTTATTCCATCCACCGCCGGCGTTAACAATTATTTAACCAAAATATTGTGAGTTGTGGCTCCATAGGGTATGCTTTGTGGTACTCAATCCATCAGACAGTTTAGAAAAGTGTTGTCAATAATTAACACATTCTTAACGAGACAAAAACGACTGGTGCTTTATTGTAGTATTCTGATTTATTATTTATAATGGACCAAGAGAAAATTAGAAGCTGCTAAGGGAGCTTGACATCTACTCAAAGAAAAAAGAACTTGTCCCTCAGCACTTAAGTAGTGCTGATGTTATTAATGATTTTTTTTTGGGCGCAGCTCAATCCGGGGATCTAGATCCTGAAACCAAAACCCTCAACTTCTATCGTAGCCATAGGAAAGGGGATGTGACAAACTTTGGTTTTAAAATGGCCAAGTGGAAGACGTTCAAAAAGCTATATCTTTAATAAAATCAGAGGCCATTGGTTGCGATGGAATTGGCATCAAGATGCTAACTTAATTCGAATGCCGGTTGTTGTTCACTTGATACATTTCTGTATTAAAAGTCAGTTTTGTTGAATGGTGGAAGACTTCATATATTCTGGCTCTTCCAAAACTTAACTCCCCAAATGAGCTGAAAGACCGGTCAGCATATGTCATCTCTATGGTCATTGAGAGGATCGCGGAGAGCGACGTGAGAGAGCACATTGCCCGTGAAGAAATATTGCCCGCCGGCGCCGTCCAGTCTGGTTTCCGCAGGGACTATAGTTGCACGACTGCTCTGTTAAAGGTAACAGATGATTTTCTGGAGGCCTCGGACCGTGGCGATTTGACAGCTTCGGTTCTCTTGGACTACTCAAAGGCCTTTGACAGTGTAAATCATGATCTTCTGTTGGGCATACTTAATTATCTCGACATTGATGATGATTCACAACTTCTTATCAAAGAGTATCTCATTGGTAGAGGTCAAACGGTTAGGCTTAGTGGTAACTTGTCGAATCCTGTGAGAGTCCCATGCGGTGTACCTCAGGGCTCAATAGTGGGCCCCTTATTCTTTTCTCTGTATACATCCCAACTTTTTACTTATTTGAGGTATTCAACTGCACACTTTTACGCTGATGATACACAACTATACTTTTTGTTTAAGCCAGATATTATTTTGGAGGCAAATGGCAAATTGAAGCATGATCTGGATGTCCTTAACAAGGCCTCGGAAGCACACTGCTTGAAGATAAATCCCACTAAGTCAGAATCTTCTTCATGTTAGTTTAAATAATGAAACTTTCAGCACATTCACTACAGCAAGAAATCTGGGGCTGGTATTAAATACTGATCTAAGATTTTTTGGACATTTAAATAATTGTATCAGAAGGGCGTTCACTAATCTGAAGTTAATCTTTGGTCAGCGAGCACTAGTCAATGAAAGTCTTAGAAACGTGTTGTGCGACTCCATTGTTCTAATTTTAATTATTATGATGTGCTATACGGTCCCTGTCTTTTGGATGGTGATATCAAAAGAATACAGCTTACTCAGAATGCATGTGTGCGTTTGATAGGAGGTATCCGCAGTCGTGAGAGAGGTGTGTGTGCAAGGTTAAGTGACATTCATTGGTTAAGAATGAACGAGAGACGTATGTTACATAGTTTGGTCTTGTTCAATAAGATAATTTGTAATAAGTGTCCTGATTATCTGTACGATAAGGTCCAATTTAGAAATTAGACATAAATTTACGATAACACCACCTGCATATCTCACTACTGTGTATGAATGCTCCTTCACTTATCAGGTCTTGAAAATGTACAATAAAGTGCCTCTCGATTTTAAAAACGTTTCTGGTTATAAGTTCAAATTATTTGTAAAAAAGAATATTGAAAATTTCCTCTGCACTTGCACTAGCTATCTCGCTGGTCACCTATGTGATACTAATATGTTTTACTATAGATCGCACGGTCTATCGCTATTTCGCTATCATATAAGGCTAAGTCTTGTCAAGCGCCCATAAACTATACCTAGATATATTATTGTGTAATGATGATTATAAATTCCATACTTTTAAACTATGTTAAAACTTTCTTGGTTGAGATAGGAAGCCAAGCTTTAACTCCACCAATTGTAATATTACATTGTAAATTACAATAAAGACATGTTTATTTATTTATTTATTATTTATTTCAATAACGTGTACATTCTTTAAAGAGAAATGATCAGAGTATTTAAAAAAATCAGTTTCCGTTTCAGCTGTCAAACTTTTGGCCCAACGAGTTTGTTGGCAAGTCCATTCCTGACTTCCCTGACGATGTAAAACATCTACTGTAATATGGGTTTATGAGTCTTTATCGCCTACACAAAATATTAAAATTTCGATAAATTATATATGTCGGTAAAAGTTCAAGCCGAAAAGGTAAGTCGCTGGGGCTCTGTATTTCCGATAAGGGGCACTTTGGGAATTTTTTTCTATGACAAACTAGGGCTGTTTGACCTCCCCTATACGTTCTCGAGAGTATGCCATATACTTACCGGGCACCCTGTATATCTTAAAACTAAAATAATAAAATCGTCTTACTTGCCCTCAAAAACATAACTACTCCAAATTTGATTCATATCCGCTTAAAAACACATTTTCAAATCATCGTCAAATTTCTAAAATAAAACAGCTAAGGCGAAAAGTATATCGAGATTATTTCATCACCACACCTGCGCTTGCCAAATAATTACAAAAAGTGCAGATATGTCAAAAACTGGTAGACCTACCTAAAAAAGCATAAATATTCTATTAATTTTACTTACCGGAAGTGACAGATATATTGTAGAGAATATAATAATATTATACAGGGTGGTTCGCGGTGCATTGAACATGAGACGTCAATGGCGAACCAGTAACGAAACGATTCAAAAATTTGTTTTTCTTTTACATAAACATAAACTTCTTCTACTGCGGGTTTAATTCGATTTTGTAGTAAGTCCAAATAGGTTCATTCTGTAAGGTTGCCCTTTCCATAAGAAATGGTCCAATAATGTGATGTCCTACAATTCCCGCCCAAACCTTTATTTTGTGGATATTGCGTCCGAGTATGAACAAGATCAATTTAATTTTTTTGGCTCCAATACCGGCAATTTTAAACATTTGGTTCGTTGAGTAACGGCAGATGTAGCCTTTAAGCAACATCTAGAGAATACCGGCTCGCCGGATTTTTGCAGGAGTTTGCTTCTCCGTTTTCTGACTGATTTTTGTTAGGCGGGCCAGGTTGATGCATTTTACTGCCACTAGATGTCGCTTAAAGGCTACATATGCCATTATTCATCGATCTTCCAGGGTCAAGTAGGCTCTTTAAGTTGCTTTCCTTCGTCGGATTCTATAGCTTCACTGACGAGCTGTTTTACAGCGAAACGCGCCTGGAGATGAATCCGGCGAAGGGAAGGAACTAACTTTTAGAATTTGGTTCGTTGTTGTCACTGACGCTACTTCTCGTTTTGTCAATGCCAAATAATAATTTGCTGGTAATAGTGGTAATTTTGCCATCACATTTAATTAAATAAGTTAGGATTGGCTTTTTAAAATTTATTAAAACATGGCACATGGGACGACATGAGTTTATTATATCGGCCTCTTCAAAAAATTATACAATTTTTCTCCTAAATGTACAGGGGAGCCAGTATTTAGCCACCTCAAAATTTACATGGGATTTTCTATGTTGAACTAAGCCATGCATCACCCGGTCAAGGAGTAACATAACCAGTTATGTTACTCTTTGACCCAATATGCTAAAATATTTCAGCAATTCGGTGTTGCCGCTTCTGCTAGGAAGTAGTAGTAACTTTGATATTTAAGCCGAACACCCTGTATATAAACATATTTTTACATTCTCTATTCGTTTCTTAATAACTCTCCTTATTTATTTCCTATACCTATGGCTGTCGCTTTAGTCTATGTCTACCAAAACTATTTAAAGAATGTGTAGACAAAGATAACATACCCATGAATTGTCCCTGTTGAAAAAGCTTAATCTATGGTTTCGTTTCCCTCTTACGAATACCGCGTAGCTATAGACTGAAACAACGTACTTTATCTGTTACCAGAGCTGGAGTAATAATTCTTTAAAACTAATTGATTTACAATGCAATACAAAATATTTATTAGTTCCAAAAAACTCCAATTAAGGATAGAACATGCCAAAAGAAGAAAAAATAAGATTTTTAGAGAGATAAAAACAAAATAGTCAAAAAATTATGAATAAAAACATATTTATAAGTGTATATACAGGGTTGCTGGTTCTTTAAAGTTTATTAGAAAAAAAAATATTATACAGGATGAGCCCGAAAGCCTTAGAAATACAAAATTACTTTTTTAATGTAACACCCTAAATTTTAGAATATTTTTAGGTTCTACATAAAATTATAATTATTTGTTAATAAGTCTAAACTTAATTGTTTCCGAGATATTGACTGTTGAAAAATGACATTTTTGAACTTTGGCAGCTTCTAGCTTTCTAACGGTAATCACATATGACATATGTAATTCTGGACTCCATATATAGACATGATAAGCTGTCAAAGCAGTGTTACGATCTACACTTAAGGATAACACTCTTAGGGCAAAATCATATCTAGCCAGGCTCTTGGCGTTGATTGAAAGACAGTAAGTTCAATTAACGCTTTTAGTCAAATTGTCCTTTTAGTCCAATCATATCAACAGTAGAATTACACTGCGAAAAAAGCATCAATTACAATTAATTACCTACTACTAAAAGTGTGCTATAAAAATATTTTACAGATTACCCACTGGTAGTTAAGCTACTGATTCCTTGATCAATTACCGCATTACAATAATGAGTTTAAATCAATTACTTTCTAGTTACATTGACGTGATGATAAAGAATCAAAAAGCGGCCGCCGAGTTTAAAGACAAACCGCAAACAAGCCGCGCTTTAGTCAAACAATGTTTAGTTTCTCTTTGTAAATGGAATTATAAAAAAAATTCCTTATTATGTAATTAAATTATTTGAGAGTAATTCAATTACTTTTTACGTAATTGTATTATTTGCAAGTAATTCAATTACTTTTTCAGTAATTTAATTACCTTAGATTTTTAAAAGCCAATTATTACCAATTACAATTACCTAATCTTAGTTATTGAAACAACAACTACAACCATCATTTTCAAAAAGTAATTGAATTACAATAATCCAATTACTAAAAAGTAATTAAGCACGCTTTTTTAATTATTTTAATTCAATTACCGACAGTTCTGTCTGTTACCGTTTTCAAAATTTTTTGAACCCTTGAGATACTAAGGCGCTGAAATTTAGTTCATAGTTGGGCAATACCCGGGGGCTTTTCACTCTATAGTAAAATCTTAGTTGCAATATACAGGGTGGGCTTAGAAAACACCCTGTATACTTTAACTGCTTTGGAAAGCTGCTGCAGTGTATTACGCGTCTATCGCATGCCATTTGTCTGTGCGTAAAAAATAAAAATTATTAATTTTTTAATGAAAAAGGGTTTATTTAGTACCTACATAATTATGCGCTGCTATAATATACGGATTAAGATTTCTGCTTTCAGCACTAGCGCGGAAAAGTGCAAGAGTTTCAGCACGCATATTAGTCGTCACTTTCCGCACGCTCGTAGAGTTTCTTTGTAAGCACTTAAAAGATAAAAGTGAAATCGACGTTTCCAAGCGTTTTTTTTAGTTATCAATTTATTTGTTTTTTATGATTTATCTATTCGTGTCGATGTTCGCTAATTAAGACTATCTGGCAACATTGCCGGATGCTCAAGTCGACCATACAATGGGGGAACCTACACGTTTCTTTATTTATGTTTATATTATTCAATAGTCTAGTTCTGTAAAATTTCAGTACTCTTCTTAAATTCGGCTGAAAACTATGATCGATTAATTTATAGTTTAACTACATAAAATATTTGTAACAAATTTGTTGACGATCGTTTAATTCGGGTCGATTTAAAATTGACCTATAAATAGTAATAATAAATTACTTTTAAATTTAAAAACATCGGACGAGGTATTTCGCAATTTATCGCAAAAAACGTGCCGTGTTTCTATTGCGTAAAAAATCGGTGATTTGCTAAAACTTTAGAATTAATCGCGCAAAATGAGTAAATCCTATGCGGCTTTGTGCGATCTATCGAAGAAATCTTCGGTGGATATAGAATTTCAGGACTTGAGCTACACAGTGCCCCAAGGAAAGAAAGGTGAGTTTCGGTTTCCTCTATACTCTATCGACTTGGCGCCTGAACATTGCTTAATAATTTACCGCCCTCGATTATCGAAATACTCCTATAATAGCAGTTATTGACTATAGTCTGGTAACTAAGTGTGCGTTGCCATGGGTTATGGCACTATATTTCTATTTTTTCAAATTATTGGTTAATTAATAACAACAGCTAAATGCACTCAATATCTATTTATGAAACAAGCAATTCCGCTAAGTGTTCGTGTTTTGTTTTTTATACACTATATTAATGGGTGTATGCACTGAATGTGTAATTAAAGGATTTAACGCAGGAGCAGTGGTGGCTCGTGGCCTAATTCTACAGGAGGGCTATCAAAGGCTATTTTTGGGGTGTCGATAAAATAGGCCTATTAAGTTTTTTAAAACTTATCCAAGCATTTTTGTAATAATTAGGCATATTTTAACTTGATAATGAAAAATGTCATATTTGCGCATTGTATTAATTAATTAAAATGTATAATTAATTAAATTAATTAATCGGTTGTTTCTTTTGATAATTAATGTACCTAAGATATTGTGTAAAGACATTCTTAATTATTAACCTATACTACCATTAGTATACGTAAATAGCGCGAAACAAACGGCCGACACACAGAGCCCTTATCTTTTCAAGCGTGTCGGCCGACTGCCGGCTGAAATTTCCGCAGCCCTGACCAGCGTGACCGACGCCGCACGATCTGGACGTGCAAATTTATGGCTGAAAGAGGTTTATCCCTCATAAGGCTTCATTCCGTTGCGGAAATCGCCGACTTAAGAGTGGTCGCTAGGGACGGACTTCCAAATTATGATTGTTACAAATATAAAACAACCGAGTTAAAGCAAAATACGGACAGTAACTGATGTATTTATAAATAGGGATGTAAGTACATTTTATTTTTCCGTTGTGCTTACGGAAGAGCCGCCACTGCGCAGGAGATACGCCACATTGTGCACGCGATACTGTATTACATACATGTCAAGTAGATATTAAAGAGAGTAATAATCCTCGTTAAAATAGAAAAAAAATCTCGAAAACATGTTGTCTAAAAGGCACAGGTTGTCAAAACTTTAATTTTTTTTCGCTTTATCCCATATTTTCCGAGATGATCTTTCCAATTTGGTACATTTATTAGTTTTTGGAATTTCCACAATAAAATGTCTAAATTGTGAGAGGCAGTATACAGAGTGTTACATTTTTTGCGCTACCAACACCCACACACAACACAATCATGTTTCAGAAATATTTCGTATTAGTTCCCCCGAAAGACTTTAAATATTCCAAAACATTATGATATATTGGTGAAATGTTTTAGAAACCCAAAAATGTCCCATAAGAGTAATATTTCATTTTATTTCTGAAACATTCCATAATTGTATTTCTGAAATGCAGGGTGTTTCAGAAGTACGGTACGTAACTTCAGGGCGTGATTCCTTATGATATTCTAAGAGAAAAAGTTCATATAAACATGTGTCCACAGTTGCCCCGTTTTTGATATACAGGGTGTTAAAGTTTAAAAAAAAATCGGTTGCAATCGTGCGTTTTATCAGAAGGTGGCCATATTCAACATTTGCTTTGATTAACTGTTTCTTTTTGTATCATTATTTAAAAAAATAATTTTATTTTTAAATTAAATTTTTAATTAACTTTGAAATACATAGGTGTTTTTTTTTGTACATACAATAAAGTGGTTTTCATTTTTTCTCTTGAAAACAAGAAAACAATTCAAGGAACAAATAAAAGTTGTACTATTTGTTGGTAAATCCGAAAAAATATGAAAATTAGAAAAAAGTCATGTGTACATTTCTTTGTCAATAATATTCGTTGAGGTGCTTCCCGGGACGCCACTGGAGAAGCCCTTTATCATTATGAATAACGATACCAAATTTCAATAAAATCGGAAAACAGATATTTAAAAAAATTATAAAAATCCGATTTTTTTAAATGTTAACACCTTGTATATGAAAAACTGGATAACTCCGGACACATGTATCATATCAACTTTTTCTCTTAGGATATCATAGGGAATCAGCCTCTTAAGTTACGTACCGTACTTCTCAAACACCCTGTAAAAAATTTCTTGTAATATTTCTGAAATTATATAAATATATCATTCAATATCAAAAATATATTTATTAAAAAAATATAGAAACTATTATTCAGTAATTAATATGAATATACAAAATAGGATGCTTATTTATCTCTGAAATTCTTCTTTATATGGGGCCCTGATACTAAAAATTTAAATATTAATAATTTTAAGTATAAATCATAATAATATTATGTGGGTATTATATTATAGGTCCCTGATAGATAAATAGTATATCGATGTTATATTAAAAATACTTATTCCATTTTAATGACCGGAAAGTCTAGTCAAAACTTGTTACCAACTGTATATCCCAAAGACATTAGTTCTAATGTCTTTGGTATATCCTACTATAGGTATTTAATGTTCTTAAATTTCATGGGACAAACGAAGTTTGCACTGCGAGAGCCACAGTGCAACTGGTACCTCTAGATCCATGATACCTCTAGATCTGTCCCAGAGGGAGATGATGCCATACTGCATCTTTTATTATGCTATTAATGTTTTTGTAATTTAAATATGTTTCATTCTTCTTCTGTCCCACTATATATTAAAAACTCGATACCAGAAGGAGAGCGGAGCTAGTCTCAACACGCCTATACTAAAGGAAAATCAGTGGAATAGCGCCACAACAGGCGTCGTTGAAAAATCACTTAGAAATAAAGAGTAGGTACACTCTAGGAACTTTCCTGGACATCGAAGGAGCCTTTAACAATGTCACGACCGAGGCAGTGTGCGACGCTCTAACAGAATTAGAGGTTGACAACTACATCTGCCGTTGGATTTATAAGATGTTAAAAGGCCGCCAAATCTACTCCAGTTTGTGTAGCAGTGATATGATCAGATTTGTCGGAAGAGGAAGGAACTCCGCAAGGCGGGGTGCTGTCACCAACTAATAGTTTTAAACAAAGCTCTTATAAATTTAGAAAGAGCTGGAATTAAAGTGGTTGCATATGCTGACGATTTAGTTATACTAGTAAGTGTCAGGCAAATTTCTAAATATCATCAGCGATCTAACAGGAACAGCGCTACAAAATCTTCAACGCTGGGCCTCGAGATGTGGCCTGCAAATTAACCAAGAAAAAACGGAGCTTGTTCTATTCACACGCAGAAGGGTGATTGAGAACTTCAGGCTCCCAGTCCTGGACAACAGTACCTTGATGCTGGAAGCAAGAGCAAAGTATCTGGGACTGATACTTAATTCCAAGCTAAACTGGGGCATGAACTTACAAGAACGAGTCAATAAGGCGTCAGTTGCGTTCTATGCCTGCAAAAAAGCCATCGGTAAAAAGTGGGGATTGAAACCCCATTGAGTACACTAGATTTATACGGCCATTGTGAGACCTATACTAACCTACGGGGTCCTGGTCTGGTGGACTGCTTTGGAAAAAGCAGTACACACAAAGAAACTAACAAAGATACAACGGGCAGGTTGTTTAGGAGTAACTAGTGCCCTTCACTCTACACCGACGGCGGCTTTAGAAGTGATGTTACATCTGCTGTCCGTGGACATTTATGGAAAAAAGTATGGCTGCAAAGGGTGCTTTACGACTTAAAGAGTCGAAATGCTGGAGCGACACCAACTACGGGCACAGCAGTATACTAAGGACATATCCAGTCCTAAATTTGCATGAGCCGACTGATTACATCGTCCCACTAACAGATTTCGGTGAGGGATTTTCTGTGCTCATTCCGACTAGGGAAGAGTGGGAGGGCAATCAGTTAACAATGGAGACAGACCACTCAATTTTCACAGACGGTTCAAAAATGGAGGTCGGAGTGGGAGCTGGTATCTTCTCTGAGAGCATGAAAATACAGAGGTCATATAGACTTCCGGACTACTGCAGCATTTTTTAAGCAGAAGTGATGGCAGTAGATAAAGCAGTAAAAATCCTGCAGGAACGTCAAGACCTGAGAGCAGCTGCGTCAATAGCTATCTATATAGATAGTCAGGCAGCGATAAAGGCAATTCGTTTCAACAACATTAAATTAAAACTAGTGAGGCGATGTCGCAACAATATTCGCATACTTGGTGCCCGGTATCGAGTCACTCTGTGTTGGGTTCCTGGTCATCACGGCATAGATGGCAATGAGTCTGCTGATGCGCTCGCCAAGGAGGGCGCGGGCATGTCCGCCGATCTAGCAGAGAATGCCGTGGCTAGGCCGCTGGGATTGGTCAAAGAGGAGATAGATCGTACAGCCAAACAACTTGCAATAAGCAGATGGACGGAGCTAACAACCTGTAGCATCTCCAAGCAATTGTGGCCCTTACTTGATAACAAGAAAACCGCAGCGTTATTGCAACACAGTCGGAAGGACTTAAGAAATATCACTGTCGTGGTTACCGGACACTGTCTTTTCGGTAGACATGCTGAATGTATGCAAATACCAGCTAACGACTTTTGCAGAAGTTGCAGAGACGAAGAAGAGGAGGAAAGCATTCAACATTTTTTGTGTGAATGCCCTGGCCTTGCGAGAAGAAGGTTTAATGCCTTGGGCGAACCATTCTTCAATAATCTGGAGGAAGTAAGCAGCTTACAACTGGGTCGACTTACTAGGTTTATCAACAGTAGTGGCTGGTTTGAGTGAGCTGCCAAGATTCTTCTACGCCGTACTTCGCACTAGCCATCAGGGAGCTGATGCTGATAGGTTCCGCAGAACATGTGTGGTAACACAACGGTCCTTATAGGACTACGTGAGACTGTCTATATAGATAGACCAGAAGTCTGCCACTCTAACCTAACCTAACCTAACCTTCTTCTGTCCCTTCTCTGTTCAACATACTGAACTTTTTTTTGGGACTATCCTGTATAGTAAATACTGATATCATATTTTGACTCCCCGTTCTTTTCTTATTATTTTTGATCCCCCTATATTTTTATTGTATCTGTCGTCGTTATCTAGTTTATTTTTTTTTAGTTTCGAAACAAACAAAAATCAATTTTAAAAGCAAATTTAAGACACGAGGACACCTATAGATAAAAAAAACAACACGTGTGCTATTTTTTATTCAATACTAATGTGTAGTTTTTTTTATCTCAATTTTTAAAAGGACAGATTTCTCGATGTTTTCAGATCAAAATATCCTTAAAAATAGGAAAATATACGCCGCCTTAATTCTGACGTTACATGACAAACAAAAAAAAATGATAAGAACTGCTGAAAATGACCTCCTATTGCTGTTATGCAGGAATCAACTTGTCGTCTCATAGACTGTCGAAATTTCTCGAATATCCCAGGAGTATTGCGAATTATTTCACATGAAGCTATAATTCTGTTCCTCAAATCTTCCTATGTGTGGATTGGAATCTGATAAACCAACGATTCTAAATGTCTCCAGAAAAAATAATCTAGGTAATTTAAATCGGGGGCCATGGCTGAGGTCCACCTTGACCTATCCAACGGTTGTAATGTTGATTTAAAAACTCCCCTACCAACAAACTGAAATGCGGCGGTGCACCATCATGCATAAACCACCAACTGATTTTTTAGTTCAAGTGGTACCTCTTCTAACTTCTTTAATCTTCTTGTCAGGAAAAATTACCCCACCAAATAGTCTCCAATAATGCCAGCCCACACACATTTAATGTAAACTGATACTGGAAATCACTTTCGACTATCGCATGAGGATTCTCTTCTGCCCAAAAATGTTTGTTATGAAAATTTATGATGGCATTTTTCGAAAAACTTACTTCATCACTAATTTAAATTTTGTTTCCGAACAATGGATTTTGGGTCAACATTTGGATGAGCCACTAGCAAAAATTTAATAGGGGTGGAAAATAGCATGGAAGAACAGTTTGAACTGTCTGGATATGGTAACGATACATCAAATTATCCATCAAACTTTTTCAAAGTACAGAGGAAATGTTTAAAATTGCCGCAACTTTTCTTATACTTGTATCTACCTGGTTCGTTTTCTACAGCATTCAGGACTGCTTCCTCACTTTCGACAGTTCTTACAGAGCGATGTGCCCCTGCCAAATGAGTGGATTTCTTGAGAGTTCCATTTCCGCATAGTCGAATGTATATAGTTGGTGCAAAACAAAAATCGATGCACGTCATACCCTTCGAGTGGCGTCAGTTATCGACAGTGTTGCCAGCTTGTAACCAGAATATCCGAGTGAGGGAATTGCACAGTTTTTTTTTCTTGTATTTTCATCTTGCCAAGATCGACCAATGGTACCATTCTGAAAAATTAGCTCTTTGTCATCAATCAAAGTATCTGAAGTTTTTGTTAAAAAATAGACGCAAACACGAAACCACAGAACAATAAGGTTAGTTTTGCACGAAACGTCAAAACAACGAGCTGGCGCCACCGTACCGTTCACAGTTCTGTTGCCAACTGTCGGCCCATAAAATTCAAATTACATTAATTTTTACAATCTTAAATAAACAAAATATTTTCTGTAAGTGAGTTCGTATCAAAGAAGAATAATTTAAGTTTGTAGTAGACTCAATATCGCATAAAATTTTAATAATTTTTGCCCGAATTTAATTTCCTTGTGTTTTCTTAGAGTCAGAATCAATGATAAAAGGTACAATGACGTAGGTAACCGACGAAGAGATTGTTGAGCGACTCTCTTTAGATGTCGCGCCTCCAGTGAACCAAATTTGTATCAGTGTTGCCAGGTTTGGTGAAATTTCACCAGATCTGGTGATTTTATGAATAATCTAGTGATTGGTAAAAAACTGTTCGTAAAAGTTAATTTTCTGGTATTTTCTAGATTATTTCAAAAAAATTACCAATTTCTAATATTTTAAATATGTACTTAAAAAAATTAAGATTTGGTTTGTACTTACACAACTTTAAGTCAAAATAACTGAGTATCTATATAATTATCTATTATGTATTTAGTGTATGTTTATTACTGTTTCGAAATAATAGTTTGCAATTAACCTCTAGCGATTTGTATTTTTTTTCACCCGGCAACACGGTTGTATATTTCGCCACCAAATTAGTGACGACAGACATTTTTAACTACAGTTTTCCCTTCGCCGTCACCTACGTCATTGTACCTTTTATGATTGATTCTGATTCTACGGATTTACAATTATCAGCTGATTGATGACGTGCATCGGTTTTTGTTTTGCATCAACTATATTTCTGTTCTTGAATCAGACTGTCTTCGATTTGGATAATGCTGCCGATAGAGTGGTTTAGCTTCAAAGGAATACCATTGGCAAGATCATAAATAAAATGCATATCGGCATATTTGGTTTGTAAATTCAACCATAATTAAATAGCTGTAACTAACTTTGGAAACATCAATTGAAGAGTGATCATATAAAACGCAATAAATCCACTTAAAACAATTTGTGTAAATCGCGAAAGTGTTTTATTACAAATGTCTGATATATTTTAAAAAACGGCTTTGTGTCATTTCAGATAGGTTAGAAGGGACATTCATAAACTGATACTTTTATATTTATTTTGTTTATGTATGACGAGCTATATGTGAAAAAATATTGGATTTATTACGGTTTTTTTGATTACCAGCAGGATTTATTACATTTAGTATGAATTACATTTATACTAAAACTAAGAACTATTTATAAGATACGTAAATAAAAAACATAAAAAATCATATGTGAGCTCCATGATCAGGTTCCAAGCAGTCGAATTCCTGCTCCTCTTCTTCTTCCTGGTTAACGATTGCCTTTTCAGAAGATAAAATATTTTTATACCAGGATAGACTTGGATCCTCCATCCAATCTGCCCCAAATTGTTCCTGCAGCAAATGCTTGAGAGATGGCTTCTTTTTTTCTGGAACCGAATTCTTGAGGGGTATTGCTTCTAGCTGGAGGTTATTTTCAGACTTTCCTCGTTTTATTACAGACTTTGGAATTTCAGTAAGGGATTCAAATCTTAAATTTTGGTAGCATGCCACCTTTATTATTTCTTTATTGTTATTTTTTTGTATGTAAATTCTTTTTAAATCGCAAATGCCAGCAATTTTTTTAAACTCTTCTCCAATATTTTTACATTAAACAAATTCCAGTCCACACCAAGTTCTTTAACCACTCCAAACTTTGCATATAAATCCTTATACTCTTCTTTGGTTTTAATAAAGGATTTTTTTTTAAACACTTTTCAACTCTTCCAAATACTCAATCGGCCGGCAGGAAGCTATGCCCACGAACAGGATATGTAATTCCTATTTCTTCCACGCTGGCAGGGGCTTTAAATTTTAGCCAATAGTAAAGGGTATGTATTATGTGGGAGTTCTTATTTTGCACCCTACATCCATCACAAAATAGCCTAAGCAGTTTTTTTTCTTGCAAATCTAGAGCATCCAGGTGATTTAGAATGGTCGAATCTACTTGAATAGAGCCTCTTCCCGCTGAATTTTCAGACTATGTATAAAATACTGGATGTTTTGACTGCATGTCAACACAACAAAATATGTATAAGCTAATTTGATGCGAGTAGAAAGCATCTGATATGGGAGTTCGAGGCAAGGGCTGCACTTGTTGCAGGTCAAAGCAAAATGTCTCGGAAGATTCAGGGTTTTCTTTCGATAACTCATAAAAGGCTTTTGATCTCTTACTATGTACCTATTCGAAGTTGCGAAATTAAAAGGCTTTTCTTTGTTTTATCTTGTTGTCGAAAACATAGAGAAACTTGATTTAAATGCTTCGCCACACTTTAAGTTATATACTTTATGTAGCTTACGAATGCTTAGATCAGCACCTAGGTATATTCTCCGTGATTTTGCTCTATTATAATGAAGTAGTGCCAACTAACAATCCTTGTATAAACGCACACAATTTTAATATAATTTTAACTGCATTACTAGCTTTGGTATTTACTACACTTTGAATGAACTCTGAATACATTTCAAGATACTTTGGATTTATTGCATTTTGATTGAATTCTTACTTTTGGGGTTTAGTTTCAATGGGATTTATTGCGATTTAAACGATTCTGATGTCACCAATGGATTTGTCCCATGGCTTTTATAAATACCCCATATCAAACTAGAAAAATGTCAAGTATGGATTTATTGCGTTTTGTATGATCACTCCTCAATCAACAAAATTATTTGACAATAAACGTCAAAAAACAAACGGAAAATGAAATATGACCTGTCCTAGTCAACTACTTTTTTTTTAAATTTTTTTACGTGGATAATACTTGGTTTGCACGACGGCTATTTCGACCAATAAGTAGAAAACGATAACAGATACGATAAAAATGGGTGAAATCAAAAAGAGTAAGAAAAGAACAGGGAATTAAAATATGATATCAATATTTATACAGGATATCCCAAGTTAAGGAGAGTGAAATTGTTGATAGCGCAAAAATGTAACACTCTGATGCTGTGTCTGACAATTTAGGCAGTTTATTGTAGAGATTCCAAAAACTAACAAGTGGATTTATTCCCGTTTCGTCGATTGACCGTTTCGTCGACTGGACAATTTTACCTGTTTTGTTACCGTTTCGTCGATTGAGGAATTGAGGAAGGAATAATTAAGTACTAAGTACCTATTAGATATAAATGACACCCATTTATACCTGTAAAGGCCAGTCGACGAAACGGGAAAATTTCTTAAAGTCGACGAAACGGGAATCGACGAAACGGGAATATACCAACAAGTGTACCAAATTGGAAATAATTATCTCGGAAAATTTGGAAGAAAAGCGAAAAAAAAAATTAAAGCTTTAACACCCGGTAGATCAAAAATGAAGCCTTTTGCACCATGCACATGTTTATAAGTATTTTCTTCATATTTTAAGGAGCACTATCACTTTCTTAAATATCTACGTGACATTCATTAACACCCTGTATAGATAGATACCCTAGAGCGGGGCCAATTGAGCCAATAATTCATGTTTTTTAAAATATTTTTTTTTGTGCATATAGCAAGATTTTAAATTAAATTTTAAACCAATCATTAAAATGAATATTTATTCAGTAGTACTCAGCCGTTACATTTACATTTTTACTGAGACGCTTTACAACCTAACAACTTTTTAAAAATGTTTATCAACTATAGTCAAAATTCAAATCCTTGTTTAAAAAATTGAGCGGTTATATTAAAAATTAGAAGCACCCTGCTAGATGGTACTATCTGCAGCAAATATTTGAAACACAAAGAAAATTGTAATCTTATCTTTTCTTAACAGTTTAGATTTTAATTGAGTATTTTGTATGTATTTATCCACTTTCAGGTGAAGTCAAATTTACAGAAACGAGTTTTTTATTATACATATTATGCCAATTTTTGCAAATCTATTTATACCACAAAATCAATTTGCGTTAGTTTATGACTTTAGGTCAAGATTGCCTTCTTTTTTGTTCACTGATGATGCGACTTTTATTTTATACATGGCGCGCCAAATAAAGTGGTCTATTAGAAAGACGTATCTCGAGAACGAAATGAGATTTTATTCTGGAAATTTGACTGTGGTTATAAGAGATGGGTTTTTACGTTTTTAAAATATTTTGGAGGATGCGGTGTTGCCGGATCATAACGAAAGGAATTTTAAGTGAATTACCATCTATATTATTTTATTTTTAGAATCTCCATTAGACCTTATAGAAACTTCGTGATTTCTAATTTTTTTCACGTGGGTAAAAATCTAATGGATTTTGATCGGGCGATCTCGGAGGCCAATTCCAATAACAGCGACCTGACCCATGACATTGCATAACACACTTGATGACTAAAAAGTGAACGGGAATAACTTTTTCAAATAAACGCTTATAATGCAGATATTTATTGACCTTATTAGGTATAGGTGCGGTATATATAAATGAAGAACAAATGTCAGCATCATCTTTATTAAATACTTTACAATTTTTACAATTATTAATGTAGCTAATAGTTTTCTAAATAACAGTGCTTAATAACTCTGGCCTCGAGAGACGTACTGTATACTTACATAACAATGCTGCAAATACGGTAAATTTCAACCAACATTCAGATGTGATTTTATTTGCTTAACAAATTTAAAATAATTCTTTATACTCCCAATACCTTTAGGTTCTATGTTTTGGACGCTTGTGCAATTGGCTCATTTGTTCATATACTAGTCTTACTAGCGATTGATAAACATTATTTTGTGCTCTAGTTCCATGTCCGTGAGCATCGTTAGACATTATATTTACATTACATCTTTCAGTTTTATTGATAATTTTATGCATTGATTTAATCTGCTCAAATTCCGAAATCATATTTAACTGTGGAATGTTCAGTTCTCTATACAATTATGTTGGTGCTAGTAAGTCTCTCATAACAAAATAATACTTTTAGTATTATATTTTGAAGAATCTGTACAGATTTAAATTTAGTCCTTCCACATAGGGGAACCCGGGGCAATATGGGGTACCTAATTTTATAACCCTGATTTTTTTAGAACATAAATTTAATTGAATTCGTCATTTTAAATTTAGTTAGCTAAATATGTTAGCTTTTCACTTTGACTACATACAGGAGCAATTTAAAATGCGAACGCAATTTTTTAAATTTTTTTGTTAAAAGTAGGCTTTTTCCCATTTTGCCCCGTATACGGGGCAAAATGGGGTACATAATATTAAATAATTATGTAATGTGTTAAAATACCATTTATTTATTAAAATATAAACTGTTATTTGAAAATATAAAAATACAAAATTTTCCTTATCGGGAAATATAGTTAAATTAAACATAACAAATTATTACACACAAAATTCACAGTGGAAAACAGTATCATCGTCATCGCTGTCGATTCCCGCGCGCGAATTATGAGCCCATTTGTAGCAGAGACGACATGAAATCCATCCCTCAGTGAATTTACTATAAAATTCGTCGCAGTAAAAGCATATCTCGTCGTCTTTATCACTTGAGGATTCTTTATCATTTTTTCTTTTGCTTTTTTTTTCTTAATCCTTTGAGTTACTTTTCTCTTACTTTTTGTTTTGTTTTGTGTTGTATTACTTATCGTTCTTTTGACTGCTTTAGCTTTCGCTGTTTTTTCTGTAATCGAATTTTCTAATTCTGTTTTGTAAGGACTAGAAGTTAAAATCGCTGTTTTTCCCCGTTTTCGCTGAGGGCGTTTTATAACAGAAGCTACTTTAGGAATCGGTTGCAAATCGTGTGGCGATACCAGAGGAAAAATCTTTAACCCTTTCAAAACTCTTCCATTATTTTGAGATTTTCTACGGACAGGAGGAGAATCAGGCATTCACGAACATTGTGGCAATGTATCAAAATAATTGTGCCCCGTTTTACCCCGTAATTTACGCCTCGTTTTGCCCCAAACCACGTGCTGCAATCAAATCAAAATAAGATACAGTAGAAAATTATTTTTTTAGGAAATCCGTTTAGTAAGGCCTATTATATGTAGCCACTAATCATCTGATATAAACAAAGTAAAACTAATCTTTCGAAAGATGTACATACCTTGGCCAAATGCGGGAGCCACTTTTACAACACACAGCGCTTATCACTCTTTGCCGAACAGATATATACTAACGCTGGGCTAATTGGTCCCACGTCTATTGCAGTTAAGTGAACTGGTAGTGGGGATCGTACATCTTCGATTTGGCGGTTTTAGTGGAGCGGAATTCCGCTAAAATAACGGTACCCCGTTATACCCCGGTACCCCATATTACCCCGGGTTCCCCTACCGGCAATAAATATATGAAATGCGCCAATAAGAAGGCATTGTATATCTTTTATTTAGTTTTTCTTGTTAGATTAGATAATTTCTGCATTTTATGTATGGTTTGATTTTATTGAAAAGGTGATCTACAGGGTGTTACTTAATGACAGGCCTAATTTCAAGGGCGCATTTCTGAACCAAATTCAAGTAGAAAAGTTCATATAAACATGTGTCCTAAAGAAGTTTGGTTTTCAAGATACAGGCTGTCAAAGTTTAAAAAAAAAATTATTTTTCATTAATATCTCAAACATCCTTTTGCCGATTTTAGTGAAATTTGGCAGTGTTGTTCGTTGTGATAAGTCGCTAAGTTAGCACTAACTAGATGATAATTATGAGTAATAAAAAAACTATTTTTTTTTTAACTTTGATTTGATCTTGAAAACTAGACTTATTTAGAAGATATGTTTATATGAACTTTTCTACTTAAGTTTGGTTCAGGAATGCGCCCTTGGAATTACGGCCTATTATTAAGTAACACCCTGTATATGTTGGGAACGATTTAACTTTGTATCAATCATTAGTCCAAGGTATTGAATTTTCTCAAGTTCTGCCAACCCTAATCTACTTATTTTAATTTCCAGCTTTTCGATTTTTTTTTCTATGCTTAAACAACATTTACCTTTTTTTAAATTTATTGTAGTACAGCCAATTAAGGTATTTCTTAAGATCATTATTCACAATATTTTTCAATGCCTCATCCTTTCCGCCAGTGTACACCAATACTGTATCGTCGGCACTTAGATTCGCATATCTGAAGTTGACCAAGACCGGGCCCTGGGGTACACCATACTCATTCGTTAAAACATCACCATTCACACTGTCAAGTTTTACGCACTGCTGCCTAAACTCAATAGGTTTTAATTATGTTATATGTATTCCCTCTAAATTCCATAGAAAAGCATTTTTTCAACAATATATCGATGTTGACGACATTAAGAGCCTTTCATAGGTCCACAAACACTGCTGTAACTATATTTTTATCCTCGAGAGCCCTCAACAAATCCATTGCAGCGCTGAGAGTGCTGCTATGTTTGACAAAATCATACTGATACTGGTAAATACTTATGTATTTCTGAATAAACAATGACATTCTTTTTTTATAATTGTTCCCATGATCTTTGAGAATATGCTTATGACTGATATTGATCGGTAATTATTCACACAGTCTCTGCTTCCTGATTTAAAAATTGGGCTTATTTTGCTTATTTTTAGCTCTTCCGGGAATGATCCGTTTTTTAACGTCTTGTTAACTAGGTTTGATAAAATATTAAGAATATTGCCTTTAAGATTAATCACGTCCACTAACCTGAACTAACCGATATGCCATCATGTCCGGGGGCTGAGTCTGTTTTTAGTTCAGATATGATTTCATCAATCTCTCCCGGACTAGTCATTTCTTCATACATTGTATTATTAGAGCTTTTGTCTTCAAATGTAAGATTGTGCCCTAGTGTTTAAATATCTTTATTTAGGTTCTCTACAACGTTTTTGCTATTCTTGCAAAGAAAATTCAAATTGAAAGAAATTTTACTGTTAGAAGATCCAAAGACTTATACTATTAGGGCATGAACATTAAAAATGAAACAAGCCAAGGCAAGCCAAGCTAATTATATAAAATAGGAACCAGGAAGATGCAGCAAATAAAAAGTACATTATTCATTATTAAATTAAGTCATTTATATATAATATAATTCAAATTCGAGTATACTTTATTGTTGAAAGAATGTTGTGGTTCTCATCAACAAAGTTAGCAAAGTTAATCTAATTTATAAGGTATTGTTACGTACGTTAAGAATACAATGTAAAATAATAGTCATAAATATAAAAACAATTCCTACAATGTAAACACGTAATACTAATACACAAAACAAATCAACAAGGTGTCACAGGTTGGAACTTAATTACATATCAGAACATGTTTTGGGAAGATTTAAGAAAGATCAAATTTGAAATCACAGTGTCACACGAAATATAAAATGATTTAGAACACATATCTACACATAAGCTATAAAATAATAAATAATAAGTGAAAAGAATAAAAATAACATTGAAGTGCTGAGAGCTAGAACCTGTCCTCATAAAACTCTAGAGGGAATAGTATGGTCTATTACTAAGCAGCTTACTTACTGATCTTTTAAATGTCTTGGTGTCCAATATCAGCCTGTATGCTACAGGTATATGATTGTCGACTTTAATACTTTCAAAAATTAAAGAGTTCTTTGTGAGCGCTGTCCTGGGAATAGGAAGAGGTATATCAGTACTGTTGCGCGTATTATATGTATTGTTAATTGTATATATTTTGTATTTTTTGTGAGTTAGGCAAACTTTCTAATATAAATAGGCCCACAACCGTTAGAATTTTTTCCTGGATGAAAAGTGGCTTACAATGATTTCTTGAGTTAGCACTACAAAGGTATCTCAGAGCTCTTTTCTGTATAATTAGTATAGACCCTAATAACTCTTAACTGCAAAAGCCCCAAAAGGCGATTCCATACAAAGAAAAATTATAAACAGTTCGCCCCATGTGTTTTCGCAGTTCGCCTGCGACGACTCTCGCCGCAAAACAACCCGACGCCAATCTCCCAGTCAATGCAAGAATGTGATCCCTAAATTTAAGTTTGCCATCAATTAAAATCCTTAAGAACCTTGCAACATTTGCGTTCCTTATTATTCTCTAAAACTAATTCTGAAAAGGAAAATTTAAAATAATTTAAATGTAAGAATGCTGGTCTTGCTGACATTAAAACACAAGAGATTGAAGTCAAACCACCGCTTAACAAGGAACAGGTCAGTTTGTACAACAAGCTTCAATGATTGATTATTGAGTTGGTTTACAATGTCATTCGGGTACATTTTTAAACTATCTATATGTCTGTCTACTTGCTTTTCTTTAAAAAAGCTCCATTGTTTTCTCGCATTGGTGTCTGCTTGTTCTCACTTTTTTCTGAATTATTGGTTTTTTAAAGTTTATATCTTATTGTAAATAGAATTTTTTAAAGTGATGAAGTGTTTCTGCAATTGTTTAATAAGAACTTGTCTCGTTGCTTCATCATATGAAGCAATTTACTATTAACCCAGCTGTTATTTTCTCGTGCTTTAATTAACTAGATTGACTCACATTCTTTTTGCAAGTTAAAATTACATCAATAAGGACTTGAAGACTCTACAGTTGTGTTATTAACTTGTTGCTCAAATTTTTGTTGGAATTTTTTGTAATCAAATACTTAAACTTCATAAAGCTGTTTTGGTTTCAATTTTTTTGATGTTTTCTTGTAAACAAAAAGAAAAATACGTATGATCCGAAAGGAAATTTACCTCTATATTCAGCAACCCACAGATACCAATGCTCTTATCTATTATACGTGGTCTATAACTTTTTGTGTGTGGTGTAAAATGGAAAATGACATTGTAAAGATATGGTAAACGGATTGACCTATTTTTTCTGGACACCCTGTATGTTAGATCTACGGAATCTTAATATTCTAAATCAACTCAAACATTTCAATCAAGCATCAATAATTTATTCGACTTATCATCAAAACCGGGAATAACTTTCTATACCGATCTTAATATTCTAAATCAACCTCAACAGTTATCAACAAACATCATCCTGAACATTACAATCAAGCATCATGTGTAGCGTCATTTTCTGTAGTGTATTAACTAATTTAAAGTTGTTTAATGTCACTATATGTTCTTGTAGTCAATTGTGGGCGCAGTTTTACTACCTACTAAGTCAAGATTAATGTCGCCTACATGATTACATGCCTTTTAGGGGGTTTTATGAGTGTATTTTCAAATTAATTTAAAAATGCATCCCCAGGTGCTTTGTATATTGCATTTATTTAAGGTTATTCTGACTTACCGTCATACATAACCAGTTCACTACATCGTCAACACAAGATTTGTCCACTTGTACCTTAATACTATTTTTTACATAAATTGATGCACCACCACCCCTTCCTTCTCTACAGACATGTACTGCTCGGTAATTATGTATTTTATAGATCGATACTTCCTCTTTATCAAGCAATGTTTCTGTTAGAACTACTACATCACAAAAATAATACGGGGTAATTCATTTAAAATTCCGACGTTGCCATGCCTTTCGTTATGATCTGGCAACATCGCATCATGCAAAATATTTTAAGTCCTTTAATTCTTGAGGTACTTTTAATAGGCCCCTTTAATTGGTGCACCCTGTATAGATCGTTTAAGCTTAAGTTGTGTAAAGATTCCTTTTCATCTGTACTTCCTTAACTTTCATGAACACTGTATAGTTAGTTCCCTTTACTAGCACTTTTGCTGATAAGTCAACGATATTATCACGGTAGATTCACTACCCTCATATTTTCAATTTTTCCGGCACCGCTCGAATTCGAAGTGAAACCAGTTCTAACTGGATAGTGGCTAGCGCGAGCACTAATCTTTACGCTTAACAAGGGGCTACGCTCATTTGCTGTTTAATATTCTATCGACTGATGATTTTTTTACTGAATAAACCTATCAGACCTCCCCCTCTCTAATCGGCTCCCTGTTTTTGATGTGAAAACATCAAAGTATTTTGAGTGAGTGACTTTGTGACTTTACTCGGTGATATTTGTACTCTGATATTGTCAACAAAATGGCGGGCTCCACATTATAATTATAATTTTTACACCTCTAGACCACTGTGCGTTGAGGTCGCGAACCACTGTGCCACCCAATGTCAAGATCAACTAAAAAATAATCAGCACTTTCGGTGTATAAATACCCGAACATTGGGTGGACACGGTACCGTCTCAGATTTAAGAGGAAAAGTATCTCAAGTACTTTCTGTTGAGACCCTGCGGAACTGGACCGCAGGGGGGCGTGGAAGGAAGTCTGGAAGGAGTCATTGAGCAAAATAAGCTCAGGGCCACAAGGACTCCCGCCAGACGGGCTCACCTCTCCGCGTGTGTGTGTGACACGGTACCTTCGTCTTTCCGACAGGTCACCTTCCCTACGATCATGCAGGAGCGCTCATGTGTCTTATAGACTCCAGGCCTCTTTCCTGATTTTCCTTGATTACTCCCGGGAGCGCCCATACGTCTTATAGACGACAAGCAACTCTCCTGGGTTTTTAACCGTCCACCTTTCCCGAAGACGAAGTCCGGGTAAAGCCCTTCAGACGCATCCCCTTAAGAGCCCCCAAGCCGATAGTGCCGGCCAGGTCGACACCCCTACAGAGAGATGCTGGATTTCCTCCAAGCTACCTGGTAAACAAATAACATAACGTAAATTAAAGGGTCTGTGTTTTTTCTAGCCAGTGTTTTCATTCACGCCCCGTTAGGGAAACTATCCCCAAGTTGTGACAATATTATCATGAATAAAATTGCGTAATTCATATGTAATTTATTGGACTTTTATGAGAATATTTTATTCAATGGATGTAGCCGTTACTTGATAAAGATCCATTATAGAAACTTGATAGGAAAAATACAAAATGTATAAATCTTCACTTCTTATATTATTTATTCCACACTATAACAATTGTTTCGACACACAGTGTCTTCGTCAGATAGTAGAAACAGTTTCTACTATCTGACGAAGACACTGTGTGTCGAAACAATTATTGTTATAGTGTGGAATAAATAATATAAGTGAAGATTTATACATTTTGTATTTTTTCTATCGAGAATATTTTCATAAATCAAATTGACTTATTGAATGTCTAAGTTATTAGGTACATTATATGACATATTTTTTTTATGGTACAATGATTGAAATTTAATAATCAATTTTTATTTTTATTTCCTCGAAAGAATGTCATGGTTTATTCAGAAATACATAAGTATTGACCAGTGTCTGTGCTTTTAAACCAATATTGTATATTAAATTATTGATATGACAAGTGATAACAACTGATATTTATATTGTATGATATCAGTAACAAGCTGATGTCGCAGCAAGGTGATTAGGGTGATCAATGAGCCTAAACGACTTGTTTTCTCTAGCACTTAAAATGGCTTCATAATAAACGTTATCTACTATTAACTTGAGAAATCGCCATTATTTACTCCATTTCTCTAATGGGAAGTGAAATTTCTTTACCCAGGGAAATAACGATAAAAATAACCATCTAGGTAAATAATGAAAAACTTTCTGCGTAATGAAGTTAAGTTACACACGATTTTAACATTCTTACTTACCGTTTCTTTAACATGGTATTGGTTACCGGAGTAAAGATGGCAGCCAAAGATAGCAGCCAAAATTTCCGGAAATACCCGAGCGTCAAAGTATCATCCACCATTGCATATACAGTGCTCATTCTAATTCTATTTAAATAAAATAATAACTATATTATCTATAATTATTGCTTTTCGTAGATTGAATTCAATTACCACTTATATTTTTAATATAATTTAAACATATTGTTTTTGTTTTTCTTTTTACAACTGTTATACTATCAAGTTCATATTTTGCAAAGAGGTGTAGGAACATGAAAGCAATTTTTTAAACCAGTGACGTCCTCTTGCACTACCTTGGGTCAAGAGAAAATAATTTAAAAATATTATTTTTGCGATTTTCTTGAAAACTGTACATACTATCAAGTTCATATTTTGCAAAGAGGTGTAGGAATATGAAAGCAATTTTTTAAACTAGTGACATCCTCTTGCACTACCTTGGGTCAAGAGAAAATAATTTAAAAATATTATTTTTGCGATGTTCTTAAAAACTGTACATACCATCAAGTCCATATTTGGCTAAGAGGTGTAGGAATATGAAAGCAATTTTTTAAACCAGTGACGTCCTCTTGCACTACCTTGGGGCAAGAGAAAATAATTTAAAAATATTATTGTTGCGATTTTCTTGAAAACTGTACATACTATCAAGTTCATATTTTGCAAAGAGGTGTAGGAATATGAAAGCAATTTTTTAAACCAGTGACATCCTCTTGCACTACCTTGGGTCAAGAGAATATTTTTAATTTTATGGAAGTAGTCCATCTCACAGTGGAGTAATATTTTATTTATGGAATAAAACACCAAGTCTGCTCCACTAATTTAATGAAACAAGTTCATATTAAAATCCCATACATGTTTCGAAGGCATAAACCTTCATCTTCAGTGGGTTATTATTAAGATGTTATTAATTTATGAAGAGACCAATGACATTGTTAAATTTTTAAACTAATGTTGCAGAAAAAAAATGTTTTCTTAAAAAAATTTTCTGCAACATTAGTTTAAAAATTTAACAATGTCATTGGTCTCTTCATAAATTAATAACATCTTAATAATAACCCACTGAAGATGAAGGTTTATGCCTTCGAAACATGTATGGGATTTTAATATGAACTTGTTTCATTAAATTAGTGGAGCAGACTTGGTGTTTTATTCCATAAATAGAATATTTTTAAATTATTTTCTCTTGACCCAAGGTAGTGCAAGAGGACGTCACTGGTTTAAAAAATTGCTTTCATGTTCCTACACCTCTTTGCAAAATATGAACTTGATAGTATAACAGTTGTAAAAAGAAAAACAAAAACAATATGTTTAAATTATATTAAAGATATAAGTGGTAATTGAATTCAATCTACGAAAAGCAATAATTATAGATAATATAGTTATTATTTTATTTAAATAGAATTAGAATGAGCACTGTATATGCAATGGTGGATGATACTTTGACGCTCGGGTATTTCCGGAAATTTTGGCTGCCATCTCACTCTGTTGTATTGGTTTGGAGCCGTAATTAACCATTTTAAATGAAGATATTCTACAAAATAATATCAGAACTTTAATAAAACAGAAATTTTCATCATAAAATGGAAGATATTTCAAAAATGTCAACACCAACACAAATTTTCTATAAACTGACATTTAAAATCGCATTTTTATAGTTTTGTTTTTCCCAGGCTACCTACTTGATTTTCAAAATATTTTAAAAATTAGGCAGAATTGGCTAATACTGTGCAAGCAAAAATTATCATCACAGTGTCACAGATAACCTGTTATGAGTGGCAATACAATCGTTGTTTGTGCATGGACGATTTCCGCGAAAATTTTCCTAACGTCGCTTTTACTGAACCGTGGCTCTGTTTAGGGAAACAGGTTCCATACAACATAAAAAAGGAGCTGGAAGACCATCTGTAGGGTGTTATTTAATAAGTGTCCGATATTTTACAGGACTATTCCTCAGTTACTTTTAAGGTGAAAAGTTCATATAAGCATGGGTCCGCAAGCCCTTCATTTTTGAGATACAGGGTCTTAAAAATTTATTATTATTTTTGTTTTTCGTAAATAATTTTTGAAATAATGTCTTTTTTTGGACGAAAATTGGTATTTGGGGATTTTTTAATATGAACATTTTAAATTCGATCTTAGTTCGGCCCTTAATTGTAGGGGGCGCCACCTACAGGTCATCTTCTCTTTTGGGGAGTCACAACTTTTTCGTGCATGTATGTATCACATTTTCTAGAAGAGAAATCGATTCCTCTGTCATTTTAAGGTGATAATGGTATGCTTGTCAAGAATCGCTACAAGCAGGCGCTTTCGAGATATCTTGATTTAAATTAATCGATGCACTTTTTTTTAATCAACATAGAAACATTTCAAACGGTAATTTTTAAACAACAATAAACAACCAAAGACTTAATATAAAACTAAATCAAAATTACAATAAATGTTGGAAATATCCACCTCCTTGCTGTATGCATGCATCCAATCTTCTTCTCATTGCTTCGCGCACTCTTTGGAAAATTGCTGGAGTATTTTGAATTGTTCTACAAAAGGTTATTATTCGATATCTTAATTCTTCTTCATTTTGGATGGGTGTCTGTTAAACTAAGGATTTTAGATGTCTCCAAAAGAAATCCAAACTGTTAAGGTTTGGTGACCTAGGGGGCCATCACATGGTTAAGGCCCTCCCCGACCTATCCAACGGTTACTGAAAGTACGATCTAAATTCTCGCACTAGGATGCTAAAATGTGCCGGAGCACCGTCATGCATAAACCACATTTCATTTCGTAGTGTAAGCGGCACATCTTCCAGTAAAATAGGTAACTCTTCTTCAAGAAAATGACAATAACTCTCTTCGATTAATCTTCCTGAAATAAAGAATGGGCCTATTAAATAATCTCCAAGGATTCCTGCTCACACGTTAAGAGAGAACTGTTCTTAGAAATGTGATTCTAGTATCGCATGGGGTTTTCCTTTTTGAATAAGGCATTGGAGAAACCAACGACATAAGTTGATACGTAATGGAAAGTCACGAGGGAGGAGTGCCTGAATGTGGTAGGGATATAACAAGTTATCAATTAAAATTTTCCATACTAGAACATGAGAAATGTTTTACCTCCGCGCTATTTTTCTGCTGCTTGTTTCTGGGTGTTCTCCTACCAGATTACGAACTGCTTCCTCGGTTTCTTGGGTTGTTACCGTCCGATGTGCACCCGACAGATGAGTAGCTTTCTCAAACCTTCCTGTTTCCCTCAACCGAGCGTGAATTTTTGAAAACGTTTTTGAAGTAGAAGTTGTGCGGTTCGGATAACGTTCCTGATACAAACGTTTAGCGTAAAGTTTACCATTTTTTAACAAATAATGACAATAATAATAAATAAATAATGTCAGTGGTTTACCCAAAATTTATCGGAAAGAAACGATTTATTAGACCTGACATGTTTTTCTGATGAAGACTGGTTCCACCTGACCGGAATTTTGAGAATGCACGCATGAGAAGTAGGGAGAATCCCCATTTTTTTGTGGAGTCCACATTACATTGCATTCTCAAAAGATTGGTGTCTGGTTGACTGTTTCTCGAAGAAGAAATGTTGGTCCTATTTTATTTCATGACACAGTTACAATAACAGGTAGCGGTATAGGGACAATATTACACACCACACGAGCGATGGCGCATTTTTTTTTTAAACACCCTGTATACTAAGGATTTTGTTTGGAGGGTTGCCGAATTAATATAATGGCAGCTCTTTACAATCTATAATGAACCTAAATTTTATACAAAATGGGTTTGCGTTTTGCGATATCAAAACTTGAGACGGTGGGAGTGACGCAGGATAGAATAAAAAGATAACCTTGATACGAAAAAAAAAGTCGTAGACGCAAAATAAAATTAATATGTGCAGGTACTTTATTTGCTCTCGAAACTTTTACAAAACAATGGCTTAAGGTTTCCACAAAATTTTTCTAAAACCTCTAATTCTAAATTATTTCTTTTTCCTAGTAGGTACAAGTTTTTGGTGAATACTTCATTTTCAACGCCCGTATATAATAAGTTACCTGAACTAATTAAAACAATGAAAGGTAATTATAAATTTTCTTTTTATTAAATCATGTCTATTTAATAGGTTTCAATTTTTTTTCCTGATAATAATTATTCTGGAGTGCTACAAGGCTTAATTTTGGGCCCCTTGCTTTTTCTTATGTTTTCTTCTTGTATACTTAGATCTTTAAAACATTGTAGAGTGCAAGCATTTGCTGATGATACACAAACATACTGTTGTTTTGATGCCGAGGATTACGCCGAAGTCGAGTTCTGTATAAACGAAGATTTGAAAACATTGAGTGTGCTTTCTCGAAGTCACAATTTATATTTAAATCCTACTAAATCCTGCATGCTAAGTTTTAATAATAAGGAAAAGGTCAATGGTTCAATAAATATGTTGAGCATATCCGTTAATATGGATCAAAATTAACGATTGTGGATAGTGCTAAATATTTGGGTATACTTGGAGCATTTAAGAAAAATATTTCAAAAAACGCATCTTTCTTTAAAACCTACTATACATCACCCACAGACATATTTTAAATTAAGAAAATGCTTGCATGAATCTCTTGATTTATCCAATTTTAGGTATTGTGATTTTGTCTACGGTTTTTGCTAAGATTTTGAAAGTAGATGTCGGATACAGATAGTGCAGAATGGTTGTCTTGGTTTTGTCTATGTTGTGAGAAAATTTGATCATAATTTGTTACTTGTACAGGACTATTCACTGGGTAAAGATGAATGAACGTAGAATTATTAATTTTTGCACATTTGTAATAATAGATATTTATGTTATAAGGATCATAATAACGATCATTATGGTACTAGCCGTGAGTATTATTGGACGAGGCGTCAGCCGAGTCTAATAATACGGCGTGTAACATAATGATTGTTTATGATCCGAATTTCATACAATATTTTATATTCCGACGATTTTTGTGTTTTTTTTGATGAATTTTAAGTTTTCGTCAGTAAACTAATAGCTTGATTTTAATAAAACCAGGTAACTATAGAAATATTTGTTTGTATTGTCATTGTCAGAATTGAATTTTTAATTTTAACGTTCATATAATATAATATGGATAATTTGCCATCAGAAATCGAAGAATTGGCCAATAAAGCAGTTGTTGGTTTGTTGCCCGAAAAGTCTAAAGGTATATATGAAAAAACTTATGCCAATTACAAAACTTGGTGTTCCCAGAAAAAGGTTGTCAATATCGTACACGAAAAGGTAAAAAAATAAATAATACATTTTTTCATTTTTGCGTCTATTTTTCATTATAGTACTCAGTCCTATAATGAAATCATGATAGTACTCAGTCCTATAAAGTATGTCATTTTGACACTGAAAATGAAATCCATAATAATGTCATTATGACACGTCGGAATATAAATAATTTTTATATAATATAAAATATTGTATGAAATTCGGATCATAAACAATCATTATGGTACACGCCGTGTTATTAGACTCGGCTGACGCCTCGTCCATTAATACTCACGGCTAGTACCATAATGATCGTTATTATGATCCTTATAACATAAATATCTATTATATTCCGACGTGTCATAATGACATTATTATGGATTTAATTTTCAGTGTCAAAATAACATACTTTATAGAACTGAGTACTATAATGATTTCATTATAGGACTGAGTACTATAATGAAAAATAGACGCAAAAATGAAAAAATTTATTTAAAACAAAATGGAACAAAATTTAATGATTAAAATTAAAAGTAACATTATTACAATTCGTTAAATTGATGTTGGACATAGGAGTTGAAATTATTGCATTGTTGTGATTTTTAATTTCTATGATTTCTGTTTCTTCTGAGGCAACGACAGTCGATGAAACACTCGATGATGATTTCTTCCCGAGAATGGCTGCTGAAATTCTTTTCTTGTTTTCGCAAGAGTTCTCTATATATCCTTCAGCAACTGTGTCACTTTTCCAGCCACCATGGCGTTTAATAGTGTGAAGATTCGGCGGAATGGGGTAACTTTAAAAAAGCAGCGATCGTTTTGCACATATTTCCGAAAGTATGGATACCCACTGGTTGCTTTGTACATTTGTTGTTTCTAAATGATAGGAAAAAACGAGAAACTTCGGCATCGGGGGGTCTCATTGCTACATAGGTCCGAACAAGCGGCACCATATTTATTCCTTCGACATCGTCAGGCGTTACGTAAAATTCGCGGGGAACGTAGGTTTTTGTACTAAGTATGAAAATTCGAAAAACAACCCCCTCATCGTGTACATCTTCTATCCTTAAGTTTTTTAACTGAACTCTTCGACATGCTCCACTTATACCTATTATCATTGACACTTTTAATAGCAAGTAGTATGTTTCGTTTTCTGCCTCTTGTAAAAACTTTGCAATATTTTCTTTAGTCAAAATCCTGGATTTTTTGGGTGTGTAAGAATCAGATTTTCGTTTTAAAAAAGCTATCAATTGATTGAACTTACTTATGTCGACGTTTTTCGTAAGTAATAGTGTACTCCTTAACATAGAGTAATAACTCCATAAACTCGAAGACTTTTTCTTCATTGATTCTTCCTTGAAATATGCCAAAAGTACCTTTTCGTGTACGATATTGACAACCTTTTTCTGGGAACACCAAGTTTTGTAATTGGCATAAGTTTTTTCATATATGCCTTTAGACTTTTCGGGCAACAAACCAACAAATGCTTTATTGGCCAATTCTTCGATTTCTGATGGCAAATTATCCATATTACATTATATAAACGTTAAAATTAAAAATTCAATTCTGACAATAACAATACAAACAAATATTTCTATAGTTACCTGGTTTTATTAAAATCAAGCTATTAGTTTACTGACGAAAACTTAAAATTCATAAAAAAAAACACAAAAATCGTCGGAATATAAAATATTGTATGAAATTCGGATCATAAACAATCATTATGGTACACGCCGTGTTATTAGACTCGGCTGACGCATCGTCCAATAATACTCACGGCTAGTACCATAATGATCGTTATTATGATCCTTATAACATAAATATCTAGAATACTCCTGACTCCCAATTTGATTCGAGAAGGTCTGATTTTTCGTCATGATTTTCATGATAGACGGGTTAGAGACAGAAGCAAGTTAACCATGTCTCATCAACAGAGTGTCATGTTTCAGCGGTCCTTTTCATATAATGCTGTGAAGTTAACATCTAAGAAAAAAGCAAACATCAACAATATTTATTTCAAACACACTAATACTATTTCTTCTTTTATGGAGGGTCATATCTTCTCTCTTTAAAAACCAACAATAGTCACCCATCATGGCTGGATCCCGTCTTCCTTGGTGCCGAATTTCCATTGTCCTGATATCTTAATGGAACCTTTCACCCTGCACGTTGCTGACAGCGCCCAAATTCTCAGGAAATGATAAATGGGAATGATGAAAGTGAATTTTTAATGACATTCGGCAACCAAGCGATTTTTAGGAGTTTAAAAGTTTATTAACTAGTTGTTCGTAGTTTGCATCCACATTGTTGCCAAAAAATCCCATGCTCGTTCCTGAAATTAGTCGAGGACTATTAATTTCTATTTGTAAACAGGTAAGCTTCTCAGCGGGACTTGGCATAAGTTTAATGCTGAATCCTCAAATTCGTAGCTCGTTGAGGTCGGTGCGGTGGTAGACAGTAGCAGAGAAGTGTGTAGTTTTAATTATTTGGTGATCATTCTCGGTCAGTTTATTGTGGTGGACGGGGAAGGGGAGGCTGGGCAGGAGTGAGCCAGTCTCTCGATAGTCTGTATGATTCGAGTGGATGTGTGATTGTATGATCAGATGATTCAGGGAAACGTCCGTAGTAGTTGATAATAAATTTGTCAATATGTTCAGCAATTGTCGGCATTTGTAGGTCATTATATAGCGTATGTATTATAGTGAAGCGTGGAGCGTTAATCATAATTCTGAGTACTTTGTTCTTAAATGTTTGAACTTTTTTGAATGTTGACTTAGATACGGTGCACCAGGAGGCGACACCATAAATAGTCTTGTACAGCAATGTCTTTGTTCGTAAGTCCAGTCTACTTCTACTGTTGATGAGTGAGTAGATGGCGCCGGGTAGGCCATTCGCTTTTTTAAGCGTTGGGCTACGTTATCAGTCCAAGCTAGCCCCTTATCGAAATACAGACCCAGATATTTGATGTTATTATACCAGTCTATCCTGTTGTTTTTGACTTAAAGTCTGGTTTGGGGAAATTTACATGTTGACTTCGAGAAGTAGATGGCTTGGATTTTAGCGTCATTTAGGCGAATTTTCCATTTGTTCAACCACGCCTCGATAAGTTTTATGTGGCGTTGCAGCTTTGAGACTACCAACCTTGACTGTTTGGCGGTGGCCAAAAAATACCCTCACTACACTTACACCCATTATTCATGGCATTCACAAAGTTTTTTATTACTCTCAAGTTTAATGTGAGGAGGAGGCAAAAGGACATTTTTTGGGTCTACAAGGGACACATACTTAACATTTTGAGATTCCGGTTGAAATTTACTCCTTTGCAGCCAAGTTTTCGGTAAATAATGTTTATTCACTGCACGACTATCCCACAAAGAACAAAGAAAACAGCAATATTTTGTAAATCCTTCCTGAAGTTCCACTAAAATTGCTATAACTTTTAAATCCTCACATATCTGCCATTTGTACCGGTTGTAGTTCATTTTATCTAAAAGGATGCATATATTTTCATATGTTTCTTTCATTGTCACTGAATGGGCACGAATTCTCCATATCGTAAAATGCAGAAAACGTAGCATTTCTTTTCCTAAAAGTCCTAATTTTTGTTTCCTTGGCTAGTAAGTTCCACTTCTTAAGACGGGAACTAAGAACAATCAAATGTGGCTCGTCGGAACTGGACCTGTAGTAAAAGTGAGTTCGGTACACTGTTCTTCGGAGCTGCCAGATGATGTATTATTATATCCATTACCTTCCAAAACAATATCTTGCCAACCTAAAGGCACAGTCGGTACTGGTAAGTCTGCATTGTGAGGAACAGGTCTTATGGCAGAAGCCAAATTCGGATATTCGATACTGAGCTTTTCTTTTTTGGAATAACCTTCAGTCTTTGTCATGCAAAAATAGCAATCGTTAAAATGATTGTTGGGTTCACGCCATACCAATGGAACTGCAAAAGACATACTTTTTCTCTTCCCTTTCATCCACCGCACCAATCACATGCTACAGCTGACACAGCATACATGGGGAGCCCATTGTTTGTCTTGATCTCCGATTAAAGCACCAAAGTACCTACATGAAATAGGCTTTTTCACATTTTCAAGAAATGGTCTGGCTCGTGACTTTACCAGAAATTCTCCACAAATATAACAAAGTTTGTCAGGAAAATTTTGCAACTGTGGCGCGTTTCACCTGACATTCTCGTCGCTGAAAAGACTTTCTTAACTACACAGAACCACTCAATTCTAAACTCAAAAGAAGACTGAATAAGTTTAATGTTGTAAACAATCAATTTTAGGTTTTCTTTCGGTTTTAAATTGCACCTCTTATAAATGACCCCTCATAAAATTTACTACCTGCCGATGTATAAGGGTCTCTAATGAGTCCATTGAAAATTGGTACCTATTAGGGCTTTATGAATATTTTTCCTATTAGTAGAAAGGTATGAGCATTGTGAGAATAACTGGCTGAACTGTGTTACGAAGATTGTGTCGGCCAGTGTTGTTATGGTAAATTGTTTAAAGGTTTAAAATATTCATCAATGATGGACGCTTAAATTGTATTTTTTTATGTCTATGACTGGTTTAGTAGAGTAGCTACTACAGCTAGACTGCGTCAGGATTTGACATCTATTTATTGTTTATTATTATTAATAAATCAACAAAGATTATCCACTAATATACATTATTCTTTAATACGTTATTACTACTTTACATCCTCTTCTAGCGTGCATTCGAATTTTTGGAGAAACCATTAAAAATATTTTTTTTAAACTTCTGGGCTAAATGTTTTTTGCTATTGTACAACAAAAAGATCAGCCAATGTGTGAACCTTGATTTGTGACCACTTTGTTCATTTTATGCCAAATTTAAAGATTTTCTCACAATTACTGATCCCTATGCTATACTAAAAACAAAAAAAAAATTAGTCAAGGAGCTAGCTAAGGTAAGAAATGTATATTTTTTATATATTATATTACTTTAGCTGTGCTTTCACCATGCATTTGCCAAATAATAACAAAAAGTGGAGATATCTCGAAAACTAGTAGACTTGGGCAAAAAAATGTAGTTAGAATTTAATGGGAAATCCAAAAATATAACATTAAATTCCATGTATTTAAAAAACTTAAGTTGACAGCTACTTCCGACAAACCCGAATCTTAAATATATTTTCAGTATTTCTCCCAAAAGTTCTAATGCACGCTGTTGTGAATCACTCCGTATAATGATGAATAGGAATCAAGTTAATGTTCGGAGAAACAATGGTTTTATAATTCCATATATCAAAAATGAAATAACAAACTACCTAATAATAGATATTCAATCTCTCTAAAATTAAATAACTCAGATAAAAGAAATACACTGTTTTTCAGTTTTTGGATATTACCCATTTCACCAGTGATTTAAAATATGGGTTAAAGTATTTGGTTTCAAAGGAGGATTGTTTCGTGTAGTGGACTGTAGATAATATTCTAGTTCTTTTCTTACTTTGAACAACGTTTTATATTAATTTTATTATTTTTACAACTACATAATATTATATTTTTGACAATGACAGAATCACAACAATCTTTTTTTTTTCGTTGCCAGCGATACGTGACAATGAGGAGAAGCCGGTGGCGGGTTAGATATGATCCGAAACAAGGATAGTCAATTATTTTTGAGTGAATACTTTCAGGGTAGTGTAATGAATACAGTTGGTTCCTTGCCGGTGCGTCATTACTTGCACGTACGTGACTACAGTGGCGGCTCGTAAGTTGCCAGCTAGGATCGGAAGTTTCGTACAGGCGTGGATCCATGGAGGGTTAAGGAGCGCCAAAGGCGCAAAAGTAGCGCCACAGGCGAAAATTTGTGGAGACCACGCCTAAATTTCAGTTTTGTCTACTATTCTAATATTCGCATGGAACAGATGTATGGTGTATGATAAATTATTTAATTTCACGTCCATTTTCTAATTTCTATGCAAAGAGGTAGGTTTGAGAGAATATAAATCAAACATTCTTTATTCATGATAATATTATGTAGTATCATATTTTTTTAGGGGGGGGGTCATGACCCTTAATTCCCCCTTTATCCGCACCAGAGTCGGTATATTATATTTCTTTAGATAACATAACTACTTATAAAATAAATATAGAGTTATGTGATATTTAATGAGCTTTAGTTTCTAAAGCGTGTTAAAAGTTTAGACACGAAAATCCTTGCTCATTTGATATAGATTGTGGATAAACATGACAATAATTTATAAATTTCCGGAACCGTGTTTTACAATAAATTGTTATATGTGATACCTAAATAAAATAATACATTTTTCCCAATTTTCAAAAATTAGCGGATTAGCCTTGCATTTCTTTTTCTCTTTTCTCTATGTTAAAAAAATGATTGATAGCATTGACAACAGATTTTTCAATAAATACCTACTTATCATATAAAAATGTTTCTTGTTTGCCAAGTAAATCAAGTTCTTTTAAATTGTCGTACAGCCGCACAACGGATTTCAATTTTTTTCTCTTTGATTTGAAAATAAGATGCATGTTATGGCCAATGAACAATACAATGTTAATTAAATTCAACATTTTAGTGGTCGTCGTGATGCGTGCGTCCGAACAAGATATTTTATTTAAATTTTAAAACACTTACCTGAGATCCTAATCCTAAACAAACCTATAAGTCAAACCGAAAGTTTTGTTTTTAACAGACCACACTCACTCTGACTTATTTTACACTAATTCAGTCCTTTTCTTTCAAAAATAATAAAATAAACAATCAACAAATAATAACAATAGCTAACTAACTATAGATATAACCTTACTTTCTTTAAAGGTTTGTTCCAACCCGCTACTCTATGCTCTCTAGTGTCCGGACTTACAAGTGCGATCTAAAGAGTGGAACGGATATTCGCTGGCAGTTTGCTAGTCATTAAAAATTCATATTAATGTAAATAAATAATAATATTATACTGTATGTTGGCTGGTTGACGGCAGTGCCGACCCTGCCGCCCCTGTAAAGCCACCACTGCGTGACTAAAACCATATGAATCTAATCAAAATTACAAGGTTCAAAAAGTCAAAACAATGTCTAAGTTCATAAACGTCAAAATTTGCGTGGCTAGCGTTCGGACTTAATTAGAATAACAAATATCCACAATTACTTACCGCCAACACGAAAGTACGATAAAAATGGCTCTGAAAACAACAGTTTCAGTTTACAGGATTAAATCGAATTTCAAGGCATAAAAACGTTTAAAAACAAATTAAACTTGACAGATCGAAACGATGACTTTGACATCAATGCACAAATCTCCAAATATCTTTTGTCTCTGTCTAGCACGTTACTTTGAATTTAAGACGTATTGCGCAACCCCGGAGACGCTTTATTATGTTTTTATTCACTTTTGAATCACGTTGTCTTTTGATCGTTGTTCCATATCGCACTTGCAAAGATCCACTGTTCCGACTGTATGCCCTACGTTTTTGACAACAAATTAATTTTAAAATACGTAAAAAATTCAAATGAAATCGGTGAATATTTAATTCATAAATTAAATAATGAATATTTTCCAAATTTTCGACCTTTACTTACTTGAACTTTTAATCTAACCAAACTCGGAATTATACATAATGTAAACCGTACACAAAAAACCCTTAAAAATTACAACAATCGTGTTATTTTTCACTTCTATAAATAAAATAAATTAAAAGCTCATTACTGCGTAACGTAAGTTTTTGTACGTAATGTTAACCTCATCATAGTTATTATAATTAGTACATGCAGAGGAGGGAATAAGATCTATGCAATTAAAATGCCATTAAAATTTATCCTTGAAATGTGAAATTTTAACAAAATCACATTGATGGTTAAAAGCGTAAGAAACAAATTGTCGATATCAAAACAGAATATATAATTTTATGTGTTTGTAAACACCCTTGCAAAGCGTATTTCAAATACCTTTACTTTTACACAAACGTCACAAACTGTTATTAAAATGCACCCCATCGTGCCCATCGTCGTATGCCTAGCCACTGCCGTAACTAGCTTCTGATGCGCCGGGTGCTAGGTCGTCCCCCATACCTCAATGGAATAAAAATCAAACGACAAATTATTTTTTATTCAGCTACAAACAATATAATAATATGATAAAAATTGAACAAAACTCTTAAAAAATAACTCACAGTTTTGCACATTTTCTAATAAACCGCTTAAGTGTTGTTGCAAGAATTGTAAATACACGGCATCATTTAATCTGACTTCAAGAAAGAACGGTCCCATGAAATGATTCCCAATATTCCCCATCCACATGTTAACCATGAACCTTTGTTGGTGCTTTGTCTGTACTGTTGCATGGGGATTTTCTTCTTGCCAGATATGCAAATTATGGCATTTTATACTCCGTCTCGGGTGTAACCGGCTTCGTCCGTAAATAAAACAGTATATACTAGTAAAATTATGATTTTGCCTAAGTCGTCGCAAGAACCAATTTGCGTAGTTGACTTTTGCAGGGTAATTAGCGGGGGACATAGCATGTACTTTTTGAATATTATAAGGATGTAGCAGTTACTTTCCAATCATCTCATTAACAACCCACTTTGTCGCATAAAGTTGGGCCGACAGCTTTCTTACAGTATTAGAGGGGGTTTCTGCAATCTTATTTAGAATTTCCTCCTCTTACCGAGGGTTCCTTGCTCTCCTTGGAGACCCTCCTCTATCACTATGCGGCAAAAAACTTCCTAAAATGGATTGACAAAAGATTAGCTACTTTTAGCATATTATTTTTATTTCACTTGACTTTTTACCTGTTTCTTTCTCTACGATCAACCCTTTCAAAAGTTCTTCGGTGCTGTAAACGTCGATTTGGAAATGTATCAGAATAAATTTTTCTCGTCTCCACACAACGTCGTTTCCAGTTTTCTCCGGCTTTGTAAAATGACACCATCTTGGGCTTGGGCCCAACGAGTATGCTGGTAAGTCCGTTCTTGACTTTCCTGACGTTGTAAAACATCTACTGTAGTATGGTTTTATGAGTCTTTATGACCTACTTAAAGTATAAAAATTTCATTTAATTATACACATGTCGATTTAAAAGTTAGAGCCGAAAAGGTATTGCTGGGTACCCCTTTGGGCTCTGTATCTCCGTTTCCGGGCACTTTTTCTATGGCATATTAGGGTTATTTTGACCTCCAGTATACGCTTCCGAAAGTATGCCATATACTTACCGGACACCCTGTATACAACCTCACAACATTTATTACAGACGGTGTAGTTATGGCATTTCCTTGGCATAGTGTAGGCACTACGGGCAATAAATGAAATCGTTAGCACTGCAACGATGACCGATTTCGGTGTTTGACGTCCATCGCCCACCTATACGGGGTGTTATTTAATAAGTGTCCGACATTTTACAGGACGATTCCTCAGTTATTTATAAGGTGAAAAGTTCATATAAGCATGGATCCGCAAGCCCTTCATTTTTGAGATACAAAGTGTTACAACTTTTAAAAGGAACAAAAAATATGTACGCCACTGCCGTTTTCTCTTGATAACACTGTTATGTAGGCACTTTATTGGCTAATGCAAAGTACATTTTCATAATTTTTTGATTTCGGCTTTGGTTAGGAGATAAATGCTATTTTATCAAACTCTGATATGGTCATAGCGATATGCAACTAAATGCCATTTATTTCTTTATTATTCTCTTTCTCGAGAACGATTGCTCGTAGCGACTTCTACCAAGTATACATTTTTCATGTAAAGGAGATGAGGAAATCCATTTTTTTGCTTAAAAACGTAATACAAGTACGTTTAAAAAGTGACTCCTCAAAAGAGTAAAAAGACACGTAGGTGGCGCCCTCTACAAGTGAGAGCCATACTAACATCAAATTCGAATTTCGCATTTCAAAAAACCCCTAGATATCGTCCAAGTATAGTCATTATTTTAAAAGTTATTCACGAGATACAAAAAAGAATACATCTTTTACACCCACTATCTGAAAAGTGAAGGGATTGCGGACGCATGCTTATATGAACTTTTCACCTTATAAATAACTGAGGAATAATCCTGTAAAATATCGGACACTTATTAAATAACACCCTGTATATTGAATGGATGAGATAAGGTAAAGAGGTCCCCCAGCAATCCATTAGTGTAGTCAAAGTGATTTGGTTATGATACCGGGGTTTATCTGGAAAACACGCTGCAGCTGAAATTCGAGACCTGAGTTAATATCCTAAATAGAACCACGTGGTAAAAAGATTTGAAAACTTAAATGATTATGTAACTTTTCTCCACTTTTAGATTTTTTAAATATTGCTTTGTAACAAGTATATCGTGATGTAAAATTTTAACATGTCCGCGCATTATTACTTTTTCTAAGAAAAATGAAATCATCGTCCTTTCTTCTTAAAATTAGCTTCTATTTACATTGCTTTTCTAGTTCTTGAATTTATGCAACCCCTTGCAAATCCAAATGCAGGAAAGGATTGACCTGACTTCTTTAAATTGTTACTTAACACCGCAAAAACGAATTATATTGCCTCTTCCGTAACAAACTCGAATCGACCCACCTTTAATAGCCTTAGTTATCACCATAATGATATAATAATTTAAATAATAAGTATTAAGTTAAGGAGGTAGACTATAATTTGGAAATTATAATCGATCAACACCTCACGTGGACAGATCATTATAGAATATCTTAAATCTAAAATTTGCAAATTAGAAATTAATGCATAAACACTACATTAATAATTGTACAGGGTTATCCAACCAAGACTAGACAAGGCAATTTTTTGACTTTTCCTGTACTTTGATAAAAAAACTGAAATAGCCATCTTAAGTCATTTTCTCCCGCGAATTCGAATATCTTCAGCAAAAAACAATTGAACATCAAACAAAAGTACTAGGGGTCACTTTGATATTTTTTTAAATGGGATGCCGTATTATTTTTAATGAGCTTATCCGATTTCTCATATAAATTTTGATCTAAAATGTTGGATTTTTAATTCAAAAACGCCTTTTTTCTTCAGTTTTAAATTCGGAAAACGTTAAAAAAAAAAAAAAAAAAAAAAAAAAAATTAAAAATCCAACATTTTAGATCAAAATTTATATGAGAAATCGCATAAGCTCATTAAAAATACGGCATCCCATTTAAAAAAATATCAAAGTGACCCCTAGTACTTTTGTTTGATGTTCAATTGTTTTTTGCTGAAGATATTCGAATTCGCGGGAGAAAATGACTTAAGATGGCTATTTCAGTTTTTTTATAAAAGTACAGGAAAAGTCAAAAAATCGCCTTATCTAGTCTTGGTTGGATAACCCTGTACATATATTATATACAGGGTGATTCAAAAGAAAATGTCAATATTTTAGGTACGTATTCGGGGACCCAAAATAAACATAAAAGTTCCTATAAACATGGGTCCTATTCCCGGCCGTTACCGAAATACAGGGGTAAACAATATTCAAATTAAAGTTTTTATTAAATTATTTATAACAAGTAGGCTAGGTTTTATAGTTTTCAAAAATGCCACCGTTTACTTCTAAGCACAAGTCAGCTCTCTGATGAATAGCTCGGGTCGCGGATGCGGGTATGTTTCTTATGGTTGCTGCTGCATTTATTATTCGATGGAGTAATGCATCTTTAGTATTTACTTAAATATTCCAATAATTTTAACCACCCCCAATGACAGTAATCCACAGGATTAAGGTCTGGCGACAGGCCCGGACTGGGACCATTTGGAGCCCTCAGCTAAAACCTGTAAAGGGGCCCTCTACCGGAGGGTCTGGGTGTTGAAAAGTAGGTGCTTGTCGCGTAAAATCGACTTGTAGTGACTTGAAAACAATGGTGTGGGGTGGATGTTATTACATGTAAGAGAGGGGGGAGGGGAAGGACGATATGTGCTTGCGCGGCCCTACTGAGTGATCAGTTGATCTGGATAGAGCATCGCTGTGTAGTTGTCTGCTGGACACAAGTCACCGCGTAGACGATGCATTACACCACAACAAACAACAACGTAACTCAACTCACAACACAGTAGCTTGTATAAAGCTTTAGTTATAAGGCGAGATATAAACAGTTGTTGGACGTGTTGTACTTTTGGAAAATGTAATTTTTTTTGGAAAATGGAAACAAAACATTACCAATAACACAAAATAACTTCTAACAAGACAAATACTTTTTTTTTTTTTGTACGTTATATGTACGGGGCCATTTGGGGCCCCTTAGGCCCGGGGCCCTCCGCGATCGCGGACCTGCGGACCTGGCCAGTCCGGGCCTGTCTGGCGATGTAGCTGGCCAATTATGCGGACCACCTCGACCAATCCACCGCACCCAGTGGCGCAACTAGCCCTCTGATCTGGGGGTGGCCTAGGGTGGGCCTGTTATTGTGACTTGTCGTGGCGGCTCGTGTAGATGCGGGCTAGCGGATAGCCCGCCGCAGGCAAAAATTTTTTTGGACCACGCCCAAATTTTAACAAATTTGGTCAATAATCAACAGTAAGTAATATTACAATTTTTTATCGGTTAGATTTTTCAGCTGTCACAAAAACTTTTATTGGAAATTTTTCGAGTTGAAATTGGACAAGTTTATTCTGATTAGATCCCGAGAACAAAGCTCGAGGGATTTAATTTTTGAATAAACAAGCCCAAAGTTTAACGAGTATCGCCAAAAAAAATTGAGTGAAAAATAAAAAATTTAACCAATAAAAAAATGATGGTCGAGTGATATTTGGCAAGATTATTTATTGTAATTTATATAGATTATAATTATAAATTGATGCTATATTTGCGAGGCGAGTAGCGAGCTTACAAAGTCAGCCTTTTTCTGGGGGGGGGGGGGGCTAGCGACGTCTGGAGGGGGCCCGGCCCCCCTAGGCCCCCCTGTAGTTACGCGCCTGACCGCACCGGTTTGGAAAGTTATTGTTTAAAATATTTCGTACTTGTAAACTGTAGGGTGCAGGGGCTCCATCATGTTGTAAAGACATGTTCTGTCGTATATTAAAAACTTGTTGAGAAACTCTTATATCTGGTAGGTACTCTGCGATTCGGAAATCGACGCTGGTACTCGGCGACTGCAAGAGTTGAACTCCCGTTGCAGAAGCCATAAACGAATATCATATCAGCATATTCACGATGAGAGAATGTCGCAGGCATAATGAAATGAATCTAATGTTTAAATTGTCAGAAAATACAAATGCTGAACACGATTTGACACTGACAAATTTTATTCTTATTAATACCTAATGGGGTTACTATTGCTAAGCAACAGTGCAAAGGCAACAGAACATACTCTTTGAATATTATAAAATAAATGTAAAAGCTAGCCTACGTGTTATAAATAATTTAATAAAAATTTTAATTTGAATATTGTTTACCCGTGTATTTCGATAACGGCCGGGAATAGGACCCATGTTTATAGGAACTTTTATGTTTATTTTGGATCCCCGGATACCTACCTAAAATATTGACATTTCCTTCTGCGACCCTGTATATCCTGATGAATAAAATAAATAATGTCTTTATTTTATACCCTACTTAGATAGGAGAAAGTGAGGCGTAACGACATAGGATGTGCGGATTCATTAATAGCTGTTAAAAAATAATTCTGTTTCATGAATTTCCTGCTTTTTACAAAGGTAAGTACTTCGTACTTTTAGACCTTGCAGAAGTCATTTTGCCTTGCCGGTCTCAGGCAAAACGACATAGGGATTTCACTATACAGGATGTCTCTAAAAGGTCTGTACAAAATCTAAGCACATATTCCTGAGGTCAAAATAAGGCGATTTAAAGCAACTTACCTTAGTCCGAAGTTGCTCCGTTTCCGAGATACATGGTGGTAAGGTTAAAAAATAAAAATAGAATTTTTTAAAATTGATTTTAACGTATTACTTTAAAACTTGGTACGGGGGGTTTTTTGGAATGCGAAACCCGAATACGGACACCTTTTCACTGTGGCTATTAGAGGGTGCTTCACAATGCAATTCTTATGATTTAGAATGTCCATAACTTTTTCATCAGTGTAGTTTTTTTGCCAATGATTCCTGCCCACACATTAATTCTAAACTCATGTTGATAATGAGTTACTTTCGTGGCATGCGGGTTTTCAGCAGCATAAACATGTTCGTTATGTAAGTTGGTTACACCGCTTCTTGTAAAACATGCTTCGTCAGTAAATAAAATGTGCTTAGCAAAATTCACATCCTGTTGTCTTTGTTCGGTAATGAATCGACAGAAGTCCAATCGTTGATCGAGATCCAGAGCAAAAAGGTCTTGTACCTGTTGGATATGGTATGGATGAAGCTGCTGTTCTTTGAATGTTCTATGAACTACATCTTTGGATACTACTACCTCTAAACCTAAGCGTCTGGTGCTTAATTTTGGATCTTTAGCAATTCTTTCCAAAATTTGTTCCTCAACCTCAGGAGTCCTTATTGCACGTTTGCCGTCCATAATTGGCAGTTATAGGAGTGAAGCTACCGGTTTCGCGAAGGCGTCTCTTAATAGCAGCAAATGTTTGATGGTTTGGTATTCGCCGATTTAGATATTTTTCCCTGTATACCCTAACACTTTCGCGGCCATTTCCTTCACAATACCCAAAAACCAATAGCATATCCGTCATTTCTGCGGAACTGTATCCTTCAGCCATCTTTACAGTCAATTTAAAATTTAACTAACACGTTTCAAACACCTTATTTATTCTCACATTGGCAAATTTTTACTGAAACACTTACTGCAAACAACATAGACTGATAGCGAAAATTCTTAAAATACGAAAAATGTTTACATTTAAATAGTCTGTCGCAAAAAAAAATTTAAAGGTGTTCATCAAACAGGTAAAAAATCCGAGGATTTTTGGATGTAACACTCCAAAAAAGTATTTAAAAAAAATACATTTTCCACTGCTAATTCACTGACCACATTTCATCCTCAAAGATAACAGCAAACATTTTTTATTCGGAATAATTTAAATATTCCGGTGCGGCATCGAACAAAAAAAGGAAAAACTACCCCGATAAAAAAGTTATGGCCATTCTAAACCATAAGAAGTGCATTGTGAAGCGCCCTCTAATGACCACAGTGAAAAGGTGTCCGTATTCGGGTTTCGCATCCCAAAAACCCCCGGATACCAAGTTTTAAAGAAATACGTTAAAAAATGTTCATTAATTTTAAAAAATTCGATTTTTATTTTTTTACTTTACCACCCTGCATCTCGGAAACTGAGCAATTTCGGACTAAGGTAACTTGCTTTAAATCGCCTTATTTTGGCCTCAGGAATATGTGCTCAGATTTTGTACACACCTTTTAGAGACACCCTGTATAAACGACTGGAAAACTTTTAGTCTACAGGGTGTCCGGGAAAAGTAGGAAATCTCTCGGATTCAGATAGAATATGAAAAATTAAGAGAATAAGATTCAAGAAGTAGTCCATTTATCTTTAAGAGAATAAGTTCCTATAAAATTTTTTCTTACAGGTCCTCCCTACGGAGATATGTGCCCCTGAAGGACGCCGCTGGAAATTCTTGAATAACTTTCAAAGTACTTAATATAAATTAATAAAATTTTAATGTGATGGGCACAAGTGAGGACCTCTTAACATATTCCTTGGAACATATTTAGCTTTTTTAGTTTACCAGGGACGGCCTAAGCTTTACAACTTAATGCTTAAATTTGTACCACCCTGTTTGATAAAGACTTAAAAAGAATAAACCTGGGCAGCTTAGACTAAAAAAAAGGTACTCTTGTTTATTGTCGGTACAATGAACCGTTTTCGAGGGAAGAGTAATGAACGAATTCATGATTTATTTTTAATAAAAAGAACCATGATTTCTATTTTGTTTCTCGACAACAAAGTGTGACACGAAAGTCATTCAAACAACAGAAAAGTTGTTTTTTAAGTTGTTTAATCCGAAAAAATACAAAAATTTAAAAAAACGCAGTGATGTAATATGAGGCAACTTAACGAAATTATTGAAAAACTTTATATGGGCTCCGTGAAGTCCGATACATTCGCGGGCACGATGAATTGAGGAATTGTACCCGCCAAAATAACCCAGCTTTGGTCCTTATCGCATCACAATGAAACGTGATTCTCTGTAGAAGTTCCTTCCTAGTGCCGACCGGAGTGGAATACACCAAGTTTTTTAGGTGTCCCCACAGGTAAAAATCCAACGGCATTAGGTCGGGAGATCGAGGAGGCCAGGTAATAGGTCCTCTACTTATCCAACGGTTTGGATAGACGTTACTCAGGTGATCCCGTACACCAACGCTGAAATGAGGTGGTGCCTCATCGTGCATGAAGTACATGTTTTGGCGGGTTTCAAGTGATAAGTGCTCCATTAAATCCTAAAAAGCGTTCTGGAGGAACTTTACATAAAGTTGTCCATTTAAGCATTCCGGCAATACGAATGCTCCAATCAAAAAATTGCCAATGATTCCTGACCAGATATTATTCGATTGAAACTGATGTCCATGATGCGAAACAATAGTAGCATGAGGATTTTTATCAGCCCATACATGTGTGTTTTATAAATTGGTGATACCATTTTTGGTAAACCTTCGTTGCTGATCCAATAGCCATGCAGCAACAGTACTATTTTTTCCAAGCTTTCCTAAAATTGTGGAGAAAGCTAATAATATGTATTACCTTATTAACTGGAATCGCTCACCATTCTCCCTTAGACGTTGATCAACTCGTTGAAATGTCTTCTGGTTTGGCATAGTACGATTAGGAAATGTCGTGATATAACCTTCGGGCTTCTAAAGCATTGCAAGATGCAAGACCATACATTAGATGCATATCTGTATACTCAATAAACGTGTATTCCATAGTTTGAATTAATTCACGATTAAATTCACCACAAAGTTCAAAAACGCTGGATATATTATTATTATTTATCTCGTACCATCGTAACGTTTGCAACAACAATATGTTTTCTTGGTACCGATAAATAAATAAAACGCACATTTTTTGCGAATATAGGTCTTCTAGAACTATTCGTTTATTTTTCTTTTTCTCGAAAACGGTTCATTTTATCGACAATAAACAACAGTACCTTTTTTTTAGTCCAAGGTGCAAGCTACCCACATTGTTAGTCTATCATACAGGGTGTTAAAACTCTAAGCATTAAGTGGTAAAGCTTAGGCCTCCCCTAGCAAACTAAAAAAGGACACTATTTTAAGATGTCCTTACTAGTGTCTATAGTCTATCACATTAAATTTTTATTAAAATATATTAAGTACTTTGAAAGTTATTCAAGAAAAACCGATTTCCAGTGGCCAGGTTAGTTACATATCTCCGTAAGGAGGTCCTGTAGGAAAAAAAAAATTATATTAACTTGTCATCTTATTCTTTTATGTTCTATTTGAATCCCAGGTATTTCTCACATTTTCCCCCACACAAAACAATATTTATATGAACAACCCATATACTACGAAAACTGAAAAAAACTATGGATAAATAATTAATAATAAAGCAAAAATTAATCCCAAATCGCAGTATTGACGATTGTATGACAACGTCGCCGCTTAAAGGCGGCCACTCACGATCCAACGCCGCAGTACGATTTCGTTGGATGCGACAAGATTGAACGTAATTTGATCGTGTATTTTCGCCCGGCGACCGAGTTGAAACGATTTGAGGGCAGACAGACAGGCATGTCAGTCTGCAGCAGTACAATAGTGTTGGTTGAATCGTTTATTTGATCGTGTATTGTGGCTTGCGATTCGATCGTATGATTTTGGTTATTGCAAAATAAGAAACATCTAAACATCCTAACCTGAATTTCTTATGTGAATTTAAAAATGGCCAATAGTAAGGTATTTTTAAGAGATTTTTTTTGAATTGTATAGAGACTAAGAATGTCTTTGGAAAGTAAAATCACTACAACACAGTAAAAAATTGAGTGTTAAATTTAACACTCAATGGTGGTATACATATAGGACCACACTCAATAGGGTATATTAACCAATCAGTATATCTTGTCAAAAAGATATTTTTAAATGGTTTTTTTACTTTTTGATGAGTGTTAATTCTTCTAATTTATGGGTAGGTACATTAACACTATCGTGTGTAAATTAAACTCACATATTGTAAACCTATCCTTCTGGATTGTAAAAGAAATAATGAGAGATGTAAGTAAACCATTTTTTATTTTTTAATGGTAATTTGTGATTAATTAGTGTAAATATCATATTATTGTAGTGTAAATTTTATTTTATTTAAGTGTGACTTACTATAGTGAGTGTAATAAAATAATCTACCCAGGGCTAATACTTTCTACTTTGTCTAAGTCATTTAATCCCGTATCAAACTAAGTTACTAACCGGGCGTTTATAATTAAAATGTAAAAAATTATGCATTCAAGATGTTTTACATTATTAACCTCTGTTTAGTTTGATACATGATTGAATGACTTAATCAAAGCCGAAAGTAGCAGCCCCTAATATATATAAATCTTCAGATCGCTTGGAAAAGGTTTATTAAATGAATGAAAATATTGAGTATTATTTATCGTTTATTTATAAACAAAATGAACTGAAAACAGAACTGGAAAACCCTGTGATTTTTTTACACTTATTATTATAACTAGTTGAACAAAATGATACACCTATTATATAGTTTAACAATTTAGTAAATTAAACATAAACTCACCGACAAAAAAAACCGGCACCTAAATTTTTTTGATAATTTCAATACGGCATAACTTTTTTATTTTTGACTTTATTGCAATGATATTTCGCTGGGCGATAGATCTATTCATTAAAATTACGCTGCAGTTTGTTCTGATGTAATTTTGGTTGCTTAAATGTTTATATACCAGGGTAAGTCAAAATGATGTTTTTAGTCGGAAGTTTTAAACGTCCTGTGAAAAAAACACGCCAGAGAACCTTGTTTAAACATGATTTGCGATAAAGCTGGATGTATTCCTAGCATTTTGTTTTTTGAATCATCTGGTTATCTTGTTTCTTGTACGAGCTACGCGTCTTTAATTGAAACGCTGCATTTAAAAAACATTTTTTACTTCAAACATTAAAAGTTGTCATTGATTGGAGCATTTAAAATTAAAATAAAATGTTAATAACGGGTGTGTCCACCTCTAGCCGCAATGACAGCTTGCATTCTTCGTGGCATGGAATCAATTAATTATAGAGTGATTATTTTTTCTTGAGGAATAGCTTCATATTCTTCATTTAATGCTAACCTGAGCTCTGGTAAAGTTGTAGGTTTGTTGGGACGGTGACGAACGCGTCTTTTTAATTTATCCCAAAGATGCTCAATTGGGTTGAGATCTGGGCTACAGGGTGGCCATTCTAACCTTCGAATTCCAACTTCATCCAAAAACTTATTTACTACATGCGCAACCTGTGGTCTGGCGTTATCTTGCATGAGTATAAACTCTGCTCCAATGAAAGGGGCAAATGGAATAACAGCTTCCTGTAGTATCTCTTCAATATATCTGTGGGCATTTAGAGCTCCATTTTCCACAAATATAAGGTTTGTACGTCCTTCTCTAAAAATTCCCGCCCAAATCATCACAGATCCGCCATAGAACAAAAGTCGCTCCGATATTGTACAGTCAGCAAACCGTTCATTACGTCTCCGGTAAACCCGCTCACGCCCATCTGGCGATCGAAGACAAACTCTTGATTCGTCCGTGAACAATACGTCTCGTCATTCTTCTTCTGTCCAAATACATGCTGCCTTGCAAATCTAAGTCGATTCTGACGATGGTGAGGAAGCAATCGAGGCGCTACAGCAGGTCTGCGGGAATTAAGCCCATCTTCCTTTAACTGTCTTCTTATGGTTACTTCATTAACGTTCTTTCCACGTACCTGCTGTAGGTCATGTTTTAGTGAAGTGGCGGTAGCTCTTCGATCCCTTAATGATTTTAGTAATGTGAAATGGTTGTCGGCTAAGGTAAGTTGATTTTTTTCTTCCAGACCCTGACCTTCTGGTATGATTTCCCGTCTCGAGTGTAAGAAAGAATTTTGTTTACTTAATATTGATTCAAATTTCATGCAGACTCATAAAGGAAATGCCGAGATAAAATTTGTCACGCAGTTTAAATGTTTAGCTTGAGAGGCAAAATCTAATGATTAGGTTCGAGAACTGAAATATAAACAAAACCATTTTTAATGTACAAAAATAACATTCGCTTTCAGAACAGTTTGGTTTTCAGTGGTGAATTGTTTGGTTTTAACGTAATTGTTCTGTGGCATTTTGTTAGTGTGAAAAAGAAGTTTTAATTATTGGTGAGTTTACTCACAGGGCAATCCAATTTACCTATAATTATTATTGATAAATCATTTAGGTTTTTAACTATTGGAATCGTATATTTTGATTATATATTAAAAAGTGTCTATATCAGGTGCGTACCGAAATATTAAAGTTATGTTTCGATAATATTTTATTTTAAATGGTCAAAAATAGATTAACCTCATGATAATATTGTACACTTAAAAGGTAGTAAAAGAAATCCTGTGTGGAACCATAAAAGAAATCCTGTGTGGAACTATAAAAGAAATCCTGTGTGGAACTATAAAAGAAATCCTGTGTGGAACTGTAATACAAATCCTGTGTGGAATCATTAAATAAATCCTGTGTGGAATCATTAAATAAATCCTGTGTGGATATTTTAATATTCTAAAATTCTATAATAAAGTAACAAATAGCGTAAATATGTATTTATCATGGCATACTCTATGTATTTATGTTTAATTGTCAACATGATATTAATTAAATTCTGATATACAACTTTGATCTTTTGAATAGTAGATGTTCTAAATAAACAGTGAAATAAATTGATAAAAAAATAAGGATTTGGTTATCCAAAGATCGAACTAGACACTTTACGAAACATTTTGGGAAAGTTGGTTGCTCAGGTATTTTTTTTTATTTCAGGTTCTTCATCTCGACAGACCCAAACCCCATATCTTAGTTAACACGCCTAACTTACATTGTAAGTGATGATTATTATTATTTTTTTTTATAAACTTAATATTTTCAATTTTTAATTATTTGGTGTATAAAATGTAAATACATCGCCCGAACCTTTTTGTTGTTTTTACTCGCCCATAAATTTTCAGAAGTGGGATCACTGGAAACTAAGATAAGGTTGTCGTCTGTCGAGATGGCGTATTAGAATAGTATTATGAACGGTTTTCTTTTTGTTTATTTATCAGTGGCGTCGTTTTATAACTGAAATCAAGTATCAAAATGAGTTTCAAGACACGAAAACGTGCATTTGTTGAACAAGAACCAGAACCAGATGAACATGGTTCGCCTCGAAGTTCCTCTCGAACAACAGACAATTCGATCGATCGGTTAACGGCCGTTATGGCAAGTTTTATTGAATCAACAATGGAACGGGACCGACCCAGTACTTCAGGTACTTTAACTATGAAAGGGGATGTTGTTCCTTTATTTAATCCCGAAGACAAGGGACAGACTGTGGTCAGCTGGTGCCAAAAAGTTGATGAGTTACGAGATGTGTTTAAATGGTCTGAGGAAGCAACCATATATTTTGCTATGACTAAACTAAGAGGTTTAGCCGAAACATGGTATAAAAGTCTTCCTAGTTTAAAATTTACATGGAACGAATGGAAACAAAAATTAGAAGAAGGATTTCCATCCAGGCGAGATTATTATGCTGATTTACAAGAAATGATGAACAGAAGAAAACGTTATGAGGAATCGTACACAAGATACTACTACGAAAAAGTTGCTTTACTTAATAATTGTGAAATTTATGGAACAAAAGCTGTCGCTTGTATTATCGGTGGTATTAATGATATTGTGGTTAAGACGGGCGCAAGCGCAGGAAATCATCAGACTACTGAATCTCTGTACACATATCTCAGTAATTTGAACACTTTGCCGGTTCCTCAAAAATGAGTGATTCTTCAAAATATTCTTCTAAAAATAAATTTGTTCGATTGAACAACAAGGGTAACTTTGGAAAAAGTGAAAAGCTAATAACATGTTACAATTGTAGAAAAACTGGACACACTGCTAATGCATGTTACATGAAAAGTACAATAAAGAAACCCGAAAATAGAAACTTGGAAAAACGATGCAATTTCTGTAATCGTGTCGGTCATTTAGAAGCCGACTATTTTACAAAGAAAAGATCATTGACTTCTAAACCAACTATATGACTAATTTCTGATAAACCCAATCAAAAATTTTATAAACATATTCAGCTGAATGGAATTTCATCTTTGGCATATATTGATTTAGGTAGTTCGTGCAGTACAATTAAGCTTCAAGAAACGTATCGTCTAAATTTGCAATATGATTCAACTGATACAACAATACTTCAAGGTTATGGAAATGGAACCGCTGCTACTTTGGGAACTGTTTCCTTTAATATTTTAGTAGATGAAGTAAAAGCATTTATAACTGCACATGTAGTACCGGATTTCGTTCAAGAAGTACCACTACTACTTGGAAGAAATTTTACTGAACTGCCCGATATGTTTATTGTTAAGGATGATGTTACATTAAAGTTTTTCAAACGAACAAATCCAAAATTATCAGAATTACCAGAATTACCAGAATTACCAGAATTACCAGAATTACCATAATTAAATATAATCGAACCAGAACAAACTAATACAAAAATAATACTTCGAGTTGCAGAAAATTCGACCATATTACCCAATCATTGGGGACATATACAAGTTTATAACAATGATGTTGAAGGTGACTTTTGCATTGAAGCAAGTATAAGGTTAAAAGAAGGACAAGAATACTGTATTCCTCATACAGTCATAACTCTTGAAAAGGGTAAATTTACAGTTTTACCTTGTATTAGTTTAGCAAACACAGAAATATTTTTAAAGAAAAATCAAATCTACGCTAGAGCTATTGACTGTGTAGAAGAAGTAAAATCACCAGAAAAAGTGTTGACAGTTCGCGGGGAAATTGTAAAAGAAATATCAATAGAGGATATTTCAATGGGACCAATAAATAAAGATCAAAGCTAGAGGTTGCATAAGCTTTTGAATAGCTATCGAGATTGTTTTGCATTATCGCTAAGTGAATTGGGCTGTGCCAAATCAGTAAAAATGGATATAAAACTTTTTGACGATAAACCATTCTCCTATCGACCTTATCGTATGTCAAGAACAGAACAAAATCTAGTAAAAGATATTGTCGATGAACTTTTGTCAAATGATATTATACGAGAATCTGATTCCGAATATTCTTCTCCAGTTTTGCTTGTGCGAAAGAAGAATGGCGAACAGAGATTATGTATAGATTATAGAAAACTTAACTCAAAAACGGTTAAAAATAGTCATCCTTTACCCAGAATAGACGACCAAATCGATAAATTGCAATCAGGAAATTATTTTATCAGTTTAGACCTAAAATCAGGCTATCATCAAGTTCCATTAGAAGAAAAGTCAAAATACTATACAGCTTTCGTAACACCAGAAGGCCAGTATGAGTATAACAGAGTTCCATTTGGGCTATCAAATGCTCCACGAGTATTTCAACGCTTAATGACAAAAATTCTTAAACCAATTCAAGGAAACTCTGCATTATATTTGGATGATGTACTTTTATATGCTTCAACAGTAGAAGATGCTCTAGACACATTACAAAAGGCGTTAGAAATTTTTAGACAGGAGGGAATGACCTTAAATTTAAAGAAATGTACATTTCTTCAAATCTCTGTTAACTACCTTGGCTATGAAATTAAACAGGGCCAAGTTAGACCTGGAAGTGAGAAAATCAAAGCAGTTGAACAATTCCCAAACCCGAAGTCTGTACATAATGTGCGACAATTTCTTGGACTTACTGGCTTCTTTCGACACTTTGTACATAACTACGCTGTTATTGCTAAACCCTTAACAAATTTAATTAAAAAGAATGTTACCTGGAGATGGGAAGATAAAAAAAAAAAGCTTTTCAAAAACTACAAAATATTTTAATAAGCAGACCAGTTTTAAATTTATTTAACCCAGATGCTACTACTGAAGTGCACACAGATGCCAGTCAATTAGGATTGGCTGGAATCTTAATGCAACGACATACAGATGAACGCTTACATCCCATCGCTTACTACAGCCGACAAACATCAGATACCGAACAAAAATACCACTCTTACGAGCTGGAAACGTTGGCTGTTGTAGAAACTTTAAAAAAGTTCCGTACTTACTTGCTAGGAATTTCATTTACTGTCGTAACTGACTGTAATTCCTTGAAGGCAGCAAGCAAAAAGAAAGAAATGATACCACGCATAGCGAGATGGTGGCTGGGGCTACAAGAATTCACTTTCGACGTACAATATCGCCCTGGAAATCGAATGAACCATGTTGATGCATTAAGTCGGAATCCCTAGTAGAGGAAAACTAAGAGAGCTGGACCAGGTGGTGCTGGTGGTGCTGGTGGTGCAACTAACCCGGGTGGTTCGGTGGTGCGTTTTATGATCTAACCCGGGTGGTTCGGTGGTGCGTTTTATGATCTAACCCGGGTGGTTCGGTGGTGCGTTTTATGACCTAACCCGGGTGGTTCGGTGGTGCTGTTTACAAAATAACCCGAAATTAAACCCGACTTTTTACGACCTAACCCGGATGCTTTCATGAGGCGGCTTCTCATCTAACCCTAACTTGATCCTTAATATTTATGAACTGACCCGAGATAAAACCCGACTTTTTACGACCTAACCCGGATGCTTTCGTGAGGCGGCTTCTCATCTAACCCTAATTTGAACCTGAATATTTATGATCTGACCTGAGATAAAACCCGACTTTTTACGACCTAACCCGGATGCTTTCATGAGGCGGCTTCTCATCTAACCCTAACTTGAACCTGAATATTTATGAACTGACCCGAGATAAAACCCGACCTTTTATGATTTAACCTTAGTGCAAACGTCGCTGTTAAAGCGATATAGTAAAAAAAACTCGATTAAAATTTTATCTTGTTCGCTAGACCAATTAATTTCCAAATATTATAATTAAAACATACAATCACTACACTGGCGCACCGTCAAAAATCGTGCTTGCACTATCCCAACGTACAGAGCGTCCGCTTCAGAAAATACGGTGCCGTATTTTTTGCGCCGAACGCTCTGGAGGAACACACTCCGATTTGCAAGTACATACACGCTTTGTCGCGGCAAAGCTCGCCGTCAAATTACGGCCACTCTTTTGCGGTACCGCTTTGTAGGAAACCAAAGCTTTAGTGAAACGCCGCTGCCCCAGAACTCTGTCCATATTCCTCTACTGTGTTAATTTATGCGGGTAATAAAACCGACAAGGGTCGGATCAGCCTGCATACTTATAGAGGTAAAAAACCGCTTTAGAATGTTTTTGGTATATCTTTTTTAGATAATTTTGGGGGAAATAATTTGCCTGAGATGCCAATTAAAAAAGCCTACATTTAATTGTATTTTAGATTCTTGAATTTTGTACATGGATTAAAAATCTACTATTTCTTGAAATTGTATACATTATGTTAGATAATTATTAATATAATGTTATTAAGACTTTGTAAATATCTGTAAAAACTGTTCTAAATCGTGTCATTTCTGAAAATTGTATACTGAGTGATTAGAATTTAGTAAAAAATTAAAAAAATGTTTTAATGTTATTAAGACCTGTGAAAATTTGTAAAACTGTACAGAATTGTATTATTTTCTGAAAATGATATACTGAGTGTTTAGAATTTAGTAAAAATTAAAAAAATGTTTTAAATTTGTTAAATCATGTGAAATCTTGTATAAAATGACTAGAACCGTTCTTAATCATGTCATTTCTGAAAATTGTATACTGAGTGTTTAGAATTTAGTAAAAAATTAAAAAAAATGTTTTAACGTTATTAAGCCCTGTGAAACTTTGTAAAAAATGACTAAAACAGTCGCAAATCGTCCTATTTTCTTAAAAGTGTATACTGAGTGTTTAGAATTTAGTAAAAATTAAAAAAAATGTTTTAAATTTGTTAAATCATGCGAAATCTTGTATAAAATGACTAGAACCGTTCTTAATCATGGCATTTCTGAAAATTGTATACTGAGTGTTTAGAATTTAGTAAAAAATTTAAAAAAATGTTTTAACGTTATTAAGCCCTGTGAAACTTTGTAAAAAATGACTAAAACAGTCGCAAATCGTCCTATTTTCTTAAAAGTGTATACTGAGTGTTTAGAATTTAGTAAAAATTAAAAAAAATGTTTTAAATTTGTTAAATCATGTGAAATCTTGTATAAAATGACTAGAACCGTTCTTAATCATGACATTTCTGAAAATTGTATACTGAGTGTTAAGTATTTAGTAAAATGGTGGCTACTTAGTTAATTCGTGACTTGTTTTGTACAGATTCTTTAGCATTTCTTAAGAACCGAAAAAGAAAACAGAAAAGAAAAAAATAAAAGAAAAACAACTCTATTTGTTAAAGTTGTATGAAACCTTGTAATTAAATATGCATAAATTACAAAAAAAAAAAAAAAGACTATCATGTGGGTCATTCAAATTTGAAACGATTATGGATTACTATAAGAATAACAGAAAAATAGCTGAAAAGAACCAATTCCCTTAGTGTTTTTTTGTGGCTTCGGAGAACTTTTCTTTAAGTTTAAGTGTAGTACTTAAATGACTGGATAATATTTTCAAACTATTTAAATTATAAGTGTCTTTGTAAAAATAAAAACATATTTTTTTAATATGTACATAATTACTTATTTAAATACTTTTGAAAACTCTTACTGTTAAAGAAAAAAATAAAACCAAAATGGATATTTTAAATTGTTTATTACTTAATTTACATTTTTAAACTCCATAGCGGTTCTAGATATACAATATTTATAATATATTTTATATACAATACATACAAAATATACAATATATTTTATTTTCAATGGGTTTTTCTTTTTCTATATCCATATGGTTCGGAGCTTCCATCCGATAGAAATTTTCTCTTTGTTGAAATAGGTCTATAGATCCTTCCACGTTTGTCGGAAGAAATACTTTTCTTTATACTAGTATTTTAGTTGAAAATAAGATTGTAAATCGTGTACAAAACAACCGTCCCTTATGGATTTGAATGAAAATTGTAGATTTGACTATTTTCATGAAAAATAAATCTAAGTACGGAATAATGCAGGAGAGAGACCTATTTCTCTTGCATATTTAATTTCTTTGATAGTAAGAACTAATCTCTTTATTTTACAAAGTAAAAAAAAAGCTAAAGATCGGCGTTGTCAGTCAGGTATAAGAACTGATTTAACACGATGGTTTTTGTACAAACGTTCAAATACAATTGTATGCTTTTTAACCGATTATGCCGGAAAAATGACGTTTTATAGATTAGATATTTAGACGAAGAGGTAGCCTTCTCAATAAAGTATTGATTATTGTCCTGATAGCTAGACAACACTTTTTATGTTAGTCAAAAAAAAAATAATTTTTTCGAACGCTAGTACAGGTTTTATCGTTAACTAACAAACATTAAGAGCGAAAAATGTATAGATTCACTTCATTTTTACATTATTTTACATTCGACAAAGAATAAACATCAATTTATTGTTTATTTTTTGAGGGAGTACTGGATGATACAACTCTTCTGGTGGGAGAATTGTGCATTTAATTAAACCATCTATATTATTTAGGTTTAATTTGTTACACGCATCTCCTACATACACTTCTGGATGTGATAGTGGAAATTTAGAACTTTTACAGATGTACGGATAGAGGGAACAAACATCGGCGTATTTAATTTTTTCCGTATCTTTTATTTCATAGTATTCGCATGTATTTCCTGTTCGTCCTCCATAAAAAGCATCTCTTGGATTTAGTTTTGTCAAAATTTTATTGTAATGGGTATTAGTATAGGATTTTATCTCTGGATTATTTTTTAATAAATTTCTAAAATCACACTCCCACATTTCATTAACTAAAAAACCGAAATCTTTTAGTCTCATAATTTTTGCCTTTGTGGTTTCATATCTTAAATTTAGCGTTTCTGAGGGGTCCTCGGAAAGAGGATCGTTCCTGCCGAACTTGTAGCATACAGTACATCCATGGAAATAACATCCTTGAAATTCAAATACCTCTTTTGTTTCGGAGCAGTAACCATCAACTTTTACACCATTTAAAACAGCTTCTTTACCATTAGCAGCATGTAAGATGTTGATTTTTCTGTGATTCTCGGTCCAAAGTAACCAATCTATGGCAATTTTGCTCTGCCTGTTTCTCCATCGGTATCCATTTTTTGGTATGATTCCTATAGTATTAGGCTTCAAAAAATTTCTTCTAAAAATTTTATTGCATGCTGAAGCAATAGTTGTAGCTTCAGTAAATGGACATACATTGGTAGTTTGTATAAGTTGTTCTCTAAACTTTAAACATGATTGCGCAAGGATTTCGACATCCGATACGCAGTAGTCTACCAGATCTCTTTGCATATCGAAACCATCATTTTCATGCTCTACAAACCATTTAAGAAATTTGGCTCTGTCTTCTTCTTTCATACTATCTGGGGAGTAATATTCAATTGATGGTAGAGGTCCTATATAGTTTTCATTTGCCTTTGTATTAAATAGGTGCGGGAAGTAGCCTTTTTTAAAAATATCCTCAAGTCCAAATGCCTTTGGTAGTGTGGCTTAAGGCATAGGGAAATAGTTAAGTGAGTCGATAAATTTTACATTTTCAAGTTGCATCGTAATTATTTTGGTACCTCTCATGATTAACTCAGGTGTAAAATCTGTCTTTGTCATAATGTAGTTTAATATAAACTGGTGATCAAAAGCCTGACCATTATGCGCTATTACAATAATTTCTTTAAAGTTTTTCCTCATTTATAAAAAATGGTTAGTAAATGTTCCCGCTGGGTCTATACCTCTGACTTTTTGTAACTTTAGACCGCATTTTTTACAAGTATCTGCTTCAGAATCCATGCACTCATCGCAGTATTGTTTGAAAACACAGAGATTGACTTGATGTAAAAACGTTAAATTTTCCAATAGTTTGTCTTGGCTCGTCTCTAAATCGTAGAATACAAAAAAGATCATCTTTAATCTTAGGTTTTCTCTTATCAGGCCGAATATAACATAGATGATCCTCGGGTGCATGTTTATTACAAATTTTACAATAAATTTCACCACATGCATGTACTCTTTTGGCTTTAATGGTTTTTAAACAAATAGAACATAGTTTAATTTGTTCGCATACTGTAAATTTGCCTGACGAATAATCCTTTTTATGATTTTCGTAACAGTTTTGACTTCTAAAAAATTATAGACAGTCCTGGCATTTAATTTTTATTGCTATTTCACAAGCAGAGGCTTGCTGACATGCCTGACAGGTTCCACCACATCGGTGCTCATTTTTGTGATCATATGGGACGTAACACTTTTCACAAAAATAGTTAGAACAAAAAGCTGCTGTCAGCGATGTAATTACATTAAAATGGCTTTTGTAATGTAATAAGTTCAGCCGTTTATTGCTTTCAGTTGAACCTTCAAATATAATATTTCGTCCTTTTGATCCATAGCTATAAACAACTAATTTATATTCTTTTAGATGATTTTGAAATTGTATTAACTCGGGAATTCCACCTCCTGCCTCAGGAATGCTAATTTTAGCTCTCTCCAACAATGATCTTGTTCTTTCGATTTGAATTTTACTAATATCTCTTCTAACCTTACTGAATTCGGGATCTCTTTTTTTATGGGCAATGGCGACTACCAAAGCACGTGGTAAACACAGGTTATCGGTATTTTTAATACTTATAATACCTCGTCGCTTGTCGCATTCCTCGTGAAAGCTGTTATAATTTTTTCCTCTTCCCCCACCAACAGGTAATCTAACAGTTGTCACACTAAGACAAAATGATTCTGTATTAAGACCTGCTGAGTTTGACTGATAAATGCCACTTATAACACTCCAAACATCTTAAAAGGTTATGTCTTTAGCTGCTTTGAAGCGAATCCAACCTTCTCCTCGGTTGAAGTCTTTAGAGCAAAAACTAAAAGCCACACGATCTAAGGGTTGTAGGCCTTCTGTAGCGTTTTGAATAATTTGATTAATTCCTTTTTCCATCCAACCAACTGGTTCAACTCCCTGTGGAACAGGTTTTAACTTAAACTCTAGAGTGCGTCCTGTAAGGTTAAATTCTCGTAACTTTTTAACAACGTCTTTAACAATAATAAACTTCTCCATCTTTCTTTTTTTTTTGTTGTTTTATAGTCTACTATCTACCTACATAAAAAAAAAAAAAAAAAAAAAAAAAAACAAGTATATTTTCATATTTTTATCGGTCTTAAGTTCGATTTCAAAAGCACACTCCCACTTTTTGATAATTTCACAGTCTAAGCACATAGATCTTATATTTTTATTTACGATCAATTCATCTTTATTCGCCAATCGTCTCAAACGAGTCTGCTTTTGAAAGTAATATAGCCTTAGTATTCAGAAAATATTAATGATATCGGAGCCTAAAACATCCTTAACACTAAAAAATCATTGTGTTTCCTAACAAAACCCATCATCTTGTCTATTTAGCTTGCTTTCCTATTGTTTAGCAGGTTAAATAAAATTATTATTTCGCTCTTTTTGTCTGTACTGAATCGTTAGGGGAATACGATTCTAGTCCTATAAGAGAGACAGTTAAAATTTATGTAAGCAATCAGAAATCCTACACTATGAGCTACTTAGTTAAAATTTCATATTTCCTTCATGGATCAGGTAAAATTTGTGTTGTGTCGGTCAAAATTTATAAAATACGAAAAAAATGCTAGATGCATTTTTATCATGACTTTCTATCTAATACCATCTTATTTCAAGGTATAATTCGGTTGTCAAAATGAGAATCTAAAAAATCCTCGTGTTTCCTCACAAAACCCATCATCTTGCCTATTTAGCTTGCTTTTCTATTGTTTAGCAGGTTAAATAAAATTATTATTTCGCTCTTTTTGACTGTACTGAATCGTTAGGGGGATACGTTTCTAGTCCTATAAGAGAGACAGTTAAAATTTATGTAAGCAATCAGAAATCCTACACCATGAGCTACTTAGTTAAAATTTCATATTTCCTTCATGGATCAGGTAAAATTTGTGTTGTGTCGGTCAAAATTTATAAAATACGAAAAAAATGCTAGATGCATTTTTATCATGACTTTCTATCTAATACCATCTTATTTCAAGGTATAATTCGGTTGTCAAAATGAGAATCTAAAAAATCCTCGTGTTTCCTCACAAAACCCATCATCTTGCCTATTTAGCTTGCTTTTCTATTGTTTAGCAGGTTAAATAAAATTATTATTTCGCTCTTTTTGTCTGTACTGAATCGTTAGGGGGATACGTTTCTAGTTCTATAAGAGAGACAGTTAAAATGTATGTAAGCAATCAGAAATCCTACACTATGAGCTACTTAGTTAAAATTTCATATTTCCTTCCTGGGTCAGGCAAAATTTGTGATGTGTCGGTCAAAATTTATAAAAATACGAAAAAAATGCTGGATGCATTTTTAGCGTGACTTTCTATTTAATACCATCTTATTTCAAGGTATAATTCGGTTGCCAAAATGAGAATAAAATAATTTTCCCATGGTTTATGTCATCTTAAAAAAGTCAAAAGGTTATATTCTGTAGAGGGTCAGATACATTCAAATTTAAAAATTTTCTCCAAGAAGAATTTTAAGATAGTATTATAGTAAATAAAAATTCTATACCTCCAATATTTCTTGGAAACATTTCGTGTTCTAGCGACATAACCCAAAAGTACCTCTATTCAGAAACGCATCGTACTTTTCTTGTCAAACTTGACTTTGTTGTAATGTTGTATGCAGAACACTTTGAAAACAAAAATTAGATTAGAAACCGCCGCCTCTTAAGGTATACTTTTTAGGTCTTACATAGGGTACACTGGTATACAGAACAAATGTCATCTTTAATTGTCTCATTGTCCCATCCATTACATTATTATAATCTTAAAGCACCTGTTACCAGCATTATCTGTTTTTATGGTTTTCATAAAACATAGCGATTACCGATGAAAATTAAACGAAAACTTAATAAATAACTTTTTTTTCAACTGAAATAGACTGATTTTCGATGGAAAAATGTTACTTATAACTAAAAATGAATATAAGACATATACGCAATGATATTTAGAATAAATCAATCTTTTCTAAAATTACTATGAAATATTCACAAAATCGTTTCGTTATAACCAAAGTAGCAAGGCTTGCAGATTTCGTATAGAGTTCAAACGCGATACTGAGATGATCTTTTTTTTTTTTATATTTTCGTAGGATAATGCACCACTACGTTGTAAGTACTTGAGAGAGGACTTTCTTGAAAAATCCTCAAATTTCTCTGCAATTTTGTTCCTTCTAGAGTTAAATTCACACAGAAAACCCCGTATTCTTATCTTTCAGGTTGGTATATTAAAAAGGGCTTATTAGTATGGTTTAGAAAACAAGCAATATTAATTAACGGATGTTTTTTCGTCGTATGAAGAGTTGAAAAATTTTTTTTTCCACTCCAATGGTTACGATGCAGAGAGTCGGGTTTCATCATAATCTTTCAGGGTAGCTCAGGTTTTGATTGCATATAGAGAGTTGGGTTTCATCATAATCTTTCAGGGTAGCTCAGGTTTGATTACATGTACTAAGGTTAGTGCTCCTTGCAATCGGTTTCAGGTTTGACGCGCCCCCCTCAGGTTTGTTCAGGTTTCTCAAACGTTTGAGAAACCTGAACAAACCTGAGGGGGGGCGCGTCAAACCTGAAACCGATTGCAAGGAGCACTAACCTTAGTACATGTAATCAAACCTGAGCTACCCTGAAAGATTATGATGAAACCCAACTCTCTATATGCAATCAAAACCTGAGCTACCCTGAAAGATTATGATGAAACCCGACTCTCTGCATCGTAACCATTGGAGTGGAAAAAAAAATTTTTCAACTCTTCATACGACGAAAAAACATCCGTTAATTAATATTGCTTGTTTTCTAAACCATACTAATAAGCCCTTTTTAATATACCAACCTGAAAGATAAGAATACGGGGTTTTCTGTGTGAATTTAACTCTAGAAGGAACAAAATTGCAGAGAAATTTGAGGATTTTTCAAGAAAGTCCTCTCTCAAGTACTTACAACGTAGTGGTGCATTATCCTACGAAAATATAAAAAAAAAAAAGATCATCTCAGTATCGCGTTTGAACTCTATACGAAATCTGCAAGCCTTGCTACTTTGGTTATAACGAAACGATTTTGTGAATATTTCATAGTAATTTTAGAAAAGATTGATTTATTCTAAATATCATTGCGTATATGTCTTATATTCATTTTTAGTTATAAGTAACATTTTTCCATCGAAAATCAGTCTATTTCAGTTGAAAAAAAAGTTATTTATTAAGTTTTCGTTTAATTTTCATCGGTAATCGCTATGTTTTATGAAAACCATAAAAACAGATAATGCTGGTAACAGGTGCTTTAAGATTATAATAATGTAATGGATGGGACAATGAGACAATTAAAGATGACATTTGTTCTGTATACCAGTGTACCCTATGTAAGACCTAAAAAGTATACCTTAAGAGGCGGCGGTTTCTAATCTAATTTTTGTTTTCAAAGTGTTCTGCATACAACATTACAACAAAGTCAAGTTTGACAAGAAAAGTACGATGCGTTTCTGAATAGAGGTACTTTTGGGTTATGTCGCTAGAACACGAAATGTTTCCAAGAAATATTGGAGGTATAGAATTTTTATTTACTATAATACTATCTTAAAATTCTTCTTGGAGAAAATTTTTAAATTTGAATGTATCTGACCCTCTACAGAATATAACCTTTTGACTTTTTTAAGATGACATAAACCATGGGAAAATTATTTTATTCTCATTTTGGCAACCGAATTATACCTTGAAATAAGATGGTATTAAATAGAAAGTCACGCTAAAAATGCATCCAGCATTTTTTTCGTATTTTTATAAATTTTGACCGACACATCACAAATTTTGCCTGACCCAGGAAGGAAATATGAAATTTTAACTAAGTAGCTCATAGTGTAGGATTTCTGATTGCTTACATACATTTTAACTGTCTCTCTTATAGAACTAGAAACGTATCCCCCTAACGATTCAGTACAGACAAAAAGAGCGAAATAATAATTTTATTTAACCTGCTAAACAATAGAAAAGCAAGCTAAATAGGCAAGATGATGGGTTTTGTGAGGAAACACGAGGATTTTTTAGATTCTCATTTTGACAACCGAATTATACCTTGAAATAAGATGGTATTAGATAGAAAGTCATGATAAAAATGCATCTAGCATTTTTTTCGTATTTTATAAATTTTGACCGACACAACACAAATTTTACCTGATCCATGAAGGAAATATGAAATTTTAACTAAGTAGCTCATGGTGTAGGATTTCTGATTGCTTACATAAATTTTAACTGTCTCTCTTATAGGACTAGAAACGTATCCCCCTAACGATTCAGTACAGTCAAAAAGAGCGAAATAATAATTTTATTTAACCTGCTAAACAATAGAAAAGCAAGCTAAATAGGCAAGATGATGGGTTTTGTGAGGAAACACGAGGATTTTTTAGATTCTCATTTTGACAACCGAATTATACCTTGAAATAAGATGGTATTAGATAGAAAGTCATGATAAAAATGCATCTAGCATTTTTTTCGTATTTTATAAATTTTGACCGACACAACACAAATTTTACCTGATCCATGAAGGAAATATGAAATTTTAACTAAGTAGCTCATAGTGTAGGATTTCTGATTGCTTACATAAATTTTAACTGTCTCTCTTATAGGACTAGAATCGTATTCCCCTAACGATTCAGTACAGACAAAAAGAGCGAAATAATAATTTTATTTAACCTGCTAAACAATAGGAAAGCAAGCTAAATAGACAAGATGATGGGTTTTGTTAGGAAACACAATGATTTTTTAGTGTTAAGGATGTTTTAGGCTCCGATATCATTAATATTTTCTGAATACTAAGGCTATATTACTTTCAAAAGCAGACTCGTTTGAGACGATTGGCGAATAAAGATGAATTGATCGTAAATAAAAATATAAGATCTATGTGCTTAGACTGTGAAATTATCAAAAAGTGGGAGTGTGCTTTTGAAATCGAACTTAAGACCGATAAAAATATGAAAATATACTTGTTTTTTTTTTTTTTTTTTTTTTTTTTTATGTAGGTAGATAGTAGACTATAAAACAACAAAAAAAAAAGAAAGATGGAGAAGTTTATTATTGTTAAAGACGTTGTTAAAAAGTTACGAGAATTTAACCTTACAGGACGCACTCTAGAGTTTAAGTTAAAACCTGTTCCACAGGGAGTTGAACCAGTTGGTTGGATGGAAAAAGGAATTAATCAAATTATTCAAAACGCTACAGAAGGCCTACAACCCTTAGATCGTGTGGCTTTTAGTTTTTGCTCTAAAGACTTCAACCGAGGAGAAGGTTGGATTCGCTTCAAAGCAGCTAAAGACATAACCTTTTAAGATGTTTGGAGTGTTATAAGTGGCATTTATCAGTCAAACTCAGCAGGTCTTAATACAGAATCATTTTGTCTTAGTGTGACAACTGTTAGATTACCTGTTGGTGGGGGAAGAGGAAAAAATTATAACAGCTTTCACGAGGAATGCGACAAGCGACGAGGTATTATAAGTATTAAAAATACCGATAACCTGTGTTTACCACGTGCTTTGGTAGTCGCCATTGCCCATAAAAAAAGAGATCCCGAATTCAGTAAGGTTAGAAGAGATATTAGTAAAATTCAAATCGAAAGAACAAGATCATTGTTGGAGAGAGCTAAAATTAGCATTCCTGAGGCAGGAGGTGGAATTCCCGAGTTAATACAATTTCAAAATCATCTAAAAGAATATAAATTAGTTGTTTATAGCTATGGATCAAAAGGACGAAATATTATATTTGAAGGTTCAACTGAAAGCAATAAACGGCTGAACTTATTACATTACAAAAGCCATTTTAATGTAATTACATCGCTGACAGCAGCTTTTTGTTCTAACTATTTTTGTGAAAAGTGTTACGTCCCATATGATCACAAAAATGAGCACCGATGTGGTGGAACCTGTCAGGCATGTCAGCAAGCCTCTGCTTGTGAAATAGCAATAAAAATTAAATGCCAGGACTGTCTATAATTTTTTAGAAGTCAAAACTGTTACGAAAATCATAAAAAGGATTATTCGTCAGGCAAATTTACAGTATGCGAACAAATTAAACTATGTTCTATTTGTTTAAAAACCATTAAAGCCAAAAGAGTACATGCATGTGGTGAAATTTATTGTAAAATTTGTAATAAACATGCACCCGAGGATCATCTATGTTATATTCGGCCTGATAAGAGAAAACCTAAGATTAAAGATGATCTTTTTTGTATTCTACGATTTAGAGACGAGCCAAGACAAACTATTGGAAAATTTAACGTTTTTACATCAAGTCAATCTCTGTGTTTTCAAACAATACTGCGATGAGTGCATGGATTCTGAAGCAGATACTTGTAAAAAATGCGGTCTAAAGTTACAAAAAGTCAGAGGTATAGACCCAGCGGGAACATTTACTAACCATTTTTTATAAATGAGGAAAAACTTTAAAGAAATTATTGTAATAGCGCATAATGGTCAGGCTTTTGATCACCAGTTTATATTAAACTACATTATGACAAAGACAGATTTTACACCTGAGTTAATCATGAGAGGTACCAAAATAATTACGATGCAACTTGAAAATGTAAAATTTATCGACTCACTTAACTATTTCCCTATGCCTTAAGCCACACTACCAAAGGCATTTGGACTTGAGGATATTTTTAAAAAAGGCTACTTCCCGCACCTATTTAATACAAAGGCAAATGAAAACTATATAGGACCTCTACCATCAATTGAATATTACTCCCCAGATAGTATGAAAGAAGAAGACAGAGCCAAATTTCTTAAATGGTTTGTAGAGCATGAAAATGATGGTTTCGATATGCAAAGAGATCTGGTAGACTACTGCGTATCGGATGTCGAAATCCTTGCGCAATCATGTTTAAAGTTTAGAGAACAACTTATACAAACTACCAATGTATGTCCATTTACTGAAGCTACAACTATTGCTTCAGCATGCAATAAAATTTTTAGAAGAAATTTTTTGAAGCCTAATACTATAGGAATCATACCAAAAAATGGATACCGATGGAGAAACAGGCAGAGCAAAATTGCCATAGATTGGTTACTTTGGACCGAGAATCACAGAAAAATCAACATCTTACATGCTGCTAATGGTAAAGAAGCTGTTTTAAATGGTGTAAAAGTTGATGGTTACTGCTCCGAAACAAAAGAGGTATTTGAATTTCAAGGATGTTATTTCCATGGATGTACTGTATGCTACAAGTTCGGCAGGAACGATCCTCTTTCCGAGGACCCCTCAGAAACGCTAAATTTAAGATATGAAACCACAAAGGCAAAAATTATGAGACTAAAAGATTTCGGTTTTTTAGTTAATGAAATGTGGGAGTGTGATTTTAGAAATTTATTAAAAAATAATCCAGAGATAAAATCCTATACTAATACCCATTACAATAAAATTTTGACAAAACTAAATCCAAGAGATGCTTTTTATGGAGGACGAACAGGAAATACATGCGAATACTATGAAATAAAAGATACGGAAAAAATTAAATACGCCGATGTTTGTTCCCTCTATCCGTACATCTGTAAAAGTTCTAAATTTCCACTATCACATCCAGAAGTGTATGTAGGAGATGCGTGTAACAAATTAAACCTAAATAATATAGATGGTTTAATTAAATGCACAATTCTCCCACCAGAAGAGTTGTATCATCCAGTACTCCCTCAAAAAATAAACAATAAATTGATGTTTATTCTTTGTCGAATGTAAAATAATGTAAAAATGAAGTGAATCTATACATTTTTCGCTCTTAATGTTTGTTAGTTAACGATAAAACCTGTACTAGCGTTCGAAAAAATTATTTTTTTTTTGACTAACATAAAAAGTGTTGTCTAGCTATCAGGACAATAATCAATACTTTATTGAGAAGGCTACCTCTTCGTCTAAATATCTAATCTATAAAACGTCATTTTTCCGGCATAATCGGTTAAAAAGCATACAATTGTATTTGAACGTTTGTACAAAAACCATCGTGTTAAATCAGTTCTTATACCTGACTGACAACGCCGATCTTTAGCTTTTTTTTTACTTTGTAAAATAAAGAGATTAGTTCTTACTATCAAAGAAATTAAATATGCAAGAGAAATAGGTCTCTCTCCTGCATTATTCCGTACTTAGATTTATTTTTCATGAAAATAGTCAAATCTACAATTTTCATTCAAATCCATAAGGGACGGTTGTTTTGTACACGATTTACAATCTTATTTTCAACTAAAAATACTAGTATAAAGAAAAGTATTTCTTCCGACAAACGTGGAAGGATCTATAGACCTATTTCAACAAAGAGAAAATTTCTATCGGATGGAAGCTCCGAACCATATGGATATAGAAAAAGAAAAACCCATTGAAAATAAAATATATTGTATATTTTGTATGTATTGTATATAAAATATATTATAAATATTGTATATCTAGAACCGCTATGGAGTTTAAAAATGTAAATTAAGTAATAAACAATTTAAAATATCCATTTTGGTTTTATTTTTTTCTTTAACAGTAAGAGTTTTCAAAAGTATTTAAATAAGTAATTATGTACATATTAAAAAAATATGTTTTTATTTTTACAAAGACACTTATAATTTAAATAGTTTGAAAATATTATCCAGTCATTTAAGTACTACACTTAAACTTAAAGAAAAGTTCTCCGAAGCCACAAAAAAACACTAAGGGAATTGGTTCTTTTCAGCTATTTTTCTGTTATTCTTATAGTAATCCATAATCGTTTTCA